>HG992243.1:22500-2522500 GCA_905220585.2 Nymphalis polychloros | reverse complement strand
TATGTAATATAGTCTATATCACAAAAATATCATAGATTTTTGCATATTGGATCCGCAGAGGTGGAGGGAATCAGGGCTCTAGCCCAACGAGCGCTGATTCGCAGATGGGAGGAGGACCTGAGGTCCCCATCAGCAGGCCTGGCGACAGTGGAGGCGATCCGCTCCCACTTGAGTCGCTGGGTAGCAAGGAATGGCGGCACACTCACGTGTAGACTGACGCAGGTGATTACCGGACATGGCTGTTTCGGTAAGTACGGTAAGTCACTTGGTGGTAGAGCTTTGTGCAAGCTCGTCTGGGTAGATACCACCCACTCATCAGATATTCTACCGCAAAACAGCAGTACTTGGTACTGTTGTGTTCCGGTTTGAAGGGTGAGTGAGCCAGTGCAATTACAGGCACAAGGGACATAACATCTTAGTTCCCAAGGTTGATGGCGCATTGGCAATGTAAGCGATCGTTAACATTTCTTACACTGCCAATGTCTATGGGCGTTGGTGACCACTTACCATCAGGTGGCCCATATGCTCGTCCGCCAACCAATGCAATAAAAAAAAAAAAACCTGTATAAGATAGCGAGGCGGGAGGTATCACCCTCCTGTCACGAGTGTGGTGCGCCACTGGACACGGCGCACAATACCCTAACGGAGTGTGCTGCGTGGGGGCCTCAGAGGCATACCATGGCGGCGATAATCGGCGGAAATCTCTCGCTGCCGAGTAAGATTTACGCTATGCTCGACAGCGAGAGGTGCTGGTTGGAAATGGTCTCCTTCTGCGAGAATGTCATGCGTGAGGAAAGTGCTTCCGCTAATTCGATCCACCGAAGAAGACCGGGGAGAAGGCGTCGGTGCTATGCGCTCCTTCTACCCGCTGTTATAGCCGCCGCTTGGACTAGGTGGGTTCCCCGTATCCGGGAAGCCTCCTGTGGCGCCCCCCGACCAGACAGAGAGGATACCGCTGGATTTTTAGTAAGTATTCCGGCGCCTTCAGTGCCGGTGAGCCTCACATACCCCCCCCCACTTAATGTGGGGGAAAAGCGTAAGGCGCTTTTCCTGCGACAAAAAAAAACAAAGAAAAAAATAATATGCTTCGGCAATTGTTATCCAATTTTGATTATATTCATAAAAACAATGAAAACAGAAAAAGACGTGGTAACAAATTTATCAAGAAATCCTTAGCAGCTGCTTGCGATGGTCAATAAATACAGCCTTTGGTCTTGCACCTTTTCAATTATGTCGAATGACCGTCCCATCGGGCTATTCTTTAATTTATATTCTCAGTCGGAAAACGCCCTCATTGCTGATAACAGAATTACGTATTGGGTAAGCCCCGGTTTGTGTTTATCTATCAATGCTAATCAATAAATAATTATTATTTCTATTCTGTTAAATTTATAATATATTTATATTTTTATTTATTTTTTTTTTATACTTATGATATGCATTATTTAACGTACAGTACATGTTTATAGCTCTTATTATTACGCACAAAAATGTCTGCCAGACTATATCTATTTAATTATTATAGTTAAGCGACAACTGCTTTTTGTTCAAATTAATCAATCTAAACACTAGCAAAATCGAAATTAATAACAATTGTATCATGATATCAATCCTTACTGAAACATATATCAATCCTTACTGATACACATGTTTTATCTTTAAATTATTAGAACCAGACCTTTCGTTTCGAAGTTACGACGGGTATAAAAATGATAAAAGTAAAAAAAATTGCCGCTGTTTGATTGAAAAGTACTCTACTCTAGTCTATTACTTGCTTATTTTTATTTTAAACTAGATAAAATTGAAAAGTTTTAAACTAGAATTAAATAATTTGTAATTTATATATTTTTTTTAATATTTAAATCTTTATATAAATAATATAGGGGCTGCAGTATCTCTCGAATGATTTTAAAGTACATAAACATTGTTCTGTCATTATCTGAATTAATATCTTCTTTATAATATCTAAGTCGCTATCGCAAATTAAAACTTGTGCACAAAAATAATTATGATGGTGGTCAAAAGGAACCCAGGTCATAAGAGGAGGGGAACATTAAATAATTCCATTTTGTAGAGGTGCGACAAAGAAAAATGTTGCCTAATTTCTTCGTGCACGATGAAATTGATGTCACAATTAGGTGGTGACATCAAGAGTCAACACACGTACACATATGAAGGAAAGGGGAAGCAGTAATGAGCGAGATCTCCAGCGTAGTGCCACAGAGAGATGGAAGAAGGGAAAATGGTGACTTTTTCGCCGTATGCGCAATACCTGTGTTTTCTTGGCATTAAACTCAATAGATTATCAGAGCCCCATTTAGCTGTGAATCCTAACGAGTTCAGAGTATATTATTGATATGCAAAAAAGAGTGTGGCGATAGCACAGACCCCTAGGTGCCCTAGGGGTCTGTGCTATCCCCTAGCATTCACTACATGAGATTGTAAAGAGCAACCATCAACTAAAACTCGAAAGCTACGCTTGTTCAGAAAGCTGGCAATCCAGGTGTACAGCTGAGCTGGCAGACCATACGGTCTGTAATTAATTTAGCCGGCCGGCAGGTAATTAAGGTAGCTGGTATCGACAGGATGGAGTATTTGAGTTAAGCTGATAGGGCAATGAAAGCTCAAAAGTGCTTGTAAGAGCCTACTAAGGATATAAAAAATACCTATATACATATTATATTTTAGATTTAGTTTAAAGATTGATCGTTCACTACGGATCTCTAAAACGCGTATGTGTTATTAATTAAGATATAAGGGTTTTATATTATTAGAATCTGTAGATAAATTAATTGTTTTCAATCAATTAAGCGATTAAGACATTAATATAAATATACGCTTGAATTTTTTTACATATTTAGTTGGTCTCTTGGTCACTTGACAATCATGTTAAAAACTGTCTGTCTGTTGGCGTTGTGCCTCACTGCTGTTGTGGGTAAGTTAAAAAATTGCTTTTCTTATATAAAAATAGTTATATACACAGAAGGTCATGGAGATGGTGGTTTTTGATGCAAAGGACAACATAGGTTTTATTTGTACTAGTCGACGGAAAACAGGCCTTTGGACCACCTGACGATCAATGGTCAAAGACATTGACAATATAAGAAATAATAAAAAAAATAGATAAGCACGTCACATATGACAAAGATAAAATATCGCTTGCTATACAATTCAATGGAATATTAAACACGGCGAAGAAATATGTATTTCACAGAAATATATAAAAATACCGAGTATTTATTTATAAATTAGGTATTTTTTTAAATTGAGGTAATCCTGCTTGATACATGATTCATTGCAGTTTTCATTCAAACGATCAATGTGGTGTGTTTTGTTAGCACGCAATATACACACGCAAAACGAATTGACACTATCATTATAAACACGCGATACAGAGGATTTTACCATTGCTGCTTCAATGCTATACAGTCTACACTGTGATGACTGTGCACTTTCGGTTATCTTAAGTCTAAGAGTGATTGATGTTGGAACAGAAGTTGTTAAATAAAGGAATGATAAACAATAAATATTTTTTTAATGTAAATCACCGTTACTGGTGAAGGGACCTTTTTTTTTCTTTTTCTTTCATATGTAGGCGGACGACCATATGGGCCACCTGATGTTAAGTGGTCACCAACCCTTAGACATTGGCATTGTAAGAGATGTTAACCATCGCTTACATCGCCAATGCTCCACCAACCTTGGGAACTAAGATGTTATGTCCCTTGTGCTTGTAATTACACTGGCTCACACACCCTTCAAACCGGAACACAACAATACAAAGTACTGCTGTTTTGCGGTAGAATATCTGATGAGTGGGTGGTACCTACCCAGACGAGTTTACACAAAGATCTACCACCAAGTAAAAGTAAAAAGAACCCCTGTATACATTCATATCGCTGAGCACTCCACTACTAGCTGTGTATGACAATATTTTTGATTTGTCGTAGCTTTACCCTCACAGCAGAGAATAGTGGGTGGCTCGTTGACTACTATCAATCAGTATCCATACGGGGCTGCTGTTTTAAAGTTATTCGGCTCAAGCCTACGCCAAATGTGTGGCGGTACCATACTCAATAACAGATCGATTCTCTCCGCTGCTCACTGCTTTCAGTAAGTAAAAATATACATACACTCTAAAAATTTCTATGACTACAACACACATTGAAAATACATGTACAATATCTTAATGGTTTTTTATATAGCTTATACTATGGTTTAGTATATAACTTATGCTTATAAAATGCAAGGCCTTGGCTAGTCATAGAGACTGGACATCAGAGCCAAAATTTGATCGGAAGTTGCTGAAAAATAAAATCTTCTTGCCAATAATTTATATGTGTTTGCAATGTTTCAAATAAGCGCCTATCTTTTAATGTAATATTTTTCTAAAATATTGGAACTTTGCCGTATAATATATATTTGAAAGAATTTTAATGAATATATCCTACATGTAAAAGATACGGCATGTAAAGATACTATAAACTCGAAAGCGGCTAATCGGTTAAACACCTAATTTGCTTTTTTATTTATATTAAATGTAAAAAATAAAATATTTTATTAAGTTTTCATGTTAAAATCACATATTCACCCAAAAAACCAAAATGAATGCAGATTTTTTTTTAACATATATATTTGATATTTATTGGAAGAATTATTTGAATAATAAATACATTTATACAACTTAAGAAATAAAATCAACTAAATGACATTTCAGAACTTAAATATATAAACATCAGATTAAAATTAAACTAAATTAAAAAAATAAAATAAAATACCCATTAATTTTTTTTTTTTTTTGTTAATGTTAGTTTTTAATGTTATTATTGTTTCTATTTTATTATGTTTGTGTTTAAGTGATTATTCCTAGGCAACTGGCGGGTGAGTGTTCATATGAAATTAATTAACGTATAATTATTCATTTACCTATTTTTATGTTGTAATTATAGAATTAATATATATTATTATTATTTTACATATATATTTTATATATTTATGTTTATATTTTTACTTATTTTATTTGCTGAATATTTAATTTATAAATGTCTAGAAACAATGACGATTTGGACGAAACTTTTCTTTCTTTTTCTTCTGATGGATGGAGCAGTAATGATAGCTTTCATAGTATCCCTTCGCTTGGTGAAACTATAAATTCTTTATTCTCAGACTGTCTGAAATATTTTAATGTTATCCTTATTAATGCTCAGAGTATTCCTGCACATTATCCTGATATGTTATCATCATTCGATTGCAATAAAATACATGCTATCCTCGTATCTGAGTCCTGGCTTAAACCCTGCTTACCTTCTACTTCCTACTCTCTTCCTGGATTTCATTTGATCCGTAACGACCGTGTAGGTCGGGCAGGTGGTGGAGTGGCGATCTATCTTCGTTCTCACATTCCATTTTCAATTATAAGTCCATCGACACCTCTGTCCGTTGAAGGGGCTGAACACCTTTTTATTGAGGTTATCTTTGGTCATATTAAGATGTTATTAGGTGTTTACTATAGTCCTAACCTCACGGTCGATTACTTTTCATCATTTGAAATCCTTCTAGAGCGATTTAAACCGTTGTATGCCCATACCATTCTTATGGGAGATTTTAATACATGTCTCTTAAAAAATGACCATCGCTCTAGTCTGTTGAAATCTGCACTGAACAGTGCAGATTTACAAATCCTACCCCTATCTGCTACTCATTCCTTCCCTAACTCTATCCCTTCTCTTCTCGACTTAATTTTGGTCTCTTCCGTTGATCATGTTGAAAGGCATGGGCAGTGCTCCGCCCTTGCTTTTTCATATCATGATCTTCTTTATCTCTCCTATAAAATCAAACCACCCAAAGCAAAATCGAGAATTCTTCTGCAGCGTAATTTTGGTGGAATGGATTTGAATAGTCTGCGGGAGGATGCTGCCAACATTGATTGGAGTGTTATTTTAAATGCTGATACAGTCAATGAGCAAGTTACAGTTTTTAATTCCCTATTAACTCAACTGTATGATTTACATGCACCAATTCGTCCTGTCCGGCTAAAACACCTTCCTGCACCTTGGCTCACCCCAGAAATAAAGAAGCTCCAAGTAAGAAAGAATATTGCCAATGCTAAGTATAGGTGTAATCCGACTGACACAAATCGCGACAAGTATCTGAAGGTTCGCAATCGCTGCAACAGGCTATGTAGAGATAGTCAACGACGCCATATCCATAAATCTATAGCTGAGGAAGAGGAGTCAGCTAGAGTCTGGAAATTTCTCAAGTCCTTAGGAATTGGAAAATCATCTAAAAACATAAATACTCACAATATTAATTTAAATGAATTAAATAATCATTTTTCGTCCTCTCAAACTTTCGACACTGCTGTGAAGTCTAATACTTTAAAAGAAATTTCTGCTAAATCAACTCCTGAAAATTCTCCTTTTTTCTTTAGTCAATTTACTGATAGTGATGTTAAGAAGAACATTTTAGCAATAAATTCTGATGCTATTGGTTCGGATTGCATTAGTCGTAAGATGATCCTCCCAATCCTAGATATCATAATTCCTGTAGTCACACATATTTTAAACCAATCCATTATCCTTTGTGAATTCCCTGAATCCTGGAAAGACGCACAAGTCATCCCCCTCCCCAAAAAAACAAATCCTTCATCTTACACTGATTATCGTCCTATATCCATTCTCCCTTTCCTGTCTAAAGTACTTGAGCGCCTTATTCACAATCAATTAAACCAATACCTTTCAAAAAATGTCCTATTGAATCCTTTACAATCTGGCTTTCGTCCTGGTCATAGTACGACTACGGCTCTGATCAAAATAACTGATGACATTAGATTAGGAATGGATAATCAACAGGTTACTGTGTTGACATTATTAGATTTTAGTAATGCTTTCAACACTGTAGACTTTGATATTCTTCTTGCTATTTTGTGTTCCCTTAACATATCTCCTAAAGTAATTGACTGGTTTCATTCTTACTTGTATGGGCGCCGGCAACGGATAAGAGTTGAAGATTCTTTCTCAGAATGGGCTCCTATAACTGCTGGCGTTCCACAAGGTGGCGTGTTGTCTCCCCTCTTGTTTTCGGTCTTTATAAGTACCATCACTTCTCATATATCTTCTCTCTATCACCTGTATGCAGATGATCTTCAGATCTATTCACAAAGTAAAATTGCGAACCTTCCTGAAACTATACATTTAGTTAATAATGATTTATTAAATATTTCTAAGTGGTCTACTGCATTTAGATTACGAGTAAACCCAAATAAAACACAGGTGCTGATTATTGGTAGTTCAAAATTAATTTATCGTATATCTTTTTCGGATCTCCCGGTTGTACACTTTAACGGTGTTAACATACCGTTCAGTGTTACAGCTAGGAATTTGGGAATTGCCTTTGACCAGCACCTGTCTTGGGAACCACAGATAAGTGAGGTTAGTAAAAAAAATTTTGCAGCCTTTGGCTCCCTTCGAAGGTTACGCAACTTTCTACCCATCCCTACCAAAATTATGTTAGCACAGTCACTCCTACTACCAATTCTCGATTATGCTGACGCATGTTATCTTGATCTAAAAGAGGAGCAACTTAATAAACTTGAGCGTCTCCAAAATCTTTGCATCCGATTCATATTTGGTCTTCGTAAATATGATCACGTTTCTGAATTTCGTAAAAAGCTCAAGTGGCTCCCAATCCGGCTTCGCAGGAATACTCACATCCTTCAACTTCTGTACTGTATTCTGTTCAATCCGTCTTCTCCTTCATATCTAAAAGAACGTTTTCAATTTCTTAGTTCTTCACATAGCCATAATCTTCGTTCTGAAGAGAATTTGGTTTTAAAAATACCACCCCATACAACATCTTTTTATAGTGACTCATTTACAGTCCATTCAATTCGTCTTTGGAACTCTCTTCCACTAGAAGCAAGACGTGCACCAACTATTACTTCTTTTAAAAAAATGATAAAAGAGCACTATCTTGCTTCATGAAGAAATACTGCAATTAAATATTTTATTTATTATGTAAGTATCTATAGTATGTAAATGTATATATTTATAATGTGTATGTATATTATATTATTATATAATTATATATTTATGGAATATTTATTTATGTATCTTATATATACATATATATATATATATTGTATCTATTTTTTTTTTTTTTATGTATTAAATAATTTGTACACCCCTACCATCCTATCTCTCTCCTCTACCAAAGGTTGCCTGGAAGAGATCGCTGTTTTAGCGATAAGGCCGCCTATTGTACATTTTTCTTTTCTTTGTTTTTGTTTTACTCCTATTATTTTTGTCTATTTTGGTGTGCAATAAAGAGTATATAAATAAATAAATAAATTAATTAATTAATGTTAATAGATGTTTTATTTCAATTTCAGCCGTGAATCAGCTAATGCGTTCCAAGTACGAGTCGGCTCCTCCTTTGCCAGCAGCGGCGGTTCCGTTCATCCTGTATCTCTAATCATCAATCATCCTAGTTATAATGAGCTGAATTATAACAATGATATTAGCGTTTTGAGAGTCTCCCGAGCCTTCACTTTTGGAAACACTGTACAAGTCGGGCGTATACCTGGTAGCAATTATGGGCTAGCTGATAACCAAGCTGTATGGGCTATAGGGTGGGGGTTGACATCTGTAAGTATATAAGTACTATTGACTTACTGATCACTTTTATAAATGTTAATACGATTTATAACGATAAAAAATTAACGGCTGTAAAATCTAATCAAGAATAATTTTATTTCAAACATTTAAAAAAACGACAGCCAATGTCTGCAAGCAAGGTAAATATATTATGAATTAAATGATACGAACACCGACTTAAATGATTAAATTAAATGAAGTTTGTAGGTATTACTAATATTCCAATATTAATTTTTAGTTTTTGCTTTTAGCGTAAATTCAATACGTTTACATTTTTATATTAAATTACCTAGGCACCGCGGCTTCTTCCGCGTTAAAATGGTTTTATTACGAAATATTAAAAGAATACATTTTCGTGCCCTCTCACTCATTTTTCATCGCCTACTCTTGTTTTTGGCAAATATATTCAATACATATGTCTCTAACACGATTTCTACTTATTTATTATCTGTATTAAATTCGTCTTCGAACTTAAAATTACACAGTTTTTAACTTTGTACACAGTCATTCAACTTCAATGAAAGAAAGTCTAAATCTTGTTTCTAGTTGATCTTGATCTACCTGTTAAAACTGCAAGAATATCCGTTGTAGTTTCGGAGATTAGCGTGTACATACAGACAAACAAATAAAAACCATTTTCATTTCCTATTCCTCTTTTACATCGTCCGCATTCCTTTTTTGATAAATTTCTTCAACGTACAGACACAACTGTACTATTTTATTACATACAAAAACATGTAAGCCCTTATAAGCGTGCTACTTAAATGAAATAGTTAATTTTGATTATGTTCCATGTTTTCATAGTCAATCTATAACGTTCAATTAAAAAGAGTAATCAGAGAGATATATGTAAAGGCTTTTATAATCGGTGAGGCTATCGAGGAAGAAGTTAAAAAGGCTGAGTTAATAACATCTTTCTTTTTGAAGTTAAAGAGCAGTTGTGCATCAGATGTATCATTTTCTATTTTAAAATAATTCTTTTTTTTCAAGTTTGGTGGTTCGCCTTCCGAGCAACTCCGACATGTACAGATCTGGACAGTCAACCAAAATACTTGCAGAAATAGCTACGGGAATATAATCAACGACAATATGTTGTGTGCTGGGTATATGAACGTGGGAGGGCGGGACGCTTGCACTCAAGACTCAGGCGGCCCTCTCATTCATAACGGTGTAGTGGTCGGTGTTGTCTCCTTCGGCAATGGTTGCGGAGACGGCCGCTTCCCAGGTGTTTACGCTAGAGTTTCAAGATACACAAGCTGGATACAATCTAATGCGTAAATGTGAAAAAATCTTAAGGCTCTTTCTCTCTACCTGTATATATATATACTCTTTATTTTTTAATAAATATTTATTCAATGAAATTAGCAGCTTTTCATGTTACCCCTTGATTAATTATTTTTTTCAAAAACAATATATATCAATCTCTTATTTTTATATTAGTTCCTTACATATGAAATTAGCGTTTTGTCGTACTGACCACTTTGATCTGAAATATCTCCTCTTTGGTTGAGAATTCCAAATTCAAATTTATAAATTCATTTAGCTGGTACATTTGAGTTTTGAAAACAGTCATTCATTTGTTTCTTCCTCATTATTTTTTTCTTTGGCGTCGCTTATTACCCCAGAATGGAAAACATAAAATATCGGTATATTTACGAGTACGAGTTCAACCGTGGCACCAGTGCTGGAGAAACAACTCGAAGGATTAATGATGTGTACGGCGCTGGTGTCGCAAAAGAAATCACGGTACGTTTTTGATTTCAACGTTTTCCTTCTGGAAATTTCGACCTTTAGAATCAACCCCGTGGACGGCCGGAGACCAAAGTGGAAAATGAAGAATTAAAGGCTATGTTGGAAGCGGATCCATCACAAAGCACTTCAGAGATAGCTGCAGGCTTCGGGGTAAGTGATAAAACTGTATTAATCCACTCGAAGCAAATCGAGAATGTAAAAAAACTTGATCGATGGGTACCTCATGAATTGAGTGAATCGAACTTGCAAACACGCGTCGACTGCTGTGTTACTTTGCTCAACCGACACAATAATGAAAGCATTTTAAATCGAATCATTACTTGTGATAAAAATTGGATACTGTACGATAATCAGAAGCGCTCGTCGCAATGGCTGAACCCTGGAGACCCAGCCAAATCCTGCCCTAAACGAAAATTGACTCAGAAAAAGTTACTTGTGAGTGTTTGGTGGACTAGCGCCGGTGTCGTTCACTACAGCTTTCTAAAATCTGGCCAAACGATTACGGCAGATATCTATTGTCAGAAACTGCAAACCATGAAGGAAGAACTAGCTGCTAAGCAACCGAGATTGGTCAATCGCTCTAGGTCACTGCTGCTTCACGACAACGCAAGACCACACACTGCACAACAAACAACCACTATGTTAGATGAGCTACAATTGGACAACTTCTTACAAGGAAAAAAATTCAACACCGATTCGGCAGTCCAAACCGCCTTCAAAGAGTTTATTGATTCTCGCCCTCATGGTTCTTTTAGTAAAGGGATCAATGAACTACCTATGAGATGGCAAAAGTGCATACATAACAACGGGGCATAAGTTGATTAATTAAATATATTTTACAAAAAAAAATTGACTTTATATTCCTCCCGTACAAAACGCCAATTTCATATGTAAGGACCTAATATAATAGTTGTAAGCACATACACTTATCCTATAGCCTATAGTATTCGACTGTTCGAATGACGATTCGAGAAATCTAGATTTCTTAAAAGGTAAAATCAATGTTAAATAAAATCAATGTAATTGAAGATTATATTATACTAGCTGTATAATATAATTCACCCGCGTATAATTAATAAAAATATAATAAATTATTTTATTACTATAATAACACACACACACACACACGCACGCACGGACGCACGCACGCACGCACGCACACACACACACACACACACACAAATGGCTACTGGTAAAGAAATACGTAATTAACGATTTCAAATTAATTTTCATAAGATACCGTAGGGTTTATTGATCTACTGGGTCCGAAGCTCATCAATGCTGCTGCTGCCTTGGGCCGCCTCTTACCCAACGTGGGAGGGCCGGAATCACCATGCCGGAGCCTATACTCTGGAGTGGTGCGCTCTATGGCACTGTATGGTGCACCAATATGGGTCGACGCTCTCACTGCTCGTAATAAGGCTCTTCTGCGGAGACCGCAGAGAGTCATAGCGGTGAGAGCGATACGTGGTTTCCGTACGGTGTCGTGGACGGCAGCGACACTTCTTGCAAGCGATCCACCCTGGGAACTCCAGGCTGAGGTGCTCGCGGAAGTGTACCGGTTCCGGGTCGAGCCCCACATACCCCCCCACTCCATGTGGGGGAAACCCGTTAAGCGTTTTTCCAGCGAAAACAAAAAAAAAAAAAAAAAAGATCTTATATATGGCCTAAGATTTGCGCCATCACATGTTCTTTGTGTGTACCAATTTTCATCAAGATTGGTCAAGCCGTTCTTGAGTTATAAGAAGACATACAGACAGACAGACAGACAAAAATGAAAAAAATTGATATAGAAAGAAATAATGTGAATCACTGCATCATAAAACGAATATTTATTACAAAATTAGGTGAAAAAAAAAATGTACAGACAGAGCCAATACAACTCACTCATATACTCCGTAGCTTTGTGTTGCCCGCTCTCCAAGATTTTGTTACAACTAACCCCATAAGCCCTCACTGGACCGTCCAGCGGGACACATTGAGAGAAAGAAATAGGTTAATAAAATTAAGCTTCCTGGTGAAAGCAGCCTGTTACTATTTACCCCTGCCCTGTTACAACAAGCGCCTCGCTTCATTATATTCACTTAAATTCAATTTACTTTGACTTCATAAAGTGCCTTCATAAAGACTTCATGAGTGCAAAATTTGCACTCATTCTCATCTCTTCATTCCGTACTCTGCAATACCCATCGGCGGCAAATCCCGGCCCTGGTTTGGTCGCTTCTGTAAAACGGCATCACGCCAAAAGGTAGAATGCTATCAAGCCTGGGCTGAAGCATCGGCAACTTGTGATGTAAATACCAGCGCACTGAAAAAGGAATACAACTCTTCCTCCAGCTCTTTCAAAAGTGTTATTGCCAAGGTGAAATCGGAGCACAGTGGCGGGATTTGTGAGAGACTGGTGCGACTTCCTTCGGGAACACGCGCATTTTGCTCTCTCGCTAAGGCCATCTTAGGGAATTTCTGTCAGCCCTCCCTTCCATCTCTGCACAGGAGCGATAACTCGCTGGCCCATACTGCGAAGGAGAAAGCCAACCTTTTGGGATATCTCTTCGCGTCCAACTTGACTCTTGATGATCAAGGAAAAACACACCATATCACACCGACAATCTTGCGGTGTGATACCACGATGCCGGAAATTAAATTCCGGCAGAGTGCAGTTTGTAAAGCACTTCTTTCCTTGGACATCCATAAGTCGAGTGGGCCCGATGGCATTCCTCCGATCATGCAGCGTACTTGTGCTCCCGAGTTGACACCGGTCTTAACGCGTCTTTTCCGCCACTCCTACACATTAGGCGTGGTCCCGAATTCCTGGAAGACTGCTTTGGTGCACCAGATCCCTAAAAATGGCAATCGCTCTTATCCAACAAATTATAGGCCTATTGCTATCACCTCCTTGTTCTCCAAGATAATGGAGTCCATTATTAACTGGTCTGTAGTGTACTGTAACTGTTAAAAAAGTAATTTCGAAAATATAAATTATCGTAAATAAATAATATAGTTATTTGTGTTTATATTAATATAGTTTATAAATAACGCTTAGTGAAAAACAGAATTTTGTTGTCAATTATAATAATTCTTCTTTAATATACACAAATATCGCTATATTTGTGTCTATTAAAGTTGTCCCATTCTATATTAATGGTATTTGTTATATTTTATCGTTTCCTCATGATACGAAAAATGACTATGAATTATGGCGAAGCAGACAATTATGTATTTGTCACTTATGCAAAATTGGTTAACAACAAATAATTAGATTTTAAAAGACAAAATACTTAATGTGCGGTGTTTGGAGACCTCACTGTAATAACTTTTTTTTTCGCGGGAAAAACGCGTTATCGCGTTTGCCCCACATGAAGTGGGGGGTATGTGACGCTTTTCTGAAGGCGCCGGAATACCCACTAAAAAGCAGCGGTCTTCGTCTATACGGGGGCCGCCACGAGATCGCTTGCGCATGCTACCGGGACGCCCCGTCATTGCAATACCTACCACAGACTTTCGAAAGCTCATGACAATAAAACTCAATGTGTTATGTTAACTATATTTTTTTATGAGACAGTAAAAATCATAGAACATGTGCAACATGTCAATTGGAAAAAAACCATAAATGTCCATAGTTGTAAAAAACGGTCTAATAAAAGTGAAATTCGAGCGATTGCACAAATATCACCAAAGCATTGATTGTTATTTATTTAGAAATAAAGAAGTGTATATAATAAACATTAATTTCAGTTTTTTTTCCTAAATTACGCATTACTTTGTATCCAATTTGAGTATGTTGAAACTCTAGCGTAAACACCTGGGAAGCGACCGTCTCCACAACCAATGCCAAAGGAGACAACACCGACCGCTACATCGTTATGGAGAAGAGGGCCGCCTGAGTCTTGAGCACAACTGTCCCGCCCTCCCACGTTCAGATATCCAGCACACATCATGTTATCGGTGATACCACCACCGTAACTATTTCTGCATATGTCTTGATTGATCGTCCAGATCTGGACATGACGAAGTTGCTCGGAAGGCGAACTATCTAACTGAAACAAGCAAACATTTACAGTTGGACAATAAAATAATTCTTTTTCAGTTTTAGTTGCAAAAACATTAAAAAGTTTCGATCAATAAAAATTGTACATATACACTTACAGACGTTTGGCCCCATCCTATAGCCCATACGACTTGGTTATCAGCGAGTCCATAATTGCTACCAGGTATACGCCCGGCTTGTACAGTATTTCCAAAAGCAAATGCTTGGGAAACTCTCAGTACGCTGATATCATTATTTAGAGTTGCCTCATTATAATTGGGGTGATTGATGATTTGAGATACAAGATGGACGTAACCGCCGCTGCTGGCAAAAGAGGAGCCGACTCGTATTTAAAATAGATAAGGTGATCCATTGCTGAAATTAAAACAGCAAAGTTATTAACATTTATCGTTTTTATAAACTTCTAACTGAAATTTGTCGGGTGCCCCGAGCACGGAGAGGTAGATTTTGGTCCGTGAGGTCGGACATGCGTGCAATCGTATCGGTGATGCTCCGCAGGGAATCAGCGTGAAGGGTTGTAGCCTTTTTCTGTGAGACCGTCATGGTCAAGAAGGAGACGGCGGAAAACAGCCGATCCCGCTCGGCAGAGATGACGATGATGCTAGCAACCATTACAATATCGTGGACAGTTTTTAAAGGATGCTGCGTGTAGTCCAATTCATTTACATATTATATTTTTACTTACAAAAAACAGTGAGCAGCGGAGAGAATCGATCTGTTGTTGATTATAGTACCTCCACATACTTGGCGGAAATTTGAATTGAATAACATTAAAACCGCAGCCCCAAATGGATACTGTTCGATAGTAGTCAATGAACCACCCACTATTCTCGGCTGTGGGGGTAAAGCTACAAGAAAATAAAAACAAAATAATATTCATCCTAAGTAGCCGATTAGCCCAAAGATGTGGATGTGTAAAGTAGGTGTCGTCATCGTATCTATTATATATCTGTAAAATGCATATACAGGGTGACTGGTGAATTACTATCGATACTTGAGGACGTGATATTTGACGATCATATATGACAAAATAAAAATTAATATAACATAAATATTAATAAACTAAACTCTAAGTTAACCAAAAGTTATGTAATTAATTACGCATCGTGTGAACACCCTAGCTGCGTTATCGACACAAAACAGTTATGTAGGTAGGTACATTTAGTTATCGCGCGGTAGTTTACCTACATCCAAACGCCGCGCGCCGCCGCGTGTTAACAGGGTAGCAGGCTACCTTAGATAAACAAAAATGATCCAATTCCCTTCATACTTTAATCCTGGCTTAGGACAGGCAAAAATACCAAGATATTTCATTCGTTTAAGCAACCAATTTATTGACTAGGTAAATGGTGTGAACTTGACACAAAAAATAATATGAACTGTTTACCTATCTTGGTATTTCCGGCGTATTTAAAAATGGAATCATACTTATTTACAACAATTGTCAATCATTAAACTACCTATTTACCTACATAACTACACTAACCTTAACAAATGTTCAAAGTGAGCTCCTTCTCGTGTGATACACAGTTCGGCACGTTTACGCATATTGTCTTTTACACGATTTAATACGAATGGGTCACTTTTAATAGTTTCGAAAGCACTAGTGATTTTGAATTTCAACTCCTCTCTGTTGACATACTCTGTAGCATACACAAGACGTTTTACCTCCCCCCATAAATAGAAGTCCAGTGGAGTGAGATCTGGAGAGCGAGCTGGCCATGGCACAGGCCCTCCGCGCCCTATCCAGCGATCTCCAAACGTATTGTTTAAGTACTCACCTGCGTCTGATAGTGCGCGGGTGCTCCGTCGTGTTGATAAAATAAGTTTTGGAGATTGCTCAGTGGTACATCATCGAGCATGTCATTCACCGCACTGTTTAAAATGCCTAAGTATGACACAGCATTGAGTCTTCCTTCGATGAAATACGGCCCTAACAAACAGTTATTTAAAACACCAGCCCACACGTTAACACTAAACCTGTGTTGATAAGCGTCCTGTCGCGTAACGTATGGATTGGAATGACTCCACCAATGTTCATTGTGTACGCCCGGCAAGCTATCATTTGCACGCGCATACTCACGAACCATGTCCAAGTATTCTGCATTTGTGTATTGATAAGCCATACTTAATTACTAATAAGTAATAACGGGTCACACGCACACACGACAGATTAGGTATACGCGTAAGATCGATCGCTAGGCGCGCGCGCGGGAAAACGGACGTACAGACCTTACGGCGGCGCTCGCCCGACTAATTCGCCACGGGGCGGGGGTTGGGAGTAGCGACACACGCGTGCGGCGGCGTGGTGTTGTATCAGCACGCCGCCGCACGCGCCGCCGGCAAGGCTGGGAACGTGTCCACACTTTATTTATTTATACGGAAATTTGGTCAAAAATTAAGTACCTATTTTTTTTTACATAATTCGAATGAGAATCATGTACCGAGTATTCTCCTTAAATATTGATAGTAATTAACCAGTCATCCTGTATATATTCTTTACCGAGTTTTAAATTTTATAGTGTATCTTAAATTTTTTATATAATAATTATAATATGGTATCTTTATCGTATGTGCAGTTTCCTTTAATATTTTTTTGCAGTGTCATGTCTACAGGCGGCAGTGACCATTCACTATCAAAATATGAATATACTCAAACATATCAAACATTTTTTGTCCTCTATATCATCTTTATGATCTGTGTAGTTTTTGAAGCCATAAATAGCTATGTTACTTACCCACAACAGCAATGAGGCACAATGCCAAGAGGCAGACAGTTTTTAGCATTGTTGTCAAATGCTAAAGCCAAACTATTGAGTTATCAAAAATGAGACGTCTATTCTATATCTTTATCGTGTTATTGATAGAAAATATATGATTTAATTATCTATACAATTTAATAAGATAACGCTTTAATCATAATAAAATGTTTAATTAGTACATTTGCTTTTTACAAAATATTAAAAAAAATAGCAAAGAATAATGCGTTTTATGTAAATATTAGATCAATACATGGTTTTTTACGACATACTCAGTGGCAATATTGTGACAAACTTTTACAGTGTCTTCAATCACAATACTGCCATTGTTATCATTAATAGACAATAATATTATTTACTTACCATTGATAATTTAGATACTATAAAGTAACATATTTAGCGTAATGAATAGAATATTTGACACAGAATATATTCTCAAATCGCTAAAGTTATGTCCTCCTACTGTCTTTATTTTCGAGCATATCTACGCATTAAGAAACGATCCCAATATGAAACATAGTTAGACATAAGCAATTTTGTCAAAACTTTATGTCATAAAAAGTCTCAAAACAACATCGCTCGAAGCCTTGTCCAACGCGTTGGGAGTGACCGAAATGCTTACTTGCTCCTTGCAAGAAAGCATTTTATACTGGGTTATTTGTAACGACCCAGCAACCTCGCAGGACTAGATAGGATAGTTAAAACCATAAACAACAACTTTTGTTCTACGACTTTTGATAATTTGTTAGATTTTATTTTCATACAAAAATAAGTATTAATTTAATTTCCCGCTTGAACGTTTATAAATCTACGCGCATCGCAAAGATCGACGCGTCGCGTCGTCCTTTCGTTTATGGGTGAAATATAAACCTACAAATATCACGACAGTACGACAAAAACTTGTATAATCATTTTTTATTTATTGTGTTGAGTTATGTCGTAGAACAAAAGTTGTTACTTATGTTGTTAGCTATCTAGTCCTGTGAGGTTGCTGGGTCGTTACAAATAACCCTGTTTAATTGTTTTAAAAAAAAAACCCAAATGGTTGTCTGTAAAGTCGGTTACACGCTCGGCTTAATCGGAACGTGACAATGAGTCACGCTTTTTCGTGCGCTCATCGATTTATAAGACGTTATCACGTCAAAATAATTCAACATGCATTTGATGAATTCTTCTAGGTCTCTACTAAAAATGGGCATTCATCATGGATAAATATTGTAGTATGTTCTGCCATTCGTTTGCAGTTGAAATGCTTGGCCCTTGGAATAATAGTGCAAAAACTTTCTTGAAAAATATTACACCCTTTCTTATTGCCTCTGCTGGTAACAGGAGGCAATAAGAAAGGGTTCATGTTCACCCTAAGAATCGCAATTGGAATGCCGCTAGCATTTTTACCACCATTCCAGGAGGTCACGATTTGCACAGTAACTATTTTTTTTTTATTGGAACGAAGTTCTTTTACGCGGCTTACAGTACCAAATAGCTCTCATACATAGTGTCTACCAAATGCTACAAAGTTCGATGCGTTGGGCGTTCGAATAGGAGGTCGATATAAAGGTGGTTGAAGTGCTTTTTGGTGTGATAAAAATACAGTAATATAATCAATTAAAATCTATATTTTAAAACACGGTCGAAAAATTATCGCACAGAACATCTTCTTGACGGGTTCCCCGGGCGCACAATTGTTTGTATTTATTTAAGGTTTTAATACAAATACATGTTATTTGTGTAGATATTAGTGGTATAAGTGATAATTTATTGTTTGCTGATGATACGTCTCATTACTCCTTAAAGTTGACAGAAAAAATAATTATGAATTATGACGGAGTAACGAATATATTGCTTGATACAGAATTGGCTTACTACAAAGAATTTAATTTTGAAAGCCAAAAAACGGAAGAGACATTTTTTTAGCTTCAAGGCTCTAACAAAATTTTCATTTATCATCGCAAGTACACTTGCCTCAGCAACATACGGTTAGAAAAATTAAATAACGTACATACATTTATACTGTTCGATTAGTATGATATAAAAATCGATGATTTTGGTAGACAACAGTTTCATTCATTACAAAACGAGAATCAAGGTAAAATAACAACTCCTAGTTTACGATTTCACAAAGTGAATATATCTTGATTGAATTGAAATTTAATACATATTGATAAAAAATACAATTACCGATTTTTCTTTTTTTTGTAGAATTTTGCAGAATCTATATTCTGAACCGTATCGGTGGTAGCTTTTTATTAATAATATCACTTAACAAAAAAACTTTTTTACTTTTATTTTCGAAAGCTTATAAAAGTCATTGTGTTATGTTATTCAAATTATTTTATACGCCAATGAAAATCATAGAACTATTCATCAAGTCACTTCGAAAAAAAAACTTAAATTTCCATTCTTATAAATGGCGATCTTATTTTTATTATAATTTTGCTAAATATGTCAATTAGAATAAAATAAGGTAGCCATATTTGTGCCTATCAAAAGAAAATTTGAAGCGATTGCGCAAATATCACCAAAGCATAGTTCTTTTTTTTATTGTTTATTATTTGTATAAAAATGAACATTTTGTTTTTTATATTTATGCATTGGATTGTATCCAGCTTGAGTATCTCGAAACTCTAGCGTAAACACCTGGGAACCGAGCAATTCCGCAATTATTGCCGAAGGAGACAACACCGACCGTTACTCCGTTATGGAGAAGAGGGCCGCCTGAGTCTTGAGTGCAAGCGTCCCGCCCTCCCACGTTCAGATACCCAGCACACAACATATTGTCGTTGATTACATTCCCGTAGCTATTTCTGCAAGTATTTTGGTTGACTGTCCAGATCTGTACATGTCGAAGTTGCTCGGATGGCGAACCTCCAAACTTAAAAAAAAGTTAAGTTAAAAGACAACATATCTATTATATAATATCAGATCTTTTAAAACGTGGGTTTCATTAAGAAGACGTTAATTTTCCTCTTTCTGGGTATTTTTGATTCTAAAGAATAAAAAACCAACGCCTTTTCAGTTTAAATTGTAAAAACGATTATAAGTTTTGATCAATAAACATTGTATATATATGTACACTTACAGATGTCATCCCCCATCCTATAACCCAAACGACTTGGTTATCAGCGAGCCAATAATTGCTACCAGGTATGCGTCCGGCTCTTACAGTATTTCCAAAAGCGAAGGCTCGGGAGACTCTTAAAATGCTAATATCATTGTTACTATTCATTTCATTATAACTAGGATGATTGATGATTAGAGATACAGGATGGACGGAACCGCCGCTGTTGGCAAAGGTGGAGCCGACTCGTACTTGGAATGCATTAGTTGGTTCGCGGCTGAAATTAATATAACACCATTATTAAAATTGTTTTTATAAACTTCTATTACTGAAATTTGTTAAGTTTACTGAAACAAATAATATTAAAAATAATAATTTGTTAAATAATTATATTTTAGTTCCATTTGCAGTTGAAACGCTTGGATTTTGGAGTAATAGTGCAAAATCTACCACCAAGTAAGGTTAGTTAGCTTAGTTAGGTTTTTTATGGTATGAATTTATCTTTTGGAAGCCGCGCTATAACTTATTTATCAATATTTTTACTTACTGATAGCAGTGAGCAGCGGAGAGAATCGATCTGTTATTGATTATGGTACCTCCACACATTTGTCGGTGGTTTGAACCGAATAACTTTAAGACCGCAGCCCCAAATGGATACTGATTGATAGTAGTCAATGAGCCACCCACTATTCTCTGCTGTGATGGTAACGCTACAAAAAAAATATTCAATCTAAATGGCTAAATATCCCGACGTTGTGGATATTTAATGGCTATAATAAATATAGCTATAGTTATATTCACTGAGTGAGTGGTATCTATATAAATAATCCCATTATTTATATAGATACCACTCACTTTTCACATAAATTATTCTACCACCAGTTTAAAGGGTGAGTGAGCCAATGTAACCACAGGTACAATGGACATAACATCCCAAGTTGGTTGCGTATTGACGATGTAAGTATTGTAAGATATTTCTTACAGTGTTTATTGGCGGCGATGACCACTTAACAGCAGATTGCCCATTTTCCAGTCGTTTAAAATTATTATTTATAAATACAAATGTAACTTAATTTTAAGGAAGTCAAAGCAAAACACATCCCATGTCTTATATTGGTAAGCCATTTTCCTTGTTTAAGCATACGTGATTGCATTAATAGCGCCTGATTACATAAATTACAAAGTTACTAAAAAATGTATTAACTATTATTATTAATCAGGCGTTAAACATGTCTAGTCGATAATCATATCTGTCTGTCTATGGGCGTTGGTGATCAATTACAATCCCACATTACAATCCCAGGTGGCGCACATGACCGTCCATACGATATAAGCAAAAAAAAAATCCATTGAATTGTATAGTGACTGATATATAAAGATATAATAATAAGGTATCGTCACCGTGTGTTCAGAATCAATGGCCGCTGGTGCACAAGCATCGAGTTGTCCTTTGTTTTGAATATAATATCTGCATGATATACATATTTTTCAAACATAAATAGGTACCATATAACTTACCCAAGCCGGCAGTGAGGCACAAAGCCAAAAGGCAAACAGTTTTAAGCATTCTCGTCAAATGTGAGGCCAACAATGTTTGCTGAAAAGTAAAGTCGTCTTTTTATATTACTATCTTAATCTCGTGATTGATAGAAAATATTTAATTAATGTATTTATGCCATTAAGTAAGATAATGCCTCTGTCTTATTATTTATTTAGCACTTTTTAGAGTTCCGTTGTCAATGATAAACTCATTATGCGATGTATTTAAATCCACACATTGTTCCAAGTTGTAAAAAATACAAATATATAAGGTACAAGCACTTTGCCCGCAACTTCGTCCGCGAAAATTTAAAACGTAAATACGTAAATAAGTATTTGTTGAATAGACTAAACGTAGTACAGTTACAGTTTGTTCAAGCCTTGACATTTTTCTTACTTAGATAATTTTTATACCCGCCATAACTTCTAAACTAAAAGTCCGATCCGGATCATTTAAAGTGGAATTTACATGTAAATAATCATCCTTAGTTTATCAAACAATTTAAATGGATAAGGATGAATAATATCATAATACATATATCACGATTCGATTCCATCGTATTTGAACTACCGTCAATAGTTTTCGCAGCGCACGCCAAATAGTGACTTTTATAGGCAAAAATTTGATACCTTGGGTTCCATTGTTTGTAGGGTTCTCTAATTTTGTTGAAATATAATAGTAGTAGTTTTTGTGTTAAATCGTAACAAACAAACAAAATATCAAATCTTTATAATATTAGTATAGATATAATTAGTGCTGTAGGTAAAACTATTCTCTCAGAATTCATTTCATTACTCATCCGTGATACGTTGACAAGTCTTATGGTGGTGGTATAAGTACTATTCTGATGCTTCTTGATATGTTATAATTATTTTGCTCAATGTCACTTTCTGACATTTCACGACCGATTTTTGCAGTGAGTCTCGAGTTTGTTCTTACAGAATAGTAAAAAGTCGACGGTGTACTTGTAGAATGATCGATCACCGTCAACTCGTCAGAGTTGACGGTGATCGATCATTCTACAAGTACACATAACTAACAAAAAAAAAACTCTATAACGTTACTAAGAATATTGTTTTATTTACACCCGTCAAATCCCGAATTATCATAAAAAGTCCCAATTATTCATATTAGAATACTGAGGGACGAGTGTAATATGTAAAGATCTCTGTCTGTGTCTTAATAGAAGAAAGTGTCGTCCACTATGTTCCTCTATACTGTTCTAAGATTATAATTGGCATTAAAAAAAAATACTTATGTCATAAGTCATAAAGCTGTATCATTAACCATCAAAAATGAAATATTTTTCTACGTTTACTTTTATTTAAAGGGTATATTAAAAAAAAACAAAAATGTTAACAAACCGATCTCGTTTGTGGGTTTTTTCTGATTGTTGTCGTATTGCAAAATATTTTAATCGATACGAAAGTAAAAATTGCGAAAGTGATCCAAGTAAAGATCGTTCCGCGTCTAAAACTAGAAAGAGTGAAGATACGACGTGCAAAATATGTCGGGCGGACCCTTGCGAGTGTGACCCATCGGCACCCACGATGTATGATGTAAGACATTATCTAACAAGTTCATACAATTCATACATTTATAAGGGTACAATTGAAAGTAAGCGACCCAAAATAACCTGGAAAAGCTCATATATTGTAGGAAATTGGACAGTCAATAAGTGTCTTATATATGTGCCTTGGATATCACGTAAAGGCTAAAGGCATTATCACAAAGCGAATCGTTTAATTGAATGAATTGAATTTCTTAAACAGAAATTACTTCGTAACCCAATAGAATACTAAACTTCCGTTACACACTTTGTGTAATTTTTATTGATTCTATTATACGAGGAGAAATTTAAATTAAATTAATTTTATTAGTCGGCACTAGACGCTATTGCTTAAATTATATTTAAATATTAAATTAAAAAGTTTTTATATAAGAAGAATGAAATTTTATATTTGATCAATTTCTTCTTCTAATCCTGGATCAAGAGGTCTCCAAATGGATATTCTGACAATGGCATCATAATATAATAATAATATTAATATTTTATTCGCGTTTATATACAAATTTTCTTTTCTATTTTACAATATCAAATGTTATTATAGATATAATTGTCATTGATTATTCTGCTATTTTATCTTTAGACAGTATTTGATTATCAAAAATGCGTGTGACGCCGTTCGTTCTAAACAATTTGAATTGAGTAAATTTCATATAAATTTTTGCAAAAACATAATAGACCGTTTTGAAAGAAACATTTTGATTTTGTCACTAGTTACTTACCTTGTTGTAGATATGCACTAAAAGTAATTGAATTTCGACCACATGCGATACTAGTATATAAAACTCCGGCATTTATATGATTTGTGTTTTTTGTCTTTAGAAGAGAAAATATGGTCACAATTTACCGTGTGATAATACAAAACCAGAATTTGAAACTCTACAACGGCTACCGACGGGTATATTCCGCTGCGCTACTGGTGAGGTACATATTTTTTCTTCATTGAAAAATTGTTTGTTTGTAATGTGCAGGGAAACAATATTGTAATGAATAATATAACATAGCTTTGTTATTGTTTTTTTTTTTCTAACTGGCACACTATGTCTGTAATTGATAATTTTACTTATAACTCAACAAAAAGCCGAGATGAACCAGTGGCTAGAACGCGTGATATTAACCTATGATCGTTGGTTCAACCCCGAGCAGGCACAACTGAATTTTCACATGCTTAATTTGTGTTTATAATTCATCGCGTGCTTGACGGTGACGGAAAACATCGTGAGGAAACCTGCGTGTGTCAAATTTCAATCGAATTCTGCCACATGTTCCACCAAACCGCATTGGAGCAGCGTGGTGGAATAAGCTCCAAACCTTCACAAGCTGTTACTTTTACTTTACTTACAACACAGTAGTAGTATTTATTTTTTGTTTACTTAATCGTAGTAATACGTTGTCATACTGAGGAAGGATTGAGATCATCGAAGAAAGATTAAAGGACAAGCCGACATTATAAAGCGGAAAATGATATATTTTAGTATTTTATGACTATTTTGGTTTTTGTATGCGATATATCTTTTTGTTTATCTTTTACAGACACTTGGTCGCGGAGCAGATAAATGTTCTCATTACCAAAACCCTGAGTACTTTTCATACCATCACATGACCTTTTATGATATGCACATGCTTTTAAGACAATATCGCAATCCGAGTGCTTCGTCTGGAAGGAAACTGTGAAATTTTAACCAAATATATGGGGGATCGCTTTTCAATTGTTTTATCTTCGATATAATTGTATTTTTTTAATATGTGTAATATAGTTCTTTTAAACTGTTTATGGCTATAACGTACATATCATTTAGTCCGCGAAAGTTATATATGTATAAAATATTTTTTTAATTATACATATTTTCTAATATTTTTACGAAATAACTTAAATAAATTTCCTACATTTCTAATTAAATTTCATATAGATCACATGTCACAACACAAAAGTCGCTTAGTTACAACCCGTCTGCGCTTAGGCGTATGACGGAGTCATTAGTCCACGAATTTTAGAACCGCTACTCGATTTTTCGATTGGATTATGTTACCCTCTAACCGCCTTATTCATAAACTTTATTTAACTGGTGATTAGTTAAACAATATTTTGTCTTCTTCTTTCGTGTGTCAAATCAATAATGACAGAAAGAGACAAATCAGTGTTTAGCTAAACAGTAAATAAGCAACGTTTATGAATAAGGCCGTAAGTATAAAATCGATTTATAATAATAATCTTATCTATCAACATGCATTCATTAATAAAATTCTAATTATTCACATTATATGACAAGTTCACTGTGTACTTATTATAATAAAAGTACTGTCCTCCAGTAACCTCCTCAAAAGAATAGAAGAGGCCTTGGCTCAGCAGTGGGACATTCACAGGCTGATACTGTCCTCCCTATTTCTCCCAATTCCCTAATTCTTATAATCCGATGGCATGGCATGGATGGCAATTCGGAAAGAGTTCCGGTGCAGGATCAACGATAAAAACTCCGGGATGAGAAGTTACGACAGAAATACCCAATAACTTATATTGGCTCGGCGTAGCCACTCTAGCCACTAGACAAACGAAGTGGGCAAGTTGGTATATATACATATATGTATGTATTTGATGAGTTATGGTAGAATCTACCGAGAAACTTCAAGGCATTTCTTGTCAGTAGAATCTAAAACAAACAGTCTTAGGCCCCGCATATGTCAATATGAATGTTGGGGGGCATTATGGCATGCAAATTAGTGTTTATATAAAATATCTACAAATACTAATTTATCCTTTTATAATTGATAAGAATTATTGATAAGAACTGTATTTAAAATGGATTTTATCATAGCACACATTATCATTGTAGCGATTAGCCAACTACGCATGGCATAGTCCACTAGAGTGTACACAAACATAAATGCCCTTTCTTTTCCTTTACGTATAATCCAATGGAATAACACACCAGCCGTTGTAAATCAGGACTAAATATAATTAACTATTAATTGCATCCACTTTACATGCTATTCCGGGATGCAATTGAGGATTTCTTGACAGAAAAATCCCATAACTTGTATTAGTTCGTTCCGTGGATTGAACTCGAGACTTTAAGATCTGCATTCATGCATACGCTAACCGCTAGACCAATGAGGCTTCATAATAATCTAATACTACTACAACAATATCTGGCTACAGATGTAGGCATTAATACTATGTGGTAAGCAATATATTAATGCCGATTTAAACCATCTGATTATTATGTATTATCATTATCAGATAAATGCAATTACTCATTCAAGTTTGCTTATCAATCAAAGGATTTTAATCTTTCAATATATCAGGGATTTAATTGTGACAAGAGTGATTCCTGAACAGATAATAATTAATTGATGTTTGATCTTCCAAAGAGAGTTCGAGTTTGAGAATTTTCTAGTGGCGTGTACAAGGACAATATTAATTAAACTTTAAAAATTGAAATGAATTTAGTTCAACTAATAGTAACTCTATCTTCCTTAAAATGTTTTATTTTAATGATTTTACTGAATTTTGTGATGATAATGTATGATGATATTGAAATCGCTTCAAGAATTTTGAGAGCAGAAAAAAAGTAAATAATACTTAAATTAATTGTAAATTTTTCTTTGTTCATGAAAAATAAATCATGTGTTCATTATGCTATTACAAAACGGATAAATTAGCTTGAAATCGATATTGTCTTTTGTTCTCGATATAGACGAGGCAATAATTTTTTTTTATGATCATGCAAACATACATGTATATGAAAATATGGAATTTTGCAACGAATGCCGGGAAATATAAAGGAAGTCGAGATGACATCGGGGTCAGAACGTGTGGATCTTAAATGAAGATTACAGGCATAGTACTTGATGGTAGGGTTTTGTACAAGCCCATCTGGCTTGGTATGACCAACTCATCATAAATGAGAATAGAATATATGTCAGACATCAATAGCTATAGTATTGTTGTGTTCCGGCTTGAAGAGTAAGTGAGTCATTTTAACTACAGACACATGGAACGTAACACCTTAGTTTCCAAGGTTGGTGGTGCATTGACCATACCACTACTGACCATCAGATTGCACATTTCCATATTTGAAATTATTATTATTTAAATACAAATGTAACTTAATTTTAAACTAGTCGATGTCAAAGCAAATTCATGTCATGAATAGCTCCTGATCACGTAAATTATAAAATTACTAAAACTGAATTAACTATAATTATTAAGCAGGCGTTAAACATGTCTCAGCCGTTGATAATATGGAAGCTTCATTGTACATCTAACACATTTAGTTTTTATAGCATTAAGTTTTATTTATAATATTATTCTTAATAGTAAACTAATATGGTTCTTTTGATTATAAATGATTTCCTTCGTTATCGTTTTTAGTATTCATAATGTGTACATGTAAACCTAGAAAATTAAATCTAAAAATAATACAAAATCACAGAACTGCTTAGATAATAGAGAAGATTATTTAAAATATTAATTTAAGAACAGGACTCAAAATCGAGCCCTGCGTAATGCCTACTAGAGTGGGCATTACGCAGACCCGGAAAACTTCACACCATTTATAGAAACTTTCTGAATACTTCATTAGCACAAAACTTCTATTATTATTTTAGCGATATACATTTAACGCCAAGTGACCGAATTTACTGTGCAGAATATCATATTCAAAACAATCGAAGGCCTACAATTAATGTCATAAGTAATATGATAATTCTATATTTAACAGACATCCGCTTCGAGTCAGTACTCATACGACGTACATACATAACATTTGTGCCTAGATTCCTAAGATTTACAACAGTGAAAGTAACATAAGAATTCTCTTTACTCTTTCCCTATAAAACTATACGTGATAAGAATACAGTTAGATCAACAAAGATAAAAACAAAATCTTAACTTATCCTAAGACATGACTTGACTGCTAATATTCGCTAACATTGAACAGAAAGCCGGCGATAAGTGTGTTCAGAAATAGATATTTATTTAGAACTTTTGTTATTTCATTATACAGATAATTTTGAATTTTGCTCAGCTATAATTTACATTTTCTATGTAGAGCAACTAAGTACAGCTATTATAGTGAAATTTTCTTATGGCTGTTCTGATCGGAATAGACGTGCATGACAAATAATAGTGATTTGTATCTGATTCAAATCAAAACGGTTATGGTATATGGTTTTGAAAACAGCAAGTTAACGATAATTTAAAGAAATTATACGTTGAATTTAAAAATACTGCGAATCCATTGCTATAGAAAACGTTTTAGTAAGCTAAGTTAAATGACTTGAGCTCAAATAAATTAAAATCAAGATCTTTAAACAATACTCAAAGTAAATTGCGTTTGAATGTCATCCCATAGCTATTAATTTGTGAAGGAAACAACATTCTGCGCAATAGAGAAATGAGAACTTCGAATGTTAAGCACCTTCGTGCTCTATTGACTCTGAAAGAAAACATTCAGCACGCGAAGCCATCGCACCCGTCATTATACATTCAATTATCCACGATCACTCTTGATTAACGACTTTTAACATTAATTTTACCTTAGTTCATGCTACTGCTCCATCTGCGTTAACGTTATTGATAATGTTAGTGTCCAAATACTTCATTATTATCGCCTTAAAAATTATAGCTTAACTCGAATGTGTTAACGTAGCCGTAATCATTTATTCCGTCAATTATTATATAGGGTTTTCCATTAAGGGCGCTTGATCTTTGAAAACTTCCATCGTAGCGTGTGCTGTGTGGCACGTAGCGCCGTCCTGTTGAAACTACATATTGTCCAGATCCATATTCTCGATTTCAGGCCAAAAGAAGTTGGTTATCACCGACCGGTATCGCTCACCATTGACGGTGACGGCCACACCATTATCGTTTTCGAAAAAATACGGGCCAATCACGCCTCCGGCCCAAAATCCGCACCAAACAGTCACTTTCTGCGGGTGCATTGCCACTTGGTGAACCTCGTGTGGATTGGTCTCGTCCCAAATACGGCAATTTTGCTTGTTGACATAGCCATTCATCCAAAAATGCGCCTCGTCACTGAAGATGATTTTTTTGCCAAAATCGGCGTCAACTTCCAACTGCTCTAATGCCCAGTCAGCGAACACACGGCGCTGTCTATGGTCATTAACCTTGAGCTCTTGGGTCAGCTGGATCTTGTACGGGTGCAGGCTCAAGTCACAACGCAAAATTCGCCAAGTTGTCGTCTGCGAAAGGCCGAGTTCCTGTGCGCGACGCGGAATTGACTGCCGCGGGTTTTCGAGGACACTGTCGCGCACAGCGGCGATATTCTCGGCAGATCTCGCGTTACGTTGACGCACGGGAACCGGCTGATTGTTAACTGACCCGGTTGACTCGAATTTGTCCACCAATCGACGGATAGTCGACTCGGCAGGACGATCATCGCGACCGTAAAACGGGCGAAGTGCGCGGAACGTTGCTCGAACTGAAGACCCATTTTCATAAAACAATTTTATGATTTGCACGTGCTGCTCGACACTGTAACCTGCCATGGTGGTTTGGGAGGACGGAATGAATATAACACACTGCATTTGACAGCTATCACTCAAATAACATGGCCGCAATCAGCTGTCAAAGTTCAAGCGTCCCTATTGGAAAACCCCTTATATAATTTTTTTTGCCTGTGGTTTCGCCGTGTTGGAAAAGGGGGGAATGCTAGGTACTCTACGTCCTTTTCTGTACGTCTGACAAAATTTCAAGATGTTCAGTAGTAAGACATAGGTAAGTTATCTTTAAGGTACTTAAGTGTCCTACCTATTTCTGAAAGGTAACTTAGTAGATATGACGTAAAAGCGTAACAAACAAACAATTTAAAATTTGCATTTGTAATGTTAGTAAGGATTAAGAAGTAGGATAACTGTATACAATGTAGATAGAATGCTACGCTAATATTGTGCGCTTAGAATAAAATCGCACTAATGTGACTAATATGTATGTATCACAAAATTGCCAATCAAGTTTTTACGAAATAAATTAACTATATAGAAATTGTCTGCCTCTAAGTTACTCGTATTTCAGGAGAACAATAATAATATACGGGCCAGGACGTAGTTGTAGCAGTAGCATTATAAATATGTAAAAGTCTTATTATAATAAAAACGTTCTAAAGAATTCGACATTATTAACAATTGCTTAACGCAATTATGAAAATTCAATAAACAATGTCCTTGTCATTTTTGTAATTATTTCATGTGTTATCTTTTGAGGCGGTATGAGTAAACAAAAGGCGTCTTTTTTTAAATATTACTTACTAAAATATAGAGCAGCTTATCTTCTCAGTTACAATCTCACAATCGTCTACTTTTCGTGACGTCATCGTCTATATATTTCCCGGTCATATCAATATTTTTAAATTCAAAAGTCTTCTATTAATTTATCTTAAAGTCATTAAAGCTGTCTTTGTTACTCTAACAATATTTATATATAAATACTACATACTGTGTCGGTTGTCGAGGCCGCAACAAAGTAGTCTGACGAGCTTCGTCAGCCCTTAAAAGGCAGTGAATCTACCATTTAAGAATAAGTTCGTGAACTTTCATATTTACTAGCAGATGTTTCAAATCTGTACAAATTGAGATGAAAGGTCATGATCCTGTCTAATCAAATATATATGTATATACAAAAAAAAAAGCCAAGATGGCCGCGTGAATCTTAACCGATGACCGTGGGTTCAAACCCGGGCAAGCACCACAGAATTTCATGTGCTTAAATTGTGATTATAATTCATCTCGTGCTTGACGGCGAAGGAAAACATCGTGAGGAAACCTGCATGTGTCAAATTTCACTGAAATTCTGTCACATGTGTATTCCACCAATCCGCATTGGAGCAGCGTAGTGGAATGAGCTCCAAAACTTTCTTCTCAAAAGAGGAGAAGAGGCCTTAGCCCAGCAGTGGGACATTCACATGCTGTTACTTTGTACAATTATCTCTACATAAGCGATACATAAGGAATTATATCGTTTTGAAAGATGAACATACTCACAACATAGAAACTACAAAACGTCATTTTATTATGTCTATCGTATATTGTTATGTAAATCTAGTTATTATGTAATCTTACTGTGCAAATATAGTTTTATTCCCTTCCACTTCCTCTCACTAATCTTCACTACCGAGGGTTATTTTATATTTTCAAACTATATTCAAGGCAATTCTTAGCCTCTCCAAATTTAATCAAACCAATTTATTACCACCAATTTCGGCCACAGCGGGTAAAGGATACGAACCAACTGTGCAGGACATATTATAGTGCATAAGGGTGTGCACAACCACAGGTCCACTCTCGTTACCCTCACCCTCATAATCTGATGGGACGGCAATCCAACACGACCGCAGAGAGTTCAAGCGTTCGAAACCAACAGCTAAACGTGCTAATGAATAAATATTTAATGTGTAGTTATATTAATAAACTAGCTGTTGCCCGCAGCTTCGCTCGCGCGTGGTCTTTATCTATACTAATATTATAAATAAGTAAAAATAGATTTTTTGTATGTTTGTTTGTAGCGAATAAACTAAAAAACTGCTGTACTGTTTTTAAAAACCTTTTTTACCTACAGAAAGATACGTTATCAGCGAGTAATTAGCTGCCCGTCCCCACTTCATACGGGTAAAATAAGGATTTTATCTCGTACATTTTTTAATCAATAAGATATAAACATTTACCAATCGATTTATTCGCCCATCCAGTATAGTGTATGTGTGTTCAGTATAGGGCATATAATAATCCTACTTTTTACTAATATAATAAACTCGAAAGTTTGTATGGATGTATGGACGTTTGTTACTCTTTCACGCATAAACTACTGAATGGATTTTAATGAAACTTTACAATAATATAAGCTTAGGGAATACCAATTAAGTGGTACATATGGCAATAATGGAATATGTTTTTTTTATCCAAACATCACCAACATAGTGAAGTTCGTATATTTCTCCCTAAGAGATATTGATATAAGATATTGCGTATTTTGAATTTCATTATTTGCACCCAACTCTTCCAAACAAAAATAAAAGTTTCTAAAAACTTTGAAATTCATGTTTATTAATTCAATCAAAAAACTCAAATAGTATATTTCTATTTTTTTTAATTTTTATACTAATGCTTTTACCCCGTTTCTCCCGTTTGGAGTTAAATTTCTAAAAACGACGAAATATGTATGCATAGCTTTAATCCTAAATATCATTCTTCTTACACCAAAAGTGACGGAATCCCCATACAAACTTTCAACCCCTTTTTTACCCTCTCAGATTTAGATTTTCAAAAACTCTGAAATACATTTTTATTTATTTTTAAGCTTGTTCATTAAATTTCATGCTTCTAACTTTAAAAATGACTGGTTTCTAAACAATCGTTCAACTCTTTAGGGGTAGAATTTCCAAAAATCCTACCTTAGTGGGTATTATAAAATGTATCAACTGCCAAAATTTCAAGTTTCTAACCCCCGCAGTTTAGGCTCTGCGTTAATGAATCAGTTAGGAAGAGTAATAATATTATGTGAATAGATATCAACAAAAATACGTATTTTTATAACTTTTGATAGACTCAACTAATTTTGATGAAATAAAAGCTAAACGGAATCTTGAAATAGTTCTTATAATAATTCGGTTTTTTCAATTTTTAGACGATTAAAAGATACAGACATGCAGACAGTAAAAAAATTAAAAAAATGATTGCTTTGGTTTTGGTAAATCGTAAATAGCCATATAACCTTTAAAACAGGCAGTTATTTTGAAATAACAGACAGAAACTTCAATTTTATTTATATGTATGGATAATTTATTAATTAATTCGTTTTTGTTATAGATTTATGTTATTTTATGTGTACAATATAAAGTATAAAGGAAAAGTTTCTTCTGTCAGAGACTAAATAAAATCAGACTTACCAAGGCTACTAATTTAATTAAACAAAAAAAGGGAATTAAAACAAATGTTTTCCATTGAACTTGAAACACATCTGAATAAGCTGCTTAAGCGGCCATTTTATGTAGAAAAAATATATAATATACAAACAAAAGCAGCTATATAACAATTTTAATTAAAGTTTCAAAAGCAGTTATTTGACCGCTCTGGTAGGTTAAGTGTTAAAAATGAGATGACACTTATAGCATATATATATAAATATATACATACATTAGCTAAGTTTCCACCAACAATAATTACACAATCATTAAAATAATCAAAACATATATAAAATCAAACAGATAAACCATCATAATCAGTAAAGGTGTAGTAAGATATATATTTTTTTATAATCAAATATAATTAATTACTTAATGAAAACACAAATTTAACAAAAACAAAATATAAATGAAATCACATAGCTTAAGCATTATTACATTGAGTAAGGCAAATAAAATGCAATAAATAAATGATATATATATCATTTATATATTTTTTAACCAAATACAATTAAAAGGCAAGCAAGAATATGACTACAGTACAAAATTTATAACAAACTTAAATATTGAATATTAAGATGGGTTGGTACATTCATTTTATCTAAATTAATACATTTAATACATTATTATTTATAACTTATTTATGTTATTTTTGCAGTGATTTTTTTTTAAATATATAATATCAATATCTGAGTACACTTAATTATATATTATATGCTCGCACAGATCTACTTCTTCCTATTCATGATTATGCTGTCGCAAGCTTGATGTAGCCAAAGACCAATTGAATTAAGCTGAGAGATTACAAAATACTTTTATTCGGTTTATATTGGGATGAGGCAAATATAACCACGTTTCACAATTTTGTTCTCTTCTTAATTAGTTGCCCGTCTAACTTCATAGGAATATGCACATCTTCTCTATTCTGTACTGTGTGTTGTTTAACCCTTTTACTCCCCCTTCATCACTTGATATTCATTAGATGATGACGGTGGTCTCAGTGCTTTTATTTATGTGCTCCGTATTTTGTTGTTCGATCACTACTATTTTAGCTATCTCTATAGCTTTCTTTAGTGACAGATCAGACCGTTGTAATAATCTTTGATGTTTGGCGAGCTACTCTAACACATATTCGCTGTAAATTTATCACTGACCAATGACTATTAATTCAATGAAATCGCATTTTAAACTGAAATTTTCTAGACTCGTAATAAAGTTGGTTATATTTTCGTGTTTGCTTTGTTTTCTCATAAAAATACATGTCAGGCCATAGTTAAATTTTTCCTCGGTTTGAAATACTTGTTACATTTATTAATGAGGTCTTCTAAAGTAATTTCTGTTATTTTAATGTTGAACAAAATTGCTATTTCTCTCTATTTACACTTCTTATACATAACCAGTGGCTAATACTCCTTATATATATCCAGAGGCTAATAAATATAGTTCAAAATATGGTTGCCATTTTTTCCACCTTAAATTGTTATTTATTTCGTTGTTTAGAAAAACCTTCGGTAGGTAAAATGTTTGAATTTTTATCTGCCGTTTTAAAACTTTTGACAGGCAACACGAATTGACGAAAAATTTTTACCTATTTAAAGTTTTAAGAAGTGATATACCACGTTTATGTTTAAAGCAAGCACTTCTAAAACCATGTATTATTGTTATAGTTGTTTTTTAGGCTTTGTTTATACACCTATATACTATTTACGTATTAATTATTGTCACTGAGTTAACTGACTTGCTCACACGCAGTCTTAAAGCGTACTGTTATGAAAGATATAAGATAAGATCATAAAGATACACACAATATATATGCAATATTAGTTTTTGTGCAAAAACAACACACGAAGCTACTGAAAACACGAAATTGTTAACAAAACTTTTTGATTTTGACAACTAACAGGTGCGCGTACTTTTCCTACAGATAATAATTTATTGATTTTTAGTAGGGATACTAAACTTATAATAAATTAATAAAGAGATTAAAAATTATAGGACAAAATATAGGATGAATCATAAGCAAAAGTGTAAATTACATGTAATATTTAATCTCTTTTCAGTTTGACCATAACCATTTTTTAATAAATGTTCTACGTGTATCTTTAAATTGACATAACTTTATTATTTATGAACCGATTGAAATAAAACAAACACTAAATGTTAAGTGAAGTTAGCCACAATACATTAGTGAAAACCGCACTCAAATCCGTTAAGCCGTTTTTAAGATTAGCGTGCACAAACGCACAGACAAACAGACAAACAGACAAAAAATTTATTAATCATTGTTTTGGGTTCTATTATGTTTATAAAGACCCCCGATAAAAGTTTTACTCATTTATCTTCCATGTACAGACATCGACCAGTTACAGATTTATTATATGTATAGATATTTTATAATGCCGCTGGCATTCTTGCCACCATTCCACGCGGTCGCGATTTATATAGTAACTATTTTTAATTTCTATTTGAATTTATTTAAGGCTTTAAATTATATTATATTTTATGTGTTAGTAAAATTGGCACCTTTTTATTGATACAAGATACAATACAAAGCACGCTAATTCGTTACTATTTCAATGGAAACACAACGTAGCATGTTGAAACTGCAAACAAACCTATAAACATGTACTTGCACTTATACAGAGTAGTGCCCGCAAGAAATTTACTTTTACTTCACTTTAAGCAACTAGCAATGGTTAGGGCTTGCTCGTATTGCGCAAAAAAGCGTGATTCTATTTTCGCATTTTCTGTACACATTGCAATCAAAATACGCACATAAATCGCCATTAAATTTTTCGTAGTAAATACTAGCCGTGCCCGCCGTTTCACATGCGTATAACTTAAAAAAATTACTAAGAGCTGACTTACAATATTTCAGTAGATTATCAACATTTTTAGTTTTATTTTCGTGGGATATTAGTATTTATTGGTTTTTGCTGCGCCCGGATCTAGATATGGCAACAAAACATTGGCCATGAGAAAAACAACATTCCCTTAAATCTATTCCAATTTACTTAAATGACTTTGCCTGTGCTTTATTTACTGTGACTACAAGCGATACCTTCATAGAAAATTGTATCCTTTTAAAACTGATAGAGACACAGATTTACATCTGTGTATTTGAAACGAAAAGTACTTATTATCAATTAACTAGCTGTGCCCGCGGTATCACCCAGGTATAACTTAAAGAAATAACTGAAAGTAGAGTAATAATATTTCAGTATACAAACATTTCTAGTTTTATTTAATTTCGAGGCATATTAGTATTTATTGGTTTTCGCCGCACCCGGATAGCTCATCAAATTACAGGCCATGAGAAAAACAGCATTCAATTAAATCGATTCCGATATACCTAAATGGCTTTCCCTGTGCTTTATTCATTGTGACTGCAAGCGATACCTTCATATGAAATTGTGTAATTTTAAAACTGAAAAGTAAATCCGTGTATTTAAAAAGAAAAGTACTTATTATCAACTAACCGAGTATAAATTTAACAAAACAATGTGAAAAAATATATGCCGCGACGGAAGGAATTACCTATCTACCCTATAAACTAACAAAGTTATTTACATACCGAAAACAAATATTGAGTACTTTATAACAACCTACCCAATAGGTATGAAATAAGTCAAAACTATAAAAGTACTGTAAAAGTACAAACTATAAAAATTTACTAATATTGTTACATGCTTATAAAAACGTAATTACGGCGTTATTTTCATAATCAAGTTCACCGATGAAAAAAAGCGCCGTAATGTACTTTTTTCTAACCAGAATGCCATTTCATGCTTCTTACTTTAAAATCACAGATATCCTTGCAACCATTTACACTTACCCATTAACTACAGCGAAGCTGCAGACAATGGCTAATTAAATATATAGTAACGAAAAACAAAATAAATGTTGTTATATTGTTGTTATATTTTTTCCGTAAAATGTACAGCTTGTTTTATAAGCTACTACTCCAACCTAACAAAATATATTACAAACGAATACAAACAGAGGTTTGCCTGGACCCTGTTACATTACCAGCATAAGCTGAACCCTATTTAATATGATTGATCATATTAATCTGAGCTCAACTTACATTGGAAGATTCTCTGAAACTGACCATTTTTTAACGTTTTTTTGTTCCTATTAACTTTCGATCATCATCATTTTACAGACTATCATTTATTGGTAGCTAAAGTTTGAAACAATTCAACTGAACAGTTATTTTATAGCATTATTATCGCATAAATGTTTGACGTCATTCTTTAAAATGGTATAACTTTATTATTTATTACCCGATTGAAATAAAACAAACACTAAATTTTAAGTGAAGTTAGCCACAATACATAAATGAAAACCAAACCAAAACCCGTTAAGCCGTTACTAAGATTAGCGTGCACAAACTCACAGACAAACAGATAAACGGTACAGACGAAAATTCTAACAATCATTATTTTGGGATCGATAAAGACCTACGATAAGATAATGGTTTTACTCAAATATCTTCCATGTACAGACAGCGATCAGATACATTTTTATTATATGTATAGAAGATATATATATCTCTTGTTTGATTAAATTTTAATATGCAGATTGAAGCCGCAAAAATTAAAATCGTTGGGAATTCACAGTGTGACCTTCGCCTTAGCCTTGTTCCTATATTTAGTAAATCCACTTCGACTTCGTTAATTAAGCACCGGCTGCTTAAGGTTCCGCGACACGCAATCGATTATATCAATCTATTTTAAATCTACCTTGTTTGTCTAGTGGTTAGCTCGTAAGGCTGCAGATTTCGAAGTATTGGGATTCAAATCCCATTTACTTAACTAAAGTAGTTACCTGTGATTAAACTTTTGTGCACGGAAAGCACGTAAAGCCTGATCTCTTTCCGGTTTTCGATTGGATTTGCCATTCCAATAGATTATGATAAGAGTTAACTAGAGAATGGCTGATGCTGTATATATATGTAAGGAACGTCATACATTGTAATTTTTAACCAGCAATTTTTACTTGACCGATCATACAAATTTTAATATTTTCCAATATCCTAGGATAGAATGTATACTGTTTAAGTACATCACTTAAATATCAAAATTGAGTAATATAGCTCATATCTTATTTATATCTTTATCTTATCGATAAATAACAAATATGTATCTAGAAATAATACATTAGTGATGTAAGAAATATTAACCATTCCGTATATCGCCAATGAATGCTGTTTAAACCAGATGGACTTGCACAATATCAACTATCAAATGATATAATATTAGTAATTTTCTGTAATTATTTAAACATTAGTAAAAAATTGTTCTCACGGTGATTTAAAATCTAAAGGTCACCAAAAACCGTGGTAATCGTTGTAATAAATACTGACTCATTAGTGACGTTTACGTCTCGCCATTTAACCGATATGACCTTGGAGATAGCTTACGTGGAACCTAACTGAATATCTCGGGTTAAAATCTGATTGACTGACTGACTGACTGAATAATACTATTAACTTTTTATTCTCTTAATTCTTGGTTATAGTTCATCGTGTGGGGCGAAGAAAATAATATGAGAAAATATGTTTGTCACGTGAAATTTTGCCTCTTTAGTATACACCAACCCGCTCTGGGGCAGCGTCGTGGAATAACCTTTAACATATCAGTTGTATGTATATTAACAGCTTGTTACTATACGTCATATTATTTAATAACAAATATTATTTTAAGTTTTAGTTATAATTAAAAGAAAATAGTTTGAAGGTTTCATTTTGTACATAATATATTAATAGTTTCTTTTTTTTACAATTATAGACCTAATAAGGTGAATAATATAATTATTTCTCAGATAATTTAATAACCAATTAAATTATGATAAAAAAATGGTAGTAGTCCAATTTCTATAATTTATTTTCTTTTATTGTCCAATGCTTAACAAAGGTGACGTTCTAAGGTCATGTTCGGCGTTACTCGTAAAGATCAAGGTGACTGGCCATTATGTTGCCAGTGAGTGAATTGAAGCATACAGTCTAGGTTAAATAGACGAAATAAATACTACGATAAAACGATAATATATACTTACATATATTTTAATCTTTATTTTTTTCAGACTTTTGTTGATTTTGAAATATTGGAAAAGGGCTTACTACTCAACCTTTGAAGATATCTCTAAACTCCAGTCGTAATATAAGCTCGATACTACCAACTTATTACATTATCAAGTAAATTAGAATGCATATATAATCTTGAAAATTTTAAAATATGTATGGCAATAGCTAATAATTAATAATAGGCTAAAATCGACTTCATATATTTGTTTAAGCTCACTTCGTTTACTAGACTTCGTTAGTCACACACAAGTGAAGCTCTATTGTTAATGATTTTTTTGTGAAATGTTTAGCTACAAGTTGATCGCGGTGCTAACACACAATGGGCTAACTATATCGTACACACACGAAACAGCCAATTCTACAAATATTTTGATACTATATAGCTATCGATCTGGAACGTAATCGTTTATCCGTTTTCCTATTATTTAATTTTATTCAATATTGTCACAACACAGTTAAACACAGATTTCGCTCTTTCTGGCATTATTGATTTGAAATTCGATAGAAGAAGACAGCATTGTTTAACTAATCACCCGCTAAACGTTTATAAGTAAGGTCGTAAGTTGTGATTTGACATAACGGTATATGATAACATCATATCGGCTTGGTTCGGAATCGAATAGAAATAGATTATTCAAAGATGGATTGGATTTTAATTGGGAATGTATTGTAACCGTTATAATTTACTAAAATTTCGTCCTTAGCTTCTCCAGTTCGAATTCAGCCCGTTTAATTTTAAGACCCGAAACGTTTCACCTATAAAATTCTATTTAGATGGATAGTTGAAAAATTACAAACATTTATTACTTTAGCTCTCACAATTTTAGTAGTTGTTTTGCTTATAAATTGTAGACTTTGAATGTTTAACTTTCTAGTCATATTTGAAAAGAGTGGATTATATCAAATTCATAGATTTCTTACTTGATTTCTTGATTAGAACTACAGCTATTTAAATTTGTTGAGTTTTTGTTTTTGTTTCGTTAGATATATAAATGATTAACACCAAATATGATCAATCAAATAAATTTTGTTTGAAATCCATGAAATAAAAAATAATTTAGTCAATTATTCAATTAAACGTAGCATCGATTTGAAACGACGAATTATGTTAGCTGTACCTGTCATGTTTATGAATGCCTACCCTTGATTTATATAGATATGTATGACACATACCAATAGATTCTTCCTTAATAAATACAAAATTAGCTTTTTATAAATACGCCTCTTCACGGCGGGTTAGTGATACTTATAGGCTGCAGAATTACATCGTGGAGCAGTCGATTCTAACCACAGGATGAGTAATAAATAAACAAAATTGACAATGAGTGACATCATTGGTCGAGATCTATATTATTCTATGGTGTTCAAAAATGTTTTGAATGTCGGAACGTTGATATCGGAACTTTGTAAGTTTAAATAGATAATACTTGTAAGGATAACCGTCGGTGGTCTTCTATTTCAGTCCGTCGTCCTAAAGACGTCCACAACACGCCCGACGTTAAAATGAAATCTACCCAACGGTAACTTGTAATAAATAAACAAAATTGACAATGAGTGCCATCATTGGTCGAGATCTATATTATTCAATGGTGTTCAAAAATGTTTTGAATGTCGGAACGTTGATATCGGAACTTTGAAAGTAAAATTTAAATAGATAATACTAAGTCTAGCCGTCAGGGGTCTTCTATTTCAGTCCGTCGTCCTAAAGACGTCCACAACACGCCCGACGTTAAAATGAAATCTACCCAACGCTAACTTGTTATGTTACAGAGTAAACACACACCGAACCGCTGGCGGGGTCAAGATCCGTTGTTAATTACAACCTGTCTGCGCTTAGGCGTATGACGGAGTAATAGACTAGCCATAGTTCTCCCTCCCGACGTCGGCAGCGTCCTAAGTCGAGGCTGGGCCTCACTGGAGGCACCCTTAGGGCACGCGTATTTTTTGTGTACTTTGTGCACGCGCATTTATTTTGGGCTCTCAAAATCCGACTAGGTATTTTAAGACTTAGCTCCCGCCCGGTTACTCTGTTTCCAACAGCAATTTGTCAATAATTCGAAAAAATATTATTAAAAATGAAGTGGGTAGAAGTAGTTAAATGTTGTTTAATAAATAAAGATATATTAATCAAGAACTGTTTGTAGTGCTATTATGGTATTTTGGTGTTGGGAGGAACAGGGCGTAAAGTTCCTCATCCACCATTGAAAAGGGAGGATCCTCCGACCAGACGGGTGTTGGTCTGGTGGGCTACTGCCCGACGGTTGTTGTCGGGTTCTTGTATATATGTTCAATCGCTCGGATAACTTTAATATCGCGATGTAGGATACGTCAGTTTTTAGTTTTCATATGTGGCGAGATAGATGTCGCTACAGTATTATTTAGCAGATATATCAGCAAATGGCATCAAATATGGAAATATTTGGTTGGTACCATTACTTCTTCTTTTTTTGGGGGTAAAGGTACTCCTTCTTCATTTGGGGTAAGGGTATGTAAGCGATGGTTAACATTTCTTACAATGCCAATGTCTATGGGCGTTGGTGACCAGTTACCATCAGGTGGCCAATCGTCCGCTTACCTATACAAAAAAAAATCATAAATACATGAATGCACATTACAATTGCTTGCCCGGATTTAAACCTGCGACCTTTACGTTAAGATACTCGAATTCTATCCACGATCTCGACTTTGTATACATTAAAATAACTAAAAGCCTTGAGAATTTTATTCAATTACGATTGCTATAAATGATGTAACATCTAATAATATAGGGTTTTCCATTAAGGGCGCTTGCTCGTGCAGAACTTCCATCGTAGCGTGTGCTGTGTGGCACGTAGCGCCGTCCTGTTGAAACCACATGTTGTCCAGATCCATATTCTCGATTTCAGGCCAAAAGAAGTTGGTTATCATCGACCGGTATCGCTCACCATTGACGGTGACGGCCACACCATTATCGTTTTCGAAAAAATACGGGCCAATCACGCCTCCGGCCCAAAATCCGCACCAAACAGTCGCTTTCTGCGGGTGCATTGCCACTTGGTGTCCCTCGTGTGGATTGGTCTCGTCCCAGTTACGGCAATTTTGCTTGTTGACATAGCCATTCATCCAAAAATGCGCCTCGTCGCTGAAGATGATTTTTTTGCCAAAATCGGCGTCAACTTCCAACTGCTCTAATGCCCAGTCAGCGAACACACGGCGCTGTCTATGGTCATTAACCTTGAGCTCTTGGGTCAGCTGGATCTTGTACGGGTGCAGGCTCAAGTCACAACGCAAAATTCGCCAAGTTGTCGTCTGCGAAAGGCCGAGTTCCTGTGCGCGACGCGGAATTGACTGCCGCGGGTTTTCGAGGACACTGTCGCGCACAGCGGCGATATTCTCGGCAGATCTCGCGTTACGTTGACGCACGGGAACCGGCTGATTGTTAACTGACCCGGTTGACTCGAATTTGTCCACCAATCGACGGATAGTCGACTCGGCAGGACGATCATCGCGACCGTGAAACGGGCGAAGTGCGCGGAACGTTGCTCGAACTGAAGACCCATTTTCATAAAACAATTTTATGATTTGCACGTGCTGCTCGACACTGTAACCTGCCATGGTGGTTTGGGAGGACGAAATGAATATAACACACTGCATTTGACAGCTGTCACTCAAACAACATGGCCGCAATCAGCTGTCAAAGTTCAAGCGTCCCTATTGGAAAACCCCATACTATCTAAGTCATAATAATTACATATGTAAGTTATATAAATAGGAAATAATGCAAAATCGTCTTTAGATAAATTATATATAATATTTTTTCAAAGACCAAAGAGTTCAGTGCCTATGTTTGTAAACCGATTTTCCTTTTTTGTGACGAACTCTAGTGCTACCAATAATAAAAATTAAAAAAATGTCCTAAACATAGAATTTAATATATTTTAAATTTTTGATCATGATTATAGTCGTGTTTCGAACACTTGGCGTTTGAATTTCGAACTCATCATCAACGTATCGAACGAATCGCCGAGTGAAAGAAGTTATAGAAATAATAATGTTGATTTTATTAACGGCTGACAACTTCAAGTTCATTTTATTCGTCGCACAATCAAGTCTTTATTATTATATAAAGTTCCCTTCAACTTAAGGAGCGGGCAACGGGTGAGTCACTGTTTGCATTTTTTATGCATGACACAGAAAATGTGGTTTTAGTTTTGTCTACTTTTACTTTACTATCCATAAGATACTGATCACAACATTTGATATTTTTATTTTTTTATTAATATTATATATGATACATAATTTTGTCATGTTTAAAAAAAACTGGTGCATCGCATATTAATATCGGGCTAGAGCCGAGATGTGCTGGTGGTCACAAGTAAATAAATTAATAATAATAAACTATAAATAATAACAAATCTGTACCGAAGATTGTGGGTTCAAATCCAATGAGTTTTCTTGAGCTTTATTTGTGTTAATAATTTATCTTGTGCTTGCATGTGTCTATATTCCATCACACATGAACCACCTGCCACCTACCAGCCTGCATTGTAACAGCACGATGGTATAAGTTTTAAGCCGTCTCTTCAGAAGGACAGTAGGCATTTGCCAGGCAGTGTGACATTAACAGCCTGTAATTTATAGTATTTGCAATTAGAATACTTTATTATTAAATACTTTTATTGCAATGATATCAATACCGATCCACATGAATACATCCAAATAATTATAAATAATATGTCGCGTATCTCACATATAGATTTGAATTATTCATATAAATAATATGCTTGCACTCCAAAAATATACACTACATTTAAAATATAGCTCTGGACATACAAACAATAGAATTAAAGCATTTATCGGTGGTAGAACTTTGTGCAAGCTCGCCTGGGTAGGTACAATCCACTCATCAGATATTCTACCGCAAAACAGCAGTGCTTTGTATTGCTGTGTTCATTATAACATCTTAGTTCCCAAGGTTGGTGGAGCATTGGCGATGTCAGCGATGCTTAACATTTCTTACAATGACATTGTTTATGGGCGTTGGTGACCATTAAACATCAGGTGGCCCATATGTTCGTCCGCCTGCATACACAATAAAAAAAAAATTACCTCAAAATTACCGCGCGAACATTTCTTAAATAAACATCTAACTAACGCTGACATTCCTATAACCCGTAGAAAAAGTGTTTCGGGTATAATAGATCTGAAACCAGCGACGGAAAATGTTACGGACATGCGTTACTAATATGGCGACCCTTCAAGGGTCGGATTGCGTAATTAATCGAACGAAGATGATCGCCCCTATGATCAGGGCTATGACGAATAACAATCTTCATTGGCAATTGATACTGCATTATTAAAATAAATTGGCAAATTATACATATATACATGTACCATGTTAGTTATGATAATTTTACCGAAATCATCATAAAAAAACATTGGTTCACTCACCCTTTCGTAACTAAGTATTGCTGTACTACTCCTACTCAAGTAAATTCCGGTATTTATTCTTACTAAGTTATCTAACACTTAGTTATCTCTTATTTTTAATGGAATCCATCCAAAATGAACTACCTTTTTATTGTAAAATATAAATAACTTCACCAAAATAATATCTTATGAAATCCATTAACGGTTGATAAAATGATAAAATACGAACATGGTTCAGGTACTGTGAAATAAGAGATATGTAATCAATATATATCTGAACATTTTCTTCTCTCGTAACATTATTTATGATTTCAAAACAAAGTCACGATTGTGTTTCAAAGTTGAGTAAGTTATAATTACCACTTGCAGTCTACTTACATGAATATTTTATGTTCTAAAGCGGTTATTTCCCACGAATTGCATATTGGTGTTTTGTATTACAGGTTTATCCGTAAATAAAATAGAATTATCTTATCTGCTATGCGGCAGGCCGGCTGGTGTGGAGGGGCAGGGGGGGTGACGTTCCGTTAGCCGCAGCCACAGCTGATTTCACATGTCTGTGATCGTTCTGTCGCGCGCTCGCTCTGTGCTCTGAGCGAAAATACGGAGTTCGTAAATACGATATTTGCTTGTAAATAGTGAATGGTGTTATTATTTATTGTGATAATAAGTAATTTGACCGTTGGAAGCCGAAAAACTATATATTTTGTCATCGGTAAGTGTTGGTTTTATATACTTAATACTTTAGGTATTATTTTAATGGATTTTCTCGCGTCATCGTTAAATAAGGATAATTGTTTTAATTTTTATTGTTTTTATTTAAGTTCATTATTATTATTTATATTGATAATAATATAATTTCTTCACAATTATTTAAATAATTTTCAGTTGCAGAAACTTTTTTCTTATAAATAACTTTTCTATACGTAGGTATAATAAAGTAATTAGTTGATATATTTTTATATTATTAACTAATAAATCTTAGTCGGTGTGATAAAAATACCATAATAAAAACCGTATTAATAGCAAAAAATAAACTAGAATAATTATTTCTGTCTTTGTATTTGCATATGCCTTTAGAAATAAAATGAGAAAGTAAATATTTCTATATATTATTTATTTAAAAAAATATATACAAATATAATATAATATAATTTACAAATAAAAAAAAACTAATTATAAATATAGACATAAATATTGTAACTTGACTTTTCATCCTTACGGAATACTTCTGTCTCAAAGTTCAATAAAATAGGTCCAATCAAAAAGATGCCCATATAAAAAAAATATCCACAGTTACCTAAACATAAGACGCATTAGCTGTTCTCCTAAAGAAGTAGAAGATAAGACAAAAAAAAGTCTGATGTCTGTGCGGCAGTGTCGTCTGGTTTGCCATAACATGTAGCTGCCTATAATTCTGGCCCCGTTTAAAGGCTCACTGTTGACAAAATTAAGATATACTTTAAGAAACAAAACAATTTATATATGAGTCATAACTGTCTAATATCCTCTCATATTGAATGAGATACTCCTCAGGTCATAGCTTGTCACATGGTCTTGCGACTTGGTAATTGGTCATCTTCGTACCATTGCGCTATCAACTAAGTTATCAAAGTTATTTTATCGCTTCACGTGTTTTAAATTATATTTACTTACCATTACACTGAGACTGTTGATCCAGTGGTTAGAACATTTCAAACTTAACACAAGTTGTTGGGTTCAAACCCGGACAAGTTACACTGAATTTCCATGTGCGTAATTTTTTTTTTTTTTTTTAAATAATAGCAGCTGTGCTCTTTTTATAGGAATTATTAATATTCTTATTTATCTCTCCAATGAAGCGTACAGCTTGTTTTAGAAGTGGGGACGACAATAGCCCAAGGATCAGACTCGAACTTGCGACTTTTATATCGCTAGGTTGGTCGTAAATCATTGCAGTTGGAAACCAGGAAATGAATTGGGTAAAATTCTAACAAATTGTCAATTTATTGCAATCGAATCGCAATGTAATCGTTGCCGTTTAGCTGTTTTCTTATTCCACTAACACGACGATCCAGTTGTTCGGTCGAAGTTAGATCAGAATAGAATCGGGAACGTAATCTTTATGAATTGGTCGGAAAAAAAATAATGTCGGAAAAAATTTTGTTATATATGTATATATCAACCTGCATTGGAGCAGCGTTGTGCAATAAGAACCAAAACATACTTACTCCTCAAGAAATGTCTTATCAGTAGTATAATATGAAAGCATTCATTTCACTTCTTAGTTAAATACTAATATCATAAATGCGAAAGTAACTCATTCAGTCTGTTACGCTGCCAGGGATAGAAAACTGAACCGATTTTGCTTAGATTTGATATGAAGCAAGCTTGGATCCCGATGAAGGACATTAGCTCCTTTTTTTATAACAACCCCTTACCCAACATCTCTTTACATAAAACGTGAGCGAAGCCGGGGGCGAACACTAACTAAGTAAAAATAAAAACTATTTAAAACCAGCTTGCACTGAGATCTACCGCAAAAAAACATTAATTAAAAACTTTTTGGTATATAGTGTCAACTTTAGTAGAAATAATAACTCTTAACTCTTAAATAATAAGTCTCCACGTTCGTTTCGGGGAGTTCGGTTCGTTTCGTATTGCGTTAAGTGTACATATTTGCCGTTATAGTTATAAGCGCCGCGTCGAAGTGCATTGCCACTAAATATTTAATTAATGGGTATACTGGTGCGTATTTTATAATTGATACGCTTATAACTTAGTTTCTATCTGTAAATCATTTAATAAATATTTATAATTAAATATGGCAATATTATTTATTATTTACAATATTATTATTTGCGATTCAAAGGGGAAATGCTGCTAGCATTCTTGTCACCATTCCACGCGGTCACGATTTGTACAGTAATTATTTTTTATTTTTATTTATTTAAAGTTTTAATGTACGTATGTACTTACATAATTGAACATAAAAAAATAGTTTTTCTGAATATAGTTGCTTGATTGATTATGTATTACGTCACTACATATTATAATAAGACAAATTCCCTAGCCGCGTCTCTTTGAAAGTCTGTCTGAACGGGCTAAACACAAAAAAAAAACTACCGAACAAATTTTCATCGATAAACGGATTGCTTCATGAGGAAAATTTAGGTGTATAATGTATGGTTCTGTGAAAATTGACTGTAAAGTGACGATAAATGTTGAAGATGTCAAAAAAGATCAAGCTCTCTGGAAGCTTTACTGAAGTGTGCCTCGTAAACTACTAGAATTATATGCATTACGATATAATCGTTTTATGTTGACCCGTGCAAAACCGAGACGGGTAAGGGTTTTTTTAAATATTTGATTTTTGTTGATACAGAGCATATTAATGTAGTTATTTGTAAATTATCTTATAATTATTAAATGAGCAATTATTGTATATTTTATGTATCACTGAAACCGCTTTGATAATTTGACTCAGTTTTATATAGATGATTTGTTGAAGTTTATTTATAAGAAACTTAAAAAAATCCTTCTCTTTGTTGTCTTTACTAAAAAAAGCAATTATTCACGAATAAAAACATACAATTAAGATATACGTCTTCTATCCACTAGCCATCTAATTATAAACAAATATGTAATGTAACAAAAATCAAAATCAAAGTGCCATTTTAAAAGATCATTAAGAACTCCTTAATAGTAAATTTCTTCAAACTATCCCGTTTCGATTAAAATTCCAACTGTAAAATAGCTTTGAAATATATAGAATGCAATCGGTAACACACTAGTCAATAACCATAGACCATACATTGATTCCGGCGCACGCGCACGCGGCTGTGTCGCGTGATTAGTCTCGAATAAGCCGTTACATTTCAATGATCATTCCGTTTTTTCATAGATCTCGTTCTCATTAACCTAACATTAGAATTAAACAAACCGAGTATTGTATTGAATTTTTCACATGATAATTTTCTAACACATTCACACCATTGTTCATTGAATCAATTAATAAAAAATGTTTCATAAAAGGTCATACTAAAAAACCTAATTTACCAATAATAACAAATAAAAAAACCCGTAGTATGAGGTGTAATAGGTTTAAAAAAAATATAAAACAGGTAGGTAGCCAAGCAAATATACCAACTGATGATAAGCGGTCACCACTGCCCATAGACATTGGCATTGTAAATATTAACCGTTCCGTACATCGCCAATGCGTCATAACCTTGGGAACTTAGTTGTTATGTCCCTTGTGCCTGTAAGTTATATTGGCTCACTCAACCTTCGAACTGGAAAACAACGATATCTACTAAGTAGGTATTGCTGCTTAGCGGCAGAATATCTGTTGAGTGGGTACCTACCTGATGGACAAGGCCCAGACACCAAATAAATACATTAAAGTAAAGGTTTTAATATCCATAACCACTTACGGCTACGCTTACTATTGATTATGTTTCTTGTTATTGTACATTATTTTTGAAATAAAATATACTATTCAAAATATATTGCATATCAATAATATTCGTAGTTTTTGCGTAAAACCGGAAATAAACTAACAATTATCGAACAACAAAATATCGGGCGGTCCGACAATATTCTCTCCAATTACGGCGGTAATTACGCATAAAACGTATAGTTTTAACGCGAATGTGGCCTAAACGACAAAACAAAAGTTACATCTTTTTTATTAGTATTATTTTGTAAACAAACAACATTCAACATTGCGGAAAAGTTGGATTCGGTTAGCGGCTCGCAAGAGTGTTCCGGATCTAATTGTCAAAGTGCGACGTCACAGAAACGCGTTCTATGATCATACTGCGTGACTAAACGTCAAAAAGCCATGACGATTGTAATACCGCAACCATAACGAAATGCGAAAAAACGCCGATTAATTACCTAGGATGGCTTATAATTGCGTTTTTATTACATACATATTCGTGAACATTAAAAATACATTAATTTATTATGATAATTAATTATTTTTTTGTATTTTATTTTACTTAGGTAAATGATCAAAAGAGCCGCCAGATGGTAACTCCTTCACCCACAGACTGGCACTGCTAGATATCCATTACGTACAAAGTGCCGCCAGCCATGGATCTAAGACATAACATCGTCCCTGTCTGTAATCTGGCTCACTCGCTTACGAGCCGGTCGGCGTGGTCGGTAGATGCTTCCCTTTCGTGCCGCAGATCGTGGTTTCGATTCCCACCAAGGACAGACATTTGTGAGCACGAACATGGCTTTTTGTCTTGAGTCTGGGTGTAATTAGGTATATAAGTATGTAATTACAAAAGAAAAGTAATATATGTAGTATATCAATTGTCTGGTTTCCATAGTACGCTCTGCTTAGTTTGGGATCAGATGGACGTGTGTGAATAATGTCCCAGGATATTTATTATTATTATTATTATACTCACCGTTCAAACCAGAACACATGATTATAAAGTATTGACACTAGCGGTATCATAGATGATGATGAATGGGTAGTAGCAGTAATTACTCTTCCAGATGAACCTGTACAAAGTCCGTACCACAAGTTAATATTATTTCCATGAATTTATGACGTTACTAGACTTTTCCGTCAACCTGAATCAATCAATTTAATTTTTTCTGCTGTTTCCCGTTATATATGTAATGGATATGTTCTTTTCCATGACTGAGGTACCTGTTTATCAGATTTATGTTATATGATTTAGTTTTGATAAGGTACATTTCGTACTTATAATATTTTATCACTTAACTTCACATGTCTTGAATCCTCGATCGTATGACGTAGCCCTTACAGATACTTCGATATTCACTCAGGGTTTGTCTCAATTCCAACATTCGACGCGGTCACGTTGAGTGGCCCATCAATACGTCGATACGTCACGGCAGTTGTCAATCAGAGCGAGAGACCGATGTTGATGCGCCTATACAATTGCACGATACCGACCTCGATTCTGATGAGATTTCTCTTAGCCGAGACAATCGTACTTTGCATAATCCTCTTTTTGAAATTTGATCCAAATTATGAAATTACATGAGAAAATGTCTAGTGTTTAAATTATTCTGTTCAGCTCGGATGGGATCACAGATGACGGTGAAATACTAGGAATAAGTAATTATTGTACTAAATATACATGATAATTATACAGCAGTAATATTTTTCTTGTTTTTTATACATTATATAAGTCGATGATAAAACTTGTGGTTGGGGCATTTTCATTTCGTTTATTAATTAAAATACATAAATGTTTTATATTTTTAAATAAACCTCTTTTGTATCTATATTGAACGCTACTTCAAATTTTAAATAATAAAAAAAATCACACAAACGAAGTTTATCACAAATGAACTTTAATATTTTAATTAACTATATGTAACAGTTACTCATAATATTGAATGCCATCGTTTTAACATTTCAATTCATGATGGAAATAATTACGTTATGCGAAAAAAATCCACGGACCTTAAGGCCATTTTTGTGTAGAAAATAGTATGTGTAACCTGTTTTTTTTTTTAACTTTCAATAAAACGGTATATTTCGATATTTTATGCAGATTAAAATAGCATTAACTATCCGAGACAATAGTTTTTACTTTATTTATGACGTCGTAACATAATCGCACTAATCACCATATAATTGACAGATGTTAGTTAAATAACAGCTTGTAAATGTTCTACTGCATATACTCTTAACAAGATGAGGAATTGTGGTTAAGGCACAATAGTATATCAATCTAAATACCGTACTTAGAGAATGTTTCTCAAGGCCAATCACCAATCGACCACATAAGTGCCTAAACCAAACGTATTATCGGGGGCGACGTAACCAGTATGGAGTAAAAGTCAGATAAATCATTTCCATGCACATTGCTTCAACCACAAATATGATCATGTTGAGAAAGATAAGGAAATTTGGAAATGTTGTGATTATTATTATTATTATTGCTACCTCGTGAATATTTCTGGTTTTTTTTTTCTATGATTGAATACTTATCATATATATTATTTAATTATTTTCCATTACGTAAATATTTGATTCTAATAATAAAAAAAAATGTATTGACTTGACCAGCAACCTGCTTTGTCTTTCTGTACATATTATTTACTAAAATCACAATATAATAAAATAATGTGTTTATTTTAAGATATCAATCAAAGGTATTTTTGGATTTCTCAGGAATATTTTTTTTGATATTCATTTTATTTTGTTAACATTTTGTATAATTTGTAAGATATCATTAAAAACGTGCGTGAATTCTTCATACTACGTGACATTATCGAAATAACTTCAAGACATTTGGCATAAATAAAAATCTTGCGATTAGTTGCATAAACAAAACAAAGAGAATAGATAAATAAATAATTTACTGAATACTACATCTGTACAAGATTTTACAAATAAATTTTAAGTTTGTTAATATTATTTATTTCACAAGTAAAATGTTGTATTTGCTTAAAACTAACTAATTTGACTACTCATCATTGAACGGATCTTAATATGAATGAAATCCGTCGGCTTGTGTTCATGTTTTATTACCTACATAACTCGTGATATTCGATATCTATGTTACTCTTTTACCCGTGCAAGTTGGGAATGTGTCGCTAGTCGTATTAAAATGGTTGAGAATCAAAAATTTACCTTGATTATTATTATTATTTTATTTTTTTTATATTTCCCGGGAGAGCAAATGACTCTACTCCACCTGATGGTAAGTGGTAGTAGAGTCCAAACGTGACGACGGCTAGTGCAGTCAGGACGAATGGCTTGCTCTAGCCGCCCCCGCCTTGCCGGCCCGCAAGATGCCTCTTCACGCCTCGTTTGAAGGAACCCAGGTCATAAGAGGAGGGGGTGTTCCCCTCCTCTTATGACTGTACTGGTAAAGAATTCCATGTTTTGGAGGTGCGACAAAGAAAAGAGTTGCCAAATTTCTTTGTGCGCGATGGAATTGATGTCACAGTTAGGCGGTGACATCGAGAGCCAGCACGCGTAGACTTGTAAAGGAATGGGGAAGCAGGAATGAGGGAGAATAATTCATCTGAGCACTCGCCGTGATACAATCGGTAGAAAGCGCTCAGTGCCGCTATCTCTCGACGCAATTGTAAAGGCTCGAGGGTGTTGGTGACCTTTACGTCGCCAATAATGCGAATCGCACGTCGCTGCAACCGATCCAAGGCCTCCAGTAAGTACTTAGCGGAGCCATCCCGGAGGTGCGAGCCATATTCGACGCAAGACCGCACCTGTGTTTTATACAACAGGAGCAGTTGTTGTGGCGTGAAAAAACGCCGCACCTTGTTCAGGACTCCGAGTTTCCGTGAAGCTGTTTTTATAACAGCCTCGATGTGGTCCCTTGGATTGAGGTGATTATAAAAATAGTCGTATAATACTTTTACTAACATTCGTGTTTAGCATTAGTTATTTCGGAATACGCATTATAATACAATTATTAATTCATATGCGAAAGTATTTTTTTTACTCAACAATAAAATTGCGTAATTTTTTATTACATAAATCTTTGAATCTACCATTTTAATTTATGTATCTATACAATATGATTACAACAAAGCTAAAGATTAAATATTTTTAAAGATCAATCTTTGCAAATGTAAATGTCGATATTGAAGTAAATAAATACATCAACAATTATGCCTTTACACGCATCGCGTAATTTAAGATTGGAAAGATTTTAAAACGAAGCTGCAATAACCCAATGGGTACAACTTCGTGGATCGTAAAAACAGTGAGTTTAAATGCAAGCCATTACTAATAAGTATACGCGTGCAATTAGCACTTCATTTATAATATTCCTTATCATGATTATGCGTGTTAATTAGTTCGTGTTTTATATGTAGCAATTAATTATATGACAGCTGTCAAATTTATTAAAATAGTTACATATGAACAGCGACAACATCCATAAAGTATACATTTTTAACTAATTAAAATTTTCATTTATATTTATTTACAAATAAATACGATAATACAAATAGGCAGCTTTCAAGATTGTATGAAATCGCATAATGAACAATATTTATTTATTGTTGATTATTTATCTGTAAATGTAATGATATTTACTAGCATTATAATATGGTAGTTAGGCTGTAACCTATGCTGTAAATCTTAAAAGCCAATTGTTCGTAATAATATATACATCAGCCGGTCCTGTAAATTTTGCGTGACGCTCGAACAAATAGACAGTTTAACACAACAAAACAGTTTTCAAAACAGCTTACCTGTATTTTTAAAACTCACTGACTTTACGTTAAAGGTTTGTATGAGTACGCTTGTACAAAAAAATGCGGCATGAAAATGTAACTGACGAAAAAATGTTTAGTGAATAAGTTGATTTCGCTATAACTACCAAACGCTAACACTTATTTTTATGCTTAATAGAAGGTTTTAAAACTGTATCAATGTCTTAGCGAGAAACTAAATTCACTTTTGTTTTTGTGGTCAAAAGCTTATTTTTTGAACGGAGCTCGAACATATATTTGAATATATTTATTGCACGGTTTTGATTCAAATGAGTTTTGTTACAATGCAATGAAAATATTCTGATATATTTTTATTTATTTATTCATAATGACAAAGTCGTGCGTATGAATACGAAAAGTATTCCGTTGAAATTAAGGCTAATGTTGGTGCTCGCTTGTGTACCATACCTTGAGAAGTATGAGCTATTTTTTATAGTGTCTTTCATCTAAACTATGTTGCTCAAGTGGGAATAATTTAGTGAGGTGTTTGAAAAGCTACTTCAGCTTTGAGCAACTAAATACAAGTCTTAAGATATATCTCTTTAGTCAAACATTTTTTTGTATTAAATACATACATAACTTCTCGTACGTAATAAACAACAATTTACATTACGTAATGAAAATTCAAATTCGATTTTTAAATTATTAACTAACGAATTTCGATTGGACCGTTAATCGACTATAATCTATCAATATAATCGATGTATGGCGCTAACGTCGTTGACACGTCATCGTTTCTAATTCACAGAAACAACCTATAACCTTTTCGGTCAAAACTAGCGCAGGCATTCGAACGAGCACTAATGACGCGTCTTTAAATTGACGTCATGTTTGGTTTAGTTTTACCATTATTGATATTATATTTTATACAAGACGAGTCGGTTGCGTGGTTGGTAAGATACTTGCCTTTCACGCAATAGGTCGTAGGTTCGATTCCCACCTAGGACAGACATTTGTGTGCATGAACATGTCTGTTTGTGTTGTAAATATATCAGTTGTCTGGTTTCCATAGTACAAGCTCTGTTTACGTTTAGTATGGGATCAGATGGCCTTGTGTGAATAATGTTCCAGGATATTATTATTAATGTGTGATATAATTTATTAAAAATTATAGCACACATTATCAGCCTTACTTATGAACGTTCTTTATCTGTTTAGTTAAACAATGATTTCGCTCTATCATTATTGATTTGACATTTGAAAGAAGAAGACACAGCATTGCTTAACAAATCACCCGTTGTATGACTTTTATAAGTAAGGCCGTCATTGTGTTAACATTATTAAATTGAAATTTAAAAAAGTAAGATTTAAAGCTAAGTTTGGTTTTGTTTTCTACTAAAATATTATAAATGGGAATAGTATTTACTTCATCACAATTAAAACTGAAGCAAACGAAATGTAATTTTCAAAGGGGTAGCCTGGGATCTGTTTAATCATATATACGTATAGAGAATTCAGGAGAAAAATAAACGAGTATGAATTCGTTGGATTATATGCCTTTATTCTGTAATCCTTGGTGAGTCTGTTAGCGGTCGTGTAACTTGTACTCGTAAGCTCTTAACCGATTGAGGTCATATTCACACAATAGCAAGTCGATTGTCGAGACGATTGTCTGTAACTATACTAGTATTTAGTATAACGCCACAGATCCCGAGATCATGAGTTCAAATCCTAGGTCAGGTTCTCAGTAGCAGCCTGGAGTCTGGAAGTTGTAAATTGTCTACACTCCCGTGCCTCGGAAAACAAATTACGCCGTAGTCCGTTGAGGAACAGGTTTATTTTGTTTTGTAATATGCATTTAAACTCACATTCGCACAACATAGTCTTAAAAATCATTATTTACCTTTTCTAGTGCATGTGTTAATTTATTAAGTACCACTATGTATAATTTCACTATGTATCATTTGTTATATCCTGTATTTATTTTTTATTTAAATTAATAAATACAAACTTTATTAATTAATAAAACTTTATTAATTAATATATTTAAATATCTTGTAAGAAAATCAACGAATACTAACTCCAAGTGATTTTAACACCGATATAATACTTATACGTGTATGTGATAATTATTCATACATACATGTATATATTTTTTCGAAATTTGCATAAACAGATCCGTGATAAAGCAAACTGCTGATATAATTGTATATGGGTTTTGAAACACTGTATGGTTGAGTGGTATACATGCACTGAATACCATGTACCGAACAATATCTAAGTATATTAAGAGTATATACAAAAACGAATAATGCGTATTGTCATTGACGCGTTTTCCCTGCGTTTGTGTGAAGTGGGACCCAACAATGGAGACGTCATTCATTGTTAACTGATTTAGCTAAAGACTTGCAACACTGCAGTTCATTCTAAATTCGAACTTCTATTCAAACACTAATATTATATTAGATAAAATACAAATGATATACAACATAATTAAGTAATGTACAGAAATTATGCAAACGATATGAATTTTTATCAAAACAACGAATTTATATATTTTAAAAACGGAACTGTTTGGATTTAAAAAAAAAAATTCAAGTTTCTATCTGAGATTAAATTAAGTATTGTAAAATTGTAGTCCGCCAGTTACGACTACGCCAGTTAGTGTCACGTGCCCAACCCCGCTTGTATGTGCGTATTTCAATTTAAATAACAATTCAATTTAATTATTTTTCAAATGAAACTTATTTGAATGCAACGTGTATAAAATTTCAGTAAATAGTGTTTATAGCGTTTCAATAAAAAAAAGTGTTAAACACTTAGTATTTTAATATATATTATTCATATAATCAGTATTATGTACGTTCAAGTGACGAGGGAGAGTCCCTATGCTGACACATCTCAACGCTTTCCCCGCGACTTATTTTCCTTATGTCATTTTTTCAATTTTTTTTTTTTTTTAAAAGACATGGTACAATGCCGTTTCTATTATAACTTAACATACCCATTCTATTATACATCAAAAAGTGATTAAGGTATGTAAGCATCTATAAACAAGCATAACATTTTTAGTTCGCATGGGGTATTTGTGGTGTAAGGAATACTTTTTATTGCTAACAAGATAAAAAATGTCATTGGTAGTGTTGACCATTTACATTCTGGTGACCTATTTGCTTGGCAACCTTTCTATCATTATTTAAAAAATTTTACTATTAGTATAAATTAAACATTTTATAAGGCAAATCTTAAGAACAGATAATTTATATTATGTTACAATAAATAATGCTGGCACGTTATAGACTAAAAACATCTCATCTTTTAAATTAGGTATTGAGAACGAAATAGTTTCAAATAGAATTGCAATTGAACAGATTATATATTTAAAAAAAAAAACAATACGTATTTATGACATCAAGGTTAGCGTATCAAGTTGTAATACTGTCCCAACTTGCGGCAGATAGGTTATATTTCCTCAAGAAACCTTGTAACTGTCAACTTGCGTTTTGAATATGATTTGTGGTAACATTGTAAAGTAATTAACACTACTTTAAGTATTGTTTGAGAAGGGCAAAAAGGTTAATGATTGTTAAATATATTAAAGTCTTAAGATGAAAATAATGACGTATGTCGTAAGATCAACAAAGTGATAAATTTGAGCTAGCATTGTTACATTTAGAGTACTTGTAAAATATTTACATTAACTGACAATTTTTTCTAAAAATAAATAGAAATTGGCAGAATAGACATACATCATCATTCCATTGTCCATCAGAGGTCAATATTATTATTTAAAAAAAAAAAACGAATTGTAATAAAAATATGTAACGTTTAACATGATGGATTTTTTAATGTATACAGTTTTTGTTTTCAAAAGAAAACATCTTCGTATCAAGCATAGCTCGTAACATTGAATACTAACGTCATGAATATAAGAGAAAGCAGAACTTAAGCCCTAAAGGATAAGTTAGTGAAAGTTGTTGCGAATTGATGTTATTTGTTGTTAGTATCATTTTTATAAATAAGGACTGACTGTAAATTATTTTAGGTGTTTACGATTTTAAATTAAGAATACATTTTTTTTTTTAATGTATGTTTTTTTTTTAACTTACTTTCGCGCGATTTAATTGCTACGAATGCTTGTGATAGAGTTTGGCTTTAAAGATTGTATATGTTGACTTTGAATAAAACTTTTTAATTTTTGCATTTAAATTATCCTATAAAATCACAGACCTTCAGCAATAATAAAGTTGCTGTATCTTCGTGTCACGTGCAGATAAAATATGTTTAAATAAACAGATCAAAATTATTCGTGTATTAAAAAAAAACATTTTTTGAACAGCCAGGATGTCAACTGTATTTTATTGTTTCCAAAATTTAATCGATTGTGTAATCTCCATTGTGCCTTCTCTATACAATATGAAATTTGCGAATAATACTGGGCCCGATTGGCACAACTAAAAGTCATTGTACTTAGAACTGTATTGAAGTTATTTACGTATATTTTATATTTTAACAGCGAACAAAAATACAAATATAACGAGCCGAGATGGTCCTGTTTAGCATCTTTCATTATTATCACAAAGAAAAAGAGTTTCCATGTACCTAATTTGCTTTTGTTATTCTGACGAAGATTGCATGTATCGGATAAAATTATTCTGCTACACATATCAACAGAAGTCCACCATCAGTGGAACAGCGTGGCGAGATATTTTTTTCCATAAGAGGAGAGAAAATCTTTTTAGTATGACATTGTTTGATTCTTTCTCTTTTATCCTTCGCCATTTTTTACTCTTTGGCTAACAAACTAAACATTCTTGTAATAATAAAATATTTGTTGTTTGGTGGCAACTTTTTTTTATTTAGATTTAAGATTGTTATTTAGCATATTTTGAAATTTTAATATCATTTTAACCGGAACGTGATATATTTTTATCGTATATTTTATTTCAACAACACATTATTAACAAATTATCTAAAAATCTGTGTCAAAATTGATTTTATTATTATCGCTACTAGTAACATGCACTGGCTTCTCACGAGTTAGACTGAGTAGTTTATATATTCATAGTGTATTTTATAATTCTATTATTTTGAACCACTTGAGAGGAATTATTATTTTCTTATAACTTAGTCTTACACAGCGCACGTCTTGGAACCATTAAGGGGCGTCCCCGTTAGAGGCTCCATGTAATATTCCATGATGTAATTAACAAATATATGACATCATAGCATTATTTATTATAATTTCAATTACAAAACAAGCATAAATTATATTATATCAATACCATTCTCGTTAATTAACCTGTCGATAAAAAATTATAAATGAAAAACAAAAATGAATATCCCGGTAACTTCTGTGAATAAACCCAAAATTTATACAGACGGACGATTATAGATGACTAATCATAGCAATCATCGAAGTCATTCAGAATGATGGGGAAGTGAAAGATTATAACAGACATATCAGTGCCAACTGTTGAATAATTAATGAGCGCTCATAGTTTAACATTTACCTAATTTGTTTTTTATTCAAATCGATTATTGTAATTATTGAATTTTATGCACGTAACGCTGTGTTAGCAGAAACGGAGACGTAAATATAAATACTAACGTGACATAAAGAGACACGTAGACTAGATATTATATTTGAAATAAATTATTTGCTTATACGGTTGTTTTTTATACATTTACCAATAATATTAGTTACAACATAAATCAACCACTCAAGTTTCCACTAATTAGTAAAACAATTAAACACGCTAATAATAATAATAAATTCATCAATTGTTGCATAAAACATTTTAAAAACTTGTTTAAAAATAATATAAAAAATATATTTTAAGATAAATTCAAACATGACAACGATTATCAATTTAGCTACTTTTATTTTGTTTATTCTTATGTTACGTAATATCTTCATTAATTGTGTGCGTGTATGTGTGTATGTATGATGAGTGATTATTTATCACGAAGTGTGCATAAATAATCGAGATGACTCACTTGATAGGAGACATTCAAATCCGGTCAATCGCTTTGGTTTTCATGTGCATAAAAAACCAACACGCAATGAACGCAACACGCAGCTTGGAATATAAACATTAGATGTCTTAAGTATGTATATAAGAGGTCTAAATCAATTCACAGGACATTTAAGTAAGGTTAATATTATTTCCAAAGCAATATCGAAACGTGACAAAAGTTTGGAAATACGATCCAAGACTTGTTTAACGAAACATAATCTTATTAATGTAACAATAGCACAGTCAAGGTTTCTTCATCGAGTCACATGTTTTCAAGGTAACGGTCATGGATTAATCCAGATGCAGGCGACCTGGCTTAAGTCCACCGTGGACACGTGAATCCTTTGAAATTACGCAGTTAGGAAACCGTTTTAGTGCCGTGACACATGAACGCTAAAAATAGCCTTATCGCCTTAAACTATTGGGTTTTCATTGCGAATCGATAGCGACTTTGTAGCGAATAAAGCCAACACAATGTCAAGTTAAATCGCATTATGACACGGTGTTGGTGAGTACCCTTCATAATAATAAATAGTATATTATAAAAAGATAGATAAAAATATATATTATGTTAAAAATATATTAACGTGTATACGTGTTTGTATGTCCACAATAATCTCAGGAACTACTGAACAGATTGATTCAAAGGTTTATTTATATCTTGACCAAACTAATATTATAAGAACATCAATTCCACTTATATATCATAGGTAACATAAAATATAATAAATGAATATAATAATTATATGTCATATTGATAATGCATATAAAACCGTAAGTGACTGGTAGTCGAATGTAAGAGTAAAATATATAATTTGAAAATATACTAAGCTCGGAATCAAATGACTTTATATTATATATTTTATATGATGTTGAACGTAATATTATGAATTAAATTATCACAACAAGAACTATGGATCACATAAAAATGTCCTAAGTACACTTTTTTACTATGCAGGTTTTTCAAAAGGCAACACTACAAAATCTTGGATGTTTGATTATGTTTAATACGCTGTAACGCAATAACGCCGTTTTATACGATTGTAATTTCATGAATCAAATGGATTCGAATTAATATAAACTTTAATTCCTATCATTAAAATTCAAAATTATATGGCGAGTTGCATAAGTTTCGAATTATGTAATAATCGTTAATATTATAAAAATATATCTTAATAAAATTAATTTTCCCTGCCTATCTATAATGCTATGTATTTGTGTAAATAAAATAGAATATGTATTAATTAGAAAAATATTTTATTTTTTCTTAAAAAATTTCCATTTACAAACTGTGAATAAATTACATAATACGATTTCAACTGAAAGGGATGGTGTTGTACATTGAATAATAAATAATTTTAAAACATAACTATTAGTAATGGAGGTTAAACAGCAATATTTTCCTCTCTCGGACCATTTTCGAAAATTCTCCTACTTAACTGTCTAAAATAGAGGTAAACAAATACGTATACCCGTACTTTTGATAACTAGCAAAGAACCACATTTTAAAATAATTTTATTTTTAAATTCCTACAGATTCTATTTTATTCGCTTTGTATAGATTTTAATTTGTATGTTCAAAAATCATTTGAGTAGATTCAATTTAATTTCATGTGTTACCATACATACCGGACAATTGTACCCATGGTCTATAGACGGTAAAAATATTGTCGCACCCATTAATACCCATTCATTACGCCCATCGAAATTTTGTATAGCAATAAATTGGTAGTCATTGTGTGCAAAGGAAGCATGGCCGAATGGATGTTTTTGTACTTTTGCTTATGATATAATAAATTGTAATGGATCATTACACTTTTACCTCGTTTTATCATTCTAATCTAATAACCAATAAAAACTCCTCTAAATACATGTCACTGTTTGCAGAAGCGAATTCACTATTATCTAAAATTATAATAATTATTAATTATTATTCAATAATGGTAAAAGCAAAAATATTAAAACACTAACAGTCTATTTTAAACAGTTTTGACGTTTAATTCTTATGACTCTATATTATTTTGAGCTCAATTGCCTCGTTTGATAAGTAGAGCTAATTCTATACGTACAAAATCGAGACTTACCTCAGAAAACGGTAGTGAAATGTCAGAACTTGATATGCGATATTGACCGTAATAATTATAACATTTTAAGAATACAAGCATCAAAATAGTATACCAACATAAGTCAATAATTGTCAACATTTCACGGGTGAGTAATGATGTGAGTTCGTGCAAGAATAGCACTGCTGTCCTATTCAATATTAAAAAAAAAGTTATACTGATTGTATTTAGTATTTATAATTTAAAAAATAAAAAAGGATTGATTAAAATTAAATTGGAGTCGGGAAGCGTGAAACGAAATATAAAATAAGAATTTTAAGCAATTGTATTCTTATTGTATTTGTGTGACTAAGGTCTTTTTATAATTCTTTGCTATTAAATACCAATTCCATTGTTCATTGCCGATGTCGTAATAAGCACAGATATCAAATACTGTACAGCAAACAGCCTAAGTTTGCATTCGCTTTGGTGGAACGAAAGTAAGGCCATTCGATACCCGCGTTATCCAACCTTGGAGTCATCACAAAGACCATTATTTGTATAAAACCAATCGTTCGTGTCATAAAAAAATATTACCAAATTAATATCTATTACAAGAACAGGCTGTATATAAGATTTCTAATAAAATATCAATTAAAAAAAAATTGGCCGTCATGAAACGCCGAAAGCTGTGAAGCATCGAAATTAATGGTTATTGAAGTAATATATTATTTAAATATATATATATACGTTAACAACTCATAATTCTCGTCTGCAAATATATTTATTATTTACTTTAATGCCATAAATAAATAAAATAAAATAAAGTTACTCTACAAATCGTGACCGCGTGGAATGGCGGCAAGAATGCTAGCAGCATTTCCCCTTTGAATCGCATTTCCAATTCTATGGGCGAAAAATCAACCAATCATCCTGTCACCAGCAGAGGCAAATGACGGGGTATAATGTTTTTGATGAATGTTTTTGCGCTAATAATATGCATAAGTATATAAATAATAATTAAGTAAAATAAGTAGAGAAACGCGGTGGAGGGGTGTGATGGCAAAAAAGAAGTTCATGCCGATTCTCGACACGTCATACGAGTCGGTCATTTTCCAAGTTAAAAAAATCAATGAGCAAATCGTCCAGGCTCATTTTAATGCGATTTTCGATAACAGGAAGTGATAAGACTAATGCTACGTCGCGTGCATCTTCATTATTATATTATTAAATCAAACAGTATATAACTTGCTGTAACTTATACTGACGTGTGTGTTATGTCATATTATAATTAACATGTTGATTTTTTTAAACATAATTAAAAAATATGCTTTGATAAACATAGGTAAGTTAGGTTTCGATACAAGATACTTTGTTCAAGTTATTTATGAATGTTGTTATAAGCATTCAGTTGCAACGTGGTTTGTTAATGTCATTAAAATATATTGGTGCGTAATTATGAGAAATCAAATCAAAATTAATTTCAAAGTTATTGAAGTTACTGCCTTCTGGGTACTTTCTAATTCTTTGTTGTATAACAATATTTATAGTATTTATATTTAAATTATGACTGCCTCGTTGGTCTAGTGGCTAGATATAAGGCCGCAGACTCGGTGGTCCTGGGTTCAATTCCCAGGTCGGGCCAATAAATAGTTATTGGGTTTTTCTGTCAGAAAATTCTCAGTAGCAGCCCGGAGTCTGGAAGGTGGCAGTTTGTACACTCCCGTGCCTCGGAAAGCACGTTAAGCCGTTGGTCCTGCGCCTGAACTCTTTCCGGTCGTGTCGGATTGCCGTCCCATCGGATTATGAGAGCTAGGGAATAGTGAGTGCACCTGTGTTTGCGCACACACTTGTGCACTATAATATCTCCTGCGCAGTTGGCTAATCTCTCTTGAGATTGGCCGCCGTGACCGAAATCGGTCTGGAGGACCTTATTTATTATTTAAATTATATCCCCAAACACAAACGATACTATAAGTTTTTCTATTAAATAATAATTAATTAATGGTCACGAACTATTTAGCCTTACATAACTCGTTTTTAATTAATTGTTCTTGATTTTTTATTACTTTGTGTGTAGTATTAAAATTTTGGCATCTAGGCTAGGCTAGGCTGGTTTTCTTAATGCATTAACAATGTTACATAATTTCTCATTCGATTCGCAATTTATGTAAATAATATATTAATTTTAACTTAAAATATTTATTATACAAATTTCAATTCAAGTGGGAAGTGCAGCTAGCATTCTTGCCACCGACCTATATAATTTTTATTTTTATTTGTATATATTTAAAGTCTTAATGTAAATAATTCTTATGAAATTATTTTAAATATTATAAAATCACTGTAGCGATATGCTAGAAAAAATTACACAAGAAGTATGTTTATGTCATTACGTATTCCATTTATAACGTAATATTCCTACTTATTATACTCAGAAAAAATAACATGTATGTATAATTTAACAGGTGCGTTTAATTACTCTTCGCCAATTAACTTTTTTAAATTAATTGATATTAAATTTAAAAATATCTCGGTACTCATTACGTTCTAAGAACTCGAAATTCATGTCAGAAAGTGTTACCGACATTGACTTTAATAATTATAATATTTAAATGATATAAACATCAAAGTAGCGTATCACCGTGAGTTGATATGTAACATTGCACGAGTGAGATACAAAGTGATTTCTATAATAATAATAATATCCTGGGGCATTATTCACATAAGGCCATCTGATCCCAAACCAAGCAGAGCTTGTACTATGAAAACCAGACAACTGATATGCTATATAAATACTACTTTTATTTTGTAAATACATACTTATATAGATAATTACATCCAGACTCAGGACAAACAGACATGTTCATGCACACAAATGTCTGTTCTGGGTGGGAATCGAATCCACGACATGCGGCGCGAAAGACAAGCATCTACCGACCACGCCAACCGGCTCGTCTAAACCGAACAGCACAGCAGCAGATAAGTTCAATTTTCTTGAGAGATAATAATCGTTACGTGACTATAAAAGATCATACCTAACGAAAAACGAATCGATTTTTTCTGCTCTAACACCATAGTTATTGATAATTGAAAACTATTATTTACCCTATATAGTAAAAAAGAAAGTGTTGCTTTCTCGGCTTGACGGTAACGATGTTTCAAACAACGCCGCCATTTTGAAATCACTTTAAAATCTGTCAATAGGATCGCTTTTGTAATCGATTTGAGTTATCAACCATTCATAATCGAATTTTCATGATTGAAGTCTGATTTAATGTAAAAGCGGAATATTTTATGAATTACTTATTGATGCGACATCGAAAACATTAAGATTAAAAAATATATATAAAGAAAACAAAATAAGTGTTAGCAGTTCCTTGTATGCGTTTTGATATAACTGTATGACAAAATGGATTATAATATACATATGTATGTGGAATTTATGTTCAGGCAGCTTTCAACACATTTATTATCATACTAATGTTATAAAAACTGTAGATTTTTGTTTGTATTTTATTAATTTTTTATCCATTAAAAATGTATAATTTACACGATAGACTAATATTGATATGATTATGACACAAGTAATGAATTCCATTAATAAATTTAACGTTCCCATAAATATTAACGTCGAATAGAAATGTCGGACGAAAGTGTAACTTTTATAATAATCTAAGACTGCTGTCTTTTTCTTTCGAATACAATATCAATAATGTTAGAAATAGTGAAATCAGTGTTTAACTAAACAGCCGCTAAGCAACGTAAATGTTTTTGTAAGCAATTATTTCATACCACTCAAGCGTCACTCATTGTACTTTGATGGTACTTTGTCAAAACCTTCACACAAATGACAACAACAACTGTACGAAGTGTCAATTAAATCAGATGTATATATTAGAACGATTACGAGACAAATAAATATTCCTTTTTTGAAATATTGATTCATTTTATTTTTTTGTTTTAAAAATTATTCTATTATTTTATTTTAATTGTTCTAAATATTGAGATTCCTTTTTTGAATTGGTATACGACCAACAGTATGAATAACAACTTTCAAGGCTAAGGCTTTACGTGCAATTTGCATTCGAACACGTCTGCAGTAAATTCTTGAAAGGACCGAAACAGGTTCGAATGACCGATGTTTTTTTTATTTGTTTCATTTTAACGTTCTTTTGTCCTTTGTTTTTTATAAATTCAAAAATGGAATTAAGGATAGAACAATGGTTGAATTGTTTGAACTGAATTACGTTCCAATTTCAATTAGCATAAAGTCGTGTGATATGCTCCGGAAGATTTTATTTGTGAATTTTTCACATTCAAGTTACGTTATTACGTTTATTACCATAACGAATATATAGCTCACATACTTTTAAAATATAAGGAAATATCCACTTATACTCTTCTGATAAATAATATTTATGTACAACCTTTTGCACTAACACTTATGATATCTCGTGCTAAGCATGTGCTCGATTATAATTAAAAAAAAACTCTCCTAACTTATCTTTTAATAGGAATTCTTCTCCAGCATTGGGCCATTTACCGTAATTTCGTCTAAAACACTAACACTTAAGTGTATCTATCTATCATCATTTCTTTGTGTAATAAATAATAGTGATTAAAAATCAATAATCTCATTTTTAACAACTGTTGATAATTTTGTACGTAAATTTCGGTGAGTTAGGTAATTACCGCTCACGCTATTCTGTCGTCAATCTGCAATACTTTGTATTTCTTTGTTCCGATTCGTAGGAAGGTGTTGGTTGAGTAGCTTTACTGTAAATACAATTCACAACAGTCGTTTAATATTTTATACGCATACATACACACAATAACCTATAAATACGTGCACATAGCAATAAATTAAAAAAATACAGGAAACATCGCTACCTCTTTCTCGTGTGAGTGGTAGAGATAGCAAATGTTCTAGACCTGTATAATTAGTTAATATACAGGGTTATTTGTAATGACCCAGCAACCTCGCAGGACTAGATAGCTAACATCATAACAACAACTTTTGTCCTACGACTTCGGACATAACTCAAAACATGAAAAAAAAATCATTTAACAAGTTTTTGTCGTACTGTCGTGACGTGACGTAGGTTCGTTACAAATAACCCGGTATTTTAAACAATTTATTAAGTTCTATCTATCACTATTATTTTATATAAAAATAATATAAATCATTACAAAATAAGAACTTTTTGTACAAAAACAACATATGTATATAGGAAAAAAATGTCTGTGACTGTAAATCAATTACGACATTAGCCTCTAAGCCTATATAACCGTTTATTAAATTAGTTTGTTTATAAATTATACACTGAATTAACAGGGCATTGAAAGTGTAAGATATGGTTAAACTATTAAAAATAAAATATTAATAAAAAATTATACCAAAACCGGATTTTCTTTTTGTTTTGAAGTTTTTGTTTATTTTATAAGACTCCGGCCCTCAGGCTAGGACAAGAAACATAAACGGTACATCGACCCTAATCGGTTGTGTTCCGGCTGCGTTCAGTCCGAAGGAGTTCTTAGGCCTTAAATCTAGCCTTTATTTAAATGTTACACGTTTTTAAAGCTACTTATATTATTATAATCAAAGTCAAAAATTTGCTTTATACGAGATCTTTTACGAGCATTTTTGAATTGTTATCTTACTAAATAATTAAATTTTAAGCTACCGCCGGTTCGTATTAGCACAAAGATCAATAATTAATCTAATCATATTATCATTATCAGACAGAATTTTGCCTGACTTTGACTGCCTCGTTGGTCTAGTGGCTAGATATAAGGCCTCAGACACGGTGGTCCTGGGTTCAATCCCCAGGTCGGGCCAATAAATAGTAATTGGGTTTTTCTGTCAGAAAAATTCTCAGTAGCAGCCCGGAGTCTGGAAGTTGGAAGTGTGTACACTCCCGTGCCTCGGAAAGCACGTTAAGCCGTTGGTCCTGCGCCTGAACTCTTTCCGGTCGTGTCGGATTGCCGTCCCATCGGATTATCGGATTATCGGTGAGAGCTAAGGAAAAGAGAGTGCACCTGTGTTTGCGCACACACTTGTGCACTATAACATCTCCTGCGCAGTTGGCTAATCTCTCTTGAGATTGGCCGCCGTGGCCGAAATCGGTCTGGAGGACCTTATCTATCATCAGACAGAAGAGGCAATTTCAGTATAAGTAATTAGTTATTAGTTTACTTTGTTAAATTTCTATATATATATATGTATATCTGGTCAAATAATTTTATTGTAATGATGAAATGAATGAAAACTCAATTGAAATGAGTCCACAATTTAAAGGATTTTTAAAATAAATGTTTGTTTATATTTTTGCGCAGCCGCAGCTTCTCATAAATAAATATTATAGAAAGTTAAAACAAATTACATATTTTTACTCGTTTATCATAAAATTACTGTAACGGTGCAATTTACTTAGATACTATAATTCTTTTAAATATAATAAAAATTATAGCTTACATCAATGAAAGTAGCAGTGACCGCCGTTCGCTCCAACTATAACAGTTGTTTACAAACTCTATTACATATAATCACACTGAAGTATTAAATTATAAGTTAACGCTTGGTGCATATTGGCACCAACAACATCCAATTTTATGTCAACCAATAGCAAAGTATTTAAAATAAGAACAGTTAAATGAAGAGCTTTTCATACAAAAAAAAAAACATTATTGCATAAGCCGTATCTATTATATACAATGTCTATGGTTACTTGCTTTCTTTTAAAACATACACAGTTTACAGACAATTGAAATGTATTTAACTTAATGTTTTATTTGTTAGAACTCTTCAAACGTTAAAATTTATTTGAGTATGCTTTTTTGTTACGAAATATAAACAATTATTCGGTCTGGTTAGTAATTGCTGAGCGAGTGCCTGTCAAGTGCAAAGACTGTGGACGATTAAACATTTGCATTTCAAACAAAGACAACTAATATTGAATGAAATTCACTTACTGAGTAAATATTTGAAATCATCGTATATATCTTAAGAATTCCATGTTTATTTAAAGTTCGTGATCTTAGGTATACATTACATAATATATCTTATACATTAGAAAAATTGATCTTGGTATACTTCGATCAATAAGAACATTATCGATCGAAGTTGGTATAGGTTTGAGGTTAATAGAGTTCGAAACTGATTGGTTTTATACTATATACTAGGCTAGTATTGGACAAAAAATAAATAGATTAGTCGGAAGTTATTTATTCAATATTATGTTTATAAATGTACTGGTGGTAGGACTTTGTGCAAGCTCGTCTGGGTAGGTATCACCCACTCATCAGATATTCTACCGCAAAACAGGAGTACTTGGTATTGTTGTGTTCCGGTTTTAAGGTTGAGTGAGCCAGTGTAATTACAGGCACAAAGAACATAACATCTCAGTTCCCAATGTTGGTGGTGTATTGGTAATGTAAGCGATAGTTAACAATGTCAATGTCTATGGGCGTTTGTGGCCACTTACCATCAGGTGGCCCATTTGCTCGTCCGCTTACCTATAATATAAAAAAAGTATAATTTTGCGCAGTTGTTAGTTATCTATATATAAATAGGCAAGAACAATACAGTTTAGAGAATTATTCTCGTCTGTTTGTCAACCGATTTTCTTTTTTGTTTATGCGGTAGCTAAAAATTGAAATATTTAATGCTGACAGTTAAATTTCGATCAATGAAGGGCTATTTTGAAAAAAAAAAACTCGAATCTCACTGCAGAAAACGGTCGTGAAATGTCACAAAGTGCATTGGCTTGACCATAATATTTACAAAATTTCAATAATACACGCAATAAAATTACAAAACACCACAAATCGGTGGTCAACAACCGGGTGAATAATGAAGTGAGTTCTCAGAATAGCATTGCTGGACGAAGACTAATAACAATAAATGTTTTTTTTTTGTTTTATATCGGAACCGATGATGCGTGCTCTAAACCAAGATGGGTGTGTTTTCCGAGTTGGGTAGGGTGTTATTAAACCCACAAATATATCACAATCGCCAATATCCGTTTTCAACAGTAATCGAACACGCGATCATTCACAAATATACCTTATTCGAGTAGTTATACAAACATCATTCAATCCTCATTTTATGTATTTCGTGACATTTCAATATAAAGTTGGCACCGATATGGAATGTGGATTTATCTCTTTGAAATTGATTTCTTTTTATGTATTTATTCATGTATACTAAACGTATCGAGATGGCGTAGTGGTTATAATACTAAAGCTAAGACGAATATCGTAGATTCAAATCCAGGAAACGAAACACTGAGCCTGTAAATGTTCCACTGTGGTAAGGCCTATTATCCTTTTTGAGGACAAGGTTTGAAGATTTATCCACAGCACAGTAGGTTTCCTCACGAACTAAAACAAAAATTAAGATCGAGCTTGAACCTGAAATTGCGATTCAGATGCACGTGTTCTAACCACTAAGTCATCGCGACTCTAACAGTAAACACGAATAATCTCTTAATTGAAAACGTTATTCAATTTCATGGAAACTTCTATAGAAAATCATGTTATAATTATACCAAATAAGTAAACAATACGAACCAATCGTGGGAGTCTTATATAATTAACATAAAATTACGTGCATGTGAAATACATTGACCCCTTAAGCTATGATATATATCAACAAAAGCCATTCTGAATTCCTTCATATTAATAATACGTACTCGTCATTACAATCTAGATGAGATTGAGAATATCGTGTTATTATATGAGAACAATAGAGTAATGTCGACGGTTAAATCGTAGTTACGGACGTAATTAGACACCATGTATACTATATTGCTAATTTCATATTATTGAATCGTACACGTTTATGTGTTATTAATATCTAGGAAACGAATTCAATAATATTAACGCTCGAGTAAGTTTGACGAGTTCCTGACTTCGTTGAAGGTTGAATTTGTTGTGTGATCGACTTGTTTTGTTAAATTGTCTAGCATCTTACTTGTTTTATGTTTATCTTTTTTTAATTTTCTCATTTTGTCAAAGGATTGAAGCGTACAGTAGTGCAGACGGGCCAAGGTAAAAAATGTTATTGGTTAAAGATCAAAAATATTTAGTAAAACTTATCAAGTAAATGTTTATCAATTAAACGATGATTTGACACAATCTTTATTAGCGTTAGTTTAGTGATGCTAAAAATGTACGGAATTCTTGTATCGCGGAAAAACGTATCGATATCCTTAGTTTCCTACATAAAAAATGTTACAAAGTTATTATTTTTTACTCGTATAAATATTATGTATGTGCGTGTCAGTCATTACAAATAGGTTCTTCGATGAAATTGTTCGTAATTGATTTACTTGAATAAATAACTAAACTAACTTGAATAAATCTTTTAATAGTTCATTGTTTATGTTAATAATTTAATTTTTAATCGTTCATCAATCATCACAACCAAAAACATTGATTTTATTATGCAACATTTAACATGCACCTGTGCATTTAATTAAAGATGTTAAATTGTGATAAAATGTCAATCTATTTATGTTATATTAAAGCATAAATTTCAATAAAAAATTATAACAATGAATAAAGGTTATGATCTTCATATGTCAGAAATGAACACCACTCAACTAATTATTTAAAGATCTTGATATTATATAAACGCGTCGCATCGAATCGCACCGTAACGCACTTCACATGTAGTAAAGGAAATTAAAGTGTATGTACAACACTTACGGTATATATTTCCATGGAGCGCGCATACCAAGGAACGCTCGCATGCGGCGACGTACGGCTGTAGCGTATGTGTTTAATTTCCTTTAGCCCAAATATGGACTATTTTCCTTCACCGCAAGTTAAGTGTAACGTGTAATAATTGTATACAAAATATTAAGTTATATAAATATTGATTGGTTCTCTTTAAATTTGCAGGACATGATACATAATTCAATAACATCGAGTCGCAAATACATCAAGTTCGATTTATAGCGAATTTTCTTAAGTCCTTCTCGTGAAATATGATAAATAAAACCACAATCAACAGTTATATACATTAGTAAATAACAAACAAAATGTACTATATTACAATATAAATAGTATTTACTGTATACTGTATATATGTCTCCCACGGCTTTTGCCAAAATTGCCGTTACAGGGAGCGGGGAAGATTGTTATTATGTTCGATTCATGGAGGTATCTTGTATTCCAAATTCAAATTTATTTTCTGGTTTAAAAAAAATACGTCTTTCGATTTCCCAGACGGCCTAAATACCAAACGTTTAATGCTTGAACTTTAAACGTTCAAAATCGCTTTGCTAAGTGATTCACAAAATTGACATTTAATATTGAACATTGATAGACAAAGGTCACATTAAAGTTAATAGGTCATGTTCTTTTTTTCTTTAGATGCTATCACAGAGAATTATGATTATACGTAAAAATTAAGTAGGTATGTTTCATTAACATGAGTTGTCCTAGCGAAACGACCTTTGAACTTCAAGTTGTATATTTTGTTTTTAATTATATAAAAATAGTATATGTAAGTATATCAGTTATCTGGTTTCGCTAATACAAGCTCTGCTTAGTTTGGGATCAGATGGTCTTGTGTAATAATGTCCCAGGATATTATTATTATTATTATATCGACTTAGTCGCGATTACATTATCAAGATACAGACCTAGATTAAATTATAACGATCGTATGTGTTTTTATTTTTAGGGTTTTTATAAGAAACGCTTATCTTAAGCTCGTTTTTTATCTTATTACATCTTCGTATCGTTACTATTATAATTAACAAACGCTATTATTTATATTCTCATCTATTGTTATATGATTTACCTCTACTCTTGAAATAGTAGCTTATTACACCACGCTGTCCGAATGCAGGTTGGTGGATACACATCTCACAAAGTGACTCAAGCGATGAAAAACAAATTACACAAACAAATGTAGTAGTGCTTATCCGGCTTGAACCCGTAATCTTTAGTTAAAATTCACCTATTTTAACCACTATGCAATCTCGGTTTAAAATATAAACGTTTGACCAAAACATTAAAAAACTCATCTCTAAATCTTTATGTTTCTAGCAAAACACTGGGTTCTCTAGATATGTCATGTTAAAAGGCAATTCGACCTTTTTGTCAGCGTTGTTGCTGTTTCGTGTTAAAAACATTAGTGAAAGTGTCGCCTTCGTCCATCCATCTGTCCGTCCGCGAGTGTGGCATGAAAATATTTTAATGCCATCATTATGGTGTATTATTTGCTAATTGCAACTTGTGTCGTGTTTTGATATTATACGTAACCTTACGTAATTATATATCTTAACTTATATACGGCAATATCTTGATTCTTCTTCATCTTAAAAAATAAAAATGTATATTATACATATATATACATAAACTTTAATGGTTAAATGTATGTCATCTGTGCTTCGCTAAGCCATTCCGGTTCTGATGAAATTTTGGTGAGCGTTCAAACACAAAGGTTGACCCAAAACTGGTGTTCTTATTGGAATAAGTATTTCATATTTACTAGTAACAGACTAGAAAAAACCCACCGCTGGACTAAGACATCGTTTGAGAACGTCATCGTGTGGTTTGGAACTTATTACACCACGCTGCTCCTATACGGATTGGTGGATGTTGCCGATATTCATCCAATACATGTTGGTTACGAAGATTTTTTTCAACGCCACGCAAGAGATATATTCGTCAAACATAATTTAAGCATGTGCATTTTCATTAGTGCTCGTCCTCATTGGTTTTGAATCCGCTACCTTGGTTTAGATTTACCTAACCACTGGTCCATTATGTCCTAATTAACATTTATAATCTAATATAGAAAAGATTGCCAATTTGTTTAAAATTTATCTTCAATTAATTCCAGACGGGTGCTTATTAAATATTAATCAATAAAAATTATTCAAGCAGCTGTCAAAGCATACTAATATTCGCTTTATGAGTTTTTTTATACACATTCAGTTGAGCACAGAATTAATTTGCCAATATGGAAATGACAAAAATTATAATAATATTAATCATAAACAATTTTTATGTCAAAGAATGCACCGTTTTAATAATATGTAACGTTTTTAAAATAAAACGTTCCTAACGCAAAAGCAGCCTCGTTATTTATAATAATATCGTTAGATATATAATTAAAAACAGGGTAATAATACTTTACTAACGTGTTCTATTTTTAAATTTAAATTCTTCACCTATCTCACTAATGGTCACAATTAATTATAAATAAAACAGTTATATTTCAAACCAATTAGGTATAATCAAATTGTACTTTATGTTAACTAAATAAAGCTTATATTTCCTCAACTTTCTAATTACCTTATAATAATATTACAGAACCATTTTTATGACCTAAATCATATTAGACAAATACGATCACGTAATTGAATACATGTTATTACATGTATGTTACTGTTTACAAACGTCCAAATACAACGATTCATGTTTCTATTACGCCATACAAATAGTTCCACAAAGTTGACACCGATTTGACACCCTGGGCCGTTTATTCTGTGACAACAGACTCGAAACGCGACGTAGAACTCGATCATGATATGGCAGAAAGAGATATGCGATATTCACAATCATTTTTATATTTATGTCGTCCTGTCTGTTTAATATTTTTTTTTTTATTATTTTTAAACTCCACAACTTTAATATAATTATATAAATATAATAGAAGCATTCAGCAGCTATTACCGTGAAGGCAGCGAAACGCATTCAATTTACCGTCTTTTCATCGACTTACAATGCACAATTGATCTCAATGAAAATCTCGAGATAAATCGAGATAATAATGAAAATCTAAGAAATAACGAGATAATATATAGCTAGCTCCGGATTAATACTTACAAGGCATCGGTCTAATGCCCCGCCAGCAGAGGGGCCCCACCCAAAAATATAATTGAATATGGAATGAGGGCCTAAAATGTCAATAGCGCCTAGGAGGCTTAGATCTCGAAGTCCGGGACTGTATATAGCATTTCTCAATCCAGAAGGTGATATAATTTTGGAAATCGGTCGAATAGCTTCTTTATAATATACATAGAATACTTGTTTCTTCCCTCGGTATGCTCGTTAGCGAGTGGGAGAGATGTTAGGTATCCAATGTCCTTTTCTGTACGCCTAACGTGTATGCAAAATTTCATGACGATCGGTTGAGTAGTTAAGACGTGAAAGCGTAACAAACAAACTCACTTCCGCATTGATAATGAGTAAGGATTTACACTTCAAAATAGATCACAAGTCAGTTCTCAATGTTTTACGATCGCGTCGTGCATTGAATGGTTTCTTACGGAACAACTTTTGTTGTATAAAAATTGTTAATAAAAGAGCCGTTCGTTACGTCACCAGTGTAACCATTTACCAATAGGTATATAATGTTCTCGTTCGAGTTATACGTTCACTTGTTCTCGATTTCAGTATGTGTAATGTGTGTCATATGACGGAAAAAATGACTACTATTTTATGAGTATTTGGCTATAATATTTTATTTCATTTATAATTGATTACTATTGTATTAAATATTTATTTGTAAAATGTTGGATGTGAATATAATTTGAGCGCGATTAGATTGAAAATTTCAAAGCTGAATTTGAGTTTAACTTTTTTTTTGTTTCCGAATAGAAATGTTTGTGACGAATAAATAAATTATTAATTAAAAAAACAAAACCGACTCGTTTAATATTGATTCTACCCGTGTTTTATTGACTTATTTGAACAAAAACAGTTATTGTGATTTAACTATAATAATGAAATACATAGCCTCGAGGACTTCTTATACATTATTTTAGATATCAAAAATAGCAGCGCACGTCAACTAATAACTTCATACAAAAAAGTTATACCCTGGGTTACATTATTGCAATTTGCGTAGAGATCTCTAATTTATTTGAAAATAATATATATATAGTCTATGCTAGTCGCTAATAATGTAGCTTTATGTAGGTAAAATAACTTTTAAAATCAGTTAAGTAGTTTTTTAATAAACAAACAAAAAAAAAATTATCTCTTTATAATATTAATATAGATGTGTTTTCTTACAATATTTAATTATATTACGACATATATGCGATATGTTGTTATTTCATTGTAGTCATTTGGTATTTTGTTGGCTTTAAACAAATAAATAAATAAGAATAAGTAGCTACACTTGTATATTTATAAATACAAACTTAATTGTTAATTTAATATAACCGTAAGTTGCATTTTTAATTTACGAAAGACCGTTTAAAGATTTTTATTTAAAATTAAACGGGTCATAACGATTTAAATTATATTAACATAATTTCGGCAAAATTTAATTAAAATGAAATTCCTTTTTAAATAAAATATTAAAATTTATAAGTCGACCAAATAAAAAAAATACATATATTTGCATATGATTAATCTGTAGATTGCTATCTATGTCATTTGCTTAAATTATAATGGACGTATTGACGTATTCAGGAGGTATATGTATGTATAATACGCGTTAGAATTATAATTGTGTTGTATAACGTTTTTCTTTTCATCGAAATATATTTTTGGGGTTTTACCGCTTAGGCTTTTCTTCATATCAGAATATTTTTTTCACATATATAATGTATAATATGCATATAAAAACAATCAAGTATCTACTTATATGATAGTCACAGATTCGATCCTGCTTGGATAATATTCTTCTTCTTCTTATTCCTATATATTCCATCTTGTTCTTCGCTAGCTCGGCAGCACTCGCGATAATCACTTGGGATCTTGTGTTAATATAATACAAGTTACCGAAATACTACATTCTTAATATTTATAATTTAATATTTACTTCAATATCCTGATATATTTATATAAAAAGTAAGCAAACTGATCGGAAAATTGGATTCCTAATTTGATAGTTATTGACAAATTATATGTTAATCTATTTATTAAGCGTTCAGCTAATGACTGGATTTACATTATTAATACTTCGACATAGACTCTTATTGGCGCAGACTATTTACCGCAACATTAATTGATAATGCGAACACAAACAACAGTCGGCTGTCCGTCAATGTTTATTGGTGCTTGACCGTAAGTGTAAAACGTTCAAAAAAAATTTCATATTTAATAGCTTCATATTTCATACTTGGTGTTAGAAAGCAAATGCCACCTGATGGTGGTCTACCACTGGTCTGAAGTGGTCGCCACCGCTCACAGACATTGGCACTGTAAGAAACATTAATTATTCTTTCCATCGCCAATGCGCCGCTAACCTTAGGAATAAAGATTTGATTTCCCTTGCATCTGCAATTACACTGGTTTACTCACTCTTAAATACAACAATGCTAAGTGAGCTGTTTGGCGGTAGTGATGAGTGGGTGGTACCAACCCAGATGGGCTTACACTTGCCTCACCATTTTTAAAAGAAACAACCTATATATATTGACTTATGTACTTTACATACTCCTAGATAGATAGACTAATTGAAAATGAATGTCGAATGATCTTTTGATAAGGATTTATTATTATCTTTATAAACTATTTTTACATACATATTAATTATACTATACAGAAAACTAGTTTCAATTATTTTATTATCAATCAAAATATTATAACCAAAATATATATGTTAGAGCGATAACGTTATAATGGTCGCTTGTCATCCACTTGACCGCGTTTTTATTGCAGCTTCAATTCCCCATAAGCCAGCTCATAACTTTGTTGCGACTTGCGAATTTCAGTTGCACTTTGCCAATATTATCATAAATAAAAAAAGTGGTTTTTGTCTCATATAAAATTAAATATATTAAATATGTATATTAATAACGAATTTAGCTACTTCCCTGTGAAACTTCAAGTAAATATTGAAACATCAATTTAATTACATTGAATCTTGGGTTTTTCAAGGTTCTAAATTATGTGTGTTTTCGACAATGACAACTAAATTAACAAGATAAATTTGGATAACACACTTTGTGGGTAGGGTACAAATAAATCATCATTAATGGTATCCTATTAATTTTGAACGATAGGTACGTTTTTTTTTGTGGAAAGACTGTATATTCGTTTGAATACCGCCGAACATCTTCTTTGTATTGTTGTGTTGTGGTTTATAGAGTGAGTGAGTCAGTGTAATTATAAAAGAGTAGTTTTCACTCTGCAATTCCATTGTACATTTCCAATGGCGAACATAGGATAATCTATAAAAAATACTGCGTTACGATCATCTGTAAATACTTAATTTTTTACAAAAAAAATATATATTTCATACCACTGGCAATGTTCAAGTGTCTAGTGGAATAAAACTGAAAAAGTAAAAAAAAAAGTAATACTAAATAAAATCATACTTAACCTATATCTATCCACAGAGTACCAACATCAACTTCAGGCTGTTAATGAAAATTTTTAATCAGAAAAAAAAAAAATTTTTAATGGCCCGACTCATTGTTTGACCCCAAAACCTCTACATCTAAAACCTAATAAACCATCTATGCTAACGAACTAATCTATAAATATGAATAATGATTTTTATTTTTGCACGATACCGAAACCACAGTTCTATCCTATAAGACGAGAACTATAATTACTTTCATTTATTACAATACAAATTTTACGTATGCAGGGTAAATAAATGGATGTGGCAATCAAGCTGACTTTTATGTCTTCGTTTAAAGCAAGGCACGTAAAGCCAACACGCCACGGACTCGAAAAGGGCTTCATATTCTACTATGTAGTTTTTCTCTTATTTTTCAAGTCACGTTGTGATAAATAGTTGAATGAATACTTGTTTAAATAGGATGCTTAAAATTTGCTTTTGTATTCGAGCATTTTAAATAGAAATATTAAATTATTAATACTGTTAGTATACGTTCTTTTTTTCTAAAAAGAATCTTAGCAATGTATGAGCATATTCTTATTAGGAGGAATTTAACTTTAAGGAATTACTAATATTCCTATTACCCCTAGAATTCAACGTACAGCTTGTATAATATTAGTGGGGACGACAATAGCCCAACCAAACCTTTAAACCATTTTGCGACTTTTGGTTCACATTCTCGATGAAGTACACTAATATGTATGTGTCTTCAATTTTGTATAAAGAAGACTGCATCAGCACTTACCAGGTTTGAGTGTGATAAAGCGTTATTATATATATATAAATGTTTTTCTTAACTGTCTAACTATAAGATTTGAAATTTAGAACTGTACAGTAACAGCCTGTGACTGTCCCACTGCTGGGCTAATGCCTCTTCTCCTCTTTTGAGGAGAAGGTTTGGAGCTTTTACCACCACGCTGCTCCAATGCGGGTTGGTGGAAAATGTAAATTTTGCAAAATAAAAATATTACGGGGCACTTCATCTTCAATTTCATACATCGACTCAATGTAACTCAACTCAACAACTCAACTATAAAGACACTTTATTTGAATAGAAGTTTCAATTTCGATATAATTGAATACAATATTGGAAATATTATATATATATTTGAAATAATATATATTTGAAATTTTTAGTATGTTTTCCTAATTCATAGTATAGAAAACTAACTAGATACGATAGACCTCATACGCCTAATGAATTCATATAAAAGTACCGGACGTTGAACGGACATGCTAATTAGCTATTTATCTTAATATGCATTTATTAAATAGGAACGAGCTGTGACTTATTTATAGTTGTTTTATCTTCAACACTTAATAAATGGAATTTCTATTTCTTGACAAAAGCGTTATAAAAAACGAATACAGTTTTTAGTCGTATGATTTACATATTTTTTAAGTTTTAGTACGTCAGTCGTCTAGTGATTCGTTTATATGGCTGTGGATCGTGAAATTTCATGACTGTTACAGTCCCGTGCCTCCGAAAGCACGTAAAGCCCTTCGTTGGTCTTGCTTTTGGTTAATATCATTGGTTGGTTAGTTTCATGCGCTTGTTTTGTTTTTTTTTTTTATTGAAAATAAAACAATGTTCATGAATATATTATTAAGTAACTGGGATATTATAGCTAGGTGGTGTTCAGGATTGAAACCGTATCTGTGTTTAAGATATTTTTCACAAACATATTTCCTTGACTTCCTTTTTTCCTTTTACATATTATGGTTCATTTATATGTCACAAATTTTATTAAATACAACAAAAAACAAAAACCGAAATACGGAAATTTCAACAATCTGTCAACAAAAATTGAATTCCTCATACTGTATTACTGTAATGAAAGTTTTAATATAATATTCCAGATGCAATCAATGTGAACCATGCGCAGCGACATGGCATACCGGGGGCTCTCGCAGCACGTGGAGCTGGACCGAGCCGCGGACCCACAGGACAGATTTACTCTACAGGAGCTCATAGGGGAAGGAACCTATGGTGAAGTGTTCTGTGCAAAGGACAAGAAAACCGGAAAACGGGTTGCTGTTAAGGTAAATAATTTTAACTTACATAAGTAGGCTGACGAGCAAATACCTGATTGTAAGAGACCACCTTCACCCTTAGACACTGGTAATGGAAAAAGTATAAAGTCATTGCAAACATGGAATCTAAGATGTGATAACATTCACTCTTCCTCTCAACAGTAAGACAGCGATAAAAAGTGTAAGTGTTTTGCGGTAAAACAATTAACGAGTACACCCAAATCCTACAATTAGTAAAACCCGAATATAAATTCATGTTTCAGCCCATATATAACATTATTACATATACTTATGTTTTCACTACAATTATTTATAGAAGTAATTGCGGTGAAAACATATTGTAACATTTATCCATGTTTTTATAGTGTTGCAATATTTTATTCAACAGAGTTCAATTATATCCGGGTCGAACGATCTAGGCTATACAGGTACAATACTGGCTTTAAGAAAAAAAACACTTATTGTTAAAAATATGTGCAAGGAACGCAAAAAAAGTTTTTTGATTAGCTATTAATTAGCTTAATATTTACATCACTTATATGTTTTTCTCTCTGCTTTTATCCACAAGCTTTTGACAGTTTTCTGTCACGTGGCAATTGAATTTTCAAATATTCTAAAAGTATTCTAAACATAATAACAGCTATGACCATTGACATAAAAGGCTGCGTTCATCATGATCTAAATGGTAAAGCGCCCTTGACATCGTTAAACAGTTCTGAGATAATATCTACGCAATCCATTACAATCAACTCACTAACAATACGTTCCAAAAACAGATTTGCCTGCACTAAAACTAATTTCAATTGTTCGCATTGTTTTTTATGCAGTGTTTCTATCTAGTGATTTCGAGAATTCTTTTTAATTATCTTTTATGTAAGCCTTATTTGGAAATTTAGAGTCTTTATTCATCGGAGCCCTCCAAACGCATATTACTCTATATTATTTAAAACTTGGAAACTAATGATAGAGGTAATTATATTAAGTACAATATGTTCTTGCATGTTGTTATCAAATTATAATATAAGTTTTACAAAAAGTTATTTGTTAAACTTTATGTGCAAACATATTAATTAATAGAATCGAGTTGAATTCCAATTATATTTATTCCATAATTTAAATTATTATAAAAATTGACTTTGCAGATTTTAGAAAATATTGCTGAGAATATAGAAGAAATAGAGGAAGAATTCCTCGTATTCCGTGATCTTTCAAGCCATCCAAATATTCCAGAATTTTTCGGATTATTTTTGAAGCGAGGTATATCTTCTGAAGATGACCAAATTTGGTTTGTTATGGAGGTAAATATAATCTTATTGTGCTGTTTCAAAGGTAATTGGGTATGGTATGGTTAAGGCAATAGTTGACTATTTCTGTGTTTGTGATGATTTAGAAAGTCACTAGCCATGTCACTTACGCATATTGAAAACGCCAAAGTTAACATTTTTCCTTTTATGGAAACGCAACTCTAACTTCTAAGATTATTCAAATTTTATATAAGTTTAATAAAAACATATCATGGTTTGCTTTTTTACAGCTTTGTACAGGAGGTTCGGTGACAGATCTAGGCGCAGGTATGCGAGCTCGAGGAAACAATTTGACAGAACCACAACTAGCCTATGTAATTCGTGGAACAGTCCGCGCCTTAACTTATCTTCATTCTCATCGATGTATGCATCGTGATGTGAAGGGCCATAATATTTTACTGACTGAAGATGCTGAAGTAAAACTCGTGGACTTTGGAGTATCATCACATTTAGCTGCAACTGTTGCAAGACGTAACACTTCTGTTGGCACACCGTATTGGATGGCACCAGAGGTACATAAAAATAAAATTAACAAAATGTATATTATCTACGATTTTTTTTGGACATGTAACACATAAGCTTCATAAGAATGATGGTGATATATTACTTAATATAAATGATCTATAACAAAAAAAATTTTAATTTACTTTCAGGTGATAGCATGTGAACAGCAGTTAGACCAATCATACGATAGTAGGTGTGACGTGTGGTCTGTTGGTATCACAGCTATTGAATTAGCGGAAGGAGAACCACCATTATCTGGTTTACATCCAATGCGAGCGTTGTTTCAAATACCTCGAAATCCACCACCAACTTTATCACATCCAGAACTTTTTACGCCACAACTCGCAGATTTTATATCCGAATGTTTAGTCAAAGACATGAATCAAAGACCTTTTGCAAGAGAACTTTTAGAACATCCATTATTGTTAGCTGTTCATAATTTTGAAGATAAAGTAAGTTATTTAACATTTCATTATTTACTACTAACATTTGAAGCCATTTACTAATATTTTTATTCATCTCTTAGATTCGAAGAGAACTTCGGGCAGAAATTAAAAGACAAAGAGCTGAAGGACGAAGTAGTCGTGCACCGGAAGCTACCACCAAACGAGGAAAATTAAAATCTCATAGAAAGGCAAGACCAGAGAAAATGTACACAGATGATTTAGCTACCTTGGAAACTTTGACAGAAGATGCCATTGTCGAACAATTGCAAAAGAGATATATACAAAATCAGATTTACACTTACATCGGGGACATTCTAGTTGCAGTAAATCCTTTTGCTGATATAGGCATTTATACTTCAAAGGTAAATTTAATTTAACATTTTATTATAATTAAAAACAAAATTAAATGATATAGCCAATAATTTAAATAAAATAACCCCTAAGTTATTGTTACATAAAAATTTAATATAATATAAAAATGCAATTAAGAACATTACAATTACTGCAATTTAGAGATCATCTAAGAAAAAAATAATGTTAAAGTAAATAAAATAATATAATTTACTTATCGTAGGGTATTGAACAAAATAAAAGCCACTATTTTTTCACAGACTCAACACTTATACCAAGGTCGCTGTCGTTCCGACAATCCTCCTCATATCTATGCAGTAGCAGACGCTGCTCACCAAGCGTTAATGCACCAAAAACAAAATCAAGCTATCGTTATATCAGGTGAAAGTGGAGCTGGAAAAACTGAATCAGCTAATCTTCTTTTAAAACAACTTGTATATTTATCTAAAGTACGTATACAATATCAATTATTTCTATATATAATAAAACCAATGTTTTTTATGAAATATTTAATTTATTTCTCTCTTTAGACCCAATATAGTAATTTAGAAGATAAAATTCTACAAGTAAATCCAATCATGGAATCTTTTGGAAACGCGCGTACTGGAATAAATGCTAATAGCTCGCGATTTGGAAAATATTTAGATCTATCAATAATGAAAGTGGGAAGAATATCAGGAGCTCGAATATCTGTATATCTATTAGAACAATCGAGGGTAGTTCATCAAGCATTGTGAGTTTAAGATCTTTTTGCAAATTATTAGTAAAATTAAGGATTTCATTATTCTTAGCCAATCCTGTTTTTATTTATAGAGGAGAAAGCAACTTCCATGTCTTTTATTATCTCTACGATGGTCTAGAGAGCGAAGGGCGGTGGAGGAAATATTACCTCGATGAACAGTTAAAATCTAGGCATCGCTATTTACAACCGCTTTCTGTGAGTCATCGTGAACATAACGTGCATCGATGGCGTCAGCTTAACCAAGCTTTTAAGGTATTATTGTAGGTAGCAAATAGAAATGGACTTTATAATTAAAAGAAAAACATTTGATGATTATATAACAATTTACGATCTTAGGTTGTAGGTTTCCATGAAGATGAGGTACAAATTATTTATAAAATGCTAGCTGCCATCTTACATCTGGGCGATATAGAATTTGCAGAAACTGCTGGTGATCACAATACTGATAATAGAGCTACCATAATTGACACGGCACCGTTACATCGAGGTAATTTTGCTAAATTCTCACTATAGAAAGACTTTCGGATTTTACTGAACTTTAGTTTTTATACTATAAAAAAAGTATTATGACTTTATTCTTAAAATATATACTTAAAGATAAAAACTATTTGCATGTTTTTGAAATTTCTCAACATACTTATATCTTTTTATAGCTTCTTGTCTTTTGGGCGTGGAGACAAGTGACCTCCGAGAATGTCTGACAAGTAGCAGTGTGGTTACAAAAGGTGAAACAATTGCAAGGTACAGCTCACCAACAGAGGCTGCCGTAGCGAGAGATGCGACCGCTAGAGGAATTTATGCAAGAGCTTTTGATAGAATCGTTGAAAGAATTAATGCTCTCCTATCCCTCAATAGACCGCAAAGGTAAGTCACTGCATCCAAAGTACAAACGATTGTCAATCCACATAAAAATGAAAGTATGAATTTTGTATACTTTGTCGCCACAAATATTTTTTCTTTATTTCCGTAGTGACCAGCTATCCATAGGAATTCTGGATATTTTTGGATTTGAAAACTTTACTAGAAACTCATTCGAACAGCTTTGCATAAACATCGCTAATGAACAGATCCAGTACTATTTTAATCAACATATTTTTACTTGGGAGCAGCAGGAATACATGGCCGAAGGTGTGCCAGTCGACCTAGTAGAATTTTCAGATAATAGACCAGTCTTAGACATGCTCTTATCAAGACCGATGGGATTGTTAGCACTACTTGACGAGGAAAGCCGATTTCCACGATCAACAGACAAAACCCTTATAGGTGAGTAATAAAGAAAATACTATATTCGTAATATAGGGTTTTCCATTAAGGGCGCTTGATCGTGCAGAACTTCCATCGTAGCGTGTGCTGTGTGGCACGTAGCGCCGTCCTGTTGAAACCACATGTTGTCCAGATCCATATTCTCGATTTCAGGCCAAAAGAAGTTGGTTATCATCGACCGGTATCGCTCACCATTGACGGTGACGGCCACACCATTATCGTTTTCGAAAAAATACGGACCAATCACGCCTCCGGCCCAAAATCCGCACCAAACAGTCACTTTCTGCGGGTGCATTGCCACTTGGTGAACCTCGTGTGGATTGGTCTCGTCCCAAATAAGGCAATTTTGCTTGTTGACATAGCCATTCATCCAAAAATGCGCCTCGTCGCTGAAGATGATTTTTTTGCCAAAATCGGCGTCAACTTCCAACTGCTCTAATGCCCAGTCAGCGAACACACGGCGCTGTCTATGGTCATTAACCTTGAGCTCTTGGGTCAGCTGGATCTTGTACGGGTGCAGGCTCAAGTCACAACGCAAAATTCGCCAAGTTGTCGTCTGCGAAAGGCCGAGTTCCTGTGCGCGACGCGGAATTGACTGCCGCGGGTTTTCGAGGACACTGTCGCGCACAGCGGCGATATTCTCGGCAGATCTCGCGTTACGTTGACGCACGGGAACCGGCTGATTGTTAACTGACCCGGTTGACTCGAATTTGTCCACCAATCGACGGATAGTCGACTCGGCAGGACGATCATCGCGACCGTAAAACGGGCGAAGTGCGCGGAACGTTGCTCGAACTGAAGACCCATTTTCATAAAACAATTTTATGATTTGCACGTGCTGCTCGACACTGTAACCTGCCATGGTGGTTTGGGAGGACGGAATGAATATAACACACTGCATTTGACAGCTGTCACTCAAACAACATGGCCGCAATCAGCTGTCAAAGTTCAAGCGTCCCTATTGGAAAACCCTATATAAATAAAAATGTCAGGAATAGAAAAAGCACTTATATTTTTATTTATTCCAGAAAAATTTCATCGAAATATTAAAAGCAAATATTATGTACGACCCAAATCTGATGCGGTCTGTTTTGCGATTCACCACTTTGCTGGACGCGTTGTTTACCAAGCTGATGGTTTCTTAGAGAAAAATCGCAACTTTTTACCTCCTGAAGTAGTTCAACTAATGAGACAAAGTCAATATGATGTAATAAGATTTCTCTTCCAATGCCCAATGACAAAAACTGGCAACTTATTCTCTGCTGCACATGGAGAGATGGACGTCAGCAGTTTAGAAGGCCCAATATCGGGCGATGTTCGGGTAACTCTCATACTTTTACTTGTGAAATTTATATATTCATTTAATTTAGTTTAAGTGATAATTAAATATTATACTAATTTAACAGGATCGTTTCAATAGCCGAGGACTCGCCTCTCAATCACGAGCGCAACAAACTGTATCGACATATTTCCGATATTCTCTAATGGAACTTCTACAAAAGATGGTTAGTGGCACTCCTCAGTTTGTGAGATGTCTTAAACCAAATGATTCACGATCACCAAAACATTTCGATTCAACAAAAATATTAAAGCAACTAAGATACACTGGAGTTCTAGAAACTATAAGAATAAGACAGAACGGATTTTCCCATCGTCTTACTTTTGACGAGTTTTTGAAAAGGTACTCAAACGAATAATTTGTTATTAAAAATACAAAGGCACTTTTCATATTATTCTTATTAATTTTAATACAATTGTAGGTATGGTTTCTTAGCATACAGCTACGATGAAGAAATTAAGCCAAATCGTGACTCCTGCCGTCTTCTATTGCTGCGGTTGAAAATGGACGGATGGGCACTTGGCAAATCCAAAGTATTTTTGAAATATTATCACGTCGAAGTTCTCTCAAGAATATATGAAGAACAGGTAACATATATATTTCATTTAAAACCCTAAGTAAATATAGGAAAGCGCCAATAAGCAGCATTTATTCAGTTTTTTTTTTCTGTAGATAAGAAAAATTGTCCTGGTACAATCTTGTGTACGCGGCTGGTTGGCTAGGCGTAACTACATCAGACTGAAGGCCCAAATGGCGATATCTGTTCTCACATTGCAAAGACATGTGCGGGGTTGGTTAACAAGAAAGCGACTTCAAGAGAGACAAAAACAACTAGCTAGAGAATTTAAAAAAGGACAAATTGAACAAGAAAGACAAAGGAAACAACAAAGAGCAGGTAATGTTAATACTATGTATGTAAAACAAAACATACTAACCGTATGTCAAGAGTTACTCTTAAATAATATGCGAACGTTTATAGGTGTTCCAGTTAAGAATAATGTTATAATGCCTAAAGTATTAAGACGAATGAGTACAGACGACAGTGACAGCAATGACACGAATTCAAGCAATAAAGAAAATGTCAATTCTACCAAAGCCGCTGTAGTATTACAAAGTCGTAAGTAACTGTTCTTCTGACGCTGACATTGTTATAAATAATATGAGCTAATTTATCATTACAAACCAAGAATATCTAGTTGGCACAACAATACAAATTATAGCTGTTGGTTTGTTGGACTTGCTATGATCATTATGTTTTTTATTAATTTTTCTTTGTATTTAATGTATACGAAATACTTTATAGTTAAATTTGAAAAGAGAAGCTCATTTAGGTTATATTACAGATTTCCGTGGTTACACAGCGAGGCGGAAGCTAATGAAGAACCGGGCTCCTGCGCCGCCACCGCCACAGCACCCCGCGCCGGCTCCGCCCACGCATCAACAAATAATGCAGCAATATTCAGTGCAGGAACGAGCTGCACAATTGCAAACATTTGCTGATCAGGTAAGATAAAAAAATTGGTTTTTATTATTTAATAACATGTTGTATATATTGTGAGGATAAAATTGTTTTATTTCAGTTTGTAGTAATTACGGAAACATAGGATAATGTAGTAACGCAATATTTAAAAATTTCAGGTACACAACAAGAATCAAGACGTCCATAAGAATATCCGCCGAAATAAGCCAGGAATACGCCTAAAGGATGTAAAGAAACCACCTGACGAATACCAGCTGCCTCCAGGATTTCATGTCGTACCAGCCATAATAAGGGGTCAACCATCACATGCTGAACAAGAAGCGAGTAGACTTTCAAGGTAATTGAGCCATTAACAAAAGAGATAATTTAGCAATTTTTATTAAGCAATAAGTTGTTAGAAGAGACTAATTTAGTTTTTATTTCTTTATTTTGCTTATCTTTGGAAACTTCAAGTCCATCGCCGGAGTTTTATGAAAGCGATACAATGCCATGGGATCAAATATTTCAAATAAAGGATATATCTATAAGAAATATGAGGTTTGTATACAATGAGAGTAATTGGAACGGAAAGAAGAACGAGGAAACTAAAGTATTGCGAATAGCCATGGTGGCTGATGGACGCCTGAGAATGTCCCACTGCTGGACTAAGGCATCTTCTCCTCTTTTTGAGGTGAAGGTTTGGAGCTTATTGCACCACGTTGCTCCAATGCGGGTTGGTGGAATACACATGTGACAGAATTTCGGTGAAATTTGACACATAATCTGTATGTGTTAAATTTCACAGAAATTCTGTCTTCACGATGTTTTCCTTCACCGTTAAGCACGAGATGAATTATAATCACAAATTAAGCACATGAAATTCAGTGTTGCTTGCCCGGGTTTGAACCCACGATCATCGGTTAAGATGCACGCGTTCTTACCACTGGGCCATCTCGGCTTTTATTCTTCTTATATATATTTTAGCATTCGAATTCAGTATTCAATGGGTAATATTTACATCGCCAATACGCCAGCATTGCGGTTTGCGGAATTCACCAATTCAATGTGCGATTTTAAATCATCTTCCATTACGCAAGCATCATTGATGTCTAATTAATTATTAAGATAAATATTAAAATATAGTAATATAGCATTTAAAGTCATGCAATTATATGAATACGTATTATATTAATAATAAGAATGTATCAAATGAAATAAATGATAAATGAGAAATAATGAATAAAATAAATGTATATTATAATGAAAATAATACATTTTCAGAAAACAACAACACGATAACGATAACACTTACAATGAAGAAAAACCTTTATACTCGAGTCAAAACCGTCAGAATCTACCGTGCAGTCGGCAGTGCGGTGGACTAGTCAGGTACGATATAGAAAATAATCTAATGACATATTGGCCTTAAGAATAATTTATATTTGAAATAATGTCGCACGCTGTACGAAGTGGACGAGAATTAAAGGGGTAATGTAATCATTTTATATTTGAAATTCTTTTTGTTGATTGATCATTACGTCTGCTTTAATAAAAATATACAACCGACTTCAAATATATGAAGAAGTGTAAAATAGCTCAAATAGGTCAATACATTTTTATAAAAAAAAATATTAATGTACGAATAAAGTCTGGAATCTATTGCATACTATGTTTTCCTTTTTTCCAATGTAAATAACTGTAGTGGGTTAATCTGATATGTTATTAAATAAAAGACCTACCACAATGGAATAAAAATTGCATCATGCATATCGGATTAAAAATATACATCAGCATATAACCTCATCCTTATTTTGAAGTCGGTTAAAAAACTATTAAATGCTATTACGCATACTTTAATTAAGCTTACATCATTTTAAGATTAAAATATTAAACAATTCTAATTCTTCTTTCACTTTTATTCTTAGTTTTTTTTTTAAATCTTCTAGTACGTAATATATCTTTTATTAGGCTAATTTCGTAATCCCTTGTAAATATTATAGTTATTGACACATTGCTAAGTTCATGTCAATTTATGTTTAAAATATCTCATTTAGTCGTCATAATTATATAACATACGAGAGACAGTTAAAAAAAATCATAATTTGTTTCTTTTCTTTCAGTAACAAAATAATAGAACTAGTAAAACAAACACAAAAAGCTGATCCGCCACCGCGACCCGTTTATAGTACAGCCTACGATCCAGAATCAGATCTACGCAAGATACTGCGAAATTCCCCACAAATCCTCGCAACGCCTGTCTTCAGCTCCGATGACGATTACAACGATGGACCATTCCGATTTAAACAGTTATTAAGACCAACGTTGGGACCAACTGAAAGTCTTCGAAAACGGAAAGTACGGAATTCTTCAGGACAAAGTCCTTGGCTGTCGGACAGCTCCCAAGACAGTAATAGCTCTAAGGAAGCCTTATATAATAAGCGACGTCCACAGATTAGTATGGGCGTGTATTATAATTAGGTGTGATCGAGAAAATACAGCTGTTTTTATACTCGCACGATATTTATCTCTTATTTAAAGATTAACGGCCTTATTTATAAACGTTGCTTAGTTACTGTTTAGCTAAACACTGATTTGTCTCTTTCTGTCATTATTGATTTGACATACGAAAGAAAAAGACAAAATATTGCTTAACTAATCACCAGTTAAATAAAGTTTATGAATAAGGCGGTAATTATTTAAATTATAATTGTTGTTTCCTTAAAAAATGTTGACGTTATATTTAATTTATGCACGTGTTCTGTTTTGAGTTGTATAATATAATCTTTATACTTATCGTACTGGGGACAATTCTACTAACAAATTCCCACTTTATCGCAATCGAGTCGACGCGTGATCGTTGCCGTTTATCCGTTTTCCTCTTCTTTGATTTAATTATCGACTATTGGCATACTAGTTAACAATATAGTTTGGTTTTGACATAACGGTATATGTTAACATCGTGTCGGTTCGGTTCCGATCCGAATAAATATAGAATAGTCAAAGTTGGATCGGAATAGAATCGGGAACGTATCGTAATCGTTATAGCTTAGTAGAATTCGGCCCCTGTAGTGTATCACTAAAATAGAAAAAAAAAATTTAATTTAATCTACACGTAATAGTACCACCTAATGTAAACGTACATAAATTTATTTTAGGCATTATAATATTTTACGTTATAAAACAATTACCAAAGTTCTTTATATACTTTATTATAGCTTAAGTTTCCGAACGGGTTCCAAATTCAAATATTGTTAACCGTTTGAAAATTTAAACACATAAATGTGTTTTTTAATTTAAGCTCGTTGAATATGAAGATCAAAATTGTATAATATCTCATTATTTTTGCTATCACAGCAGTAATATTCTGTAAAATCTCACTTCATTAACTCACCCGTAAAATGTTGACAACCGACTTATGGCTATATACCATTTTGATGCGTGTATACTTGAAATGCTATGATTATTATGGTCAACGTCGCATAACACTCTCACGACAGAATTCTGCGGTGAGTTTCGACTTTGTTCTAACAAACTCAAGACGCAGGCTATTTCTTAATGTACTGAATTAAAATACGAATATTACATATTCATTCAACAAAAAAAATTGGCGTATATTAATTTTATATTATTATTTTCATTAAGAAATGCGTAATATATAAACTATTATTATTCAACACGTAAGTATAAATCATTGACAAATGGTGTGATAATGTGCCAATGATTATTAGTAAGTGAAACTTAATGTTTTGTTAATATTTAAGTGAATAAAACATTCCGTGAATTCTTGTTTTATTTATAGCATAGTTTTAAACAAATAAAAATTTTAACAAAGAAAACCAATCTTGAGTAATTTTTTTTTTCATTAATTACTGATGCATCGTAACAATATAGCTTAAATAGTTTCTAGGTCATCCGTTTAGTCTTGTTTATAATTGGATCTCAAATCAAAACAAAATGAAATACGTAAAGCAGTAGTTTTATATTCCCGCAAGAGTACGTGTAAACATACAATCTCACGTTTACGGCGTACGAGCGGTGGCGCGGCGAGCGGCGCCACGTGACGAGGGCGGCCAATGGAGCGCCCGCGCCCGCGCAGTCGCGCCCGCGCCAGCCATGGCGGCCGCCGGCCTGCCCGATGGCGATGTCCACATTTATCAAATTAAAACGCGCTCCATAGAGAAAATTCTACTCCCACTCATCAAGCAGGTATGCTACGCATGAATTTCTACATCCACCAAACCGTAATCAAACGCGAAGTCATTGTAATGCACCGCGCCCGTGACGCTTTACGATAATACCGATGTACTGGAGTAACCCTCTGACGTAGCACCAATATTCTGACGATATTCTCTGTTTTTACGTATTTTCGAAAGCTGTAAATCTATTTTCGGCCGCACAATCGTCAGCTCGCGACGTTGCCGAGAGCGCTTTACGTCAGATTTTCCCGCCTAGACGACATCTGTTGCATATAATTTTGCGCCGTCGCAGTACTAATACGTATAAAAGCGGCTGTTTTAAACAAACGGGTAGTATTATCAATGACGTAAGAGCGGTGCTTCTACGTCATACATCTGAATGCAAGCGTAACCTTTGTCTAGCTAAAAGGAAAGGTTAGAACTGAAAAGGGAAAACGTTATGTTACGTCCAATTAAAATAAAATGTAAGGGCGGGCGGCCACGTGGACTCGTAGAGGGAGGGTGCGTGCGGGGTGACTGAGGCCGCGGATCGATGCTCCCGGTCCGTCAGTGCCGCGACAGACTCGGGCTGAGCGGCTCGGTGCCGCAAAGACAAGCCAGCGCCACGGAGCACGTGCGCGCGCCCGCGTTAGCGCGCCGCCGAGGGCGCGCTCTACCTCTACACACACATCGACGACATGGACGCTCTCTCCGATGACGACGAATATTTATGCCGAGAGCCCCAGGTACGTGAGTTGTGACGGGGCATAACGCGCGTAATATTATTTATTTTAAAATGTTATGTGCTCAATTATTTAATAAAGTCACTAAATTACAAAGCAACAAGTAGTTTCGAATAAAAAGGTTGCGTGTAAATACGACCTTGAACGAAACCCCCAATAAAAATGTTCCTCCCCCATACTCGACTTCAAAAGACGCGACGTTCTATACGACTTCAGTTTCTTATGTATATAAATATAAAAAATATAAAATTTATATATTGGCAATTTAAGGTTAACTAAATAATATTATTACACTAAATATATAATAATAACGGGTGTGGCAAACGTAAGTTATGTTTATCTTATCATAACAATAATATAATTTTACAATCCTTATAAAATGTATAAAAATGCTTACAAAATATAAAATAATTTACACAAGGGATTTTATATAGACCCACAGGGACAGCGAGATTCTTTATTTGAAATAAAGAGGTTTTTTTATTGGTCGCTTTGTTTGGGTGACGCTACTATTGTATGTTCTCATGATAGCTAGAAAAATCTAATAAAATATAGACAGTTATAAAACTTTTGAATACGTTTTAGTTAGTGATTTAAAATAAACAAAACGTAAATGTCACATGTAAGAAAATAGTTTAAAATGACGATCACAAACACTATGCAAAATGTGATAATGCATAATATAAATAAAACCTGATTTAAAATATTTGTCTACGTGTGTGTTTAAGCTATATATAAAATACTTTTTAATTATACAGAGCAAAGAAATGCTCTATGAGGATTTGTACAAATATTATTATTTCATTTTCTTACAATCACTTCCGTCGATGTCAAAGCAAAAACGTCTTCGTTCGGCTGTGCGATGCTTTCCGTTCGACTTTTAAGTGAAGCACGAGTAGGTAGTGTTCATTTCAGTGACGTATCATGTGTATTAGGCATTATTATCTAAATAGATTTATTTTACCCGCGGCTTCGTTCGCGTGTTAATTTAAAATTGCTTAATAACAAGTTCATAGTTCTTTTTTCAAAAATGAAGGTTATTACCTTAGGGGTAAAGGGATTATTATTACTTTAGGGGTTACATTTTTAAAAATCCTTCTTTAGTTCTAACCTGTGCGTTGATATGTACGTCAGTCAGTAAGTTATTCGTTTATATATATGTATATAACAAGATGAGCTATGAAACAGATATTAACTTTATTTTTAGTAAAAGTAATACTATGCCTGTATAATGAAATATATAATTCTAGTTATGTACATTCTCATATTATATCATATTCTATAAAAACAACTCACCACGGACAGAATTGTGAAATGTCAGAAGCTGATATGCAAAATTGACTATAATAAATATAACATTTAAAGTATACACGAATCAAAATAGCGTATCAATGTAAATCGGTTTTCTATATTTAACGAGTGAGATACGACGAAGTTCTTACAAAATAGCACTGCTGAACGATTGAAATATCAGCTAAAATGTAAAGCGAAATATATTGATTACTCATATTTGTCAGTTAATAAATTAAGAAGAATCACGTACCACTCATCAGATATTCTACCGCAAAACAGCAGTATTTTGTATTTCGGTTTGAAGGGTGAGTGAGCCAGTGTAATTGCAGGCACAAGGGACATAACATCTTGGTTCCCAAGGTTGGTGGCGCATTGGCGATGTAAGCGATGGTTAATATCTTTTACAATGACAATGTCTATGGGCGTTGGTGACCACTTACCATCAGGTGGCCCATATGCTCGTCCGCCCTCCTATGCCATAAAAAAGGCCGGTAACAATTAAGGCATTCTATTCAATATAAGATAATATAGAAGATAAAAACTTATTTTTAGTTAATTTACATTTTAATTTAATTGCTATATTTTATTATAAATAAAAATGCATTCTTTAATCATTCATACGATTGTGATGAAGAACATCTTACTAAAGTTTCATTTTGAGGTTTCCAGGCCCAAAAGATTTTTTGTGTGCTATTTATATAGGACTTAGTTAAGGTTGAATAAATACGAAATTTCTTCTTCAATTATTCTTTGTAAAATCTACAGACCTTACTTATAATCGTTGCTTAGCGGCTATTTAGTTAAATACTGATTTCGCTCTTTCTTTCATTATTGATTTGTCATTGGAAAGAATAAGACAGCATTGGTTAACTAATCACCAGTTAAACAATAAGTTAGACCGTAATTCTTTCTCCGTAGAATCTGTTAGAAAACAAAGCTATCTTCTTTCGGATGTTATTTTGTACTAAATAAATAAATAGACACGTTAAACAATCTATGAAATAAAATTATAATAATTAAGTAACATACTTATTTTTATCGATAAAAAGCTAAAAAAACTCATGGGATTCTTTTTACCATTACAATTCATAAACACGTCATAAAAATCACAGATGTAATATAAACTAAACATTTTTTACATACTAACATTTTTTCTTTCTTATATATTCGTTAGTATTTATTCAAAATCTGAACTAAATCAACATACTTCGTGTTCATTCGTTGAAAAACATATTTTAAAACTAACTACTCGTTACTACGCCTACGGCGGTAAAATGCTCCGAAAAGGCAGCATTTTCAGTACATGAAAATTAGTATATTCATTTTTTTATAAATAGAAATACACGGTAGAATGACACGAGGGAAATAGAGTTATAGAGCATGAAGGAGCTTCAGTACATTTACAAGAGATAAACATTATAATAACCAAAATAGCCGAGTGGCTTGAAAACACGAATCTTCACCAAAGATTGCGGGTTGTAACTCGAACAAGCGCCACCGCCTTCATGTGCTTAACTTTTATTTGTAATTCAACTCGTGCTCGTGAAGGAAAATCGTCCACGTGTATAACCAAGCCGCAATGGACCAGCTTGATGGAATTAGCTCTAAACCTTCCCGTAAAAAAGGGTCTTACGGTTTTGTTTAAATTGTCATCACAATCGTCATATGTCAGATTGTTGAAGATATCGGACAAAGTCATGCCGACTAGAAGCTTTGCTGGTTTGCGACGCTTAAACTATTACAGTTATATGTATTACAATGTAAACGTATTGTATAGAGCCTTTACTATCCTTGCAAAGCTAGCTAGTAAGTAATATACTATTAACCCTTTAGTTGCTACCATTCAAATTGATTCCTCCAGTAATTAAACAAAATATTATATCTAATTTTAATCTGTACATTCAGTACATTCATACATGATGATGGTATATAAGATTTAAGATGTAAAAAGAACAATCGTGGTGAAAAATTTTAAGTCTAAGAAAAATATATAGCATTTTCTCGTTGAGTTAAAAAGAACCACCTTGAACTACTCCGTTGGATAAGGTTGAAGGTGCAGCGCGACCCATAAAACAAAAACTTCGCAAATGTCGAAAAAACAACGTAGGTGTCTTAAATTTTTCTAATCTCTACTAGCACAGTTTTAACTGTACTTTTTCAATCAGGGTAACTGTTTCATATAAGACTCTTGTTAAATAGACACATTCTTTTAACATTATGTAATTTTGGATCAGGATTTTACATGATTAAATATATATGATTCACACTCAATGAAACAAATTTCGATATTCTGAATCGGTGGTACAAATAGACGCACAGAACAAACACCGAAACCACGACGCTCATAAACGTACATTTCTGTGACCTTTACAAATAAAGGTCAGGAACGGAGACCGAACCCGCGACCGTTAGCATTAAAGCGAATAACCGCTGGAGTATGTAATCTTCAATCGTCGACAATATTAATATTGTTTGAATTAATTCAAATGAAAAGGTGAAGGATTTGTGTATTTGAAAAACATTTCTTAACAACACCAAATTCAATAATACTAGCTACCTTGGTTTCGCACGATTAGAAAGAGTAGAACAATGAGTTTAAATCGTAGTACATATTATAACTATTGATTTACAAAGCGCACGCCAGTAAAAATCCCAGTCGATATGTTTTTTACCGATATCTTCAACGATCATCGTCAGTTCAGCTAATTTACATACAACTTTAATGCCATACACATTAACCTTCCTCGAGAATCTCAGGTGAAAACCGTGAATGAAAATTGATTTGGAAGTGCTTAGGTTAATCGCATTCAGACCGACATATAGACAGACGCAGCGGGGGGCTTCGTTTTATAAAATGTAGTAATAAACGATATGTAATATCACGCTTTTGTCAGTGTAATTGAAATCCATTGAACATTTTCACCATTCATTCCTTCTTTCTCTCAGGCCAGCTCGATTGTACCAAATTGTATTCGAGTCCAAATACGTGCAACGTTTCAAATAGATACAATTGGAAGTAGGTTAAATCGATTTTCTACCATTTAAATTTGTTTACAATACTTGTGTGATTAACTATTTCTACATAACATACACACATACATATAAACAATCCATTGCAAATTAATTATGTGCTGCTTTGGTTGAATTTACAACAACAGTTTAACTACAATATTTTTTTATAATAAGATATAATTACTAACTTCTTTAATTATTTTTTTTTGTCATACACATATCACAAAAAAAATGTAATTGAACATAAAAAGTATCGTTCATTTAATTAATGTCTTCGTCGAATTATTCGACTAGCATCAATTATATAACATTTGTACAACCAACAAATGAAGAAACATATACATAGTCGTAAAAACAAGTCGTTATGTTGTTGTCTTGATTAATGAACAGAACTAATGTTTGTACATATAAGATAATAACTCCATACAAAAAATACTAATTGGAAATGAAATAAATTGTTATGTTTGTTTAGACTCTGTTAAATAACCCACTTAAATTATTATTTATTATTATGAGTTCTTGACAGATTTCGGAAAGACAACGGTCTTCATTATGTAAACGAAATAATTCGGAGATGTGATTTCAACACGTAACATTTAACAATAATCATAAAACACAAAATTAACTTAAGTATACTTAAGTATTTATTAAAAATAAAAATATAATCGTTACGTTTATAAAAAATGACAATAGTTGCAAAGGAACGTAATAGTAAAAAAATTTGTGTCCTTGTTGTTATTATTATTATTAGGCAATTCAAAACAAAGATAATTATTATGTTATTCTCATGCTCATCATTAAAATATTATTTGATAGGACACTAATGTATATTATGACAGTTATTAAGATAATTATTAAATAGTATTGAAACCATGTAATTATATGATGATAAAATAATATAGTTCTTATATAATACAAAATGGCAACTTAGAAAGGCATAGCGACCAAAGTATATGGATAAATATATTGTTAGAAAATGTCTGTGGACAATAGCACTGGCAGCGTACATATCGTAGCTGTCACGGGCTACTTTTTTATTATTACTCTTTTGGGCGGGTAATTGTAATCTGTCAGTGCAATATATCGATATGATCTATTTTATTTATCGCATGATTAGTTAATTTTATTTGTTTTATTTGTGTATTGAATCGTCGAATCCAAGTATCGTTAATTTCATAATTTTGTGATTAATTACTATTTAATTGATTTATGAATTCACTTCTGTCCTAAAAATATATTAAAAATATAATGTTTAAAACGAGGATATTCTTGTATGTGAATAAATTGTATCCAAACTTTTTCACTCGTAACATACTTTTATTATTATAATAATAAGAATAATAGCCTTTATTTCAGACGGTATTTCAGTTACAGTATTTATCTTTTGTTCCATATCTAAAACTTTCACTTATATATTACATTTCTTATATTTTCGCTTAACTTAATACAACGACAACTCTGTCTGTGTGCCCCTTAATGGCAAAGGCCTCCTCCAACTTCCTCCATTCCTCTCTATCGTTAGCAGCTCTCATCCATGTGTCTCCTGCTACAGCTTTAATATCGTCCACCCATCATCTAAGTGGTCTACATCTTTTCCTTTGATTGTGACCAGTAAACCAGTTCATTATTGATTTTGACCATTTTTCCTTTCCTCTAGTTGTATGTCCTGTCCATTTCTATTTTAACTTTCTAATTGTTTTTATAATGTCTTTTGTTTTCGTGTGTTTCTTTATAGTCTAAGTTCTTATTTTGTCGGATAGTCTTTTTCCCATCATACTCCTTTCCATGCAGTTTTGGCAAGTTTCTAACTTTTTTGCATGTGCTTTAGTAAGTGCCCAGGTTTGGCAGCCATAAGTGAGTATAGGTAGTATGCTGGTATCAAATAGTTGCCGTTTGATACTTTGAACATACTTTTATTACTGTCAACAAAATAAAAGCAGGCAGAGATAAGATATGATATAATGAAATACTATCATAAAAATTATCATTTTTGGGTAGATTAGCAGCCTTGTGGCGACTCGGGGCGAAGCGGCGGCGGGCGGCGCGGCGGTGCAGCGTGTAGGCGCCGCCGTGTGCTGTGCCGTAGAACGCTTCGTGGCCGTCGGAGAGACCATCGCAGATGACAATCCAGATGTACGACACAGCATGGTGCTAGCGTGCAAGGAAGCTCGGGCTGCAGGTAATCTAGTAATTTTTAACACAAAAATCGATAAGTTCATCGCTATCGAAATTAGTATCTATTTATTTATTATTAGATAGTAAAAAAATCTCAGCTATTGTTCTCAGTGGAGACTAACTATATGTGCCGGCCATATTGGGCAAGTGTGAACTCTTTCACGTGCTTTTCGAAGGATGTGGATGTCAATATTTATCATTACTGATTTATTGATCCGACCCGGATTTTAATCTAGGACCACGGTATCTGCAGCCATATAAATAGCCAATAAATCGACTAGGTATTTTAGATCAGCTAGTAATACAATGAAATAATTACGTTTTAAACACAAATGGCACATACAATAGTGATATACCCACCGTTTAGCTTACTACCGCTCGCATTGGAATAATCCAGTCCTTGACAAAGCGGACCGCAAATACCATGTTATGAATCTCGGAATAAGCGTAGCAAGCGTTTCTTACGCCGTATTAACTCACAATTCTCACATACGAACCGTACTTACGAGTAAAGGTAATTCCACATTTGCATACTCGTAACATATATCCTATATCTGCAGTCTACTGCAATACAAACTCGAATAAATTTTAATATAGAATAGGTAATCGGAGTAAATGGGCTACTATTATGTATGAAATATTAATCTTCCCTAACACCGCCAATGCGCCACCAACCTTGGGAACTACGATGTTATGTCCTTCGTGCCTATAGTTATACTAACTCGTCTTTCAAACTGGAACACAACAATATGTACTTCTATTTTGCGGTTGAGTGGGTGGTACCTAACCTGACGAGCTTGCACAAATCCCTATTAAAAGTTTGTTAAATAGCTTCAACTTGTTCTAAATCTAATAAATTGTAGGCTTATCTTTGGTAAATGTATGGGTTGTTTTTACGAAATACTTATATATATATATATATATATATATATATATATATATATATATATATATCAAAAGTTATATTACAAGTCCGTTTATATCCTCTATCCAAAGGTTCTCTGGATGAGTTTGTTGTTTCAACAAAAATACCGCCTGTTATAAGATTATTTATTTATTCTCTCTTCCTTTGTTGGTATATGATAAATTACATTGTTATTGTATTGATTACTTTTCAATGTTTCATTTCAAATTTATAAAAATATAATCAAGAAATTACAAATATTTTACTGAGAACCGTGACGAAACTATTATCTATACTAATATATAATGCTGAAGAGTTTGTTTGTTTGATCCGTCTAATCTCAGGAACTACAGGTTCGAATTTAAAAATTATTTTTGTGTTGGATAGTCCTTTTATCGAGGAAGGCTCTCGGCTTATTTTTATTTATTATATTTTTATTAAATATACGCGGGTGAAGCCGCGGGGCACAGCTAGTTAATAATAATTAATATGCCTTTTATTAAAATTGAAACTAGAGTTCAATGTGCTTTGCTTGGAAAATTGAAAAGGCTTTACAAGTCTAATTTACTCTGAGCTTTAATTCATGTTTTTAATAATAATAAGTTAAGCCGGAGTTTACATAAATTTGAATGAAAATCGTCAGAGCCACGAGGTAGTTCGTAATTTTCGAAGCTTGTACATTTGATTAAGCAAACATGTACAATCAATACTAAGTTTTTTTTAATGGTGATTTTAATAGAAACAGTGACTAATATTGTATATGATTATTACATGTATGACGTTTGTATATATGATTGACAAAAACAAAGTAACTATTAAGTTCATAGCGATTTATTCTCGGTGGAATCCATATTCCGAACTGGAAATAGCTTAAAATTTTCTACTCATGGTGCTTGTAAGAACATATTTGAACAAAGTATTAAAAAAGAGCAAAATTCTTAAATAAATTTATATTTGCATTCAAACTGATTCTGATCTTTAATAGAAGCGAATTTTATTTATCGATTTAATTAAAGTACCACAGTTATTGAACGGTGAATGTGAGTATTTTTAATCGGTCGTCACTAAATGGCTCACGTAACGAATTATTAGTAAATAAATAGAGGAGTGCGGTTGAATTCGTAAGCAGGCTATGTTTCATTCAAACATTCTGGAAGTAGGCTAAGTTGATGCAAGCGGAGCCGCGCAAGTACTATGCTGTAGATATGCTATATTTAATTACTATGCTTAGCTCTTAGTCCGTTTGAGACGAAGATAAATTCCGGTGCTCTATATAGAAGGACCGTAGTCTAGTAAATACACGTCAAATTCGAATAGTCTTTTACGCTTCAGTCTTTCTTAACATTGTTTAAAATGCAATAATTTGCTCGTCATATATAATTATATAACTGCACTTATAACTCAGTCAAAATTCATTAAGACTATTATTATAAGAGTCCATAATTTGACTACTGAAATATAAAGCCATATTTATTATTTTACAGTCAAAACTCAATCGCGGTCAAAACTACTTTTGACTAAGGACAATGGTTTACATTATATGGTATGGTCATTGCTCCACAGGCTTATTAACCGGCATATTTTTTACAAGATAAATAGTACCAGTTGTCACTCATCGACCTGTAAACTATATCGGTGCAAAATATTACGTTAATCCGCTCCATTGCTGCCTGGAAGGATTAGACAACAAACATACCTTAACATTTATAATTTAAGTAGCGATAGCAAAATAAAGAATAATTCTATGTTAATATTTAGTTGCACTGTTTATATATTATATCTTTAGATTCATTTCATAAACAATTTTAAATTTGATTGTTTAAATTCTTGATTCTTAAAAATGATGTTTTTCATTAATGAAATAGTAAATTTATAATATTTTAATATAATATATTTAAAACACGTGTATATTTTTTAAACATAAACATGTATATAAAACGAGACAAATGGTTGATAATTTTCTCAAGAAAATACTCACAAGCATATTTGAATCGTCATTTTACGAGTTAATAAAAAGAGATAAAACACTCACTGCCCTCCTTCTCTGACTGCTGAATTAGTTTTTAGAAAAAAAACGATTATTTATTTCATTCAAACCTCTACCTTCGGGTCTCGAGCTATATAAGCTAGCTACTTTTTTGTGAAGCAGTGGAAATATTTAGTTACATGTTTAAAGAACATGATCCTATATGGGATTTTTAATTTTTTTTGCCAATAAGACCTCTGCGGTTGCCGCTCTCGACACGGAACGGAGGGTCTGTAAATCGTTAAAGCTTAAAAAGTCGCTTCCTACCCTTTTAAACGTCTAATAAATGAATTTAATATTATAGACTAATTGGCTGTTTCATAATTCTATAACAAGGAAACATGAATTATATCAATATATCTTATTTTTTGATAGATATCATAATCTATTCTTTACATAAAATAGATAGGCGAGATTGCAAATAAGCCACTTGATGGTAACTGGCCACCATAAACCGTTACTTACATCGTCAATACGTCAACCTTGGGAACTAATATTTTGTATCTGTAGTTACACTGTCTCACTCACTCTACAAAACGGAACACAACAGTACAAAGTACTACTGTTTTGCGGTGAGTGACTGGTACCTACCCAGGCGAGCTTGCACAAAGTTCTACCACTGTCAAAGATATTTATTATACCCAACAAAAAAAAAACAAATAACAGGAAAAGTTTTGAAAAAAGGATATTAAGCGGAACGGGTGCCAAATAAATGGATGTGAATTTAAAGGTAAAACGTAAACGTGAAAATCGAGATCCGAACGTGCAAATGGAAAAAGATGGCGGATATAACGTTTGTTGTCTTTTATTGCCATTTTTCACTGTTAAATCGATTGATTATTAAGTACGGTACTAGTACAAGTAGATTACGCTATTGAAACAAAAGATTTAAGAACATTTTAGTCGTAACCAATTATAAACCTAATGCAAGTATGATAAAAAATGTAAAGTAAAGATAGAAAATTATGACATATAGATATATTTTTAACGAGTTTTAATTCTGTATTGAAAAATATCGTATATTTTGCTGACACTTTTTAAGGCGTAAGGAAAAGGCCTTAAATTGTTTCACCGCTGTTCAAAGATCGAAGTCGCTTAATGACAATGTAACACGTAACGGAATCTAGACACGCATGTTTATTTACTTAATACATATGATAACGAGGAGTAGGAGGGTGTTTATTCTACAAGTCATCAATCAAAAGCAAATGAAGAATACATAGTACATTCATAGGAATAGGATTTGTATAGAATAATCTTCTTTCTTTATATTTATTTTAGCAAATCAGAGCACAAAGCCTTTTGTAACTCTGCCTATAGACATTGGCTCTGTGAGAATATAAAACTACTTATTCCGTCAATGCTGTATCAACCCAAAATATTAAAAAAATAATGCTATTATAACGAATGAACTGTCACCCTGAACACATCAGTTCAGAATATTGATGTTTGGCGGTGTGTGAGTGGGTGGTACCCACCCGGGCCTGCACAAAGCTACCACTTACAAAGATTACGTTTTTGATACATTATCTCACCTCGGCTTCGCTATGCATACAGATTTAACTCGACACTTAGAAAGCAGGAAATTAAACGTTCTAAAATCTTCCTCACGATTATAATAAATCCACCTGACCTGGTTTAGAAAGGTGAAAAAGGGAAATGGAGAGATTTCAAAAGACGCCCTTGAAGCACTCGAAGAAAACTGCTATATTTGTATACAGCGGCCGCTCCCTCTCAAGGGCCTCTGACTGCCCGAGTAGACTACTCAGCTATTTAACAAATGTAAACTTCATTTCAACTAAAATACCAGTAAACTGAAAATATTATTTATAATTTTTATCTTCCATTTCATTAAAGTGAGTAGTTAACTAGACTAAAAAAGTACCTTCGAAATATTATTTTCATTTATCATAAACCGGCAGTCGTCGTCCTCCCTCTGTTGTGTGTATATGTTGCAGTCAAAACTCTTATCCATTTAAAAGTTTCACCGATTAAGAATTTTGACTGTAACATAGACATATATATGCGTTCATATATAGGTATATGAACGCTAAATATATGAGTTAATGTCCTGCAGCGCCATCCAGCGGCAAGTTACAAAGGCATAAAACCCTTCCCCATTACAAATACGTATATGTTAACATAGTAATCGGCTAAATGTTGTCGTCTATTAATCTCACAAAAACAAAACAGCAGCCATTTTATGTATAAAATCTGTGAATGAATATCATTCATTTCATATCAAACTCGAAACATTAGTTATTTGTTATATTCGACTTTTAGACACGCGGGACTCCAAGACGTATAACGACATCTCATCTGTCATAAGATGATAAGTAGCTTTGGAGCTATACAAGTGAACGAACATACATATACACTGCTAAACTCGCAACTCTCCTTTTTACTTTGCCTTAGTCGAGCAAAACAATACGTATTTTAGATGAACTATATATATCACTTACATATAAAACTTTATTTCACGTATAACGTGCCTATATAATTATACAGGATTATTTGACCCATCAACCTCGCAGGACTAGATAGCTAACACCATAAGCAACAACTTTTGTTCTACGACTTTTGATAATTTGTTAGATTTTATTTTCATACAAAAATAAGTATTCATTTAATTTCCCGCTTGAATGTTTATAAGTCTACGCGCATCGCAAAGATCGACGCGTCGCGTCGTCCTTTCGTTTATGAATGAAATATAGACCTACAAATATCACGACAGTACGACAAAAACTTGTAAAATATTTTTTTTTTGTCATGTATTTTTTGTTATGTCCGAATTCCTAGAACAAAAGTTGTTGCTTATGGTGTTAGCTATCTAGTGCTGCGAGGTTGCTGGGTCGTTACCAATAACCCTGTACTTGTACATCTATTAATCGAAATACTGTACTTTATTAAAGTAAGCTCTCACAAGTATTGAATCCTCATAATATAACTGAATTAAATTAAATTTAAAGCCTTAGTAAAGTTAGATATCAGCGTAAACTTGTTTCACACGCGGTAATTTTTCTGTAAACGTAAAAGTGATGTTTTATTTTTTTTGATTAGGTAAACAGATTGCAAGTGTGCCGTCTGACGGTAAATGGTCATCGTCGCCTATAGAACGCTGTAAGAAATAATATGCGACTAACGTTGGGAACTAAGATGTTATGTCATTTGTGAAGAAAATCTTCAATAGCTCATCAGTGTTAGGCTTTTAAGGAAGTACTTTAGGAATAACAATAGTTCGATACACACTCCACGGGCGATTATAGTAACTTTATCTAACAAAAGCCAACCCAAAATCAATAATATATAATACTTAATTCAATAATCACCTTTAAAAAATATACATGCAAAATCAACGAATTGTTGATTACAGAATGATATACTTTATGTATGAATATTATTTGAAGCTATCAAATAATCGATGAATCGAACATTCTGGAACAGGAAGAATGTCAATACATTACTATGCGAAATTGAAAACTTGATACAATATTAGTATTGCAACTGCCGCCTTTGTCTTGTTGATATCTCCTGTGATGTACCCGGTTGTAATAAATAAGAGTTATTGGGTTTTTCTGTCGTCAAATTTTCAGTAGCAGTCCGATATTAGGAAGTTCAGAGTGCTGACATTCTTCTGCCTAAACCACATAGCCGTTATTCGAGCCTGATGTCTCTCTAGTCGTCTCAGAATGCCGTTATATCAGTGGACTGTATCTTATGTATATTTGGTTAGTCATTGATATTAGCCGGCATGACTTAAATTCAGTTTGACTTACATTTATTTATATATTGTATAATTATAATTTTGTAATTGGATTTTTTTTTCTTGAAATGGAATATTTAATATCCTATGTAACGATTATGTTTATAAACTTTTTAATGATCATATTTATGTAATGAAAATGCAGAATCTAGTTATATATTATTAAATGAGGAACACTTTCAAGTGAGGGACTTAGAGCGGATGTCTTGTTACAAAGTTAAAGAAGTATTAACAATTAATTTATTCGGTGGTAGAGCTTTGTGCAAGCTCGTCTGGGTCGGTATCACCCACTCATCAGATATTCTACCGCAAAACATCAGTACTTTGTATTGTTGTGTTCCGGTTTGAAGGATGAGTGAGCCAGTGTAATTACGTGCACAAGGGACAAAACATCTTAGTTCCCAACGTTAGTGATGTAAGCGATGGTTAACATTTCTATCAATGTCTACGGGCGTTGTAAGACCAATCAGGTGGCCCACATGCCCGTCCGCGTATCTATACAAAAAAATTTAAAAAATTAGTTCATGAATTCATATAAAAAACCATTATAATCTTCTACTTCTCAGAGGAGATCCGTTTCCATCTACAATCTGCTACTTTATATAGTTTCCTATACATAAATAGTTTCCTCTTATAGTAGATACATATATGTATATAATATATTGGATCTAAATTGATTACTCTTACGATCATAAGCATATTAATTAACAAGATCACTTTAAGTTTCACTACGAAATAACAAATGAAAAATAATTATCCACTAGCTACAAATAGTTATACATTCTAGAGTAAAATTTCTAACTATTAAGTAAATAACGTGTGGTCTGGCAATTTAAATAGAGTTACTCCAACTCAATAAACAGTCGAGTCAGTCGATCCTGATATGTCAGTAAGTGATTAGCAACATTGACTATAATATTTATAACATTTAAAGGACACACGTATCAAAATAGCGTATCAGTGTTACTCGGTTTTCAAAATTTCACAAGTGATATACAAAGTGAGTAATCAACTGTCGTAAAAGTCGTCTTAGGGATTTTAAGCTTATCTGTCAATCGAGCTTAAAATGACAATGATCCATCCATAATCCCATCAGAAAAAACTTTCCCGAGGAAGGTTATATTATTTTTATTTTGAACGCTTAAACAGTGTAAAATACACTAAAATCCAAGACAAAATTTGCTAAACCAAACACCATATAATAAGATGCCACTAAATTATTAATACAAATAATATAATTAAAACATCAACGAACGTCCAAACAAATATATATTCATTTTTCATATATAGCGAGCGTTCACACCTGACGTTAAGTCAGCCACCGACTGTGAGTGTGCTTTTCCATGCCTATTAAAGTTTTCGTTCACACTAAACCGATAAATCGCTGTAGCGACAGCTGTACGCAGTCACTCACTCGGCGGAATATTGGAATACTACGCCGCTACGCGCCGCGGACAGTAATGCTACTTAGCTGAACCGCTCGTCAGTCGGCCGTCAAGCTAACGTATATTTTTACCGAAAAATACAGTTTTTCTCTACATTCACACTAGCGGCTGGCAACGCTAGGTGAACCCTTACATGATCTTAAATAGTTTAAATTAAACTTTAATAAGGACTTAAGAGTCCTTATTAAAGTTTTATTACTTACGGAATTTAAAATAAAGGTGCAAAACTTCGATTGGCCATTTTATATTGTCAGTGTTTGTCGTCAGTCAATCGGTCAGCCATTTCCTTGGTAATTAACACACTTTGTCGACCTCAAACAAATGGGATAAAACAAGCACCTGCTGTTTTAAATAACATAATAAATATTAATTAAAATAATATAGTTTTTTTTACGTAAGCATCAATATTTTGATTAATTTTATCTCTTTTCTTTGTTATTATCATCCACGCGAGCTGAAGGCACAGATAGGCAATATTTTCAAAATGATATACTTATGTTACATTACTACAGTTATTTTTTCCTATATATTATTTCTATACATATCCTATGTAACTAAAGATTATGATTATTTATATTGCTGTTCCAGAGATGATATTTATTCTCATTTTAATTTCTTATGGTTTTATTTTTTTATGATGTTTTCATGCTTTGACAAAAACTTAAATGAAAAAATATAGTCTACTTTTCTAATCTAACAAAACACTGTATAATCTGTTTCACAACAGAACGTAAAGTATAAAAAGAGAAAATCGAAATACTCTTGGGCTATTACTGTAAGGTCGCCCTGAAAACAACTTCACTATTTTATATGAGAATAAAAAACGCAAAACTCTTTTAAAACATAAAATTAAATGCGAAAAATAACATTTAAAGGAAAATCTAATGAAATTATTAAATTACGTCTACTTCGGTTAAAATTTAAAACATTAAATTTAATCGCTGCTAGTTCAGCGATTAAATTCTTTGCTATAAGGAAACTCACGCGAAACTGTATAAAGACTTTTTTTTCTTAAGATATATTTTATACAACAATTAGACTTTTAATAACTTTGTTTCAAAATATTGCTTTCGTAAAATATAATTTTTTTTTTTTTTTTCACCTAATGATAATTCTTATTTTCTAAATTAAAATTCTTGTTGTTAAAAATACCAAAGTCGCCATATGTATGGCTATAATATTTCAGAGGTTCCCTCAATTTCTCATGCATCCCATTAACTGAACTGAATTTATAACAATAGGACCAAACCGGAAGTATATCCTTTCAAATATAAAAAATCTGAAACGATTTATAATTAACGGAGTTCTGAAGTCACAAAAATTAAAAAAAAACAATCGTATTAAGAACCACCTCGTTTTTTTGAAGTCAGTTAAAAGTAATAATATCTATTTCTTTACCCACCAACATGCGTTAGAGCAGAGTGGTGAAGTAAGCACCAAACTTTCTTTCGCCAGTTATTGTCGACTAATTAACTATTAATATGTATGTGTAATGCCTTCTGTATTCAATAAAAAACCGAGAATAAGCTCCAAATCTTCTTCTTATGATTAGAGGAGACATTTGTTCAAAATTAAGGGCTGTATACATTATTTTATGATTGAATTTTATGTGTAATAAATTACTTATATGACTAAGGGTTGTGCGAGTGTTTGTCTACGAAGTGTTTGTGCGACTTGTAAGAGATTAGATCGTAAAACTACGAACATAAACTTAAACTTCGTTTCATGCATCTTACATAACTATTTCGTCATTTCGGATTTATGAGTTTTTATTCAATTTAATAAAACGTATTTTTAATGAACATTCTCATATAATTTGTTATAACTATAGGAGCTTGCTCCATCAAGCTGTTTCAATGCTGTTTAGTGAATACACTTGTGGCAGAATTACACCAGACTGATTTCCTTGCACGAGATAAATTATATGTGGTCTGGTGCTAAAAGGGCTGATATCCATAACCCTTAGTTTAGTAATCAGAATGGAAACATTAACTACGTGGGTTACTATATACAATATTTGACTTTTTGCGTAATGTTGTTCGTATTAGTAATGTATTACGTTCGTATGCCGTACATCGTATGCCGTTTTAGTATAATTTTAGGAACGAAGTTCTTTTACGCGACTTAAAGTAGAGTGAAATGGCAGTGCCCAAGGTCACGTCATATAACGAAATAGCGTGCATAAATTGTACCTACCAAATGCTACAAAATGCGATGTGTTGGGGCATTTAGGTGATCGATACAAAAGGAGGTTGAGGTGCTTTTTGGTGTGACAAAAATACAGTAATATAATCAATTAAAATCTACATTTGAATACACGGCTTGAGTCGAAAAAAGATCGCACAGAACTTCGTTCCTACCGGGGGTCCCCCGACCGCACAATTTTTATTTATTTTTTGAATGATTTGACAAATGGCAAAATGTGGTTAGCGTTTTACTCAAAACTGTAGCTTGGCCCTTTTAGCACAAAGACACAGAATTATAAACATCAGTACACAATAACTAAGTAGTGCTTTCCCATATTCCGTGATCTTCACTCCAACTGAGCCATCATGTTACTATTTTACGTGACACGAAATGATATTAAATAAAAATGTTATAACTCGTTACTAAAAAATCTGTATACCGCTGCATAAAAGTTATGATGACGTAATAAGGCACGCTCGGGATCCGAAGCTATCTCATTTTGTAAATCCCCGCACGCATTGAAGGTTTATGTAATAACCGGAAATACGTCCGGGAAAAAATATTCCACTCATTAGTTTGATAAAATGTAATGATACTTAACAAAACTTTTTTAACAAATTTTCAGTTTTGTTTTCAACTAATTAGTTATATTGCAAGAACTTATTTTTTTTGATTCGGTTTAAGTATTTAATCAAATGCTACAGGCACAAGATTCATAGCAGAATATGTCTCATGGTTGGTGGTGCGCTGGCGGTGGAAGAAAAGTTTATATTTCTAAGTGAATGTTTTGGCCAAGAAATAATACAACAAAAATTGACGTATGATTTTTTTTTTATTATGTAGGTAGGCTGACAAGCATATGGGCCACCTGATGGTAAGTGGTAACCAACGCCCATAGACAATGGCATTGTAAGAAATGTTAACCATCGCTTACATCGCCAATGCGCCACCACCCTGGGGAACTAAGATGTTATATCCCTTGTGCCTGTAATTACACTGGCTCACTCACCCTTCAAACCGGAACACAACTATACAAAGTACTGCTATTTTGGGGTAAAATATCTGATGAGTGAGTGGTACCTACCCAGACGAGCTTGCACAAAGCTCTACCACCGAGTATAGGAAGGAACGTTTATTATAAAAACACATTTGTATATTTTAAGCTTCTATAATTATTTATTTTAATAACAAAATCACATTAAATAATGAATTCATTAACTTCTGAATTAAATATATGCTACATAATATCATTATTAATCATTAAATATGGTTTACACAAATATGGTAGCATTTCATTATTATAAAAATACTTTACTGTATAAATCAACGATACACTTCGTATTTTTTTATATGAATTAAAAAAACACATTACCTAATTTTTTTCGAAAAGCCCGCCAAAATCCGCATCGTTTGTTCCACAGATTACAAATGCCAATTTCAGTTATAAATCGATTAATAAATTGAACATTCGATTTTAGTAGATATAAATCATTCTTATTCGAAGTATATAGTAGTTATTTATTATTATTTGTAAAATATAACATTTACATATTCATCGCACACATAAAAAACTTATTCTCAAATTCGAACATAAGATTTTGTTACCAATGTGCCCATAGATTCTCCGAGTCTCCATCACAGAGTTTTAAGATCTGAGATTTTACTTTTCTTTACACGGTGAAACATCAGCCAATCAATACTTAAGTGTATTTTTTTTTCTATTTTAAATGAAGACTGACTTGTCTCTCTTGTCATTAAATGCTTTTTTGACAGGTATTTTACATCTGTTAATTGATCTTTTTTGATCTCCGATTCATTCAAACGAAACTCATCATCCAAAATTTCGTTCCATTATGTAATTGGAAATATAATACTGAACTATCAGTTGGAATAGTAAATTCATCGCCGTTGAATATTCATGTCTGAGTTTTTCACTTGTTTTATACTTTTCTGCGAAATTACATCGACATTTTTCAAGTGTCATCCAGTTAATGGCGTTAAAATGTAGATGTAATGGCTTTAAAAGGTAAGTAAAGATAAGGTAGACGTTTTGGATTTAAGGAACTTAATATGTAATCGAAATTAACATATTTTAATACAAAGATATGAAGATTGGTACGGAACCAAGAAACTAGAAAGTAATTACTAATTTTCTCAAATAAAATATTATGCATTCAAAACTATATATAATTAAATTAAAATGTACTGAAATGGACTGGTATGGTATGGTAGTAAACAATTATGAACCAAGCTTTTTTATCATCAATATGTAGTGTTGTGTATTAAACACATATACTTACGATTTTCTTGCACTTCGTGGCATGATGTGACATGATGTTAAATATTAATGTTTGTCAATTGGAAATTAATCGTTCGTGCATTGTTCATCTGATTGAATTCAAACTTTGGTGTTGTTGTTGACATTTCCGTGAAGGTTTCTAATTTAAACAATACATTTAAAACGACAAAATATTTTTGTGAACGAATGGTTTTTTATTCAGTACCATTAACATCATGCGAGTCATATCTAACTCGAGAAGACGAGTAATTATTAACCAAAAAAATTAAAGAGATTGTTTAAAATTTATCGGACACCGGATATTAGGTAATTAATTAAATGTCACTCTATAAAAATGAGCTGAGATGGCCCAGTGGCTAGTACACGTGAATCATAAGCGATGATGGTGGGTTCAGACCACTGAGTTATCATATGCTTATTTTATTTTTTATAATTCATCTCGTACTCGACTGTGAAGTAGCCTGCATGATTTGAATGAAAAATTTCAACATGTGTATTCTCATGTATTGGGACAATGTGTGAGAATAAGCATCAGACCTCATAAAAGAAGGGGAGGCGTTAGCCTTTCAATAGGACATTTACAAGCTGCTACATTTTATTATTTTATAAATTATTATATTTTTTTTTTCTTTATATATTACACATATTAAAATGAATGATATGAAAACAAATATCTTAAATAACAGTTTTTACGTCATAAAATGTACTCTAGGTGTGTTAAGTCTGGCGCAAATAAAGAGATTATCCGCCTTCGAAGCAAATCTAATAAATTACAGGTGTCAATGTCGAACTTCGCGGCCGCCACTCCTCCACTCCGGCTAACGGTTCAATTCCATTCCACCTTTCTATTCTTTAAATGATTTAGTTTGAAATACAAGCAAATTGAATTACGTATTAAACGCTCGTCACTTTTTTTATTCGATAAGTTGTCTTCAAATTTGTCCTAGTAAGTTATACTGCATATATACATTGGCAGTGTAAGAAATAATCGATCCATTTACCATAAATACATCACTTACCATAAGTAAGGAAGTAAGATAGTCGACACACTCGTAATTACAGGACTTACTCCCACTTTAACCCGGATACCAATTATAAAGCTTACTTCTGATGGTAAGTGGTCACCACCGCCCATAGACATTGACGCTGTAAGAAATATTAAAGATTCCTTCGCGAAATCGCCATCAACCTTGGGAACTAAGATGGTACGATCATTGTGCCTGTAATAACACTGGCTAACTCATCCTTCAAACTGGAACACAACAATATCAAGTATTCCTGTTTGGCAGTAGAATATCTAATGAGATAAATAATATAACACATTGCATACACCGGATTGAATAATACATGAGAATGTAAGCGAAATCATTTGCAATATTCAACGTACTCTGATGTAAACACGATCGGGCCGAAAATACCGACTGCCGTAAAAACACCTCTGAGGTAACACGCCGCAGTTCAACTTTTATCTTCCCCGTAACCACACAAGTCTCGTAAAAGCATCTCCTAATTTTCACAGGGTATTCATGAACATCACAGCTATTTATATGAATATGAAACTTTAATCATTATTCATTATTTAAATATGCCTCATCAGCTGACATGCTTGACTGGTTTTGTAAAGGCTCGGCCTGGGTACCACCCACTTATTTACTCCGCAGTAATACTTTATACTGATTGATGGGTGAATGAGCCAGAGTAATTACAGGGACACGGGACATAACTTAATTCCATATTTGACTGTGTAGGCCATTATTATTATTTTTTTTACAGTATTAATAAAAAACTTCTGTAAGACAAACTTCAGTAATGGGATGTAATTTTGTATTCAAAAGAAGTTTTTTTAAGCCATTTAAGAAAACCATTCCGAATAGGGGTTTAATTTAGTAATGTCGCGTCGTATTTGAGGAAAAATGAAATCCTTTTATGTGTTAAAGTTGGAAATTAAAATTGAATCTTAAAGTAGTCCACACGAAATAGTTTTATGTAAAAGTTTAGTATGTTATTCAAAAATATGGCACATTCGACTTGTAATACCAATAATCGCTTTGCTTAAAATAATATGAAAGTAAAATTATATTATTCTAAGCAGTATCTAACACAAATAAATAATTATGAACAATAATAGAACACTTTGTACGCAAAGCCTCACAAATAAATTTCTGGACTATTATCGTGCGACCGAAATTAATATTATATCCACGATCCGAGATATAAATCGATCTCAGATATGTACGCATCATAGATCGGTCTTCATTATACGTCTTAATAACGATGTCAAACTGACACGCCATTACTGATCTTGAATTTTTAATCTGAGACAACATTATTTTTTGTTTTAAATAATATTATATCTACTATTAATTGATTGTATGTAGTATATATTTAATACCGATGTTAATAAAATTTTGATAGTTGGCAGCGTTTACAATTCCACGACTAGGATAACACGTAAAGACGTTAGTCCTGCGCACGGTCGTATACACAGGTCTTGCAACTGAGTCCAATTTCAGTGGTGAGAGATAGGCGCGAGTGTGTTACAACTGATAATTCGCAATACCATCCGCTGTACGTACTACGTCGCTGCTATCGAAGCTGATATTTTTCTCTCCCAAGTATTGTGTTATTTAATCATTGTTATATCTTTTTGTTGAGTTTTGCTGATTTTTTGTTATTTTTGTTTTGTTATTTAACTGTTTTGTTTGGATTTAAAAAAGTGTTCGGGATAATTATTACGCGAATTGTCATGCCTCTGGCGGCCATAAATTCAAATTAACAACGTCATTATGTCAACGTACCCCATACTGAAGTTGCAAGACCTGTGTATACGACCGTGGTCCTGCGCCTTAACTTATGTCAGGTGTAACGGATTAGCTTTGCGATGATGAGAGTAAAGAAATACAAGCTGCGCTTGTGTTTGCGCACACACTCGGGTCACACTGTAAGACTCGCTAGCCACGATGACATATTACGGTAGCCCGTTTTATAAGATAACAATTTATCGTTGTTGCAAATTATCCGAAATATCGTCTACGCTGTTTTCTATATAAGAATTACAGTGTAACATTTTCCGATACCCACTCCATCTCTATCAACGTCATTTCTTAGTTATTTCCACGCAAAGACCGATGAGAACTTTATATTTTATTGAAAATTATCTGAACTTTACTGCTTAAAAAGTCTAGAAACAAACCAATGTCAAACAACATTTAACTTTTAATCCACAAAGTATATGATCCACGATTATATGCCTTCAGAGCGTGGATATGTGTCGCCACACAGGCGGTGAAACAGAACTTATATCAAAGCGGCGGCGCGCGTTTATTCAATCGCCTTGCAATTACCGAATAAGTTACATACATTAAAAATTCCAAAACGCTCTTATGTTATTCGTATAAATAGGACAATCACTACAAAAATTAAGGCATTTTTTTTTTATTGTCAGCGGTTGATAAGCAACTAAATTAGTGTATCTACTTTTAAAAATGATTTTTCAATTTTTCATATTTGGTTGCCGATTTAACGTTCCGACGTCCTTAACATCATTACATATGCTTAATAGACTGCTGATATTAAATACATATGTCGTTATTTATTTTCATTAAAATCTATTTATTTTCATTAAAGTCGATTGATTTTTTATTAATAACCATTAAATTATCATATAATCTAATCAATAAAACGAATAACGGGGAAATAAACCGATATGAGACTGCATTATTTGAAAAAAAGACGGAACGGTTTCATTATATTGGTATAGAAAATATTATGGAATAATAAATATCACTTCGTTACTAACCCGTGAAATGTTAACAACCGACTTCTGGTGTTATACTAATTTCATACGGTTATTCTAGAAATGTTGTAATGATTATGGTAAATGTCGCCTATTTGACATTTCGCGACCATTTTTCGGTGAGTTTCGAGTTTTCTCTCACAGAGCATTATATATGATTATCATTATCATTGCTAAAAAACGGCAACAAATATTAAAAAAAAAACAACGTAAGTAATGAATATAGTAAATGCTTCAATTGTATGAAAAATACAGCGTTATAGTCTCAAGTACATTTATTACGGAAAACCTAGAAAATGTGTTTGTTGTATTGTTACGACCGTGCATGTCCTGGTTTAAACTGCGCGCAACAAACATTTCTCATGAGAACAAGTAAACAGAATGCCTGTTGTTACATTATTTTGTATCTGTGACCTTATTTAAGCTACATTTTTACTTATTCACTAGCTGAATTAGTTTTTCTAGGTATGGTTCGTATTACATGATGCACCTTATCGAATAGTTAAATAATTGATATTTATCGATTCATACCAGTATTTGCCTCGTTATGGTTTTACAATACCGTTATAATGTTATATTAATATTTACGTTCATATTTCTATATGATATTTGCTAGACTAGCCAACTATGCAGGACATATTATAGTGCACTAGTGTATGCGAAAATATAGATGCAGTCTGAATCAATTATTGAAACATCAATGTTTTACATTAATTATATCATCGAGATGCATAACTCGTAATATTTATAACAAGAAAGGTTCATTATAAACACAAGTATATTTAACGTTACTTGACGCGTCGCGAGATCCACGGCTGTCAATACAAAGATGCATGGTATATATATATTTTTTATAAAAAATGTAGGCGGTTTGTAGTCTGCCAAATGGGTCACCTGACGATGTGTTTAATACATTTAAGAAGCCATAACGAAAAATGTTTTAAGTTACACAGCATAGTTTTAAGTACAAAAATGTTATAAAATTAGAGTTCTGTGCAAAAATAAAATCCCACTGAATTTCTTTCACCGGTTCTTCTCAGGTCTGAAGTGTTTATTTTCGAACCGGTGGTAGATTTATGACAATCAATAAGCAAGTGTAATGCTTCTATATTGGATAAAGAAATTTGAATTTGAATACGATGCATTTGAATGAATGAATGATGAATTTGAATACCAAAGCATGGAATGACACAATAACTTACAGTCCGCTGATTAAGCATTTACTTCAATTGTTTTCATGTTTTGAGCTAAAATAACTACATAGTCGTTTATTTATCAATCTGTCCACTTTCACGAATCAATTAAAATACTGAATGGATTTCGATAACACTGGGAAATTGGAGGACTCTACAAAAATCGGAATGAATAAAAATTTACCGTATTTGCACGCCCAATCTAAATGATTCGCGAGTACGACTGTCTATTATAAAATATAAGCAATATCACAAATAATAGTAAAAAAAATTAATAGCCTGTTACATCCCACAACTGGGCTGAGGCCTTTTCTACTTTTGCGAAGATTTAGATCTTATTCCACCAAGTTATGACATTTTTACTGAACGCTCTATATATAGGGTTTTCCAATAGGGACGCTTGAACTTTGACAGCTGATTGCGGCCATGTTGTTTGAGTGACAGCTGTCAAATGCAGTGTGTTATATTCATTCCGTCTTCCCAAACCACCTTGGCAGGTTACAGTGTCGAGCAGCACGTGCAAATCATAAAATTGTTTTATGAAAATGGGTCTTCAGTTCGAGCAACGTTCCGCGCACTTCGCCCGTTTTACGGTCGCGATGATCGTCCTGCCGAGTCGACTATCCGTCGATTGGTGGACAAATTCGAGTCAACCGGGTCAGTTAACAATCAGCCGGTTCCCGTGCGTCAACGTAACGCGAGATCTGCCGAGAATATCGCCGCTGTGCGCGACAGTGTCCTCGAAAACCCGCGGCAGTCAATTCCGCGTCGCGCACAGGAACTCGGCCTTTCGCAGACGACAACTTGGCGAATTTTGCGTTGTGACTTGAGCCTGCACCCGTACAAGATCCAGCTGACCCAAGAGCTCAAGGTTAATGACCATAGACAGCGCCGTGTGTTCGCTGACTGGGCATTAGAGCAGTTGGAAGTTGACGCCGATTTTGGCAAAAAAATCATCTTCAGCGACGAGGCGCATTTTTGGATGAATGGCTATGTCAACAAGCAAAATTGCCGTATTTGGGACGAGACCAATCCACACGAGGTTCACCAAGTGGCAATGCACCCGCAGAAAGTGACTGTTTGGTGCGGATTTTGGGCTGGAGGCGTGATTGGTCCGTATTTTTTCGAAAACGATAATGGTGTGGCCGTCACCGTCAATGGTGAGCGATACCGGTCGATGATAACCAACTTCTTTTGGCCTGAAATCGAGAATATGGATCTGGACAACATGTGGTTTCAACAGGACGGCGCTACGTGCCACACAGCACACGCTACGATGGAAGTTCTGCGCGATCAAGCGCCCTTAATGGAAGACCCTATATATATATTTTTTAAACGTTCCTTATTTTAAATTACTTTACTAAAAAAAAAATTGTATGCTTGGTCTCTGTTGCTATCATAGGCTAGACGCTAATTTATACTCAAGCGCATGTCTTGTCTACATCAAGAGAAATGTAATCATATGTGTTTATTGATTGTCATTTAGTTTTGTAGACCTAAGAACATAAAAAAAAAAATGTTGCTCAAATAGTTTCGGCGGATACACATTTGATTTTTGAGGCTTTCATCCGACACAAGCACGTTTCTTACGATGCTTTCCACTGGTATGATAAAAAAACAAATAAAGCACATGAAAGCTCAGTTGTGCTAGCCCGAGTTCGAACCTGCAATCTTCGGTCAAGATTCATATGTTCTCACCACTGAACCGTCCCGCAAGTAATAGAAGTTACATTAATGTTCACCGCCCTTGCCCTTATTCCATATATTTGAGGTCAGCGCAGTGTGTTTTATGACATTGCAAGAAGGATTTGGCCGACAGCTGGCCGCCGGGCTGACGTCACTTATCCTTGGAAATGTTGGGAAATTAAGTCACTATATATTGAAAATATTAATATTTTAAAAATAAAAAAACATAATGAGCTTTTAAAACATCCATGGAATGGCATTTAATTCAGACAAAATTATTAATTCTGATACATTATTTTAATTACATATTAATAAATTTTAGCGTTCTTTATTTGAAAACAAATAACGGTTAATGAATGTGCAAATATAAATTTGTACAACCCTCACATATAATGAACTGATATTCATCACATCCACACCGTGTATTGATAAGTTTACGTCTGAAATAATAAATTTATATTCTCTCTTTATAATCTCGCTTTCACAATATTAGTTAGAATTATTGAAATATGAGCTCTATTCGCGCAAGATCGATTTTTTATTGTCGGGACACTAATGCTACTGCGATAAGCCAGAGGCTATTCATACGACGTCACGTTGCATACATCATTCAGAATAGAAAATGATTTATGCCCACGCCGGTCGCAAGCTTAAACGCCTAGCATAATGGAAAATTGACGTGAAAATGCTAATATACTTCTTACTTGACACAAATGAAGTTAATTGGACGATCAAACGGATATTTTAAGTATAGAGATTAACAGACAAAAGATAATATTACTAGACTGAGAGAAACTGCTTAGTACCCTTATATATTATCTCTGGTTTTCGTAGCTCAAGGGAGCGTTAGTGGCTTTAAAACAAATTGAGACAGTGATTAGTAACAGTTGGTACTATGAGATTTCCTTTTTGTAGTTCGTAATGTTCTACGGTTTTACCTATAAATGTTATTTAGGGAGTAAATCGTTAAAAATGCTGTCTTCTTCTCACGAATGTGAAATCAATGAAGACTGAATAAGAGGAATCAGTTTTTAATTGAACCGCTGAGCGAGTTACAAGTAAAGTCGGTAATGTTTATCGGCTTTACTTAGAAACCTTGTTTAGTGAGTGATTTAGTTTAGCTTTTTGTCTCTTATTCTTTCGAATGTGGAAGCAATAATGACAAAAAGAGCGAAATCATTGTTCAATTATCATCCGTTGAGCAACGTTTGTTTGTAAGGCCGTGTAACATATTAATTTTTTGTAAATAATATTTGCTTTTTTATATTGTGTCGTTTTATGTCTTACTTGCTAACTGCTACCCATTTAATCATGGACTAAATCAAATTTTAGTAATGGTTTTTTTTATGAGCAATTAAAAACGTACTCCATCAATTTCATTTTACGCGACAATCGACTTTCACGACAAAAATTTAATAAAGTCCGTCCAGCCAAGTTATTTCGCGATAGCAATGCAAACGTAAAAAGTATTGTGAAAAAAACTGAAAAGACGCGAACAAGCTTTAGGTCATTGATTATGTTATAATGTTAAATGTAATCGCCTTATTAGTTTCCAAGGCACTTTATATTGTGGTATTATATGGTATACGACACTTAAAATTAAAATACGAATACTATATTCAAGTAACTATTCGTTTTCCTTTACAAGGCGTAATTGTTTAAAAGCGCAAAAGCTAAGATTTAGCTTTCTGTTTATGGACCCGAACGCTCATAGCGGATATTCATAACGGACAGTATGCAAAATGTATGAAACATACGTATATTGTTTCATTAAGAAGGATTATATACTACCTGTAACTAAATATCGAATTAATCGTATTAAAATATAATGAACATTATAATCGTTTATATAACATAACGTGACAAATAAAAATACACAATATTGTACTGAATAAACATTGCCCTTTTATTGGGCCAGTTGGGTAAAAGTATGTGTAATATTATTATATCGTAAAATTTTAACGTTTACTTTGCCTGACGGTCAAGTGGGTGCTTGTCTGTTCGCTCTATACGAGCTACTGTGATACTTATTACGTTGTTAATAGAGTTTAATAGATGGACTGGTTAATAAATTAATTATAATATATTAAAATTTTTAACCTTTATTATTTTGACATAGAATTAGACGAAACCCTATATCTGGTGGGAAGTAATAAATATATTTAATAGTTACTTTTTTAAATTAACTTATTCTTGTTTTTATATATCTATAGACATGATGTCCGCCCCTTTTTTTATTGTATAGGTAGGCGAACGAGCTTATGGGCCACCTGATGGTAAGTGGTCACCAACGCCCATATACAATGGCTTTGTAAGAAATGTTAACCATCACTTACATCGCCAATGCGGCACCAACCTTGGGAGCTAAGATGTTATGTCCCTTGTGCCTCTGTAATCACTGCACTGGCTCACTCACCCTTCAAACCGGAACACAACAATACAAAGTACTGCTGTTTTGCGGTAGAATATCTGATGAGTGGGTGGTACTTACCCAGACGAGCTTGCACAAAGCCCCTTCCACCGAGTAAATTGTATATCTTTAATTATCTTTACTTTATATATTTAATGTACCTGCATAATTAATTACCAGGTAGCATCACAATCTACGTTTGAGAATTAAAAACTTTTGACGTCTTAGAGACTAATTAGGTGACTAGTTCATTGACTCGGAATGTGTGCCAGTTGACACTGAATGATTAACGACGCGTTACACTATCGATGCAACCCCATGGGAAATATAGTACCTTTAGCAGGTGGAGTAAAAGATAGTTACGTTACGTTACAGCGCTACGAATGTAGCAATTTCTTCGTCTTTCAAAGTTCTAAAACCTATCTATAGAAAGCATTCGTTCATCTCCGACCGCTAAGGCCGCGTTCGTGAAAAACCACGTTTGACCATTTTCACATTTCAAAATTGATCTCTAATAAAATATATTTTACTTTAACGAATTAATATACAGCCTGTGCGCATCCTGAAGTGAAATTTTGAATGAGAGTATTTTAAAATCGATTGAAAAGTTTCTGAAATTTCTCTACATTAAAACTTATTTAATACTCTTTGTATATATGAGTAAATTATATCGACCTCCATATCTCTAATTATACTGGCTTACTTACCCTTCAAACCGGAACACAGCAATAATATACTGCTATTTGGCGGTAGGATAAATAATGACTGTTCGATGCCTGCGAACGTTCACAGAGCCCTAACACCGATTGAATTTGAACTTATGTTATTTATAAAACGAGATCCTAAAGCAGATTTTACTATTACATAAACTCTTCAGTAATGACGTAAATTTTAAATGTTCACCGACGTTTTATTACTTTCGCGTCCATTAAGTTTTATGGGAATATTTTAGGGTCGCCTGGCTGTGGATGTAACTCGGAGAAGCTTAAACATCGGGTGCTATTCAAAACGTTTCCATTGTGCTCGTGAAATGTGCTGATCTGTGATCGGCATTTAAACTACACTGATCGTACCACTCTTCCATCGTTCATTTCTTTTAAATCCATTTTTCGTCTGGCAAATTAATTAAAAGTCAAAAAATATCTGTAAATATCCCGCTGTTGGAGTACAAGCTCCTCTCCCGTCGTGGAGAAAGTATGGAACTTTTTTCTCCACACTTATCCAATGCGATAGTTTTTACATATAACGCGTGATATTTTTTTTCGTGGTACATCGTATGTGGGATACATTCATCTTTCTATATTATTTTAACAAACTTATCACAAACGAGTTAATAGTTATACTTTTTTTTTCGATTTTTAATATTATAACATAAACGTTAACTGTATAAACACTAATTTCTGAAGGAAGAAAGCAGATGTCTTCAAAAGAAGAAGTCACAGCATTCGTTAACTATTCACCCGCTAAGCAACTTTTATTAATTACCCGTAATTGTTTGTTAATATTTGCAAACCTGAATATAGACACTTGATAATATAGCAAATGAAAAAAAAATTAAAAGAAATCTCTAATTTTTTTACGATTGAATAAGACATACAGATAAAAATGAAGACTAATTATAACTTAATAAATATTTTTTATCTGTATTTTATTTGCAATAATGTCATTAACAAAGCCTAAATATTACACGGGTTTAATCTCCGTCAGTATTTTTAGCTTACGATGGTTGCAGCTGTGATCTCCGACACTTGATGCGTGTAAATATAATACCATGATAATGTGCTCCTTGAGTGCGGGCTCGAGTCGAGCTCTGTGGATTATGGCCGAAGGCTCTACTCGCAAATAAGGCCTTTATCCCGACCCTCCTCTAAATATATTGGGATCCTTTTCGTAACAAAATATTACCTTCTTAACGAGTTCGATATATTATATGGAATAATTTAACAGCGTGGTTAGAAAATGCTTTGATTTCGTATGATATTTACCAAACCATTTCAAGACACTTATCATACTTTTAGGGATAACAATTTAAATAAAAATCTATCTGCATGTTTTATGTAGGTTCTGCAAAATTGTATAATTTTATTGTACAACAGATCATCTGTTGAAATAAAATATATCAGTGTATTAAAAAGACTTAATGATAGATGTACCCTTGTGGGAGTCCTAATTTAAGCATCGTAAAGACGTTACGGTATATATGTTATCTTCTCAGATTCTTATGTTACTAAGTATTAAAGATTTAGTTAAAAAAACGTTAGTTAATACACGTACTATACTTTGATCCAAGAACCATAGTACCGGACTATAGCAACGTAGATATCTAGGAAATATTTTTTTATTTAATGAAACCATTATTTGAAAACTGCTTCAACACTATTCAAATAATGATATAAAGTAAAAAAGCCTCTTCCATGTTCTGACCTCATTCACACACAATATTATCACATTTGGCTCTGCATTTCTTAACTATCCACGTAATATTTTCATTTCAATGCCAACGGATAGCTTTAGTAAGGCTGCCAAGGGTATCCGTTGCTTATGACGAATATTAGTAACATAAAATTAACCGCAAGCCAACTTCAACACGAACGGTTATTTATCAAGTTCACCCTACTTAGTAGGGGCCGCTAAATTGTCGGAAGCACGAATTTCGCCTAACGTTAAAGCCGTGTACAAACCTTGACAGGTTACACAAAACGTTATATTTCATCGTAATTTCTTTTAATATTTTAACTTATAACTCGAATTGTCTATTATTCTATTAATTACTCTCATTTATTAGAGTTGTATTTAGAAATAGAAAGTCTTTTTTTGTTTTTTTTTTCATTAAAATCCAATAACTTTCCTATTTAAAAAAAATAGTTTATGGTATATTCTTTGAGATTAATAGACCAACTCTTGTTGACTAATTATTTATTATCATAAAGATGACCATTTGGCATTTATATATTTGTCTATGAATAAGGTTTTTATACTACATACGTCGTTGTATCTCGCCGCTACATTGCGCTGCAGCATATAAACTCATATACATTTGTGTTTTAGCGATCGCCATTACCTTTGGTGTATAAACAAAAGTAGGATAACGTCTGCTGGGTTTCGCTAATATAGTTTGCTTATGAGCCAATGTGACACGTGAATCTTAACCGAAGATTCTGGGATCAAACACGACAAGCCCCACTGAATTTGTTTGGTTTGTGTTAATAATTCATCTCATGCTCGGCAGTAAAGGAAAACATCGTGACGAAACCTATTCGTCGGATCCAAATCTGCCTCAAGTATGTCCAAAAACCCTCATAAGAATTAATGGAATGAATAAAAAAGCTATTACTCAAAAGGAAAGAGACCTTAGCCAACAGTGGTACAACAAGTAAACAGGCTCTTATTTTACTTCTTTTATATAGTTTGCTTGTAAAGTTATAACACCTACAACAGTTAGACGCACCGCGGTGCGAGGTCATTAGGGCTGCTGCACTCTCAGGATATGACAAATCGTTTATGTTGGAAAAGTTAGAGTAAAATATACGGTTCCAACGGCTGCCTTTAATTAAAAATATTGATTTTATTACTCCAAGACCCAGATAATAGTTTTAAATAGATTTCAAGTTTTAAGAAGATTAAATTATTGGTAACACTTAATGGTTCAACATTATCCTTACGAGGAACAGCAACAATAAGCTCAGCAGTTGCATTTTTCCATCAATCAAACTACACAGATAAAATGATACTTAATCTTATACTATGAACATTTACTTACATAATTAAACAACGAACAAATTATAATATATAATATAATTGAAAAGATTTTATTTATTAGTATTTTTTAACATAAAATATAAATGTATTAGTTGGGAAAGATAAATATATATACTCGTATAGATATAGATCATGGGCTTATAGAAGCCAACACCTTGCGCAAGGAAGGATGTATATCGACTTTGCGGATACGGATATTTGGCGTTACAAGTTTGTTATCGTTCGTTTATATAATGCGTGTCACTGGTTGTATCCAAAATGAACAATATTACTGTGGATATGACATTGTTGTAAGTATACAATAGTAATGCTGTAACTGTCAAACCGGAATACAACAATATTAAATAATGTTGAATTGCCGTAAATGGTACAGCTTCCACAAAGCTTTACCACCAATTGAATATATGTATTTATATATATTTATGATTCTAAAGGGGTTTATTATTGCCAACATCAATTTAGAATAAAATAACATTTTACATTGGGTAAAAATTATTCGTTTCAAATCAAATAGTGTAACTGAAAATGTACTGTTTACAAAATGATAACGTTATGAAATACGATTAGCGAAATGTTGATCACTCGACTACGCAGTGTCAGGTCGACAATCAACACACTAACGCCTCCATTTTTATTCTGTTCTTACAGAGCTCTTGCTCACTTCGTACCTCACACGTGTGATGTTGAAATGCGACTTACGGTGATACGCTCGGTGGTAGGGCTTTATGCAAGCTCGTCTGGGTAGGTACCACCCGCTCATCAGATATTCTACCGCAAAACAGCAGTACTTGGTATTGTTGTGTTTCGGTTTGAAGGATGAGTGAGCCAGTGTAATTACAGGCACAAGGGACATAACATCTTAGTTCCCAAGGTTGGTGTCGCATTGGCGTTGTAAGCGATGGTTAACATTTCTTACAATGCCAATGTATATGGGCGTTGGTGATCACTTACCATCAGGTGACCCATATGCCCGTCCGCCTACCTATTCTATAAAAATAAAAGAACGCTATTTCTAATCCTATGTAAAATGTATTTTATAAATATATTATTCAATGTTGTATATTAATTGTCGAGATTTCACAATCGTGTTCTACGGTCTGAGTTTCGAGTTTGTTCTCACCGAATAGCTCTCTTTGAATCAAAGTGTAATTAACCATCGGCACGCTATGCTTGGGTATATTAAATTACTATTAATTTTATTCTGTCCCCGAGGTCTAAAATAGAAATGATAAAGTACACGTTGTTTTAAACTAAATTGTCTTTTCGGAAGTTTTCGAGTTGTTACTTTGGCAAAATTATGAACATACACGAAAACTCCGTAATATGGTAGATCTCAAGTTCGTGAAAATATGATAAACATCCCTTACATTGTTAACTTATCAGCCTGATACGTCCCACTGCTGGGCAAACGTCTCTACTGTCTTTCCACTTTCCTACTTTTGCGATAAAAGACTAAATCTTCTGCAAGGAGTTCACGTCATCTCACCACCCCCGTCCAGGTCTGCCACGATATAATTGGTCACACACAGGACCTACATATTTGGCTGTAGTCGGACCCAGCTTTAGGCTTTGGCTGTAGTTTCAGCCCGAAGACCATCTGACATTTAATAGATTTGTCCCACCACTGATGTACAAAATCAATTAGTAAAAATAAAAGAACAGACAAAATTAATTTAATTATTATTAACATTATAATTAGTACAAATAACAAAAACACTCGTTTCATTATTGCAACGTCAAGTGTATAATCAAAGTGGAATATTCTTATATCTCTATAAAGATCAAATTTTGCAACGTTGAAATCTTTCTGTGTTTTATTACAGGAATTAAAAAGTAAGTACGGTACTTGAGACTTAGCTTAGCTTAGCTCTCCATAAAAATACGTAACTATTTTAGTGTAATTTGTTGAAACCAGAATGTTTTATAACGCTGACACTCTTTATATGAGCGTTCTTTTATGTTACTTTTTATGAGTTCTTAAATAAAGTGATCTGATCGATACGATTAATCAATACTAATGTTGATGGTAAAAGTAGTCTGTTATGCTTTCACGGTTAAACGACTGAACCGATTTTGATAAAGTTTGGTCTTTAGCAAGCTTGAACTTCAAGTACCCCTTACTTACTACCTAATACTGTATTTATTTTACCTTATATCTGTCCCTCTCACCCTAAAAGGAAGGCGAAGCCGCTGGCGAAAAGTAGTTATTTATAGTGTAAAAACATATGTATTCAACAATATTATGTCGATAAAACGGCTTTAACGACACGACAAAAATACAGTTTTGACAATTCATACTGATTATAACTCCGATAAAGCACAATTTTGTTCATTACTGTTTATAAATATAACATTTTAATATACCTATTTTTATTTTGCTTTGCAGTCCCGTCTGGGGGAACACCCACTCATCAACTATTTTACCGCCAAACATTAATACTCCTCGGTTCGAAAGGGACTTAACCGGTGTAATTACAGGCAACAAGGATATAATTTTAAATCCCATTGTCAACAATATAAAAAGCCTATACTTATAGTTCCTGTGTCTAAGGTTGAAGGTAACTATTTACCATAAGGAAGCCCTTTCGGTACACTACAAAAAAATAGAAATAAAACTATTATTCAGTTTATTTTACTCGATACTTTAAAGCTTAATGTTATTGTAAATTAATAAATAAATTAATAAAACTATAATATACATTTATAAATTAATAAATAAATAAAACCGATTCGTCGTGTTGTTTGTTGTGATCTAAGTATTTCGTTGGTGTTGTGTATTACAACGCGACACATTATTAACTACATTACTGTAGCCGTTGCATCTGATCCGTTTTTTCTTTAAAAGTTCTTTACCGTTAAATTTATTAAGTTCTTTTTTTTAAATTGTTGTAAATGATAACCTAAATTTAAAACAGACAATTGTGTGATTATTTCAAAATATAATTTGAATATAGAATAACTCTTTTACTTACCATTATCTATGCATGATAAAAATGCAATTTATATACAACGGATTCAATGTAATGAGCAATGAATAGCTCGCGGTGTAACAATGAAGGAAAAGCAGGACACAGCAAATCTAAGCCTGGGATTATGCCGCGCAGGGGCTTCTTGTTATTGAGGGAGTATAACATTCTCGTGTAATATTCGAATATATATGAAACCACCTACGGTTTCCGTCCGATTCATATAAAATGTAACATATATATAAATTCCTTTGACACTACGAGATCTCAATTGACTCAGTGGATTGAACTCGTAGATTTTAAGACACGGGGTTAAAATCCAAGTGCTTGTCTGATGCTATTGATGACTTTCGCGTGTCACTTGATTGGTATTTAAATTTCATCTCATCTTCACCACTAAACCATTGAAGGAAAACTCGCACGTGTTGGACGAAATTCGGATAACAGATTCGAAATATATATATCTCGAATATTTTAATCATATTATTATTATTCGACTGAATATATTTGAAATTTATATATGTCTTACCTTTACTAACACTACACAGACTTAAAATTTAATACTTTTTTTGACCACCGGTTCCTATTTGTTCCTATTTGATGATATTTTATTTAAAATACCTATATCGTTTTATATGGCCAGTAGCTATGTGTATACAATATTTTTAGAATTGTTACATAGCTCTCACTTGACTATATCTTGCCTATTTAATGTACCAACCAGTTTTAATGTCATATTTAATACAAAAGTACGTAGTACCGGGCCAGCGTGCCGATATGAGCTTTGAACGGTTTCCGCAACAGGAGACATTTGCCCAATTTTGGAAAATTTATAGATTGTTACTCACTTAACTTTGACACTCAATTCAACCAATTGGCTCTTCGGTCTCCTAGTTTATAGGTATAACGTTTAAGCCGGCGCGTAGATAAGCCGCTCGTTAATATGATTATGTCAAGTTAAGTAGAATCTCAAAGGTCTCGGCAGCGTGCCTCAAAGAGCATGTTCACTCGACAATCGGTAACTTTAGGTAAGGAAATTATTTACTACTTAACCAATTTGATTTTAAATTTCACATAGAGCTTCGCCCTTTAGCACAGAAAGTAAGTTTAGTTTAACACTAGAGTGGAGTGCTTTATCAAAGAATTACTTTTACTACTTAAATACAAATTTAAAAAAAAATGTAAATTATATTTAAAATTAATAATCGATAGATTGAACATGTATGCAAATAAATAATTACAAAAACGTGTGCGTCTCGGGACGCTCGACAGAAGTGATAATATTTATTATTAATTATAATATTTTAAACATAATTTAAATTAATACTTGAGAGTTGCTAAATTATTATAAGTACTATCTGTATACGCTAGATGGCGTTAGGTTGGTAACTCAGGTAAAGCAGTCCGCGTCGGTAATAGTGGTGCCGTAACGCGTTACGTTACGAAGCGGTTTACCCTCCCATAAGAAGTTATCACTTCAAAAAATTGACAATTGAAAAAAGCTTGTGTTACAGGGTATTTTTTTCGAATGAAATATTCCAACCGCTAAACAACACAAAGCCATATTCCTACATTTGAATTTTGCTACATTTGAAATTGTATTGTTTTTTAAGCAAAACCCGAAACAGTACAATTGAATTAGCATGAGCACTAACAAAAAATATTTTGTAGAAAAACTACGACACTTTAAGCTTCACAAGTATAAAAAAATATATATGAAATGGCACTCGTCTATCGCAAGAGCTCGCTTTCGACTCACAATCAAATTAGTACTGGCTATTCTACGGGAGCGTACTAATGAATCACACTACGAAAACTACGAGTACGTAACGAACTACATCAACGTAATTTATTGTGCAAACTGCTTAATATCGGCTTATATTATCGCATAAATACTTACAATATATTACATTTGTAAGTGTAGTGACTTACAAATGTAATTGTAAGTCACTACACTTGATGGTCCTTAATAAATAAATTTAAAAATTTAAAAAAAAACGTATCTTTTCGATTCTCGATTAAATAATTCTTATATTAATATAATAATTAAATCGTTCATTTTTTATAAAGGCAAAAATAAACCCATAGGAAAATCAAGATTAATGTGGAAATATCGATTTTTTTTTCAGTATTAATTAAACAATACTGGATAATTTGAAAGGTACATAAAAAAACCAATATTTATATGAGCCAATCAAAAATGCTTAATATCATTACAATATCATATATATTCCAAATAGGACATTCAGTCTTCATCACTCGATTAAGAAAGTTGTTTGGAGTCAATATAATTATTCGCTTAAGATATGCGAGTTTTTTTTAATATTTATTATGTACGCTTCTACTGTTTCCTTTGATCTGACTTAAGGTTGTCTCGAAGATATCGCTGTCACAGCGATAACGTCGCCTCTTATAAATTTTCCTTGACTTTATTCTATAAATACGTTTCATTCGTTTATAATAAAAAAGTATTTGCAATTTCTTTATATTGTATTCACTTACATACATATATATACGAGTATAGACACATAATCCAACTTAGAGAACCTCATAACATATAAATTTGTCAACGTTTTAATACAAAAAAATTAGACTGTTACCAATAATTAAAATGTCGTACAATTCTAAAATATTGATAGAGTAAAAAGTAGAAATTTAATAAATATAAAATTAATTCTATTATTTAGAGTTATATAATCAAAGTATAAAAATATTCCAAATGAAAAAGTAAGAGATTTTAAATCCTAGAATATTAACTAATGAACTGATATATTCTATTATGTCATTTTAATGAAATACATAATATTGGGCATTAGGGCCCTATCCAGCCAAAAATAATATCATAATTTTACTCTATCTATAATATAGGGGGACCACAAAATGCCTAGGGACCTTAGATCTCAAAGTCCGGGCCTACATAGGTACGTAAATTGAATAAAAAACGAACGAAGAATTCTGTACATATATATATGAAATAACAAGTAAAAATTGTGTGCGTTTAAAAGTATCAATTTTGACTAATTGAAACATGATTTACAAACTCTCATTGAAATTTACTCTCATCGCGCTGAACGAAGTTTCTCTTCAATGTATGCACTTTATAAAAGTTAATTTTCATTTATTAATTTATTGTTATGAAAATATTGATTTCTTCCTATAAAGAATTATAGGAAGAAATCAATATTAATCTCCTTAGAGTAATAACCAAGCCGCCCAAATATGAAAACGGTTACAAGTTGAATTTAATGACATTATTTATGTCAAGTCACGCTCGCACTGAAAGGTTAATAAGACAGTTTTATCATATTATTATGTTTGAACATGTTTCAAAATATTTTTATGTAAGCGGTCGCAATAGAACACGGAGATAATAAGTTGTTAAAAAACTCTAAATATATCAACTTTATTGATTATAATTTTATTACATTTTGTTTGTGGAGGTCAATAATAATGGTCCTCCAGACCGATTTCGGTCACGGCGGCCAATCTCAAGAGAGATTAGCCAACTGCGCAGGACATATTATAGTGCACAAGTGTGTGCGCAAACACCTGTGTTCTCTCTCTCTATTCCCTATTCCCTAACTAACCGGAAAGAGTTCAGGCGCAGGACCAACGGCTTAACGTGCTTTCCGAGGCACGGGGATGTACACACTTCCCACTTCCAGACTCCGGGCTGCTACTGAAAATTTTCGACAGATAATATCAATAACATTTTATTGGCCTGATCTGGGATTTGAACCCAGGAGCATCGTGTCCGCGGCCTTACATGTAGCCACTGGACCAACGAGGCAGTCAATACTAACATTACAAATCACTAACTAATCGTTGGTAGCCATAAATTGATTGTTAAATTAAATTTACTGTGTGCGTACTCACAATTATAAAATCAAATACATTGCAAGTTTTAACTATAAATATAAACAATATGGGCTTATAAAAAAACGTTGCTAGCGACTATTTAATTAAACACTGATTTAACTCTTTCTCTCTTTTTTGATTTCACATTACAAAGAAGAAGACAAAACATTGTTTAACTTATCACACACTAAGCAACATTTATAAGAAAAGCCGTAATTATTTGAGGATTGCCTATGTGGATACAGAAATATTACTCGGGGAGCTTCACTGTTCAAATTTTCCACCACCAGTCACATAAATCCTTACCTCATTTTTGATTATTTAAGGTAATCGAAACAATTGGTAGTACAATTCTATGCAAACTCATCTAGATATATATATATAACCTACTCATTAATTATTCACCAGTCAAACACAAATGTTTTATATTGCTTTGATTTATATATTTAATTATTATTATATATTTTTACAAATTTTCATTATTGAAATTAATAACGAAACATTTCTATTACCACAAAATAAATTGTATAATCTAAGTATAATCTAATAAAAATAATATCGTATAAATTTAAAATGAATATTACCAAAATCAGTCTTTTCCACTATCATACGGGTTTTTGAATTTAAATGATCTCTTATGGGTTAGCAACGCAAATGCTTCATCATCTACCGGAAATTGAGAGTCGGTCACAGGAAATTCATCGGAAGTGCTCACAATTTGTTGGGCCATTTGAAAATTTTCAGGAAACTATAGTTGAAGTCGTAATTGAAGTTGTACCTTGTCATTGACTGATTGAGTTTCACCCTAAAGTTACGGAAATATTCCCAATATTTCGAAATTCAGTCGCTCTCTGTAATTACATCAATTTTTTAAATTGCTTTAGTTTCATCAATTTTAATATTGTAGTAGAATTATATGAAATTTTAGGCAACTGCCTCACTGGTCTAGTAATGGACTAGTAGCAGCTTCATCCCGAACCTAGGCAAAAAATTATGTTTTTTTTTTTCTATCGAGAGCTCAAAGGGTCCCACATAGAGTAAATTGGTAGAGTTACAATCCCGTACCTCGGACAGCATGGAAATGCACTGACCTGAAGCCATCTAGTGATTGAGATAACAGAGTATGCACTTATGCTTGCGCACACACATTGTGCATATTATCTATAATGGATACTATTACCTAAGAAATTCCAAATTCGAATTTATTCTGAACATTAAAATAGTTTCAATATAAATTTATAAGCAAACCACCAACCAAACAAAAAATATCTTACAAAGACTCGACCAATTACAGTTTATTTATTGTCGATTGTGTACGTTGATACTGTCCTTATGAAATAATATTAAGGGTTGACAAGCAAATCTTGAAATTTCATCAACAAAACTAATTGGCGAGTTAGGATTGGCGCTAGCGTTCAAACATTATTTATAATGCTTTTATTAAATTAATTTAAAAATAAATACGTTTTAATCATTTTGTCAACGTATTTCAAATGAATATTATGTTCAGTTAAAGTTTATATATACGTTTATATTTTCCACAAATAATGCATACCATCATGTGACATTTCCTTCATTGTCATGTTAGATAATTGCCATAAAACGATTCAACGCACACCATAATATTAATCAGTGTTCCTTAACAAAGCAAACGGCACAATAGAATCGTACAGTGGTTATCAGTTCAAATTGATGTGATGTCACGACTTCGTGTCGTGGTTCGGGCGCTCCGACCGTTTGTAAGCGAAAACATTTTCGAATCACATCCTTTTATTTGATATGTTGTTGGTATTGATAATTGATAGACTATTGTGATTTATTTATTAAAAACCATATTTTTTTATCACAACTAACGAAATAAAAAAAAAAACATAAGTTATACGTTCATATAATATCAATGAATTGAGAATCTACTGTAGGTGTTAAATTAATAAAATATTTTTATAATAACGAAAACAATTTCAGATAACATTTAAGACAAGGAAAGGATTAAAAAATAAAAACTCAAACGAAAACTATATTAAAATATAAAAATTACAATTTGTTTTAAAGCAACACGTTGTCATTAAAAAAATTATAATTTTAATTAAGCTGCGCAGATTTTTTCATTTTACCTTCATCTAGTTTAAATTCCAAAGAGAATATTCCGCAATACGCCGTTAGTATATTTATATGAAAGTCGTTTGACATTTCAAAATAATCTGCTGTTGATAGATAATGTAAATATGAAAGTTATGCGTTTTATTAATAAGTTTTAATTTTGCAAATCTCAAACACGTAGTTTTAACTATTTGTAACATCTTTATATATACCGCATATATAAGTTATTAATTCAGTAACGAGATGGAATTCCGATAAACAAATCTTAGTTTTATAAGTTATTTTATTTAGACTATTAGAGATGTATACAATAATATGCACAAAAGTTAACTAAAAATAACGGATTTCAGACTTTTGTTATGTATTTTCGTAAGATATAAACTTTTTAATCTACATTTCTTGATCAATTCTCCTCTCAATATCCCAATGTCTAAAGGGTCACTTATATGAGATAATTATTTTGCACGATTTAATTTACTTGTTTAGTTAATTGTATTGTTTTATTTTATTCTTCAGAAAAATAAGAGACATTCTATAGGATGACTACTTCACATCTGGAATCGAATACATACGTGCTCGCCTTTCTAAATTAAATAGAAATAAAATCATAGTCATGTATTTGGGAGAGAAATAAAATTGTGTACACATTTAATATGAAAATAATTGTACTCTAAAAACAATAAGAGTGTATTGCATGTAATATAGGAGGCATCAGTTGACAGTGAAAACTGATCTTTATCTGCAATGTAATAAAGATATGTGAGGTAAATTTCAAGCACAAAAGATCGATTTGATTTCCAGCAGTATCGTAATTTATTGGAATAGAAACGTCAATAATTTCCCGGGAGACGTCGAATCCAAAGCTACGCCGCCATACTGCGGGACAAAGCACGTACATCCATTCCATCCATTACTGGTCTGGTTTTTTTTTGCATTCAAAAACGAAAGAAAATAGAACGAAAAGATATAGTTTTTAAATAAAGAACGTTATTGACGTTATGTGCGCTTTGTTGAAGATTTAAGCCGTTGATTGGGCAATTAATTCTCGCAGTCATCTTGAATCGACATCCGAACTGGGTTGATTAATAGCCAATGCGAAGACTTGATAATCTGTTAATATGAACGATGATGGAGCGTATATGCATATGACGTAGTATAAATTAATTACGTATCAATATTTTCAACTGTAAATCCATTGGCAAAACTTAAGCTTTAATCCAATATATTTTGCTTTGGTGGCTTTTAGATATTGTTTTAGTTGTGGAAGGGTTTTGTAAAAACTCGCGGTTGGGTTACCACCAAATACTCAAATTTTCAACCACCAAATTGCAATACTTAGTAGTGTTGTGTTCCAGTTTGAAGGGTGAGTGAGCCAGTAACTACAGGCACAAGGGATATCTTAGTTTTCAAGGTTGATGGCGCTTTGTAAGGAATGATTAATATTTCTTTCAGCGCCAATGTCTCAGGACCATATACTATCAAGTGGCAGATTATCTGCCCGACCGCTTTCGTGTTTTATATAAAAAAGTATTTAAAAATATTGACGAATTATATTTGTTGTTCACGAGAACTAACGATAATGCAAATAGGTTAGAATGAAATCCATTCCAATCGGTCACACGAGCCGCAGTAAGAGAGCTATTTACTTTACTGGATGTCAGAACATTAGACGATATTAAGGCGGGTATTTGGGCCACGAACAAGAAGTTCGCGATAAGCAACACAAACGGCATTGTGTTTACTAACTTTTAGTAACTAAAACTGCTTGGCACTCGTATATATTACTGAGGAAAGTGAAGTAGACGTTTTGAACGTTGATCCCATTAAGTATATTACAAACACTAACCGACGGATGACGTCGTAACTTTAAATGTCAACACACACCCGAAGTGCCGACCGTCGTTTATTTGTTTCGGATAGGTAAAAGTTTACAAGACAAAGGAAACATTGGAAAATCGAGTAAACTTAAACTGGATAAGTTTTCTACTTTACGGATCCTCTACATAAAAGTCGTCCTTTTACGGCCGGAAAATAACTAAAAAATTAAAAGACAGTCGAGTGCAATCCATACAGAAAATGTCGAGGGTTTCGTCGAAATTAAAATTTTCAGAACCAAGACAGTCTATTATTGCAATTTTAGTTAGTGAAAAAATAATAAAAATAGGAAATTAACAGAGAAGATTTCATTTTAATTTCTTGAGCTAGGAATATTCTCTTTTAAATTAAAAATATTGGGTCAACGCGAAGTGCTGTTTGGGTTGGAAAAGTAATCAAATAAAATAATAAAAAACGTATATCTACACTGAATCAAATATACAATTTTATTTTTGACCAGCTCGTACTATTCTATTAGTCACCTATAACATTGAACCTCAACAGATGTTATGGTATGCTTCAACTAATAGTTGCCAATTACTGTGTGTACAATTCAGAAAGTCAAAAACAATTGTACAATATTTTATCAATTTAGTTGTCATATTAAGTTGATATTATTATAATTAGCTTTAAATATATTACAATTTCATTTAAATAATGACATTAAAATCTTAAATAAATACAAATAAAAATTAAAAATATTGTTCATATATAAAAAAAATTAAAACTTGTTACTTTATTTTTTATTCAGTAAATTATTAAACCAATTGATATTTATAGTACGGTAATAAAAAAAAAAAAAAAAACAATGTATATATCATTCAAGTATTTTGTAAAAGAGTAAAAGCGCTTCTGAATCGTAATTTTTAAAGATTACAGAAGACGTTAAGCTACAGTCGGTTGGGAATGTAATTAATACTAAAAATATTTAGCACGAAACTCAGTAGGTACTAATTTTCTCTACTAATTAGTAATTAAAGTTAATTTCGGTGATTTCTTTTAACAATTTTATATAAATAAAAATCAACGAACTTAGTTTTATCTAATGACTATTTATTATTTACTTATAATTAAATAAGCATGTTCTGCACATGGACATGAGCTGGTCAAACAATAACGCTTATTTATGTATAACTTTAACAAAATCCTTACTAATACTATGTCATGATATTTTGCATACTTTGTCACGGAAAAAACAATCTTTTATGTTTCTATGTAGTAGTGCGAGTTAGTCTAATTACAGACATAAGTGATATAGCATATTGAATCCGATGGTATTACATTCTGAAGAATGATTCTCGCTGCTCATCTTATCGTACCAGTGTTTTAGACACAGGTGTGTGTGAGTGTGTGTGTGATCTTACGTGATTTATCATCTTAATGGCTATTTCAAATCAACATATTCTTTATTCGCTACAATAACAATATGTTAATGTAAAACCACCTCGGACTAAACTATATCGAAATTTCCGGTTCTTTTAGAATATTTCCTGAAACAATTAGTCAGCGTGGAAATGCGGTTTGTGCTATGAGCAGCTTTGCGTCAGGTAGGGGTCGGTCGGGACTTCTTTAAATTTGACTATTTTTTGGTTTAGTTTTAAGAAATATTTACATTCAATTGATATAGTTCATCCATTTGTAACTATTTAAAATCGTCATAAAAATAATACAAACAAAATTAGTCGTTAATACCAATTTACATAATGGTATGTAAATTATTTTCGTCCACCCTTCTTAATTTGAATAAAAATAACTAAAAACGTGAGTATTTTGTTTCGATAAAACATATACAAAACTTTACATAACTATTGCTTGTTCATGTACATATTTACTTAATAAAGTTTAAAATATATTGTCGACTGCATATTCATGTAAAGCCATAAAATTTAAGCTATTTTCCAACTGTCCTTTTGTGACAAATACGTTTGTGGTTATATGAAACTCCGATATACACGTACCGCGGCATGACATATTTTGAAATTTGCGGTTTGCCATTCTAACAACTGATTCAATTTTCAATCTTTTCTCGCATGTTTTCATTTAAAGTCATTTTAGGAAGGTTGCCTGGCAAAAATAGTCCATTTATCGGTTAATCTACTGCCAAACATCACCGTGTCCTATTTTGAACAATGATTGAGCCAGTGTTATTACAGACATAATATGGGATATTACGTCACAGACCCCATGGCTAACCTAATTGCCGTTAATATATACCTTACAACATTTATATAGTGACAAGATACATCACTTACACTTCGCACTCACTCGTGTCACTCACAACTTACTTTGTGTGTTTTTAATAATTATAATGTTAATAAAAAATGGGATCATATAAAACCTATAAAACTATTATGTTATCCTAACTAATATTATAAATGGGAATGTGAGTTTGTTACGCTTTCACTCCTAAACCACTAAACCGATTTTACAAATTCTTTCTCGAATGGAAAGCTACATTATCAGCGAGTAACATAGGCTATATATTATATCCGTATTCCCACGGGTTTGGGATTTGGTGAGAAATAAAAGTATTTTTATTTTTATTTATTATTCCCACGGGAACTGGAACAACGTGGGTCAAACTGCGGGAAAAATGTAGTAGAATATGACATCATAAATATCTAGTTTCTTACATTATATGATACTTGTCATAACAATTACAAATCAACAAACATTATTAGTTATACTTAAAAGTGTTACATGAGCTATATTATAAGGGTTGTATTTCGAATAGTATGTGAACAGGTCCCTGGTGATCTTTGTATCGAAGTCTACGAAATGTGGGTAAGATGACTTTGGCATTGTGCCACGACATTACGGCGGCACCGTTACAAACAATGCCTTGAAATAGCTCAACTTAGACTTTAAATTTCTATACGAGCAACTTTTATATTTCAATATGTATGTGGTGATTTAACAATAAATAAATTGTATTTTAATTAAACAAAATCTGCTTTTTTCATTTACTGTCAAGACAATATTTTTATTTATTTTTATTTACATATATAATTAGTTATATACAATTATTAATCTATATATCCTCCATAATAATCAATGAAACGAATACTAAGTCCATGCTTTTTCTTCGTCTGTAAAAAAAAGTCATAGATTTATCTGACTTATTTATGTATATATGTATATACCATATCAGTTGAAAAAAAGTTATTTTCCCTGATAGCTCCATTATATAAGAACACAATATAAGGCTGAACGAATTTCCCACAGTAAATGTTGCTTGCATTTTGTTCTTAACAATACCGGACTAATACGTAACATGTCAAGCTCATGCAGCAAAAAAAAAAAATATATAAAAAAGTACAAGAATTTGTTAACGGACTACATTTATTTCGTCATATAGCCGATGTTCTAGACTTTTCTAAGCTGCAATGTTTCTGCCTAACTAATAAAATAAAATCAAGCTAACACTAAAATGTTGGTTAATTTTGTTATATCTTATAATGAGGTTTATAGTATGCAGGTTTTATAACGTATATTTTAAAATCTAAATAAGATGAGAATTTATCTTAATATAAGTCAGGAAATACCTAATTCAGAGAGAAAATAAAAGCCGAATATTATGAGAGGCGCTATTTCTTTATTCAAATTGACTTTTCTTTTTAATTTCCACGAACGATAGCTTAAAAGAGAAACTTATTACGTTGAATACAGAATAAAAAGTGCAATTAACGTGCTAATGGGTTCTGTAGAGGAATCGCGTAAAGGTAATTTTTAAATGTGAAAGTAAGCTTTGAAAATGAGACTTCTAATCAAGAATAGAATAAACAGTTTTATGGCAATTCAGTTATTAACATTTTATTTTATACGAGTAATTAGATAATGATTGAATTGTCTTATGAGTAATTTCGATTGCGTAGGAGATACTGATGTGTGACCCAGGACCTGAATCTACAGGCTTTTAAGCTAGCTATACTAGATCGATACTATTTATTTTAAATATATTAAAATCACCCTTCAAACCGGAATACAAAAATAGGAAATATTGCTGCTTGGCGGTAGAATACCAGACGGGTGCGTAGTACCTATCCACACGGGTTTGCACAAAGTCAAAGCTAGTCCAGTAAATATAAATAAGGTTTTGCTTAATATATATATGCAAGTATAGTTTAATAAGTATACATTTTAATCTGATCGAGAAATTTACTCGGTGGTAGAGCTTTGTGCAAGCTCGTCTGGGTAGGTACCACCCACTCATTAGATATTCTACCGCAAAACAGCAGTACTTGGTATTGTTGTGTTCCGGTTTGAAGGGTGAGTGAGCCAGTGTAATTACAGGCACAAGGGACATAACATCTTAGTCCCAAGGGTGGTGGCGCATTGGCGATGTAAGCGATGGTTAACATTTCTTACAATGCCACTGTCTATGGACGTTGGCGACCACTTACCATCATGTGGCCCATATGCTCGTCGACTAACCTATACTATAAAATAAATAAAATAAGTCAACGTAATACTTCACATGATAATAACGTATGCAAGTGTACTTTGTTTGATATATTGTTAGCGTCACAAAGACTTCGTACGTTCGTATTACAAAGTCACTGCACACGGTAAAAATTATTCTTTATCTCTGACCTGATCTCGACTCCATATACCTCCTATGTATGCTAACTTACTGGAAGATAATGCAAATATATATTTGGCAGATTGGTTTAATAATTATTTATAGTAATAACTTTGTATTCAACTAGTTTTAACGTATTAGAAGGGGGGCGATATGTTTGGTAAAAAAAAGCGTGCTTCATACCAAATCTCATCAAAATGTGTTCTGTAGTTTAGTCATGAAAGCATTACAGACAGACAAATGACACTTGGTGGTAGAGCTTTGTGTAAGCTCGTCTGGATAGGTACCGCCCCCTCATCAGATATACTTCCGCAAAACAGCAGTACTTGGTACTGTTGTGTTCCGGTTTGAAGGTTGAGTGACCCAGTGTAATTACAGGCACAAGAGACATAACATCTTAGTTCCCAAGATTGGTGGCGCATTGGCGATGTAAGGGATGGTTAGCGTCTCTTACAGTGCCAATGTCTATTGGGCGTTGGTGACCAATTACCATCAGGTGGCCCATAGGCACGTCCGCCAAGCTATGCTATTATTATTATTATTGATTGGTATAGATTTATGTAGGTAACATGTCAATCCATAAGTGCTTATATAGGAGTCTACTTGAATAAATAATTAAATCAGTTACTGCAGATTTGTTAAATTATGAAATTGAATGATTTATCGTACCGATTACCGAAAATAATCCCCATCAAACTTTAATCCTCGACATCAAAATAAGCTTACACTTATTTTTAAAACATAAAAGTGTTGCCACTTTAGTAGAACGGTAATATTTTATAATAATGTCTTTAGTTTGAAACGCGAACTTTGGGGATATCGATCTTTCTCTTTTATAGCTGTTCTAAATTAACTTTCTAGATAGATTTATTTTGAGATTAACTAAGTTATGAGTCTAACTTGTAAGGCTCAAAACAATAGATTGTAGAAACTAATATAACTCAATCAAAACTCCAATTCATAAGATAAACAAATATCATTGACAATTAAATTTAACGCAGTTATGAACACACACACACTAACACATCCGTGCCTACACATACACAATAGGCTCACATACACAATCATCATTAACATCTTGAGTGATATTGTGTAAATGACACCTATTTTATATGATAGTTTACTTAATCATCTAGTTCATTATAAGTTATATTAATTTTCGAAAAGCAGTAACTCCGATGAGACAAGTTGTAACCCAGTTTCAAAGTTAGAGCTATGTCATCATTATTCCTTAATTTATTTTGAAACGTAATCAACACAAGCGATACTTACATATGTATATATACGTCATACATATAATTGTTTTTCTGCCGAAGAATCTCAGCAAGAACCCGAAGTCCTTAAGTTGGAAATGTGTATACTCCCGTACCTCGGAAAGCATGTAAAGCCTGGGCATAGTTTCAAAAGGAAAAAAAGATATAATGATATTTTATCAATTATCAATTATCAATATAATTATGCCTTATGCATTATTCATATAAGTATAGTACGTAATAATATTTCAAAAATGTCTCTTATTCAAGTTGGTCAGATGCACTCGGAAGCGAAGTCAACAATATTATACTGACAATATTTAAATGCTCTGTGCAGATGAGCATAGTTTCATAACGCTATTCGCAATTTAAAAGATAAATATCTGAAACGTAACTTCAGCGCAATGGAAAATGTGAATGTATCGCCGAGGGGCCTCATTATACGAGAATGTGAACTCGTTTGTGAATGTGTTATTTGAAATCGCGACCAATTTCTACAAGTGAATATTATAACATTACTTTCAAGAATCCTTAAAAGGTTTATCTTTATAAGTTCCTTTAAAGGTGTCATCTAACATAAAATATTATCGTAACGTTATACGTTCGCAAGTGTTATACGTTACGGCGTCTACTAAATGTGCATAACGTGATCGTCGTGAATAAAATGCTAAGACGTGCTTCACTTTTATTCGCAGCGAAGATTGCAGACTTTATTTAATTAAACAAACAAATAAAACAATTTATAATGAAAATATTGTCAACAATTATAAGAAATACTCAGATAAAATGATCTTAAGATATTTGCTTCTCGATATATCGATTCAGCTGCTACCGAAAGAAGGCCCCGTATATAGAAATTCAGTGTTACTCGATATACACGATCGTGGACTTTGAGTTAAAGTAGGTAATGAGTTATGTTATAATTCGTTACACTTAAACTTCGTTTCGAAAAACAACTATTGGACCGAGTGGATCGGTTCGCTGTACTGTATAACGAATGCTCACATTGTAACGTTACGATAAAAAGTAACTTTTACTAAGAATGATGTCACGATGCCTCATTACCCATGCTAGATGTCGTTCATTAATGCGGACGCCTTGCAAAAGGTCTTACCTTACAAATTAAACAAAATAAGTATCAAATACAAAAAAGCATGTGTTTTTGACTATTGCCGTGTTAATATTACGAATAAAAATCTTATTTTATTAACCTTATCGTAAAACTTAATAATTGTTGATGAGATAAGAAAAACAAGTTTCTTTCGACAGTTCTTGTCAGCTCTGAGTTATTTCTTAACAATCATGTGGTAGTTTTCTTAACAATAAATAAGCAAGTCTTATACTTCAACATTAAATAAAAAATGTAATGCAATTTTGCCTAATAAAACTTATTAAATACATTAAAAGTTTTAAAAGGCTGGAAATTTACATCTATTGTTAAAAATGTATTTTTAAAAAATAACTACAAAATTAAATCCATTTCGAATATCCAATAAAGATATCAGCATAATTTTCGATATCTCGAAAATTGTGGTACCAAATTCAATCCAATAACCACGCCGATATTAAATTTATGACGCGAACCATTTACATAAATATTGGATATTGCTTGATTACGTAACCATTCGAGTAAATAAGCCATAAATTAGCAGTTACGGTTTCAACGTGTGTCTAAATGTGGTATGAAAATTTTACAGATAGCTTTATGTTAAAGCGTGAAATGCCGAACATTAACATAATGTAAGATTGACGCGATGAATTTTTGATTTAAAATATAAAAAATTGGTTTAAATAAAGTTAAATTATAACAGCGCGGAAACGTGGCCTGTGTTTTGGGCAGTTTTGCGCCGAGTGAGTATCGGGAGGGAATATTAAAAAAATTGAAAAAAGGCATGCGGAAAAAAAAGAAGAAAAATTTTTTTTTAAAAGAAATTATTAAAAGCGAATATAGAGAGTATTATATTTGCACACACACATGTATACTATAATACTTGCTACGTAATTGACTATTCTCCTCTGAGATTAACCGACGTAGCCAAAAGGTCATGTAGACATCGCAAGTAACATGGGACTTAAATTTATATTAAATTTTGTTACTTAATAATTTACCGCCTTACTTATAAACATGTTATGTTTAGAGGGTTATTAGTTAAACAATGCTGCTTTCTTATGTCGAATGTCAATTCAATAAGGACAATAAGAGCAAAATCAGTGTTTAACTAAATAGTCGCTATGCAATGTTTATAAGTGAGGCCGTTAGTGCCTCAGATACAAAAATTTTGATATACGAAATAAAACTACGCAATAATGTACGTTAGTGTGGTCAAACAGCGGAGAGAGCATAACAGCATATAAGACCGTCAAACTATTTAAAAGGCTACCAATTATTCTAATATAATATAAAAAATTCTAACCTTAAGCATTTTTATGAAAGCAAACTCATTAACGAGTGTGCTGGCTTGAATAGCGTAATAAATTAAACATAAATAAAACAATATTCGCCCCGAGTGTATTTCTAAACTATTTTCATTTCATTTACTAAGACTGTTCGCAAGTTGAAGAGTCTCCGTTACATTATTCAGCACAACACCCACAAGCGTCTACGTACTCGTAATTTCATACGTAGTAGCGTCACTCGCTGTGCACTCGACCGAACAATGAAACAAAGGAATGAATAAGTACAGGTGCTCGCTACGCGTCTCTCGCTTTAGATACCCTTCATCGAAAACCAAGTCCTCGAAAATTCCATCGTTCAATGCAATTTTTATTTTATGGCTCGCTGATGTCGCATTGCGACGTAAATGCTACGACAAAGTTCGAATTGTCTTCAACAAACATGTCTCGGCTGAACATTGTAGTTAAATGAAATCGCTTACAAATTTCTAGTCAACCGTTTTTATAATCAAAACTTTATTCTCGGCTTTATTTCTTACAGTCTTAGTAATACGTTGTTGAGCGGGTAAACAGTTGAACAACGATTTCTCTCTTTCTGTCTTCATTAATTTGACATTCGAAAGAAAAAGACAAAGCATCGTGTAAATGTACCAACGTTAAGCGATGCTTATTAGTTACGGGGTTAGTGTATAACTGTAAAACTTTTGGATTTTACTAAATACAAGATTAATAATAATAGATATAATACATCACTTTTTGAAAAAAAGAACAAATTCACTAACATTGCAATTCCAGTCTCTACAGCTAAAGTTAAATTGTACTCATTATGAGTGAGATATTTAAAGATAGAGTGCAAAATTAAAACTGTCACACCGTAGAATAAAGGCTGCATAATTAAAAAAGGGCTCAGCGTCACATTAATCTTGAAGGAGAACAAAATGGAGGTGTCATTAGCTGAACGTGGCCGCTTAGCCATCTATCACTTTCAATAACCTAGCACTTGTGTGAAAGGAAAAATTATATAATTTCATCTTTTTATCATTGAGAAATCATTCATTCATTCAACAATTTTAGGTTCATTTGATCAAACATATGTTACGTTCTTTGTAATGTAATTCATTTAGTTGTCTCATGAAATTCTAAAGAGCTCATGTAACACAAATTATTTGCATTTTGTTTTTAAGTATAGGTACATTAAATAATCTTATCATGATATTTTAATATAATACATATTAATTTAAGTTAGAAGACATACTTCTTGACAAAAACTTTTATAGTATAAGCTTATCTTATTTCCGATTGAAATTCTATATGATATATAAGGATATTATATAAGATACGATAAATTCGAGAACGACGGCGTTTTTTACAAAACTTAATTATGCAAATCTAATTAAATGAAAATAAACTTTATTCGAGCCAGTTTCAGCGAGTGAATAACCATTTTATAAGATTAATTAAACGTACTTCGGGTTCCGAATATAAATTCTACCGTTAAGAACCGGCCAGAAACTCGATTGTTATTTTATTTTATATTATAAATACATTAACCCAAAAAAATATAGCCACGAACTTTGCAGTAACTATATTTTATGTTATTCCGTGAGTGAAAATCAAAACGAGGGTGCGTAAGCCTTCATTGGAGTTGTGAATTCGTAAAGATACGAACGAGGTGTATACTCCGCCGGGGATTTAGGCGGCCTTGTCCTATTGGCGGTCATCTATTTTTAGCCCCTTTAACCTGACCTGCCCCGCACCGATCAACCATGCTATTTAAAACTAAATTGCCTATAATTATCCCACAGCTGTCCGACCTTATTGAGATAAAAATGCTTTATTGGAAAAATATTCAATAGCCCTTTTAAAGCGTTTGAGGTTACAAAAAATGTTTTAGTAAAATAGGTATTTTTTTATAGATTTAATATATATCATTTTCACTTAATATTGCTTCTTGGGTAATTTATTAATAATAATATATTTTTTTAGTAAAATATTTTCGGGAGAAAATGTTACTTCGAGAGAAAGCATTTTATACGCTGTTGGTACGCAATAGAGTCGAATATTTTTGTGTATTGCCTCGAGCACCATTGAAACTTTATGAAAGGGCAAGAGACGTTTCAAAATTAAAAGAAATTCACAAGCCTTGGTTTTGGCCATTGGTTTCAAACTTTTAAGCGAACTCGATCATCACCATACGTATAAACACGGGCAAATCATTACGTTATTAATTATTCAAATGTATAATTATATATATAACTAATAGAAATTATCATTACACATGCAGTTATCACCTGTAATTGAGTTACTTTTTGTCTATGTGTACTTTGTTGGTGATCTAATAAATAAATAAATAAAAATCATAAAATGACTCATTAAATAGAAGATTACTCGAATATTTCCCGGTGTAGCATTTGGTTTACAAATTTTCTCTAGCTCGACGATGAAAGAGTTTTCCTTCGTTATTATTTCGTTAGAAAACCTGCACGTTTCGAACTATGCCACACCGGAGCAGCGTGGTGGAATAACGTCCAAGTCTTTTCCTCAAAACCTTAGCGCAACAGCACATTAACTTCATAAAATTAATTGTTTAATAATTTCATAATTAAACATAAAGATAAAGTTAAAACATGAATAATAATGAAATATTTATTATTCATGTAATATATTTATTCATGTAATATTACCTTTTATTATATATTTATTAATTCACGAGAATTTTGTGTTTAACAGCATTATAGAACACGTCCTTATATGAATGGGATAAATGAATAGCGATTAAAGAATAAAATTACTTAAACGTATTAAAAAATATTGTAATGGTTTTTATTCATTTAATTAAACACAGGAAAGCGATTATATTTTATAAATTGCATAAATTGATTGCCTGTGATCAATTTCAATTTGATTGATTTGAGCAAATATTTCAATTTCTGGACGCCCCTTAATATTCCTTTTTCATTAACAATTGTTACTGGAAAAAATTAAAAGGACATTCAATGTTTAATTAAAAACGAATTCTTATTCGTATTCTTATACATTTCACCCGAGACCATTGATCCGTCCATAACTTCACGCAAATTATTTTTCCTCCTCGCTTGCCAACCTCCTGGCGCCAGTGAGTCTAAAAATTATGTATAAACGTTTCCGATCTCTCAAGGACTATCCCGTATATTACAAGTTTATTTTCAGCTAAAATAGTTTTTCGCGGAAGTAAAATTAATTTTAGATATTTAAATATTTCGTTTGCGCGAATGTAGATAAAACATTGCTTTTACTTTTGAATAAATTGTAGTCTATTCAGTAAACTCGAAACTCATCGCAGAAAACGGTCATGATATGTCATAAAGTGATAAAGGAGATTGATCAGTATACTTAAAACATTTCAAGAATACCTTAGAATACCAGTTCGAATTATCGACGATCAAGCTATGCGACCGGCTTGATCCTTTGGATTTGAGTAGAGATGTTTGGTCACTTTGCATCTCTATCGCATATGTATATCACGGGTAATGTTCTGAGGAGTTGTTTGGTTAAGTCCCGGCCGCTGAATTTCACCACCGGACATCGCGCCAGAACTGAAAATTCCATCCTCACCACCTCGATGTCTGGAAATCCACAACAGTGCGATTCTTAAGGCACGCAAGTCTCGCACAATCACTCTGTGGAACCAGCTTTCGCCGGTGACTTTTCCGAACCGATAAGACATAAAAATCTTCAAGAAGAAAGCGTACTCATTCCTCAAAGGCCCGGCAACGTACCTTTAAGTCCTCTGATGTTGCAGATGTCCATGGACGGTGGCTGTCACTTTCCATCAGCTGAACCTCCTGTTCGTTTGGGGGGCAAACGTCTTACATAAAAAATACCTGCATCAAAATTGTATATGGTAATGGAGTGAGTTCTTACAAAATACTGCACTGCAGTTTTAATTTTGTGTTTTATTATATACTAGCTGTGCCCGTGGTTTCACCCGCGTATAATGAATAAAAATCAGCCTAGAACCTTCCTCGATAAAAGGACTATACAACACAAAAATAATTTTTAAATTCGAACCAGTAGTTCCTGATATTAGCCGGATCAAACAAACAAACTCTTCAGCCTTATATATTAGTATAGATATAGATGTACATCACTACAAAAACACGACATTTTTACAAATGCAATTTTCCCAATATGTAATAATTGAACTATATATTCTGTGGACCGTCGAAATCCGAGACACAGATGTCCCAATTCCTTCTGAGCACAAATAAATCTTGGCCATAAAATTGAATGGAATATACAAAATACATTCTGTTTTAAAAAGAGATTCGCTTTGAAAATCTGTTAAAAAGCTTTCACTTTACGCTCTGTCCGTTGAACTCGAAAATTCTCATTTAAAAAAAAAACTTTAATTTACCAGCAACGCTCTTTTTCCTTGTTTGATTGATATGTACTACAGTTTTAGCACCCCTTCAAACCAGAAGCAAATATCATACTAGTAATTAAGGACTTATTTGAATACTACCGTCCTTGAGTAAAATATCTATAAATATTATTCTCAATCTATATTCTTGTCCATTCCGGTATATGTGGCGGTATATCCGATAAGTAGGAAACATAACACAATGATATTGGTGAATTCTATGATTTATCTAAATCATTTCACTTGGTGATACGGCTTTATGGGTGTCTGAGTAGGTACCACCTACTCATCAGCTATTCTACCGCTTAACAGTAATACTTATCTAACTGATTGTCAGCTTTGAGGCATATGCGGAAGTAGCTTAACTTTGCATTTGCAGATACAATGAATTAGTACTTAGTAATATTAGTAAATAGAATTATTTTAATATTAAAAAATACATAAAACTTTGTAGAAAAAAAAACGTTTTAACCACACAACAAAAAGACGAGGCAAATTTCGAATATTTTTATCCGCTCTTCATCGGACGACATAATAAAAAGCCAGTAATACGTTGCGATACAAAATAAAACTTTCATCATATAACAAGCCTTAGTAGCCCATAGCCCCTAAAATTTTGATGACATAATCAACATTTACGACGTGTTATATGCGATGTTAAAAGTAATCTACTGCGATGATATGAATTAACCTTAAAAACAGCAATAAAATCGAGATACCGTAATTTAACATTTCGACGAGAAAAATTGCTTCTCTAAGAAGAGTAATGAGCATGGAAGTAGTGTGGATCTACACGCGATTCCAATAAAAATCAAGTTCACTCAATCCGCCATTTAGAAGCTCTTCGTGTTTAACCTAGCCCGCAAAGGAAATGTAGTTTCAATTTAACCTTAATTGAAACTTTAGAAATTTAATCTGAAGTAATCGAGTTTGATGTTAAATAGTCAGCACCTGTTGCACTAGACTTTTGTAAAATAAAAGATATGTATTAAATAATATATCGAATGATTTTACATGACATATGTGACTTAATAATCTGTGCAAAATATATTGTACAAAGTGTACAACTCTGGGTTCATGGTGATGTGCAACACTTTAATATCTCTCTCTCATATGGGATGGCAATCCAAGGTCAAGAGCTGAACCAACAGCTTCATGTGCTTCCAAGGCACGAGAGTGTAAACTGCCCATTTCCTAAATCCGATCAGTTTCTAAGAATTCCTTGACCTTAAGGGTTTTACTAGTCCGATCCAATATTCGAATATGGAACCTAGACATCTATATTCCCTACTTGGTGGTAGAGCTTTGTGCGAGCTAGTTTGGATAGGTACCACCCACTCTTCAGATATTCTACCGCAAAACAGCAGTACTTTGTATTTTTGTGTTCCGGTTTGAAGGGTGGGTGAGCCAGGCACAAGGGATATAACATCTTAGTTCACAAGGTTGGTGGCGCATTGGCGACGTAAGCGATGGTTAAAATCTCTTATAATCCCAATGTCTATAGGCGTTGGTGACCACATACTATCAGTTGGCCCATATGCTCGTCCGCCTACCTATGCTATAAAATAAAAACAATATAGACAAGATCAACGAGGCATTAAAAACCTAATCTATATATAAACAGATAGCAGATGAGATCTATTTGACCTTCTTATATTCTTAAAATATTCTTTTGAATCGCTTTCCGAGTATTCAATGATAATAAAACGAATGAAACAAGATGTTCTTAAAGTTCTGTGCCTACATGAGACTAACGGCCTTTATTTCTACACAAATGTATTTACTGTGAGGATTTACGCCAGGGCGGCCGGGCCACAGGTGCGACGAGAAGCCGGTTTATAGTACATTAAGTAAATGCTTAATGACTACGAAAATATTTGTCGTTTACTTTAAATACCTTTAAAAAAATCCTTACGAAAATGAGAAGATATTTATTGAAACTTGTAATGATAAAGATAACATTTAACAATATCAATACAAGTAATCCACTGATATTTCATGTGCTTAATTCGTACTTATTATTAATCTTCCACATGTGCATCTACTAACCCGTATTTAAGTAACGTCGTGTTATTCCAGATCCAAGCCTATAAGAACAAACCTCTTCCTTAACCAAAGATGGAACAATTGCAGTCTGTTCCTTTAATATTACAAAGAGATATATATACATATATTTCGATTCGGTGATTCATTTCTTGATTTTATGGAACAGCCTTGAGTGGCTACTTATCCAATTTACGTATAATATAATAATTAATTAAATTAAAATGAAACTTAAAGTAATTAAAGATAAAGTCGTTGGTTTGAGTTCTGAACACTTGCGACTACAATTAAAGCAAATACATATTATATATCTATATAAACTTATTATACACATAAAGATCGTTTAAAAAATTAGAACTAGAAATAAAATAATTCAACAATGGTAGGTAGGTAGGAAATCAACTATAAAAAGATCTTTTTATGTATACTTTGTAAAACTAATTAATATCCGTGCAAATGCTAAAGCTATTTGAACATTCGTATACTAAGAATTTAATAGATGCGAAAGTATACAGAATTTATAAATAAAGAGCTCAAAAGAAACATTAAACATGAGCTCTTATAGTTGGTAGTGTAACACTTCTTCCGAGAATTTCTCCTCATTAGCACTTCATTAGTGCAATAGAACAGAGTAGAATATTTTGAATAGTTTGATTTCCATCTAGAAAATTTTGGTTTTATGGTTATCATCAAAATTGGCCTTCAAACCAAGTTTCGAAATTGATTTTTCACGCCCACTCGCAAAACTCAATATTCATACATATAACTCATAGACACATCGTATATTTTATTTCACAAGTCGTAAGCTATGAGCCAATTTTTATAGCTACGAAAGAATTCTATATTTAAATTTTCATAAAAAAAAAAACTTTTAAGCCAGTATCTTTTCTCTCATATTATTTTCGACGACGTAAAAATATTATATTAATATGTCACTTTTCGTCTAACACGTTGACGATATATTACCGTTATGAGATATTAATGATGTATGAATAAATTTACGATTATGACTTTTCCTCCAGACTATAAACAACCGACTAGTGACTACTCGTTTTATTTATCTACTACTAAAATCTGCTAGCTTTTAGCTTCGCCGTTTAATAAATTTAAATGTCATATAAAAATAAACATTTATGAAAAATATAAAGTTCGTTAATTTCCATGCAAGATCAATAATAATAACTGTATTGTATTTCATTAAAATATCTCGGTTATTTTATCGGAAAAGAGTAATTACTAACTTGGTATAAATTTAAATTTAATCTTGTAAAATGACTATTCAAAATTGTTTATAACAGCTTTATAACTTTTAAACAATACATAGTGGATGTGGTTAAATTACACGGCTTGATGCAGAAAATGTTCCGGTGAAATTCGATATTTAGTGATTCAGTTTATATTTTATTGTTTGGCAGTGGATTGCCTTGCTCCTCATTGTATGAAATAACAAAGCAATTTAATTTAACCGCATAATGTTTTATACTTATATCTAGTGATCTTCTTTTATTAAAGATACCATTTAGAAAACTATAACCGTAGTGGATATTTTTATACTTTACAGTTATAAGATTTAGCAAACAATTTAATGAATTACATATAATTTCTCTAATAAAGCCACATTCCGTAAATATCGCATTGCTAAGATATCGCACTGGCATTGTAGAGTCGGCAAAACAAACAAAAGAACTACGGCTATATTGAAATATTTGACTTTAATTAAACATATATATCAAAATTGTATTACTCTGAATTTCTACAATAAGTAGACTACACGTTTAGTAATAAGTTTTTATTAATAATCACTTATTTATAAGATATGATTAACCATAAAGTTATGTGTTAGTAGAAAAAATATATAGTTGATTTCAATACCGATAACGATTAAATACCTGCGAACCAGCTAGGTAGGTTCAAGAATATAATGTAAATGGCTCATTTCTGTTACCACTTAAAATTCATTTCGAATAATCATCCAATGTTATCAATGTAGATTGCCTTTCATTGTAATATTTCATTGAAGAACGTTGAAACATATTGATCCTCAACTAACTGTTGATGAATGAGTCGTGTCCGAGCCGATGATTCATCCAGAGAACAAGGCTTAATGAAAATCTAAACAAACATTCCATTATTTTCAGCCCATTCAATATTCACTAGAAAGTTACTGAACTGAATATAAATGTTTATATAAACATGACTTTACTTTACGTAATTAACTTCAAACATAAAATGTAACGCAGCGTTTACCCGCTTCAGGCTGTGTTACAAAATCATATAAAAAATGTGATAAGTATTTCTTAGTAAAAAAAAAGAAATGAGCCAACATTTTTTATACATCGCGCATATTTGAGAAGGTATCGTACAAAAATGGCTTTAATAAAAGTATATAATATAATGTACGGCGTTATATTCAGATACGTGCTCAACTTAAGGTAAGCTGACTTGTACGCGTGACGTGTCTATGTATACGCGAAGCTTTATTTTAATAGAAGACGTTGCTTAGATTTCTAGTCACGAACTTATAATGTTACAATGAATAAAGTTTGCCATACGAACATTCAAATTGCGTTATGTACGAGTTTCTGAAATAATCTCGATTACAGTTTGTTTGGTTAAAATAAGGTTATGTAAATAAGTATGTACAGATATTAATAATTAAGAAAGAAATGTTATTTTTGTATTATAAACCCTGTATAGAGTTTCTATTACATTTAAGAAGAAATTATAATTTCAAATTATTTTGTTAATTCTTTTTGTTACTTTTTCTATGTTATGTCAAATTAATATTATTCGTATTCATTACACATCTCTCAACCGAATTAAAATCCTTATTATTTTATTTACCTGAATATTCCAAACATTGGTCCAAAACGAACCGGATATATAAAATGTTATCGGAATAATTGTATTTTCATAAAATACAAATTATTTTACGACTTATGGAGATACAGAAATCCGTCGGACATCGATCGCCTGGACATTGAAGATGATCATCCGCATGGTGTTAAGACGATATAATATTAATTAAAACTGTACCCATTACTCGTATTCAGGTATTAATTCGGTTTAATTTATGATTCGAGAAGGTTAGTGCCACTATTTTTGTAATTAATTTCAGCGTAATTAGATTAAATAATGTTCAAAGAATTAAGTACAAATAAGGTTTAAAACCTATTAATAAATGTTTCCTTAGTCTTTGCCTAAATACGTATACATTAATAGTACAAGTACTTTCCATTATTATAATTTGAATACGCCATAATATAAGTTTCCATCCAAAAATTCAATCTGCAAACGTAAACACAATACACTCATTCATTCTAACGCGTATTCGAAGCGTAGTTCTTCAAATATCGAAACGAACGAAGGCACCAACAGCTGTTTCACTTGCACCTTCAAATGAAGATTCACGTATTGCTAGTACTAGTGTTGCTTCATCTGCATGCGTTTCATTAAATAAAAATTATGTTATTTTATCTACCGCTTTAATAAGAATGTACGATGGCAATAATCGTGAGCATGTTGTGCGCACTTTGTTAGATAGTGGAAGCACCAGTTGTGTAATGACAAATTATGTCAAAGCTTGAATCTACCACTCATTAATGTCAATAAATCTGTAATTGGAATTAACAATTCAACTTCACGTATTCGTGAAATGTGCCGAGTATTAATAAAATCTTTAGATAAATCCTTTGTAGCAAATGTTAACTGTTTTGTCTTACCGTCAATTACAGACCACGTTCCGTGCAGTCAGGTAGACATTTCTAAATTAAATATTCCGTATGATATTAATTTAGCTGACCCTACTTTTCATACTCCTTCCGAGATTGATATGATTATAGGAGTTGACTTATTTTGGGATGTAATAGGCTCTCAAAAAATTAATCTTGGACAAGAAAAGCCAATTTTATGTGAGACTAGACTTGGATGGATCGTCGCAGGTTCTATAGATAACGCATATTTATCTCGACCTTTGTCACATCCAAGGAAATGTAATTTTGCTGCGATTACTTATGAAGTAATAAATAATGATGATCTTGAAACCAAATTATTGCGTTTCTGGCAGCTTGAAGAGGTAGGCCATAAATCATCTTATTCACAAGAAGAACAATTATGCGAGGATCATTTCATTAAACATACAGTTCGACTCCCAGATGAGCGATTTTGTGTTAGATTACCTTTAAAGCAATCTCCTGATGTTTTGGGTGATTCCTTGCAACGCGCTAAACATTGTTTTATGTATTTGGAGAAACGACACAAGAATGATCGTTTATATTGTGAACGTTATCGTGAATTTATGCAGGAATATTTAAGATTAGGACATATGTCTGAATGTAATAATTTTAATAGCTTAAATTATTTTATACCACATCATCATACGCGATTACAACCACGAAATAACAGGTAGTGTTTAACGCCAGCAGCCCAACTACTTCCGGTATATCGCTTAATAATATTCTTATGGTAGGTCCTACTATACAGGATGACTTATTATCTATTATGTTGCGGTTTCGATGTCACAAATACAAAGTAAAATATAAGATTAATATAAAGTATATAAGGGGTTTTCCAATAGGGACGCTTGAACTTTGACAGCTGATTGCGGCCATGTTGTTTGAGTGACAGCTGTCAAATGCAGTGTGTTATATTCATTCCGTCCTCCCAAACCACCATGGCAGGTTACAGTGTCGAGCAGTACGTGCAAATCATAAAATTGTTTTATGAAAATGGGTCTTCAGTTCGAGCAACGTTCCGCGCACTTCGCCCGTTTTACGGTCGCGATGATCGTCCTGCCGAGTCGACTATCCGTCGATTGGTGGACAAATTCGAGTCAACCGGGTCAGTTAACAATCAGCCGGTTCCCGTGCGTCAACGTAACGCGAGATCTGCCGAGAATATCGCCGCTGTGCGCGACAGTGTCCTCGAAAACCCGCGGCAGTCAATTCCGCGTCGCGCACAGGAACTCGGCCTTTCGCAGACGACAACTTGGCGAATTTTGCGTTGTGACTTGAGCCTGCACCCGTACAAGATCCAGCTGACCCAAGAGCTCAAGGTTAATGACCATAGACAGCGCCGTGTGTTCGCTGACTGGGCATTAGAGCAGTTGGAAGTTGACGCCGATTTTGGCAAAAAAATCATCTTCAGCGACGAGGCGCATTTTTGGATGAATGGCTATGTCAACAAGCAAAATTGCCGTATTTGGGACGAGACCAATCCACACGAGGTTCACCAAGTGGCAATGCACCCGCAGAAAGTGACTGTTTGGTGCGGATTTTGGGCCGGAGGCGTGATTGGTCCGTATTTTTTCGAAAACGATAATGGTGTGGCCGTCACCGTCAATGGTGAGCGATACCGGTCGATGATAACCAACTTCTTTTGGCCTGAAATCGAGAATATGGATCTGGACAACATGTGGTTTCAACAGGACGGCGCTACGTGCCACACAGCACACGCTACGATGGAAGTTCTGCACGAGCAAGCGCCCTTAATGGAAAACCCTATAGTATTCAAATTACGCAAATTATGGTGGTTTGGTCCTGAGTTTTTGAAAAAGATGTATCTCAATGGCCGCTCACTAACAAATACAGTGATTTAAACTCACTTCCTGAAATGAAAGAAGTTGCATTGCATTTAAATATTAAACGCAACGAAAATATTATTTATTTTGATCGCTTTTCAAATTTCGTGCGTTTAAACCGAGCTTTAGCGTATGCATTACGATTTATTTATAAGTGTAGGAAACAAAAAATAAGCACGTGTGCATTGACAACCCTCGAATTACAGAATTCTTTAAATTGTATTATAAAATTATCTCAAAAGGAATCTTTTTTTGAGTATCAATTATTAATAAATGGTAAGAAGTTGCCTAAAAATAGCACATTAAATAAATTAAATGTTTTTCTCGGCGTAAATCAAGTCATGCGTGTAGGCGGTCGGTTAGACAATTCAGATTTTATTTTCAGTCCACTCATAAATTTTCAATGTTACTGTTTAACCACGAGGATAAGCGATTAATGCACGCAGGGCCACAATTATTATTAGCATCTATACGCGAAAGGTATTGGCCTATATTGGTCGCAAATTAGCAAAATCGTGTTATTATAAATGTATTATATGTAATCGTATGAGGGGCAAAGTTATTACTCCTCTCATGGGAAACTTGCCACATCAGCGTCTTCAGCCTGGCGGTTACCCTTTTGAAAACGTAGGTAGATTACGCTGGCCCAATTATGTCAGCTAGTCGTCAAGGTCGAGGTTGTAGACTTGTGAAGGTGTATTTAGCTATTTTTATATGCTTTACTACCAAAGCAATTCATGTAGAGTTGGTTGGTGATTTAACCAGTAAAACATTTATTTCCGCATTAAAAAGATTCATGTCTCGTCGTGGCAAGCCAAAAAATATTTATTCCGATAATGGCTCGTCATTTGTAGCTTTTAATGACATAAGTAAATTTCTAAAAAGTAATTGCACTTCATTATCAGAAGACATGGCCAATGAGGGTATTCATTTCCATTTTACTCCGCCATACGCTTCTCATTTCGGTGGTCTTTGGGAGGCAGGTGTTAAGTCAATTAAATATCATTTACGAGTATTGGGCAATTGTAAGCTCACTTATGAAGAACTTTACACTGTGTTGGTACAAATAGAAGCAATCCTCAACTCGCGCCCACTCACGCCATTATCTTCTGATCCAATTGATTTAATGCCGTTAACACCTGGACACTTCATTATTGGACGACCAGTTACTTCGTTGCCTGAACCGAATTATGTGGATCATCAAGACTGCCAACTTACTCGATTCCAGCGAATAGAGTAGCTTCGCCAGCATTTTTGGAAGCGTTGGAGTAAAGAATATGTTGCCGAGTTACAGCAACGTGTCAAGTGGCGTACAAATGAGAAAAGTCTTGAAATTGGCAGACTTGTTTTAATAAAAGAAGATCATTTACCACCTCTGAAATGGAAAATGGGTCGTGTAATTGCCCTTTGCCCTGGTCATGACAATATAAGCAGAGTAGCAGACATTAAAACCTCTGCTGGAATTGTTCGTCGAGCATTTAGCAAAATTTGTCCATTACCAATTTAAAACAACTTTGGTTGAAAGGCGAGCTTCCAACGCGCATGTTTGGTTAAAATAAGGTTATGTAAATAAGTATGTATAGATATTAATAATTAAGAAAGATTTGTTATTTTTGTATTATAAAACCTGTATAGAGTTTCTATTACATTTAAGAAGAAATTATAATTTCAAATTATTTTGTTAATTCTTTTTGTTACTTTTTCTATGTTATGTCAAATTAATATTATTCGTATTCATTACACATCTCTCAACCGAATTAAAATCCTTATTATTTTATTTACCTGAATATTCCAAACACACTTTAATTTTACACTCAAGGCTATAAACTGAAAAACGAAATAGTCCAATATATAGAACGTATGAATAAACGAAGTCCGCGGTTATTTTATGAATATTTTCTAAATAAATATATTTGAAAATATTCAGAAAAACACAATAAGTTGAACGATAAGTATTGAAAGTTTATTTCTTACTGTAAATAAAGTCTAAAGTAATAACGGTATCCTATTTTGTAATGGGCTCTCTGCAGCGCATTGCAGCTGTAAGTAGTGACGTAGACTGCGGCACAATAGGACACCTTCGGTAAATACAAAGCAATTGAGCGTTAACCCACGCCGGGTAGTTACACAAACAATCAATCAGTGATATTTGTTGCTTAAATTGAAAATCTCATTAATGGATACGTTTCACAATCATGGTTCAGCTTCGGTCCATTTAACATCGAATTGTTTGTTGGTTTAAACGGCATGTATTCAAACGATTATTTTATATTGATTGATCAAAATAACCGTAGCGTGCAGATAAATGGGAACAATAGTTTTTATATGGTATTTTTTCGTAGATATATAAAACTTTTTTCATATTACTCTGTTTTAATCTATATATACATATGATTTTTGTATATGTGTAATCTATATATCATTGTCATTATTTAAGTTCAAGTAATAATTCAATCATTAATTATCATTGTATCGTATTTATTTATATATAATAATAATAATAATAATAATAATATCCTGGGACTTTATTCACACAAAACCATCTGATCCCAAACTAAGCAGAGCTTGTACTATGGAAACCAGACAACTGATATACTTACATAGACTACTTTTCTTTTGTAAATAAATACTTATATAGATAATTACACCCAGACTCAGGACAAACAGACATGTTCATGCACACAAATGTCTGTCCTGGGTGGGAATCGAACCCACGACCTGCGGCGTGAAAGGCAAGTATCTTACCAACCACACCAACAGGCTAGTCGATATAAAAATCAATTTCGTAATATTTTTCTCGGCTCTCATTATTTGCTTGTTTTGGAGTGATTTCTTGAATTCGATATTATTTTATATAATATTATGATTCTTTATTCATTTATCTTTATTGTTAGTAACATTAAATTAATGATTTTTCTTTATCATCATCATATATTTCATTTTTATTTATAATAACATCTTGTCAAAGTTTTTACTTGATGTTCATTTCAGTCTAATGATTTTATCTTTACGAACGTGAGTTTGTATGCTTGTTCCTTCGTTACACTTTCACTCAGAAGTCAACCAATCGTCATGCCATTTTACATACACGTTGTCAAGGGTACAGATAAGGACATAGGCTATCTAAAACTCCCCTTGAGGGGTGATGCCTCTGAACCGGACATGTAGGTTTTAAAATATAATGTACGGCTCATTTCCCTTACCACTTAAATATTCATTTCGAAAAATCATCTAATGTTATCAATGTAGATTGCTTTTCATTGTAATATTTCATTAAATAACGTTGAAACACATTGATCCTCAACTAACTATTGATGAATGAGTCGTGTCCAAGCCGATGATTCATCCGCAGTACAAGGCTTAATGAAAATCTAAACAAACAGTCCATTATTTTCAACCCATTCACTATTCACTAGACGCAGGGGGATTCAGGAGGCACGCAGTATTAAATTTATACGAATTTCTCTTTATTTTACTCACAATATAGAAATAAAAAAAAAAACAAAAAAAACATGATATTTTAAATTATTCTTATACAGAAAAAGACGGCGTTATCCCAAAGAGCCATGAGTTTATATTTTTACCACGTTTACTTTGCATGCCTGAAAGGTAAAACATTTATTCTGAACATCTTCCAACATGTTTTATAAATATATAAATATATTTCTTATTTGAAAAAACAACATATAGTATTTATTTTAAAAAGATGAAAGTCCCTACGTGACGTACTAAGTATTTGGCATTTGAACTTATTACGATACCTATAATAATTGCGTCACATGTTTTTTATTAGGCTAATGTTCATTTTATTGATTTGGGCTCGCTAAAAAATTTATATATTTTTAATTTTTTTTATTAAAGTAAAATTCATTACATTTGTAGATACGACCCATACACCAACTGTCAAATCAATTATATGAAAATGAATGCAATAATATCGTGTGATAACGTTTAAATCGCCCGATAAAAGAGCACGCTAGCTGTCGTTTAGCACGGTTTGTTTTTTTTTTTCAAACATATAATAGTTTGATGGGACATTTTAAATTTATATTAAATTATTTTAAATAAAGGTTTTATTTTACCTGCGCAGAGGTCAAGGCGCACTTATCAAGGCGGATTTTTTTTGTCTATGATAGTTTCTTTCCATAATCTTTGACCACGAATTATGTAATACGAATAATAATTATTATGAATTCGGATCGGCCGACAACATATATAAATACAGTTGCTCTACTGTCTAAGAGTAATAATGTGTGCTATGTGATTCGGTTTGATGGGGGTGTAAACTAGACAGTGTACTTACAGTACGAAGGATATATCATCTTAGTTTGATAATTAATATTTCTTACAGTGTCAATTTCTATGGTGACCATTTTCAATAGATTCTGCTTTTCTATTTTTCAATATTTTAAAATAACAATTAAAGAAACATTAGTTACGTTATTAAATTTAATAAAATCTCAAAATAGTTTTCACTACACTAACTTACTCAGTCAAAAAAATCCAAAATAAAAAAGTAATATAAAGTCTTTCTACTAATCTAGTACTTGTATTTTGATTAACCTTTTTGACTTTGGCATCATAGTTAATAAAACTAACTACGTTGTACGTACAGGCCCGGGCTTATTTTATTTTGATATTTATTACCGACAAGCTGATTCCTTTTATCTTTCATTCAAATCAATTATTCGATCTCACCTGATTCCTTACTTTGATGGTACAATGCCAGAAATATTAACGCAAGTTCCAAACAACTTTTCCAAGTTTCAATACAACTCGCATAAACGACGCACGAACTCATATAATACGAACAAAAACAAGCATTATTTTTTATGTATAAGCTTTAGAAACTGTTCATGTCACTGACTATCACAATCTAAATTCAAATTCAAAATCATTTATTCAATGTATAGTTTTATTAGTCATTGATAATCTAAAGTAAAAGCTGCTTATAATTTTTTTTTATATATTTCTTTTTTTTTATCTATGTTGTATTCGAGCTATCGTATAAGTTAAAATGTTTTTACAATACGAATAGTTCGATTGAAAAACTCGCAAAAGCGCTGTGATAAGATCTGTCGAACGCTTATCTTGGCTAAAATGAAGTCGAGTGTCGTTAACAATTCAAAAGTTCGCGTCTTAGAATTTCAACAAAGGTCGAAGAAACGATATATCATAAAATATTTTTATTGTTATTTCTCAAGCATTCGTACATATATTATTTATGTATATATTACTTGTTGTACTATGTTTAGCCCGCGGTTTCACCCGCGTAGTTCCTGTTCAATACAGGGACAAAATATTGCTTATGTTACTCGCTAATAATGTAACTTTCCAGTGGTGAAAGAATGTTTAAAATCGGTTTAGTGGTTTAAGCGTGAAAGTGTAACAAACAAACAAACTCACATTCTCATTTATAATATTAGTTAGGATTTTAGTATATCCTAACTAATAGCCTCAAGCGTTAGCCATACAATATCGCTGAGAGGGGCCCAATGAGCCCTCGTAATCACAAAACGGTTGTACTAATACATATATGAGTTGATTGGGTAATATCTAACTACAAACAAACACATCCTTTCATTAATTCAAGACATTTGTCCAAAACAAGTTCGTAGAAACACATGTTGTAAACATACACGTGCTTTCCGAGGCACGGGAGTGTACACACTTCCAACTTCCAGACTCCGGGCTGCTACTGAGAATTTTCTGACAGAAAAACCCAATAACTATTTATTGGCCCGACCTGGGAATTGAACCCAGGACCACCGAGTCTGCGGCCTTATATCTAGCCACTAGACCAACGAGGCAGTGTGAAAAAAATATTATGGTGCTTATACACCAAATCTGTGTATCATATGACACAAATTTATAAACTAGTATTTTTTTTACATTTACAACTCGGAGGTAGAGCTTTGTGCAAGCTCGTCTGGGTAGGTACTGACCACTCATCATATATTCTACCACAAAATAGCAGTACATTGTATTCTTGTGTTCCGATTTGAAGGGTGAGTGAGCCAGTGTAATTACAGGCACAAGGGACATAACATCTTAGTTCCCAAGGTTGGTAGCGCATTGGCGATGTAAGCGATGGTTAGCGTCTCTTACAATGCCAATGTCTATGGGCGTTGGTGACCACTTACCATCAGGTGGCCAATAGGTGTCCGCCAACCTATGCTATAAAAAAATAAAAAAACTTTCGCATTTATAATAGTATTGATTGGTATAGATTTATGTAGGTAACATGTCAATCCATAAGTGCTTATATAGGACTCTACTTGAATAAATAATGAAATCAGTTACTACAGATTTGTTAAATTAAATTTAAATGATGAACTTAAATGATTTATCGTACCAAAAGTAAAAATAAAAACATATTGTATGTCCCACTTAAAGGCTATAATGAAATGAGATCATAAAACCAACAAAAAAGATTAAGTAATATATAAACAATAAGTATAGTTTCATTAAACTGTACAAGTGATTAAAGTGTTAAGTTTTAGGTCGAGTCGATTTCACTAAATAGGAGTTAAACGAAACACTGATAGTGTTTTTTGTTGCAGTAAAAACACCAAATTGAAACGAAACCATGACGCGTCGCTTTCAAAGCTAACCATCCTGACGGTTTTACTAAAAAACTTATGTTGGGTAAATAGAGGCACAATGATTTCTCTCTTTTTGTCACCAGGAATTTAACATTCAAAGGAAAAAGACAACGTATTGTGTAACTATTTGTAAGAGGGTTAATGTCAAGTCCTTCTTGTGTTATCTTACTTTGAAATTACGATTTGTTATTAAACTAGCAAACTAGTTTGTTATTAAACTACGATCGAAACGATTTGTTATTAAACTAACTAGTTTAATAACAAATCGTAATTTCAAAGTAAGATAACACAAGAAGGACTTGACTTATATATATATATATAGTTATTAATAACATAGTATCCAATTATAGGAAGTTCATAGATTTGTGAAAATCTGTATATACTGAAAATATATATGAACATTTTAGAAATATAACAATTTACTTGAACTAAATTGTAGGTTCATGTAGTTTTGTACGTTTTCGTTATCGGTTTTCACCTTTGCCTAATGACATAAACGCTCGTGACCATAACGTTTATTTGCCATGGCATGTTTATGATTTTCGTTTTTATGTCCTTTTTAAGATTACACGTTTGTTTAACAACTAAAACACATTTTTACAAATTAATAACACTAAGAAAAGACTTAAACATAAAACAGGACGATCGAGCAAAGTTGGAAGTTGTTGCAATATTATTTCTATTATTAAGAAGGTTGCCTGAAAATTTGCTATTTGCTACATTTTTCCCTCTCTTTGAATTCATTCAACGAATAGTCAAAGCTAAATTGGATTTAGCGCGGATCAAAACGGCAAGTGTCGACATCCTCATTTTACAGGGGTACCGACGTAAATCTTATGAAACCACATTTCGGGCTCCTTTATTAATCTCGTTTAAGCGCGATTGCTGCTCCAATCAACTGGAAACGATTTCACCGGTCTTGCGACAAGCAAACGATTTTTACTCCACTGATTTTAAAAGTCTCTAAAACTGTATCAATAATGAGATATCAGTTCCAACGAAAACTACCATTATATATTCATATAATATTATACACAGCTAAGCTGCAAGTAGCTAAACTTTTACATATATATAAATTATTTCAAAGAAATATTTATCTTTTACATCATAATATATCAGAAACCATCGACGTCTTGTAGATCCTTATCAAAGCCAATAGCCTCAAGCGTTAGCCATACAATATCGCTGAGAGGGGCCTAATGAGCCCTCGTAATCACAAAACGGTTGTACTAATACATATATGAGTTGATTGGGTAATATCTAACAACAAACAAACACATCCTTTCATTAAATACGTACCTGATATTCATACGAAATCAGCTAACAAATCACATGTTTATATTGACATTGAAATATCTTAACAACTGTAATTTAAAGAAAACTTCAGAATCTAGACTGATAAAAACCAATCGTTTATTATAAAGTTAGATTTATTTCCATAACTTTAGGTGACTGGCTAAATGCCCGGAAAGTACGAAGTATAAACTTGAACGAACTTTATTCAATATCTTTATTTCATTTTGAATGAACAAGAAAAATTGGATAAGTTTCTCATTGTTATTATTAAGATTTATTGTGATTTTTTAACTAACTGTCGTAGCAGAGCCATTGTAGACAACAAGAATTAGAAAGGCAACCCTAATTTACAAACACACGTGCTCGCTGAAGGAATTTAATAACGAAAATATATTTCACCGTCTTTGTTGCCAAGACATTGCAATAAATTACAAGGGTATTATTTCATTAATTAAATTGGCGAACCTATCCTCCGAGCAAATGTATATTAATTAAGCTTCAAAATTAATTTATCTCCGTTGAACAGACAACTTCTATTTAAATATTCAGAAACATCCTTAAAGTGATTTCTTACGTTGGTTGCTAAATATTCATGTGTTTTTTTCTTTCTTTCTTAATTATGATTTTATACTTCAGAATATTTGTTGATGTGTATCCCTATTATATATTTATGTTTTCGTGTTTAACCTTATAACGAATAAAAACGATAGTTTTGGTCAAACTATTTTTTCACGAAAATTGTATTTTAATATAAACAATATAATAAAATTAATGTATTTATTTTTGGCATTTTACGTTTCTTTAATTTAAAACCATCATCATCACCATTTGCTTGCTTTAATCCCATTTATTTGGGATCGGTGTAGTATGTCTCACACTTTTATTTACTCTTATCTGACCTTCCTTCCTGACCAGTCATATCGGAACTTCATTGTTTTGTTGGGTTGTTTTCTCGCCACTTTTTGGTCATTAAAGTGCTATTGGTATAGATTGATTTTCAATAGACAAAAAAGTCCCTTCGACTTCTGTGGCACTCATGAGCTTAGATGGGAATCTAAAAAAGCGATCCTTGGTTTTATAGGTCTTCCATAGGTGTTCTTTTCATTAATTGACATGTTTGTTCCGCAGGTCGTGCAATAGAGCGTGTGTGCGCAGGTGCTGATGGCGCAGGCATGGTGTCGGCAGCGCGCGCTTTGCTCGCTTCCGTCACGAGAGTGCTTTTACTAGCCGACATGGTCGTCGTGCGACAACTCCTCCTCGCTAAGGATAAGGTAAAACAAACGAACGCACCAAAAATTCTAATTGTACGTTATACATACGTACTACGCGAAAGAGGTCTAAGAAAATGCCTATCGTATATCGTGTTATATTTCCGTTAAATCTTCATAAAGACGAACACCTCTCAGTTCGTTATTTTGTTTATATATTGTGCTACAGCAATATGTAAACGTAAAATGTATATACAGTGGTGGTCAAATAATTAGAAACATTTCTTATGAATAAAGAAAGTATAACTTCAACGCACAAATGTTCGTAAAAAATACATTCAATAATTAATAATCATGCAATAATATAGCCACTCAAATAAAAAACTCATTAAATGCATAAAATATAAAACATATTTTACTTTAAATTACAAAATGAGTCTTACACATGTAAGAGTTTATTTTCTGTTACTGGCCGCTTGGACGCCTAATTATAAACATTTTAAAAAGCATCCATAGTTCGTTCTTTGTTCGAAATTGGAGAATAACATTTCTTTCTTGGCTTTTTTTATTATTTTGGCAGCAATTCAAAATTTAATCTGAATTTTATTTTGTTCAAAATGGGCAAATATAAAAGTTGTGATGCGTCAACTAGGCAAATAATTGTTAATTTACATATAGATCATAAGTTTGCGTACAATAGAATAGCTGAGCATTTAAATTGTTCTGTTAAGAAAGTTTTTAATGCAATTGATCATTATAAAACGCATGGAACTGCTGAAACTGTTCTTAGAAAGATCGACCAAGAAAAACCTCTCCGAGAGAAGATACGCTAATCGTTCGTGTTGCTAAAAAGAACCAAGTCAAGGCTCCAACCAGATTAAAAATGAAGTTTTTTCGCCTGATGACCCGAGAAACATCCCGTCAATACTGATACGGCGAAGATTAGTGGAAGCTAAATTGTTTGGAAGAATCTCTTGAAAGAGCGATTCTTACCAAGCAACACCGAGAGAAGCGATTATTATTCGTTAAAAAATATGTTAATTGAACGGTACGAGAATGTAAAACTGTTAATTTCAAATGAAACAAAAATAAATATGGGAATTCCGATGGAAAGCGCTATGTTAGACGTCCTGTAAACAATGCTTTTAATTATAAATACACAAGGAGCGCACGGTGGCGGTAACATTAAAGTTTGGGGGTGTTTTTTCCGGATGTGGTGTTTGACCTGTTCGGAAGATTGAAGGTACAATGGATCAATGGCAATACAAAAATATCTTAGAGCACACAATGATTCCCTACTCGGACGATCATTTGCCTGTAACCTAGATCTTTCAGCATGACAATGACCCTAAACACACGGCCAATAGCGTCAAATGTTTCCTTAGCGAACAGCGTATATCCGTTTTAGACTGCCCAGCAAATAATCCGGATTTAAACCCGATAGAAAATCTCTGGTATATTGTTAAAAATAAAGTCTCAAACAAACGTAACACCAGTCAAAACGAACTATATGAAGCATGGAATTCAATTCCCCTAGAATTTTTTTTGAAATTGATTGAATCAATGCCACGTCGTTGCAGTGCTGTTATTGAAAATAAGGGATACGCCACTAAACATTAATTATAACTATTGGTAGGCTGTGGATTGTAGCTATTTCGTAAATAACAATACTAATTACTAATACTTTAAAAAATATTGTTTTTATACTTTTTTGTTGTTGTTTCTAATTAGTTGACCATTATTGTTCATACCTTACAACTGATTTAAATGTTTGTCCGTAATGTAATATTGAAACTGCACTTGTGTAATGGAATTTATATTGTTTTTCTAATAAATGATAAATCGTTGAACATATTGTTGTCCTATTTATTGTTTAATTTCAAAATAAAAACGATTGCGGTGAAGTATCTTACATAATGTCAAGGACCGTTGGTAGTGTTTCTTATTATACGACCACCACTGTACATGTGTATATGTGCACATGTCGTATGTTTATTTATTAGAATAAGAGACCCCAAGGAATTCAATGAAATCATATAGGTATGAATTATTTTATATAGGCGTAGGTTATCTCCCTTCCCCTAGAAATAGTTTCTTTAAAGGAAATAGATGACTTAAATACTTACAAGTAATTTTTGAGATTAGCACAACTTTACAAACTCCAGCATACATCTGTATAATTTATTGGTTGTACCAACTCTCGTCTTAAGTTTTTACATAGAATGTATTTTTTTAATGTTTTAATTTTTATTTTTACGGTAATATGATATTCTAGTCAAATATTAATATAAGTGTAGAATTCTAGTAATGCAAATAGTCTTTAACTATATATGCATAGACAGAGACTCATGCTAAGAGCATAGCGGAATGAAGCAGTGACCATAAACTTCAACCAACATGCCAAACTATATGAAATAGGCATGAAAATCCAAATTAAACGCGGGTAAAGCCTCGCGGTTTCGGCACATCCAACATGTTTTATATAGTTATCATATATGGCGGTAACAGCTTTGAAGTTTGAAAATGTTGTTAAAAAAAACAATATAAAACTTAAGCTAGATTAACTTGTAACGCAATATTATGCATTTTTTATGTTATAGGTAGACGGACGGTCAAATATAGACGGCTTTTAAGTTTTATACGTGTATCCTATAATAATATATTTTGCTTGTACTGTTAAGCTTTTGCTTGTTTGACCCGTTAATCTCAGGACCTACCAGAAAAGTTATACTTAATAATATGACACTATAAGCTACAGAGGCGAAGTAATAACGGTTAAAGGTGTCTGTCCCCTATACCGTACCATACCATGACCGTGCTATGAACGTACCAAGATCGGAAAGCAATACAATACGCTCTTCTATGCCCACTAGAGCGTATCGATAACGTAACTTATGCAAGTGTACGACAAAATCTGACAGTCCGTGCATGGCACGCGACGGTGCTGACAGGCTGTTAGATTTTGTCGTACATTTTTTTTTCAGACACGTTTCTATTACGGTCATAGTTTGAAACGTTGTAGTGGGCAGAGCCCTTAACGCGGGTCGAAGGGTCGTACCAGGTGAAAAATCGAGTATAATAATTTCATTATTATATATACTGCTGCAGCTATAAATCACACATTCCATTACAAAGTAATGGGAAGGCAATTTCATCTAACGAACTATCGAAGTTTGCTTTTAACTTATTAAATTGTATTTTATGCGGCAGGTGGCGCGCTCGTTAGATCGTTTAGAGTCCGTGTCTAACTTTGCGGAGTTCGTGCGCGCTTTCACTGAATTCGGCGGTGGAATGGTGGAACTAGCTAGACTAACGGCAGAAAGGAGAGCAGACCTTCGAGATGAAAGAAGAAAAGCACAAGTGGCCGCCGCGAGAAATGTCCTCGAACGGTCAACTCTCATGCTCCTCACCTCGTCTAAGGTATTGGTGGTAAATAAAAATATACACATATATCTTGAACCGTATATACAGTATGTATTATTATTTTTCCTTATCGCAAACAAATAATTTAGTCAATCATCACCAACTGTTTTTAATTAAGAATAATAATGAATAAATCTTTATTTATTATATTTTAAAACTCAGTATTAGATACTCGATTATAATCCTTATACATTAACTAGGAAAGCACACAACATTGAATAGATATTGCACTTTTACAAATGAACTTTATAAATTAACTATATGTGTCCGTTATAAAAATGTAAAACAAAAGAGGTTTTCAGTAAATTCTGCCTGTGTTTAAACGTTAATTATTTTATCAACAAAAGCTCTTTGATACTCGTTTAAAGAACAATTCGATGGCGACGGGTTATATTACGACGCTTAATCAATATCGGGCGACCGTTATTTACACGAATGGCTAAACATAAATTTTGTATCAGTGTGAGAGTAAATTAGGCCCGTCTTAGGTTAGCCTTGCCCATCCATTATGCAGGTTTTGCGCCAATTCCGCGCGGCACTTTGTTTGTGACACGGTTTATAGACCGCTATCACTCATTCGGTTTTATAGTCAAAACTGGATTACATAGCAGTGGATGGCTGTATGTTTTAGTTTAAAATAAAACGGATACTACATCGTTCAGCAACTTTTTGTGTGATTGAGTAACTATACAAACTATTCAAATTTATGATATTAGTATAATTGTAAACATAAATATAACAAACGCGTCCTAAGTAGTTTTAAACAAAAAAAAATAGTATATTTGAACGTAAGAGAACGATTTTATAATATTAAAAATCAGGTCACATTGTAATCTCATTAATGGATTCGCATATTTAAGGGTTGTAAATCCTACACTTTCCTTATATTTATTCAAAACACGAAGACCGCTTATTTCGTTACGAGCTTTATACATAATACTGATGAAAATAAACATTTATTACAATAACTATACAAATAATTCGCGTTTCTATTATTCGATATGAACTGGCGTTAAAAATACTAAAATGTATAGAGTGTTATGTAGAATATCAATATTGAATTTGTAATTATGAAATATATATATTTCGACGAGCCGGTTGGCGTTGTTGGTAGATACTTGGCTCGCGCCGCATGTCGTGGGTTCGACACCCAGGACAGACATTTGTGTGCATGTACATGTCTGTTTGCCCTGAGTCTGGGTGTAATTATCTATATAAGTATGTACTTACAAACAAAAAAATTATATATGTAATTTATCAGTTGTCTGGTTTCTATAGTACGAGCTCTGCTTAGCTTGGGATCAGATGGGCTTGTGTGAATAATGTCCCAGGATTTAAAAAAAAACAAAAATTAAATAAATGGATGGGTCGCAAGAAACCCCACCATGTCCTGTGCTTAACAACTATACGCTTGTTGCTTCTAAGTCCTTACAAACACTGATGTCATGCTGTTTCGCATCCTTATTTATCTCGTTCAGGTGTATTAGTGTATATACGAAACAAATTTATTGTAACCGCCAAGTCTTTGACACAGCCCCGGCTTACGTAATACGTATTTTCCAATTGCAAACCGATAAAGCTATTCCCGTAGCGTGGGGATTTTCTACGACTCCCGCATATTTAGTCGTTTTTTTATTGCTCAATGTTATTTCAAACTTTCAAAGGAATATTACCTTTTTAACTACATACTTTAAGTATTAAAACTGCATCATGTTGTTTTTATAATACTATATTTATTTATAAGAAAACTAAATATATATTTTTAAGCAGCATGTGTGCCGTTGCAACTTTCAATGTGGCAAATTCGTACTTCAATTATTATGTACTTTTAAGGCGTATGTCAACATAATATTTTGTACCAAAATATATCTATATAATATTAACAGTAGTAGAGCATGTTTATGTAATTAATCATCATAATATTATTAAAAAAAACTGAATTATAAAATATCATTGTTGGTTCAGACTTGCTTGCGGCATCCGGGCAGTGCATCCGCGCGGGAGAACCGCGACACTGTCTTCTGTCAGATGAGGCGAGCGATGGACCTCATTCATTACGTAGTGCGAGACGGGCTGCCGGGTCACGAGGAGCACTCCCATGAGGTCCGACTTCACATTATCTTTACATAGCAATATATATTTATGTATATTTTAACATACTTATCATAATTAAGATGTAATGACAATTTTATTTTATTGAGAAGTATAATTTTATCTGTCATTACGTCTTGTGTTGCAGTTTTTTGTTTTAATAGAAATGATTTTGTGTTGCAATAATATATAAACTAACGTATAATTTCTCTCTCTGAACATAAATTACGCGAGGTGTTCTGGTAATACGTAATTTTAAATATCGGCTTGAAATTTGGCATTGGCGTCAAGCCAATGTAATAAATTTATATTTATTTCTATAATTTATGGAATATATCTCGGATTATAGTACTCATAGGTGGATTTAAGATATCGGCGAACCGCAGATTCACTAAAACAATTCTAACATTCACGACAAATGCAAATGGGACGCACTCAGATACAAAGGACTGGCAATTGAAGCTTGAATTTATGCGGTCAGAGACAATAGATTTTTTTTATTCAAAGAGGATTAAACGTTTAAAATATTTTTAATGTATATATAATAAAACTCTTCATAAATAATAGGTAGAGAACGCTTTTGTTTTTCATGATATTTTTTTAATGAAATGGTAACGATACCAATACAAACTATTGTTATAACTTCGAAGTATTTAAAAATGACTAGTTACTAGCAGGCGTGCATTGAAATGCCCCTTTTAATAATTTGTTTAATTTATTATTCGATACGAGTATTGTACGTTGACGGTAGTTACTATGTCAGATAAGTACACACGCGCCAACAACAAAGTTTCAAACTAAATCGGATGAACGATACGTGAACGTATATAACCGACCAATGTATCGTATGTATTAAAATATACGTTATGTTTGTATATTGTATAACATATGGTATGATATTAATCGTATTAGTGATTATTAAATATAACGTTTGGGAATGCTGTGGTTCTACATTCATTATTGGTGTATATAATAATAATAAACTTACGTTTTTTTAAGCCTTATTTTTACGCCGGGTCTTTTCGTGAGAACGTGACTCAATCACCAGTTATTTTAAAGCCAAGCAGACTTAGTATTGCTATGTTGCTATTTAAGTGGTAATTATAGCCAGAAGAGTCATAACGTCTAAGATCTAAAATCGAAGCCCTTAATAACTCGATGAGGGAATACTTTTGATACCTTTTAAAAAATTATATTAAATATTTAGAATTTATTTTAGCGCATAAATTAAAAGGCCTTGCATTTCAAATTGAAAATATGTATTATTTATTTATATTGCACACAGTTATGTTATGTCTAATAACAAATGGAAATACGCTCGTGCTAATCAACGAAATGAAAACAATCACCGAAAAAAACTATTCACTATATTTGTTTAAAAAAATATATATATATAGTATCAGCCACTAACACTTAACTTTAATGAAGCTAATAAGGGAATTTGAAACACGCACATCGTACAGTGGATAATTACTAATAAACGTTGAACATAATCCTGTTGTGTATATTACATAGTTATAATTATAAAATCCCCCTGGGTTATTATATTTTACTGTACAATAATACCCAATAACGCCTCCAAGTAAGAGCACCTCCTTAAATATTCCTTAAAAAAATTTGAGTCCCCAACAATAAGGTTCATTGGCTTACTAATAATGATCATGCAAAGCTTACGAACACGCAAACTTAATTACATCGTTATGTGAGCGTTAAAAGCATATACATACATAAACATAGCTAGATGTATATTGTATTAAACTTCGTTTCCGATGTTGTTATTTTATGTAGTTCGAGTGAAGTGCGCTTCCGTTTTGATAAAGGCTTGAATGGTCACAAAAATGATACCTATTATTATTCAATAAAGAATTATCAATTCTCAATTTAAGAATTATACAGACTTTTTGGAGCCTACTCCACCACGCCGTACCCATGTGAATGTAATGTACCCGTGACAGATTTTAACCGACACCTACAGATTACTCGCGATGTTTTCATTTATCGCTGAGTACGACATGGATTATAAGCAAAATTTAAGCACACGAAAACTCAAACACGTCAATCTGAATCTAAATCGATTGAAAATATTGAGGCTACTTAAATGTATTTTATATAAAAACTTCTCCGAAAAGTGCTACCACCTCTTCTAATACATGTTTTATCTATAAAGGTTTAGTAGTTTTTTCAGTTAGATAGTACAACAAAAGCGTTTCATCTATTAATTGTTGAGTTACTAACTAATTTTACATTCTTCTAGTACAATTTTATTTTCAGTATAGAAGAATTTAAGCAAAAAGATTATTTCACTGTAGTAGATATACAATTTTTATTTTTTATTTTATAAAAGTTGAAGGTATAAATACTATATTACTTAGCAACACCGATGAACTTCCGTGACTATCGTCGGAAACGCAGATATGGTGCTAACGTAGGAAGCTCGCGGTAGCCACTTGGGATTCCATTAATATTTAATATTGCTGGTTTTCTTTTAAAATGTAATAAGTATAAGCTAAAATATAATAAGTATTAAGTTAAAGTATAAGCTAAACATAAATTATACAGTTATGTTTTAAAGAGATGTCTCTATCTCTTGTTTACTGTTGTTGTGAAATCACGCCATGTCATTTCTATTTACGCGGTTTATACGTCAAATTGACACCAAACTGCAGATTGAATAGCACGCGGATTGCGCTATTGCGGGAAAGTCATGTGGTCTAAACATGCGTGACTAAGGGCTGGCCCGCAATGCGAACAAAAACACCGCGCGGTTTTCATTTCTGTAATACTAGTAATCACATGTACTCGTATGTAAACGCATTCGCGATTAAAATATCTGTGATATAGTGGGCTAGCCCGCGCTGTTTAGATAACTTACCTTGTGCAATATGGGTTTAAAAAATGAAAATAAAAATCGCACTAAAAATACAATTTGATATTGCACTTGTAAACTTAATCTTGTAAGTAAAAAAATGTGTACACAAAATCAGGAACAACACTTATGCTTATATTAAATCAATATAATCTTTATTACAGAAAATTATATATATTTATACTATATATGTATAATTTTATATGTATTTATGTAAATATAATTATACTTTTCCTTCACTTAAGTAATATTACTGTACGATGAAGTGGTTAAAATACTCTGCCCATAAAATTATGTTAAATTATATCGCATATGTTTTATAAAAATAAATTCAATTTTAATTATGCAAATCTGCACTTATTTAAAGTATGACATGGTACAACTCATTATTTATTAATTCGTAAAATATCAGTTGTACATTTTAATTAATATAAATTTAGTACGGTTTAACGTAGTACACTATCTCTGGGCGGCTTTTGTAATGCAATGATACAAACCTTACCCTAAACAAATTTTATGTCTCAAATTATGAAACATTACAACAATATTACGTTGATTAAATTTCCTGCTTCTGATATATGATTAAAATCTTTCTACTATCGCGATGGGCAGCTCCTAAGCCTACTGCCATCATAGAACGATGCTTATCATTATTAATTTAATCTGTCGCAGAGGGTTACACTAACAATCTTATAATTTAAAATGTTATATAAACTTTTTCAAATAATTCAACTCTTGTAATTAAATGCCCTCGTATAACTCTCTCCCTTTGCTAATTATACCTTTGTATAAATTTTCAATTTCTTTTATAAACGACTCTACAAACAATGTATAAGGAAAGAAGGGATTTTTTTAACGTAAGTATGCCAATAAAAGATTTCTCAATTCTTGTAACAGCCACTCCTTTAATCCTAGTTTGTTTCTCTCTCATCTCTTCTCAATTTAAACTTTCTGAACTTAAACACGATTTTTATTTCTCTTGTAGTTGCAACCTTTCTCGGATAGTCACGAGCAGGTACATAATTTAAATGTAGGTAGACGAGTGCCTTTTCCTTTTAAAGCATAAACTTACATATACGTACATAAAATGCATTTAATAGCTCTTGAGTAACGCTTCTTTAAAAATAACTTCTTATGCATTATAGTTTTGATTGTAATATTCTTTCTCATCCTCCAAGCAAAGATTTCTTATATTTTGTTAAATTAATTTGTTAAAAAGAATCAGCATTCAGTATGAGAAAGGATAAATATAATAATTCGAGCACTTATAATTATACAGCTTACAAAAATTAACATGACATAATATCAACGAATTTAATAAAAACAATGTCTATATAATGCAACAATTATGCTAAGAATCACGCTAAACTCGCCTAGGATGAAGTAGATTTGCTTAAAATTAGTTATTGCGTTTAAAATAATCTAATGTCGAGTAACGACAGTCTGTAACAAGCTTATTCAGCAGCTAATCAACACGTTCTTTATATTCAGCATTAATGAACGCAAATTTTTTATATTTAAACATTTACACATCACTATTTATATCTATCACTCACAAATCAATAAATAAAAATATAAATCGTTCTCTGTAGGCCTGGTACACATAATTACCGAGGGTTTGTATTGTCATTCAGAATAACACATGTATTTTATTAAATTAATGCTATATTCTATATTTATATTTATTTAAGTGCATATGAAATTTGTAAGGAGGATAATTATAATGCTTGCATTAGAAATGTTTGAACCGATCGCCAGGCTGCGCAATGGGAGGCGGGTACGGCGTTAGGCGCGCTACGCGGTTTATCGACGCAAGTACGAACGGCAAGAGCCCGGGGCGGCGCAGACGCAGGACGGAGGAGAGCGCTCGCGGCTACACTAAGAGCTCTCGTAGAACGGACGCACGACTTCACTGACTCAGCGTATACCTCACACGAGCACAGGCAAAGGATACTCGCACTCGCCGAAAGAATAGCCTATGAGCTCGAAAGACTTGTTGCTGTCGCTGTGTCATTAGTGAGGATATTTTGTTTTTTAGCTAAATATAAGATGGTGATAATTATGTTCCCTTTCAGCCACAAGTGCCTGCGCAATCATATGTATTTATTTAAGACAGTAACTCATAATCCAATGGGACGGAAAATCCGACACGGCGGGAATGAGTTGAAGCGCAGGACCAACAGTTTTATGTGGTTTCCAAAAAAACAACGTTTTCGTTTCGTTTTTCCAACCCAGGGCTGAACCCAGGAATTTGTGGTTTGTGGTTTTGTAACAGGGCGTTAGATCAATGAGACGTCTATATATAATTACTTATTATATTTGCTTTATCATTTTGCTACTTATAATGACTATCCTATACAATAAACTATTTATCCTGCTAAAAATAATTCTAAAAATATTAGGAAGAACAAGGTGGTAGTGGAGCTGCCCTAGAGAGCGCGTGTACGGGAGCTACGAGTGCAGCTTCCGAACTCGAGCGTGCCCTGGTATCTGCGGCAAGAGAACAAGCCCGAGACTTGTCATCGTTGGCGGACGACGCGAGGAAACTTGCCTCCGACCTTGCACACATAGGTAACCCTTGAAGCCACTAAATTTATTATTAAATAATCCAATATAAAAAAAAAATTGGTTATACGTAAATAAAAAATGTGTATTTGTTTATGAATTTCAGCTAGTTCCTGTGGTGAGAGAGAATCAGAGAGACTGCACAATATAGCGAGCCAGTTGCACGAGCAATTAGATCACATAATTGAGGCAGGTTACCTTTTATTAGGAGTTCATCGAATATGTTATCGTATTAAAAGTCAAATCATCAACAGGTTTGCAAATTACTCAGACATATAGCGATGTCGGAAACGTTACAAGTGAGCGCAAAGTTTGCCGAAATAAATTTGCGGATATATGGGCCACAAGTAGTGACGGCGGCGCGGACGTTGGCGGCGCACCCGAGCAGTGCGGCGGCGCGCGAGAACCTTGATGTGTTTGTGGACATGTGGGCGTGGCTGCTCGCTGACGCAGCGCGCCTCGCGAAGGAGCTACTCGACTTGACAGACGAAAGGCCTGATAAACAGCAATATAGTAGCCTGCCGAGGCCTGGCGTAAGTATCGATTTATATCTCACGCTTTAAAACGAAATTCGAAAATATTCTTTACGTATGGCTTCCAAAAAAAACACATTAAAAAAACCGATGAGTATTTTTTCTAATATATTTACACAGAAACATGGAACGACAAGTAAACCTTTAAAAGCCGTGCGATTAGATTCCGACGAACAAGCGAAGATTGCCAAATCGGGCTTAGAAATGAAAATGATGTCTTCTGAGATGGACGCCGAGACTGAAAAATGGCAAGGTGCTGACGAAAACAACGATATTGTGAAGAGGTTTAATAAATGCTTTCTATTTACTAATGTTTTAATCAACACATAATTATAATTCTCACAATACCTTTATCGTTATTATTCTATCGAAGTTATTGTTTTCATTTAGGGCAAAGAATATGTCTTCCATGGCCTTCGCTATGTACCAGTTCACTAAAGGTGAAGGTCGCCTCAACACTACACAAGACCTCTTCACACAAGCTGAATACTTTGCGGAAGAAGCTAATAGATTGTACAAAATCATTCGTCAATTTTCCTATCAGGTAATCTTATTCTTCGAATTATAAAAATAGCTATACTTCTAATTCTTATATGATTTTTGTTACGAAGGTACCCGCTGGCACGATAAAAAAAGAGCTGCTAGAACATTTAGATAAAGTCCCAACATACGTACAGCAACTTCAATTTACGGTGAAGGAGCCAACGGTAGGCAGAGCCGCTACGTTTAGCAAAGTCGACAATGTCATCCAGGAGACCAAGCACCTTATGAATGTTATAAGCAAAGTCGTCACTACGTGCTTCGACTGTGCGAATAAGGTGATCTATAATAAACTTTGTTCTTGTGTGAATAATATTACAAACTTTTCGAGCAACACATGGCACATAATATACATAAGTATAGACCAATTTTATAGGAAATTTAAAGATTTTAGTGCATCGGAACGTAATGTTCCTTAGGTACCTTTGCCGTGGGAGAAGAGTGTGGGAGTGATTAAAAGGCACCAGAGTGTTGCACCCGTTAAGTACTTTAAAGATTATATTTCGTTCATGACTGTTAGACTTGCGGGGGTCAAAAGTGTATTAACCGACCACAGGTTTATTCTTGTCGTTAATAAATATATAATCTATATTTTAATGTTTCTTATTAATAAAATATATTTTAATAAAATAATAAACAAGAATAAATCTTCTTAGCAATTAGTTTAATTAGATTGGTATAGTAATAGAACTCTTGAAATTTATCAAAGTCCCATTTTATTTAATTGTATGTTATATTGACTTTTTGTTTCTGTTTTCCTGTCGCCTTACTCGGGGTGGTTTCGAACACTCAGGGTCTTATACCGTTGGACAAAGCGATAAACAAAACCTCAACAAATACAGGGGGCGATTCGGTCTGTCTCAGTCTTGCACTAACAAAAACACCAATATTCATGTAACTCTGTGTGTACCTGTGTATGTAGTCACTTAAGCATGCATTGTGTAATTATTCTTGAGAATTTTGTATAGTAAAAGATATTGTTTTTAGAAAATGTTTCTTTGTAATTTTTCTGGTTATAATCATGAACAAAAGTATGCTAGAAAGCTAGTTAAGCGATCGAAATTCGAATCTCATAACGATGGAATAATATCTGAAGAATTGGTATGTTTACCACGCTGACGAGACATATTTTACCGACTGCTACAACATTATTAAGCTTTGCTTTTTGTTTCTGGTCCCTTTTATGTTTATTTTTATTTTGGTAATTTCAGTACTCCCTCTGTATGCCCGAGAGAGTTCCTATGCATTGGAAGCCAAATTTGCGAAAAGCATCCACATTTAAGAGTGAAAATAGTGTTTTAAATGGATAATGTATGTATTTGTGTGGATTGAAGTTGTTGGCTTTGGCGTTTAACAACGTTTTTAATCAACTTACTTTAACATGAATAGGTATATTGAAGTCGTGGTACTTATTGGAGTTTAGTGTAGCAATGTTTGGTGGTGTATATGATAGTTAATACTGGATGTTGTTTATGTGATGTTGCAAATAATGACTTACTATATTAGTTTAGAATCTGTGTGTCTAATCATTATACTTAAAGTTCATAAAGTGCCAATAAGACATTTTATAACTTTAAGTCATACGCTATATATTTTATGAAGTTAACCGCTAGTAATATCAGCCTGTTATTAAACTGGCGCTGCCATTGAAAATTGTTATTCAGACTTATTGGTTATAAATATACTTAGTTGTTAATAAAAAGAAATATACGCGTGCATGGTGTTTATTGTCATTTCAATGGGTGCCGTAGCGGTGTCGTAGGCATCGGGTTCGGCTCCGGTATCTTTAATAAAACGCAAACAATACATAAAGAGAATTTTAAAAATTTAAAACTTTACTAGTCGCGTAAGATCCCCCATTATAACCTATCAGACTTATAATATAAACATATATGCACAACTTATGCTACGTTCACAAGAGATGAAGAAGTTGCAAAATGATTGTTCATTGACATTCGAGCGTTTTATTATCGAGCCGTAAAGCCTCCAACTTAAGCGCATAACGACGACGTGCTCAAATATACATTTGTATGCAGTACAAACTGGACTTCACGGGCCTGTCGGCCGCCGGCGCCGGGCGAGGCAGTTCCCGGGACGAGGAGGCGGCGGGCGGCGGCGGCGGCGACGCCAAGCCGGGGGGGAGCTCGTCCGACACGGCCATGTGACAGTACGGCATGGGCCGGCGCGGCAAGGGCGATGCGCGCCGGACCAGGGTCAGCTTCCTCTTGTTTTAAGAACAACGTCTTAAAACAAACTCGTCGCCTCTGTCGGCTGGACAAGCAGTGGAGTGATAGATGCTTTCCTGTATTACATTTATATTATTCCAATTTTTATGTTCAATTTATTTATTATATAAAATATAGGTACAGTTTTACCGAATTTCAAAGACGTTTGAAATACTTTAAGAAGCAAAGCCGCGATGAAATGTAAAATATTTACTATGTATGAAATTCTACGCAGTAAGTATACGAAGATAAAATTAATTTGTATATAATTCTGACAATTAATAAAAACAACACACGTATAAGTATCTGCCACTTCCAGTGTTTGTCCTAGGCGCCACGTATTTCGAATTAATAATTATTATTTTACAAATTAAGTGATAATATATAAGCCGAAAGTATATTTAAATCCATATCTATGTGTTGATATGGAAATAAAAACACCACGTGTGTCATTTTTGATGTATTTCTTTTCGAGTGGCGCCGAAACCGACCTAAAGTTGTCAATGTGTTAAATGACTCGCAAATCTTGCGATTATTTAATGTATTACAACTAATTTAAATTTAAGATGAACAGTACGATACGATATTACTAAATAGGTTTAGTAGACCACCTGCGACACACAAAAAGCGAAATATTTAATATAAGATTATTTATAACAATGAACGCAATCGTGCGAACACGACGCATTTGGCTGTGGGTCTAACGTAATATATTGCCATGTAATAGTTTTATAAGAAAATAATTTGTTACACGAATCATAATTTTTCACTATTTTAGATAATTAAGACTTAAAAAAATCGCTAATAATTTACAATTGATATTCACGTTCTATTTATGCTCGTTATAACATATTGTAATTATATAATAATAACGTAAAGAAAGAGTGAAATCGTACAATAATAAATACGAAAAGTTGTTAAATGAATAACGTGAATAATATTACACCATTTACATAAAATACGTAAACATCACACAGTGGAACCTACTTTTATGTTATCCCTTTTCTAGCTTATAAATTATTTCCAATGTTAAAATGTACATTTATATAAATATTATGTACATATATCCAGTCTATGATAATTTATCTATAAGATCTATTATGCACTCTGCACTTTCCGTGTTCCTGTCGCACTTTATTTTTGCTAAAACATGCACGTGGCTTCCTTGTTTCTGTTTGGCATTTATGTGTTTAGATATACGATACATGTGACGTCAATAACTATACTTTCATACATATATACATTACACCTGCGCATTTGATGTTATTGCATACTAATCAATGTTGTAACGATTTGTATCTATAAATTAGACGAAATATCGAAATGCTCGAATTGCCAGCGACGCGATGGTCAGTCATTGCATGAATGTGAAATAAAAAAAAAGTGTAGATGTGTGTTGCATGTGTGTACGTTATATTCGTATTTGATGTCGTACTTCATCTATCCGACGGGAGGATGTTTAGTATTAAGATGGGGGAACTTGACTCTGGTGGCTGACTGTGCTCCCAATTTGCCCATGAAACGCTCAGTGTTATATAGACCTGATGGAATCAAAGCACAAACGATGACACTAAAACGGAAATATTGCGAAATGTCGAATGTCAAATGGAATTATTATTCAAATGAAAACTTCTATGGGCGCAATGCGAGTAATATGACGTGTTTCAACATAAGACACTTCCGAATTAAAAATAGTAAGATAAAGTAAGATAAGTTAAAAAGTAAGAGCGATTGATTTTGGAAGCGAAACTTCTTGAGCGCGTTGGAAATCAAATTTCAAGGTCAAATTGGAGTACAGCGTTTCTTTGTGTAACGTTTCAGACACAAAACATATTTCACTTCTGTTATATGTCTATTAAACTACTGAGTTGTAAACACTTCAATTCTTCATCTCGGTTTGATAATCTTAGTTCTTCTCTATCTAAATTATAAAATTTAAATGGATTTGACATTAGACATTTGCAAAAACGAATGAAGGTATGTGACATGTATATATGGACAACATTGCACTCATAATTTGCATGCTACTGTGTGTCTGCGGCTGCAACGCTCTGCTACGAAAACATCGCTAGGCATGACAGCCATTTATAACAGCAATGTAAAACAAATGATTAATCGTCACGGCAATAAAAAAAACATATCAAACGTTGTAGATATCATTTCTGTTTGTCAGAAATGACGAATCGTTATTTAGTATTTAAGAATAAATCACTCGATAATAAATATTAATATTATACATATACCGACGAACGTGCCTATTGTAATGAATTGCACCAGTTTAAGTACATAATTTAGCTATACATAAAACTGGATTATATTTTTAGACATTCATGATTATTTTTTTTAAATAATAAGAACAATGTCAAATGTCAATATAACTAGAGTAATAGAGTGTTAAGGATTATTTTGGTGTAATCAATTACAATCGATTCGATTATCAATTCTATAATTATTAATGTTACATACTGCGTTACAATGTTTCTTTTATAACATTAAATATATGAATCTTTCACTAACCCTAAATCTCAATCGGATAATGAGTTAGAGTAAATCGCTAGCATCAGTTCACGTTTAATTAGATTTTGTTATTACTGTATTTATAGTCTGTGCTCGATATCCGCTATCTATGGTCTATATAACACTTTCTGTTTCCATAAATTTTATTAGCTTAAATAACTTTGTAGTCACTATTATGGTCTAAGTGTCATTGTTATGTAATGTTAATAACGATCTAATTTTATATTATTGATAAGATAATCTAATTTTTATTATTGTGTTATTAATAATAATTCCGTTTCGATTTGATATAAATTATAAATATATAATAAGGCTTACCGTAGTTACAATTTAATTATATTTCGATTTTTTAAAAGAGCTTGATAAAGCTTTATATAAGAGTTGTGAATCGAACTAGTGGCCACGTAACGTTAGACTCGAAATAATAAATATATATAAACCGCTCACGAACATAAATAAGTACTTATTATAAAATATGTATAATTCATTTTCATCAGTATCATTTTTAAAACTGTTTTTTGTTAACAGTTAACAAAGTTGAAATGTTTTAAGTATGTGATTTTATTATACTATTATATTGTTTATGTTTCAACAGATGTAACGTTTTTTTTTTATTTACTTCATCATTAATCTAGATTTATAATGAAATGTGCTATTTAATATTAGAATCTATGTTTAAATCATGTTCATTATAAATTAATCGTTATATAACAAATAGATTACATTCGTGTGACAATGTTATGCTAATAATCTGTTAGTAAACATAAACGCATACCTGTTGTAACAAAAACCCTGTCCGAAATTTTTGCTTGGAATTTTAAAAATGATTACATAAATAGAACCCACTCACGATACATAATAACCACTTCACAGGTCGGAAAGGGTTTTTGTTACATTCTGTATAAACATAACATTAATATTATTTATCTGTTAAAAACGCTTAGCCACCCGCTATATAATAGAAGACACACAGAATCGTTTCACTAACATTATATAATATATATTAGTGAAACAATTTTGTGTGTCTTCTTCTTTCGAATGTCAAATCAGTAATGACAGAAGGAGAAAAACCACGGTCTTGTATACAAACAGCCGCCAAGCAACGTTTATATGTTAGGCTAAATACGTTTTTACGTTAAATATAAAAAAATAGAACAAAAAATTGGATGAAAACATTTTGAATAAAAGTATTTTAGGCGGGTTAAATCGCACTTTACGCTCAAATAGTTTTATTCAAAGTAATCCTTAAAATTTTATGAAAATATATAAACTATTTTAACACGAATAACTCATAAAAAAACATTGTTTATTAAAAATAATTCAAATTAAAGAATTTCAAAGACTCAAAGAGGTTAAAACATCTAATTTAATAAAAAATACAAATGAAATTGACACCAAGTTATTAAATAAATATCAGTTTATATTATGCTTAGTGTACTTACCGCGTTATTACATCAACGTAATTCGGCGAGCTTTATAAGATTGTTCAAATTAATAAGAGTCGAATAGCATCGAATAGAATTACTAGATTTGTGTTTCTTTTATATAATATTATCGAACTATTGTAATGAAACCCACTATAATGATAACTTTGTCAAATATGCAGTAGCAGCCGTCGTGCCTCTTTTACATAGTTGTAAAACTAAATCGATATTCGCAAATCGATAAATCCCAAAGGCAATAATCGCACATACACGTTCACTTGTTTAAAGTTAAGAATATATTTTAAAATTTCTCGTAGATCGTCTGATAACGTTAAACGTCATTCCTAATGAGAAAATTACTCTAAACATATTATTATAAGGCTTTTAATACTACTAATCTACTTACGTAAAACTACTTATTCGGACACATAAAACATTATAAAACGTATTCAACATCCATCGCATTTACGATAATATTATTTTACTGATTAGTATAGAAACTAGTTATACAGAGATTTGTGATATTAAAAAATACTTTTGAGAATTAGTACAATGTCCTCAATAATTTCAAAGTTTTGAACGTAGAGATTTATTAATTATTAGGGCAAAAGAGAACACCAATAATAGTTATTAATAAATAGTTTTATATTTATAAACAATACGTAGTTCGGGTGGTTGGAGACGAGATGGATGGCTGCAGAATCTACAAACTGTCATTATTTATTGATTTTATACATTTATAAATAATTTATAAAATGCAAAGAATTTATTTTGTTTCACAATAATTCTAAGAAAATATTTTTTTAGATCCTGATACTTTTAATTTCAAAAAAATGTAGGTCACTGGATTATTGCGATGAAATAAAAACGTACCAATACAAAAAAATAGCCTTAACAATCGTTTAAACATAGAAAATATTAGTTATGTAAAATAATTTTTTATTCTTCTCTTTCTACATGTAATTATTATAAGCATGAAGGAGTAAACCCCCGAAGAGTAATGTTGTAAATATTCATATTTTTAATGAAATCAAATAAGTGATCTTTATTTACGCGTACGTAATTATAAAATCGAATCAACCCAATGTTACTATAATAAGGGCGAATATATAAGATAGTACCGTCAAAAACTGTTGTGATTGTTATAATAATTATATTCAAAGTTGCATTTTCATTAAAGTAAATTAGAGGTATATTTTCCATAGAGCTGCCAAAGATTTATAAATAGACGTAGTCATGTTGTTTACGTAAAAAAAAAATATTTTGAGGTTGTAAATGGACTTGTGGAATATATAGATGTGTCAGGAGAATGTAGAAATTATTTTTTTATTTCTAGACGTGTTACAGAACGAGCCACAGATCTGGCTTCATCATATTAATTATATATAATCTATTTTATTTGTAACAGATTAATAAAAAAAAACCAAAGTGTTTATGTAAATTATTTTTATCGTAACAATATACAAAAGGTATAATTTGTTTTATGATTGTGTATAACGTGTCTAGAAATGAAAATTCAATGGAATATAAATGAATTTTATGCGTTGTCGAATCTATTTGTGGATGTACCTCTAAAAATGCATTGGAAGAAATTATAATTATATTGTGAGTGTACACAGATGATGTTATAGTATGTGGCGTGGTCATGGTCGAATACCAAATAAAAAAAATGTATGAAACGATTTTATTGGTTTCATTTCCTAACTCCCATTTGAAACAATATGATAAATCATAAATGAAGCATCTGCTGTAAAATGTAGATATAATGTTGGTAAATATTAATCAATAACAATCAAAATACGCATTTTTACCAAAGGGTACAGCTAGTATATAATATACAGTTTATAATATTTCAGTATATACAGCATTTTTAGTTTTCGTGGGATATTCGTATTTATTGGTTTTCGCCGCACCCGGATCTAGATAGGGTAACATACAAATGGCCATGAGAAAAACAGCATTCCATTAAATATATTCCGATATATTTGAATGTCTTACCTTATGATTTATTTAACGGGACTGCAAACGATACCTTCACAGAAAATTGTGTCCCTTTAAAACTGAGGGTTAATCTGTGTATTTAAAAATAAGTACCTACTTATTATCAACTACCCGACTAACGGCCTTATTTATAAACGTTGCTTAGTTACTGGTTAGCTAAACACTGATTTGTCTCTTTCTGTCATTATTGATTTGACATACGAAAGAAGAAGACAAAATATTGTTTAACTAATCACCAGTTAAATAAAGTTTATGAATAAGGCGGTAAGTATAAAGACAAAACAATGAGAAAATATATGCGGCGACGAAACGAAATACCTATCTAACATGTAAACTTTAACTTACAAAGTTATTTACAAGCCGAAAACGAATACATAAGTATGAGTATTTTCAAACAACCTACTAACTCACGGTCGTATACACAGGTCTTACAACTTCAGTATGGGGTACGTTGACATAATGACGCTGTTAAGTTCAATTTACGTCCGCCAGAGGCTTGACAATTCGCGTAATAATTATCCCGAACACTTTTTCAAATCCAAACAAAACAGTTAAATAACAAAACAAAAATAACAAAAAATCCGCAAAACTCAACAAAACGATAAAACAATGATTAAATAACACAATACTTGGGAGAGAAAAATATCAGCTTCGATAGCAGCGACGTAGTACCTAAAGCGGATGGTATTGCGAATTAGCAGTTGTAACACACTCGCACCAATCTCTCACCACTGAAATTGGACTCAGTTGCAAGACATGTACAACCGTGTACTAACTATCTGTTGGAATATGTCAAAACTATAAAATGTACTAAAACCTGTCTATGATCTTGATATATTTCATAACAATTTATGCCATGTTTATAAAAACGTTTTGCTCATATACTCGTATCTTCTATGTACCTACACAGCAATCAGTTACATTTTTAGATTAGGTATAGATTGTCTATGAATAATAAGTAGGTACTGGAGACACCTTCTCTCTTAAGCGGGTTTGTAACTTATTGCTCGTCATTGCTCCAATGCGTGTTGGTAGGATACCAGACAAATCTGCATAAAATATACTCTTTTCCCTAGATCTCATAATCCGATTCGAAGCGACCGGAAAGAGTGTTGATGTCGCATACTGATAATGAAAACCCATTTCAAAACAATACAAGTATTTATTTTTTAAAAGATTATAATACCAATTAGTTATAGTAATTCCAAAGAGAATCAAATTATCTTGAATTTGATATCTTAGATTAATTATTGTAAGGCAATTAAATTTAAGGAATGAAAGGAAAGGGAAAAAAAACAATAATTCCTATATATTACGTATTTATTTATATTTATTCAAAGGTACAATATATTACATCGTTTCAACCTTGCCCTTCGACATCATCCCTCGTGGGCAGACAAGTGATCGCTCGGTAATGTCGGTCGCGACTCGTAGTTCGACACAAAATACAAAATTAAGCATACACTTAACACTAAATACCTAATCAACACGGAAATCAATACTGTGGTGTAAGGAAATAATACAAATTTAACGATGGCATCTTGATTAAAAATTAAGATTATGCATTCAACTTGTATAAACGAGTTATCGATTACTACAGTAACTTGATCGATTATATTTATATAGGATAATGACTAAAACGAAATTATTTACAGGTTATATATATATTTATGTGCTGAATATATATTTCGAGTGATTAATATGATGTAACGTAATCGAGTCATAACAGTATAGGAGTCCGATTAAATTATTTTACATACAAACTACGTATAATCAATTAATAGAAGAAAAGGGCAGCGTGCCTGCCAGCGATGTCCAACCTTCCTTTAGATATTATAAGACTAACGCCTAGCTAACGCTAACTCACACGATCTATGAGCATATGAATATCACTAAGCGCCGTATACCGCGGTATACTCGAAGCGCCGTGCCTCCCGAACGCACCGAACAAGCTGAACTTGTAACACCATAGACGTTATAAAGAATGTAAAAAATATCTAATAATCGTTAAAAATGTATTGGTGTTTCTATTATGTCGTTAAACTACAACGCGTAACATCTATGATTAAAAGTTTTTTTTTAAACGGAATATTTTTCGCTAGCATTATTAAAGTATGCTACGGTTATCGATAATGAGAATAGTGCCTATAATTAATTCACACGGATTTTGAGCGTTATTCGTCGATTCGTAAAAAATTACGTTAATAATTAGCGATTTTAAACGACGAAACATTAAAGAGAAATTTACGTATAAAGCAGATTGTTATTACAAGCTACTTTGGCAACTTCGTGGACGAACGAGACGCGTCTCAAGCCGAATCGATTGTGCTGATATAACGAACTCCACAAACGTTTGATGTCAATCAATACATGTCAAAAAATTTCGAAATAAGAACATACAAAAAATTAGGCCTCACTTATAAAAAATAAATGCTTTGTCATGGAAATATTCTCATGTAAATTGTAAATACAGATAAAACAACATAATGTATAAGTTTGGTACCGAATGTTTGATATAATATTATTAGTCTTTTATTATCGTTGTTTCAGAGTTTACAAACCATTGGCCTATATTATATAGTTTTACAATGTTAATAAATAAATAATTAGATCTTCATACTTTACGTATACATTCCTGATGTGACATTCTTAAATGACCAATCTGAAATTTACAACAAACATTCACCATATTGTTTTTTAACGCTTAATAAATTAAACAAAAAAGAAATATTTATTGCATGAATAAATAAATATTCGTAGACTATTATTAAAAAAAAAAAAAAAAGAAAGTATTACCGGAATGATGGATTAAAGTGCGAAAAAATTCTTAGCAATTTTATAAATCAGCCGACATTTTAAAGAGAGATAGAAATAGATTGATTGAAGCATAATTTAATACCATCAAACCGAATGACAATCGCCACAAATATAATATAATAAATATATATTATTATATAATATTTGAGATTTACATTGATTTATTTACAACAAAAATTTAGAATGATTTAATTTTTTGTAAAACATCAATTTCAAATATACAATTACACAAACCAAAGCCCATGTTAATATCATTCGAAAGTAATAATTAATACATAACAATTAGAAGGTTACGAGAAAGACAGACGTAAATAATTAATCATACAGAAATGGCACTAATTAAAATAAACGAAATAATTTAAAAATAGAATCTCGTGAAATCTCAACCGTATGGCCATTGTCCATCAGAATGTTTACAATGTACGTTTCTTCAAAACATTACGATATGTAGAGTAAATACCTTGAAAGTATAAATATAATTTCATTAAAATCCGTACGATATACAGATATATATATATATATATATATTAACCAAATATTGCTATAGCCATTTTAATGTGGAAGCATTATACATGCCCCGCTTCAGTCGTCACACTGGTACAGTTTGAGACAATGGAATGATAACAATGACGGCTAATAGTTAGTCGGAGAACTCTCTCGAATGTTCGCTGAGAGAAGCATGTACTGGTAAGACGGTCGAACTCGATGTTAGTCACGCAACATTTACGGTGGGTGCGAAGCCGACGCGAATAAACGCGATTTTAAAACAAACCTTTCTTTTTCTTATCCTTCTTATCCTTGCCGTCGACCGTCCTGGAAACGAAATGTCTTTATTTAGAACTTGTTTAGTGTCCTTAGAGTTTGAGGTGCGTACCAAATTTAATTAAAATAGGTTATGCGATTTAGCCTTGAAAGCGTAACAGACGTACGGACAGACAGAATTACTATCGTACTCGTTTCGTGGTATACGAGCTTCTTTGATAAAGACTACGTTAACTTGGTAGTAGAGCTTTCTGCAAGCCGGTCTTGATTGGAAGTTTCCTTACCTTTGTATTTGAAAATTAAAAAAATAATATATGAAACTGCGTTAAATCGCTAACAGTCGGAATCTTAACGAACTTCTCGGCTAAATTAAGTGTTCTGAGGTTTGCAATACTCAAAAATAAATCTTGTTATTTTCAGTCATAGTCTCCAAATCGACATTATTATAACTAAGAAAAGAAACTGTCAAATATTGTGTTGTCTCTTTCGCACAAACGGAAAACCCATCGATATTATAGAGGTTGGCTTTGAAATCATTAAAAGTTCGGAGATTAATATACGTCTATATTTTATTCCAGAAATGCTGTTTAATTTGCAATGTAATATTTCATAAGAAATTATTAGAATCTATTAATCAAGTATTCCTTATCTTTTTTAATTTATTTATCAAATACATATTATAAATCTATATAAATCTCGGGTATTTGTCGTAATTACTAGTAGCATTCGCTAGTCAGGTCTGTAATTACACTGTCCGATCGAAGGTGTAATTAAGTCGCAATTAACGGTAATTATTCAATAATAATAGTATATAATGACAGTCTAGTATACAATATATTTTACATCTAATTAAGTTAATATCTTGTACAGTAGCTTTATGTAGAACGACGATAATTAATAGGAATATGTCGATCACTGGATTATGTTTCCATGTCATGTATCGTGTATGTGTTTGTATTCCTCGGTGTTGGCCTCGAGTAAACTACAGGTGCAACTTAATGGGCGAAAAGCCGGTGCCACACACTGTGTGTGACAGGAAAAGGTACTGAAACGTTGCTTTTGACGTCGAACGAGTGGCGTTGCGTTCAGTGCCCGTGTGTCTGTACGTCCGTGCGTGCGTGTGTGTGCGTATGAGAGCGTGTGCCTGTATGCCTGTGTATGCGTATGTCCGTGCGTGTGTGTGCGAGTGGGGGGTGCGAGCGCGCGGTACTGACTCCTTGCTGTTGGCCTCGAGCGAGCGGCGGCGCAGGTCGTCGAGCGAGAGGCCGGTGTCGCGCTCCCAGGCGGCCTGGTCGGCGAGCAGCGCGCGCTGGCGCTCCTCCAGCTCGCGCGCCTGCGCCTCGAGCGCGCGCCGCGTGGACTCGTGCCGCCGCGCCAGCTCCGTCTCCGACTCCTTCAGCTTGGCGCGCTTCTCGCGCACCTTCAGCTCGAACACCTGCGACCGACGATATATCGATAAGTTCACCGCGATTCGATCACGAGATGTCCGATGAATATACGATGCTATATGTTTAATAATATATTAGTTGGCTTGTACATATTTTGAATCGACCGATAAATAGATGATTTCCTCATAGTATGCAATAATTACTATGTACGCAATAATACTTCACCGCTGTCCACAGATCTTGTATTACAGATTTATCGATTAGATTGGACTGATTGAAAATTCAGTTGCAACATTTGACTCATACATACTAAAAAGTGATATTAAATATAAAATTGTTACAAAAAATAACGCACCTGCTCCATGTCACTCTCCATCTTCTTCATTTTAAGATCATGTTCTCTCTTCTCTTCTTCCATCTGAGCCAATGGATTCCTGGGAACAATTTCAATATTAAATTAAAATACATTTTTATTTAATCACATACTAAACAAAAATAGACGCTATTTACGTTCTTCTTTTTTTAATTAATTTTAAATAAAATTAAGATACATGCAATCGATAGGCAAAAACGTAATCAACACTTCACAAACGTAGCTTTACATTTTAAATATTTCAATTTATTTAATATATAAGGGTATTAATGGGTTTATATTAATGTGTTATTTAAAAATATTTCCTGTCTTTTTGTGCGTTTAATTTTCTAGAAGGATCATCTCTTTCAAAACTTTATTACAAATTGGAAATAAATTATATTAAATGTATAAGATAGACACAGACTAGTGACTAATATCAAATATATCGTGGAAGCAATATAGCAAGAGAATCATTCAAGCTGTGCCAAAAAAATACACCTCAATGAACCACAGTCACTCGCTACACTACACCAAGAAGTATTAAAAAGGATCACAATTGGGTTTTTGAAAAAAATATATCACTAACCGATAGATCATTCTGTTTTTTATGAAAACAATTTTTCAAATAAATAATTATAGTATTTAAATTGCAACATCGGACAATAAATTCGTGCAAATTATATAATATTATTTATTTACCACCGTTCTCTTCACCATAAGCATGTTAACATCATGACGTCGTAACCATTCATTGAAGCTTTTGCAGGTGATATAATTTTATAAGTTTCAATTAATGTATAACTATATTATTGTCAAAATAAAATTCTGAAATGATTCTATCAAAACAAATAATGCGAAAAAATATATTCAATAACCCAATTGTTACAAATTTGTAAAAAAAAAAAAAAACGTGCTACTTTGAAACATTTATGAAAACCCACGTGCCGTAATGAAATGATACACACAACGACGCGTCTGTGTGCGGTCGAACTTACCACACGGTCATGAAACTGTTCATCAGTCCTTGCGGGCAGAAACTGAACACCAACACAACGGTCGTTATAACGTACACGTGGCTGTGCTCACACGCTACAGTGGCATTATCAACGGACACACGGCTCTAACACACACATCGTGAGCTGCGCAAGCGACTGGCGATCGTGTGTACAGGGAATTGAGTTCAGTTTGCGATGCGACTGACACGCGATGGCTATGAGTGCGACACTGTTCGTATCAATTGTACTGACCGAACAAATCAGTGCATGATTGTGAATTAGCATCTTCGCAATAATGTTAATAATGGTCGATAAATTGTTATTAATGCCACTGATGAAGCGCATGAATCGCATAGTTATTATGACAAATGATATACAGTCATGGACATTTTAAAAATTCATTTATGCCGCCATTGAATTTAGCATAAACATAAATAATGTTATTTATATGTTAATATATTTAAAATAATCCATGTTGAATATATAAGTACTTCATTTCTGCATGCCCAAGCACAAAACATTCAAAAAAATTGAGAATGTAGTATGCAACTATTGCGCTAAAAGTGTGAAAAAAAAATTAATTAAATATCGTTAGCTTAAAACTGCGAATATTTTAGGGGAAAAGAAATACACCGACTTCAAGATGACCAGACATGCAGCAATGAATGTGAACTGTTAAATTTTATTAAAATTTTAATATAATTTTTTGAATGTTAGTATTATTAGCAAGATAAAATATTCAATATATAAATAAGAAGTCTGGTCACCTTTAAACGGCGACGTCAGTCTTATAAATACATCAAAGTTATTACTGAATCATACCAACCCTGTCTACTCAGGTTGTTAGTCCATGCCTTCGAATGATAAAATCAATCATCTATTCTGTTAATGAACTGGCAGATTAAAATTATAAAGTGATTTTTAAATCGTCACGAAACAATCAAATAGATAGATGTATCTTACGATACAATGACGTAGGGTACTTGACGTATTTATGGCACCAATTAGGGTAGTATATAATTTGAGTAAAGATGAAACTTTATTTACTGATATTATACACTACTCGCTCTTGATTAATATATCTTTATTTATTAAAGATCCGATAAGAATTTCGCTGACATACAAAAAAATAACATTATTTTATAAAATGGTTGTCTGTAAAGTCGGTTTACGGACGATAATTTTACGTGATAAGAAAACATTGATGAATACTCGGACGCATCGGCCGATGGAGTGGAAGAGAGATAGATGCGTCACAAGCCAAACGCTTAGGCCGATCGTGCCTCTCTATTGTTTGTTCCGCGCTCTCGCTTGCACGCTCGGCTCAGGCGGAACGTGACAATGAGTCATGCTTTTTGCGTACCAGCCGGCATTCATTGATTAATTATAAGACGCTATCACGTCAAAATCTATTTTTCCGCGAATGCGTAAATATTATAAATGATTCAAGATCTCGACTAATGATATCGCGTCAATTGAATGTCAAAGTTGTTTATTTGTCGTTACTCATCTTGTGGTTTGAATAGGCTGCAGGAATATTACGTACATAGCAACAAATGACGTCACAGCCAAGAAAAACTCGCCCGTTACCGTCAAGTACCCTCGGAAAGAAGGAAGAGTTTGTAGCGGAGGCGTTACGGAGAGCGACGTACTTGTTGGAGTTGATCCGGTGCGGTTTTCCGTCGTGCGAGAGGCCGGCCAGCTTGCGGCAGCGGTAGTTCTCGTAGTGCACGGAGCTGGTCACGTCCTTCAAGTCCTGAAGGTGCGTCCTGATCACCATGTTGCGGAGCGCCAAGAAGTCGCAGTGCTCCAAATTTTCAACTGGAATTTTATATTTTGTATGTCATTATCTTATTTTTTTTTTGTAAAGAATGACTAATTTTCTCAAAAACAAACCATAATGCTTATATTATATTAGACAAAATCATTTATTCCACATATTAGACAACCTTTATACCGCTTAACAATATAATCTTAAATAAAGAAGGAATTAAAGATTATTGTGGAAATATTATAACACTTTTATCTACCAAGTTCTTATAAATACGTTGCGACTGTCTCGTTGGTCTAGTGGCTAGATATTAGGCTGCAGACCCGGTGGTCCTGGGTTCAATTCCCAGGTCGGGCCGATAAATAGTTATTGGGTTTTTCTGTCAGAAAATTCTCAGTAGCAGCCCGGAGTCTGGAAGGTGGAAGTGTGTACACTCCCGTGCCTCGGAAAGCACGTTAAGCCGTTGGTCCTGCGCCCGAACTCTTTCCGGTCGTGTCGGATTGCCGTCCCATCGGATTAAGAGAGCTAAGGAAAAGAGAGTGCACCTGTGTTTGCGCACACACTTGTGCACTACAATATCTACTGCGCAGTTGGTTAATCTCTCTTGAGATTATTATAAATAACGCGTAATAAGAGTGATATTATAAAAACTGTCAACAGATTAAAAAAAAAACGTAAACATTCGTATATGTTCTTGCATCTTTAATTTTATTAACAAACGTATTATAGCAGTAACTTACTTAACAGTAAACAAATGGTAATTTATTAATGAATGTGTACATGACACAAACGAATGAGACAAATCGGTTGATTACAATGCGACCGGCATGAGTAATCTTCTACCGATCTCTGCTATCCCCTTGATGCATATATAAACAGCATCATTAAATTTTTTAAATACCTTTTACTGAATTCTAAATAAATATTATTGTATTTTCCCGTTCGTTTTTTACATCATAAACCAAATAATGAAAATAATTATAGTCTCTAACAATCACTGTGATAAATTTTATTTAGAAGCATCCAGTGTTGCGTGTGTTTTTTGCAAAGAGACTGATCAAGGGGCTCGTGGCCGTTTTTCGACTAGGTATAGTACTGATTTTTCTATCCCCACAAAAGACTCACTAAGTATCATGGTGATTTTCGTGAATAGTTGAATTGTTTTTTTTTTTTAAATTGATATGTTCTCGTCGGTATGTAAAATCAAACCGGAAAAGAATTTTTGTGGAACAAATCGTTCGACACTCGTAATTTATCCGAAACGTTCGATTAACCCCCACGCGATTGGACCGCCGGTACCAGAGCTATGACCATCATTTTCCTTTACGTAATTAGACTCCTGAAGAGTCGTCATACTGGTACAAATGACCTTGAAATTTTGTGTCACCATCTCCCGGTCTATAAAATAGATATTTGAATGATGAGATGATTAGTGCTCCGATTTCAAAAATGAGAAGGGATTTCAAAAGCCACTTTTTAAGTCCGAATGCCTCTTTTTTGAACCGGTCGTTGATATTAGTTTATTAATAAAAACGTGTTCAAATTTGAATATTCGAAATTCAAATTGGAGTTAAACACATATGACTAAGGCAGTTCATAGTGTTAAATTATTAGAAAAAAGCCTACCACCAGTTTCAAAAATAGAAGAAACGAAACTTCAGAGCATGTTACAATGAGCGCCGTACCTTCGGCCACGCCCCAGGGGTACTTCCGGCCGCGCACGCGGCGCCCGTCCAGCTCGATGACGGAGTTGGCGCCGACCACGGCGAACGGCACGCGCGCCCGCAGCGCACGCGGGCCCGCCTCGCCCTCCTCGCCCGCGCCCTCCGGGAACTCGTAGATCTTGATCTTGTGCTGCGCGATCTCCTTCAGAATCTGCAACGCGTTTCGACTGCTGAAGTACCGACTTCGACTGACCTCGAGAGATCCACATAATAATAGTCCTCCAGACTGATTTCGAGAAAATCTCAGTAACTTTTTATTGGCCCGACCTGGGATTTGAACCCAGGACCACATCTCTGTCTGCGGCCTTACATCTAGCCCCCCGATAAGTCCTTAACAAATTTATTTTCTTCATTTGGTTACACATCAGTAAACTAGCTTCCTCATTGATTTCTATAATTTTTCGAGCTTAAAAATGTATATAACCTAACTAATATCTCTATCTAATATCTTGGTTAAATCTCAATACAAAGTGACATAAACAACAAACAGTTAACTCATACTTAAAATATGAACTCAAAAGTCTGTAAATAAATATATGTACCGACTTTTGTTTTACAGATATACAAACAAAATTAAAAGTAAGATTAACGTGTGAAATAAGCCCACTGAATAGCGGGCCATCCTTATTATTACCCGAAATTATTTCAAATAGTTCAAAATAAATAAATGGCTGTAAATTAAGATAAACTATGTACGACACTTCTTTGCGGCGGCTATTGTGTATTTTTTTGTGAAAAATCTCGCAATTTATCCGGCAAAAACAATTTCTATTACGGCCCGTTGAACAACGTTATTACCATTGCTTTCGTTTCATTAATTACGTAATTCCAGCCCTCACGCGTCACCATACTCGTAACAAATGACTTGGAATTGTCCGTCACTATCTCTCGGTCTACATGATATGGTCGGATGATACTCGACCGATGAATGCTTCCATGAGAAACTTTTATTACCTCTAGCTATTAAGAAATATCCATAAGCTAAAATTAACGTACAATAAAGAGAATACCATTTTTCATTAATGTTTAAAAGTTAAAAAAAAAGAATTAATTACTTGTTCCTTGAAATCCTTGCATTCTTCGGGCGTCATCGTATCGGCCTTGGCGATAACGGGTATAATGTTGACTTTATCGCCAAGTCGCTGCATGAATTCTACATCGAGCGGTTTGAGTCCATGACCGCTTGGTGCTATGAAGTACAGGCAGCAATGGACTCGCGTATCAGGCGGAGCGGCTTTACGAGTCACCCGTGACTCTGCGTTCAAGAATTCTTCATATTTCGATTCAACGAAATCGATTATCGGTTGCCAGCTATAAAATAACAATAATTTTTTTTTAAGAATTTTTCCACCTGAATTTATTGTTATACAAATTATCATAACGAATCTGACTTGAGTAATGGATAAAAATAAAACAAATTAGTATATTTAAAAAAAACACTTCGGTTATAATGAAAAGCCAAATTAATCGAAGCAATGGCTTAAAAAACCAGCAACATGAAACGAGTTTCGTACTTCTGACCACAAATTGGGATATTTATCTAGCAAACTGGTTTTATATCATTTAACACAAAAAATTGGGTTACTATGTTGATTTGCCATTAATGGAAGTGAAATAAACTGGATTTGAAGAACTTTATATTATTTTAGTTTTTTTTAAGAATACTAAACGTCAATTTTGAATCACGACACAAAAACGTAATACCCAATCATTTTAAGATAATCTCTAAACTCTCATATTCGACACTATACAGTTCAAAAGTATCGCTAACAAATAAAACATAAGGCATACCAATTACTATTGTCGACTGCATCTCCGAAGCCGGGCGTGTCGACAATTGTTAGAGTGAGGTTGACGCCATTCTCTTTTAGAATGACCACACTTGTCTCTACGCCCACCGTCTTTTTAACACGTAGCGATGGTCCTGGATGTTTATCTTTATCATACACTTCCGTCAGAAACAAGGAGTTTATTAATGTCGATTTGCCCAAACCCGTCTCACCTGGAATTATAAAACAACACATGATACTTTTACATACAAAGCATGCTTCTCGAACATTATGCTTCAAGAAAAATATTGACAATTTTTAACATTAAAATTCATTGTCGAGTTATTATGAATAAATGTTACGTTGTGAATTCGCAGTAAAATAACAACTTGCAAGCCATTGTTCCACGGGGACAATTATTATCATTCATAAGCTACGCGAACTGCCGGTAGTTTAAAACGTGAAAATGTACGGAGTATAAAATAATATCTTACCTACAACCATTAACGTGAATTCAAACCCTTTTTTGACCGCTTTCCTGTACACTTGGTTTGGTAGATTCGCGAATCCAACATATCCGTCTAATTCTTTGGTTTTTGGTTTCTCTATCTTAGGTAGATCTGGTTTTGGTGCAACTGGTGGGTGATCAGATTTCTGCAACGATTTATCAAATATTTATTATTGATGAACCGTTAAAAAGTTATAATTTACGTTGGTTTTTTAAAGTTACCTTCATTATATTCTCTGTACTCCTGAGCGGAGCGTTGACGGGTGGCGGTGCCGTTGTGGGTACTGGGGGCGCGGGCATTTGTGGAGGCATTGACGATGTCTTCCCAACGTCCACAGACACGCTGTTGCTGAGCTTCACTGCAGCGGTGCCGTTAGGCTCGTGGTGACTGCTCTCTGTTGGATCAGGGAGTGTGGCAGATCGCTTAGCGAGTGCGTCTTTGAGGGCCGAAGGCGCCATCGGCGGCACTGGTGGCGCAGCATTTGGCAGACTCGTGGCGCTCACCCCGCCGCCGCTAACAGTATCCGATTTGAAGAACAACTCGCGCTTACTCTGCAACTGTAATTAAAAACAAAAAAAAAATAATTTAAAATGTTAGATATTCAGTTCAAAGTTAATTATGATTATTTGATAAAAGCATCCGCTCTTAATAATAGCTGACATTGTTATAATGTTAAACGAATTCCTTAACGTTGACCTTACACACATTTAAATAATCAAAAATATTTCTAAGTAACAAAATAAATATAATTAAATTTTCGAGTTCAAGCAAATATAACACTTATGGTTTGACTTTCATATTAACATACCGGTTGTATTATACGTTCAAATAAACTCAGCTGTCGTTGTTCATTCTTAATATTATATAGAATCCGTCAATGTATGTACATATAAATGTCGAAATAAGTTTTAGTCAGTATGTAAACGGGCGTATTCATTGCAAAAATACAAGGGAGTAGTTATATAGCGGCGCTAGTCGACCTATATATATACATGTGCTTTGTTAAGTACACAGCCGGCTCCAAGCTCGGCGTCTGATGACTCACCGAACCCAAGGCAAGTATGTAACAATACCTACTTACAATTATCACTGCTATTTAATGTTGAAAACGAACTTGTTAAGTTATATAAATACGTATATAAACAACGGTTTGTACAAACACATACATTTATATATATATATATATATATATATATATATACAAATAATATACAACACTTTTAATATTATGACATCAAGCCAATTTAATTAGAAGTGAACTATTTTGAAATTAAGAAAAAATAATAGAGTATAAGTCTATGAATGAGTCAAATAAAAAATAAAAAACAATCTTGTCTTTGCGCAAGACATTATAAATATAACGAATAGCGATGATTCACGTGATACGACGAAAGCAAAGGCTATACCCGTAACTGTACTGTGATTCACAGTTGAGCGTTTTTACGAAACCTGTATAAATTGAACGGTCAGTGTTTAAAGGCCTTAATGCACCAGTGCCAGTGCTAGCAATCGATCGACGGCACCACCGCATGGTACCGCTTGCACCGAATGAAGTAAATTAATAACGCATGTGTATTTTTTTGCCAACTTTTCTGTTCGAATGATAAACAATTAATGAATCATTTTAAATGCTATTATAAGCTTTATTTATCTTATTTCTAACCGACTTCAATGAACTTGGAACGTACACTTGAGGCGTATATTGTTTTTTCAGTATGATCACTGATTACGTACTCGAAAACGGCTAGACTTTATATAATTTTATACAACTTTATTTCGAGGGACGTTTGTCTAAAGTAATATATTTTGAAGAACATCTTTAATACACTGTTTTTTAGAAAAGCTGGTCCTGGGTTCAATTGCCAGGTCGGGCCAATAAATAGTTATTAGGTTTTTCTGTCAGAAAATTCTCAGTAACAGCCCGAAGTCCGGAAGTTGGAAGTGTGTACACTCCCGTGCCTCGGAAAGCACGTTAAGCCGATAGTCCTGCGCCTGAACTCTTTCAAGTCGTGTCGGATTGCCGTCCCATCGGATTATGAGAGCTAAGGACAAGAGAGTGCACCTGTGTTTGAGCATACACTTGTGCACTATAATATCTTCTGCGCAGTTAGCTAATATTTTTTGAGATTGGCCGCCGTGGTCGAAATCGGTCTCGAGGACCTCTTATTTAGAAAATTGAGAAGTACATGTTTATAACACAATAATTATACTGATATTAATTATAAAATGAGTTATATTATGTATATTAATTTGGCCAACTCACTGTTAGTGATAGGTTTTTAGTACCCGGTTTAAAATTATTTGAAAATCAGCACTATTAATATTTTGATAACGATATTATCAAAATTAAAAACAAGGAACTACTATACTATAAAAAAGTACGTGATTACCAATTATATTGTACTATTGTCGTATTGATTACTAATACTATTGCTCTAATATCGAATTATAAATGTATTATATAGATCAGAATTTTAATAATATTTTTTAAGTATATGAGATGACACGTGAGATTTAGCTTAAGATGTAGTAGTCGGCCCAGGCGGTACAGACACGTTATTTACTTGGTTTTAAATTAACAAATTGCTAAACCGTTTAATGTTTACGGTCTATTAGAGGAAAAGGAGCACATCACTTAACTAATAATAAATTTACTTAACTAATAAATTTACTAATTACAAATTTCTATACCTACTATTTGATTACATTACTCGTAAAGCAGCTTTCTTAGCTCGCACAATTACTCGCTTGTATGCCTTAAATAAAAAGTAGTAAAGTAAAAACACTTTCGTAATACATACACTAAAAAAACTTTCAACGACTATGGTAATGACAAACTATTCAGGTTTTTTTTTTTACTTTTGGGTGCATTCCGTTATTTTTAAAGTATTTTTATATAAAAGTTGAAAAAAAAAATACAACAATGTTTCATGTTCGCTTATTGATATATGACTATCTAGGCATATTTTTATAATGATCAAAATAGTACCATATACTTGTTAATATTTTCGAATAACCCATATTTTTAAAATCTTTTCCCAATTATGGCGTGGACACACGTATGTTTATGGTAGCGATTCTTAAATATTTGTTGGGTTACGACCCCCCGAACCCCATTTTTTAACGCTGGAAAAACACATAATGCGTTTCCCCCACGGGAACAGTGGAGGTTATGCGGGTCTCGCCGGTGTCCAAGGCGCCGAGTGCGCGTCGAATATCGGAATATCCACTAAAAAACCAGCGGTACCCACCCTTTCCGTCTTAACGAGGAGCGCCACTGGATCGCTTGCGTATGCTACCGCCGTAAAGGGTTATAAACCCCTGATTAAGCTCCAGTAAATACTACGGTGTAATTTTTTGAAGAGGAGACAACAATAGCCCCAGACGTCAAGGTCGAAGCTTTTACATCGCTGAAGGGCACTAAACTGGCGCTGTTGACGCTTAATTGCTGAATGTTCACCCAAAAGGCGTCAAATAGGAAATTTATATACTGCGTAGGCAGCCCAAATCACACCTAGAACCTTTTCACTTGTAATGTAAGTTATGGATTAAAGGACTCCACTGAGTCAGACTCTAAACTGTACCAAATATAAATTTAATACTACGAGCCTTATATTCTTACTTAATAAAAAATCTTTTAAAAAAATTAAGTATGTTTCTATCGAAGTTCTCAACCAGAGTAAAGCTACTCGCATTCAAAAAGATAATTATTAAATTACTATTGACCAATAAGAACCACGGAGGCCAATCTCAACGAAGATTAACCAACGGCGCATGAGTTATTATAACTCAAATGTGTGTGTGTGCAATTTGCGCAGACACGTGACAAATAAGTGATACACTCTATTTCCTCTCTGTCATGGTTATATCATATACCAATCTGACACGACCTAACAGAACTCAGACGCAGTAACAAAAGGCTTTACATATTTTGCTGTTTTTTGAGAAAAAACGAGGTTACCAGTAGGTTTCGTAGGTACCAGAATTACAAAAAAAAAATATGATGTGTCATGTCAACTTCAATTCCAAGTAAAAAAGAAATAATATCAAAACCATCATCATCATCATTTCAGCCATAAGACGTCCACAGCTGGACAAAGGTCTCCCCCAAGGATTTCCATTTTGGCCGGTCTTGCGCTATCAAAACCATAATATATCTTATTGTTGGTTCTGGTCTTCATTTTAAAAGTATTGTATATATATTATATTTAAATAAGCCGAGATGGCCTAGTGTTAAGAACGCGTGAATCTTAACCGATGATCATGGGTTCAAACCCGGGCAAGCACCACTGAATTTCAAGTGCTTAATATGTCAAAATTCATTGAAATTCTGCCACATGTGTATTCCACCAACCCGCATTGGAGCAGCGTGGTGGAATAAGCTCCAAACCTTCTCCTCACAAAAGGAGAGAAGAGGCCTTAGCCCAGCAGTGGGACATTCACAGGCTGTTACTTTTACTTTACATTTAAAAGAATTTGACCTTAATAATAGGTATCATTTTTTAACAAAATTACATTTGTATGGGTCTATATTATATTTACAATGTATTGCAAGTAATTGCGAAAAGCGAAGCGTCTGTTTGCATCGTTTGATCGTTATTCTAAAAATATTCGTCATATCTCCAACGTAGTCGCGACGTTCGTTATTCAATCATTGTTTTAATTCCATTGTTTATTGTATTATATACGTCATAAATATAATTCATGGTACATCTATATCGTCTTCATTGTTTCAACAAGTAAACTGGAAATTTCTATATGAAAAATTTATGTCAATTATAAAATTTTGATGGTGCAGTAAACAATGTAAACAAAATTAAAATCTTTTTAACACTTAGTATGATTTTTGTATGAAACATCAAGCTCCTTTTTTATTTCAAATAATTAAATAAAAACTACCGTAAGCGTTAACGTAACACTTGAATTTAAAAAAAATAAAAATTAAAGAAATGTTGTTTACTTTAAAATATTTTTTATCGAAAATTACTAATTAAAACAAAAATAAATCAACACACATTTTAACTTATTCGGCTCAATATATAACAAGTGCTAACTATTTATGTATATGATAATAATTGGTTATCATCCTAAGTTTTAAATACACAATTATTATGTTTAAATTTAGAACAATGTAATTAAATTACCATTTCTTTTTCGACAGCGAACCAAGTAGGACAGGCAAAGGAAGTATCGTTCAGCCCACTATTATAATCTCGAAGCGTATGCAATACGGATACGCGCCTCATCACACATATCACACATTTTAAATTTTTATTATTTTTAAACATTCGCGTATGATTCATTGATTCTACAACTACAATGTCGCTGTACAAGTCTTTCGCTAAAATCACAAGACGGGGTCTATTTGATGAATGATCGTTATTGCCTCTCTCAACGTCATCCGGTGTTTACCAGAGCAAGAACATTGGACTGCAAAACGTAAATAAACTCAATGGCATTCAACATCGGAAAGGCATTTGTTTGTTTTCATGGTATGCATGTATAAACAGCCTACTTTCTTATACTACAATGACTCAAAACAGATGGTTAAGTGAAAACAACGAATAGAACTCTATGCTAAAGCGACTAAAGTTTATATTTAATTTGGCAATGAACTTACATTACTACGACCAGAATGATTTCGTCTGATTTCTTTATCCTTAGTACGAAACAATTTTTTGATACTCTTGAACATTTCACATCGGTTAATTAAATCATATTGAAATAAGTTAATTTCAAGCGGTTAAACGTCAACCGTTGAGGAAAAATAAATCACTAATGTGTCTGATATAGACTTAAAGAGGAAACTAGGTAATGCCATTGTTAGATTGACCTTCACTTATGATGCTTAATATAATTATTAAGTATGCCTTCATTAAATCATTACTATTCGTGTTTACAAAATTTAAATAGAAGCAAAATTATTATATGTAAAACTCGTTAACTAATTATGCAATATCGTTAAGTCTAATATTGTAATTAAGTAAAGCTCCGTATTCGGTTATATGAAATTAGACTGACGATTTATCTAAATTTAACTGAATGCCAAATGGCTTATCCAATTACGCACCACCTTTATAATTTAAAAAAGAAATGAAATTTTGTAATGTAGTTCAAATTAATTACGTTTTTTATTTACATTATCGTCTGTTAATTAAGCTGGTTCTAATACAAAAAAAAATAGTAGCAATAGTTAGTAGTTAAGAAATGTTTTCTTATCATACAACTCAAAACATATCAGTTTGGTTTTTTTTAAATAAATAATCTTTAGTCCATCTGTTTCGTTTTTCTCACTACAACAAATTTGTCTTAATTATTTTTAATGAATTGAATACTTACATTATCATTATCGTGACTACCTTTGCGTCTGTTTTATTTGCAGCAGCAAATAAAAAAGTTAAAAATATCGTAGGTAGAAGTATATTCATATATACAGTAGGATGAGCACCGCCAGTATCAAAATGTGTTGGAGCATGGAAGTGTACGACGCGCAACATTAGTTTGCTTCACGCAAGAATTAACAACATTGCAGGGGACACGGCTTCGATGTTGAATTATTACAATCGCTTTGTTGTTAAATACTGTCCAGAATGTTAAAGAATATCGAAGTACGATATTCTTTAACATGTTAAAGAATATCGAAGTACGATATTCTTTAACATTCTGGCTATAAAATGTTAAAACAAAAGACTTGGTAATGTAAATTTAAATTATTTACGGAGTGATACGGAATCAATATATGTATATGTATTGATAACACATCATATATATATATACAATTATAAATATTGATTACACTTATTAAATAAATATAACATTTTAGATATATTTAACATTCATGACACCAAGGTTCATTGTGTCAGTGCACCTGTCGATTAGCGGTTCACAACATATTGCGTAACAACTGTGAATCACACATTGTATAATAAACAGCCCCAAGAGCTCTCAAGTACTATGTTACGTAGTAATCGAATTAAAAAAGAACTTATATGCCTAAAAGGAGTGAAGTAACAGCCAATAAATGTACCATTGCAGCTGGGCAGGGGCTAAAGTCTACGCTGCTCCAATGCGGGTCGCAGAAATACATCAAACATGCAGATATCCTCTGGATAATTTCCTTCGCCTTCGAGCACGTGATTAAACACTTAAAAACTCAGTAGAACTTGCTCGGATTTGAACCTACAATCTTTGTTAATCACTGAACAATTGCTCTTTCTATACATATGGCTTCCATAAACGTTAAAACGAATAAAGAATCATTTCACGAATTTCCGGTCGGTTGTCAATCCTCTTCGAATCCAATAAGAGAAGCTACGGTTTAAATATCAAAAGTAATATTAGAAATAACGTTTGCAATAATATTATTGGTTTCGATTGCATTATGTAGTACTAACCTAGAATTGTGGTTTGTTCACTGAGCCTACTTATAGGGTTAATATTTGCATATGTGTTCGTGTAATCATAATTATGACTTGTAAAAATGTACCGTTTTAACGTAAAAGTAAATTGTTTATTATACAATAAGGTTTAGTTTTTCAGGGAGTCATTAAACAATTATCTATTTGATCAGATCGTTTTTCTAAATCTTAAAAAGGTAACGTCAAGTCCTATTAAAGTAGAAACGCTAGTTGGCTACATTTCATCGTCTTCGGCGTGGTCTGACAAAAAAATAGAATTTATGACACTGGCGGAAACACGACTTACCGAGTAAGACGCGACCGGCTACCAACTGATTCATCGTCACTTTTCATTCTGACACATCCTGTGGGTCTTACTTGTTTTACATCGGAAACACTATCCTTATAGCGGTACATGATAATATTATCATCTATCGTGATTTCATTGAACGGATATCCGCTAAATGTGTATCTTATAACGACAATTGTTTCGTAAATAAGACGGTCGATGGGAAGCAAACTTAATAGGCGAAGGCACGTGCACTAATGTCGTACACTAATATACGTGTTCGTGTTATAGGCTAATTGTATAAATAAAATTAAAGTTTAACGTCCTTTTACGAATAACCTCTTTAGATGACCTGTCGCTGGAACTCGTTCTATGTGTTTTATTTATGTATATAATTTATGTCCTACTTGGCGGTGCAAGATATGACGAAACCTGTATTCTTCTTGCTTGATTAATTTGTTATATTAGTATATATAGTCAGCATCGGAGTACGATAAGTATCCGTAGTTAGATAATCTACAAAACCTGAGAGAGAATTCCTTGAGAGAAAAGCCTTTTGCCGAGAATAAGACAATTACGCGCTGTAACAGTGGCATTCTATCAGTTTAGAAAATAATAATATATCCTCCTTATCAGTAATGAATAAAAATTAATCTTCGAAAAAGCATTAGACTATTATAATTTTAGATACTTATCTAATGGTATCATGGTATAGCCATGACGTCAGGAATTGTTAAAGTATAATACATCGATTTGTTAATGAGTATTTGAATACATGATACAGCCGATTGCGTGCTCGAAGTCGAAGAGAAATTATCCATCCGGGAACTACCATGGCACATACATTAAGCTTGATTCATTTGTAACTAATCTTTATCTTTATCACAATGGATGATATTATAAATTAAAAATGTGGTTACAGCATTATAATATCAATAGAAGCAGATTTCAAAGATATTATAAGATTTTTAAAATAATAATTTAGAAATTATGTACGCACGTACGACAGATAGCATGATGGTGGCGATGGTTGCTTCCTTAAAAATAAACGATAACAGATGAGTAATCACTTGGAAGGAGATACTTTTGGTGAGATCAGTCTTATACATTTATGTACGTATAAGATATCAGTTCTTTGTTTAAAACTTCATTATTTCTAAACTCAATCTATCATATATAACGAATAAATATCAGCGTCACAAAGAAAATACTGCCACGTCGAGACAGATTCAAAACGAGCGATTAGTAAGTACAAATAAATATAGATGACTTCGTAATAATATTATCTGAGTAAATAACAAACAATAAGACATTTTGTTTGAAGAGATAAAGTAAGAATAGATAATTGACTGTTCGCTTTCTCGAATATTGTAGAAAACATGACATGTAAAATTTTCAATAGTTAATATTAATAGATATTAAAAAACTAAATAATAGGAATGTTTGTTTCTCAATCGCGCGACGTCATTGATTCAAGTAAAGTTTCATGTAAAAGTATTTTACGTCGTGGAAAACGAAATAAAATACATTTTTCTATTTGAATTTTAAGCTATATATTTTTCTATTTACGCTTAGTGGTTCGCATACCGGTTACGCTTTAAAAAAAACTGCTGCAAATCGTGATCCAAAAAAGTATCATTTGTTCAATAAGCTCAACATAAGTTGGCCGACATGAAGCCTTCGAGTCTTCGAGTTGTAAAAAAAATAGCGATGTTCGGTTATTTACGTAACTGTAACCATAATATAAGGATTCGCATATTCACATCACGTTCAAGTAATCACCTGCGCTCACCACTTTTGCTCCTAAAAACTATCAGCGAATCCACTGGTGACTCATTTCTAACCGGCCAACTTAGAGCGCGCGTCAGAATTGAATATGATTGAAGTTTTATTGCACCCCATTGCTATGTTACCATGCAAAATGTGATAAACACATCACTGCAATTATATGCTCTTTAAGTAGATTATTTAAACAGCCACGGATAGCTGTCAAATTTTATTTCTATTAGTTACAAGACAGCTGTCGGCGAATGGACAACCTTACCACGACCTATACTTACATATAGGCACTACATGAAATATAAACGATTTCTTGCACAGTCAATGCGACAAACAATTTATCTAAGATAGTATGATTTTCCTGTACACCTTGATCTCTTACCCCGGCAATTAGCATTACAGAGTGACGGATTATCTGATCGGGTGGGCCCGCGGCAAGACTTATCACAAATATCAACGAAAGAACTGTTATACGAAGTTTCTTAAACAGATATAATTACCTAATAATGTTGAAATCGTTTTACTACATTAGCTTCACTGCTTGTATAAAGACGATAACTGTTATTTGGTTCGATGCCGGTTCATTTAACATTACTTTCTCCGCACGATTGTTCGTAACAGTCCTCTCACATGCTCATTTTCTTACATTTTGTTATCATTTTCGCTACGTAATAACGAAGCATTGAAATAAAACAGTTTGATTTATTAATAAATTATATTATATATGCATAGGTATGTCATTTATTGATCGAAGTATTTTAAATTATTTTGACAATTTATAATTTCGTTAGATTTATTATAAACTAGCGGTCCTTATGAATAACTAGTAACATAATTATATCTTTACTAATGTTATAAATGCGAAAGTAAGTTTGTTTGTTTGTTTATTATGCTTTCACACGTTAACTACTAAACCGTTCAATATGAAATTGTGCAAGGAGGTTCCCAGGGGTACAGTAAAGTACCTAGGGTACTTAACCTGACGGAAACTATTATTACATAAAATCTTATAACCTGAACGAGAGAAGAACCGGCAACGGAGTCAATAGTCTCTCCTTTGTTACTCTACCAATTAAATCAAATACAGTATCTTAATTAAATACAATTAAATTATTATTAAGGATGAAAATCAACAAATATAAGCTCCAACTTTTTTATCGTCTACATAGCATACTAAGCATTAGATTGACATCTAGTTAAATAAAATATATATTAAAACGGTTTTCGTTTTATTACATTAATGCCAAATTGATAGAAGTTAACATAGTAGATCAACTTCTGTTTGAATTGATTGCACTTATTGTGTGGGTGAAAGATGTTACAGCGTAGGTAGACCGGAGTTTCAGTGAATGAAACGGGTTGATTAAGATAGGTCACAGAAGATGAACACAAAGACGCCCAAACACTACAACAATTTTAATCTTCGTCAAAGAAATCATTTATGTATAGCCTGTGGTCGATTTCAATACCCCATTTTTTCGAAATTCGATTTTTTTAAAGTATAATATACATATCTATGCATCTTACGATTTTTTTGTTATTTATGTCATACGTAGGCATATAAAAAGTGTGAATAATACAAGTGTCTTCCTTTTAAAATTAATACTAAAAATTTTCATTTCATTCTAAAAAGAACCGAATTATAGATATTTTTTAATCGAATATAAAAACAGAATTTGAAGCGTTCATGTTAAACTTTTCAACAACTAAAACCTCTTTGATTGGTACACAAATACATTTGAAACAATATTACTGTTTTGCATTTGAAACTAAAGCTACGATTTCTTAACGTTTGGTTTAAATTTCATGTCGCTCCATCAGATAGCTCTCCAATGCAACATGGTACATGCACAACTGTTGCATTATTCATCCGATCGGGTGATGTGTGAAACGATCACAGACTTACAATAGACGGGGGACTTAGAAAATACTTATTACAAATAATAATATATCTTCTAGATTACATTAGATTGTATTTTTCTTATCAATACGACTTGTGTGACTTTTGTTAGAAAAATCGTATGTCTGTTTATAAAAAGATCTTAGTGGGTTACATACATATGTTAAAATGGTACCATAATATTTCATATACTAGAACCATTCCGTGATATATAAATCGGTCGTGTTATATATTATATAATCGGTAGTAACTCAATATGTCTTACGTATAAAAATGCAGGTTAACAACCCCTTCCTTTTTAAGTCGATTTAAGTTAACAGGTATGGAGAATTATAATCCAGAAGCACGTTTAAAAAAATATCGTTTACTACGTATTGAACGTAATTAATTGACGTGTACACCGTGAACTGTTTAATTGGGGTTAAATTAATTATGACACATCAGTAGTGCCAACTTCCAACAGGGACATTATGACCAGTACGTAAGGTCATTGCAAAATAACATAATTAAAAGTATAAAATTTCGTATACTACTATTAATATATCATTCGATTGGCCTTCAACTTGAGTCTGTCGACTGCCAGATGCCGACCATCCTTGGTAATGCTTTGATCGTGAGTTGATTTCTCGAAATCAATTCGAGATATTGATATGAAATATACTTAATAATAAAACCCTTTAGTTAATACCACTTCTACTGGTTGAGACAGTGTTGCTCTATATTATTTTCGGAGCGTCACGGTAGCATGCGCAAGCGATCCCGTGGCGCTCCCGTTAAGACGGGAAAGGTGCCGCTGGTTTTTTAGTGGGTATTCCGAAGACCGGGGCGCTCTCGGCGCCCTGGACATACGGCGGGCCCCACATACCCCCCCCCCTCCCACTGTTCCCGTGCGTAATGAGCTTTTCCAGCGTCAAAAAAAGAAAAGTGTTCCTCTGTATCAACCACACGTTTAGTAGAATAATTTCTTCGATATTTTACATAATAAAGAAATCAAATGGTTACATAAAAACATATCAAAAGAAACTACTTAGCGGACCAAATGAACGTTGAAAATATTACAGACAATCCGACGCCAGATTATATTTGTAGATGGAACTATTTAAGTCTTCCTCACTCCGTAAAAGTAAATTTTAGATCGTCTACCGCATTCCTTATTAAATGTTAAGTTTGGAATTTACAAGACATTTATTAGTATAACTTTCACATATCGTTACTGTTTATGCAAAACCTCGTATATTACAATATTTTGTTCTTTAGCAGAAAAAAAAACAGAAATGTAGGAAAAATAAAAAAAATAAAATTGGAAACTAATATTACATCCAACCTTTTTGTTTTGCACTGACAATAACGATACAAAACTTCCTGTGAAAGCGTAAAAAGAAACGCAATGATAATCAAACTATTGTTCATTATTAACTCGTAAGTAAGATTCTATAAAACGACATCGTGAGACACATTTGCTTGTAGATAAAGCCGCAAACTGAGACACGAAATGCGTTTGTGACTTATTACAAGACCAAGTCAACGACCCAGTCACTGAGGATAGAAAATGGATACGCATTGATTTATTAAACTAAAGGACGTAAGCGAAGTAAATTACGCACAGAAATAACACAGTTACGAGAACATAATTATATCGTTAGTTATATAGCTTTTGAACTTGTATCGTCAACATTGTAACTCAAAGATATTAATCTCTAATATTTTGTTTTATGTGTTAAAAAAATTCTAATGAAAATACTATTTTATGCAAATATTTACTAGAAATATTTTTATGTATATCATTTCAATCACACAAGCGAGTGAACATACAGTATCGTATTTATTGCCTTTTAAGGATTGATTTAAAGTTGAACAGAATCTAGGCGCCGATGGAGTCGGACTGACGCTAACGTGTCGCGCCCTGTTAATAGCTTAATGTCGAACAATATGTTTCAAGAGACAACCATTTAAACAATATTTGATTATTAATCGTTTAAAAAATATTTATTAATGTTTACCTCGGCTTTTCTACGTAACGATAAGTTTCTCCATATTTCTCTAGGACTTGTCCATCCAATTTTCGTTCTATCAATTCCACTGTCACCGACACTACTAGCGCATCTATTTAGTTTTGTTTGGTGTCCTGTATTGTTTGTGACTGCTTGATTTGCCATTCTAAGCACATACAAACTATGACGAAACAGACGACGCTAAGAGTTAAACTTTAAACGTAAACTTTTACGAATTGCACTGACATCACTTGCACGTTATTTCATTACACATATTCATTAGAATATTTTAAATATTATCTACTGTTCATGATGCTTTCTTCTTTAAAATAGGTTAATCTAAGGAATTATATATATTTAAGTACTTGATATATTATCATGAACAAATTTAGCACTTGATTGGTTAGTTTACTATGATTACATTTCGAATAAAATGGTCTTTTAGCGATAAAACGTACGGTGTTTCAAACAAATAGACTGTATTAATGTGAAGCACACTCACGTCTGTATCAGTTTGAGGTTAAGTTACCGGCACTACCGGCTGTTGGCTAGCTGGGCACACAAGCGCCCCACCGAGGTCCCGATACACGGGGCGAAAAAAAAAAGCCAACAGATGTTAAAGCACGTTTACTTTAAAGCCAAGAGGGAATAATACAATAACTTAACCATTTACGTCTTATAAACAACAGCGCTTATGTATGTTATGCATTCAGTGTTCGTTTTATTTCTTGATTTCGTTTGTTTACGCTTCCAATTTTGATTCAAATTATTTTTTTAAACGAATTATTATAAAAACTTCACTAAGACAGCTAGGCACTATTACAACTAATATATTTTTTAGCTTTACGCTTAGGGCTCTACCCTTTTCATATTTTAGAAATCGACACGTGTGTTCAAACTTGTGTTAACTCAGGTACAAGTTAATTATGTCTATAACTACGTATAGATGTAAAAGGATCCCGAGCCCGTCACACTTATACCCGCCAGGCAACACAAAAGCAAGGACAGATTGATGAAAAGAAGATAACATACATATCACGTTATAAGCAATTTGAATCTTAATATGAAAGCATGAAAGTTGATAATTGATCGTCAACGTATTTATTTTTAAGACTTTTAAATTTATTAAGCAAGAGGAGAACGTGCCCTAACCGCTTTTGCTGGTTAGTGAAAAAATTTAAACTTAAGCCAATTCAGTTGCGCAAAGTTTATTGGAAACGGATTTCGCGTATAAAACTCATTTCCGAAAGCGTTTCATCTGCGAAATCATTATTTATAGAATTAATGTACAATTTCAATACAGAAACGACTCTCGCTTCCTGCGTTATCTTCCAGACATTCTCAAAATGACAAGTGATAAAATGCAACAGATAACATAAATTCTTAGAAAACTATAACAACAAGAATCCTTCAGACAACTTAGTCATATATTATATTTACAAATCGTTTATACATTTGTATACAAACATCTTGTTAACGACTTATCTAAAATGGTCAACAATTGAATATTGAAATTTGATAATACATATAAATTGACGTATACCTACAAAGAAAAAAACTATTGTATTCGTTAAACATTGCTATTTCTATCTATTAAAAATATAAAGAAAACCGACTCACAGTGGGTACGCTAATTTATTAAGCCGGTAGCCTTTATCTATACTAATATATATAGCTGAAGAATTTGTTTATTTGATCCGGCTAATCTCAGGAGCTACTGGTTCGAATTTAAAAATGATTTTTGTGTTGTATAGTCCTTTTATCGAGGAAGGTTCTAGGCTGATTTTTATTCATAATATTTTTATTAATTATACGCGGGTGAAACTGGTATTAAGGTCAATATCGCATATCACTCACTCATGATTGTGTTCTGCAGCGAGTTTCGATTTTATTTTTACAGGATAACTCGACAATACCGAGAAGTTAATTTGAGACGGACTTTTTATTAGGATACCCCGAATTTTCAGGTCAGGGTTCGACCGTGAAACAGTTAATAGCTGTTTAGTGAATTCGACACATGCGAGCAGAATGGCCGCCGTTTCATGGTTATTTTTAACCCTGTAGACATGGGGTCAGTCACCCGCTTACTCCTCCAGCGGCACGGACCAGTCGTATCACACGAGGAACTTGCGTGGGAATACACAAGTCACATCCTTGGGGAAATAAAAGAAAACAGATGTTCCTTACGAGGTATACGATGACGCAAATACATTACTGAAGTAAGATCAATTGAAATATAGAATCCTTATACAATATACTAAACTATTATTCCATTTAACGAGTACAATCTTAATTTAAAAAAAAAAACACTTCAAAGTATAAAGGGTTCTATGCACTATTAAATACCAGTACTCCGTCCAATAAGCGTGTAACTCTAATTAATAATGTTTTCATGTGATCGTAAAACGCTTTATAAACTAGTGTATTTAGATTTAAGGACATATCACAATATAACAATTAATTCAATGTATATTCAAAATTACCATTTAGAAAACAAACATATTTTTTTTTTAAAGATACTGCGTTGCTTAACATGCAAGTCTTCTGCATGTATTTGTAATGGGCTTATGTTTCTATGTGTGAATCGATCGTTTATTTCTAATACGAACGTAAATAAAAGGTAATAGAAGTACATTTAGAGAGACATCAATTTTGTTTAAAAAATATAGCAAGCTTCAAATTTCTAGTTAAATTTTATTGTATCAACATATTACTTAAACTAATAGTATAGTAATAATTATAAAAACAGCATTAACGGGGCGAGACAATTGCTGCTTTCTTGACATCGATAGTACTATAAAAACGATAAAGCCCGCGCAGTGTACACACTATACGAGGGTAAGTTGAACTAAAATAATGCACCTCCCTTTTAGGGGTGCGTTAATTTCGATTAGGGGAACTGTTTGAGGGTGTTCGAGATGTGCAGCAAAGGGACTTACCGTTGCTGTATCGGTAAGGGTGACGGTAGCTGAGGTGGGACCAGAGGTATTGTTAGCCGTCAAACTCGCCACCTGATTGTTTGCATTTTGTTCAATAATACGCTGTCGGAGAGCCAGCCTCTCGAGACTAGCCAGTCTATGGGATCCGCCTGCTCCTTCCCTGTCCCGCTCTCGAAGTCCTGTTGCACTGAGACTGCTCCCGGCACTAAATGATCCACTGTATTTCGGGAGTGTCGGGGGCGGTACTGGTCTAGCGGAACCACCACGACCGAGTAACGAACCGCTGGACGTATATGCATAACTGTTAGGTGTACCAAGAGTCGCGGTACGTGGTGCAGCTCCGATTCCATTAATTGCTCCATTGCCACCATTGACGGCGCCACCATTCACCGTCGTCGTGCTGCCGTTCATCTCCTTAAATTGATGTCCGTCATGCGAGTATAACAAATAACACACTGTCACTAGCCGTGAACAATCAAACGATCGCGATATGGTGCGATATGTAGGAGCGTTCGAGTCGGGTGCCCGTCGGAGGCGGTTTGACAGCTCGCGCGTTGCAGACGAGGCGCGCGGGCGGACGCTCAGAGCGGCGCCCCGCACTCGACGCCGTCGCCATTCGCCACTGCCGCCGACCCCAACGAAGCCCAGGATTATTGCCACACGACTGCCCGACTAGAGGGTTGAAAATGCATTGCTGCATCTCTGCCAAGGTCAACTCATGAATTCTTCGCGAATTCTACATATTGCTTGACTGTATTTAGACCGAGTTCGAGGACTTTGTGAAGCATTTAATTAGTTTATTTCAGGAATATATTTTGCAAATACCCATATAGGGTCTTATAACTAATTAATGCAATCTATAAATATTGCTATAACCAATTATAATTATTACTTTACTAAAACTAAAATTATATTCAGAGAAAAAAAAAGCTATTTATATTTATTTATCACACAGCTGGAGATTTTTGTGTTGAACGCGCTAATCTCATAATCTACTAGTTTAGAGTCAAATAATATTTGCGTTAAATCGTCCGTTTATTTAAAAAGCATATAAGGCTATATAACTTCACGCTATGACTCTAAACAGTAGAATAAGTAAACCAATATGGCAAACTGTATTAAACAGGCATGCATCATCCAAAAACGAGATTGAATCCTCGAAAACAGTTAATACTTTATATAGTATTCACAACTACAAAGATATTTTTACGATGAATGCAGTTTTATTAAATCATTTTAGTAATTATCATACATAAAAAAATTACTCGTAAATAAAATTTCAAGTATCATAAGTATATGAGAATAGTTTTAGTTAAATATTCGTAAATTCGCTTCATGAATGGTTTCCAATTGGTGAAAGAAGGAAATGACGTTGTTTGGTTCAATGGCCCGATTGAGTCAAGACTCAAGACGTCTACGGTATTATTGATACTGAAAGTAGCAATTAGGCCAACTATTACAATAGAATGGACAGTTTTCACATTCCATAAAAATCAAATACATACACTAATAGTGATCATTTGTACAATTATATATCGAAACAAATATAACAATCGCTGTCCCAATATTAATTAAATAAAAAATCTATAGAAATCACCTAATAAGTTATGTATGATACATTGACAATAAACTAAACTTTCTTACTTATGTAAGTAATTATATACTTCCAACTTTTTAATATTAATTATAAAAACAAATTTATTTTTAAATGTCAATAACCTGTCTCACTTCAGCTAAACTAGTTCTACCCTCTCTTTTCACTTGGCGATACTTAAAATACATAAATAACACATTTTAATATAAATTGATTTATACATATACTAAATTTTATTATTTATAAGAAACAAACCAAGCGCCGTTTGATACAATAATAATAAATTATTATTATAGATGAATATAATATAATGAAATCTAAAAGTCTAGACGGTAGAATTTATATGCAATTCACGAGCCACGTGGTCTTCGCGTGGTGTGGTCACGGTCACCGTGATCGACCGAGTACCCCATAGCGCATGCGCGGCATCAGAGTTCAGACCCCTCAGGCCTATATATCATCCGCACAACCCTACTGCACTTCGATCTGTACCGATCGAAATTAATGTATGTTTATGTTACCTGGTCGAGATTTATTATCTTTCAATGTCTTAGGAAAAATAAATAATAACTAAATGAATACTCAACATGTATAAATTTTTAATAATAACTAATCAAGTTGTATTACTACATCGAGACATTTTCACAATCAAATAAGTTTTTTTTTTTTTTGCTTCGTATGCTTCGTCATAAGACTTAACTGACTTAAGCTGCTAAACATTAAATATTTCTTAACTGACAGACAAACGGTAAATATTTCATAAACATCTTATGAATACATATTATGATTTTTAACTGAAAGTAACTTGTACAATAATTTATCTACCATTTTTGGCCAAAATAAGGTGTTTTGATGTGGTAAAATTGTATATATGGTAAACCCATTTGGCCTTGTGGATAGAACATGACAATCTTAACCAAAGATCGCAGATCCAAATCCGGTTAAGTACCACTGAGTGTTCATGTAACTTCAAGCCATCTCGTGTTAAGTAAAGGAAGTCATCGTAAAACCCTATTTGTTTATTTCACTTGATAATTTGACAAATCTATGTTCATATATCGACTAACAGTGTACGTTAGGTTTGGTTAGAGATAGTATCTTAGAAACGCTCCAATACTCTTTAAGACGAGACGAGGAGAGCGGTGCATTCAATATATCGGAATACTTTTACCAGGAAATGTTATAAAAGTAATAGGTTTATCAAAAACGGCCTTTGAAAATCTTTTATAGTTTGGCAAAATAATAAAAAAATACTAAGCTAACTATACAAGTGTATTTATGCAATTAAAAGAGAGTTTCGTTTAATGATATACGACTCAATTCATATAATTATAAGTTAAATTGGCTGTTTACAAACATAGCCTATTCCAATGGCAGAAGGAATAAAGATAAACAAACGTAAGTTACACATTTGATACGATTCGCTAATAACTCTACAAACAGTTATCGATTAATATGTATTTATAAATTATATTAATTTTACTTCCAAACCTCTGATATCAACTTCGCTGCCATTCAAAAGGCCATTTTTCACGATCACATAATGATCACCATTAATTATTATAGGTCATGACGAGATGATGTCACGTACATTCTAGATCTAAGATTTTTATTTGCGTTTACTCCTTCCATTGGAAAAGGCTATAAACATTTTTATATTAAGACTACATATAGCAAAGAAAAGCTCGCATATAAGTGCACTTAGTTATGTTACCCTTGTAATATCAACAGTTTGAAGGACTTACTAATTTGAATCAAGTACTGCGTCTTAATTACCATTCCTCGGCCAATTTATGTTCGACATGGCATTCTCGGGTATATTATACACGACTCCATAACCTCTACAAAAATCGTAACGAGCAATTTTTATGATAAAAAGGTAAATCAGGTGGATAAAGTGGCATTAGTCGGTCAACCGCCGTCGAAGTATAAATCATTAGCCAGCCAGTCAGAAAATCAATAAATTGAATATGTACAAGTCCGAATCGATCGAACTCATCTCGAGGGTTTCGGTTCAAAAGACAAAACCTCAACCTCACTGATATATTATGTTAATATATAATATATGTATTATATTAATGGCATTTTGGTTTCAATACGTAAGTGCACAAAGAACTTATTTTTGTATAATAAGTATAAGACCAATTACTGTTCCGTAGTATTTTTAGTTTATACTTGGGTAACCAAGAAGAGACAAAATGATGGATTTTGCAAATAATGGAACTTAAAATAAAAAAGATACTATGTTTGACCTTTACACAAGAATAACAAGATTTATACGGTTAGGAAGTCACATTCAGACGAATAGACGAAAAAACTTGACCGTAAGAGTTATAGACCTACATACAAGCTGTACGTTCAAAAAAGCTACACCTACTTCCGAGTCTAGCGCCATCTAGCTCTAATGTATGCTATTCACTGCGAACAGTACAAACGTCATTCTGATTCCACCGTCGTACAATAGATGGCGTTCTTTAACTTTTTTTTGTGAAATAATAAGTGATTAAGAAATATTTAAATTGAGAATATAAAAATGCATACTATTCTTAAACGATTAAATCTATTGTAACAAATGTGGAGACGTATTTTGTAATGCCTAACTATAAAAAAACGACTAAATCAATACCCATACATAAAACATCGCAGGAGATGCAGCAATATTCAAAGAAGGTTTTAATGTATAATATTATTATTTAAGCAGATAAGCTTCGCAGTTTCACCCTCTTTAAATTTAAACTATTTTGCGAATTTCATGTTCATGTGACATAATGACCGATATCGCTGACAGCGACCTCTAGCTCCTATTAAAATCAATTAAAGAATTAAATCCATTAACAAAACTATAAAATCAATTAGTGTTGTGCACGGTAAACATTTTCATAACATGTACCTATTAACTATTAACTAGTAAATCGCTGCTATTACAATTGATTTTTCCTGCTTGACTTTATGCCTGTAGGTATATGTATTACATTGCATACGTACAAACGACCCACACATCAGTAAGGCACCCATTCTTACGCCAAAACGCAAAACTATAACCCCATTGCTGTGTTCTGACTATTTGAAGTGGGTGAGTAAGAATGAGTCAACCAATATAATTTCGTCACGAGAGACATAACATCTTCGTTCCTATGGTTGCCGACGCATTGAGGGTGTAAGGAATAATTAATATTTCTTGCAGTCTCAAGCTCGTCCATCTATCTGCCTTTTATTTATATAAATAAAAATGGGTGTTTGTATTCTTGTCTTATATGTGACTTTAAAGTTTAAACCATTCATGCGATTGTGATGAAACATTGGCAAGTTTATCTACGTATGCCCGCGACGGTTTCTAGCTGCAAAAAAACACTTTTTTTTCTTTATATGTTTGTCTTTCAATATAAAAGTTTCTTTGTGAACCCTTATGAGTCATGCCACCGTGCGAAGCCGCTAGTTAGCTATTCATAAATTTAAATAAAACTGTTTAATTACAAATTACAATATACAATTAAGTAAACCTCGAATGTGATTCAGTTTCATCTTAAAGGAGAAAATAGTATGTATTTTAAACGTACCAGAAACGCCTGTTATATGAGACAGTAATGCTATATAATATCTTATTGACGAACCTATCAATTTACATCAGACGAGAGCGAAATCACTATATGTGACATTTCATTGGACTCGAGATGAAACTGCGACATAACATAACACGACGAAATATTATGTTTTGAATTTTCTTGCTACTTCAAGAATTTAAGTCATCAAAAAATAATAGCGAATTGTTTTTGCAAATTCAATCGCAAAAGCCTTGAGTATACTTTAGAAAAGTCATACAGCTCTGAGTTTTTTCACAACTTTAAATGCCCTCCATCGTTAGAAGGTCCTGTCAATACTTTTCTTTGTTCAATAAAGTGCTTAAAATGTATGTCAATTTGAAGAAATTCATTAAGGAACATGTTCCACAAAATTCATAATAACATCCATTTACAAAAAAAAACAAAAACTTCCGTAATAAACTAGTATGATATTATAAAGTTAAAAGCATCCAATAACTGAACAAACCAACAAGAATTTAATACAACCTTTTTGTTAAACGTCAACTTTCTAAACGTACAATTGAAAAAGAATCGTGAGAAAATATTGTACCTAATACGTCTCTTTGTTCTATTGATCAGTTACAATATCGCCGTTGCATTTAAAAAAAAAATTAACATCAATATTAATCAACAATTGTTTGAAATTTCAAATCATAGACTACAGACATTTAAATACCATTTGGATCCAATCTTTCTCTTTTACTATACGTCTGGATACAGCTCCCTATGGGAGGACAGGTTGGGGGATGGGGACAAGATACGACGAACACGCTGTTTCAATCTACTAAGATTCGTGACACAGTTTCAAGATTCCCCCCTTGAAACTCACTATCCGTATCTACTAGAGACATATAGGTATGTATGTGCAAAAAATGTGTTACGAATTAACATTAAATGGATCATTCGGTAATGTTACAGTTTTAACAATTTTAAAACATCAAGTAAATCTTTAATCACCTTTCGAGTTTGTTGAACTGTAAACATGTCGAAAGATTGTATAAAGATGTGAACCTGCACGTGCCTAGTAATGGTCCGTTATGGAACATTTACTCAAACAGAGCTACGTTATATCCCAGCTGAAGATTTAAATAGCAACTTTATGGGGCAAAATATGGCTTAGCTTAAACAGAATTTTAAGTTTAATTTAAGTTACCGTTTATTGTTCAAACTAGTGTCCCGTATGATGGGAGGAGACTCTGACGTGTATGCAAAATGTCATGATGATCGATTAAGTAATTTAGACGTGAAAGCGTAACAAACAAACAAACGCAGTTTCGCATTCATAATATTAGTAAGAAAAAGCTTTTATTACTACATAGGTAAAGATACTCATTAATCCCAGTTAAACGTTTCGTATTAAAGTGCAAATTACTTGTTTTAGTAAAATGCTTATCTATACATATAATAAATCTGTAACTGGTCGATGTCTGTACATGGAAGATAAATGAGTAAAACTTTTATCGGGGGTCATTATAAACACAATAGAACCTAAAACAATGATTAATAAATTTTTTGTCTGTTTGTCTGTTTGTCTGTTTGTCTGTTTGTCTGTTTGTCTGTTTGTCTGTGCGTTTGTGCACGCTAATCTTAAAAACGGCTTAACGGATTTGAGTGCGGTTTTCACTAATGTATTGTGGCTAACTTCACTTAACATTTAGTGTTTGTTTCATTTCAATCGGTTCATAAATAATAAAGTTATGTCAATTTAAAGATACACGTAGAACATTTATTAAAAAATGGTTATGGTCAAACTGAAAAGAGATTAAATATTACATGTAATTTACACTTTTGCTTATGATTTATCCTATATTTTGTCCTATAATTTTTAATCTCTTTATTTATTTATTATAAGTTTAGTATCCCTACTAAAAATCAATAAATTATTATCTGTAGGAAAAGTACGCGCGCGGTTAGTTGTCAAAATCAAACAGTTTTGTTAACAATTTCGTGTTTTCAGTAGCTTCGTGTGTTGTTTTTGCATAAAAACTAATATTGCATATATATTGTGTGTATCTTTATGATCTCATCTTATATCTTTCATAACAGTACGCCGTAAGTCTGCGTGTGAGCAAGTCAGTTAACTCAGTGACAATAATTAATACGTGAATAGTATATAGGTGTACAAACAAAGCCTAAAAACAACTGTAACAATAATAGATGGTTTTAGAAGTGGTTACTTTAAACATCAACGTGGTATATCACTTCTTAAAACTTTAAATAGGTATAATTTTGTCCTAAATTCGTGTTTCCTGACAGAAGTTTTAAAACGGCAGATAAAAATTCAAACTTACCTACCGAAGTTTTTTCTATACAACGAAATAAATAACAATTTAACGTGGAAAAATGGCAACCATATTTTGAACTATATTTATTAGCCACTGGATATATATAAGGAGTATTAGCCACTGGTTATATATAAGAAGTGTAAATAGAGAAAAATAGCAATTTTGTTACACTCGATTGGTGGAAAAGGTGTCGAAATATTCAATTCATTCAACATTAAAATAACATAAATTACTTGAGAAGACCTCATTAATAAATGTAACAAGTATTTCGAACCGAGGAAAAATTTAACTATGGCCTGACATGTATTTTTTATGAGAAAACAAAGCAAACACGAAAATATAACCAACTTTATTACGAGTCTAGAAAATTACAGCTTAAAATGCGATTTCGTTGAATTAATAGTCATTGGTCAGTGATAAATTTACAGCGAATATGTGTTAGAGTAGCTCGCCAAACATCAAAGATTATTACAACGGTCTGATCTGTCACTAAAGAAAGCTATAGAGATAGCTAAAATAGTAGTGATCGAACAACAAAATACGGAGCACATAAATAAAAGCACTGAGACGTAGTCATCACCGTCATCATCGAATGAATATCAAGTGATGAAGGGGGAGTAAAAGGGTTAAACAACACACAGTACAGAATAGAGAAGACGTGCATATTCCTACGAAGTCAGATGGGCAACTAATTAAGAAGAGAACAAAATTGTGAAACGTGGTTATATTTGCCTCATCCCAATATAAACCGAATAAAAGTATTTTGTAATCTCTCAGCTTAATTCAATTGGTCTTTGGCTACATCAAGCTTGCGACAGCATAATCATGAATAGGAAGAAGTAGATCTGTGCGAGCATATAATATATAATTAAGTGTACTCAGATATTGATATTATATATTTAAAAAAAAATCACTGCAAAAATAACATAAATAAGATAAAAATAATAATGTATTAAATGTATTAATTTATATAAAATGAATGTACCAACCCATCTTAATATTCAATATTTTAGTTTGTTATAAATTTTGTACTGTAGTCATATTCTTGCTTGCCTTTTAATTGTATTTGGTTAAAAAATATATAAATAATATATATATCATTTATTTACTGCATTTTATTGGCCTTACTCAATGTAATAATGCTTAAGCTATGTGATTTCATTTATATTTTGTTTTTGTTAAATTTGTGTTTTCATTAAGTAATTAATTATATTTGATTATAAAAAAATATATATCTTACTACACCTTTACTGATTATGATGGTTTAGCTGTTTGATTTTATGTATGTTTTGTTTATTTTAATGATTGTGTAATTATTGTTGGTGGAAACTTAGCTAATGTATGTATATATTTATATATATATATATATGCTATAAGTGTCATTTCATTTTTAAAAATAATTAATGAACACAACCTACCAGAGCGGTCAAATAACTGCTTTTGAAACTTTAATTAAAATTGTTATATAGCTGCTTTTGTTTGTATATTATATACTTTTTCTACATAAAATGGCCGCTTAAGCAGCTTATTCAGATATGTGTCAAGTTCAATGGACAACATTTGTTTTAATTCCCTTTTTTTGTTTACTTAAATTAGTAGCCTTGGTTAAGTCTGATTTTATTTAGTCTCTGACAGAAGAAACTTTTCCTTTACTTTATACTTTATATTGTACACATAAAATAACATAAATCTATAACAAAAACGAATTAATTAATAAATTATCCATAAATATAAATAAAATTGAAGTTTCTGTCTGTTATTTCAAAATAACTGTCTGTTTTAAAGGGTATATGGCTATTTACGATTTACCAAAACCAAAGCAATCATTTTTTTTTAGTTTTTTTACTGTCTACATGTCTGTATGTCCAGTCTAATCTTTCAATCGTCTAAAAATTGAAATAACCGAATTATTATAAGAACTATTTCAAGATTCCGTTTAGGCTTTATTTCATCAAAATTAGTTGAGTCTATCAAAAGTTATAAAAAATACGTATATTTTTGATATCTATACACATAATATTATTACTCTTCCTAACTGATTCATTAACGCAGAGCCTATACTGCGGGGGTTAGAAACTTGAAATTTTGGCAGTTGATACATTTTATAACACCCACTAAGGTAGGATTTTTGGAAATTCTACCCCTAAAGAGTTGAACGATTGCTTAGAAACCCGTCATTTTTAAAGTTAGAAGGATGAAATTTAAGGAACAAGCTTAATAATAAATAAAAATGTATTTCAGCGTTTTTGAAAATCTAAATCTAAGAGGGTAAAAAAGGGGTTGAAAGTTTGTATGGGGATTCCGTCACTTTTGGTGTAAGAAGAATGATATTTAGTATTAAAGCTATGCATGCGTATTTCGTCGTTTTTAGAAATTTAACTCCAAACGGGAAAACGGGGTAAAATCATTAGTATAAAAATTTAAAAAAATAGAAATATACTATTTGAGTTTTTGATTGAATTAATAAACATGAATTTCAAAGTTTTTAGAAACTTTTATTTTTGTTTGAAGAGTTGGGTGCAAATAATGAAATTCAAAATACGCAATATCTTATATCAATATCTCTTAGGGAGAAATATACGAACTTCACTATGTTAGTGATGTTTGGATAAAGAAAACATATTCCATTATTGCCATATGTACCACTTAATTGGTATTCCCTAAGCTTATATTATTGTAAAGTTTCATTAAAATCCATTCAGTAGTTTATGCGTGAAAGAGTAACAAACGTCCATACATCCATACAAACTTTCGAGTTTATTATATTAGTAGGAAGTAGGATTATTATATGCCCTGTACTGAACACACATACACTATACTGAATGGGCGAATACATCGATTGGTAAATGTTTATATCTTATTGATTAAAAAATGTACGAGATAAAATCCTTATTTTACCCGTACGAAGTCGGGACGGGCAGCTAATTACTCGCTGATAACGTATCTTTCTGTAGGTAAAAAAGGTTTTTAAAAACAGTACAGCAGTTTTTTTAGTTTATTCGCTACAAACAAACATACAAAAAATCTATTTTTACTTATTTATAATATTAGTATAGATAAAGAACACGCGCGAGCGAAGCTGCGGGCAACAGCTAGTTAATAATATAATTCACCTTCAAAGTTTTTCCATCGGAATTGTTCTACGATGATGGAGTAAGCAAGCTCTAAGTGCGTACTTAAAATTTAAACACGCCAGCACCGTTATGTTCGGAATTATTGCGTTTCAACATAGTAAGGATTTTTTCGCCAGCAAAACAAAGTGGATTCAATGAATTGTTAGTATTATTATTTGTAATGATTAGATAATATTTACGCATCCTATTCTACATTTGAATTTTTAGTTAGTCTGCAGTTAGAAGTAGGGCGTTAAGTACACTTGTAATTTGTATGAATTAATTAGTAGTCTTTTACTAAAATTGCTGGCAAACTCTTTGTAAAATTGCCAACTTTTTATATTATTTTTTGGAACGAAGTTCCTTATAGGGCGATGCGGACGGGTATCCTAGCCGGCAAAAAACGTCCCTAACGTTAAAAAAAAGCGTAACATTTACTTTAAATTTTTATTCAAAATTAAATTTTTCAATTTTTGTTTTAGTTACCATAAAGCTTTAGTTTCTATGATAGAACATGATTGATTAGTCTTATTTTTTTTTATTGTATAGATAGGCGGACGAGCATATGGGCCACCTAATGGTAAGTGGTCACCATAGACAATGGCATTGTAAGAAATGTTAACCATCGCTTACATCGCCAATGCGCCACCAACCTTGGGAACTAAGATGTTATGACCCTTGTGCCTGTAATTACACTGGCTCACTCACCCTTCAAACCGGAACACAACAATACTAAGTACTGCTGTTTTGCGGTAGAATATCTGATGAGTGGATGGTACCTACCCAGACGAGCTTGCACAACGCTCTACCACCGAGTATCTTAATTATTATTATTCATGTAAATAGCTGTTTCTTTATATATTATTATTATATATTTTTTATAAATCATTGTAAACAAAATAAAGATGTTAATATAATTTTGTAAAGTAGTTTTTTTTTATTTTTATCGGTATAAAACTCATATTGTAATTCATATAACTCTCATGGTTTACGCTGCCCACCAAAATAAGCTCAACATATTTTTTTTCCGACATTTTCAACATTTATATACATTCATAGCCAATTTTCACTAAATATTAATGAACCAAACACCTAAGCCTTCCTCGTGAACCACTCGGTCCATTGCTGGAAGCCGTATGAAAACCCGTGTGGTAGTTTTTGAGTTCATCGCGTTCTGACAGACAGACGCGGCGGGAGACTCTGTTTTATAAATGAGCTGTTTCATTTTTTTATTCAACGTACATTTGTTGGTTAAATATTATAAAATAATGCTTGTTATACATACATTGAATTGGTTTTACCGATGATACTGCACTGAAGAGGAAAATGAAAAATCGACGTGCGAGCGACATGTCCAATCAATAAACAGAAAAGGACTTACTAAACTCAGAATTGTCTCTTGCTGTCAAATACTGATTTGACATTCGAAAAAAAGGGACAAAGTTTTCAGGAAAGCGTGACCAAATTTATTTATTTTAATTAATAGGTAAGTATCATATTTTCCTTATAATAAGAATGCCCTCCAGACCTGTTTCAGTGTGTGTGCGCAAACACAGGAGCACTGACTATTCCCTAGCTCTCATAATCCGATGGGACGGCAATCCGACACGACCGGAAAGAGTTCAGGAAAGCACCTTAAGCCGTTGTTCCTGCGCCTGAACTCTTTCCGGTCGTGTCGGATTGCCGTCCCATCGGATTATGAGAGCTAAGGAAAAGAGAGTGCACCTGTGTTTGCGCACACACTTGTTCACTATAATATCTCCTGCGCAGTTGGCTAATCTCTCCTGAGATTGGCCGCCGTGGCCGAAATCGGTCTGGAGGACCCTATATATTATGTACTAAAATACTACAATATCCCGCATACGTCGTCTGTGTATGTATGTATATGAATATAAAAACTAACTTTTCTAACAAATCTCAAACAAATATACCTATTTACATGAATTTTAGAAGGAAAACATATTAATTACAATTAAATACATATTCAATTTGAGTTAAATAAAGTAAACTATGCATTCCACAAATTTAAGACTTAGTTCGTGATTTATCAATTGTAAACCACGAAAACTCATACCTGTTCATACATCAGACGTTGTTTAGGTAAAAGGCACGTGCCATCAAACTAACAGACTTCGATACCAAAACAAAACAACGTTGGAAACGAACAAACTCTTGATAGTTTACCGAGCGTAATTGCAACACGAAATTATTTATAAAATACGATTCCATAAATTGTTTTCTTATGTATTAATGAGCACCAATAAACGTATTGAATTTATATCTGTCAATCAGCTACTCCTACGTTAGAAAAATATTCTTTCATAGTTGTGATAATTTAGCCATCATTAATTATATTAAAGGTCAACGGTTTGTATAAACTCGTGGTGGGTGCATGCCGTCATATCGGATTTAGAGAGTGAAGACTTCTTCAACAGAGAGTGCACTTGTGTTAGTGCGCATATGTCCTGCGCACGTTGGATGGCCTCATTTGAGAAAGGCTGTCGTGGTTGAAATCGGCCGGGAGGACATTGACATCATCATTATCACCTATTAATGTGTGGGATTAATTTTACGATTGCATTTTAAACGACTTCCATCCAACTGATTGAACTGAAATTTCGCACAAACTTGATTTTGATGGCAACATAATTTTTTTTTTAACAGTTACACCATCTTCTTAAAAATATACATGATTATCTAAAATCCATAATACTGAAGACCATCGGGCACTCCTCATAAGCTAGTAATAACAAACATATAATACACTGTACCCCGTTATTAGTTCAGCGATAAGATAAGTCATTTACATAGTTCGGTCATGTTTATTGAATAATATTTTTTAGTCAGTTACAGTAAAATTGTATAAATAACAAACGCTTACCTGATCAGAACTATCGTTGACTGGCTTGTATCGAGACAACACTGGCCTATTTCTTGATCTATTCAACGGTGACTCCGAAACAGATGTCATCGTGATCACTATCACTTGAATATTTTAAACCTCTTGAGTTAATTCAATAGAATACACGTGAATAAAAATTTACATAACCCATCCGCTAACTACATACGAAGGAAACAAACTGTTACGACCACAGCACTGCGCTACTGACAAATATGATACCACATTTTTCCGTCGACAAATCACATCCGGAGGAGAGACGAATGAAGTCGGGTGAATCAACGCCAAGTACCACTCGGCTTAAAGCAAGCACTGATAACAATTTAATGGTGTTTTTAACACAAACAACTATCTGAGTCACTAATTGCATAGAACCGTGCTAAGTATACACATATGTATCGCAATGCACGTTCTAATTATGTGCCTTAAATAGGTATTCGATACGAATATAACATTCTGAACGCTTTACCGTTTACTGCCCCGTCTCAGGCTAAAATGGTATCGCTGTTTTACTTAACTTATTTGAACAATAGAATCACTGAACTACGAAAACAGAATAAATGTCAAATATAAATAACAATAGTAATCACGGATTTTACCAATTAAAATATAATTCTTAATAGTAATTTTACAGAACAGCGTCCACTCAGCGATTACGTTTTCGCGTACTGGAACAATAGGCGTTGATATCAACACATTCGTCACTACTATCGGTTTTGTATATACAGGCATCGTTGGAACTTAAACCGATGGATGACCATGGGGAATTATATTTGTGTCACGGTGCCTGATGCGCCCGACGTCTGACGAACATATTCGGCCGAATAGCGGTCGCGAATTCCTACTCGTAATTCAAACGACGCGTGCGTTACGTGTGGAATGGACGAACGGTCTCGTCGACCTAATAATTCCTTTTCGATATTATTTTATTACATATTCAAATTAATACTTTATAATTTGTCCGCACCGCCTAACTATTCCGTTACCAAAGCCTATTTATTTAATTATTGCTACTTGAATTACTGTTATTCAAAAATACTTACCGCTATTTGTCGTGTTGATTAGACAGCACATGAAACAAAAAGGAAAAAGCTATAAGACACTTTTCAAATATACATGTATAATCGTTGGTACTTGATGTGCGATTGTATTTAAACCTACCTACACAGGGAAGACAACAGATACCTACGTCTTCGAGACTCTCTGTACTCATATATCTCACTTCCATTAACAACGATTGATTACTAACACAGCATTCTCCTACATTATAAATTATGGAATGGCAACATATTACCAGCGAACACTTGACACATAAACTCCAGGCAAGTTTCTGTGAGTCAACTGTCAATGAGACATCTATGCTACCATTGTTTTTAAATTCAGATTCTTTCATTGTTGATTATGTTGTAAACATTTGGTACCAAAACAAAACAAGTGACGAGCGAATAGTGAAGATATTTTTAATTATGGAATCGGCGTTGAATTGCGTCCTAACTTTCGCAATTATCTTTTGTTTAACAGTTAACTTGCATAGTTATTATAAATGAAGAATATTCTATAATTTTGTAATAAAGAGTAACTATTGAGATTCTTGCCACACAAAACTCTCAGATTCTTCTCTGCCCACCCACCTTAACCCACCTTTTGAACCATTGAATAACACGACGATTCAAATTTACTAGTAAAATTTGAATAAGAAATATCATAATTAATTTAAATAAAAGTTACATTATAATACACATATTTTAAGTGGTAAAAAAAAATTAACGAAGTTCTTACGAGAGCTGAGATGGTTATCCAATGTTTCCATAATTGTAGTTATTTTCCAGTATTATTCAAGCATTGATAACGAACCATTTGATCATATTACAGTACACTTACACGACCACAAAATGTCACTAAAAACTCATTCGGCGTTTCTGATTAGTAAACAAATTATCTCTCGTCCTCAATAATACCGTCAGTTGTTTACTATAGCCGAGTGTTGTTAGAATATTAGGATGAACCGCGCTAAGCCGTCACTATAATATGTTTACGTGTGCAAGATAAATACACGGTGTACGTCGGAGAGACGTATGCGCACACGTCCACAGGAACTTAGCAATGAGTGACGCCCGCGCCGGTCGCACATGCATTTGCACTCAAAGTTATTTCAATACGCGTATAGAATTTGCAACGTGAAAGATTCCGTAACGTCAGAGCAGCCATGACAAGAGAGCAAACCGACCACCCAAATTCAAATTCAAACAAATTACACTCAATGTAAAATCTTACAGTAAAGAAAAAATTGATTACTTTTGAAATATTTCAAATGCCCTTGAATTATCTATTTGAAAAATAAGTGAAAAGCTTGTTTAGATTTTAATTCTTAGATTTTTTCAGTTTTCTGTGTCGTATGTCGTATACCTTTTTTGCAAAACAATGCAATAAAAGTTAATTGTTTTAAAGTACCTCAAATGCATGATAACATGATCGTAAACTGATGTATTAATTTAATGCGGACTTCGAACCCATACTGCTACTTGTAAACAAGGACTATATTAGTATAGTATACGGTGATATTCACTCGATTCACTTCATATAAATTTAGTATCAAAACTTTTTTAAATCAAACATTTCTTTTCATCCATTTGTGCTCGTGAAGGGTCATCCCCTATATTTTGGGGTGATGACACCCTCTCGATTGTTATACTGGTGCTGAGCTAGCAATATTGAGTTTTATTTCAAGTTAAACATAGGTATATTCATATACAAATATAAAGGAAATGCTATGATTATGATGGTATGGATGTGGAAAAACGGTTTATGCCACGTTACGATTAATAATAAACACCATGAATTCTGAAACATATTTTTCTTACGGCTGTGCTTACCCATCATTGCTCCAAAAAATTAAATAGTATTACTTGAAATCCCTTCGAAGCCATCGCTTCGTGTAACATGAAGTATAACTGTAAGGATAGGTGTTGATTACAGAGACGGGAGGTTTGTGGCGTATTATGAGGGTCAGGTTCCGCAAGAGAGACCCGCTTTAGTTATATAGTACGACGCTGTACGCTCTATGATCACAAAACAATGATACTATAGTACCAAAGTTAAACAAGAAATAAATAAGTAAATATGTACAAAAAACTTATTTGAAGTCCGTTGTTTTTATTTGCTTATCCTAATTTTTGCAATCATAAGATTGGACCTTACTCAATCGTCTAGATTAACTTTCTATAGCTGTTAAAATATAATGTAATGGTCCTCCAGTCCGATTTCGGCCACGGCGGCCAATCTCAAGAGAGATTAGCCAACTGCGCAGGAGATATTATAGTGCACAAGTGTACACACACTTGTGCACTATAATATGCATGCAAACACAGGTGCACTCTCTATTCCCTAACTCTCATAACCCGATGGGCCGGCAATCCGACACGACCGGAAAGAGATCAGGCGCAGGACCAACGGCTTTACGTGCTTTCCGAGGTACGGGAGTGTACAACACACTTCCAACTTCCAGACTCCGGGCTGCTACTGAGAATTTTCGACAGAAAATCTCAATAACATTTTATTAATTAAAATATACTACAGCACTAGTTACAGCATTGAGTATATAAAAATGTACAATTAATTAATGGAATAATTATCTGGATATTTAATTAATCAGTTCCACATCAAATCAATTACATTTACGACAGTACAAATTGTTTTCAATTGTCTGTGATTGCAATTAAGAAATACTTTTTTGTAATTTACAATAAATTCTTAACAAAACTCTGCAATTGTTTTGTTGAGAACCATAATATGTACCTCAACAATGATCATGTTTATCTTTTCTAGTTTTTGATCATAAAATATTTATAGATAGTTAGACATAATAATAAATACTGTAAATAGTAAGAGAGGATATATACTCGCAAATGCACTACCAAGGTTATAATGTCAATATTTTGATTATAACAAAGTAGTAGATAAATAGGTTAAGTATAGGAAAAATTACAACAAATCTTAATATTTCATCAGGAAGGTACAATTACAACTTACACCTGTTAATTAAACAGACATACATACACACAAAAGCAGTGTAAGAAGTGTAAGAATTTTCTCCCTATAATATATTTTACAGGACAATCCTAATGCATTCGTCATCAGTCAATTAGAATCATACTCATGAAAGTATAAAATATATAACATTGTTTTTCTAATTTCGTTAAGAGTTATAAATGAAATGCATTAATGTTTACATGATAGAGCATGGTACAGACACAACGTTTACATTTATAAAAATTAAGATGCTTTATATAATATTTTTTGTGACTATAATTACTCCAGCTCAATATCCATTAACAAAACAGGAATACTTCAAAACATGGGTGATGATAGAATAACTTAACAGTGGTTACCTACATAGGGCTATGTAATATTAAGTGACTTGAAATTTACAAACTAATTTCTTTTCCTCATGAAGTGCTAATAACGTACTAAAAGTTATAAAAATAATTGTATTTAATTTTTGTGATATATATTAAAGATTCGAAAAGATATACGTAATACATTTACACTCAGATTATTTCAGCATGACCATTAATTTTATTAATCTCTACTAAAATTTAAAATTAAGACAAATTCTATGTTTTTCTTTTATAATAATTATATAGTGTAAGTAGTCAACTTAATGGTATTCTTTAATTCAAGAGTCGAACTGTCACTAATGCAATAATTTACTTAGACCAACTACCAACCTCTCATATTCGTATTAAACTCAGAATTGTTTATTGTCTCATAAAAATATTACCTGAGCGCTTTTGCATCTTGATACGTGAAACTTTTTCAATTACTACAATACAATCTCTCTATCATATAAAGTATATGTATGTTTTATATGTAGGTCATTAAATAATTGAATTTTTATTACGTCCTGACGTAAGTCTTTAAAATAATTGAAACAAATTAGAGATAGAAGGGTAAATTCCTAGATCATATGTACTATTTGCAGTAATAATTGAGTCAAATATTTTATTTAAATAAGCTGGGCTATGACTTTTGTCACATGTGAACTGTAGGTACCGACCACTCATCAGATATTCTACTGCAAAACAAAAGTATTTGGAATTGTTGTGTTCCGGTTTGAAGGGTGAGTGAGCTAGTTTAATTATTGGCTAAAGGGACATAAATCTTAATTCCCAAGGATAGTGGCACATAGACGATGTAAGCGATGGTTAACATTTCTTACAATGCTAATGTATATGGGCGTTGCTTACCATAAGGTGGCTCATATACTTTAAAAAAAAACTTGTTGACTTTAAACAGATTTGATATCACATATTCATCATATACAAGTTTTATGAAATTTAATAAACATTATCATAGGATGAATACTGAAAATCTTTCTGAATCATTATATTATTAATACCTACTTGTGATGAGTTTAAATAAGAACTAATATCTCGAATATTTTAAAATAATTAAAATTTTATTTATTTAATAATCTACATTTCAAAATTATAGCCATATGATAATGGCTTAATAAAATATGCAAAGCTGTAAACACAATTTCATTCAGTTAAATATGACCTAGGATTTTTAAAATGCAAGGCTCAGCTATTTTTATTGCTTTTTTACAAATTGAAAACTCAAAAATGTTTAAAAATAATAATAAAAAGTAAAACTGTAAAGTTTACATATGCATTATCATTATATTTAATCAAATATGTTATCATTAATAGAATTATTAATATTATTATGTAAGCATATGCCGATGCACACTCCTAGCATAAGATAAAGAGGCACTTTTAATAAACTAATTTAATTTTTTAAATATTTAATTATACTTCACCCAAGTCAAATTTTTGTTTTCTTCATAGAAGCCCCATTTATGGAACTTTATCTTATATGATAACTCTTTAGCTAATAAAGTATGTACAATCTTTAATTTTGTAATAACAAATTATTATTCTCGATAAAACATTTTTCCGCATTATGATATTAAAAAAACCAACTATAACGAAATTATACATTTGAACTAATAATGCATAAAAGTAATTGGCGCGAATCATTAAGAAGATATATAGATTTCAGAAATATAATCTATTTGTACAAATTCGTAATTACCTGATCTCTGCATAATGATAACAATACTGAAGATGTTATTTAGATTAATAACATGTCTTACACCAATTTCAACTGCACTTCACTATACTGAACTGTCAACAGTAACACCCGCCCTTGGACGGGGTAAAAATTGATTTTTGAATATTATTGCCATTGTATAAAATAATAAAACATCACATTCTAGCAATACAAAAATGTAATTATTATTAATTATTCTGTTTTATACAAATACTTTATAAATTATTGATAAATGATAATTTAATTATTCTAACAAATATTTTCAACACATATATTTATAAAAGTGACTGTATAAGTACGCTAAGATATAAAGAAATATAATTAAATCAGTATCAAAATAAGTAATCCTCCCGTACTATTTTTAACATGTAAACTGTATTACCAAATTGCTTACAATTGATTTATTATTTATTTTAATAAATTTAAATACTATTAATAACATTCATTTGTGCGACAAATAAATATTTTTAAATTAATTGTTTTTTTAATAAGTAATTTATAAAATTAGTTATTTGTGATTTATAAAATATTGTTATTGTAATATTATAGTGATTACAGTTTTAGCAGCGTTTGCTTAATAAACGATGGGTTCTGCAAGTTCAACTTGTTGACCGTTGCATTACATAATTATTTCCTAATATACGCAACAAACATTCTATTAATCCAATACCCGTTAAAAAATTCCTAGTTTATATTTAATATTTTGGTGATTGATTGAATTATATTACCAACTATTCATCCTAATTAGATGACTAAAATTTGAATGTTTTATTGAATATTGAACAGTATTGTATTGAACCTATTGTACAATATCCAGTCAACACGTTAGAAAAATATATTTAAGAGGCAAAAATTGAAAAAAAAGTATTATTAAATAAAACTGTGTTTTTATTACATTAGATAATGTTTAGTAACGTATAACATCGAGAAACCAACCCAACAAAAAATCATGAATAAATGCAATAAACATAATAATTTTGAATTTACGCAGCGTTAGCTAATTCTTTCTTGGCAGCATTGATACAAAAGTGACAGATTATGAGTATACAGTGATGTATTAACAATAGTTAAAAAATTATCTATGCTATGATTTACAGGTCGTTTGGTATCTGTTTACCCTTGCCTTTCAAAGTTTCAAACTTCAAACTTTCAAAGTTCAAATAAAAATAAACAAAACAATTAGGTTTAGGTACCTAGTTTACTATAGAGGCTTAAATATTAATAACATCTACTTTTTAAAACTTCTGATTCAAGAATTTAAACCTATTTTCTGTGGATCAATTTTAGAATATCTTTAATTATATTATAAATCTGTAATTTATTTGTCTATTTTAAGTTAATTTTCAGAAATTAAGGCCCTAACTGTAAACCATCGTCTTGGTCAAACATTTTGATGTGAATGAATGTCAGTGTAAATAAAACTTAAAATTATGATGAATATTTACAATAAAGTTTTCCAATACAGGACCTACATTTTCAGGGAATTTCATAAGAAAATATTCAAATTATCGCAGGTGATTATTATATACAAGAGTGATAAAATGACAATATTATTTATTTTAAAATCAATCACCTCTTTCTCGTCCAATTTATTAACAATACTTTTTTAATACATACCTTAATATTTTAATATAATTTCAGATGCAAGTATTCAATAAGACAGTTAAAGTAACCCAAATATACTCTGGCTTCTGGTTCTTATGGCCTACAAGTGTAAGCAAGAACAATTTAAATGGTACTAAAGAAGTAACCTTAATTCCATCTGTGACAGAAATAGCTGACAAAATGTTTGAAATGGGGAAATATGAAGAATGTTATAACATGCTTATAAAATATCAGGTGTTCAACTTATTACATCTAAAATAATCTTAATGAATAATATTAATAAACTTATTCTGTTAGTTCCCTTCGCTAATACTCCACAAGAAAAAAAAATGCATATAACATTGTTCAGTTTAGTATTGCAGTTAAGAAGTTTTGATTATGTTTATTTTCTGTGTTTTTGTTCATGTTATAAGTAGGCAGATGGGCAAATAGGACACCTGATGTTAAGTGGTCACCATGGCCATTGGACATTGGTGATATAGGAAATATTAACTATTCCTTGCAATGCTAATGCACAACCAACTTTGGGAATGAAGATGTTATGTTCCTTGTACCTACTTAATGTACTTACACTGGCTCACTCACTGGCAACAATATTAAGTATTGCTGTTTGGCTATAGAATATCTGATGAGTACCCACCCAGGCGGGCTTGCACAAATCCCTATGACCTAGTAGAGGTCTTGGATCTGCACCCTTGTAAGATAGTCATTAGGGCAATGAGGCATTTGAGTAGCTTATAATAGTTTTTATCAATTATATGTTTAGTGAAAATTTTGATTTTGAATCATATGTATTACATGAAGATCTATATTTTAGTTTTCATCTGCTACAGATTCAAAATGACGTAGAAATCAAATGGCGTATTTGTCGTGCCCTGTACAATATGGCCAAGGATTCTAAATATAGCAAAAAAATTAAAAAAGAATTGATTTTACAAGCCTATGATGTGTTAGTTGAAGAATTAGAAACAAATCCTGATAATTTTGCAGTTCAAAAATGGTATGCTCTGATATTAGATGCCAAAAGCTCAAACGAAGGCATCCAGGAAAAGATAGAACAACTTGAAAATGTTAAGAAACACATGGACGTGAGTTGCTACATATTTATAAGTCATTAATTTTACGAATATTTAATAGCTTCAGTGCCCATGTAAATATGTGTGTGGAGACAGCACTACTTAGTTTTGTGTGTTTAATTAGCGTCTATAATTCAAATTGACTATCCTATCTGGATTTTGCACACAAAACTATGTTTGAATTGGACTCTGTACAATAATTTTTTGCTATTACTATTTGGATTGCACGTATTTAAGCTCTATAGTCCTGTTGAATATTTGCTGCATGGCTTTAAGACTTTATGTTATGTTGTTATAATAACATTAAATCCATTTATAATTGTTTCAGCTTGCTGTCACTCTAAATCCAAATGATGCTAGTCTCTTGCATATGCTAGGTGAATGGTGTTTTCAAATAAGTGAATTACCATGGCATCAAAGAAAAACGGCAGATGCAGTTTTTGCACCATTGCCTTATTCTACATATGAAGACGCTCTTGAGTATTATTTAAGAGCTGAGGCAGCCCAGCCAAGATTTTACAGTGTTAATCTTCTAAGACTTGGCTGTTGTTATTTAAAACTCAAAAAAGAAGACCAAGCAAAGTATTATCTCAAATTAGCCGCAAGTTACCCTGCAAAGTCTGATGATGATCATCGCGCTAATAAAGAAGCTGCAGAGTTATTAAAGAAATTAAAATAATATTTGTTTTAATTTTTTCGAAATTTTTTTTTACGTAATTCATAACTACTAGACATATTTGACAACCTTAACAAATGGCTCGAATAAAGCTATTAGCAAATAAAAAGAAGTAACCAGTTCCGTGGGTTTGCTGATCAGCGTTTTATTTTTTTTATTTAATAATCTGGTTTTCGAATGCTTTCTACACAAATAAAAAAAAATATCTATTAAATATAAGCAAACTAATGCTGATTCGTCTTTGCCCAATCTGTTGATACGTTTCCATAAAAAAAATGGGGCAGCATTTTCAATTTTGCCAATTTTATCTTTTCTATTTTTCTATTTATTCTAGTTTTCTTAATGTTGTTGTTACCTTCAAAAATAAAACTTCTTATATTTTATATAATGTTAAAATTTCTTTATTTACTGTCATAAATCGTGGTAATATTTACTAGAGTTAAACTGTGTTTTGAAGGTATAATAATAGTTGTATATCGGTTTTAAAGACTGGTTAAAAATACTATAGAAGCTGTATGGTGCAGTACGTTTGTCTTTCCTGAAAAGAAAAAAAATCTTTGACATTACAAGAACTTCAAATTTTGAATTATGAAAATAAAGTTCGTTGTACATTCAACAAAATATATGAAACGATTTTAAGTGTCGTTATTATTATTTTAATGCAAAGATATTATTAAACTTATGGCCATGTGCTCAGTAGATGAAAATCTTAGTGATGACGAAGTATTTTTTGGAAAATTATCTTTGAAAGAAGTGAAGAAACGTATTTTCTTTAATAATTTTCGACAAACTTTTCCGTAAGTATTAATTCCTTACCTTACCTTACCACGATATTATTTGTTGTTTTAATTGTTAGGCGTTGAAGCAATTATTTATTTATTAAAGGTGTGCTGAAAGCGAAAAATTTGTAAACGAAGATAGCATTAGTTTAATCGAGACGCATTCTATGCCCGACATATATCCTGTGAGAAATGCTGACGCAGTTATCGACTGTTATTCAAATGCAAACTCTTCTCCAATGGCTCCTACAGATTGGGATATTAAATCAACAGATGATAGTTTTTTAAAACTCGAAGAAATGGTAACTGAAATGGTAACATCTCCAAAGCCTAACGTCAATTATGTATTAGATAATACTCTAGAAGTTGTAGAATATATTTTAAATAATGCACATTTGAACGATAATGAAAATAAGAATGTCGAAGCAAATATTTGTGAAACAGAAAAGGAGCAAAATCTTAACATTCCAGAAATCATTACAAATTCAATAAAAGAAAATAATGATATTGAAATAAAATATGAAAATGTAAGTGAAAAAAATGAAAGAGAAATCATGAGTACAGAACCTGGAAATAAAAGTATTGAATCTAAAACAATAACCGATTTACAAGTTGAAAGTTTATATAAAACACCTTTGAAAAATTCCTACAGTAACATACAGAAATATGTACACAGTGCAAAGACTGAAAGTATTTCGACACCATTTGTTGAAACAAAATGTTCTAAGGAGATATTTAAAACTCCAAAGAATCCCTTATCGTCTAAAAAGTATCAACTGTCCTCTACAAAGAAAACGCCCAGCAGAATAAACCAGTATCAACATATCACTAGTCCTGTTGCATCTTATATCAAGAATGGCCCACAGGTTCCACTATTGAGGGATGTGCATCCAAAAAAACCCTTACCTGGTGGCTCTTCTATTCCTAAATTGGTAAAAACCACAACTGATAGTAAATTGGGCAACAAAGAAAATGTCATTCTACCTTCACTTGCTTATAGAAGTGCTAAAAAAACTAAAATGGTGAATATTTTATTTGTTAGTATTTAGTTTGTGAGTGAATGAAACTCATTATTTTAGTCTAAGATTCTATAAATACAAATTTCTATTAAACTCACACTCAATACTATAGAAGAACATTTTAAGAAACCCTATTAATATCAGTAGTAGTAGTTTATTTTATTTTTTTTAAAGCATACGACGGCAGACGAGCATATGGGCCACCTGATGGTCACCAACACCCATAGACATTAGTAATATAAGAGATGTTAACCATCACTTATATCGCCAACGTGCCACCAACCTTGGGAACTAAGATGTTATGTCCCTTGCGCCTGTAATTACACTGGCTCACTCATCCTTCAAACCGAAACACAACAATAGCAGGTATTGCTGTTTTGCGGTAGAATATCTGATGAGTGGGTGGTACCTACCCAGACGAGCTTGCACAAAGCCCTACCACCAAGTAAAATTCATTAAAATGTATATCAATCAAAATAGCCCTCAGTAGTCTGCCTACAAGACAATTACTACTTTGTTAAGTGTTTTGTTCATACCAAATATTATCAGCTTGTTTCTAAAATTTTATAATAGATTTGTGAAGTCACTATTCGTAGGCACCACATAAAGGGCCTAAATTAATCCCAAACATGATTGGTAAATTGCATCAATGAGGTTTTATATGTTATTCATTTTGTATATGAGAAATATAAAATCACATATATTTGAAACATAAATGGATCTATTCATGAATGAATGAATGAATAGATCCATTTATGTATAACCAATGAATTAAATTATTAAGAAACCAAGATCAACTATTTCTATAAAGAGAAAAGTACTTATGCTCTGTACTGTTTTTTTTATAAACTTATATTAAATATGTTTCAGATAACGATACCTGACAAAGAGAAGCTGCCAGAGAGTCCATGGGCTAAAAAAGTAGCTTCTTCCTTACCGAAACCAGTTGTAATTAAACATGACCACAGAGAAATGAACGCTTTGAAAAAGTCTCTGTTATCTCATCAAGAAGACAGCTTTGCTGACCTAACACTTCACCAAGCTGATTTATCTGTTTGTACTCAGAAATCTGCAGTAAATAAACCCTTATAAGTCTGACTTTCTTAAATCGATTTTTAACCAATAAAAAGTTTCACTTTTAATTATGTAGTTTCAATGTCACCTAAAGTTTAACAAATCTTTTTGGATTTCAGCAAATAATTGTTTAAAGAATAATTATAGTACTTACTTCAAATTTAAATTATATTTTTTCATACAACAACCCAGGCTGTAATCAGTGCTGGTAGTCTTTTAAAGCTCATCTTTCACGTTCTGATGGACGCCAACTGAGTTTTTGTATATTTATTGTAGTATAATGTAGTCCTGTATATACAGGATTATTTGTAACACACCAGCAACCTCGCAGGACTAGATAGCTAACACCATAAGCAACAACTTTTGTTCTACGACTGATAATTTGTTAGATTTTATTTTCATACAAAAATAAGTATTCATTTAATTTCCTGCTTGAACGTTTATAAATTTACGCGCATCGCAAAGATCGATGCGTCGCGTCGTCCTTTCGTTTATGAATGAAATATAGACCTACAAATGTCACGACAGTACGACAAAAACTTGTAAAATATTTATTTTTCATGTATTATGTCCGAAGTCGTAGAATAAAAGTTCTTGCTTAAGATGTTAGCTATCTAGTCCTGCGAGGTTGCTGGTGTGTTACAAATAACCCTGTATAATTTACATTGATGATGATATGAAAATAAAAATAGTTTCTATAAGTATATAATATAGACATATATTTATTACAGTAAGATGTTACATGGACATTTATAGACATTTATAATTAATATTAAAGATAAAGAGTATGGATAAAAAATAATCGACCACAACTCAATTTATTTTCTTAAAATAAACTCGTCGAAAAGAACATTATCATGCTCTGTCTATTTTTTTACAAATAATATTGTTAATACACTAGTTTGCCCAAGATTGACAATCGTATTAATATATATCTTAAAAATTAAGCATCACTTATTAAAAGAAGATACATTATTTTATATCACTAATATCATATTAATAAATCAATTACTAAAGCCTGGTAGGTTTTGTGTTGTTAATATGTATTAACAAAAAATTTTCTTTACTAACTCTCAAGTTGATAACACATCGATTTATATTATTTTCATTTTAAATAAATAATATTAGTAAAAAAATTTAAGTTAAAAAACCATTTAAATATTTTTTTTTAATAAGCATCATAATTACAAAACTGGCATTTGGGTAAAAATTAAACACCTAAACAATTTATTTTTTTTACATTTTATAATATTAGTATCAAAACAAAGTGAGAATATATTTAATAATGTAATAATATAAAAATGTCATAACTACTAAAGTACAATAGATACTACATAGAAAAGAAAAAAATTCAATTTCACCACAATACTGAAAAACTTAACAAAATGACATATCACAAAATATAAGAAAAAAAACAAAACATTTATAAAATTACAACATGTATTGTTATGTTACAATAATATTGTTGCTTTTTAATGTAAATATGTTAACAATATTATTTAACAACTTATTAATCATAGATCATTTGTGCTCTCAAAAGAAAAGTAATAGAATAATATAATCATATTATAAATTGGACGTTATTTATATTAATTTTATGCTGATATAACTAATTATAAAACCTGGGCAATAAAAACTCCTGCCGACATCACGGCGATTACATAGGTATTGCATATCCTTTAAAGTGTTAAAAAAATATAATTTACATATATAATATGACTAGTGAATGGATAACAAAAAAAGTACATAAAAAAAAAATAAGAATAAGATCATAATTAGTTTAAAAGATCACTGTCTAGGAACATTTTTGAAATAAATGCTAAAGCAATTATAAGCCATACGAGTAATGTCAAGTAATAAATTCTAAAAACTTTTATTAAAATATATTTTTATATAATCATATTTATATGTTCAATAAGCGCATATATTTAATATACAATAGACAATGGTTTGGCCGTGATCATTCTTAAATACTAACATATGGTATGTATGGTAAATAGGGGTTGTTTAGATGATTACTTAAACATTGCTGTTTTTTTTTCTTCTATCGAATGAGAAACGAGTGTTTAACGAAATATTCGCTTAAAGACTTTAATTAATAAGGCCGTATATATTTTGGTATACCATGTTTATGACATCAAGTTTTTTCCATATAACTATTCAAGTCTTAATTTATTTTTTGGGTAAAGTTTATTTTTTATTAAGAGCCTTCGTATGAAAGCGTCAGAATGGTATCGATCTTTGTCAAAGTAAATAGAAAATGTCAGACCTTAAATGAAGGAGCATTAGCAAAGAGGTTCTGAACAATAATTGTCTGATGATGGTAAAGGTTAATGAGGAACATGATTTTAGCAAATGATGATGATTAAGATTACACTTTGAATACACTTTGACACAGTCTCCAGGTGAGTTGGCACAAAAAAAACATGTATGTGTTTTTTTTTAAAAGATTTTCTGCTTATATTATCTACTTTGTTGCAACTCCTTTAAATGGTGCTGCAACATAACTACTGTACTGTCCAATAGATTGTCATGCAAATATACACATACATATTTCGTTCATATCCTATAATCGAAATCCCATTGACTGACTCACCACGAAATCAATTGAATTTAAATTTAGCATAGTTTACTCCTTTAGCGAATTTACGCAAATCATATTAAAAATAAATTTTTCATCATCTGAAATTTGGAACATAAGTTTTCAAAATAATAAATAAAAGCGTTACTTTGTACGATTTTTACCCGTACGAAGTCAGGACGGGTAGCTGATAATTTACTGTACTTAATTTCATGTCAACATAGAACGAACACAAGTATATTTTTATTTTTTGAAGTTACACGCATTCAGTACAAGCTTACATCTAATAAAATGCAAAATATATTATTTACAAATATTCTTCAAAAACTTTGTGTTTATAGGATGCAATCACATCTGTGTGTATATCCCTTAATCTAACGCTTCCAATATCATTACACATATAGATTAGTAGTCTTTTTAACAGTGGCGTAACTATAGGGTGGCAGGGCTGGCAAAACGCCACGGGCCCCCGACCCGACGGGGCCGAGAGGCCCTGAGCTCAGAAGTGTCTTAACATTTTTATGATTTTTTTGTTTTGTCATTTTCAATAACATTTTAGGAATATTTGCTTACTCAGATTGAGGGCCCCGTATCTTTGGTAGCTACACCCTTGAGGGGCCCCATGCGATGGATTTGCCACGGGCCTCAGTTGGTATAGTTACGCCACTGCTTTTTAAACTATAGTAATTCGCTTAGAGATTCGTAAATATTCATTATTTAAAACATTTAGCAGTAAGCTGTTTAGTGAGTATGTATGCTTACTTCGAGTTTGCCATAAATTTTTACGCTTACAGCATTCCAGGACGATCCCGCTCATGATTTCCAACCTTTTCGAAGTACATATAATCCTGTAAAAAAATAGAAGTTGGATAATTAATCGGCTGATTGGCTTTTGTTTTGCAAACCTGCCGTCAAGTGTGTTATGTCTGCCAATCACAACAAAAACACACACAAGTTAAATCCAACGTCAACGAATACACTTACAATCAAGAAACACGCTCCAAGAAGAACAGCTTTCATCTTGATATCCATATCCATTGGGAAGGTAATGCCGAAGAAATCGCTGTCGGTGAAAGCTTCGCGCGCCAAGCCGGACCAATTCTTCCTTATTTTACCGATCTCAACATCACCATATTTATTGCATATCTAAAAACACGATGAAAGTCCGATCAGTTAAACGTCACATGAACACACGGACACATCATACATTACAATAGGATTATAGGACCTTATAAAATGTTTAAAAAATTATTCTATTGTAAAATTGAAATGAAATGCACGCGTCCAGTCAATTTCAAACAAAAATGTAACTTTGTTGAACCTGTTTTACGTCATTTTCTAATAGCATAATATGTTACAGCTCGGTAGTGATCAGGGTTGGATTCCGTAGTATAATTATACTATTTGTACCATTATTTCATAGTATGTATATAGTATTGTAATGCCACTATACTACGCGAATACCATACGTTTATCTAGACCGAACGACTTGTATTATGTATTATATAATGCTGTTTGTTTCCCAAAAGTTAAAAAATAAAGACGATATCTCGTTAAAATGATTGAAATAACAAAAAAAAGGTCATCCGTAATCCGTATTCTCACTCGCTGGAAAAGTGTAAATCGGCCACATAAACGTCAAACGTGGTATAATTTTGGACAAATTTAGTATAATTTTATCTGCCATGTACAATATTTTTTTTAGTATCTGTATCCAACCCTGGTAGTGATAGATGGCGCTGATTGAATAAGTCACTTGTCCTGAATCGCGCCATTTAGGTATTTGCTACTTATTAAAGAAATATTAAATATAGATGTGGTAACTTCACAGAATGGCTTGCACAAAAACCTTTACCACCAAGTGTTACCAACGTTTCCAATATATATTTTTAATACCTGCAAGACAAAACATTATCTCAAAATAAACAAGAAAGTTCTTCGATCAATAATGCACCAGATACACAATCTCATACTAAAGTTCTCTTAAATCTGTCGCCGATTGTGTTTAAGTAATTAAGTTAAAATAAAAATACAATGCTAAGGTTGTATTCACGAAACTATGTAAAAAAAGCAATATTTTTTACGACCTTTACTTGCTTCTGGTCAACACACATCAAAACAAATTCAACCCTACACACATGTTTTAAAGTCGGAATTACAAAAACCAAAAAGAGCAATAAAAAATTTCGATCGAGGACAAGGTTATGATTGGACCATACTAATTTGAAATAAGACCACAACCGTATTTGTGTTCTTGTTTTTCGGGCCGTTTTTGCAGCGCTTACCGGTAATCTAATACATTATTAATCGAAGAGAAAGTCACATTACAACTATAATTACTCCATTAATAAAAAAATTGATTTAAAAAACATATATTATAATTTCGATATTTTAATTTAACATAATTTCAATACGTTCTTGAATATATTTTTATATGATTAGTAATATCTTATATAAATTATATTTGGCCACGGTTATCTCTCGTACGTCATCCGACCTTTGAGTTAATTACATGGTCACATATGCGTACAGTAAAGAGTTATTGACTTACTAATCAACAATTCAAGATTACCACAAACATAGTTATTTTTTTAATACTTTCCTCATGCAAAAGGCAAGGGTATTAATCCACACTGTCTGCAAATATTGCGCAAGCAAACTTAAAAGTATTTATTTTTATTTAACCGTGTTACCAATTATTACACAGTATTTACAAGTGAGTTAGATAACTTTCTAAATAATTGCAAAAGTTTGTGAGTCCTTTTGACACAGGGCTGTAGTATTACGTATAAATATTTTCATTTAAAAAAAAATCATGAAGTGTCAATTTGTATATAATTTTTGATGAATTATATTTATTTGATGAATTATAAATATAAACTAAGTACATCATGAGGGGGTTTGAAATCGAAGCCTTTATTTTAGATTGAAGTGTTCAACTCGGGACCGTCGACGGCTTTATATTAGTTAATTAACAAATATATGACAGATCGGTACGTACTTGGAATTCCACGTCACCACATATGGAGAACGTGCAACAAGGCCCCTTCAACTTCATCACTGTTTCACCTATTTCGTTCTTGATGGCGAAGCTGGGCTTTAGTAACGACCACAACTGTTCTATGGAGCCGATATGAGTGCCCGGTGGCGAAGACACCTGCATGTTTTGCATGAAGAACGGGCACAAGCACGTGTCGCACGCTAGCGGCCGGTGTAAGTGGATCACCTGTAATAAACTCAGCTTAGTGAATGGTCACAAAAAACCGGTCCAAACTTTTTTAAATATTATTCAGTGTTGCCACGCTCGGCTCGGATCAGTATAAATACACTTGGCACAAAAGTTTAGACAGACAGGACACAAGAATATAAAGCTAAAGAAGCCTCATTCTCATTCTCATGACGAGACGGTTGGCGTGGTTGGTAAGGTACTTGCCTTTCACGCCGCAGGTCGTGGGTTCAATTTCCATCCAGGACAGATGTTTGTGTGCATGAACATGTCTGTTTGTCCTGAGTCTGGATGTAATTATCTATATAAGTATGTATTTACAAAAGAAAAGTAGTATATGTAAGTATATCAGTTGTCTGGTTTCCATAGTACAAGCTCAAAGCTTCAAAGACTATCGTCAAAATATAATCGTATATCTAGTTTTTATTTGGATTTTATCTAACATTAGTTATCAACCGCGACTTCTTCCGGGGTTGAAAAGGTGGTAGGTATTAAGTATAAAAAACTAACATCTGTCCTTCCTTGAGGTTCCAGCTTACTCGTCGTGAAAGACAAACACGAGTTACTTTTGCATTAAAATTTTTAGCATAGATTTGCGCTACTGGACTCGACTAATTTGTACGAAATTATTAGAAATATGGAGACCGTTTGCCCATCGTCGAAGAGCAAGCACTTCGCAATCGTTACTGGTGGCAGGATTTTGTGTAAGCTTGTCTGGGTAGGTACTAGGTACCAACGACTCATCAGATATTCTATCGCAAAACAGCAGTACCTACTTGGTATTGTTATGTTCCGGTTTGAAGAGTGAGTGAACCAGTGTATTTCTTACAAAGCTAATGTCTATAGGCATTGGTGACCACTTACCATCAGGTGGCCCATATGCCCGATCGTCTACGTATTCTATTGAAAAAAAGAAATCGTTATTAATCTACAATTATTCATTAACCAAGCGTAAGAGTTTCAATAACATAAATAAAATACCTCATTATTCATATTGTCCATAATCTTTAAATGAAACGGTCGCAATGGTCCGCAACAATTTCTCGTGCAACAATCATTGTCTTCAACAGCATAGAACACTTTCTGACCTTGCTTGTTTTTAATCGTGTACTTGTTGTTCGTTTCGAAGCCGACAAAAGCTTCGAGTAGCTCGACCTTCTGCTTAACGAGGAGCTGATCAATCATACCAAGCTGTTCCAAGCCCGGCGGACAGTCGCGGAGCCCTCGCGGTACACTCATCCATCCACCTGAAAGATCATTTATTACAACACGTTATATCAAAGGTTAATTTTCAATTTATCGGAACTATAATGTATAAAATCTATATACTCGTTTCTAATACTTTTGACTTTATAAAATTAAATGAAACGTAAATCTACCAACGGTTCGAAATATAGATTATCCGCCTTATTCATAAACTTTATTTAACTGGTGATTAGTTAAACAATATTTTGTCTTCTTCTTTCGTATGTCAAATCAATAATGACAGAAAGAGACAAATCAGTGTTTAGCTAAACAGTAACTAAGCAACGTTTATAAATAAGGCCGTATATATCTATATATAATTGCTCGTTATATACAGAATGTAACATAAACCCTGCCCGACTCGTGAAGTGGTTATTGGGTATCGTGAGTCGGTTCTATTTATGTAAACATTTTTAAAATGCTAAGAAAAAGAATTACCCATAAAAAATATTTATTGTCATTTTCAATTGTAAATAACGAAAATTTCATGGACAACTGAGGTCATTACCTCGTGTCCTAGCTACTCGATAGGTAAGAGCTATCGAACGCTGTCACCCGCCCATGTGTATGACCATGTAATTTTCGTCATTTATGTAAATTAATTTTTTTTCGCAGTAAATTAATCATTACATAAATAAAACAGACTAACGATACGTAATAACCACTTCACGGGTCGGACAGGGTTTTTGTTACACACTGTATAGATTTGATTATTTACACTTATTTTATATATATCATGTATGAAAATCAGATATCTCGGTTATTGTCGACATGTGATGCAAGTTGTCTTATATTTGTTTTATAAACAATTATCTGATAATATTTCCGCGCTTCCTATTTCGGACTCACACGTGATGACAACATGTCAAGAACAAAGATGTAAGAATTAAGAAAGTGAAATCAAAGTCAAAGAATAGAAAGGAAGAAAAAGAAGGAAGTGTCCGGTATAATTACACAAACACACTCACAGTCACACACATATACGCTTGTGATAATCAAGAACAATAAACGAAAGTAAAGAACCTGAACTTAAACAGCCATTAATTTTTATATAAAAATATACTTTTATTTAGTCATTAATTATTTATAGGATGATGTTCTGATTTATGTATAGTATACCATGTGAATAGCTTTGTGGTATTACACGGATAGACGTGTTAATATTATATCCTATGATACAAGCCACTTAATTACTGGTCACTGCACTAGTTTCTTAAAATTCATGGAACGGATGATATTTTAAAAGTTCGGAGTTCGGACATGTCACGTGATGGACAGAACTTTTTTTTAAATAATGTTTGTACACAAAGGGTATTCAATATTTATTATGAAACATTTCTACCGCGACCAAGTTTCATTTTTGTCGTCGAGTTGTACGTATTTTATATACTTTTTAAGTATATTTATACAGATAAATATTATCTGTGGCATTATGTTTCAAGGATATCCATAGTGTTGAGTTACACTATTATATCGTGATATTACATTTCATTAATTAAACATTATGGCCTTGCTTTTAATCGTCGCTAAGCGGTTGTTTAATTTATCATTGCTTTGAGTTTGATGCTTTCGCTCTTTCAGTCATTATCTATTTGACAATCGAAAGAAGAAGACACAGCACTGGAGGCCAATTCTTCTAACATAATTACCACATTATCGGAATCGAATCGAAACATAATTGTTGACTTGTAGCTTTTTTGTTATTCTAAGGATACAACGATCCAAATGATTCGATTTGTCCTTGATGGAACGTCAAAAGTTAACAATTAAGTTTGACTTTCGACATGGTTTTTTAGCTTTTGTATAATATGGTAACATACTGTTTCGGTTTTATGGGAAATAGTCGAAGCTGGATCGGAATCGAATCGAGAACGTTAATAAACGTTTTGCATTAGTGGAATTGGCTCCTGTTTAATAACTTCTATAAGTATGGCCGCTAATTTCGAAACTGACAAATATTAATTAGTAATTACACAAATGAAAGTACATAACAAGTATGTTAGTGATTAAACAACTTAACCTAGATATGTGTTAATGTAAACATTACCAATACAAAACAATTATTAGATTCCCTCCACCACACTTATATAATCGATAACGTTATTTAACCTCCTTTCTTCGTCAGTCAATAATTTTTCATATCGTTTGGAACGATTCTTAAAAAGTTTTCTATAAAATCTATGGACTGTCCTTTTAGCACTGGCTACCGTTAACGATCCGACATAAGCATTCTTATTTTTAAAATTTAAAAAATTCGAACACTTCTTTTTTAAATAAATTGAAATTTTATTCGATTTTTCCGAAGTTAATTTTGCTTCTTTTGATGATATCTCATCGTTTAATATATCAAAATTATTATTGACATTAGTGTTAACTGTATGCATTATTTTAATAAAATTATTTATTATTATTGAAGACTTTTAAAGATTTATAAAACTATTATTAAGGAATTCTACACACGATTAACTAACAAGACAACAGTAATGCAATTGCATTACCTATCAACGATACTCGTCTTAAAATGTTTCCAAAGTAAACATCTTTATCTTGTTGTCATTTCAATTAAATTACTTCAAATACAATAATAATAACACAAATCCAAGAAACTGCGTTTTAAAATAAACTTAACTTAATATGTTGCGTTTACTTATTTCATATTTAAAAGACTTCATTAAGAAATGTCTTTTTATTATTATCCTCTTATTTGTTATATACTATTCAGGAATATGACGCTTATTTAGACCCTGTTATCATTTTCCATTCACGTCACGATGCTCCATCGTAGGTTGAGGACAAAATGGAACACTTATGAACTTTAACAAAAGGTTATTTCTTTTTTTATATAATTGTATAAAATAAAACCAATATCGTAAAATTGAAATAACGTAAAGCAAAACATGCTTAAAAGAATAATAAGAAGACAAAGATTGTTTTTATTATAATTTTGAATAAGTAGGTCTTTAATACATTTTCGATGTTTGAAAACTCTAATCTCAAGAACTGTGTAACAATACTGTTGTAAAATAAACACGTCACGTCATTGACAACTGAACTTTATTCTTTATCACCAGCCAGGTAAATGATTCAACTACAACATCTTCCCCTTTTAAGTATTAAAGTTATAGTTTACATTGATAATTAATATAACTAAAACCTTCCCCCTTTAAATTAAATATAACAATATATGAACGGAAAAAAAATCAACACATTTCTTAACATAAGACAAATAAATCATTTAAATATATTCTGAGCTAGACGTTGCTTAGCAATTTCCTTAGCTCTACGAAAAGGCCTAGGGGATGTAGGTTTTGTGATGTTTACATTATCATTTGCAATATTAAAATCTTTAGGTACAGGCAAATCTTCTGATGAACTTACATCCTCGTTAGCGTCACTAAACACTTCGAAACTGTTGTCGTTATCAGGGCTTACATTAGACTTACATTTTATTAAATGACGACGATTTCGTCTAGGAGCATTAGTATGTCCGACTAATTTAGCTCTACTCCTATATTTTCCATCAATACAAATAACAGGGTCACCTTCGTTTAAAGTCGGTAGAGTTTTACAACGTTTATCATAATATATTTTAGCTTTATTTTGTTTACTTATCATATTTCAGTAAACGATCCCTGACCGTAATTTGATGCACACCGCATACAATTCGATCTTTAATCAAATCTTCTTCTAATGTCAAAAATTCACAATTTTTGCTTAAAAGGCGCAGCGCTGTGACGTATTCTTGAATTGACTCGCCGATTTCTTGGTTTCTAGAGAAAAAATTGTATCTCATCAATGTGACATTTGATTTAATACCAAAATGGCTATCAAACTTTTTTAATAATACATTGACATCATCGCGATCTTGTTCTTGAATAAATGTAAAAGTTTGATATATATCAAATCCGTCTGAGCCTATTAGATTTATTAATAAACTGGCTTGAACAGTCATTGATTCAGCATGTACTCCTGAAGCTTTCAAAAATAATAAAAATTGTTGCTTCCATTTTTTCCACGCCTCAGCCCGGCCGACGGGACCTCCGACTCCGTCCATATTTAGTTCAGATGGCGGTCGCGCGTGTTCCATATTGAATCAAACCAACAAATATTGCGATATAATAATTAATCACATTTCCTCATGAATACGTAACTCTTATTTTCTGTTTCTTTAATGAATTTAGCGCATTAATCGCATTTTAAATATTATTTATTAATATTTAATAAAACCGCTGTCACCATGTTGTAAATTAAACACGTCACGTCATTGACAACTGAACTTTATTCTTTATCACCAGCCAGGTAAATGATTCAACTACAACAAATACGATATAAAAAACTTACAGGAATAAAGGATATACAAGTTCAAGTTACGACCCTAAGATGGAGTAAAAATATAACAAATAATATGCAGTAAAATTTTGATCGCCCTGAAACTAAATTTAACGCCGGTATAAAATTAATGACCGATGTGAGTTTGAATAGTAAACCTCTACGTTACGAGCTGAACAAGGGATGCTACCTTGTCTAACTCTGTACTGTCTGTCTGTATAATCAGTGAAGATAATATTCATATATAAAAAAAAAAATATTTATTTTATTCCACCAATCCGCATTGGAGCAGCGTGGTGGAATAAGCTCCAAAACCTTCTTCTCAAAAGAGGAGAAGAGGCCTTAGCCCAGGAGTTGGACATTCACAGGCTGTTACTTTTTTATGATATAGGAAGCCAACGCTGTATACAATTTAGTTTCTTATTTTAGAGTACAATCATAAATAACATAAATATAAAAATTGCATACCTCACTTAGCCTGGCTAACTTAACAAGCATAGGAAAACCAAAACAAAAAAAAATAGTACAATCTATGTAAGTTAACTTAAAAATAAATAAATAAACAAAATTATGGGCTTACTTTGACATGAGTACAGTCATGCATCTTCGAATAAAATAAATGAGAGGCAACGTTAAGTGGTTAGATACTTTTTAATCTGTCTTTTAAAGCGTAAAGTAGACTGTTGAAAGATATCTAGGTCAGCTTTTTTGAAAATATAAATAAGTTTAACTTCGTAAAGCGTAGTAAGCATAGCGTTGTGTATATGTGCGTAATACGAATACAAGTCTTTATTTACTATTATTATATTATTTTAATTAAAATTGTAAATAATACTCATGTTTTTCAAAAGTATTTGATAAATCTAAGTAGAAATAGATATATCAATCATTATTTTTATTAGTGTCTGTGAATGTAAATGGTTTGTACCACTTCCTAATTTATAATATAAATGTGATCATTTTATTACCTGGAGCTTGTGGAGCAGGCTGTTGGACCACTGGTGGTATATAGGCTGGCTGACTATGATAGCTGGGTTGGTGAGAAAATGCATATCCTGGCTGAAACCCAGTCTGAAACTGAGGCTGAAATCCTGGCTGGAACCCAGGTTGGAATCCTGTTTGCATTCCAGGTAGGGGCTGAGCACCTGGCGGAAGTATTGGAGGGACCGGATAAACGTTGTGCACTGGAGGGCCCGGATAACCGTTGTGCGCTGGAGGGCCCGGATAACCGTTTTGCGCTGGAGAGCCCGGATAAACGTTGTGCACTGGAGGGCCCGGATAGCCGACTTGCGTTGGATAAGTTTCATTACCATTTGCAACTTCCGACGGAGGTGCATATCCTTGATTCTGAGTCGTGTTTGGACTTTGCAGGATTTGCTTGTGTGACATGATTCCTGAAAAAGTAAAATAAAAGTATTTGATATTACAGTACTCTAAAGCAATATAGGTAATATTTATTTACAACATAAATACAAGTTACCTTATCAATTATTATTATTATCAAGACAGTAAGTAACAAATAAAATAAACTTACAACGTTATATATATGGCCTAGTTATAAATATTAGAAGTCATAAAGATCACAAATCAAGTGTGGTATGAGAATTATTTTTTTTGTCTTATGTTTAGGCTGTCTAGCATTTGGGCCACCTGATGGTAAGTGGTTACCAACGCCCATAGACAATAGCATTGTAAGAAATGTTAACCATCGCTTACATCGCCAATGCGCCACCAAACTTGGGAACTAAGATGTTATGTCCCTTGTGCCTGTAATTACACTGGCTCACTCACCCTTCAAACCGGGACACAACAATACCAAGTAATGCTGTTTGGCAGAAGAATATCTGATGAGTGGTAGTAGGTACCAATCATCAGATAGACAAGCTTACACAAAGCCCTACCAACAGTAATTTTTTTATTATAATAATAAAAAAAACAAATAACTGGCCACCCTTTTCAAGAGGACTGTCTCATAATGTGGGATTAATGTATAATGAGCCACCACTAACACATAGAAGTTATAGTCAGAACCTAAGAATATAATAATAAATAAATGCATATATCTCATTATATTCTCTTATGGAATATAAGGGAAAAATAAGAATTCACACAGTACAGTACTATAGTGTGTGGGCAAATAGATTGATTGGCAATTGGTTTATAAATTATTGATTAAAAAATGTATGGGATAAAATGATTATTGGTCCGTGGTATAAAATATATTATCATTAGAACAATTTACTGACTATTCGAAGACTCAAAAAGTCAAAGAAAAATATGACTACTAAACAAACCTAGTTAATAGTTTAAACTTTTTCGTTTCCTTGTCCTGAATAAGATATTTTAATAATTATAATTGTACTTTTACCTGCACAATTATATTCATGCAAATTAAGCACATTAAGTAGCGAATCTGGGCCTTAAGTGATGTATGAGAAACAAATGATATTTCTGTTTTTATTAAATTAACTTATTTAAAAACGAATACTAATACTTACAGTTTACATACAGCGGTGATGCAAAAAAACGATTTCAAACAGTAGAAGTTGAAAACACTTTCGCTTATTTATTTATTGAAATGAGATTCAATTGAGATCTATATTAAAGACACACACTGTCTTCAATAAAAGCTTTTTTCTAATTTTAATCGAAAATGACTGACCGGCAAAACCCGAAGAGTTATGACCTAACAATATTATTATATTATGTATTGAATATTGATTTTGAGTTGTTTGACGTTGTTTGACATCAATATAAATAGAACCCAAAATAATAAACTAAAGTCGAACCAAAGACAATACCGCCACATCCGTTTTTAAATTTCAAGGGAATGTTTTAATTACTATTTGTCTTATGTTTTTTTATTTGTATTTAATTATGTATTGACAACTAGGATCAAAGAATATACATTCGTTCTAATTAGGATTTGTATTCTCACTACACTGCATAGGCTATATGAATGAATATATGAATTTAATTATTTTTATCGTCTGTTTCAAAATATATTGTTTTTATTAAACTATTAAATAGGCTGTCATAATTTTGTTTATTTTAAATACACCCATAAAAAATATTTTTATTACAGTTTCATTTCTGTTAAAATAAATAACTTATTTCTAAACGAAATTCAGTATAGACAACATGATATACGAGCTTCCTGTGAAGTGTTGCTAGAACATGTACTTTTCCTTGCCAGACAGTGGAAGAAAACATATTAAAGTTATGAGTATAACTTCAGACCGTAATAGAAAAATATAATATCTGAATCTGAATATAAGAAAATGTTAAAGCAACTGTTATAAAAGATCTTGAAAGTTTTCATGATGGTTACTTTAATCTTTTTTTTAAATAAATTGTATACTTAACTAAAGTATAATTTTAAATAATTTATGTTTTTATTATTTGATAAATGTGTTCAATAATTTATTGTTAAGATTAGGAAAACGGCTATTGTTAGTTTTTTTCCTTAAAATTATGAATGTTTCTTAATAATTGCAACACTGGCATCCGGTTGACAATATTCCCATTCACCAATCAAACCGTTTCATTGCAATAGAGTGCATTGACCAACCTGCTGCTGGTGCCAATTCTAGCAAAGAGCGAGTCAGTTGGATAGATGTTGCTTCCGTGTTTGTACTATCGAGTGTAAAGTGAATAGAAGAGTCCCGCGATGCAATCAAAGTTGTTTTGCCACTCATCTAACTAAAATGGCGTCCCTGTTTATCATTTAGTTAACATTCTTTATGTGTTCGTTTCTTAGTGATCGCATCCGAGTGAGTCATTAACCAACATAGCAATGACATTTTTATAGCACAAAGTGAGAATACGTTTCTGAAACGTTTGTAGAAGACTGGCAAGTGTGATTTATACAACACAATAATGCGCGAATTCAAAGTCGTCGTGCTAGGCTCGGGTGGGGTCGGGAAGAGTGCTTTGACCGTACAGTTTGTGTCTGGATGTTTCATGGAAAAATACGACCCCACCATAGAAGATTTCTATAGGAAAGAAATCGAAGTAGATAACTCACCATGTGTTTTAGAAATATTGGACACCGCCGGCACAGAACAATTCGCGTCTATGCGAGATTTGTATATAAAGAATGGCCAAGGATTTGTAGTTGTATATTCATTAACAAATCATCAGACTTTCCAAGATATCAAGCCAATGAAGGAATTGATAACCCGCGTCAAGGGATCGGACCGTGTGCCTATATTGCTAGTGGGCAACAAGGCCGATTTGGAACACCAACGCGAAGTATCGCAGGCCGAGGGCTCGGCACTCGCGCAAATGTGGAGCTGCCCGTTCGTGGAAGCATCGGCTAAAAGCCGTACCAACGTCAACGAAATGTTCGCCGAAATAGTGCGTGAAATGAACGTTAGTCCTGAAAAGGAAAAGAAAACTTATTGTTGTTGTACAGTGCTTTAATATTTAGTGTGTAATGTGGCATTTATTTCTCGTAAGACTGCAAGGGCGAGGAGGGAGTGAGCCCACCTCGGCTGACGGCCGCAAATCTCCAGCGGGGCCTGGGCGGCGGCGCGCCAGCCCTGATCGCTGGACTCTCGGCGGTCGTGATGCGCGTCATATCACGTTGTTAATATCTTTGATACATACCATTGTCCAATCGAGGTGCTTTATCTTATATTTTCATACTTTAGTACTGGTAGATACTCCCGCAGTAACCATTATCATACAAAATAAACAAAATGTTAATTTCTGTGTTCTGATTAGAACATTGTATTTTAGCTTCAAATTAAAGATGATGGTTAATTTTATGTTGGTCTTCAAAATCAAACGTGGAATCAAAAGCTGTATTGGATTTCTAAGCAGCTGTAACAATTGTAATGTAAAGTAATGTTAGTCAACTTTGTATATATTTTCATGAGATTAATGATGTGGAAGGACAAGGACGGTTTTAGAGAATAAAAAAGCCATCCAAATATGCAATAATCTTATATGATTGTGTAGAGTGAAGTGCGCTGAGTAAGATTATACACTAAGTCATATTGCAGATTGTGTATTGTGTAAATTATGTTTATATGAGAAATCAGTAATCAAGAAAATGCAGACAATGATTTGTCAGTTGCGTGATTGTGTTTTAAAGTCTACCAGGATTTGTGATAATACATATAACAAAGTATCTATAATAAAAGTTTTAAGTGGGAGATTGAGTAGTGAAGTTTTATTCTTCAGACTTAAGGTAACCAATTTGTTTAATTTCAACCTATTGTTGTGAAATATTTACAAAATGTGGCCTCATAATGCTTCATTTTTAAATTGCATTATGACTTTTATTTCTTTGTTTATATTATAAAACTTATAAATTAGTTAAAGCCTGATTTTGAGCTTTATTATGATTTGAAGCTTACATTATTTTGAGTCTCATATAATTAAGTTTTGATTTAACCAGGATACAAGTAATATAAACACTTTTGATAAACAGTATATAATATAAATATTTTTGGTGTTTCCAAAACATTTTTGGCCACAATAATGTATACAAAGTTTGTAACTGGAAGCCAGCTTGTCATAAATCTACCATTGCCCAAAACTAATAGTTCAGAAATTTATTCCAAAATAATTTTCTTTTTTTAAATCATAATGGTACCGAGTGATGATCTTGTGTTTATTAAAATCATGAGTATTTAAAAAATCTTACAGTATTATTATTATATTATTTTTGTTTGCATAACATATTTGTAAATAATAATTTTTTATTACATTTCTATAACAGTTTTAGCTGAAGTTACAATTATATATTTATTTTTTCTAAATGTAGATATCAAATTAAATCTTCTGTAGGATAGGATAGACTTATAAAATGTGTGATTACATTTCTGCAAAATATTTAGTATTTCTTATCTAAAGTAGGTGATAACAGAGTGATTTCAAGGATTATGATCTGACCATCTACCTATCAATATATATATTATTAAGAATAATCATTGTAAAAATAAATAAAATGAACAAATTCAATCTGGAAACATTAACAGAATTTCTGAAAAAAAAGTAAGAATTATTTACTTTGAAAGGAAATTATTGGTATATTTGATACAATTGCAATTATACATTAATTTAACAAAAAAATATTTTTTTAGCCACTTTTTGTATAATTACAAAATACAAGATATACAAGACATTTTCTCCTTAAATGACTCAAGTGCATTTTGTTGTTGAATGAGTCCATCTGGATTTCACATGAGCAATGATGGAACATTCTACTTTTTTAAAAACCCACAACAGTTTAAATTTAAAGTTTCGAAATATATAGTAATGTAGTTAAACTTTTTCTATTACAAACTTGACTGGATTGGTATGACTCATTCGTCAATATCCTACCACTGGTATACAGCTTTGGAATTTCAGATACCAAGAAACATATCCTCTTTCTTTTCCTGAATGATATTCTTACAATGCCAATGCATTGTTTGACCACATATTGTACTATATTATACTAGGTGATGATTGTTTGCCTTTTTATAACAAATAAAAACAATTGAAATACGATTTTTCGATTTAGTTGGAATTAGTATGTACTGACGATTTCACGGAAATAACGGGATTCGCCGTGTAAAGTGATCGCGGGTTGGTACGAATGATGGAAACGCATACTCGTAAACAGTAGCGTGAAGCGTCTGTTAGACCGTGACGATGTACGCAACCATCTTTGCCCATACAATATTTAACTGTTTCGTTATTGCTTTAAATTAACAGACTACATTATAAAGTTTTATTAGATTTTCCCTTCAATATAAGACATGAAACAAATTCTTCGTGTAATGTTTCTTTTTAAAAATAGCATTTACATCTGTTAGTATAGGTTTTATTTATATATGGCATTTATATAAATAGTAAATCCCCTAGTAGAATGTTTTAAAATATATTTTGTGTTTGTTGTCATATATTGTTCGATATATATACGTATTGCAAAAATGATATAGATATGCGAAAACGCAATACACTTAACACACTTATTAACTGGTCTATGTTAAGCTTTAGAATCACTTGTTAAAGACCACATAAAGTGAAGGTCGTGGTTTAGTTACTCAGTCATTTTGAGCGTTACTACTGTTTAGATTCCGTTACCGGCCCAGATAAAGTCAATTTATAAGCGCTCACAGCAAATACCGCGTTGTATAGTTATTTCAAACCTTTGGTTTTTTTCAAATACACAGAGGAAAATGTGTTATCGGAGAAAGAGAAAATATACTTCCATTATGAAGTTTCAAGGTATTTTTACAAAGCGGAGCTAACGATATTTGATTTGCTAAAATCGCTTGAAGCTATTACGTTAATTTTGTCTTCAATAAAATTAGGTTATTATGTCAATTTAACCAGTTCTTAAGTAATGGATACAGATATTGTGGTAGGTATATTTCAATGCAACGTGAGTAAAGGATTTTTATTATACGCAAAAATAAAAGAAAATCATGAATTATTTATGTGTTATCTTCATTTGCAAAGAATATTTTATCTTGACAGTTGAAATAATAAAGAATGAAAACTTTAAAAAGATTAGATAAGTAGCTATAATCATTGCTGTGTCCTGTTCGTTGAGTGATTCAGCTTACATTATTCTATTTCAATTTTCTTTTCATATGAATAACACATCAAAACACGAATTGTTTCTTATAACAAGAATATACAGTGGACGTTCTTATATGCATAATAATACGATGCACTTGAGTTCGTAACTTGTTATTCATTCAGATGTAATCGACTTTCATTGTACCTTTACATTAGTATTCAGCTGTTCGTCCTTTCCACCCTTTCAGCGGCTCAAAGCCGATAAGTGGCAGTTTTTATTATTTTAATTATATGTTCGTACCAAACCACATTATTAGTATAAAGTAATATTAACACTAGCAACACTCAAATGTGAAAGCGTAACGTCAGTAGGTAAATATGAATAGATGTTTTTTTTAGTGCGAATGATTTTTTAGTGGCTTATTTTTTTTTATAAAATGTAAACGAAAGTACTTTGGCTTATCAAAGTTTCGCTTTTAGTAAGATAATAATAATAACATTTAAGAATAGTGTCATTATTAAAAAAGTAGATAACAAAATTTATTTACTTAATTTTAATATTCGGATGTTTCTAAGTGTCAAGGTGTTTCACGTCAAGTTATTATAGTGTTATGTATGTTTGTATGTATGTTTTAAATACTCATTATACTTGCAGCTGTTACAAGCAGTTACAGTAATCTCATAGGCTAGCCATATTACAAACATCTAAATTTTATATTATTTTTTATATGGTAAGTGTTCACTACTGCCCCGACGTTAGTACTGATAGAAGTAACTTGAACTATTATTTAAGCGCAAACATTCACGGGACTTATGTTGTTTTATCCCTTTTGCGTGTAGTTACACTGGCTCACTTAAACTATGAACTGATCGGTTATTTGGCAGTAGAATAATTGATAAGATAGTGGTCCTATCCAGACGAGAAAAAAATTATAACTATCATGATAGATAGTGGTCCTATCATGTTTTAAAAGCAAGAATCATCGGGTCTCCATGGAAGTTGGAAGCAGCAGACTGAGCAAATATTCGTCACGACCGGAAAATAAACTATATAATATAAACGTAATGAAAACTCAACGTTTACGCTTGCTGAGCTGTGGTCATCATTACTTTATCTGTGCAAATATTTGTAATAAAATTTTCACCTACTTCAAGTTGCGTTGCAAGTGTGGAAGCGATGTTAATACAACAGAATTCATAATAATTATTCTACATTTTTTATTAAATTATGTTTTATTTAAAATCAATAACAGACGTGCTATTTACTAAACAGTGAATTAGTTTATTGAATTGAGTTTCCTTAAATGTTGCTATTAATATGTATATACGATTCTATGCATATTACCTAATTATCCTTTATTATCTTGTATAATACCTATTTATACAAGGAAGAAAATAAAAATGATCTATACAGGTCATATGTTTCCGCAAGCGATTATTTGTTGTTAATTATTTTCAAATTACGAAACGGAAAATTACTTTATTAATACAATTTAATTAGTTCGGCATATTGCTTAATGCAGATATTCATCGATTATAGATTCTAGATGTCGTAGGTACTGCAACGATAATAAATCGCTTGCCAAAAACCGGTTATTTGAAATTTCAATGAGTTCATTTTGATACATTTCATTGCGAATAAATATCCATTAAATTTGAATTGTTTATGTTATGATTTTTCTCATTAATGCATTGCGTTTGTACCAAGAGAGGTTTATATAGTATGTATTCTTGAACATTCGTTTTTTCTATTTTAATTATATGTATAACTGCCTTGATGTTCTAGTGTATTCTAAGGCAGATCGCGAGGCACTAGATTAAAATCCCAAAGGGTTGGTATAGAAAATGTTATCAGAGTGAGGAATTAATGCGTATCTGGTGCATGTGCACTATAATGCCTCCTGCATAGATTGTAAGTTCTTAAGCGTATCCGTCGTAGGCAGAATTCGGTTACAATGAGAATATATTAGTCCAGATTTAAAGTTTGATGAAATATGATGTACTTAAAATCCTATATACTGTCTAATTGTGAATCACAGCATTTAGATTTTAATTTTAATATTACTAATGTCATTGACAATGATAAAAATGAATCAACGGATATTTCTTTTTATTTATATTTCGGAGAAACCAATTTTGGCTAAAATGTATTACGCTCTAGGCTTATGAGGTCATTATTTCTTAATGGAATTTTATTGATTACGAATTTAAATATTTACGTGCTTTACACAGAAGTTTTTAGCATATTTAAATATTTTATAATAAATATAAATACATTTAATATTTAACTTCACTGTCTATACCCTATTCGGGTCAAAGAAGGAGTAGAGATAAGCAAACTTATCGTTAGATTTACACATTCCATGCGATTTGCTAGTAGCTATATTATGCACTACAAACAGTTCTTGACTAATATGTATCTTTATTTATAATAGAATACTATTACAATTAATAACTTATGTTCACTTTAATTTCAGTTTAAAAGTTCCGATAACTTCGCCAACATTCATTACGGTTTTTTCACGAAATCATTATGAATACCATAGACAAGGTATCGAGAAATTCTATCATTTAAATTCAATGTCAAAGTAGTATATTTGTCTTTACTCTTGATATTGGCGTGTCTAGCAACGCGTGCTAGAGCAATACCTTCTACTTGCCTCCACACCATAACCCTCCAAAACAGCCAGCAGGTGAAAATTTACGCTCTTTGTTACTACTACCAAAGCTTGAAAGATATTAATTAACCAATGTTAATTAATAACTTTCAACCTTTGATATAGAGAAAGTTAAACTATTGCCGTTTTAAATATATTGTCAACTTCCAGTTTTAAATATAATTTCCATATTTATCGTACTAATTATATATATTAATTTGAATTAGTTTAAAGTTCATCTAAATTAATGTTTAACATACTAACCTACATGTTATATAGATGAATCTATGATTGTCTAAACAAATATCCATATAAAAATACGGTTGAAACAGAACACATCTTTTTTTATAGTCGGTTAAAAAGTGAGTATGGCTATATTGAAGTAATAGAGTAGTTTATTAATTCGGAGTGAGTAATGAGTTGGTAGTATAATTACATGTTGTACAGCTGGGCAAGGATAGCAGCGAACAGCAGCATCTCCCGCGCTACTCGCGCGCTCTGCTGCGTGTGGGGCGTAGACGGCTATTAATAAATATAACGTACGCTCTGCATTCGTTTCATACATCACCTATCTGTTAGGTAATATTATTCTAAATGCTTTCATAACAATAAAAATACTCGTGCCTTGGCTTTGTAGTGAAATTATCGGTTAGCCGGCAACAACGAAACAGTTTTTTTTTGTCGCAATATTAAATGAATAAATATAAATCTACTCGTGTTTTTTATTACTACAAAGCGGACTATAATGATTAAACTCATTGGTCAACATTATATTTATGTGAGTAACTAATATTTGTTATTTATTCAGTTAGAATGAACATGAATGCTTTTGATAGCCCTCCGTTCTCATGATACGAATGTTCTCAGGGAACAATGAATGCGGGTGCTGGTGTCTTGTTTCTATTAAATACTTCCACAGCCACGCTTACATTAAGTTTATGTTTAGTTTACGGGAAGTCGTTAAAATAGTATGTAACAAGATAACTAACTACCTAAATAGGTACTTAATTATTGTTCGTCTCACTTCTAACATTGAATATTTATAATTGAAGGTTTATATATTTTTGAAATCTTTTGAATTATTAACATGTATATATCTATTTCCTAAATGAAATCTTTAGTTTATAATCCATTCGACTCCGAAATAAAAAAAAAAAACAAAAATAGGTCTAATAGTTAACTTGGTTTGCAATTAATTTTTCGTACGAAGTCATTATAGTTGACGTAAAAAAATATATTTCTGTTTGTTAATCCAGGCTTCTGCCGTGAACTACGAAAACAACTAACGACCGTTTTTTTATGTTTTTCATTTGTTGGTTTTGGTACAAGTTTTGTTTTAAAATGGCCTATTTGTACCTGAGTTATATAATTGCTCTAGAAGTTACATATTTGAAGTGTAAATTAAATATTTGCCATTTTGTAATTTTCCTGGCGGCATACAAATATATTCAAAAACCATAGCTAGTTTGGGTTTATTTAATCTTTATTTATTTTCAGTCATTTCATACATTATATAGGGTTTGTCATGACCAACAACACCTGTTGGTCATGAGGTGACATGGAGCATCGCTGGCCCACCGTCGGTCGTCGAGTTTTCTTCGTCTACCTTCACTAAACATTGACATGCTTTGGACACATTATACGAGCACTGTAATTCTATGTCTATTCTGTTGTAAGGATATACAACTTTGAAATTAGAAATTATTAAACTTAGAAATGTTATACTTGGAAATTATTAAATATAAAATATTATAAATAACAAACATATATCTAATACTTGCAGTAGGTATTTGATTTATTTTTCCGATGACCGGGGCACACTCGGTGCCCTGGACATATGGCGAGCCCCACATACCCCCCCCCCCCCACTGTTCCCGTGGGGGGAAAGGCGTAATGAGTTTTCCCAGCGTCAAAAAATAAATAAATAAGGTATTTGATTTCATGACATCATAAAATAAGATCACATGTTTATTCATAACTTTTATAAACAAGCAATCCTAAACGTAGAACTAGTTTCCGATTACGTAAGGGTACACCTAACCGGGTGCTTTATATCTTAAGTCCTTTTCTATAACCTTGACAAGGTATATAAGTAAAAATTTCATAATAATAGATTGAGTAGTTAACACGTCAAGTTGTGAAAAAACAATCAAGTTCACTTTCGCATTTATATTATATTAATATTAAGAAGCCGGAGAACTGTTTTTAACACTTCGAATAGTGAATATAGAGCTCAAACTATCATATTCATATAAACCATTTTTAGTACCTGCCATGTAATTTTCTAATATTATAAAAATATATATAATATGAGAGTAGCAACAACTAATTCATTGATACACTTTTGGATAAAGATGGAAAAAAACTTTTTCAAAAGATTAAAAATAATCATAGAAATACAAAAGTATGTTTTTTCAGTTGTGAAGTGAACAAAAATTTTATTCCAACTTTAAACGCAGTGTCCATTTTAAGGATCAAATGTAGATACATGTTTTGGTCAAAATAACAAATTAATAATCTGATAATAACTACAGAATAAGATAAAGTAAATCAGAGCAAAACTCTGATAACATTGTTCTTGCATTTGCGAATATTTGTCGGCACAATTCTAAAGACCGAACCTACTTGTCAGTTGTAGGTTGCGGGCACACTCCTGCCACGAGTCCTTGGCGAGTTGCGCAAACGCCTACCTTGACTTGCATTACTTGCACCCAACATGGCAAGCTCATTTTAAACATAATAATACCAATACTAAGTATACGTATATACTTGAAATGATGGCACGTTTTGCTTACTTTGTGTTTTGATTGGGTTATACGATTTTCGTATCTATTTGTTTAACAATAAAATATGTTTTCCATTTTTGGGTTTCGCTTACTACATACGTTTGGCTTCATGTAAGGCCGCGGACACGGTGGTCCTGGGTTCAAATCCCAGGTTGGGCCAATAAAACGTTATTGAGATTTTCTGTCGAAATTTCTCAGTAGCAGCCCGGAGTCTGGAAGTTGCAAGTGTGTACACTCCCATGCCTCGGAAAGCACGTTAAGCCGTTGGTCCTGCGCCTGAACTCTTTCTGGCCCATCGGGCTATGAGAGTTAGGGAATAGAGAGTGCACCTTTGCGCACACACTTGTGCATTATAATATGTCCTGCGCAGTTGGCTAACCTCTCATGAGATTGGCCGCCGTGACCGAAATTGGTCTGGAGGACCATTATTATTACATACAGCATTGGTCTAGCTGGCAAGCTAGCCTTTGAAATTGGACGATAGAAGGATAATAGGATGACGGACAATGCAGCAAATGGGCCATTTGATATTAAGTGGTCACCTTTACCCATAGACAACGCCAGTGCAAAACTCTCGTTAACAGTTCCTAAGACGAAATCTAAAATGTATTTATTAATTCAGCCTATAGGTACACTACACTGGCTCTTCATACCGGAACTCAGCAATACAATGTGTTAATATTTGGCGGTAGAATAATTGATGAGTGGGTCGTACTGACCAAGACGGGCCTGGTCTTTTTTTTTTATTTCATATGCTTTTTTTATTTCATCAGGCGGACGAGCTTATGGGCCACCTGATGGTAAGTGGCCACCAACGCCCATAGACATTGGCATTGTAAGAGATGTTACTATCGCTTACATCGCCAATGCGCCACCAACCTTGGGAACTAAGATGTTATGTCCCTTGTGCCTGTAATTACACTGGCTCACTCACTCTTCAAACCGGAACACAACAATACAAAGTACTGCTGTTTTGCGGTAGAATATCTGATGGGTGGTACCTACCCAGACGAGCTTTCACAAAGCCCTACCACCAAGTGATCATGATCTTACTACCGATGTTTCAAATTCAACATAAAAGCATCATACTTGTACACAAATATCGAACAAAACACTTGAGAAAAGCCGATGAAGAAAACCGCTTGGAGACGATCTTTTCTTTCCCAAGTATATACTCAAGTTATAGTCTATAAACTCGATTTTATAATAACTTTTAGTACACATACTTTGACAGTTTCTTTAAGTTTATTATTGAATTTTCTATGTGCCTTTCTATTATAATTTAATAAAAATCTTAATCGAACTCATTAGCATTAAATAGTTAATTATTCCTTCCTGTAATGTATTTATAGTCGAAGTAACTACGTATATTGTGTAAATAATATAAATAATAATTCCTGGTATTATCCTCAAATATAGATGTCAGTAAAACATTCCTTAAAGTAAGACATTGTCGAACGAGTTTTTTTTTAATTTCCATAATCTGACAATACGTATCAATGTTACTATCATAATGTGTCTACGTACACGATGTTAAGACATACTATTGATCAGTGGCTTTTTGGGGTCGGGTGAGATGAGCAATCGAACACGTGCGCCTTCTGAGCAGCGACACAATAACAAAATGAAAGACGTGCATTGTGTGCGATGGCTCTCCGCATAAAATGCAGCCACGTGTTGAACAGGTTTCGATTTAGGATAACTTTACAGTTTACCCTTAGTACATCCTACTAATATTATAAACGATAAAGTTTGTGAGGATGGATTTTTGTTACTCTTTCTCGCAAAACAGCTTATTGAATGTAATTGGGAGCAGTGACAGTTTATACCTACTTACTGTCACTCTCTATCTCACACACACACTTACTCATGAGCTACATCCTTCGATCAACAATACCACCAACACCAGTGGTATTGTTGATCGAAGGCATGCTTCACACATGCCCCCTCCCACGTGGGCGGTTGCTAGTAAATTAATTATATCTTGTTCTAAATATATATATAACATATGATTTAAATTATGTTAGCAAGAAATAAGGAGGATAACAAGGAATAAGGATAGCTATTTAAGAGTATTTTATGACAAAATATTATAAATCTAGTGTGTCTTATCACTTAAAACCTAGTCATTTATTTATTTACAGCTGAGTACGCTTAATACATATGCTATTCAAAGATATGCATGTAGTTTACAATTTATATTGAAGTGCTTATTCAAGAACGTTTTTGTGAACTTTATGGTCACAGACGCATCGAGTCAACTTCCGTTCGCATTGCTCTTTGACCGCGCCCGTTTTATTCCTTTTAATTTAAGTATTATTCAATGAGTTTGTTAATAAAAAGAAATTGGTAACATTTTTACAGAATAATATAATATTGAATGTTGAATGAATTTATCATTTACCTATTGTATGAATTTAATTATGTACGTTAGAAATTCTATATAAGTACGCATATTTAAGTTCAACGATCCATGACACATCTGTGTAACTATCTAGAACAGGGGTAAATTCTACTAACAAATTGTCACTTTATCGCAATCGAATCGGAGCGTGATAGTTGCCGTTTATCCGTTTTCCTATTCTTTAATTTAATTATCGACTATTGAAATAATAGTTAACAATTGATTTTGGTTTTGACACAACGGTACTTGCTAACATCATATTGTGTTGGTTCCGATCCGAATAAATATAGATTAGTCTAAATTGGATCGGAATTGAAGCGGGAACGTATCGCAATCGTTATAGATTAGTAGAATTCGGCCCCTGATCATTAGAAGTGAAACTATATCGAATAGTCGATCACGAAACTTTTGTTAACATTTAGTGATTATAAGTTGTACGTGCGTGTGTACGGTAGTGTTTGTAACATGCAATGTCGAATCGGAGTACGGTAGGTAGTTGGTAATAATAACTATGTACGTAGTAGTCGTGCCAGAAAGTGAAATTAAGAATGTGGTCGATAAGATTTTCACTAATTCACTTACTGAAGTTTATTGTTTTGCGTCTTAATAATTTGCGCAATCATTTAACGTGACATTATTTTATGATCGTTAATGACGTTGGCTTTATTGGATATTATATATGTATATACAAGTGAAATTATACATGTCTGCTAGTAAATACAATAATTCGATATCTCTTAACAGCTTAGGGAAAACTGTGGTTAGAATTCCGGGTTCAAGCCCGGGTAAGCACCATATGAATATCATGTTATTAATTTTTCTGTCTGTTGTTTGTTTTATTACGAAACTATAATGAAGGAAGCGGTAAGTGTCGGATTGAAATCTGCCACATGTGTATCCATTAAACCACATAGAAGCAGCGTGGTGGAACAAGCTCCAAGGATAGGAATGCACCTAGCATGTCCTATACATTAAAGGCTGTTAATTTACTTTTATATAGTTTACTAAAACTAATTTTGTCTATTAATATAGCTGGATAGCCTAAGCGGTGAGCGAACTAAGACTTGGTGCTTAGTGACTCTGCCCAGGAAACACTGATATCACGTTCTTCATCGTCATTTACAATAATACCGCTCCGTTATATTTGTTAGAGGTCACATGATTTGAATAAAAATACAATGTTTTGTTTGTGACTCACAGCATTGTAACATTTTATTCTGAGAATGATAAAAATGTTTTATTTAAACTCACTCGTTCACATAACTCACGCTATGAAGAAAAAGTGTGTAATTATGTACCGCAACTCGTATTATTTTATTAAGATTCATCGAGATATCGAAATAGCTCAGTGGATAGAGGGTGTAAATTTTAACTGAAAGTCGCGAGTTCATATCTTGGGTAAATACTCTCCGTTTTTACATGTTTAATTATTTTTATGACCTATTTTATCCGCAATATTAAAGGAATATCGTGAGGAAGCCAGCACGTGTTAAATTCCACCACGTGGATATCCGTATCTCACCTGCACAAGAACTGAACGTCTGATAATTTACTTTTTTAATTTTCCATTGAGGTGATTATAATTTCAATTATAATATTTGGTCAAGTATGTAAATGATACGTTACGATCGCATAACCTACACTTCGTCACGTCAAATTGTAATATTACAAGATAATAAATCTATTGTTCTTTCAATACAATCGAGTTGAGTCATATTCACATTAGATAAGCCATCGCTGATTAACATTTGACTTAACTTTACCAATGGTCTCACATTACATTTGAGAAATGAAACTATTTCATTGATGCAAACTCAAATTTTGTCAGATATATTGTAATACTTATTTCTAGTCGAGATGCGATGGTTCAGTGGCTAGAACAACTTGAATATTAACGTGAAGGTTACGGTTTCAAACCCGGATAAATACCACTGAATTTTCATGTACTCTATTTGTGATTATAATTCATCTCGTGCTTGTGAAGGGAAATATTGTTATAAACCCTGCGTTTTTAACCACAAACTGTCCAACCTCCTTCTTTCAACCTTCTACTCGAAAGGAGAGTCATTGCCCAGCAGTGGGACATTTATAGCCTGTTACTCTACATCGTAGTGAATTTACCGTAGAAACTAAAATATTCAATAGTGCGATGACATTCTTTGAGTGATACGTAATAGTGAATGGTTGAAATATAATACGTATTGCAAAACGATTTATATAAATACACAAAACTAATTAATTAAAAAGATAGAAATAACTTTATGTCACCATATATAAAGAACCTACGTTCTTTAAGTCGTGATAACTTGGAAACAATCTTTATAATTGCTAATAAAATTTCGAACAATTAAATAATTTTACAGTTTTGAAAATCTCTTCTTGATTTTTTAACAACGTACCGTACGTACGTTTATTATGTAGGTCATAGGTACTAACTGTTATGTCAAGAGTAATGCAATCAATAAGAAAGTGTAATACTTCAATATTGAATAAAGTATTTTAAATTTGAATGAAAACGGCTAGCAATCCTTTCGCGTCTGATGTCGGGAGAAATTATGAACTCACTGACGTGTTTTATGAAGTCCGCGACGTCTTGATGATTTGATATATCTGAAGATGACATATTGATGATGATGACGATGATATCTTCCTGAGCAATTTTACGGCAATCAAACTCAAGAGAAACTAGCCAACTCTATCCCCTTACTCACATAATCCGATGGGATGGCGAATTCGACACGATCGGAATGAATTCAGTGCTTTACATGATTGACGAGGCACGGAAGTAAACTTCCAAATTTAAAACTCCGGGCAGCTATTGATAATTTCTCGAAAAAATCGACTTGGATCGGAACACTTCGGGATCTGTAGCCCTTCAAGCTAGAGATCAATAAAACAACCAAATCCCTTAATATACTTAGTACAGGAGCTAGGACGGTGCTTGGCGATGAGTTCTAAAGTGAGATTAAAATTTTATTCATTAATTTATCATAAGGCGAAACGCACAACCCAATATTAATTAACATGCGATACTGTTACATGGTGTTCGAAATTATATTATTTTTTTGTTCAATTCAGCGTTTATTGCTCACATTAGAATTGGGTATATAAGGTTAAATTGTCTTTTTTTATAATAAATACTAAGAAATTGTATGACATGCTTCAATGCTCACGTGCTAATATATAGCTAGATAAAATTTGATCAATATTTGAATCACTGATTGCTATAAAATATATTTCCAAAGCATAATCTAATTTGAAACGGATATTGCGGCGATATTAGTGCTTTATGTGTCTAAATATGAACATTGTTTACTGTTTACTGAGGTTCAGTGGTTGGTGCGGTGCCAAACGTATGTCATCTCTACCCCTTAATGTTTAGCCTAAAGTTCAATGCCGACGTAAATATGTTTTGTAAAGTTTACCAGAGGGATAGCATACGTTTTGCGTAAATAAATGGAAAATATTAATGTTATTGTGGATTGTTTTTGTTGATTTTATTTATTATAACTTCTATGGGGTTTTCCAATAGGGACGCTTGAACTTTGACAGCTGATTGCGGCCATGTTGTTTGAGTGACAGCTGTCAAATGCAGTGTGTTATATTCATTCCGTCCTCCCAAACCACCATGGCAGGTTACAGTGTCGAGCAGCACGTGCAAATCATAAAATTGTTTTATGAAAATGGGTCTTCAGTTCGAGCAACGTTCCGCGCACTTCGCCCGTTTTACGGTCGCGATGATCGTCCTGCCGAGTCGACTATCCGTCGATTGGTGGACAAATTCGAGTCAACCGGGTCAGTTAACAATCAGCCGGTTCCCGTGCGTCAACGTAACGCGAGATCTGCCGAGAATATCGCCGCTGTGCGCGACAGTGTCCTCGAAAACCCGCGGCAGTCAATTCCGCGTCGCGCACAGGAACTCGGCCTTTCGCAGACGACAACTTGGCGAATTTTGCGTTGTGACTTGAGCCTGCACCCGTACAAGATCCAGCTGACCCAAGAACTCAAGGTTAATGACCATAGACAGCGCCGTGTGTTCGCTGACTGGGCATTAGAGCAGTTGGAAGTTGACGCCGATTTTGGCAAAAAAATTATCTTCAGCGACGAGGCGCATTTTTGGATGAATGGCTATGTCAACAAGCAAAATTGCCGTATTTGGGACGAGACCAATCCACACGAGGTTCACCAAGTGGCAATGCACCCGCAGAAAGTGACTGTTTGGTGCGGATTTTGGGCCGGAGGCGTGATTGGTCCGTATTTTTTCGAAAACGATAATGGTGTGGCCGTCACCGTCAATGGTGAGCGATACCGGTCGATGATAACCAACTTCTTTTGGCCTGAAATCGAGAATATGGATCTGGACAACATGTGGTTTCAACAGGACGGCGCTACGTGCCACACAGCACACGCTACGATGGAAGTTCTGCACGAGCAATTTCTGGACATGGTCATCTCGCGCGGAGGCAACGTGAACTGGCCACCGAGATCGTGCGATTTGACCCTGCTGGACTTCTTTCTTGTGGGGTTTTCTTAAGTCGCAGGTCTATGCCAACAAGCCGCAAACCACCGATGCCCTCAAAGTCAACATACGCCACGCCATCGATCAAATACAGCCCGATTTGTGCGCCAGAGTCATCGAAAATTGGACCTTTCGTGTGCGCGCCACCAACCGAAGCCGTGGCGGTCATTTGAATGATGTCATATTCCATACATAATGGGGTTGATAGACCTAAATAAATAAAAAAAAAATTTCGCAAATATCTCTCCTACATGTATTTTTTTTTGCATTTCAAAGATCAAGCGCCCTTAATGGAAAACCCTATACTAACAATTTACACTTGAACAAATATTTATAAATGTTATAACATTAAAAAATAAATAATGTGTAGGATTAACATGATCTTGGGAGTAGAACTTCAAAATTACATCTTAGCCTGCCTTTAGAGAACTAAACAGTTTTTGTCACTGGCAATTCCGCGTGGTCTTTCTGAAATGCAACGAAAATCATTGGCAGCCCAGGCATAATAAATTATTGGCTGAGTTACGAATGCTCGAGAGTGTATTATTATGGTCTGTTCGTGCTTTAGTGCGCTACGAACCTTAAGTTAAAAAAAAAACTTTTTTCGGTAACAAATCTAATTTTAACAAAATTAAACTCACTTTAATCCATAAACGTTGTGAAGTTTAAGTTTAAATAAACTTGTAGGTACTTAAAATTTGACCTATACCTATGCAATATTTAACAATAAACCTATATTGCCCTATTTTTAAATTTCTTCTAGCAAAAATGAAATTTATTAAAAATACGATTTAGAAACACAATAAAACTGTTGATTTGTTAAGAATCAATAGAATCGTAAGAACCTAAGTTGTAGAAACGAATGCTTCCTAGGAGCGTTGTAACAAATGTCATTGGGAAGTAGAGCAACTTTTTTCTTGTCTTTATCCGGCGTTGAATCAAGCGAAAGGTATCATCGTACAGCGTTTCCCGGTGAAATCGCGTGTTCACAGGCGGCTAACAAAAACTAGCGATATTCTGCTACAAGTTGCTAATTGTATTGAAATATGCGCATAGGCAGTTGAAATCGAACAAGAATCAGACGTGCTTATAGGCCTGACTCACGTTCATCGTGATGGTGGCAAATAGCCAATGTTGCCAGCGCTTGTAAATGACTAATTATTGTTGAAAAGAATATACATACAATTACAGGAAATAAATCAGGTCAGAGAGGAAGTATCGTGTTTGTTTATAATTCGTATACTTAGTCTAAGGAGTTACACATTTGTAAATAAGTGGTATTTTGTTTTCATTGTTTAAAAATAAATATATTAGTATGTATATACGTGATAATATGTTTATCATTTCCACAAAACATATTTTTATTATTACTTATAATATTTTATTAACGCAATCTATAATATATCAAGATAAAAAGAGATATGATATGATAGATGCAAATAAAATGTCGACATTTATTTTTGCAAGATATATAGTAGCCATTGCAATGATTTTGCTTTTTCTTCTTTCATTCGTTCGTAATAATTCTGTTCTTTAAAATGTACACTAAATAAGTGCAAACTTAATATACATAAATAATAATATCCTGGGACATTACTCACACACAAGAACATCTGATCCCAAACTAAGCAGAGCTTGTAGTATGGAAACTAGACAACTGATATACTTACATATACTACTTTGTTTTTGTAAATACATCAGAGGTCCTCCAGACCGATATCGGCCACGGCGGCCAATCTCAAGAGAGATAAGCCAACTGCGCAGGACATATTATAGTGCACAAGTGTGTGCGCAAACACAGGTGCACTCTCTTTTCCTTAGCTCTCATAATCCGATGGGACGGCAATCCGACACGACCGGAAAGAGTTCAGGCACAGGACCAACGGCTTAACGTGCTTTCCGAGGCACGGGAGTGTACACACTTCCAACTTCCAGACTCCGGGCTGCTACTGAGAATTTTCCGACAGAAAAACCCAATAACTATGTATTGGCCCGACCTGGGAATTGAACCCAGGACCACCGGGTCTGCGGCCTTATATCTAGCCACTAGACCAACGAGACAGTCATAATTTAATAAATTAAATACATATTTATATAGATAATTACACCCAGACACAGGACAGACAGACATGTTCATGCACACAAATGTCTGTCTTGGTTGGGAATTGAATCCACGACCTGCGGCGTAAAAGGCAAGTATCTTAACAACCACGCCAATCGGTTCAATAAATATGTCTTGACTTGCAAAACTCAAACTATAAGATAGAGACTTGAAATTAGGAGGAGGAGGGTCTTCCTTTCGTAAATCTATTTTTGCGCAGGCAAAGTCGCAACAGATCGTGCTAGTTTGCTAGTAAAATAAAGCAAAGTATTTTATATTACAGGTTGATTACGTGCTTGGAGATCGCCCATAGAAAGTGAACGTGGGAAGCTTGTAGAGGCTTTGCCGTCTTGACGTCATTTAACCGGACAATTCGATGCTATATTTTTAAGTTTTTAATAAATATTAAACAGATTTTGATGTTTTTTACTGTGGTAAATACTTAACAATTAAAAAAAAATTATATTCGTGAAAATAAGAAGCTGGATCTTATACATAAAATGTTTGCATGTTTTTTTTCGTATTTGCTGCGTTAATGTATCATGCGTTTGATTCCAAAACTTTGTATAGGTGTTATTGACATGTGAGTGAAGTGTTCTGCCATAGTGCCATCAACGTACAATAGGGGGCGCTAAGTTTTGTCAGATAATCGTTTATACAGAAATAGGGAAAGACGTTGCCTTGCAAAACTCTGTCGGCGCTTACTTAATCATAAATTGGCCTTGATATTATTTAGTAAGCTCAACTATCATTTGCAATAAGCATCTAAGGGCATCTAAGGGCATCATTTAGACTTGATTAATTGATTCTTAAATGAAGAAATCTTGCTGAATAAAATTTTTATTACCTTATTAGAAGGATGAAGTTGTATGGCGATATGATAATTATATTTCAAGTTTATTTTTTTAATAGGAAGCCAACTTAGCATATTATATTAACGTAGTCTTATAGGTAACGTATATATTAAAAGAAAAAAATATATTGTATGCCCCACTTAAAGGCTAACTCAGCATGCATAATCTTATAGAAATTAATGCGAACGGTACAGGCGATCATAAATACAAACGAAAATATCCTTATTAAGGCACACAATCGAGTTCTGAGTGACCTCAGAACGTTGTCAATATTTGTGTTATATTATATTAGATAATTAAAATTAATGTAGGATAAGTAGAAAGCATTCGTTGAAGATCGCTTAATTACTTTTATTTTAAATATATATTAGATTTGTTTTTTTTTACGACGTATTCGTAATGTAGGTCAAGTGCGAGGTCAGGTAAGCATAATATAAACATTTAATATAATATTATGTATAATATATAAGTGCTATTTCTGCATGTTTTATGCAAATAACTAGCTGTGCCCCAAGGCTTCACCCGCGTATAATTAATAAAAATATAATAAATTATTTTATTACTATAATAACACACACGCGCGCGTACACACACACATGGCTACTGGTAAAGAAATACGTAATTCATGATTTGAAATTAATTTATATTTAATAAGATACCGTAGGGTTTACCGATCTTATATATACGCCATTTAAATTTATAATTATGCTAACATTTGCGCCATCACATGTTCTTTGTGTGTGCCAATTTTCATCAAGATTGGTCAAGCCGTTCTTGAGTTATAAGAAGACATACAGACAGACAGATAGACAGACAAAAATGAAAAAAATAGTATAATGTGAACCACTGCATCATAAAACGATAATTTATCACAAAATTAGGTGAAAAAAAAATGTACAGACAGAAGTAATATTTATATAGTAGTATAGATATAGATGAACCGTCTGACTGTATAAGTTTTGACTTGATCGATTCATATTAAAACTATGTTTGTTTTGTCGAGACTGTTCAAAGTTATGTCAGATTCCGATAGATTGAGGTGTAATCAATTTATAAACGAACTCTATATTTACCGTCCAAAATGACTCATTCCAATTTAAGTTGGTTAAATGCCAAAAGAAGGGAATCTGGACGCGATAATTGGCGATATAGATGAGTTATTTTATTAAAATCGCTACTGATAAAACGCATGGCACAATTTTACCCAAATACATTTCAGTGTCCTCATGATATATCCATCCCATCACGAGATGAATTATAAACAAAATTATAGCATTTCATAAATCGGCGATGCTTGTTTGTAGCCGCGATCTTTGCTTTAGATTCATGTGTTGCGATTTCGGCAAAATCAACAAAAAAAATAAAGCTAAACGCGGGTGAAACCGCCTGTCACAGTTGAAATTGTTAAATATTATCTTTAATCATTATCATAATTATTAATAAATACCACAACGTTGTTAATGTGATACATAGTTAAGTTTTATTAATTAATTTTAATTAATGTTATCGGCAATATTCTAGTGCATGTTGTTTTTTCTAGTAATTGGTGGTGAATTTATATGTACTTAATTCTAGTTAAGTTCTTTATTATGATATAAATAAGTATACTATGTATAAATCAATTTGATACTTAATACTCATGAAAAGTGTTACTTACTCTTTGTTACACAATCTATTTTTATGAATTTCTTCGCTTCGAAATTTAAAATATTATAATGTTATGAATGCGAAAGTTGATGTTTGGGTGGTTTCTAGTCAAACTAGCCTGGAAAGATTATGTCATAAAAGTCAATTACGAATAATTAAATGAAATATGACCGCGAGCGCTCTATTATCAATATTTAAAACCGTTCTTAATTATTTATATAAAAATCGTATTTAATTTATGCCGAGTGATGTGGACGGTTGATATTCTATAAATACGCATAAACGCAATCTACAACACTACCAAGTTTATACACTTGTAAAAATGATGGTAATTCATAAATTGCACAGCTGGTATGTGCAGTGAGGGATTTACGTAAGATAAGTCAGCTTATCAGGGCAGGGACGTGACGCCAACGTAGAAAGCGATTCAAAGAACGATTTGCGCAATATCACTTCGAGGAGTAACTTGCATATGATTAACAAAATTAAAATACACGCGCTTGCAATTCTTTTGATAATTTAAATTTATGTTTTTAAATTATTAGTATCGTTCTTAAAGTATTAAAGGTAATACGTAAATTGATTCTTGTTTAAGAACACGACGAAACGAATTGTACTCAATTAATTAGTATTGCGTAAATTGAATTCGGTGATATTAGTTCTTATTGTAAATAAATTAGTGTTAAGACTTTTTCCATTGAACATTATTACAACCTAATTATGCACTTGTTCATTATTATTTCAATTATACGCAAGTTATATTAAACATAAATTAATTACGTTACTTCAACGTATTGAGAAAATTATTTTGTAATAAATTTGTAACAACAATACAATGTTTCAAAAATACATTATTATGAAGCCAAATACGAATACATTCTGTATTCAATGTAAACAGTTTTAACAAAATCAAGTTTCGTTTATTGTTGTTTTAAATTTGGTTTGAAGTTAAATACAATAATAGTCAGTTGCAACGCATCATAATATTAACGCATATCTAATGAAACGAGATATAACGATGACGTAGCCCACATCGGCTTACTCCGTATCGCGCTGTTGATCTCATCCTGTCGCCACTTTTATGTGTATTCTGTCTGAAGTGCGAATGAGAGATCAGAGCACATCCACTACGGATAAACATCCACATTCAAGAATAGGGGCTCAATTATAGGACGATAGCGCGTGCGTGGTCCTTTGCTGTGACTCACCGAGTGCTGATTGGTTCATCCGGTTCTCTTGAAGACAGACATCGTTAACTCTTTGACTAGCCCTATTATAGTCAAAATTACTATTGTAAATTCCACATTTTTCGAGTCGACTTCGTATTGACTTCTTTTTTTATTTCGTATATTTTTTTTTTTATTAATTGTTTTTATAATGATGCAATTTTTTATCATGGAATCTTTAATGTATGCGTCAATAAGGTTTTCTGTAGTATTTAAGAATAAAACGAAACAGTTTTTTATAATAAAAATATTGTTAGTCTTGCGCCGGCACATCGTGAATTCTCGGGTTACGGTCAGACTTTTTTATTTTTATTTTTTGCCGCTCGCATCCCTGCTAAGTGCAAATGCAAATGGTTTTCGTCTCGTTTACAGAACTGTTTTATACACTCAACTGGTTGTTTATTTCAGTATCTGCTATTGATCCGCGTTTCAAAAGAATTAATGATTGCAATCAAAGATGAAGAAATTAGAACTATTTTTTATTCATTTAACCATAGAAGTAGATTAAGCTTCGTCATCGCAGTTTTAACGTTTAAAAACCTTTTCGAGATAAAAATTATGTAAGTATTAAAATATAATAAAGGCTCTGTAACAGACGGTTAAAACATTATATACTACATTTAAGCCTCAAAGCTTTTAAAACTCGACTGTATCAAAAGGAAGTAATGCGCACTTTACATTATAGAGAGTTTTTATCTTTTCTATAAAATCAGTGGAAGAGTTAAACCACAGAGTTAAACGTTGCATCATATTCTCGCTCCACACGTTAATTAAGACAACCTTTGCAGGCATGTTAATTTTTTTTTCATTTGTTTCAACGTATGTTTCGTGTATTGCTGGTCGCAAAAAGGGTACAGGCTACAGCTAGTTGTTCTTCATGATTCAATAACTTTGACGATATATTTCGGATTTGACGTATTTTTAATTATATCATTTATCGTTCGTGCTTTGTCATAGGTATGAGAATAATATAAAATCGAAAGTAACTCTATGTTATGACTAAGCCACTTACATGAATGTAATGAAAAATATATAAGTAGCCTGGGCACTGAGTAAGGACATAGAAATATAAATTGTAGTTACATATATAATAATAAATGAAATGCGAGTGAAGGCGCCGGGAATGGCTAATATTTCAATAACTTAAAATAAAAACTAGGTTTTAATAACAGCATGAGCTGTTCGTGAGAGTGGTCCGTGGGCAGTATTATTGCTACATGCGAGAACCGTGAGGCATAGTCATAATTTTCAGGTAGCGAGCGTGTTGTTGATAAAAATCGAGGAGTTAAGCATGTAGGCGGTGAATTTTCACGGATCAGCGGGTGTTTGGCACAGTAATGCGAGGTGACCTGCAATGGCTGTCGTCAAACCTGTTCTATGAAGCGACAAGGACGAAAAATGTTTACAATAGAACAGAACAGGGAGCCAATTCTACCAACAAATTGTCACTTTATGGCAATCGAATCGAAGCGGGATCGTTGCCATTTATCCGGTTTCGTATTCCTTAATTTAATTATCGACTATCGACATAATAGTTAAGTTTGGTTCTGACATAACGGTTTCGATCCGAATAAATAGATTAATCAAAGTTGGTTCGGAATTGAATCGGGAACGTATCGTAATCGTTATAGATTAGTAGAATGCGGTCCCTGTTTATTTTCAACGTAAGAATTTTTTTTTTTACATATTAATATCACTATTTAATCATTGTTCCAATTTGCAAATATTTTTAATAAAAAAAGAAGTCTAATAATTTGCCAGCAGGTACACTTAAGCTTGAAAGTCGTATTTAAATATTTACCATACCAACCTAATCACTTTGGAGTCATTGTTCATATCCAAATTACCTTTACCTTGTTGTATTTGCTAACTTTTTTTTAAATGTATTTAATTTTAACTTCTAGTGATAAAGGAGTGCTTTATAATAGCTTCTATATTAATTATAGAAACGGACATTTAAACATGGGACTCAAATGGTACAGCATTGTTTAGAAAAACATAATTCCTCAGACGTGATGTTTGATTAATAATTTTCTTGTAATTTAATATATTTTTTCCTTAAATTAATATATATTCGTTAAAAATATTAATATCTAATAATATACAGACCGCTAGTTTTCTGTCTTTATTCCACTCTAAGAATTCAAAATGTAACGGATTAAACAAAAAATGTATTATCTAAATCGGTTAACAATAATTGGCGATACCAAAGAGGTTCATCCACCAAAAAATAAGGCCGTATTGATGACCTTCTTGTTTTTGTAATAGTATAATTATGAACCTTTTCTACGTAAAGAAAAAACGGCCCAAAACTTATCGCAGTTTTATCGTTAGCAATGACTTTCCAGAAATTTTTAGAGATAAAGTTTAGGCACACAAATTACTACTTATCAGCAACCATTACTTTAATGATTTCATTGTTATTTATAAACAGTAATGTAATGTATGTCTCACTGTTGGACTGCCCTCCTTTTAGGGAAAAAGTTTGAAGCCTATTCCACCAGGTTGCTCTAGTGGAATTGGTATAAACATGACGCAGGTTTTCACACGATACTTAATCACAAAGGAATCACTGGAAAATTAGCGGTGCTTGCCTAAAATTAATCCTGCGACCTTCAAACTGTTCTGGCCACAGCACTATCTCGGCCTTCATTTATTTATTAATAGTAATTAAAATATTTTAACTAGTTTGTCTTGTTATATTATTAATCTTAAAAATTGTATTATATTTATTGTTATTGTGAGGTCTTTCTTACAGTTATTCTAAGCGCGGCCTTTACACTGTTATTAAACAATTAAGAAAATAGCTGGTATGACTAGTCAAGGCATTCCTTATGAGTACATAGTTTGATATGTATAAGTGTGGTTAATTAAAGATAATATCATTGTCCCGTTAGTGTCATATCTGGATAGCGCTTAGAAATTCTCCCGTAGCTCGGTCGCCTGCGCTCGCGCACGCAGCCGTGTGATGCACGACACGAATAATAAACCAAACCACTTCCTGCCGAGCGATAAGCGCTTCACACAACGTACATCACATCACACAAATCATGTATTACACAACCACACATACACATTGTCCTGCTGGACGAAAATATATGATAAATATACAAGGATAGAGTTCCATTTCCTAAACGTGCTACATACATGTGCAAATATACATATTTATTGATTCTACTTAGTCCATCTCTATTTAAATATTAAACGCTGTCATCGTTTAAAAGTACAATAGGAGTTACCAAGCGAGTATATTGGATTATTTAAGCTAATTGAAGTGGAATTTAGTCCTTAAGCGTATTGAACTAGGTGATAAATAGGTAATGATCGCCTCGATAGGCGAATAGCTATCTTATAGGGGATCAATCACGAGGTCCTGGGTTCAAACGCTAATAAAATGTAAAGAAATTCTTAATAGAAGAAGAGTTTGAATTTTCGCAAAGCTTACATTCCAGTGCCTCGGAAAGCACGTAAAGCCTACGTCCTACGCTTCAATGTGAAAATAAAGGAATAGAGAATGCACATGTATTTGCGCTTAAGCTTATTATTATAATATATATGTCCTGCACATTCGGTTACCTTTCCTCGAGATTGGCCTCCGTGGCTGAGATCAGTCAGGACATCGCGTCATACACAGACCGTAATTAAACAATAGAAAATTGTTTACTAATTATTCGATATTAGTATACATTACTTTATAGAAATAATCATAACTCAGTATAAAAATAATGCAAAAATACAATTAAATATGATTGTAAGTTTTATGTATATTTCCGTTTATTTTTCCTTCTTTGATTTAAAATACAGTAATTTTAAATCAAAGAAAGAAAAGTAGAAATTAAATATAAAGTAGAAATAATTTGATAGATAATAATGTAATATATTCATAATGTTATAAAACAGATCCCAAGAAAAAGTCGGTAGTTATTTATTAATGTTTATTCTTCTGATAGACGTTCCAGCGATGACTGTCTGTTTACCTATCTTGGAAGTACATTACGTTATACATATCTAGCGTCATTCATGTTGAATCATCGACAAGTTTGACGTTACGCACTGCATTTAACAGACATATTTCTTAGAAATATTTCTTAGTAAATTATTTAAAGTAAACAGTTCAGAAAGGAATTGTTTAAGCAATAATTAATTAATGAGCTTTGTATGGTAACGCGGTGCTTTGTTTAGTCTTTTTCTGTCTCTTAATATTAGATTATTGATGATAGAAAGAGTGATTCACTAGTTACAACGCTTATAAGTAAGGTTGTTAATAATATGACCTCGTTGTTCAATTCGTAAGCAATAATGACGGCAATTATCATCTTCCAGGAGTTCGTGTAAGTTTGAAAATTAACACTGAAATACGCTAAGAAAAGTAAAGTAACCGCATATAAACGGTCCAGCCAGACCTTCACCTTTTGAGGAGGTGGTTTGGAATTTATTTCACACTGCTCCTATTGGAGCATTAATAGGATTGATTGAAACATAAGTAAAAGATTTACCCGTCATGTTCGTTTTCCTTACCACCGAGCATAACACGAATTTTAAACAAAAATAAACACTTTAATATTTAGTGCTATTTGCCCAATTTTGAACCGGCATCTTTCGGTAAAAGTTCACGTGTTTCAACCACTAGGCCATCTCGCTAAAACGTAAGCATTTTGTGAGTATCATACGTAACAACGTGAGTTGTACCGAACTTCTGAACGGGTGAATTGTTTACTAAATATGATTAATTGAATGTTTGATAAAACTTATATTCATAATACAAACGTTATCTGAAATATTCTAATATTGTTCATATACTCGTATCTAAAACAATGGATTGTGTGTTAGAAATATAAATACATTACATTTCTAATGAATTTCATGCTGATTCTTCGGTGTAGAACATTCCGAAAGTGTACTTTTACATTAATATAATCTGTGAACATTAAGTTAAATTTTTTTTTAAATTGCTAGACGGATTGAGCTTTGTGTCATCTGATGGTTAGTGGTAGCTATCGCCGACAGACATTGGGAATGTAAGAAATATTAAACATTCTGTACATCGCCAATGCGCCACCAACCTTGGGATCTAAAATGTTATAATTATCCCTCAAACCGGAACAAAACAATACTAAATATTGTTGTTTGGCGGTAGTACTTATATGTGGCGAGTGGGCTACCAACATAGATGGGCATGCACAAAGCCCTACCACAAAGCTAGCTAGCTAAAGTCGATTTTAATAAAATGTATTTCGATTTTTAAATACATAGGTACTTTACTCGCTGGTAGAGCTTTGTGCAAACTCGTCTGGGTAGGTACCATCAACTCATCAGATATTCTGCCGCAAAGCAGCAGTACTTTGTATTGTTGTGTTTCGGTTTGAAGGGTCAGGGAGCCACAAGGGACATAACATCTTAGTTCCCAAGGTTGGTGGCGCATTGGCGATGTAAGCGATGGTTAACATCTCTTACAATGTCAATGGGCGTTGATGACCACGTACCATCAGGTGGCCCATATGCCCGTCCGTCTACCTATATAATAAAAAAAAATAAAAAAATAATAAAGAATAATATGGCCCAAATTTATCACTATATGCTGGTCATTCATTGATAAGAGTAGGGAAACATTCTGTTGACAGAGATTAACGGATGCGACTGATAGATATGGAAATAAAAACTTATCGTTTTATATTCCACGATAACGAATTGATATGCATTTTTCTAGAACAAACAACTGATGTTAAATATATAAAAATAAATGTTGTTCGAATAGTTTGATAAGATTTTATAGTTATTATAAAATTACAATATGCGTATAAAATTGCTTATTTTTTTTAATTGCTAAAATTCTCGTCAATATTTACGATTAAAAATACGTTTTGAATCAAATACAAGTTAATAAATATATGTTACTACGTTTACAGTTTGATCTTGAAAATAATATTGTCAAGTCAAATGATAAAACAATGCCACAATAATCAAAGGCCACGTTCGGAAGTAAAAAGGAAAAGGATTTATGTAGATATTTATTTAACTTGTAAGTATAAAGTTACTGTCTCGTTTTTGTTGCACTGATTGTTTATGAAATGATTTAATTAACAATCAATAAATAAAATATTGATAAGAAACAATGTGCATAGATTGGCTCAATCAAAATTATTGTGGAGAAATATTCATGTGCTTAATTTTTTTTTAAATCCATCTTGTGAGGAAGGAAAACATAGTGATCAAACCTGGTGCATGTGCTGGGTGGTATAGTTAAAACAAGTATACAAGTTTGGGATATCGGGAATAATCTATGGTACTTATTTAATATGAATTCGTGAAAAAATGGCTATTTGAATATTGGTGAAATTGTTCCGAATTTTTGGAAGTAAAACTAAAGTAGATATAAGTGGTTAAGTGGAATAGTGTTGTAATATAAATTAAGATAATTGAAAACTGTTCGTAGTGTATGATATAGTTGAGTTATTAGCAAATCCAATGGAAAGTGCAAGCTCGTCTGGGTAGGTACCACCCACTCATCAGATATTCTACCGCAAAACAGCAGTGGTTGGTATTGTTGTGTTCCGGTTTGAAGGGTGAGTGAGCCAGTGTAATTACATGCACAAGGGACATAACATCTTAGTTCCCAAGGTTGGTGGCGCATTGGCGATGTAAGCGATGGTTAACATTTCTTACAATGCCATTGTCTATGGGCGTTGGTGACCACTTACCATCAGGTGGCCCACATGCTCGTCCTACCTATACAATAAAAATAAAAAAAGAGATTATGTAATATGAATATGCTTAGGTTTGTTTATCTTTCTGAGATTGGGATAGGCTGTCTTGATTGTAATTATACTTTTAACACAAAAATAAAATATTTATTGAGATAAATGCTATATCTCCAAATATTCTGTCTTCTCTCTCTCTCTCTCTCTCTCTTTAGGAGACAGGACAGGCTTTTAGAAAACATTGGGAAATTTAATAGCTGTACTATATAGAATATGCTATGACTTATTTATATTTAGTTTATTCCATTACACAAATCTCGATTACAAGAATTAAAAAAAATGTACAAATAAGCATTCTTAGTTTTTAGTTATAATATTGGATAACGGCGGACTAATTCACACGCCCAACTTTCGTGATAATAAATAACTCTATGACCAGCTATTTTGTTGGCAATGGCTACATCTGCTTTCTGTTCAGCCATTCTTTAATAAGACGTATGAGAAATACATCTGTCGCGAGACGTGATAGTTAAAATTATCAAAATGTGTTTAGAATGGTCTAGGAATATTTTATGAAGGCCGACATTTTTAAACTATTGAATATAAATATTCAATTGAGCCATGATGGTTCAGTGTCAACATGTCAATCTTAGCTTAAATATTGCTGGTTCAAATATGAGTACCTTTGAATATTCAGTGTTTATAGTTCAATTCGCGCTAGGCGGCGAAGGAAAACATCATGAGGAAACCTACATATTATGTTGGATGAAAATCTGTTCCATGTATATCTACCAATTTGTCCCAGCGTTGGGGCATTTACAAGCTAATAGAGCGTATTTAGTTACTTTGAAGTACGGTCTATTTAGCTCGCGCTAGTTTCGATAGATATATTGAAGTTAATGTTCCGACGTTGGTGATTGTCGACTATTGAATATGACGTATTGTTCGTGTTTTAATGAAATGAGGTTTTATTCTGTGAATTTGACTAAGTTGAAAAGGGTGTACGTGAACAACAAGTTTTTGTAGAGGCAACATATTGGCAGTTGTATTGAGGACACGATGACACATCTCTACCGGTAATTACATTTTTAAACTGAATGTGCGCGTGAACAGGTGATGGTTCAGAGGAAAACCTCAGATGACGTAGTAGTATTTTTATTTGTGCAGCTGTAGTTTGTTTTGATGATATGAACTGTAATTTATTAAAATAGCTGTTATATGTGGAAAGTTTTTACAGCTGCTTAATCTCGTTGATCTCGTTGTTCTCGTGTCTATCTTATAATACCACAGATCCTGATCTCAAACCCCTGGTCCGACAAAAAATTTATTCGATTTTCTGTCGAAGTATTCTCAGTATCTGCCTGGAAGTTGTGTTTACACTCCATGAATCGGAAACCAGGCCTTGGTCTGGTCTGCACCTGTGTTTGCAAACTTATGAATATGCCTTATGCAATTGTATATTCTCCTTTGAGAATAACAGTCGTCAAAGTGAAGCCGTCAGAAGAGAATTATGTTTCTAAATGGTACATTAAATAAGAATATAATATACTCAGCTGTTTGATAAAGTTTATATTATATTAATAAAATATTGAAGCAAGGAAAAGTACGACGAACATTTTGCATAAATACGCAACAAAATACTGAGTAAACTTTTATAGGTCAGGCGGTTAACTGAATTAACAATAATTTCTCAACAAATTGATTATAATATAATATTTATGTATATAATGATATTCCGTTCTTGCATTTAACATCATCGTCCGAAGGTGTTGTAAGCGAGGCGACGCATTGATCTGTACAATAATATTAAACATATGCTCCGACGATTGCTTACGATTGATATATTTTCGTAACCGGTCTTGGTTTTCATAACATGATGATAGGTTGTATTACGAGTACCAAGTGGTTCGTCTAGAGTGTAAGTTCATACATACAATACTAATGAGGTATGGTTTGGAAAGGAATCGTGTTTGTGATTGGTACTTATAAATCTTAACGTTGTCTATTTGTGTGTTACGATTAGTGCAATAATGATATATCGTATTTAGTACTGATTGCTTAAATTATTATGAGCAAAAATAGTAATAATACCCTAAGAGTGCTTCTTTATCGTTAAAGAACGATATTCCTGGAAGAGGAGTTCAGGAACAGGGGGCAAAGGAATTGTTCTTTTGAGTATTGTGTAACATTAACAAAAGGATACATAGCTACCTACATACAAATACCAGATTTTACCAGAAGGACTTTGTGAATTTATTCATACGTTCAAGATCAATATTTTTGTATTCTTGTTCCGGGTATGAATGAGCCAGTGTAATTGAGACGCAAGAACATATGGGATACCCTGGTTTTTAATGTCGTTTAAAAAATGATTGTTTCTTCAGTTATTCTGTCAGTGCTAGTCTGTGGAATTGTCACAACGTAAGAGCAAGCAAACATATTATAGTAGTAAAGTAACAGCCTGTGAATGTCCCACTGCTGGGCTAAGGCCTCTCTCCTCTTTTGAGGAGAAGGTTTGGATTACAATATATATTAAATGTTATTAAATACAACAATGAAATACAAATAATGGAATAATAATAATATTGCTTGATAGTTTTTTGTAATGATTTCTTGTTTGTTGAGTGATTTGTGTAAATTAAAGTTCCATTTTATGATACTACAAGTAAATTTGTGTCAGTCAAAGATGGTTCTCGATTCGTTCCCCTACTGTAAATGTCAAGCGCAGTGTCCATAACGTTCACTTACATAATGGTGGCGCAACAATGAAGTAATAAATACCCTCATTTTAAATGTTATAATGAAATTGGGAACACTTAATATTTTGTAAAAATATATACAATTGAGCGACTCATGTCAAATATTTATATGCCAATGTTTTTTTTTTTAGTTTCCAAATCATTAGCACAGAGCACACTTAATAAGATTTGTTAACAATAAAATATTTATTAATTTATGTATATACTTTTCTTATGTTTGCCATAACTTAAAATCATTATTATAAACGGTTATTTAAGAAAATAAATTGCAAGGTAATTAATTCTTCATACTAATCTTTAAAATGGTAGTTATTGATTTTTTTTGGATTTAGGTAATACTTTTTATTATTTTAATTTATAATTTCAACGCGGATGTGGGTTGAATACAAATATGATATGATTATCTTGCATATTTTTGAATCATAGCTTATTATCCTGTTACGTCCTGTAACATGAGTGTTTGTTGAGCCTAATCAAATAAAGCACATGTTTGAATTAATTAATTTTATAAATTTTAATTTATATCAATGTAGTCGATGAAAAAACAACTGTTTCCAAGCGATTTCCAAGTGATCGTTGCCAACAATTGTTTTTTTCTGAATTGTGCATTGCTGTTGGGCTGGCCTTGACTACGTCACTTCACTGAGTCAGCTAAGAAAATTGGAGTCTACGTGAGGACTCAGTGACAGGAGCGTCATTATATCTATAACTTCAGAATGTACTATAATAGACACATAATAATTTGTCATGAAAGATTTGTGGATCTCCATGTGTCGTTAAACGAAGTTTCAGGGACTGCGTATTATTCTTTTATAGATAAAAAATCGTTATCTTTTTTAATATAACAATATTAATCCTTATCAAAATATAAATCATTAATTGAAAACATATTTTAATTGAATTTTGCAATTTGGTTCGTGGTCTTTATAGATATTGCGGTAATATCTATTATGACAATGCGGACAATTTAATTATTTAAAAAAATATAAAAGTGTGGTGGAATCTTATTGTTGTTCGAGCGAAGTCACTTCGAGATGGTCGTATTTTATGAAGCTAGCAAGCCTAATGTAAATTGATTGACATGCTTTTTAAGCGTTTAGAGCTCGCGTGTTGGATGGATATTTTCGACCTGATGGCCGCATTGACGTAAACCAATTCAACGGACGTGGGAAGCGCCACAAAATCCTTGTATCTGTCGGCAAATAGTTTTACGGTGCATTAAGAAGCTATTACACAATTTCGGAGCCAATTAAAATAAATTTAGAGTCAACTGAAGTCAATGAATAGAAACCGCATGTATTGAGTCAACAGAAGCTAAGAACATCAACCAACATCGAATTCTAAGTATCTATAAATGTATAAGAATACGTATTCTGATGATTAATGTTAAAAATCTCACGCCGGTTGATTTCTTTTATATAAGTGGCGATATTGCTTATTATCAACAAAGGTCGTCTGAATGAAAACAAAAAGAACATAGAGATTCATTGTATTTGAACAAAGCGTGTGAACCCAAAGCTGAAAGTGTGCGTTTGGTGACAGGATAAAATAAAGTCTGCGTCAGATAACTGCATATACACAATGAGCTGTAACAGTTTACGTCTAATTAACTTTCATGTACGATCGTATTTTATTTCATTGAATAATGTCAATAGTATTCGCTGGTACTGTAAGTTTATATTTTTCATTCAAGCCAGACAATTTTCTTACACTGTCAATTTGTTCACGCCGTCGACCAATGGATCCGACTATGGAATGTTTTGTTAATTAGATATATTTCCATCGAGGGTCAGGATACCTTCAACTATTAATATGATGACGGGAAAAAGCACTAGTACAAGAAATCCTTAGGAGAGTTGATGAAAAATTAAAAATTCTAAATTAGTGTTCTTGGTATACTCTTTCGAATTAATAGCAAAAAGCGAATTATGAAAATAACAAGTTAATTCTTAAAATATAAAAGCCTTTTATAAAACAATATATAGGAATAAGGCTTAAAATATGGCAGCTACGGTCCGACAAAATAATTCGATTTCCAATTTAAGCTATTGACACACGATTTCTATATACCCTTGATTTAATGAAAAATAATTTGTTTAAAATTATCGTTGACTTTTTTCCTTATCGATGACGAAATGTTTTTAATATCTTTATATAAACAGGACAAAGGAAATCAGTCACTTTTTCTTTTCTGTCTGTCAGCAGATTTTCTTTTTTCTTTTTGTTTGGTTGCTATTGGCCACGTCTGTCTGTCTGTATGTTTTCTTATAACTCAAGAACGGCTTGACCAATCTTGATGAAAATACACACAAAGAACATGTGATGGCGCAAATGATAGGCCATATATAAGAACGGTAAACCATATCTATACCAGTAGCCATGTGTGTGTGTGTGTGTGTGTGCGCGCGTATGTGTTATAATAGTAATAAAATAATTTATTATATTTTCATTAATCATACGCGGGTGAAGCCGCGTGGCATAGCTAGTAGTAAATAAAATATAATGAAATATAGGATGATAGATTAAAAAAATAATTATGTATATATGTTTTCATCAAGTTTTCAATAATGATTATGGTAGAATTTCGACCGCTCAGCGTACACTAGTAAAACTAGTAAAATTGTATTTTTTTTTTTTTTTTTTTTTTTATTGTATAGATTGGCGGACGAGCATATGGGCCACCTGATGGTAAGTGTTCACCAACGCCCATAGACAATGGCGTTGTAAGAAATGTTAACCATCACTTACATTGCCAATGCGCCACCAACCTTGGAAACTAAGATGTTATGTCCCTTGTGCCTGTAATTACACTGGCTCACTCACCCTTCAAACCGGAACACAACAATACAAAGTACTGCTGTTTTGCGGTAGAATATCTGATGAGTGGGTGGTACCTACCCAGACGAGCTTGCACAAAGCTCTACCACCGAGTAAAATATAATGTATAACTATTTAAAGAATTATATGCATGAGTGATCGAACGTTTCTCGCATTGCATTACGTTCATCGCTCACTGAAGGTCGAGAATCCGAGCGATGTTAGATCGTGTTAGTAATAACAATGGCTTTGTCACTTGAGCTGCGTTGTTAGCGACGCTTCTGATTTTATTTCTGTATTTTATATTAGCAAGGCAGTCTAGCAAATAATCTGATAATATGGTCACTTTCATCCATAAACTGGTACTGCAATAAAAACTCATACCATTAATGTGCCACCAACAATGGTATTTAAGATGCTATGTCTAAGGGTCATATGTCTGTAATGACACTGGCTCACTCACCCTTCAAAGCAATATAAAGTATTGCTGTAGAATAAATCATTAATGATTAGTTAATGAATTCGTTCAAATAAAGTACACATAATAATAATAAATCAAAATATACTCTATTGAAAAAGTATTGATTTTGAATCGTAAAGTATTCGATATTTAATTCTATTGGCTCAAAATGAATCCCGCGAAGAACAGAGAAGAATCTTTGTAAGAACTCGCTAGTTAATTATATATATCAATTTAATAAAATTAAATTTATACATATACTCTAGATGAATAATATGCTTCGTATTTTGACTACTTCTGAGCACGCTTAAAATTTCAGGAAAGATGTTTTTACTTTGCGAAGACGGAAATTAGATTCTATGAATTTAACTCAACTTCTTATGTTTTGGTAATGTTATAATAATAAAAAAACAAATTTAAAATGTATACAAATTACAGATTTAAGATAATATAAAAGAAGAGAAGATTATAAAGATAATAAAAAAAATACTTTAATGTATTTAAAATTTCGTATGTCATTTTCCACATATTCAAAAGCGAAATGTTTAATCCCGTACCATAGTCGCATATTCATAATCCACTTTTAATGGTAGCACAAGCTTCATTTATGGAAGATACCGACAGAATCACGGCTACATTAGCATAATCAGGAGTTATGGTATGCCTGTATTGAAAAAGATTGCACGCATGAGGCATGCCTTATTACGTAGTTCCTTCCTCGTCTTTTGTACTGACTAATGAGGAAAGACTTATAAAAAGGATGAGTCTAATTATGTCGTATGCATTAAATATCTTTCCTTAACAGATGTTGAGTCATTTATGAAGATATTGTAAATCAATGGATAAGGCCAAGTTATATACGAGTAAGCGTTTTGACGCTAATTAAAAAACGTTGTTGGAAGTTTGTTTGCCTAGAACCATATTGAAATATTTATTTGCATTTCACTGCCGCTTTACATATTTTTACATCTGGTTTTGTGGATTGGGAATTTTTTTTTGTTTCATTTCATTCATCATTTGTTTGTTTTATTGCATGATTAATTATTATTATTTTTGTTTTGTTTGTAGTAAAATTTTCAAATTTAGCATTAGCAAACACAAACATAACATAAACATAACGACTAAAGCACTAATTTATAACGTTCTTTTATAACAGCTTTCCATTTATTATCAAGATTAAAAATAAAAAGGCCTTATTAATTTACAGTTAAATATAAGTAATTATAATATTTACTTATAGTTATTAAAATTGTATTTTAAACATAGTAGAATACATCAATTTGTATCAACAATGTAATTGCAACATAATTTTCAATACACATGTCACAGTAAGGTAATATTAAAAAAAATTAAATCTACAAATTCAAATGACTAATGGGTTTCTTGTTTATTTAATGATCGTGAGTTTGATTTAAAAGTAAATGTACAGCTAATTATAGAGTTAAAATTAAAGTTTCCTGTTTGGACCGCTTTTATAATACTCTACATATATTCAAATAAAAGTACATTTGGTAAAATTGGGTCATGACGATAGCCTAAATGTGTGAAACACTCGTCGATAGCCACAGCAGATTGGTTCGGCTTCTCGCGTCTTGCGGGCTTAACTAGAGTAGTGGGACGGTTTAGGATAAACCGAGTCAATGGCCGGGTCACGGCGCTATTTGCGTCCTGCCCCACCCGCTCTCAACACCGCCCTCTCCTGTTCAACTACCCGAGACCAACTAATTTGGTCACAGATCTGTTGATTTGTTATAAGTAAAAGCAGTTCATGGAACTGTTGCAGTTTAATACACGCGACGATACCATAAATGTATGGAAATAGAAAAACAAATCGTTCCAAACGTAAACTCCGTATCTACATAATATTGACAAAGTTATTTTAAGCATTACGCCGAGCCGTATGTTTAAACACTAAAATATGCGCCCCAAATAGTCAAACCAATTTATCTCGTTGAATTGCTAGGTCGCTGATAGCGTTGGTGTAAGGGGATAGTTAACTGGGATTAATTATTTCATTTACGACGTTTTAATTATTAACAACGCTTCGAGTTGAATACTCGCCTTCCTGAACTGACAAATATAAAGTAAATGCTATGAAAAATATTAAGCTTTATTAAGCCTTTACAATATTTGATACATGCGGCCTATTATATATGATCGATACATCGAGGTAAGTATTTACCTATCGACAGTGGCATAGCTATCATAAGGCAAAGCGGTCCAGACCAGGACTCCCTGCTGTGAGGGTTTTTTTTACATATTAAGTAAATTTTTCTTTATTTTACATCACATAGCATATATTAAATTCTGGTATATATTACTTTCGTCCACTGTAGTTGTAAATAGAATACTTAAATGTAATTTATATTTCGGTAGTGTAAAATTGACTATGTGTATTTTAAATATATGTCTATAATATAAAATAATATTTATAACAAGCTAAATCTTTCTACACCATTATCTACGTATCTAAAGTATATGACGTTACTTATAAAATAAAATAGTAATGAACTTCATTTTTGAAATTGACAACAGATTGTCTGTTTCGTAATTTAAGTAGTCTATTAGACTATTACAGCACGCATAGATAACAAGTTCAACGACCTTCAAAACAAAGAACGTCTAACAGTAATACGGTAAACGAAAGGAGACGATAATAACAGAGATAAATTAATAAAACTATAATAATTTAAGTAAAGTAAAGTAACAGCGTGTGAATGTCCCACTGCTGGGCTAAGGCCTCTTCTCCTCTTTTGAGAAGAAGGTTTTGGAGCTTATTCCACCACGCTGCTCCAATGCGGATTGGTGGAATACACATGTGACAGAATTTCAGTGAAATTTGACACATGCAGGTCTCCTCACGATGTTTTCCTTTACCGTCAAGTACGAGATGAATTATAATCACAAATTAAAAAAATACAAAGTACATGAAATTCAGTGGTGTCTGCCCGGCTTGAACCCACGATCATCGGTTAAAATTCACGCGTTCTTACCATTGGGCCATCTCGGCTATCGATAATAATTTAAGGGTAAATGTATATACATACAACATACATGAATATTTAATACTTATTATCTAATGTCTTAGACTTTTCCGTCTTTTAGCCGACTTTAAAAAGGAGGTTATCAACTTAACCTTATTTTATTTATAATTTCTAGTGTATTAGTTCATTGATTGGCTTCGACAATCGTTGACTGATTTTGCAAATATGAAAAAATATTTTTTCGTATTTGATGATCAATTCGAAAATAATATAGTTAAGTAAATATATGTTTACTTTCTAAGTGTGAAAACATTTTTTTATTGTAGTATAAATATAACACAAAACGGCTGTGGGTCCCGGGACGTCTCGCGTCTGGAAGCCCCGGGACTTTTGACAGATTTAACAGTCTCGTGACCAGGGACTTTGAAGTCGAGACTCGGAACTTGCTTCATGTTATTTACGGATATAATACGGTTTATTTTTTCATTGATACTTACAAATATGATGATGAAATACTCTAAGTCTGTTGTATAGTTAACATTGAGATTATATTTTATTGATTCTTTTTTTAAACTAACTTCTTAATTTAAAATTACTTTACTAAAATGGTAACTTCGTAAATACAACTAACCATAAATAGTTATTCAGAAAGATTCGAAGTCTTTTTTTTTCTCGCTGTAGAAACGCATTTATCCGCTCTGGTTTCCCTTCAAAACGTAAAAATTTTTCGCCTTTAACTAAAGATTCGAAGTCCTGGGATTCCCGAGAATTTTACTTTGCCGACTTTGAAATGTCGAGAGTTCCCAAACTCTGGTTCGTATAGAGTCCTTGCGTTCGTGTTGTAATTGGCTATGATCCTTATTTTATCTAAGGACATTTTTTAGTTGATACCTAATCGATGAATATGCGGAATCTTAAATCCATCACAAAATGAAATACAAAGAGGATTCACGCAAATTACACTAATAATAAATAAATACAGATAGATAGAATTAATACGAGTATACATTTTGTTCTCAAATATGACAAAGTGTTTATTTTCACTGGCAACATTATTTACAGTTTGCTACCAAGTACTAGGAAGCTTTCACTAGCAAGCGATGGTAATTATTTGTATAAAGTTTGCGGGGTTCGCGAGAATCCGCTAGACTAGGAAAGGTAATGACGCATTGTTGTTCAACACAATCCGCCTTTTAATGAGAAGGACCGCTCCTACCGCATCTCGGAAGTCTCATCTGACATTTAATCAGCCTTTCATTTTGTTGATATTTCTATCAAAGCATTTCTATTATAAGCTGTATAACTTAAAATTAATTCAAACAGAGGTAACCTTTGATATTGTTAAATTTTTATAGAGTAATTATTGCTTTTTTTTAAATTCATTTATTAATTTTTGTGTGTAATACGACCAAATAAAAAAATCACGTAATTGAGTACTATGTTTTTTTGTCGGTTAATAACTAAATTTTGTAACACAATATACTTTCATACCACGTGACTAGTAATTGACATAGTTATCATGTTTACCGGAAAATTATGCTGTTATTAATGATAATATGTTTTGCAAATATGAAACATTGAATTATAAAAAATAAAAACATAAGTTTCAATATTTGATATAAGGCTAAACATATCTTCGAAGGAGAAGGGTTTCATGATATTATCAAATAGATTCACAGCATCTAAAACTTTACGTTCATTAATTTTAGGTAGGCCGATGGGCTTTCAGGAGGTAATTTTTATATATTTATTTTATTTTATTATTTATTAATAACGATATAATTTTTTGAACTTGTTCTTCACTATAAATGTGATTTTAACTAGTATGTCATCAAGGTGTTATAATATCCCTTGTACCTGTAATTATATTAGCTCTATGTATGGTTACTTTGATTGCGATATAATTAAGTTAAATTATTTTAATACATAGTAATAAATAATGAAGAAGCGGCAGAATATTTATATCAATTAATTAATTTGTTTCTTGCCGTGGGTCGTCGTCTATCCGAACGATTAATACGATAAAAATATAACTGGTACGGTATTTTTCTTGCATGAATATGTATTCATAGTATCTATATATCTGTCTGCACTTTCATAAAAAAGAACAATAGCTCCACTTGTCGAAGTGTCAATAATCCTTTGACGATCGACGCTTTCAAACTGCACTTCCAAAGATCTTGAGCGTTTGCTAGACTTCGCTGGAGGGTATAAACAAAAGACTACAGGTTCTAGCCGTAGTGTAGTTAATTTGTTAGTTAATCAGCGTTTGCTTCTTTAAATAACTCATATAGTATATGGTTATTATTGAGTGGAGCGCCCATATGCTTTATATGGACTTAACCGGCGAGTGGGTGGCGGACGACCGTGAGCCGTCGACTGGCCCGCTTGGCTAGGCCTCGCCCCACCATTGCGACACTACCTAAATAATAAGCTATTATGAATTTCACATTACACTTCAATAATTACAAGTATACTCGTTCGCGACTGTAGTTTATTTTCGCTTTCAATTAACAGCAGTTTTATATCTCGCATCGCTTCGAATAAGAGGCAAGTCGCAGGTCTTCCAAGTAACAATACTTACAAGATTCATATGTATCATTTTAAAATTACATATTATAAGCATACATTTTAATCTACCTGTTTCATTTCATTCATACGTTGATAACAACAATTAAATTGAATGATATTAGATAAGAAATTAAGCGAATCAGACAGAAGACCTTAAAAATTTTAGTATTCAATTAAAGCTTGTAGCAAAAGATTGTTATTATTGCGTTTGCATATAATTGGTTTTAGATTTGTGATAGGATGGCTGCAATCCTGACAGTTGCGTATTGTGCCCGACCCTCGGGGTGAACGTTCGGTCCGGAGTCGTCGACTCAGGCGATAATTACTGTCGCTGCTCGCTGCGACATCTACCTACGCTTCGCCTGCCCTTCGACCGACCAGCTGGCACCCTGACTTTTTTCTGCTCTAATGTACTTAATACGTCTATTAAAAATAATTATCTTATTCTTACTTTCATCGCTTGAATATTATTTATCTTTTTTATAAAATTCCGTTGAACCAATAAAATAAATAGTCAATTAAGAAACATTTTAACATTATACCTTTCCCTATCTAGAATGTAAATTAGTTGGCAACTTTGAAAGTGAAATTACTTGACTTGTTTCGTTTAACTTTTTCTGAAGTCGATGCAGCCTGAAAAATACCGCTGTATAGGTAAGTCGTGAAAACCTTAAATGCCTTTGAGGGTCGAGATAAAATATTTACAGAAGTATGATCCCTGGTAGTGTTTCTGCGTGAACGAGCATGTCTGTTCTTCGGGGGTGAATTCATGATGTTACAGAGGTAGACTTTTGATGCTGTATTCTTTGGAATTTAGTCTGGGCGATAACACAAAAGATAGAGAGGCTGGACAGTCATTACGGAATAATGATGTTTGTCTTAGTATCATTACGCCCGCACCTATAGATAAAATGAAGTATTGTTGAAGTTCAGATTATTAGAACTCTTTGTGAGAATTCTCTAAATGAGAAAAATAGATTAAGAAGTTTGTTCTCTAATTTCGAATCGGAAATTGTAATTAAGTTTCGGAGACGTGATCTCCGCTCTGAACTGTTTCATTGTTATTATTTAAGAAAACAAACTTTAATAAGAGTTTCAATCAATTCTTCAAAATATCTTAGGTTACGAAAATAGCATTACGATATCAAATTTAAAATACTTTTATTATTACCGTCTAATAACACCAATTTGTTGAGATTTCAGTTGTATTTTTCATTTAATCAAAACAACGTTCATAGAATTATATTGGTTTAATTACATTATTGGAAAAATAATATATAAATAAAAATACGATAATTTTTATGAATAAACAGGAATGAAGTATTTATTAAGTTACCAATTTTCTTTTACCTTCTGTCTTCCTTGCACATTTTCGGCAAACACTACCTAAACCTCATACATTTTACGCTACCGAAATTACAAGTGACATGATAAAACTTTGTGCAAGAGGTTGGTCGATCCATGAAAGATCTAGAAAAAAAAAATAACCAGCATATTCTATCTTCAAAGTACGAGTCATGATAGCATATGTATTGGGTCGGGTAATAACATACGACACAAAAAGTTGCAGTTGCTAAACAACATTATTCGGTAAGTTAATAATATAATAAGTATACTATAATAGTATACGAATCCCCATTGTAATTTGCATATACGTGAATGCCTCTCCTCCGACGCTAATAGGATTTTGAGGCTAGTCGGGTTCACTTACGTGGCGACCAGTGGACGATAATGGAACTCGCGTCCAACGGGATTTAAATAATAGGTCTCGAAGCAGAGTCGCCGTGCGACGCTTTAATCTCTATGCTCACCTGTTAATGTAAAATGACAAGTATCCGGTCGGACAATGGACCACGTAATAATGGAGTCGAATGTAATTAATCATCTAAAAATACGGATATATTAAAATATTCTTTGTTGAGAACTTTAAATAATTAAGTGCTTTAGCCAATGGGCCACCTAATGGTGAATGGTCACCATAGCCCATAGACATAGACTCTGTAGGAAATATTAATCATTCCTTACATCGTTAATGCTCCACCAATCTTGGGATCTAAGATGTTATGTCCCTTGTGCTTGTAGTGCACTGGATCACTCAGCCTTTAAACTGGAATAATAGTGTTGCTGTTTGGCGATAGAATATGTCATAAGCGTGTGGTACTTGCACAAACCTCTGGTAGGGCTTTGTGCAAGCCCTCAGTAATGGTTAGTTAATATTATACTTAAAATTTCATATGTATCTACGGGTGAAGGTCATTAACTATATATTAAGAGTAATATTTGCTCGCCTGCCTTAGTAAAATATATAAAAAACACCTACATCCTTTGTTTAACACTTACAATAAGATAAATCCTCTCCCAAGATAAAGGGACACATTTTGTAATTAATTATATTGGATTATGTTAGAATATAATAATTCAATTCTGTCTATCATCTATCAAACTACCAATAAGATTAATGTCGTGCAAAATAAACTTGCCCTTATCATACAAAAATTGATATGAAAATCACCTTTAATAAACAATAGAAGAAAAGTTGGTTATGGTAATCTATAGCAATTTATATAAAGACTAATAAGCATTTACGTTCACATGATATCGTTAATCACAAAACTAATAGTCACATTTTCAATATCGAATACCAAGTCTTGGTGGAAAAACTGGTAACCTACATTCGTTAGATGGATCAGTGGACATTGAAACAGCGAGCGCGGGCGTAAGGTCGTGCTCAGTGTTGCAGCCAGTGGCCATGCTGTGACGCAACCACGCGTGACCGTGACATCAGCTCCACTTGGCGCCATATCCGCGACACCTATGATGGATTACCTCGCAATCCTTTCCATTTCGTTATAAAAAATGCGTTGTCAGTAAAATCTTATTAAACAACATAATTAAACAAGAATGCACACGTCGATTTGTCTTCAATTATATTTTACTATTACTGTTTTAGATATAATATTCTATTAGCTCGAGGATTACGCAAAAACTACTCGATTTTGATACGCATTTTGTCTCTCTACGATAACTGGAAATCGGAGATATGACAATAAAATCACTTATGTAAAGTTTACTAAAATCTACGCAGGCGAAACCACGACTACGAGGTCGTCGTTTTAATAAAAAAAAATGTAAGAAAAATAATTGTATCTACTTATTTAGAATCAAGATTTACTTCTATCATATATTATTTTAATGATGTTGTTATAAATAACTATAGAAACATTTTAGTTATAAAGTTATAATGACTAGACATCTTAAAATAAAACTTTTATTATAAATTAGGAAAAAAAGAAACAAAAAAATCCAAGTTGTTTGCGTTGTATAAAATAAAAAGAGAAAGTATTTATCAATAAATGAGACACAAATCCCAATTTCTACTCTAGCATGTCGCTTGACACCTTGATTTGTGAGTTTAAAGCAGGAAGTGCGGTGTGATGCCGTAATTAAGAGTAGACCAAGTTATATGGAGATCGTTTTACGACGTCCACGTTTGTTATGGGAACTGCTGAAATGTCATCGATATGGGTACCTTTTGTGATATTTTGAAATCATCTTAAGACGTGTTGTACATGGTAAGAGATTTTAATTTTGTTGATAAACAAATCGATGTACCTATATAGTTATTCAAACATTATTCCTGTCCTTTTTCTTTCTACAGTAATTTTAAGTATAAGATTGGCCAGCAGAGTAAACGATATATTTTTTTATTTATTTTATAACGGCAGGCGAGCTAATGATCCTTTTGAGGCTAAAGTGACCTACGTCCATAGACGCAGTAGGTAATATAATCAACACCGTCAATGCGTCTGCAATATCGGGATCGGAGATGTTGTGTCCCCTGTGCCCGTAATTACACTGGCTCAATCACCATTCAAACCGGATCACAGGAATACAAGGTACATTTGACATTTGATATACAAAGAAGTTAACAAGTAACTAATGCGTTGTAATTTAGTAGTTCGTTGCAGTCATTACATACTTCTTAGTAACTAATTAACTGTTCTGTTTTATTAAACAGAAACACATGACACACAAAAAATTACCTTTATGTGTTAGCATTACATTTAATGTGTAATTTATTTTAGCTACGTGTTCATGTTATTGTGTATTTTCAATTTGTTTATTTAATTCAAACGATACGTTAATATGTTATATAAATATTGTTATCAGAAACTAACTCAACATGGTGTCGGCAATTGACCTTAAAATATTTGATTACATCGAATTATTGATCGTTATCAACGTCGCCTACAAATCGTCAAAAATCGATACAATTTTATTTCGATAATTACGAATTCTACAAGCTAATAACCGGCATACGTTGGAAAGTCACTTTTTTTTGTAAAGGACTACCCGATACGATCCGCGCGCCATCTATTGTACATTACTGGCAGCATGCCAGAAACCTTCACACAACTGCCAACAATAACAGTACAAACCACAAAGTTTTAACTAAACCGAATGTACATAGAAGCTAGAATACAAAGAAAAACAAAAATAAAGTTTTGAGAAGAATTATCTAAAAAATACATAATGTGTCACGTTAATATATCAGTTGATATATCTTGTTATTTATTTAAACTGAATAAACAGATGTAGTGAGATGTAGATGGGTTGCGTGTGACGGAAGTCGGTCGGGACGTTTATCGGCGAAGCGGGCGACTGCTGCTGTATCACAGGAAATAGTGGTCAAGCCATTGGACCAGAGCTATTATACATATTAACAAGCACCATTCGAACGCGATAACAATGTTATTGCATTTAAACAAGATAAATCATTGTTTATAGCGAATAATATACGAATGACACGGTTAAAAATATATTTAATTTTAATGAATTCTTTTATCGGGAAATTTATATTGTTTAATTGAATATTAAGGTGTACATTTCTTACAATAGCCTATCAAATTTTTATATAAACAAATAATAAACAACTGAGTTACTCTAGATTTTTTTTTTCCTTCATTAATAGATATATCTACAACCTAAAGATGAACAAAATCGATTTGAATATTATATTATGTAATCATAAACGATATTCGATTCACGCTATCAGAATCGCTGAGTGAATGACGCTGTAGTTATTTTTATTTACAGGATCGAAATATACGCGAACGAGACAGGAGCATCCGTCTATACTCTATTTATCAATGGGTCAAAGGCTGCAACGTTTACGTCTATGATTTATAATGATCATACAGTAAACATGGCGTCTGCTTATCGGCTGTCCCGACCATAGGTTCTTCACCTCTACACTATACGCAACACGTGTCCCGATTTTACCGTTGATTGAATTCTTTTAATCGAATATTTAAAATCGTCTGATGTAAAATAATACTAAGCTATCTATTATATTATAGTTCACAATTTTGTGTTCACACAAATGTGCACTTGATATTTTTGTACTTTCATATTTCTTATAGAAGAGTTGTTGCTAGTTAGGCGAGATTATTAACGATTTCTTTACGGTATAAGCTTCATAGCTTCAATCCGAAGTTTGAGTCCAGGACCACGGGATTTCCAGCCTTATAAGCTATAAGTAGACCAGCGAGTCAGTTATTATATTTCAATATTATTTTACTACAAGAATGAAAGCTGTATTTTACTCATCTCAATTCAATTTATTACTTCGCTGAACACCGAAATGTCTCGGAAAATCGTAATAAATATTGTAGATGAGAAAAAAATCGTCGATAAAATATCATCGCTTGTATTATAACATTTCATATTGGGACCGAATTCGACTTATCTATAACGATTACGATACGATACGTTCTAAGTATATTTATTCGGATCGGAACCGACCCGATATGATGTTAACATATACCGTTATGTCAAAACCAAACCTAATTGTTAACTATTATACGTCTATAGACGATAATTAAATTAAAGAATAGGAAAATGGTTAACGGCAACGGTCCCGCTTCGATTCGATTGCGATAAAGTGACATTTTTTTAGTAGAATTGACTCCCTGTATAACTTTGAGATTGTTATCTCTCATTTATTTATTGTTAAACCATAAACATTGCGCCTGTACATTCTTTAATTTAACATACACATGACTCGAAAGTAATTAATTAAAACGTCATATAAATATACGTGTTTTATAAATGTAAGCGAATCATAATTTTAATTTTATTGCAATTAAAAAATAAATCGTGAATGTGTGTCACGTGTGTGTGTGTGTGTGTTGGTTTGTTGCAATAATGACATAAAGATTGAAAGTTGTAAATGAGTTACTGATTTCATTAATATAATGATTTGTTTATCGTGAGTGCATAAAAGCAATTCTGATTGATATATTGTCCACAATTGTAACGACAGCAAAATACTGATTTACGCAAATAACATTTGCACCATCGAAGAGCTTATCAATATTTGATTTATGTTTTAAAGATAATTATTGTTTCATTTATGTACATATATATTTATGTGTATGTATATGAGGATGGATGTGTGGTGACGCGTGTTGATAAAACATGAAATAAGTAGTGGATTGGAACTACCGAATACCGATGGTAGGGATCTGTGCGAGGTGAGAATGTGATACGCAATTATGGTGTTAATAACGTCCTCCAGACCGATTTCGGCCACGGCGGCCAATCTCAAGAGAGATTAGCCAACTGCGCAGGAGATATTCCCTATTCCCTAGCTCTCATAATCCGATGGGACGGCATCCGACATGACCGGAAAGAGTTCAGGTGCAGGACCAACGGCTTTACGTGCTTTCCGAGGCACGGGAGTGTAAACACTTCCAGACTCCGGGGTGCTATTGAGAATTTTCTGACAGAAAAACCCAATAACTACTTATTGGCCCGACCTGGGAATTGAACCCAGGACCACCGGGTCTGCGGCCTTATATCTAGCCACTAGACCAACGAGGCAGTCAAATTATGGTGTTATTGTAATATCAGTCAATACTAAATTTTAATTCGATCAGACCTCTAGACGTTGCTTACATCCTTTTAACAGCTAGAAAAGACCTGATGATCGTCTTCAAACCGCCGATTTTATTTAATCACAGTTAAGAACACTAATAATCAAGTTATCTAGAAAATAGAAACTCAAAAATCGATTTATTTGCTGAGCAGCGACAATGCCACAGAAAGTCACGCATATATACAGGTTAAATTTATAACATCCATTTTTTTTGCTTCGGGTGTTAAAAAATTAGGATGTACAAGCAAGTTTGATACTAGCATCTGTTACAGTAACGTTGAGGAGAAACCGATTATCATGGTATGGATAGGTAATGCGGATGATGAGAGTTGTAATACAAGATGAGTGTTGAGTCTCCACCGACATTTTTGACAACGAAGAAAACCGACAACAAAGAATATTGGTAACTTTTTGTCAAACAGACGGTAAAAAAGTTTTAATTACCTCAAGTTGTCGAGGTGAATTGTTACAATATTGTGTGATTATTGATAGCTTTCTAAAAAATTGCAAAAAATGCAATCAACGTCACCTACTATTTTAGTGGAATGGCGTTAGGTATGAATGGAGACTAGCTTGGCTGTAAGCCAAGGGAAAGCTCGAAAATTAAATGAATAGTGCGGGGTGTTATATGTAAGACTAACTTGAGATGAAGGGAGAGGGTATCGTCACAGCGTCAACCCCAAATGAGTGGAATAAAGGCAAGCGAATGATGATTGTATATAGATATATTTCAAGATACATACTTTCGAGAACTGACTGGAACCGAGAGTTGCGTTGATTAGTTAATTTCCGGTGCGCAATCCTCTCCTATCATATAAATATGCAAAAAAATAGTTAAAAAATTATAATAATATTAACGTATATTTCAGATTGTAACTATATATGTAATGTTTTAGAATTTAAAGTCATAATTAATGGACTAAACAACACAAACAAACACAAAATGACACTGAAATAGTAAAAAATAGTTTATTTCACCACCTATTTCATCTAACTCAAATTTCTTTACATTGTTTTCTATCATCGCTGTGAACTAGAATTATTATAAATATACAATACGCACTTAAAATCAATGGCATTTCATCATCTTTGAGCTCGCGGTCTTCAGTTCAGATCTAGCTGTTGTCCCAACTGAGCCATATCTATGATTTAATCTACATATAAATATATTGGGACCATTATAGATTGTTATAAAATACTTTAAACAGTTTCGTAGTTGTGAAGACATTATAACAAAACTCGTGAAATATGCGCGTCGGATAGTCATTCCGCTACTACTCCGCGCGCCTCCACAGACGTGCATTGGATCATTAATTTGATCATGTTATTGTTCGTTATTCCGAAGCGAGAGTCTTCGAGACTTAGCAAGTCTAATATTATTAGTAACGAAGGCCGTCTCAGAAAATATATCCATAAAAGTATCAAAAGTATTTAAATCAAAAATAAATGACGATAATATGACGTTATACAATTATAATATAACTTTAACAATTGCATGAGTGGTTAGTACAACCGAATTTTAACGACGTGTCGCGTTAACGTAACAATTGACCGTCTTGTGCTTAATTTGTTTTTATAATACATCTCGTGCTCGTCGGTGAAGGAAAACGTCGTGAGGAATGTGTCGGTTGATCAACAAATATATCCCGCTTTGGAGTAGTGGAATATGATCCAAAGTCTTCTCAAAAGGAAAGGACGAATTATGAATCGGGACATTTGCAGATAGTTACTTTAGGTTTATTTAAGTATTTACAAGTGTCGAGTATGTAGCGCAGTCACCAGACACACTGTTCCGATTTTGCATGATTCAATGCGTTGTAACGTCATCGAAAAGGCGCGCCCGTTTTTCCTTTCATCGTTGTCTCGGTGTTATTCATTTATTTTGCATATTAATAAAATTTGTATTTTATTAACCGACTTCTAAAAAGGAGGTTCTCAATCTGCTGGAATGTATACGTTGTTCATTTATTTATGTCCGGGTATATATTTTTTTGGGTAAAGCTCCAATGAGATTCCATATTAATTTTTTTGGCAATGCACATTGTTAATTTTATTTGAAGTTACATTATAGGCAGTTTTGTTAAGTTAATTTGTATTTAAAAAATATATTTTTTGCATGGTATGTTTTATTGATCAAGTTTGGAAGAGTTAGCAGAATTTCTTATAACCTCGAATTGAAATCATAAGAATGATAATAGCGTTAATGAGAATTGACCTTTCTGCTTCCGACCTAGATGTTAATTAGATAAATAGTTTTCCTTAACGTTTTGTGGCAATTTAGATATTGTTGTAATATAGGAAATCAAAGTCGAACTTTTGCTCTCATTACTCAAATCAGGAGATAGTTATAAATTATAAACATAGTTTTAAAACTAAATATTTATAAACTATAATAAAATATATTTATGTATCATATATTCATACGTGAATCTTAACGGATAACCTTTGGTTTAATGAAATTTTGACACGATTGAAGTCATTATTGCTTAATATATAGAATAGCGGGGTGGTATAAGCTCCAAGTATTCTTCTTAAAAGATGAGGATGCTTTAGCCTCACTACAAGGCATCAAGGCTGAGGTATCTTAAATCTTAATAAACATATATGCAAAACAAAACGATCCTTTGTTTAAATAACAGTGATTTTAAAAACGTGTTAAACCAAACGCTGTCGAATAAACGAGTTTTCGACTCGATTGCTTTTAAAATAATAATTAATGCTATTTTCGCTCTATAATTCTCGTTCACTCCCTGTAATTCTGTTAAGACAGGATCTACTGGCTAGTTGTAACCTGTCCGTCGTTTCTGTTAAGAAAGTTGAAACTAATGCGTAGGTTTGTATAAAACCTACACATAAAATCGAATATATTAAATATATCATAATCGGTAAAATATTCGTTTATACCTTATTAGGAATTTATTATAAAGGAACATGAATGAGTGACTCGTTCTTGCGAATTCTGTAACATGACGATTCAAAAGTGGCCTTATAAGCCTAGTTGAATAAAGAATTATTTGATTTGATTGGACCTGTTCGTTTTACACCGGTGTTGTTGAGTCATACACATTGTTAATTAATTATGGTATTTATATAATTTTTATTCGTTTTATTTTTCTCAAGCTGAAGCGCGTCATTGGGCGATGTGCCAAGTCAACGGGAGACTAAAACGCCACTACATATTCTCTAGCGACTGATTTGTTTTCGTTCAATGTCGATTGTGGTGTCACTCTCACATATATTAAAATAGACAAGGATAGCTGGCGTGCGACTGCATAATCCCTCGGATGAATGGCGACGCTTCGACTGACCGGGAATGGGTCGTGCGTCCCCACATCTAGCCCACCCTCTGTTATATAGAAAAGAAAGTAAGAGCCTCGTTTCGTTCTTTGTTTAGCTTTAGTTCTCTCAAAAAATTAAAATATCTGCTATGTTTTGTTTGCGTCTCTAGAATCATTGAGCTCTATACGAGTACTAGCAAACGCGGCAGACGTTGTATAAATCATATGTATTATATACCAATTATCGTAGCAATTGGATGAATGGTATATAAGTTTGTATTCTGCAACACAATCTAGTGGCGAGTTACAACAAAGTGGATAGTATAAATACCCATTTTTAAATGAAAATATATATGTATATCCCAAAGTTCATGGTTTTCGTTCAAACCGTGTCGAAGTCTATTAATCTCAAACAAATACACCAACATAAATTTTATATAGGTACGAATATTTATTAGATTTAACTTTCAGAGTAAATAAATTAAATTATCTGTCATGTATTTGGACGGTAATGAAACTTCGTCTCAACACTTCGTGACTACAAACTCCTTTACTTTTCCTTCATCATCATCATCTCAGCCGGAAAACGTCCACTGCTGAACAAATTCCTCTCCCAAGGATTTCCACGATAGCTGGTCTTGGAATTATTAGAATTACTTGATTGTAAATTGCTTTTGTACACAAAATACGAATATAATTCACTAAATATACATTTAGTTATAAGTAGTCTGTCCATCTCGACCGCGAAGCGACGCGGAAGTGTAAAGAAATAAAAATCACGATTCGATTAGCTCAAATTTTCATTTACGGATAAAATTTTATTAAAAATATAATACCTCGTCTTTTTATTCTACGGGTGACATTTTTCGCCCGGAATATCCGAGTTGCTATTCAAAGGGGAAATGCTGCTAGCGTTCTCGCCACCATTGCACGCGGGAATGATTAGAAAAGTAACAATTTTTTTTTTTTAATTTTTATATAGTCAAGGCCTTCGTTTAAACAATACCTCTAGTAGCTTAGATGTGATATTGTTGTGGTTGTAAGAAGTATACAATAAGAACCGAATCTCTTTTATGTTACAATTAAAACACAACTTTGCAAAACGTATTTCATTTTGTTTTTAATATTAATGTAATGTGACTTGAATTGTGAATGTTTTTAGTATTGATAAAAAAAAATCTAATTTTATCAAATATACTTTATTAAGTTGCCCATTTATAGCTTTGTGCTAGCTCGTCTGGGTAGGTACCACCCACTCATCAGATATTCTACCGCAAAACAGCAGTACTTTGTGTTGTTGTGTTCCGGTTTGAAGGGTGAGTGAGCCAGTGTAATTACAGGCACAAGGGACAGGACAATTACAGGCACAGGGGATCTTAGTTCCCAAGGTTGGTGGCGCAGTGGTGGTGTTGTTTTTTTTAAGAAATATACAAACCACTGTCTATGGGCGTTGGTGACCACTTACCATCAGGTGGCCCACATGATAGTCCACTAACCTATACTATAAAAAAAAAATTAAAAAAAGGAACGAATAGAAAACAGATATTATTCTTCGCAAGATTATAATATATATGATGAAAAAACATGAAGTTGTTGTAGTCTTTCAGGTAACTGCTGTGATTCTTGTCGGTTATTCTCTGTGTTACGTTATTTCGAATCGGTGGTAGCTGTACGTTAATTTTGTGACGTGATTCACCCTTCAAATCGCAGCACAAAATCGATTAATAATACAAAGTTTGGCAGTGCAATAAATGGCGAGTGGGTGGTAACCACACTGACGAGCACGTTCATAAACCTACTATAGCTATAAACGGTACTATTTAAATATGTACAACAAGGAAAATAATGCAAATGTATTAGAAATATTCCATCCTTGTTATATAAGTAGTAAAGTCTTAATAAAATATATATTGTCTTGATAGATAATTTAATAAAATTTGCTTATATTGCGTGCAAATTTTGCGATGGAAGCTTTAGTTTAATTTAGAAATATCGGAGCGACCTCGGATTGCTGTTATATTAAGTGACTGATTAAGGTTAACTCTATTTATATGTATATAACGTATGAGTAAATACATACGACTGCTGTAGACCTTGATCTTGTGGTATGTTCATAACGATCCGCCATCTTATCATTACAATATACAATTCAAGTGATTTATATTTGCCGTGTCATAAATATGAATAATTATATAGTTTTTATAATAAGCAACAATTTTATATACATAGTCCGTATAATTTGACGTAGATACGTTTTAATAAATACACAAAGACTACTTAAATAGGGTTCTTTAATCGGTGTGTTACCTACCTGCCTAATATGGGTGTTGTCAGATAAGGAAAGAGGTTGGAAAGCTGCTTCAGTGATTGTAAATTCAAAATTATCGATTATTTATCAAACTATTCACATAAAAAAATATTATAAAGTGCAAATATTAAATGTTATTTTTATTTTTTAGTTTCTGATTGGAATCGTGACTACGTCAATTGACTCTCAGTCAGAATATTAGCTTGTTTGTAAGACAATAAAAGAACAAGACCAGACGGAGAAATAAAACAAATAACAAAATCGCCTTAAATGTAAAATACTTGCATTGCAGACGCCCGTATTAAATGAAAGAATAAACCGTTTAACTAGATTTACCTAATTTATAGAGTATAATTAAACCTCGCCAGCAAACTTCCCTGGGACTTAAGGTAACAACTTACCGTTATGTAATGTAGATGTCTGTTCCTTTAATTGAACCTCAGGGACATTTTAGACTTAACGTAGTGTTATAAATTTGTAATTGGACAAATTATAATCATTTTACAGTCATAGTCAAATCCAGAATAATGATAAATAAAATAATAAATTAGATATAGCAATGAAAATTTGTCTTTTTTAAAATTAATAATAATTGAAACATTGAATAATTATAACAAAATAATTGAATAATTATATACGTATGTGATACCTACTAGTTGCTTCACGTGGTTTAACTTTATTTATACTCTTTAACTTTATTTTATATTAAATAAAGATATATATGATGACGAAGTCTTTACCTTTAAGGACTTAGTCAAGGTGTTTTACGAAGGAATGTCTAATGATGATGAAACATTACAATATTCCATCGAAACTTTTATTGTCCATGCATAATATTTTACGGCCAGTAACAGTCTCACTACAATGGTCTGCGTTACTCATAAGAAACGAATATTTGAAATGGTTTTCGAGTGATTCACTGCTGGAATATGTAGAAGTCATTTTATAAATATGTTATCATTTCTCTTTAACGTGCAGAATAAGAATAGAAACTTTAAAATACTCATAATAATTCAACATAGATTGATCCTTATTAATGAGTTTTAGTAATATAAGACGATAGTTTTATTAAAGTTACTGTCTGCAGCCGTAATATAAAATTTATTTTACGCCTGCTAAAACTTTATTGGCAATTTCTGAGGAACACCTATTTGATATTAATATTCTACCAGCAGTGCTATACTGCAAGCGCTCAATTCGTATCTCAATCGTAAATGTTGATAAATGACTTATGGTGTTACTCTATTTTGATTTGTATCCTTCAAATACCTATGATGTAATTATAATAATAATTTGTGAATGTGAATTTGTTCTTATAGCTCTACTGATCTGTAACTTATTTATATTAATACTTAGAATAATATAATATTTAAAATTATTCGGTTTTAAGACTTATCTTAAACGGCATCAACTGCCAGGCACACGAGACAATTTTTTTTTCTCGCTGGAAAAACTCATTTACTCATTTCCTCACATGAGGTGGAGGTATATGGTGCTAGCCGGGGCTGACAGCGCCGGAATACCCACTAAAAACCCAGCGGTACCCACTCCGTCGTATCGGGTGACGACACGGAATCGCTTGGTAGGCCACTGAGGTAGGCCCGGCCCGCCTCTGGAGGCCTCCAAATCCTAGGGGGTTCTCGGGGTACAGAGATTCCCTAGCGACGCTTACGGCGCGCCGCAAGTGTCGCAAGTGTCTAAAAGGACTTTTCTTGAGACAATACACATGAGACAATTAACTTAACTAAGCCAAAATTACTTTTTTAAAGTTTTGTACACATTAACTTTTTAAAATTTTTGTTGAGCAACAAATGTTAGTAGTCTAAAATGGAAAGTAGGTTCATACCTGCTATAATCTTCGAGTTCGATTCCTAGTTTCTTAGAAATATGTTTATATGTATGTGTAACTTGTTGGTCTAGATTCTAGTGCATATTATGATTATAATTAAGCCCATATTATAAACGTGTTTTAAATATATTTTAGTACATATATGTAATAACGTAACTTCCATCACTGTTTTATTTGCGAATTAGGTTATGGATGAGTTATATATATTTTCAAGGGTTATTGGTTAAAAATACTCCGGCAATGTTTTAGATTTCCCTGAAGATTTTACGCTTTGTTTATTATGGGAGAATCCACCTTATTCATAGTCTCATGGGAGCTCACTCGTTTTGAGATAATTCTTTACATTTTTTTATCCTACAATTTGTCACAATATTAAGGTAAAAGTATATGAAATTGGAAGGTTTGATTTTCTATATACTTTTTTTGTTGCATCGACATTTTATTTATCTACGTATATCATTTTGTCCTTCTTGAGTGTCCTGGAATAATTTTTTTAATAAGGATAGCCTGTCTTTTTTATTCGTTTTCTTTGACATTGTTTTGTGTTCATTTTATTTCTGTTAAGTTATACGTATTGTTATTGTTTTAGCGTTAGCGTAGAGCGCCATCTTGCTAGGTGGAGTGACGATATACGCAAAGTGGCTGGCAGCGGATGGAAATTGGGAGATGAAGACCGAGCTCAGTGGCGTGCCACTGGCTTTCCAATTCTACCTATGACCAGCAGTGGACGAAAAAGGTTGATTATGATGATGATAATACGTGTTGTTAGTGAGTAAGATAAAAGTGATAGTGATTGAGGGATACTTTTGAGCCTGTAATTACACTGGCTCACGCATAAAGGATGCGATTATTTAATTGTTAAATTTAAACTAAATTGGCAATTCGGCTATCTGATGGTACCACCAATGTCCTTACTGACCATCTTTTACGTCTCCAATGCGCCACCAACCTTGGGAACAGATCCCTTGTGTGTATAGTGACATAGGTTCAGTCTCATTGTTTCTTGGGGGTAGAATATATGTTGAGTGGGTGGTACCTGTGCAGATGGGCTTGCATAAAGCTCTACCACCAAGTAAAAATATACTTAAATTATAGTTGTAAAATTATCAACTAACAATGTCTGCTCAGGAATGATAGAGCAGTTTTTTTGGCACAATACCATGATTTGTAAGAAACTAGCAAACGTGATACAAGTTCCCGACGTCTAGCCGACTGTCGCGACGAGACGCTACAATTTGTCGTGAACTTCAACCGACAATGTATCAGCTATAGCAGCAGCTGGAATAAGATTCAAATCTCCTCAGGAAGAGGACAGAAGATACTGTTAGAGTATTGTGCCTTTCTTACAGGTATTACATGCATAATTCGTTTTTAAAGCTATAGAATACGTTATTGTTATTACAAGGAATATAAATACCAAACTACAAACAGAAAGTCATGTTTTTATTTGAAAAGAGTGTAATTCATATATTCTTGTTATAATTTGATTAACGCGTCCAAGAGATGTTGTACAACTTCATACATGGTGGCGGCGGATTGGCAAACTCTGCGCAAATATCTTTCATGAAGTTGTCACCACTGTTCGGCTTACCGTTTATAAGAATGTACGGAACAAACGAGAAGTTAGCTTTTTTACTTTCATCGCCGTAATATTTGAGAAGCTGTGATCCTCGTTCCTGTTTAGCACACGCCTTTATAGGACTCGAGTCCAAAGACATTGATAATGCACACTGGAATATAAAGAATATTTGTATAATTATTGCATTTAATTTTATAATATATGTATTTAATTCATCTTTCGAGAAGTTATAATTTGTACAGTAGTTAACTAATTTCGATTTTAGTAAGTTGTGGTAAAATCTGCAATTCTATAATATATGTATTTGATATTTCTTTCAAACAGGTATAATTTGTATTGTAGCTACTTAATTTGCGATATGCACATATTTATATAAGTCCTTAATGTAAATAATTACTGTACAATTATTTATGATTCCATTTATGTAAAACTAAATGGTAATAGACCATTACGAACTACGACACATAAATATACACACAAGCACACACGACATAACCATGTGCATTTTTATTTGTTTTCCTTATGTGTTTTGTTTTTAGTCGCTTAGGTTTTAGTGTATATACAAACGGCCTTTTATACATATAAACCTTATCTATAATCTTTGCTTGGGGGTTTTTTAGTTGAACACTAGCTCATTCTGATATTATTCGATTGTCAATTTAATGATGACATAAGAAGTCACATAAGAATCAGTGTTTTAGCATGCATCCGCTAAACCTTTATGAATAAGGCTGTAAGTGTGGAGTTTCTTACGTGAAATAAAAGAAAGATGTTTACCCCAGTGGTAAAAAAATGAGAATCTTAACCGATGATGATTTTGGACCCGACCAAGTCCTACCGAATTTTCATGTGCTTAATTTGTCTTTATAATTCGTCTCGTGGTCAGCGGATAAGGAAAACATTCTAAGGAAACCTGCATGTGGTATATGAAAACCTGCTCCGGGTATCCACCATCCTGCATTAGAGCAGCATGATGGATGAACCTCAAAGCTCCTTAAAAAAGGAGGAGGTCTTGGCCTAGCAGCGAGACATTTACAGGTCGTTATTTGACTTACCCTATCAGCAGCGGCATCGTTTGAACCACGATCGCCTGTGAAGTCCATCATACAAGCGTTGAACAGCACCGCCGTCGTAATATTTTGTAAATAATCGATGGCGCACGCATGGAGCTTGTTACCATAACACTCGGCAGGCCCGTGCTGGCACTTGAAGACGTAATGGCCATCGTGTTCGAAAGTCTAATAAAAATATCCGTAAAATTCAAGAATTATATATCTATTTATTTTTGGTAATATAAGTTTATTGGGTAGACTTGTAGCTACTCATAGATATTGTCTCTTTCTATCATGAATAATTGTTCATTCGAAAGAAGAAGACAAATCTTTGTGTAAACATTCAACGTTAAAACATTTACCTTTGCATTTCCGTATGGATAAGTATGTATGTTTAAGTATTGATTTAGCTTCTGTACAACAGGGCTGAGTTTATTTTTGTCAAAATTTATGCAGTCTGGACAAAGACACTCGTAATATACCTTCACGTCAACCTTGTTATCTTCATAATTTACATACTGTAATCAAATAAAATTTCATTTAAGACATACATACAAATAAATTTGTCATTTTTGTAATATCAACTAAAAAAGCTGCTAGACCAATACACATTAAACTAGTAACAGATAATGCAACGCGTTTAGGAGAAGCTATTAGTATATATCTTTACTACTATATAAATCTATTGGTTCTGTCTGTACATATTTTTTTCACCTAATTTTGTGATAAATAATCGTTTTATGATGCAGTGATTCACATTATACTACTTTTTTCATTTTTGTCTGTCTGTCTGTCTGTAAGTCCTCTTATAACTCAAAATTGGTACACACAAAGAACATGTGATGGCGCAAATGTAAGGCCATATTTTTTTTTTTTTTTTCGGTTTGTGTATGCTGTTGGCCCTATTGGCCTCTACAGCGTCACCGGGCGGGATGGGCCGAGATGAACTCAGGCCGGAGAATGGGAGCCGACATAAATGTGGCTCAAGGGGAACGGACGTCCTAAGGGTGCCTCCTGTGAGGCCGGACCTCGGCTTAGGACGCCGTTAAGATCGGGTGAAGTAAGGCCATATATAAGATCGGTAAACCCTACGGTATCTTATGAAAATTAATTTCAAATCGTCAATTACGTATTTCTTTACCAGTAGCCATATGTGCCATATGTATTTGTAATGCTACCCTTTTTCTAAATAAATGATTGTTACATATTATTATTATTTTTATATAATATTATACAGTATACTCCTCATCTTTATGCCAGAAACAAAGGTTAATAAATAAATAAGTATTCTATATATTCCTGTATAGTTTACTTCGTATAATTTTATTATGTACTAGTTGTGCCCGCGGTTTCACACGCGTATAATTAATAAAAATATAATGAATAAAAATCAGCCTAGAACCTTCCTCGATAAAAGATACAACACAAAAATATTCAGCTTTATATATTAGTATAGATTTAGTTTACTTCACAGAATATGTCGCTTTAAATATTATGTATAATAATATACATCTAATACTTAGAGATAATCGTCAATTTTATATTATGTATTTATGTGCATGAAAGTATATACGCATGCGTGTATAATATGTGTATAAAATTGTATATGTGTGTGTATATATTCAAGATATTGTTTGTAATTAATGGTAGCATCATTTTTAATCACTACTTACTCATTTCTGTTATTGTAAGCCTTTAATCCGAAGCGTGTCTGGAAGAAATATTAATTAAGCGATAATATAGTCTCGTTGTATACCTATATAGATGTATATTGTACCATATATATATATATATATTTATAAGTACTTTTGTGTTTAGTTGTAGTTATATAATAAAAAGTACATATCAAAATTAAGAACAAAATATAATCATTGAGTTAATAACTTAATACAAGCGATAAAATAATTCCAGAATATAACTTTTTTTCGGGATGTTATTTTATTTGATAAATAAATAAATTATTTGCTTATATAAAATTAATACACTTCAGCAATCAAATTCAAAGAATCGACGTAAGCAACAAAATCTGTGCTGGAGCTCCAATAAATATTGGGGTCTCGCAAGGATCAATTCTTAGGTCATTCCTCTTCCTTATTTATATTATTGACCTATCTTATCTTGTCGGAAACAAATATTACATAGTATGTATGCTGATGACACTTAATTATCGTTATTAGTAACGTGACACTAATTAAAGATACGACAAAGTAATTATGCTTTCTCCGAAATATAATAGTATATCGGTTGTGTTTATGATAAATTCGTTTAATAAGCTTAAATTACAATCACGTATGTAGATTCTACCAACCAGAATCGTCAAGAAACTCATTAGTTAATCTAGACTGTAAATATTCATGAGGCTGAATTTTCCATCGTCTAAAAAAAATGGCTTCTAATAGAAAATTCTTAGACGATACGCTAAATTGGTCTTTGGCTTCATAGCTTGGACCCAAGAGATGCGTATTTCAAATTATATTCGCAAACAGTAAATTTTAAAAAACCTACTAACTTCAATACTTTACCTTTACTTTGTGCAAGCTCGTCTGGGTAGGTACCACCCACTCATCCCAACCGTCACTCATATCTACCGCAAAATATATTTGTAGTGTTGTGTTCCGGTTTGAAGGGTGAATGAGCCAGTGTAATTTCAGGCACAAGGGACATACCACCTTAGCTCCCAAGGTTGGTGGTGCATTGGCAATGTTAGCGATGGTTAACATTTCTTACAATGCCAATGTCTATGGGCGTTGGTGACCACTTACCATCAGGTGGACCATAGGCCCGTCCGTCTACCGATACAATAAAAAAAAAATGGTCTCAATATTAACACGTTATTTTAGAAATAGCTCTAATATAACGTTAAATATTACATGTCAACTCGTACAGTGAGTTATTGTTATCTGATATGCTGATATAATTGATTTCATGTTTATAAAAATCAGTCCCGTTGAATTATTACTAAAAACAATTTGCAGAATAAAAAAACAATATGAATTATATTATAAAATTAGTTTGATTCAGTTTGTAATTAGAAATTATATTTAACGGCAGTTTTTTATTATGAAAAAAAATCTGGATCTATCTATCTAGGTATAAAAATTAGCCTATGTACTTTTTTTATAGCATAGCATAGCATATCATTATGTCCCTTGTGCCTGTAATTGCACTGGCTCACTCACCCTTCAAACTGGAACACAACAATAGCAAGTACTGCTGTTTTGCGGTAGAATATCTGATGAGTGGGTGGTACCTACCCAGATGAGCTAGTCAACTTCCTTGGGGTTTAAGATTCATCAAAATGGTTAAGTGTATCAGACACACAGACAGGGTTTGTTTCGAATTTATAATATTAGTATAGATTATACAAATTATACTTGTACATGTTTTCCTTAAACGCGTTCAGTTAAAATAGCTTACCTTATCATTCAAGAAATATAAGTCACTATCTGATAACTCGACTGAATTGCTGGCTCCTTCCAAGGCGTTAGAAACATCTGAAAAATAATTTATTTTAATTGTTATTAAGATTAATAATAATATGTTATAAATATTTTGTACTTAAATAACTGAACACATTGTGCTTACCAATTTGAAACTGAGCTTCGGCCGAAAGATATAAACTAAACAAGGTAAATGAAATATAATTAAATGAAATCATCCTGTGACCGACCGTTTTCGCTGATATTGTAATACTGTGATGTTTAAATGTGTTATTATACTTATACACCACAGTTAATAGCATTAAAGGACCGTTCACACTGTCTGTTAAAAGTCATTAAGTAAATAGATTAATATTAATATTTTTTTATTAATTTTAATCTAAGACTTAAGCATGTCTTGGAATTTGATATTAGTTTGTATTTTGATTGAGAAATTCTCAGACATCTCAGTCCCTTCGCCATGTGCCTGATATTTCTCTGATCTTTACCATGGGGTTATGAGAGTGACCTCTACTAAAACATTTCGTCATTATGTTTCTTTGTCTCAGCAGGAAAGACAAGCCAACAAACACTTTGCATTAATATTAGGCTTTAATGTAAATAAACGTTTTATAATATTTGTAAGAATTTCCGTTAGTGAATATTTTAGTACAATGGTTAGATAAATTTAAAAAAATGAGCGACATATAAATAAATAATAAATTATAAATAATATCTTTAATTACTTTTACCTTTAGGGCTTAAGATGGAACTTTACGTCGGAAATAATTATATATATGTTGTTTACTTTAACAGGGCTAATTAAAATTGATACCTAATCAATATGCTCGTATATTTCCTTATATTATGTTGTTATTTGAATAAATATTCAATGTTTATAATTAAAATAATAGCCGAAATAAAACAGTAAAATTTTTGTTTTAGTTTTTTTTAATATATATTATATTTAAAGATCTTTATTTTCCATCACAGACCAACGTCACTTACAATAATCAAAATCAAAATGGCATCGGCATTTTGCAATCGTAAATGTTGATAGCTGACTAACAGTGATGCGTAGTAATACGTTATTTTCATGGGTGTATCCTTTAAATACCTGTTCGAAATACATACGACGCATGGCAGTCGATACAGCATCCCGAAAACGGTGAAACTTACCTGTGTCGGTTGAAAAACCGCCACATGTGATCTACCAACCAGCACTGTATCAGAGCGGTGGAATGAACTTCAAACCTTCTCAAAAGCAGAATAGCCCTTAGCCTGACATTGAGACATTCACAGGAGATAGGATATACACGAACAGCTTGAAGCAGTCAGGATGAATTGCTTCAAGCTGGGACTGCATAGTGAGCTACAGTCTTCTACGTACACACATACATGGAACTGCTCGAGCAGTTGCGACTGCTTCGGGAGGTTGACTGCACGGTGAAATTCCATTGTAAAGTCAAGCATTCGCCAGGTACACTGACTGCTTGGGCTGTCACCGCCAGCGCTCTTCATTCAATGTAACGCATTCCTCATTTGAATGTAATTGAAATTATGACTTGTTGAGCAGTTGATTCCAACTGCTCCAACAGTTAATGGCAGATTCAAGCTGTTGACTATGACTGCAAGACTGCGCAACTGCGTTCCGTGTATGGCTGGCCATATTTTTAGAGTATTATTGAGTCTGTTTCTTGTATAATTGGCTTATTATAAGTAAAGAATCAATAAGTCGTTATTGCAAGGAATACAAACACCAAACGAATGGAAATTAATCATATTTTATTATTAAAATTTCATAATAGTATATTCAGAAAAAGCTATACAAATCCAAACATGGTTGCGGCGGAATGGTAAACTCTGCGCAAATAGCTTCCATGAAGTTGTCACCACTGTTCGGCTTACCGTTTATAAGAATGTACGGAACGTACGAGAAATGTGCTTTTATACTTTCATCGCCGTAATATTTGAGAAGCTGTGATCCTCGTTCCAGTTTAGCGCACGCCTTTATAGGACTCGAGTCCAAAGACATTGATAATGCGCACTGAAAAATAAAGAATATTTGTATAATTATTGCATTTAATTTTATAATATATGTATTTAATTCATCTTTCGAGAAGTTATAATTTGTACAGTAGTTAACTAATTTCGATTTTAGTAAGTTGTGGTAAAATCTGCAACCCGCATTGAAGCAGCGTGGTGGATGAAGCTCAAGGCTCCTCAAAAAAGAGAGGAGGTCTTGGCCCAGCAGCGATTTATAGGCTGTTACTCTACTTACCCTATCAGCGGTGGCATCGTTTGAACCACGATTGCCTGTGAAGTCCATCATACAAGCGTTGAACAGCACCGCCGTCGTAATATTTTGTAAATAATCGATGGCGCACGCATGGAGCTTGTTACCGTAACACTCGGCAGGCCCGTGCTGGCAATTGAAGTCGAAATCTCCATCGTATTCGAAAGTCTAATAAAAAAATCCGTAAAATTCAAGATATTACTATTATTATTAGCTATTTATTTACTAATTTGGTAATATGTATCGGGTAGACATGTAGTAACATATTTTGGTTTGTTTCTTTCTGTCATCAGTAATTTGTCATTCGACAGACGAAGACAAAACTTTATGCAGGTAACTATACAACTGATACGCAACGCTTATTAGCAATCTTAGAGTAATACCATAATAATCACCTCAATAATACAAAAAATAAAATAAAAGTTTTTAAACTTTAGTTAAATTCAGTATATAACAAAAATTCAAACATAGAACTAGACTCTAGATTAAAAACATAAATATAATTATATTATTATTAATATTGTATATAATTATAATTATTAAAATAATTTTTGTGTATAATAAAACACTTACCCTTGCTTTTCCGTATGGATATGTATGTATGTTTAAGTATTGATTTAGCTTCTGTAAAACAGGGCTGAGTTTATTTTTGACAAAGTTTACACAGTGTGGACAAAGACTTTCGTAATATAGCTTCACGTCAACCTTTTTATCATCATAACTTACATACTCGTACTGTAATAAAATAAAATTTCAAATAAGACATACTTACTATTAACAGTGACCTTATAACTTCGTGTAATTTAATAGCTAACATTACAAAATGATGTATTTATAAATGTTATATAATAATATATCTCTAATACGAAGATTTTATTAATTAATTAGTTTTATAATAAGATTACTATTATTAATAGTCTAAATAATAAATGTGAAAGAGAGTTTGTTTGTTTGTTACGCTTTCACGCATAAACCACTAAGCCGATTTTATAAATTCTTTCACCAATGGAAAGCTACATTATCAGCGAGTAAGATAGGTGACATTTTGTCCCCGTATTCCCACGGAAACGGGAACAACGCAGGTGAAACCGCGGGCAAAACGCTAGTAATATATAATTAGTCACTAAATTCTCTAAGTATTAAGAAATTATATATGTATGAGTGTATATGTGTATAAAATTGTATATATATTTAAGATATTGCATGTAATTAATGGCAGCATCATTTCTGAATCCCTATTTTCTCATTTCTTATGTTTTAAACCTTATTTGTCCTTCCTTGAGGGTTTAAGCTTCGTATCAAATTTCATCAAAATCGGTTCAGTGGTTTAGCTGTGAGATAGACACAGAGACGTAGTGGCACACGTTTTACTTAAACGCTTTAAGTTAAAATATACTACCTTAGAATTAAAATAATGTAAGTCATTATATGAAAACTCGACTGCATTGCTGGCTCTTCCAAATGCGTTAGACGTATAATCTGGAAAAGAAGAAATCTTAATGTTATTAAAATTAATAAACTGTGTTTTAAATTCTTTGTATTTATATAATTGAACACATTGGGCTTAGGGAAAAGGGCCCAATATGGTGGACGAAATATGAGTGTGTGCATATACCGACAGTACCGAGATCCGAGTTTCAATCAGTTTCGGCCGCAGTTGTCATATAAAGAAACTGCGTGCAATGTAAAAAAAATGTGACTTTGTTACAACAACTTAAGATTTAAACAAAGAGCTTAAAATTAGGCATATTTTATTTTGTTTTTGATTTTATTATTTTATCCTTTAGGGATTACCCTACAGGGTATGTACTCGCGTTGCACTGCTTGGCAACAAAGCTAGTTGCAAAGAAAATGGATGACTAAATGGACTTAAATTCTGACAGACTTTGCCATTTCTTTAAAATTACCTACACCAAATACCAATACAAAATGTCTAAAATTTGAGGCTTTAAATATGGGTCAACGATGATGCGATTAACTTTTCGTTTCGTCTTCATACAACGCATGCAGTCCCTGGATCGTTCCGTATATGTACCTTTTAAAACCTATTTTGAACAGGTTACCGAAATTTATATCGATTATAAACTGTTGTTTGTTTTTGACGAGCATACTTTGTTTACCCGCTTTACCCAAACCATTTACTCGCTTTAGGCCCCCTAGGGCAAAGCAGGTTATTGCAGATCATTTAATTTTTGAAAATAAATAGTTGTCTAATACTAAATGACAACACTGGTCTGCTTTATTTTTAAGTTCGATATCTCTACTATTAAAAAAGAAAATATAATCAAATAAAAATTCCAATTTTATGGCTTTCAATGTTAACATACCCGCTTTAGGCCAACTTCCCCTACCTATTTGAAACTGAGTTACAGTCGTTAGAAATAAACTGAACAAATTAAATGAAATATAATTTAATAAAGTCATACTGTGACTGATTGTTTTCGCTGATACTGTTATACTTTTATATTTAAATGTATTATTATACTTATAGGCTACAGTTAAAAGCATTAAAGAACCGTTCACACTGCCTGTAATTAAAGCCATTCGGTTAATAGATTAATATTAATAATTTTTTATTTATTTTCAGCAAGTCTTCATGTCCCTTAAAGCTAGCTTTACATCGAAAATAATTATTTGTCGTGTACGTTAACTGGGCAAATTAAAATTGATAGCCAACAAAACAGCTGTCCGTCAAGATGGATGAATAAATATGTAATTATATATATTAAGATTATCTATCAAAACCTATGTATTTCTTTCTTTTTATTTAAATTCTAAATAATCAATTCAGAATTTATAAAATGATATAAGTACTTATTAATATTTATAAATAAAGAGCACAGAAAATATATTTTCCAAAGGTTAATCATTAATTTAAATGAAATCCAGTGTACTGCAGTTATCGCTGCTTGTAATTCTTTTTTTACTGTATTCAATAGGTTTAAACCTGTGGTGTTTGCGTTTGAATATGTCTTCTTGTTAAGTATTCGAAAATATGTAAAAAATATTTTGAATTCCACTAATATGTGACATACATGCTATTCAATAAAATTTTATGCCGTATAAATATTTTAAATAGTTAGTTTTTATGTTTCATTTTATTTTGTTCATGCGCAACAAGTAGAAGGTATGTACTTAGACATATATTACATAGAGTTAGGGATATGAAAATGAGATCACTAGAAAGTTCTATAATACTCTAGGAGTCTAGATGAAATAAGATACATTAGTCAAAATAAACAAAAAATGGAGGTAAGCTTACCATAATTTGCAAAGAGCTGGTAAATGGTACGTGTCTTTAGTGAGGTAAACCTGATAAATCTCACCAATTATGATAAAGAAATCTAAAAAAAACTATTAACTTTTAACCTTTGACCTTAAATTTGTTTTAGTAGCCATGAAATTGGGATTTTCGATATTTTATTTGTAAAAGTGGTAAAAGTATGTATTTTGGGAAATATAGTTAATTGAAATGTCTATTTTGCACGGACTACATTGTATTATCAACCTTTAACTCTTCAAACAGATATACCATCAGCAGAAAAATAATCGCAAAGACTTGAAAGAATTGTGAAATTTCTGAATTGAGCCTTCATGATTTTTTTTGTTCACGTACTAACGCAACAAACGAATAACGTTGGAACTAAAAACCTTTTTTCACAATTAATTGGAAGTTTGCAGAGCTAGGTCAGGCGGACTTTACACAAGGGCTCTGTTTGACGAAGGACGGTGTTTTTAGCGTTTTTAGTTGGTAAAAAGATTTTTACTATATATATACTAAATTCTACAAAAATTAAAAATGTAATAAAAGCAAGACGTAATTAATATTTGCAAAATTTACAAATTAACAAATAGTAAGAGATAAAAAGAAATAAAAAGACGGGATTAAAAAATAAATAATGTGAGATGAAATTTTATTTAGTGGTAGTTGACGTTGCAATGCAAAAAACAAACTTTATGATTACATTTGCTTTAATATCACAAATCATTGGAAAAGTATATTAAATAATACAAATAGCAAATACGGGTTTCGTTTTCTAGATACAAATCAAAAGGGCCAAATAAGATAAATATTTGAGCAGTGTCATTGCACCGTTCTTTTGTCTATTGTTTTGTGTAAGTAAATATTCGTACATATTTGACTTATTTAGGATCCAGACGTGTTAATAATGTTTGCGAATATAACAATCATTTTTTTTAACACCACCCCCTTGCAATATTAATACACCTAACTGAGCGAAACGCCGCCTTCAAAGCTAAATATTTCTAATATTCTTTAAATATATTGTTATATCGTAAGAACACGTAAGATGTACTGAATAGTGAATACAAGTGTGGTCACAGTCTGATCTAACAATGGAGTCTCCGTTTATTGTCGAGTTATCTCCACATATTACTTTCCTCATCTCAGAAGAATATTGTATTACAACGCTCCCGTCTGCTTCTGAATGGATGGAATAGACAGGTCGAAAGAAACCATGTCTACCAGACTTGCATTTGTATTTTATAACTACAAATATATGGAATGGTTTATGGAAATAACTATTTTCTAGTAACTGTTTAACATTAGTTCATAACTTTCATTTATATGACAATGAAAGTAATTTATTTTATTTTTGTATTTGGTCACGAAAAAAAATTACACAATTTTTATCGCGGGAATTTATCTGTCCGTCCGTTTTTTGTGTCCGGTTGGATATACACAGAAGTGTGTCCCGTTGGATGCTTTTATTGACTAAAATCGACTTTAGGTTGAAAATTCAGACACATTTTTAAGCGTTATCCGAAATGTTAAAAATTGGAAGGGAATATTTCCCATATTTCCCATATCCAAAGCAATGAAAAAACTTGGCCAACGCTTCAAAAGATTGTATTTTTTTTAAACTTTATTTGGTATTCAGTACTGCATTTTATCAGGGTTATTATTTTATTTATATTTATCAAACGAAATGATAAACCTACACACATTGTTATTTTTTTTATAAAACATTTAATGCGTGTAATTTATAAATGAAATAGTATATTATTGCCTATGTTATTATTTATACAGAACATTCAGGTCTACGACATTGATAACCCTTGTTTTGCGAGAGACGCTTTTAGATCAATTCAAAGAAATAAATTGAATGGCACTAGAATGAAAGTAGATGTCAAATGCAGATAGAGGCTTATTCATAGTGCTCGGTTATTTCATGAGCAAGTTGAACTGAAAACTCAATTCGAAACGTGATCTATCGTCTAATTTGATCAAGCCGCCTATGACTACCTCTCACGGCAATGTTTCTATTATCGTAAGTCCAATTACCGAATCGGACCAGAAATACGAATGATTAAATTATAATAATATATTCAACTAAAAAGATTTGTAAAATGATTTATGTACTAACGCTTAAAACTTATTTACGTACGTACTTATTTACGTTTTTTAATGTATAATCTTCTATTTTATAACAAAAATTTTAATAACTCAGTTTAAAAATGTTAAAAATATTACATAATAATATATAAGATAATATAATAAAATAATAATAGAAGAATTATTCTCCCTCATTCCTTCTTCCCCTTTCCTTCAAAAGTCTATGCGTGCTGGCTATCGATGTCACCGCCTAACTGTGACATCAACTCCATCGCGCACGAAAAAAATTGGCAACTCTTGTCTTTGTCGCACCTCCAAAACATGGAATTCTTTACCAGCACACGTGTTCCCATCCTCTTATGACCTGGGTTCCTTCAAACGAGGCGTGAAGAGGCACCTTGCGGGCCGGCAAGGCGGGGGCGGCTAGTGCAAAACATTCTTCCTGACTGCACTAGCCGTCGTCGCGTTTGGACTCTACTACCAGTTACCATCAGGTGGAGTAGAGTCATTTGGCCTTCCGGTATAAGAAAACAAAAACAAAAATACACAGTGCAATTTTCTCATTCAATAAGTCAATACAAGTTCAAATTATAACTATCTTTGTTCATCATTTTCATGTTTTTGTTTGATACATATAAATATCTGAATAACAGTTTCCCAATCGCATATAAAACTATTGTCTGGATGGATTCACTAAAAATTTTAAAAGAGTAAAACTCGTCAGTCAGGTGGTCTGCGTACAGAACGATGGGAGGTCTCTATTTGTACAAGCAAAATGAAAAATGAACTCAATTCTGCTGCGCCAAGCGTAGTGTTTTATGTAAATCCTTATTCTGTGCACAGATTACAGTTTTTTTCAGTTTCGGATTTTGCGTTCTGTTGATTTTGGGTATAACGAGGAAAATCGTTCAGCTTTCATATCCATTATGCAATCAGAAATATGATTGAGTAAGTAAAGTAAGTTTTTGTATGTATGTCTCGTTTTCGTATCAGTATAAGCATTACCATTGTTCCAGTTTAACTTTTCCCAATTTACTTGGGGTCCGTGGAGTCTTATGCTTACTGATATGGCATCATTTTGCAACTTTTATTGAGACTGCTATTGTTTGACAGAATCCACTAGTGCTGGATGTTCTGCACCTAATTTAGAGTTTAATAATTGTTGTAATACAATTTTTATGTATGTATGTATAACAGTGGACTACTATTAAATCTAAATTACAATGTACATACATATTTTCCTCATTTAATAGCGTCCTTAACAAATTCAATTGAAGACGTGCTATATTTATTATACTCCACAGCCTGTACTGTATACTGTAGAGTATATTAAATATTGCATGTCATATGACTGAAGTAAAAACTAAAATTCAAACATTTATAATATTATTTGGATTGTTACTGAGTCTACCAAATGTATTGTAAAAATATATAATATTGTTGCAATTGTACGCAGCAGTAAGTATGCATTCTGCTTTATGATTTCATAATTTGTAACTGATTTATTTTCTTAATTGAATTTGCTATACTTAATTGTTATAGCCTTGACGCGCAGTGGATTGAGAACGTGAATTCAAATTTAAACATGTAAAAGAACATTAGGTTGCAAGTGTCAGACTTAATTTCTTCATATGTATATCCACCATCTTACACTGAAGCAGCTTGTCGGGAAAAGCCTTAAACCTTTTTCTCAAGTGGAGACGAAACCTTTGCCCCGAATTGAAACATGTTAACCTCTAAAAAAAATTTTTACATGTAATGAAAATTTATAACAAAAATAAGCAGCTAGCCACTGTTAAGTTAAGAGCTTAAACTACTCTTGTTTAGCTGGTCGTATGTTTCTTACAACAGGTGCAAGCTCTCACGCTATCCAAGTATTAATTCCTTGCAGTGGGGGTTGCCCAATTCCTGTTAAATATTAATTTGATATCGGCTCACGGACTCCAATAATGTCGCTACCCGCTATCGATGTTTTTCACTGGTGTACCTTTATATTATAATATATTTTCCTTAAGTATTGCACTTAACATTTTTAATGGCCCAGATGTTAATGCGTAGAAGACGTGAATTTTAACAGATGATTATGAGTTCAAATCTGAGAAATTACCACTCAATTTTCATGTGATTAATTTGTGTTTATAATTCATCTAGTGCTCGGCTGTGAAGAAAAACATCGTGAGCACATCTGCCTGTTGTAGATGAAAATCGGCCACGTATGTCCACTAACCCACATTTAATCAGCATCGTGGTGTAAGCTCCAAACATTCTCAAAAATGAAAGGAGACAGTCCTGCAGTGGGAAGCTGCTACTTTACTTTTTTATTAAAATTTTAAATGTATGATTCAGTGTATATAAAATTTATTTTTTGAATAAAATAATACTAGCAATACCCCTTGTATTGCTGGTATTATTTTATTGCATTTAAGAAATTATTGATATTCCTATTTACCCCTTCAATTAAGCGTACAGCTTGTGGTAGGAGAGGGGACGACAATAGACAGAAAGGGTCAGGATCGAACGTGCGACTTTTATATCGGTAGGCTATTTACACTTGCATTGTATTGTTACTTGTATTACATTTTAAATCAATCAATCGCTCGAATATGCGAATACTATTATTAAATTTTAAGATTAAATATATATATTTGTAAACCCAATATGACCTAGTGGATTATCGAAGGGCGTGCATTAAATACCGTTTATGCACTACTCAGTTTTCATATACTTTGTCCAAACCCGTTTGGTACCACCTACTCTTTAGTTTTTCTACCACAGAACGTGGATACTTTGTACCTTTAATGTTTTCAATTTCATATGTTAGTGGTACGATATAATATAGGGTTTTCCATTAAGGGCGCTTGATCGTGCAGAACTTCCATCGTAGCGTGTGCTGTGTGGCACGTAGCGCCGTCCTGTTGAAACCACATGGTGTCCACATCCATATTCTCGATTTCAGGCCAAAAGAAGTTGGTTATCATCGACCGGTATCGCTCACCATTGAAGGTGACGGCCACACCATTATCGTTTTCGAAAAAATACGGACCAATCACGTCTCCGGCCCAAAATCCGCACCAAACAGTCACTTTCTGCGGGTGCATTGCCACTTGGTGAACCTCGTGTGGATTGGTCTCGTCCCAAATACGGCAATTTTGCTTGTTGACATAGCCATTCATCCAAAAATGCGCCTCGTCGCTGAAGATGATTTTTTTGCCAAAATCGGCGTCAACTTCCAACTGCTCTAATGCCCAGTCAGCGAACACACGGCGCTGTCTATGGTCATTAACCTTGAGCTCTTGGGTCAGCTGGATCTTGTACGGGTGCAGGCTCAAGTCACAACGCAAAATTCGCCAAGTTGTCGTCTGCGAAAGGCCGAGTTCCTGTGCGCGACGCGGAATTGACTGCCGCGGGTTTTCGAGGACACTGTCGCGCACAGCGGCGATATTCTCGGCAGATCTCGCGTTACGTTGACGCACGGGAACCGGCTGATTGTTAACTGACCCGGTTGACTCGAATTTGTCCACCAATCGACGGATAGTCGACTCGGCAGGACGATCATCGCGACCGTAAAACGGGCGAAGTGCGCGGAACGTTGCTCGAACTGAAGACCCATTTTCATAAAACAATTTTATGATTTGCACGTGCTGCTCGACACTGTAACCTGCCATGGTGGTTTGGGACGGAATGAATATAACACACTGCATTTGACAGCTGTCACTCAAACAACATGGCCGCAATCAGTTGTCAAAGTTCAAGCGTCCCTATTGGAAAACCCTATATATGTTTTATTTCTTAGCGAAGTTGTGTATACGAGGCTGTGTGGAGGGTGAAGATGACTATTTACAGTCAATTTGTCATTTACAACTCGATGTCTGGAAATTCACAACAGCGCGCTTTCAAAGGCATTTTCTGCCTCGCACACCCATCCTGTGGAACCAGCTTTCGCCGACGACTATTCTGAACCGATATGAAAAAGAAACCTTCAAGAAAAGAGCGTTCTCTTTTCTTAAAGGCTTGCAACACACCTGCAAGCCCTCAAATGTTGCAGGTGTCCATAGGCGGTGGTATTCACTCTCCATCAGGTGAGCCTACTGCTCGTTTGTCCTCTCTTATATAAACAAATACCTATGTAAAATGGACAACCTCGTTGCCTAGTGGCTATATTATAGGGCCGACTACGAGACTACGAGACCCCAGGTCGGGTCGATTGAAAAGCAATTGGGGTTTTCCGTCGAAAAATTCTGAAAGCTTACGTGTCGTTGTCCGAAAAGTTGTACGAAAGTCGTTGGTCCTGCACCTGAACACTTTCCGGTCGTAAGTACGCCATTATCATGTAAGATAAAAAAAAAATGGTTGGACTTATATGTTTGAATAATAGTTACGTGTATATTTAATATTTTTTTTATTTGATTAGTTACTTTGATAGGCAGATACAGGAAATGAGCTGATACAGTTACGATCACGTGGCGTGCCTGACGCGAGGTCAAATACACTGCTTTGTTCAGCGATCGATCGAGCTTCATTTATAGCCCTTATCTATTGCACACGGGATATTACGACTTTGTGATAGCGAATCACTTTGTTCATTGTTTCAAAACACTCCAATTGCAACCAAGCTAGACAATGATAGTTGTTGAATTGATAACTTGCCGTACAATAGTTGAGTAGTTTTTTTTTGTTTTGTATAAATAATATTTACATGTTTTAACGTTTAGACTTTCTCAATTGTATCTCGTATGCCTATTTGCATTAAGAGATTAATTAGTTATTGATTTAAAAAACTATATAACTGCTTATGTAAAGGTAACACGAAGTTAGTAGACTTTCCAGGATTTGTCATTGTTTTATATCAAAAGAAAAAGGTGTTGCTGAGTAGTTATATTATTAAATATAATAATTACAGCCTTACTTATAATAAACGTTGTTTAGCGACTGTTTAGTTAAACACTGATATGTCTCTTTCTGACATTATTGATTAGACATTCGAAAGAAGAAGACACAGCGTTGTCAAAACAAAATGAAGAGTTTTAAATATAGGTATATAAGTACATGTCTTATATAAAATAATATAATATGTAATGAGAATTATATTCAGTGGAGCGTATAGCGGACCTTGTAAACCGCATCTGGCGGCTTCTTCCAAGGTAATGAGATTTAATTTCAATTTGATCCCGCTTCCGATCGTCGCTGCAGTCCTTGAGCCTTAATCACATAATTTACATCAAGCCTTATTTACATTCCATCGCCAATTAAGCGTTAAAATTTAATAATAAATGTCAAGTTAATTTTTTTAACATACTAATATTACGTATGTAATGTATGTTTTTAATATAAAACTGACCCGTTTTACGATGACAATGTCACAGGTTCTGAATTTTTCGATTTCCGTCCCCATTTCTAAAAAAAATAGTATTGCATTTTCTCGACAAGTATGTAACTTGACATCTTATGATATATAATCGTATAAATGAAGTGTTTATGTGAAAGTTCATGAAATATGTATTGCCTTATTCAGCGGCGGGGATAACCAGCGTTTCCCGTCAATTTACGGAGCTCGGTCGAGATATGAAGGCAATAACTTTGTACTATCTATGAAAGGTTCTGAGATTGCAATATCATCTATCTAAATCAATTTGATTTATAAACAATGTGACAGCTGTACAAGTTCAATATAAATTGATAATATTAAAAATAAATATTCATAAAAAAAAAGCAACGTCCTGACTATCTGGTTATTAATGCACAGCTAAAGCTTTAAGATATATATCACTAATGTTTACCTTCTATTTCGCAAACGTAATTTAAAATGAACTATCATGGCTCCGTCTAATTTGTCATTGGTCTGTGATAGTTAATGACGCTTTAAAACGAAAATTTTTAGAATGATATTTTATTTTTTCTTCCAATAATTGAACCCGACAAATGTTTGTATCGATGATGTATAACAAATACCCTTGTTCGTTATATTAAAAAAGTGAAATAAATAAAAAAAAAAAATTTGTGTATTTTTAATCTGTAAACATTTCAAGACCAAGGCACCTGTAGTAACTGTCAGAAATTAATTGTAAGCGAGTGTGAGGTTAAAGGTCGATTTATATCTACAAGTCTGTAACGTGTCCGTCTCGTAGCGTAACAGACGAGGCGAGACACGAACCGGTACCGGCTGACGTTCTAGGCGAGAATGTTTTGTCTCGGGCGGTGCTTTTTTACACGTGTTCGTGGGGTCTGGCGGTGTATGCGCGGTTACTATGAATGTGACACGTACAGCTTTATGAAAAAGTAACTTTAATTGTCCCAGTATTAAGCAAGGCATCTCTTAAGGTGAAGACTTGGAGCTTATTTTACTTTAGGTAATGCTGAATATTCGATCGAATCAATAATAATCGAATTTAACATTCAATTTAATACTATAGGGTTTTCCATTAAGGGCGCTTGATCGTGCAGAACTTCCATCGTAGCGTGTGCTGTGTGGTACGTAGCGCCGTCCTGTTGAAACCACATGTTGTCCAGATCCATATTCTCGATTTCAGGCCAAAAGAAGTTGGTTATCATCGACCGGTATCGCTCACCATTGACGGTGACGGCCACACCATTATCGTTTTCGAAAAAATACGGACCAATCACGCCTCCGGCCCAAAATCCGCACCAAACAGTCACTTTCTGCGGGTGCATTGCCACTTGGTGAACCTCGTGTGGATTGGTCTCGTCCCAAATACGGCAATTTTGCTTGTTGACATAGCCATTCATCCAAAAATGCGCCTCGTCGCTGAAGATGATTTTTTTGCCAAAATCGGCGTCAACTTCCAACTGCTCTAATGCCCAGTCAGCGAACACACGGCGCTGTCTATGGTCATTAACCTTGAGCTCTTGGGTCAGCTGGATCTTGTACGGGTGCAGGCTCAAGTCACAACGCAAAATTCGCCAAGTTGTCGTCTGCGAAAGGCCGAGTTCCTGTGCGCGACGCGGAATTGACTGCCGCGGGTTTTCGAGGACACTGTCGCGCACAGCGGCGATATTCTCGGCAGATCTCGCGTTACGTTGACGCACGGGAACCGGCTGATTGTTAACTGACCCGGTTGACTCGAATTTGTCCACCAATCGACGGATAGTCGACTCGGCAGGACGATCATCGCGACCGTAAAACGGGCGAAGTGCGCGGAACGTTGCTCGAACTGAAGACCCATTTTCATAAAACAATTTTATGATTTGCACGTGCTGCTCGACACTGTAACCTGCCATGGTGGTTTGGGAGGACGGAATGAATATAACACACTGCATTTGACAGCTGTCACTCAAACAACATGGCCGCAATCAGCTGTCAAAGTTCAAGCGTCCCTATTGGAAAACCCTATATAAGTCTTTCCTTACATCGCCTCTTGTTAGAATAATACTCTTGTAGATAAAATCGATCGTTCTTATTCCATGACAGTCCTCTGTTCGATTTTCCAGGCAAACTAGAATGCCTACTTTGAAAAAAGTTACAATTTTCATTATTTATGAAAACTGACTATTTCATCTTGTAGCCAAAAGTTTAATGTTGGATTAAACATGGCCACCTCTTATCGAACCCGCATTGAGGTAGCGTGGTGATATACGTTCCAAGCTTTCTTCTCTAAAAGAGACGAGGCCTTAGCCCAGCAGTGAAACATTTACAGACCATTACTTTATTTATTTTTTATTTATTTAAAACTTTTTTGCCTACCACATTGTGTAGTTTGACAAAAGGCGGACTTAATGCCTAAAGGCATTCTCTACCAGTCAACCTTTAGGCTAAGCGGAAATTCGTGAAGGCGGTAATTGATTATGAAATATATAGATACATACAAATATAACGACAAAAAATAAAATAAAATACAGGGCTATTATATATATATGTGAATAATATATATATATATATATACATATATATACACATACATACATACACACATACATACATAAATCCATACACACACACAAAAATACAAATATACATATAAATAATAATGCATTATAGATGTCAGAGATGAAGAGAACTAGGAGTTTTCTGACAAGATATGCTCACGGAGACGAGTCTTGAAAGTAAGTTTAGAGGTGGCTTTCCTTATATGCTCAGGTAATTTGTTCCATAATCGGACAGCTTGAACGGAGTAAGAATTAGAAACGAAACCAGAAGTATGAATAGGAACAGAAAGAAGGTAAGAATCGTTAGAGCGTAGCTGACGATTGTGATTATCACGCAAAAATTTGAACCTGTCTTTCAGATAATTAGGAGAGAGAGGGTCAAAGATAATAGAGAAAAGAGAAGACAGTAATCGGAAGTCTCTACGTTGTCGAATAGTAAACCATTTTAATTTGTCACGATACTGAGAAATATGATCGAACTTACGAAGACAGAAGATGAAGCGCAAAGAGTTATTTAAGAGACGGTCAAGTTTATTCCGATGAATTTCGTTAAGGTCGGAATAACATACGTCTGCATAATCGATTATGGGAAAGACCAAAGCGTGCACAAGTAATATCTTAGTCTTGATGGGAAGGAAATTTCGAAGTCGATTGAGGCACCTTAGCGTGGCTGTGACTGAGCGGCTGATTTCGGAGATATGCACAGACCAGCTTAATGTGGAATCAATATGAAGACCGAGGTCTTTTACATGATGGCGGTAAGGAATAACGATGTCATTGAACAGAACGGGAGGCAAAGATGTTAAACCCAGATTAGTGACAAAGCGTGAGCTACCAATAACGATCGCCTGACATTTAGATGTATTGACCTTTATTCCAAATTTTTGAGACCAAGTATTTACACTAGCCAGATTGTTATTTATAGTTGCAACAGCATCACTTATATCATCCAGCCCGGTTTGACAATAAAGCTGCAAGTCGTCGGCGTAAAAATGATAAGAGCAGTTGATGTAAGTTGTAAGTAGGTTGATAAATAGAGAGAAAATAAGAGGAGATAAAATACCATCCTGCGGCACGCCAGTTTGAAGATCTAACCAATCAGAGAGAGATTGATCCAATCTAACTGCTTGCTTGCGGCCGCGAAGATATGAGGAAAACCACTCCAGAGCTGATGGTGAAAACTTGAGATGCTCGAGTATAGCAAGGACAATATCATGATCAACCATGTTAAAGGCGTTGGAGAAGTCAATTAAAACTAAAATGGTGACCATTCTATTCTCCATACCATCCCGAACATCCTCCGTAACCTTCAGAAGAGCGGTAGTAGTGCTATGACCGGACCGAAAACCAGACTGAAATGAACTAAGGATATTGTTGCTATAAACAAAGGAGGTCACTTGTTTGTAAACCGAGAGTTCAAGAACTTTGGATAAGAAGGGAAGGATAGAGATTGGTCTAAAGTCTGTTAATTGGCTTGGGTTAGAACCTTTAGGAAGAGGAATGACAAAAGCCTTGCGCCAAGTTACAGGGAACATCCCGGATGACATGGAAAAGTTAACAATGTGAGTGATAGCAGGCAGTACTATATTTAGAATAGAGATGATCATTGACCGATTGATGCCATCAAAACCAGTAGCATTGGACTTAATTGAAAATAAAAAATTTCTTATTTCATCATCAGTTACTGGAGAGAAAGCAAAGCTACCACTTGAAACAGCAGCCATGGCTCTAATTTCAGAAATCGTCATTAATTTAATATCAGGGTTTAAAAGCGTAGTAGAGGAAAAATGTTGATTTAAATCGTTGGGTGAAAGTGATGAGAAGACAATATTTCCTTTACGCTTTTTAAGACCCATGGTTTGAAGGAACCTCCACACAGTGGCCGTAGAAGCATTGGAGATATTACTGTGACAGTAGTGGCGCCTTGCTGATCTTACCATCATATTACACCTGTTACGAGCAACTTTATATAATTCCCAATTTACAGCACTTCTGTCGTTTTTGTATCTCCGGAAGGCGCGATCACGACGTGTCATGGCCATACGCACCCCTTTTGTTATCCACGGTGCAGGTGAGCGTCTAATCTTAACAGGTCTCAGTGGAGCATGTTTATCGAACAGTGATAATATGGACGAGTTAAAATGGGAGACTTTATCATCAAGTGACGAAGAACTGTATACCAGTGATAAGTCTAGTAAGTTAGCGTCCCTTATTAAAACTTCATGTTCAATTTTAGAAAAATTGCGCATCCAAACAATTGGAGGTTTAATTTTAGGGGGTTTTATTTTATACGCCAGGTACAAGAGGTCATGTCGAGAAAAGCCGGGAGCCAATAATTGACCGTATTTAAAAACATCATCAATAGAGGAAATAAAAGTTACGTCTAACCAAGAATCAGGCGCATCCGAACCGGCGGCACATATGTGGGACCAGAAGGAAGAATGTAGAGATCGATTGAATTTACAAAATTAGAGAGTCGAAAAGAGCGAGCATTAGATTTTAAAAGGTCAGTGTTCAAATCTCCCATCATAATAATATGTGAGTAATCCGAAGAGAGAGATTCAAGGACAGGTTCTAATAAATTAAAATAATCGCAGGTCGGGGGGCAATAAACTACCCCAAGTACTGCTTTAACGCCCTTTAGTTGGACTTCAAGAAAAATAAATTCGGCAGTAAAAGAGTAAGCTGAAGGAGAGGTATATAAGATGGTATAAGGTATCTCGCTACGGAGATAAATAGCCACGCCTCCACCACCTTTACCTGTTCGGTCATTCCGTATCAGAACATAACCGGGAAGGCTGTAAAGGTTAGAATGGAGTGAAGGTTTAAGCCAACTTTCTGATACAAGAATGGCATCTAAAGGAGCATATGAAAAAGCGTCTAAGAAATCAGAATAATGGGAAGGTAAACTTTGAGTATTTAAATGGCAAACATTAAGAGTGTGAGAGCAATTGAGAAGGGAGTTGCAGAGCAGAGAACCAAGCGTTTCAGGGACATGGAAAGAGTCATCGTCTTCACAAGAAGAGGAGCAGCTACTGCATGCAGACAAAAACACCTCGTCATCATCAACAGACATAATGCAATAAATAAGGCAATAATAAAATAAAAATAATATATAACAATATGAATAAAAATAAAAATATATAACAATATATACACAAATTTATAATAAATATACAAAATAATACTAATATTACAGATTAAATTTTAAGGTAGTTTTCTAATAAACTTAAAAAAAAAAGAATTTCTGCTTGTCCCGCCAGCAGATGGTAACAAAATTTTTAACTGATGGTAACTTTATTATGATCATTTCTTATAAATCAGTCATGCTTACACCGATGATATTGAAAACTAAAAAAAAAGGTATTTTCATTTCTCTACTATCATTTTAATTTTATACAACTCAATGGAAATAATATAGTCATTAGAGTAATTTTCGACTGAATAAATTTTATCGGTTTATTTAAATTTTATGGAATACATACATAAATTCAGGGGTGTAAGATTAATGGAAGAGTTATAAGTTAAACAAGAGATTTGCGAGAATTTTAACGAATGCAATGAATAAAACATAATGGGGTGGCGACTCTTTAACTTCATAAATCGTGTTAGAACTGTTACTCTTAGTTCGAACTGTAATAAATCATGCATTAAACATGCAAAGGTGTGTTTGGGTTTCGCTAGATAACTTGAATTTTTCATGAACTGACAGAAGCATAAAGCGACCTTCCCTTTTTCTAGAGCGTGTCGCTATGATAAGGTAGAAAATGTATTTTGCATTTTCGCCTCGAAACTTGTGTGTACTGGAGAATCTTTGTGTTCTTTTTTTAAAGGGGAACTGTTAACATCATAAATTAATTAAATGTCACTTGATATCTTCATAACAATAATGGTAGTTTCAAAGTAAGCTCGTATCCTGACCTAACACACCTATTTCCACCATACTGGCAAGTTTTGCGGATGCTAGTTTTACTTTACGTTTCAATAATACTTTTTACTTGGTGGTAGAGCTTTGTGCAAGCTCGTCTGGGTAGGTACCACCCACTCATCAGATATTCTACCGCAAAACAGCAGTACTTTGTATTGTTGTGTTCCGGTTTGAAGGGTGAGTGAGCCAGTGTAATTACAGGCACAAGGGACATAACATCTTAGTTCCCAAGGTTGGTGGCGCATTGGCAATGTAAGTGATGGTTAACATTTCTTACAATGCCATTGTCTATGGGCGTTGGTGACCACTTACCATCAGGTGGCCCATATGCTCGTCCGCCAACCTATACAATAAAAAAAAAAAATAATAATAATAATAATAGGTTGTGTAAGTCATACTTTTAACTGTGGATTTATAATCAGATAGTCAGGACGTTTCATTCCATTTTAAATTCCACCTGAGGATGAATGTTTGAGTGTTATATAGATATACGAACATTATAGACATGCCTGATTTAATAAATAAAATTATATAATCGGAGTCAAGGAAGAAAAACCGAAAATAAGGTGTTCATTGCAGGTTTTATATGCGACGGATGAAGTTGGCTTAAAGATGAAATCATTATTATTCCTCAAGAAACGCAGGTGTCCTGGAGAAAAACATAATATAATATTAATAACAACGAATTGACTTACTTTACGTTATATTCGTTAGTTAAAATTTTGAAACATAATTGTTTCTAATAGAATTATTTTTGAGTGAATGTCGTCTGCAACATCCAATCTACTCAAGTTACACACGAAATATCACGTGTGCAACTAAAGTGCACAATTATATGCACAAACACAGGTGAAATTATTTAATAAAATATATAATGTTAGCTGTATGAAATAATAATAGAGTAATTATATCCTGGGACATTATTCACACAAGGCCGTCTGATCCCAAACTAACTAACTAACGGAGCTCGTACTATGGAAACCAGACAACCGATATACTACATATACTAGACCGGCAAGAGTTCAGGCGCAGGACCAACGGCTTAACGTGCTTTCCGAGGCACGGGTGTGTACACACTTCCAACTTCCAGACTCCGGGTTGCTACTGAGTGATACTCAATAAATAGTTATTGAGTATTTCTGTCAGAAAATTGATTATTAATTGAATTGAACCCAGGACCACCGGGTCTGCGGCCTTATATCTAGCCACTAGACCAACAAGGCAGTCGAGAATTTCTTTTGTAATTACATACTGATATAGATAATTACAGTTACTGAGTCTGGGCTTCGGACAAACAGACATGTTCATACACACAAATGTCTGTCCTGGGTGAGAATCGAACCCACGACCTGCGGCGCGAATGGCAAGTATTTACCAACCACACCAACCGTCTAAATAATACATGAGACAATTTAACATATTATGTTCATAATTTCACAAATAAAGTGCAAACGACGCGAGTGAACAAAGGGTTACCCCATTTCGCATCAGACAGTGTCACGAGTTCGCGCCGGGCTATCGCCAGGTCGCTTACCTTTGCATCTGACCTTTCTAGTCTGGAGCGTTACTCTCATCTCAATTTTATGATTTACTTATATTTAATATTTTTCGATATTACAAATAAATTGTTTGCATATGCAATATTTATACTTTAAGTTATTTAACGATAGAAAAAATTATATACAGATAACATGAAATATGGTAATAACCACATACAATATACATACAGTGGTGGTCGTATTGACATTATGTAAGATGCTTCACCGCAATCGTTTTATTTAGAAATTAAACAATAAATAGGACAGCAATATGTTCAACGATTTATCATTTATTAGAAAAACAATATAAATCCCATTACACAAGTGCAGTTTCAATATTACATTACGGACAAACATTTAGATCAGTTTTAAGGTATGAACAATAATGGTCAACTAATTAGAAACAACAACAAAAAAGCGGAAAAATCAATATTGTTTTAAGTATTAGTAATTAGTATTGTTATTTACGAAATAGCTACAATCCACAGCCTGCCAATAGTTATAATTAATATTTAGTGGCGTATCCCTTATTTTCAATAACAACACTGTAACGACGTGGCATTGATTTAATCAATTTCATAAATTTTTCTAGGGGTATTGAATTCCATGCTTCAACAAATGCTTCATATAGTTCGTTTTAATTGGTGCTACGTTTGTTTGAGACTTTCTTTTTAACAATATACCAGAGATTTTCTATCGGGTTTAAATCCGGACTATTTGCTGGCCAGTCTAAAACGGATATACGCTCTTCGCTTAGGAAACATTTGACGCTATTGGCCGTGTGTTTAGGGTGTTTGTCATGCTGAAAGATCCAGGTTACAGGCAAATGATCCGAGTAGGGAATCATTGTGTGCTCTAAGATATTTTTGTATAGCCATTGATCCTTCAATCTTACGAACGGGTACAACTCCACATCCGGAAAAACACCCCCAAACTTTTATGTTACCGCCACCGTGCTTGACTATACTCCTTGTGTATTTATAATTAAAAGCATTGTTTACAGGACGTCTGAAATAGAGGTTTCCATCGGAATTTACCATATTTATTTTTGTTTCATCTGAAAATAACACTTTTTTCCATTCTCGGACGGTACGAGATATAGAATTAATATATTTTTTAGCGAATAATAATCGCTTCTCTCGGTGTAGCTTGGTAAGAAGCGGTACCTTTCGAGAGATTCTTCCAAACAATTTAGCTTCCACTAATCTTCGGCGTATCAGTCTTGACGAGATGTTTCTCGGGTCATCAGGCGAAAAAACTTCATTTTTAATCTAGTTGGAGCCTTTACTTGGGTCTTTTTTTCTTAGTCGAGCCTTTCTGCGAACATTTTCAACAGTTCCATGTGTTTTATAATGATCAATTGCAATAAAAACTTTCTTAACAGAACAATTTAAATGCTTTGTTATTCTTCTGTACGCCAACTTATGATCTATATGTAAATTAACAATTATTTGCCTAGTTGACGCGTCACAACTTTTATTTTTGCCCATTTTGAACAAAATAAAATTCAGATTAAATTTTGAATTGCCACCAAAATAATAGAAAAAGCCAAGAAAGAAATGTTATTCTCCAATTTCAAAAAAATAACGAGCTATGGATTCTTTTTTAAAATGTTTCTAATTAGGCGTCCAAGCGGCCAGTAACAGAAAATAAACTCCTACATGTGTAAGACTCATTTTGTAATTAAAAGTCAGATATGTTTTATATTTTATGGATTTAATGAGTTTTTTTATTTGAGTGGCTATATTATTGCATGATTATTAATTATTGAATGTGTTTATTTTTTACGAACATTTGTACGTTGAAGTTGTAATTTCTTTATTCATAAGAAGTGTTTCTAATTATATGACCATCACTGTATATGTGACACAGTTATCTTTGACACAGTTAAACACACAAGATTTGTCTCTGTCTACCATTATTGATTTGAAATTAGAATGAAGAAGACACAGCATTGTTTAACTAATCACCCGTTAAACATAGTTTGTAATTTGCCGTGAATGTTAAAGAAAAGTTATTTTAATGATATCACTGACATATGTGTCTGTGCGTTTTTTCGTGTGTTTGTTTGTTTTGTGTCGCTCCATTTATTGCGGATTTCGAGTGTCCTTCAGACCGACTACGGCCACGGCGGCCAATCTCAAGAGATTAGCCAACTACGCAGGAGATATTATAGTACACAAGTGTATGCGCAAACACGGGTGCATTCTCTATTCCCTAGCTCTCATAATCCGATGGGACGGCAATCCGACACGACCGGAAAGAGTTCAGGCGCAGGACCAACGGCTTTACGTGCTTTCCGAGGCACGGGACACACTTCCAACTTCCAGACTCTAGGCTACTGAGAATTTTCTGACAGAAAAATTCAATAACTTTTTATTGGCCTGACCTGGGAATTGAACCCAGGACCACTGGGTCTGCGGCCTTATATCTAGCCTCTAGACCAACGAGGCAGTCAAATGTTTCTAGTATATTATGTCCCTACATATATAATTACATCTAATGTTATGCTTACCTTATATAATATATCATAATTATTTATCAGTTGATCAGTTTCCTTCGTTACCTATCAGATTCTCGAAAACACGATAGTTTTTACCTTTAAAACATTCATTTCGATGCTATGGTCCCTCATGTGAAATTATTTAATAACGAAGTACATAAGTACTATTCAAACTAAAACGCAACGAACAGGTCCTATTTCATATATACACAAAACTAAATAAATTTCATTATTTTGCGCTGTAAACCGTCACTATGTAAGACTTGAAGCTATTTTGAAACCGGGGTCAAGTGCTGCTTGCCGACTTTGAAATTTTAATGCAGTGTCTGCCGCGTGTTAAGATGTAGTCATTTAGAAAATATATTTCGTACGGGCGATGATACCGATGTATTAAAGACGTAGCCATGAAGTATAAACCGACAAAAATAGATGGTTCCTAATGTCCGTTTTCCATTAGCGATTTATAATGAATTGCCTCTTTTAACATACCAACGATTTATTTCAATTAAACTATGGTTATTTATGGGACTACAGTGTTTTTAGAGAAACTGAATAAAAGTATTCATAATCAAAATTTATAAATAATGATTTAGCTTACATCTCGAATTCGCACTAACTTAAGTCTTACCCAATTTATAATAATATAGCGTCGTTGAAGTTCTAACACCACGTAAGTCACTTTTTGGCTGTTTTGACATTTTGATGCCATTTGCTAGAGAATCGGAAGACGTATCGTTTTAGCCAATCAGAAACACGTATCGGTCAATAGAAAATTAAGTATACGCAAGTAGTAAATTTGTATTATTAAGTATCTATACAAAATTACTCTCTCCTGAAAAGATGCTATGTTTGACTTACGTGGTGTTAAAACTTCAACGACGATAAGTATATTAACAAATATTAAAATATAATCATCGTCCATTGTGTGCTAATAAACCTTATCACTACACATATTTTTTTCTCACGCGTCTAAATCGTAAAGTGAATGGCAATTTTGAAGAACAGACAATGTCAATCTTTTTTTAAATTTGAATACAAACGAAACTCAAGAAAAAAATGGTTTGACCGATGTTCAGCCAATCCAAAATACACGGTTTGGTTAGCAATTTAAACCGATAATGTGACAAATTCAACATGATAAACCTTTCTTGTTGGTAACAAATAACAAATCGCAATCACATCAATCGCATCAGCGATGTAGCTGTCGTAGAGAAAAGTGGTGTTTTAAAAATACAACAAGTATTAAACTAGATTATAATATACTTTTTACCTACTAAACATTATAAATAGATTGTCGAAATCCGCGTTATTTTGAATTCACAGATACTTTATTTATTAACAAACAAAAAAAAAAGCCTGCCATAATACCAACTTTTAGCGACATCTGTACCAACCGGTGCAACGCCGCACCGGGGCGTATTTATCCGCCTAGATACGGACTGCATCATATTCGTGAAAAACAACGGTGCAGTTTGCGGCTAAAATATTTCTTAATGATCCGGAGTAGATTGGATACATTGTAAAAAATATTACGCAATGACAGCTTGACAATATGACAATAGTAGATCTTTCCTACACAACGCCTAAGTACAATGTGACATTAGTATCAGCCGGCAAGAGACTGTTGTCTCTCACTTTTAGTACCTAAGTTTCACTATATCAATAAAAATATATATATCTTTTATCTTTATTGAGATAAAAATAAATGGTATAAGGCCAGGAATAATGATAGCGTTGATTTATAAGTGTATTAATGTTGGCTCTTCTTTGTAAAAACATATCGCAGGAAGTACATTTTGATTTATTATTTCGCTTTTTGCGTTTTAAACTACTACCTTTAATATTAATAACCTTAAAGGAGTATTTTTGTAACGAAAGATTTTAAAATCGGCGCGATGTATAATTTCTCGTAGCATTATTAAGGCACGAATAATTTAGAAAATAAAATAAATTAATATACAAGTACTTGCTCAGTTGTGCGTGAGACACGCAAATGTCCCGTATATTATTTTCTATTTGAGCCCACATAACACACACTTTCATAAAGACCATTTATTTTGGTTTCCTAAGCAGTTTTTTTGCATGCAAATGTATTTCACTCTCAAATATACAATCCGATAAACTTCAAACACTTTATGGACCTTCAATGTTCCGCCTACCATGGGGAAAAACGCTATGTCCCTTGTGTCTGTAATTGCACTGGCTCACTCACCATACAGTGATACCATATTACTATTTCCCGGCAGACTCATTGTTGAGCGGATGGTACAAAGCGATGTCGTACTATGTATATTACTCTTATATTCACTAATCAAAGGCCTGAATACTTTTTAAAAGAAGTTTTCGATGACTTTGCTCGATAATCAATTATTTTCTTACATTGATTGCATTTGAAATACAGTAAATAAAAATATTAAAAAAAAGTTTTACAAGTTTCAAAAGTTTTCTGAATCATGTGCTATTTCGGATCTCTATTACTTTAAACATTTACTTAAATATTATATGATACAATCATGTATTTTTTGAAATTCTATGTTTATGAATTCTATGTTTATATTTAATCTAAGTTGTATTGAAAATAAAGGGGATGGCTCATGGCTAGTAATGCCTTTGATAATATGTTTTTGTTTAAATAATAATTAAAATTATAATAATATTAGTAGGTGGTTTTAGGATATTAATTATTTAAATTCCATTTAAAAAAAATACCAGCTTAAATAATATAGGAGTCGTTATAAAACGACTCCTACGACGATAATTATTAGAAATTTTGTTGACATACAATTTTTTTTCGTTACATACTAATGTATACAAGTAAATCAAACCGAGTGATGCGTCTTAATTTAATACAGACAGCCAAAAAATGTTCTTTTTCTTTAAACATTAATATTTGAGCTCTACATTTTAATTTATCATGTACTCAATAGACCTTACCTTACCTTGCAATTCTTGACTGAGACGGTATAGTCAAAAGCAAAAGTGAATAACTACATTTTTATTAATGATATCCTCATAACCAGAATTATACATTACAAGTTATCAAACTTATATAATGGTATATATATGTAATACGTATTATTTCATTAAATTTTATATATTTTTTATAAACACAACAATAATGTTAGTATTTTTTGTATAAATTAAAAAATTTAAATATTAATCAAACCAAAAAATTATGTACTGTTTCATATTTTGTTTAAGTAATTGTTGTTCACTTTTATGGTTACAGTAAAATTATATCAAAAGTACTTTTGTTGTTGAATGTAAATAATAGTTTTGTGGTAAGCATTTATAGGTCTTATCCTATTGACCATAACAGCTGTAATGCTTTGCCGCTATTGCGAGTAGTGTAGATGGAGCCGTCTAGCAGACCGTACTGCGCCAAGCCGAGGCGAGGGGGCCCTCGCCTCTTCCGCCTAACTATCTTTCAGCATTTCATTTTCCGCTAAATACAACCGCTACGCTATTCTCGACAATCTCTCATTTTCATTTTCGCTGCAGCAAATTATTTTTGGCCAGTTTTATCATGTTTTTTGCTGAGGCTGCGATGTACGTAGCTATTTTCAGGGTCAAGAAAATTTAAGATGAAATATATTATTTTTATTGTGATTATTCTATTTATACATATGTTTATTATCGTCTTTTTATTACATTAACTTTTTCATATTTTATAAAAAAGTTCTTCTTTATCAAAATTAAAAGTACTGATTACAGATTTATTATTTAGTAATAGATCTATTTTGATGTTGATATAAAGATATATTATGCAGGGAAAAACTCAGCTCGTTCATTTCATTAACAGGTCATAGAGTATAGACGATCCTCTCATAAAAGTGGTAATTATTTCTCAAGATTACGCTCTCATAAGAAATACGACGCTTTTCTTTTAAAATTTTGTAGACCTTAATAGATTGATGATAAGGGCTACATTCAAATTCTGCGGATTTAATGAAGGCCCTCGTACAGCGACGCTAGGTTATGGAATTCTGAATTATAAGCGACGCCACTACATTTCCACATTCAGGAGGTTAAATGAAAGAAGTTTTTAGCTGTACGGATAATATTTTTGTTGACATTAATGTTACTTTATTTCTATTACAAATAAATATTCTAACTATCCTGAATGATGTTATAAATGCGACAGTTTGTTTGTCAACGTGGTCACGAAATTCTGCATTAGAATACATTAGGTATATAAAAGTACATAAGGTATCTTAATTCTGCCCCCCTCACACGGACGGGAAATAGTGTTTATATACAGTGAATGTTTTTTAAGAATAGCTTTAACGTGAAGTCAGAAGAATAAACTTTAAGGGTTCTTTGTTTGTACGAAACCCTCTCAGTGAACGTATGCTATAAACTCATTTGTTATTTGTGCGACAGACTCGTATTCATAGCAATTTTACAAACGGCAGACGGTAAAAGTTGCATGCTGTAATATGCTTTTCAATTCAAACTTTCCAACGAGCATATCAACGAAGGAAAATTGAAAATAAATGGCTCTGTTCCGTGAATTTCAGCTTCCTGCTTTTAAATCGATAGATCGTAGAGTCACAGGCAAAAGAACTGAGAATACAACTTAGCCTTTAAGTCACAACCACTTCAACTTAGACAGACTTTGCAAAGGGATTTCTTAACTTGATCTCGAGCATACTTCAAGTAACAGGAACAGGAAAACATGGTAGAGAGTATAATTTTCGAACGAGTATATAATAAAAAACGAATTAATCATATTTTGCTATTTGAACAAAGTACTGGTTCTATAAATAATTAATTTAACAAATTATTTAGTAGACAAGCAATTTATTTAATTTTATTATATCGGTTTGATTAGTTCTTTTTTAATAAAACGATGTTTGGATTATACAAATAACTTTGTCAATTAAATAGTTTCTGATACGTTTATGTTAAACATTAGGGTGAATCCATTTAGTTAAAGGAATAAATTCTCAGTTACCCATCTGTTAGCCTTAATCGAGTGCGATCTACACTCCAATTAATTTGCGTTGTGTATTCGGTAAACATATCCGGAAAACCCGCGTTGTCGATTTCATCGTCACCGCTTCAATACACGGCTGAAAGAATGACCGACCGCCGGGGATTGAAGTGCAATCGATACCCCGACTGCACAATATCGATATACACTCGTCCTGTTCAACTGAAATAATTAGTCTGATGAACTAAATCGTACTGTACATACGTATGTATTTCTCGTTTTATTATACATAATACATAGACTTAATATACTCTGGATTGTGGTGTTTCTTTTAATTTATTGAGACTACTAGTACTACTAACTTATTAGTTTCTAAGACTCTTTTACGGGATTTTTAACGTTTTAGATTTCAGAAGATAATTATCTCCAACTTTTGAGTACCCCAGAAACATAATATAGTTTTGGTTCTTTTTAACACGTCTGTCTGTGTCTGTTTGTGAACGATTTATTATAAAAATAGGTAATTAAACAACACAAGGATGTTGACTAATGTTACTATAAGGCAAATATTCTAATGATTTAACTTAATGTCATTAATGGTATTCTATATCGAAGCTACCGCGTCGGTAGACCAGCTTTCTGATATGCATTGAAAAATGTCAGTAATATGTACGGCTTGTGGTAGCTAGGAGTCTGGTATGAGCGCGGACATCGACCGAGTGACGCTGGCTTACAGCCCTTATATATATTATTACTTGGCCCTTGCCCGAGGCATCGCCTCCGTCGCGATAGCTCTATCCCAGTATGCACGTTACGATGGTCTTATGTATAAGACATACTAAGAAGAAGGGAAGAGGGAGTGCTTGAATATCAATCATTTTGAGGAACATTTCGTTAGAGTCTGAATCACGTCGTTGCTGATGGATATATTGCTTTAGGCGCAGGAGGCCAATCTCAAGAGAGATTAGCCAACTGCGCAGGAGATATTATAGTGCACAAGTGGGTGCGCAAACACAGGTGCACTCTCTATTCCCTAGCTCTCATAATGCTATAGGACGGCAATCCGACACGACCGAAAAGAGTTCAGGGTCAGGATCAACGTCTTTACGTACTTTCCGAGGCACGGGAGTATAGACACTTCCAATTTCCGGGCTGCTGCTCAGAATTTTCTAACAGAAAAATCCAATAACTTTGTATTGGCCCGACCTGGGAATTGAATCCAGGACCTCCGGGTCTGCGTCCTTATATCTAGCCACTAGACCAACGAGGCAGTAAATTTTGGAATAAAGTCAACTTGAACCCCAATGAAGGACATAGGCTTTATCATACCTAACAGCTGGCGTGCACCCGTGCCCTTATATGCAGGCGAAGCTACGGGTGAAAACTAGTTCTGAATTTACGCAAGATGGTTATTTTCAAGGGAAAAGAAGAAGCAAACTGGACTTACTTGCTTAAGAAACGTCAAGAGTACTTGCTGAAAAATTTAATTAATATATAAGGTCCTCCAGACCGATTTCGGCTAATCTCAAAAGAGATTAGCCAACTGCGCAGGAGATATTATAGTGCATAGAGGTAATTAATATATATGTAAGTATGTACATGAAATATACAGTATCAACGGCTTTTTATCCGGTGTGGTTAGAGTTGTAAGGTAATCGGCTTTCGTCGGAAATATTCGGCTTTTTATAGTCGTGTCTGCTTTTGGTTTGTTAATCTTTTTGTCTGTACATTATACTGAATGTGAAATCGACGCAATCTTACATATAAGCGAGGCAATGCCATTTTTATAAAAGTTACATTCAGTTTTTAAAACGTTTTTCAATATATTCAAATACCGGTTTAAAATAATGCGGTTTTTAAGAGAAAATATACAGCCTAATTAAATGCCGAGTCAGACTTTTGTATAAAAATGGAACTGGTAACATTGTTCGGAAAAAAACTATAGATTTTTATTAAATACAACTCGTGCTTAATTTACTCGTTCATAAGTGTAAGTTTGTTTATTTAAACGTTTGTACTGATTAACGATCGAAAGTCTGGATTGATTGATCAAAAAAATATATTATTATGTCGATTGTGGAACTCGATAAAGTTATTTTATTTATTTACTGTTAATAGTGCAAAAGTTTTCTTTAAAAAATATTACACCCCGTCTTATTGCCTCAACTAGTGAAACGAGGGCTGGTTCATTTTTCGCCCAGAGAATCTTAATTGCGATTCAAAGGGGAAATGCTGCTAGAATTCTTGCCACCATTCCACGCGGTCACGACTTGTACAGTAACTATTTTTAATTTTTGTTTTTAAGGATTTAATGTAAATAGATGTTTTGAAAACTATTACTATTTATTTAGTATTTTTATAATATTTTTTCTTTTCTTTATAATATATGTAGGACGGGCAGATCGGCCACCTGATTTTAAGAGGTCACCACTAGTGGCCCATAGAGTGCCGTAATATTTACCATTTCTTACAGCACTAATTCGCCACCAACCTTGGTAAGATGTTATGTGCCTTGAGCCTATAGTGACACTGGCTCACTCACCCTTATAACCAGAACACAATAATAATACGTATTGATGTTGGCGTTAGAATGTATGATCAGACCTACGCAGACGGGCTTGCACAAAGCCCTACCAAGTAAAATTGTTTTATTTTTATTGAAGCCTAGCGAAGCGGGCGCGCATAATGCACCAGTTGATTCACATTTTTATTAAGTTCACGTCAAAATATAATATTTCATGTCACTGCTTTCAATCTCAGCGTCGAGTCACTGAACTGTGATGCATACTAGACTAGATTCAGTTGATAACGCTTACAAGCATAGGAGACATTCATTATTATTTATTATCAATTTTCCGCTTGTTAGGAGGTTTTAGTTACGCTATGTCCTTTACTGTAACTCTAACAATGTGTATGCAAAATTTTATGATGTTCGGTTGAGTAGTTAAGACGCGAAAGCGTAACAATAATACTCAATTTCGCACATATAATGTTAGTAGGAAAATAATATAATTGCGTAATAACCAGGGACCAATAGATGGCACTAATTCAATTATTCATATTTCTGAATGACGCTGGCAAGATGATTGTAACTTTGGTATATAGGTTTTATACGCTGTTAAAGGTACTAGGGCCATAAGCATACACTCATTCGTATCACACACAAAAAATACTAAGCTGATTAAAAATAATACAATTATATTTATGGTAGAGTATATTTATGATTTCCTTTGTTTCATTCGTCAATTTATCCTTTTGTTCTTCTGAGCTAGTAACAGTATTAACTTTTGAGTTTTTGCCGGATTTAGTCTTAGTACATTCTATTTTTAAGCATTCTATTTTTATTTGAAAACATTTCAAATAAAAATATAATTTATTTAAATGGGCATTATAAATGTGTTTTCGTGTTAAAAGATTAAAAAATATATAAGAATCAATTTCATATTTGAATTAATAACACAACATAATAGCTCAAAATTGTATGTAATATATAGGTAGTTGTCGCAGTAATCCGTTTTCACTTACCATACCGCGGTTGGCCGCACATTTCCGTCCGGCAGACGATTTTCCTGCATCCATATTGAACCACTAATGCCAATGTGAATTTATTGAAGGCTCAATAGCTTCTCTAAATTCGCGTGCAGAATCTTAACGTTTATTTGAAATTTTATATATTTCAAATAAACGTTAAGACACATGAATTATATACTAAATACTTTCATGGCATGACATTTATTTATTTAGTTAGTTAAGGATCTCCAACACAAAGGATACACATTTACAAGTACATTGATTTGTTGAATAATAGTGTAACATATATGTGCTCCTTCAATTACAGGAGACCACATCAAGCAAATATAAATGACATATTGTGTTAAAGCATAAACGAATTAATGACAAGTAATTTGTAATGAAATAAAATATTAGATGAAAATGTTACAACAAAAAACGAATTAATAGATAGATAATTATATACATATAACCTTGTTGAAATCGACGTAGTTTATACTTGTATACTACATATATATATTCGATACCCACGTAGCGCATGGAATATGTTACAACGTAAAACCTTCCTACGGAAATAAAATGAGGCGTTTTACTCCCAAAAACAAGACAAACGCATTTGTCAAATCTCTGAACGTGTGGAATATCCGTGGAGTTAGTACGTGAAAATAACAATAATAAAATATATATTAATTTAATTAAAAAGTAGGTACTAAATTGTCTATGGTCTCATTCTAATATCTATGATTAGATTAGACCATAGACAATTAATCTGTGACAATTATGCCGTAAATAGTCGATAAGTAGGTAGTTAAATAAACCAGACAAATACCATATAGTGACAATAATATTTTACTAAGTTGCTAGATTTAATATTGCAATACGAATTCGTTAATGCAATACATTATCTTGAACGTACACTTTAAAAATGGAAGAATTTTAGTCGGTCTGGTAATCTACAAGCTGTAGACGATTATATTTCACGTCTGGAAGCTCGGAAGTGGGGACTCAATCTCGTGAGAGGATAATCTCTTAGACAGACTTCCTCATCGATATTCCGCAGGATATTATAAGATGTAGTTGTTCCTTTGTAAGGAATTTTCCTGAAGTTAAGAAAATTGCGTAGTAAGTGTTAATAAAATAAAATGGGAATCGACTTATTTTTTATAAGTCGATTTACTCAATACAATGAAACCCTACGTGGGTTTTATAGTTTAAGAATTTATTTTCGCATAATTTATTATAACTAGAATACAATTTTAACAAGCCTGATGTTAATTATTGTATTATTTTTTAACATTTATTTTATAATGTTAGTATATACTTCTTAAGCTTTTATACATATTTGTTTTAGTACTTTTTTTTTTCATCGGTAACTTGATTATACAGCTATGCTCCCACAAATATATTTTTTTGGGATAGTTCGCTGAGTTATTAAATATAATTTATATATTATTGTTCTCTTATGTAATTCTATGTTGGTTTTTATAGACATGATTGTGATTTTTTTTATCGTTTTATGAGATTGCAGGTGCAGTATGTCCATAACTGCTTAAGATTAAATATTTTAGTAATTTTGTATAAGTTGTGTATTTAGTGTTTTTTTTAAGTTGCCTCCAAAACGTTTTAATAACGATTATTACTATGACAAATACGATCAAATGTTAGCAAAACTTTATAAGAAAAAAATAAATTAGATCAAGTCATAAATATTAAAGATTGAGATATAATAATATATTAACAAATAAATAATAATAAATCTTATTAAGAATAATAAAATTATGTTAGTATCGGAATAAAACAAATAATTATTAAATTAAAATAATTATTAAAAATAAAATAACAACGATAGTTAATAGAAAGCAAATTTAAGTATAACGCAATATAAATTTATAAGTATAGATAATAGTTTTAGGAAAGGGAGGTAATGCACTTAAAAATGTAAATGAGTTACTCGAATAAAATTATGTAAAATATATACCCAACTTGACATCAGAGCAAGATGCCTCAAAAGAGGCGAATGTCATTCAGTCATTCAAAGAAACCGTAAATCGAATGTAATGTGAGATGTTTTCTTAATCCTGTAAAATTTACCGAGTGCGAAGACCTTCCGCCGGTGTTTTACCCGCCAATACTGTTTGCAAGCTAAGTCTGTGCACTTTTATAGCTTCACTGTAACACAGATATGATTCTACTTTTCTTTAAAACAATTAGTTACTACTGCCTATTGAACGGTATATATTTATGGAAAAGTAGCTACTTGAACCGACCAATAACAGATGTGTGTATAATATATTTCCGTATATATATCGCTGACTTTTCTGTATATTTGAAAACCAAACTTCTCATATCGATTTTTTGTGTATATTTTATCTATAATTTTGGCAGCATTCACTTCGAAAGTGCATAGACCGACAATTTTCCCTCCGACTCCGTCGGCATATTAAGCTATATCTCAAAAATATGCGAAGTATTCTTGTTTTGTATTCTGCGTCCGACCTCAAACTATACACTGAAATGACATGAAAGTTCCATATCAATAAGGTTAGTAGTTTTTGCGTGAAATTAGAAAAAACAAAGCTTACCTTTTTTATAATGTTAGTATGTTTATATTGCACCATGGTTAATGGGCCTTAATAATTCAAAGCTTTCTTTTTTAAGGTAAATAAACACAGCATAAGCTCTTACATTGTTTCAAGAGTTTCAACACAAGCGTATATAGTCGTTTGTGGTTGTAGTTTTACAAAGAAAATAAACGTGGTTATAAATCCTTTGTTTCCACATACCCACGTTCTCGCCGCAGAGCTCGAGATGGTCGGTCGCACAAATCAATGTAATGTGTTGCAAAGCAATCTCAATGAGAAGCCTCGTCTAGACTCCGTCGAGTCAGCCTGCTCGTGATAGCAGTTTAATTAATATAATCAAACGGATTGCAATTAAGCTATGCAGCTTTATAACTTTAATAGACTTCTTGATGTTTTAATTAACGCGCATTTTCCAAGTAAACCAGTTCTTTTGTTCGTTTTTCTATTTGTTTCTGCTCCGCGGCGATGTCTTGGTGTTAATTCCGAATAGTGTTCTGTTGTAACCACTAAATGAATTTTGTCATTAGCTTTATTTTAAATCTTAAGAATAATAATCGTCTATTTATTTCTCTCTCATTATTTCTTTTAACTGAATATTATAATTAATTAATAACTTCTTTAACTTCTTCCGCTAATAGGTTATCGGCGTAATCAAATAATAAACATAGTAGTCTACGACTACGATTGTTAGATTAGGCCTCTGACCTGCCCAGATCCATAAAATATATTTTTCTGGCTTTTATTTTGTGATAGTTGTAAATGTAAAATGATAAACAACTAAACCAAAAAGCATGCTAATTTTACCACAGGGAGTAAATTGAGTGAAACATAGATCAGCAAAAAGAAAAAAAAAGAAACCTTTAATTCGACAACTAGCGAGCAGCTTAGGAACTAAGTATTGAAGTAAGCAATTTCCTAATATATAACATAGATGTCGCTATACCAATAATTTTATAGTAAAAATAAAATAAAGGTTTCGTATTTTTATTTTACTTTATTTGTATTGTTAAATGTTGATAAGAATATTTTTTACTGATAAATATCAAAGACATAATAACTTAAAAGTCCAATTTTAAGTTTCGCTGTGAGTGGAGAGTTTTATTGTTATTACAAAACTACGTAGTCTTAAGAACTTTCGATAGATGGCGCTGTGTGTTTTTTAAAGATTAAACCACAAGTCTGTTATCTATATTTACCTAGGTTATCTATATCTACCATATTAATGTTCAATTAAATTAAAATAGTACAAATTTTTGTTAACAAAATAAATATAATATGTTTAATAAATTATAGTAATAATAATGCGTAATTAGAAAAGTTTTATCATAAAAGTGATTTTGCAAGATGTTATTGATATGGGAAGACGTCTTAAATCAAGTTAAAATGTTTCAAGTTTTGAAATTATTATTGAATTTACATTGAAAATTTGATTTGTATTTCTATGTCATTTTAAAATTTGCATTTGCTCACAAGCGACGAGGTGGCCGAGTGGTTAAGGCGTTGGACTGCTAATCCAATGTGCTCTGCACGCGTGGGTTCGAATCCCATCCTCGTCGATAGTTTTTTATACTTGTATGTATATTTTTAATTGAACATTTATTTACATAAGGATTATAATATTATTTTTATATGTATAAAACTATTATTCAATTTATGTATATAAACTAATATTAAGAGATATGAGATGAAATACGAAATGCTGGTTAAAATTAAAAGTTGTATCAAAGTTGTTCAAATCTTATTTTTTGATTTATAATAATTTAAATGTCATAATTGTAATAAGAAACTGATATTGGTTTAAGAACTTTTTTTTATAGTATAGGTAGGTGGAGGAGCATATGGGCCACCTGATGGTAAGTGGTCACCAACGCCCATAGACATTGCCATTGTAAGAGATGTTAACCATTGCTTAAATCACCAATGCACCACCAATTTGCGGAACTAAGATGTTATATCCCTTGTGCCTGTAATTACACTGGCTCACTCACCCTTTAAACCGGAACACAACAATACCAAGTACTGCTGTTATGCGGTAGAATATCTGAGTGGGTGGTACCTACAAAGACGAGCTTGCGCAAAGCTCTACCAAATGAGAACCAACCACCAAGTGATAACTTGTTATTTATATAAGTAATTATTTACAAGTGCATCAGCATCATAATCAATCAAATATTTTAATTAGATTTTAAGTGTCATTTGTTTTAACCATGGATTAACAAAAATATATCATGACTAGGTAAAATTAACTAGGTTTGCTTAAAAAAATCCCAATAATTATTATGACCCTTTGTACTCAGTTGTTTTGAAGATCAGTAATTGTATTAAATGTTTTTAATTCATTTGAATGACTTGTTATAAATTTATTCGTTTTAGACTTATCTAGATGTCTTTTTTTCTCGCAGTGGAAATTTCAGGAAGGTATCCGGCTCCGTTGGGGGAGAGGAACCAGGTTATGTGGGATTCTTACCCACTAAAGCCACTGCGATGGCCGTCATCGGCACGGAACGGAGAGACTGGACAGAGTTACGCTCTATCTTTTAAGCCCCGGGCGTCGGGCCTGTCGGAGGACCGGGACGACGCTGACGTCGTCTCTGTCGAGCAGGATCGGGCCTTTCCAATCTAGATAAGTCTATTTTATGTTTGCGGTGGGTCGGGATCGACACAACAAATCGCGGGTCAGGCATAAACAGTATGAAAACAAATAATTGTTATATTGTTGAAGTGTTTGCACAAGCACGTACAGATTATTTATTTTTATGCGATCATGAGGAAAAGACCTGCATCTTTGATACGTAGAATCAGAGACAGTCACAACACTATCGTAATGATTATTGCGAATGATGTGAATGGGTATATGATGAGGCGGATGATCCAGAAGTCTTTGTAATACTCTGGTTTATGTGCCTCAAACATAATTAATTATACCTAAACTTTTATCATAAATTTTTATTGGTTTTTTAATGGAATTAATTAATTATTAACTTTTATTTTTATTCCCTTTTTTATTATTATTAAATTTACCATAATTCCAATTATTATTGTTTGTAGTATCTGTTTCATTGCTGGAGTCCAGGTCGACTCTTACGTCGACCGAGGGTTAGTATAATTTACTTTTCCGATAGTGTTCGGCAGTGAGTAGTTAGTATCGAAATACAGATTGCTATGTTTTTTATCTAAATAAAATATACACATAAAAATATAATAACTTTATCAATAAGCATTCTGTTTAAAATATACGAAAATACGCTCGGGTGATCTTTAATTAAAGAAGTTGCCCTGTTGAACCAGTGTCTAGCTTATAAAGATGGTAGATGTCAGGTCCTGGGTTCAAATTTCAATTCAAGCGAAAATATTTGAGTTTGTCTGTCAAATAAACTCTTACTAGTCAAATACTGAAATACTGCTAGTATCACACTTCCGTACTTCGGGAAGCGCGTAAACTCTTTAGTACCTGTGCCGGATCTCAATCGGACACATTACAATCTCGCCTCGTCACAGATTATAAGAGTTGGGGAAGTACAGAGCAATCTGTGTTTGCGCGCTCAATTGTGCAATTTAGTATTTCTAACGCAATAAGCTTTTCCTTAAATCGCCGTTGCCAAAATTCGGCCAAACGGATTTCTAATTCGATCAAAATTATTTGTAACATTTTATTTAATTAATGATATCAGATACCAAATAATAAATCCAGCGTGCATTTCGAATATTAGGTACATATTGTAACGAAGTAACAGGTTTCACCATAATCAATGTTATCACCGTAATCGCCAGCAAAAAACAGATATACCTTGATAAGAACGAACAGTATGGCTATCACGAATTTATCTAGACCTGCTTTCATTATCTTATCGAGTAATACTGCCCTTTATTTTAAGCATACGTTAGGTATGCGTTGGGTGCGCCTGAAGAACTATTTATGAAACAAAGTTATTAGTGAGGAATATGTTATAATAAGTGTTATCAAATAAATAGTGTTGTGCAAAGAGAACAAAGACAAACGAATTATTGTTTTCCGATTATATAGTAATAAGTGCATTTCGATTTTAGTAGAGCATTGTAAGTATGATAGTTATACTCATATATATATTCTCCCTTCATATATATACCTACCTAGTCTCTGGTCAGTTACAATAATGTAATCCTTATTATATGTTCTTCCTGGGCTATCCTTTATCATACATAGATATTTTTCTATTTAGTTTTTGTTGAGTAACAAAGACCAACATAAATTATATATAAGTTTTTTTTATAATTTTTCAGAAATTTACTTTGATGAGTACTTATGTGCATAAATATGTAGAAGTTCTTACTTTTAAAGTTATTTTTATATAACATTTTTACGTATTGCAACATTACGCCTTCAATAAATAAAATCACGATTTAAATTATATATAAATCATGATTTTATTATATTTAGGCGAAGAATTTGATCTTAATAAATACAGATTGCAACACGAATATTAGAAGTACAAAATGGTAACGACGACCTCAAAATATTTTGTACTTAAATTAGGTTATGTGTTTTGTGATAATGTCGCTGTATGTTTTTTTACAACAGTTAATAATATCCAAGGCCAACGTAGATTGTGTTATTTTTTAATTAAAAAGGGCAATACGTAAAAAATTCTACATACATATGTATATATACGAGTATGTAGAGGTTCGTATTTAGGAAAGGACTGGAGCCCGTATGGATCCACTCTCGGAGACTCCACAATAAAGGAACACAGTAGAGATTGCTACAACGAAAAACATAGTAATTTCAATGAATCAAGATTGAATGTAGTATATTATGTTGATACACTAAATAACAAGTACAATACTTGTATTACGGCTAGTGCAGATCATTTTTCTCAACTGTACTGACCGTCGACGCGTTTGCTTACCCGGGACCTATATAAAACATGAAGAAACTGTTCAATTTATTTGATAAATAATTAGGTACCTCCACTTTGTCGCCCCAGGGCCTCTAGACCATTAAATCCTGCTCAGAGTACACACTACACAGACCATTTTACTACGTAGTATTCATACGAATACGTACATATTCATACGAATTATCAAATGGGTAATGGGTCAAATATTAACTTATTAATATTTGGCTTTTGCTTATCGGCTTATACAGTAATATTGACCTATTTTTAATTTCGTAAATCACAAATGTACTGTTACAGTCACACAGTACAGGAAATCAACTTTACTAACGATGATTCATCCATATAAACTAAATACTTACTACTTATAGAAGTGATAATAACTAAAACATAGATACCTATACGAATAACCTTTTTTAACTAATAACTACTAATGTTATATAAACTACTATAATAATATACTACAAAGGTAATATTTTTTGCTAGTTTATCTGTAAGTAGAAATAATCATTGGGAATACAGTTCGGTTTTCAAATTCTTTCATTATTTGGAATTTATACTACATATCAATAACAAAGGCTATATTTTATTTCGATAAACATAACTTTTTATTTCGATTTCTTTATCAAATTCGATCGTTGAAAAGGATATATGTACACACATAACATATTCATGTGGGTGCAATAGCCCAGTCATACGTTTCCAAATGGAGGTAAACCGGGAAAGCTGATTTTTACATTATGTTAGGTCAGGAAGTCTCTTAAAAAAGTTTAACCTGAAATTGTCGATCAAGGTTTCTTATTGTGTGCTTTCTCCGCCATCTTGAAAAAGGAGGTAAATTTTAATTTAAGCTTACTATATTTAGTAACATTAAAATTTCAGAACATATTTCTATAAATCTTTTTTTTTAGTTTTTGATTATAATTTTATTACAAAAATAATAAATTTTATAAAAATGAAATAATTATGTTGATTAATTATTATCGTTGGAATTTAAACCAAATATTCGATAATGTATAGTCGCTCCTTTATTTTTATGCTTTAGATAATCATAATACCTTTTACATGATAAATTATAGATACAACAATGAATCAGAATGCCTGAACACATTCGTCATTATTATTTACTAGTTCCCGCCCGCGTCTTCGTCCCGCACGTCCTTTATTTAAGGTGTTATCGTACATTATAACTACACCTTAAACATATTACTAACAAGCTACCCTGTGTCTTTCCCTTTACCCCTGAGCGTTGTGTACGTATAGGCAAAATTTCATGATGACCGGTTGAGTAATTAATTTGTAACACTGAAAAGAACTCAACATTCAACTCATGCAAGTTTCCTGACGATGTAGTTCAGTACCTTCGATTCTTTCCGTATTAGTTTGAAACAAGCTCACTTTCGCATTTATAATATTAGTAAGGATAATTTAGCATGTTTTGCGGATGCTTATAGAAAATACGATACTATATAAGGATGCATCAACACTATCAATAGATAGAGTGTGGCGAAAAACACCAGTCATATTTATCAATCAGATAAAATACCTAAATCAGTTCAAGTAAACAAGTCAGATGGTATAATTGAAAAAAAAAAATGTGTGAGAGCCAAGTTACTCACGATTATGTAATTTTTTGTATAATAATGAATGTATTTTTAGTATACATATAACCTGAATATAATTATTAAATTGTAAGTATAATCAAGATGAGGTGATGTTATTTGTTTAAATAAACTTCCAACTGAATGGTGGTTTTGTTTTGTAAAAAAGTATTCTTTTTATTGGTGGTACAGCATTGGGTATATCACCCGTGTGAGTATCATCGTTAGTTATTCTTCCACCAAACATTAATAGTTTTTAGTTGGCAAATTGACGATTTAAGGAGTGGTTTAAACACCTTGCAGCTGTCTGTAAGGCCGCGTTTAGGGAAATGCTTTGTAACTTTATCCATCACGCTCTTCCTCCGAGTTGCTGAATACAAATCGACCTACACCTGAATAAATATGTACCTACCGGCAACATGAAATTAGCTACAAAGTTAATTTCATTCAACTCATGCAAGTTTCCTGACGATGTAGTTCAGTACCTTCGATTCTTTCCGTATTAGTTTATTTAATTTCAATCTTTACATTGCAGACACAGTCATCATGTTTTGGCTAGTGATGTTATTGTCAGCTGCCACGAGCTGCGTGCATGCACAGTTGACTGCTCAAACAAGTGTAGCTCCCGACCTTAGAGAGTGCTATACAGATGTAAATTTAATAAACAGAAACAACCTACCGCCAACATCTATGTCTGTGTTAATAGATATAATCACTAAAATTGAGGACAATCCTAATGTTAACATGGATTTGAGACAACTGGTTGTTCTATTACTTCAAACGTAAGTAAAACTAATTATTTATAAAAATAAAGTGATTTTTCCTGTATAGTTAAGTATAATCAGTAAATAGTATGTTTCGTGAACTTATAAAAGTATTTACAAGTTCACGAAAGAGATAAAATTATAGCTGTTGCAGGTCTATAACTTTTGAACTTTTTTGTCATTTCTGTGATGTATCCCATATATATTTTATTCTTTATTAATTTAGAAGTTATGATAGAATTATATTATCTAAATATCTTAGCTAGCTTTATTAGTTTTGTATTGTATTTAACTATGTATCCATGTTTTTAAGAGAGGGGCGTGTTCTCAGTTTGGATTTTTATTCTACAGATACAGACAAGATGGTATTGAATTCCATCAACCAGGAGCCAACATTGTCTCGTCGTCCGTGTTGCCATTCGCACCTACATTCCATTCATTTTATCGTAACAAGCTGCTTCTAACAAAAATTATTCCAGGCAATTTGCAAGTTTTGCCAAATAATACCGTAAATTCTGCCTTGAAGGTAAAGTATACTTTCTTCAATATGTTCTTGAGAGATATAATTTGTAGGTACAACTTTTAATGGTCCAGACTTTACGAGAAGAATTTTAACTTGTTAATATATTTGATTTCATAGATCTTATTGCTATTAATTGGTATATAATCTAGCTATTAAAATGTGTTGTATTTTGAGTATTTTAATTATTAAATATTATTTTGTAGTGCGCTCTACATAACATGATATCAACAACAATTGATGCTCGCATTCGTGGCAATGAAAATACTTGTAATACACTAGCGCAGTATCGCGCCTTAAGGACTATTCGCGATAATTCACATCATGCAATGAAAGACGATGTTGAAATTTTGGATCTCTCTTCATTGTAAGTAATTATCAGATACATATACGAGTAAATGTGTAATATAGATATATTAACAAAAAAAATTATTAAATCAATGGACTAACAAAATTTACTATTTTAGAAATTCCGCAGGTAAAAACGGCCAAATGAGACAATTTAATCCGAATGATGATATTGAATATACCGATCTTAATGGTGTTAAATCTGAACGTCAGTTACTTGGAGAGAGTCAATGCCCGATTCTCGGTGGTGTCGTTTCAACGCCATCGGGTGCTGTGTCTGCTGGTAATGTATTGGCGGGTATAGCTGGTGGAGCACAATTCCAGACGATACCAATTTTGGAACTGGCAAAGGGTTCTATAATTAACGATCCGAATATTCAACAATTTGTTACTTCCACTTATCCGACTACATTATCAGGTAAAATTATTATTATTTTATAATTAAATGAAATATGAATGTTTGAAGATTTTAACATAACAATTATCACATTTCAGGAGATTTAGCTGAAGCTGTTCTTATTCAAAATATAGAAAGAGGAAGTACGTCAATATCTATTGGTGCAGCTGGTAATTGGAACTCGACGCAAGCTCAAAGATATTTTATGCTTAGCAGCCGGACTAATATTGAAATGTCTGATCCTGAAATACGTGGTGACATGGATGGATTCATATTAGGCAGCATTGTGAATTCTGCATTACAAGGATCATCATTAAAATTATCACAACTTCTTGATATGTATTACTCAGCAAGGGTTAGTTTCGTCAAAAAATGTTTACTTCAAAAAATATTTAAATGAGTTATAGAAATTATTTGTAGCATCGAAAACATTTAAGCGCAAAGAAATAATTATCTTTAATGTATTCTTGATTCTATTAACCTTTTATTTAAGAAATAATAATAGAGGTCGGGACCGACCAGTCCTTACGTTGAGGCAGTAAGTTAAAAATGTTCTTGCGTTCAACTTAACTTGTATTTTGGTAACGCGAAAAATCCCTGCATATAAGTATAACTGCAGTATAACTTTGATAAAGTATAAACAATTTTCAGAACGGAGTATTCGATCCAACTCGTAGAGCTTGTAATAGAAGAAATCTAGGTCAGGAACTCATACCAAATGCTAATTTAATTGCCGAAACCTACGCGTTTGCTGCTGCTCTAGATACAAACATACCATTGCGTGGAACTATTATCGGAGGGTTAGATCAACCAGTTAATAGTGCTGTTACCAATTTCCAAAGTTACGTAAGTAAGTATCTGGTAATGTTAAAATCTAATATTTTAATACTTAATTAGCTTTCGATGCTCATAATATTATTATAACTGAATGTTTCGTTTTCTCTACGTCATTTATCGAGGAGAATGAGAGTCGTTGACTGCATTTAAATGCGCCAACATCATGATGAGATAGTAGTATCACGATAAAAAATTGGGTTCAAATTAGAATGTATATAAATTAACGTACTATATTGTATATTTTATCTAGTACAAAGATTAACTGTTTTCAACATTTTCAGGCAACAATCTAAATGATTTAAGCTGCTTCTCGACTGATATAAGTTCAAATAACTACAGACTCAAAACAAATCTTTACTTGGTGGTCGATTCAGCTTGGCAGTACCAGACCATATATCCGGCAATCTCGTTCCTTCTAGATAATATAGAAGTTGGAAAGTTTGGATCAAGTGTAACTTTACTGAGTGCTTTTGACGGAAGCGTAATAATAAATACAACCTTTTCACTAGCTGATTTTCACACAGAATATACAATGGCGAGACATCAATCAAGTAAGTTGATTATATTTGTATATACTTACCATCGTTTAAAAAGAAAATTCAACAGCAATTACCACTTTAGTTCATAATTTAATTAAATGTCTTTTTTTTTGTTTTTATATATTAATTTTTCATTTTTAAACTTTTAACTTAGTTTAGAATAGTTAGACAATAAGTTTTGAAATGTTGTGTACATCTATAATTGTCACTCATATCAGATGTAATAATAGCCTTAAGTCGTTAATTTATAAGTGCTTAATATGTGTGATGTTGATGTACCTTTTAAAATGAATAAATATTTTTATATTATATTGTAATATAAGTACTGACTGATATTCAGCCACGTTGGTCTATTCCAAAATGTAGCCAACGCCAACGACGCTGAAGATATTATTTTTCAAATGTATGTGTGTCCTTCGCCGAGAGTAATATGTTGCGTGAATGATGTTCTTTGATGAATGTAAAAGCCTTTTCTGTAGTAGTCAAGTCAATTCAATCAAAATAAAACCAATAACTTCGAACTGGTACTATTACTCGTAGAATGAATGATTTAATGATGTACTATATTTTTAAAATGTTAAAAATATATTATTATTATGTGTTAAATGAAAAATATATATGCCTACTTGAAACGGCATTGTACTTGGAATTCTGCAAAGCATTCAGAAACACTTAAGATAAAACGATGCTATGCAATTTATCACATCATAATAAATATATCAAATTACTGATCAATGAATCTATAAATAGTTTGTAGAATTATTAATTAAAATTATTATTTTATGTCTTTCATTTATATATCCAACAAATGTATTCGCAATCGAAAATTTATTTTAATGAAATCTTACCCGTATATAAAATGCATATTGATAAACATATCTGTATGAGATGAATATACTAAGGCACCGTTTGATCGAAAATTAGCTTCCCAATTTAGCTCATTATATATAATATGGAAATGTGTTTTTTTTTTTGTTTTTAGTACTTACTGGTGTGAATCTTGAAACAGCATTAACAAATATTCGAATTATGATGCAAAGTGAACTAGAAAACGAAAGGACAAATAACTACGCAGGCGGGAACTCCACGGTGATACTCTTTTTACTCAGCTCGACTGTTCAAAATACTCAATTGACTTGGGAACAAGCAAGAATTTTAAATGAAACTGTTCCAGGTAAGCAAATAGCAATAGAGACAAAAGTTGTAATAAGACAATAAGTTATCAATAGTTAAAATAGCTGTAAGAAAAGATTAAACTAATGTTATCACAGCCGTTAATCAACCAGAGAACCTCAGGTGTCAATTTAAAAAAAATCGTATATGTGCTTTTTTACAGATTTAAGAATGCTGTTTGCTACTGCCACGAACCAGTACGATAGTCTCTGGACTTTAGTACGCGATGTACACAATGACATTCGGACAATATCATTGAATTCTGACGGCAATAATGCGGCAACTGCTATGAATCTTGTACTTGGAAGTATCGAACAAGGTAAAGCGGCTTAAAAATAACCTATAATATTTACTAGATGAATTTCATATTAGAATACATCCAGTATTCATCTAATGTAATATAATTAGGAACGTTACGAAATGATAAAGAAAAATCGTTTTATACAACATAGCTTATTGGAAGAGTTACTGCGAAATACAGCATAGGTTTCTCTAATGTTCGTAGTATTTTGATCTAGAGTAGACGCAGCTATTCTTTTAGGTTGTCTTTATGTCCCAAAAATATCCTTAAACTTTTGTACTCCACGTTTCAATTGTTTTTTGTTGTTGATGTATTTTGAACATTTTTATGTGGGTTTGGAAGGATGCTGTACATACGTACGTACCAGCTATATGATAAAGGAGTCTGTTCTCATCAGAATTAATAATAGGTATATTTTGACAATGTGTCCAGAAAGGGAAACTCTTGTAGAAATATGATTCTTCTTCGGTAACGGAAATCTTCACGCTATTAGAAGGTGTTGCCCCAGGAGTAAAATACACTTTTTTATTACATTGGTAGGCGGGCGGAATCTTCAATAGAAAATAATATGTAAACAAACATTTAGTTAAATATTAAATATGCATTAAATTTTTTATCGCCTAATGTGTTGTAATAGCATTCATATTAATTGTGACATTTTTACGACGTAAATGTATTATGATCTGATTGATTTAGGTTTTAGACATCTCCAAAACGTCTCGAAGCTGATTTATGTGTACATACAATACACACATGAATACATATATTAATACTTTTTAGTTGGACGAAGAATTGTAAACCCCCTGTGTGGATCGACTTATCCTTCTGAGTCAACATCGGGCACGAGACAATTCGATGATTATGTAGAGCCAGGCTCCATAAATTATTATTCCATCAGTCCTAATTATTTTTATGGAGGAAACGAAAACAGGAGAGTTCGTATTGTGAGGACTAATGCAGGAATGGGAAGTCTTGTAATTTGTTACTCTCGTTTCGTCACACAACCGAGGTGAGAACTTAAATGAATTTACATTTTACGATTTATGTTGTACTTATAAAATTTGTTGGGTTGAAGAATTGGTGCTTAACCATAACAATAACAGTATTAAGCATGTACTAAATTGGAATTTCTATAAAATTTCACTAATTAAACGATAAAATTATAAAAATATTGGTACTCATAAACATGAATTTTTGCAACATGCCATAAACACAACAAAAAAACTAATTTGTTTTCTAGACAAAATGCAACATCTAGTGGTCAAGACGGAAATGATGTGATATGTCAAACGTTGGCAAGCACCGGAAACGTTGAGATCGGTCTGCAGAATCCTTGCGACGGACATTGGACAATTGGATCATGCCCATTCTTCTATTTATCTGTATGGTCTCAAGTGCCCGCGACGACAACAACGTTTACTTCGATTTGTACAGGTAAATAGTAAATATATTTTGTCTTTTTTTTTGTATAATTTGGTTTTCATCAGATTAGTTATGCTGACTAATTTCGGTCACAGTGGCAATTGACAAGAGTGACTAGCACATTATATATTTATTATAGTGCACAATTGCACTTAATACAGATTAATACAGAGGGTCATGAAGTTTCGTCACTATTGGTGTCGCACGTCACTTAAGTAATCATTTTAAAGTTCTTTCTTATTCAGAAACGAACATTTTAGTTATACTTTCTGCATCAAAGATAAAAAAACATATACGATTAATTCTAATATTGTTTTTATGGAAATGTTTCTATTTTTTTTTTCAGATAATGGTTGCAGATTCCCATACAATATAAGGTATCAAGTGCAAATTAATGATTTCGGATGTTACAGCGGTTGTGGCCGCGTTGGATTAAGCGTTGTCCTTTTAATTGTCACTTATCTTCTTAATTATGTTTAAGCATAAAACCATGTATTTCTACTTAGATTTGTTCAACGTAACATTCCTGCCGAATTATTATTATTTTTTAATTTGTTTTATGTTATAAAATTGTAGTGATAAAAATGACATTGATTAATGAAAATCACTAAGCTCTTATTAATTTTGCGCGATAAAGACTATCACAGTTACGATGTTTTGTAATTGTATTCGACTTACAAAACAAATAAAATTACTTTATTTTTTCAAAATATTTGAATATTTACACTTCCACAACTTCTATTGAAATAAACGTTATTTTATTTTAGGCTTAATTTAGTTAGGTACCTACTTATTAATAATGGCATATTTTTATAAAGTAAGTAAATTACTTATTTATCTTTGAGTTTTATATTATTGTGAAAGTTTACACATCATTTATAAGAAAAGCATCTATAAAGGCAGTGTATTGGTTTTTAGATTTATGTTATTAAAATAAATACACAAAAAAAACATTCAAATTAAGAGTGGAAGTTATGTATACAGCCATTCGAATGAATATTAATGCTATGTATAAACATTACTATAAACAACCCACCGTTTTAATAACCGTCATTTGAAACATTGATAAATACTAATGTATTTAATTATTATTGATGCATATTGTTTCTAGTCTGTTATTGACCTAAAGTAATTATAGGTACAGTTATATAACTACTTTTTTTTATTACAAGATTTTTTGACTGGTAATACCATTAACCATTTTGGCTCAATTTAATTATTTTAAGGGGAACATTTTTTTTTTAAATATTTGTATAACTTAAGTTGTTGTTAAATGTTCTGTAATTCAAATTAAACTTTAAATATAACATGGTTTAGTAACAAAAATCCGTTTATATTTATTTTAATTCGTTTTATTTTGCTATTTTAGTATTAAACGTTACAAAATTAAAGATAGTGATGCAATTTTTACAATAAAATATAATTCGTATAATACGTATTTCATTAATGCCCAATTTATATATTCAAAAATATTTCCAAGGTTTTACTTACAGATATTTAATTAATATACAAATTGAATTATCTACAAGGTGTAATTTAAAAGATTTGCTATTAAAAACCATTAGTTCCGAAGTCGCATATTATTTGTGTGATTTAAAAACTTATAGAAATGTGTGATTACTTGTAATTCAAAAATGATCAACTACTCATGTACTAATGATTCTTTAATCATTGTATAATGTGTGTTGATTGGCGCATTGGCTATGTGAATGCATTGGAATCAATGTCTTACGACAGACTGTGGCGACCAATTATTCCTCTTAGGAGACTCTTTAACCAGTTCGCCTAACTATTATAAGTTTAAAAATATAGGACCTCGGCACTACGCGATTATGTTTTCTTCTATTATGTCTAATTATTATTTATTGCTTTGATTGTGCTGTACACGCAATGTTTTTCATTAGCTTAGTTACTATGACAATAAAGAGTAAAGATACTCATTAGGCAATTCTATCTAACAAAGAGATAAACGAATTCAACAAGATATAATGAAAGTAAATAATGAAAATTACTGATTCTGTATTACATATAATAAAATAAAAAAAATAAAAAATAAAATAAGCCTTTATTGCTGTTAGATTCTAACATATTTCACCAGCCATTACTTAAAAATTATAACAGTAGAGGTAAGAAAATTATAAATTAACTTAAACTAGAACATATTCTCGGCATTCGGCTTACCTCCCCTCTTAACAGCTTTTCTTTCGACAAAGGCCTCCTCTAAGGATTTCCACTTGTTTCTGTCCTTTGCTGTACGTAGCCATTCTGCCCAGCTACTTGCTTCAAATCGTCTTCCCATCGCTTTGGCTGTCTTCCTCTACTTCTTTTACTTTCTCTAGGGTACCATTCCGTTATTATTCTGGTCCATTTTTCTTTCTTTTCTCTCAACATATGTCCTGTCCAACGCCATTTCAATTTTCTGCATACTGATTGAACTTTTCCAAACTTAGTCTTTCCTTTGGTCTTTTTTAATTGTATTTTATCCCTTCTTCTTACTCCCAATACGCTTCTCTCTATCCCATTCTGACATATATTTAATTTATTTTGATGTTGTTCAGTTAAGGCCCAGGTTTGGCATCCGTATGTAAGACATGGCAGTATGCAAGCATTGAAGACTTTTCGTTTCTCCGCCATAGGCATTTCTTTATTTTTCATTACTTCGCTCAACGACCAGAATCTCTTCCAAGTGTTTGCTATTCTTCTTTCAATTTCTTTCTGCATGCTCTCTGTCGGCGATACTAATTGTCCTAAATAAATATATTCGCTTACATATTCTAACTGCTGATTATTAATTGTAAAAGCATTTTTTTGTGGGGAATTGCTCATTATTTTTGTCTTTGTTGTATTATAGGGTTTTCCATTAAGGGCGCTTGATCGTGCAGAACTTCCATCGTAGCGTGTGCTGTGTGGCACGTAGCGCCGTCCTGTTGAAACCACATGTTGTCCAGATCCATATTCTCGATTTCAGGCCAAAAGAAGTTGGTTATCATCGACCGGTATCGCTCACCATTGACGGTGACGGCCACACCATTATCGTTTTCGAAAAAATACGGACCAATCACGCCTCCGGCCCAAAATCCGCACCAAACAGTCACTTTCTGCGGGTGCATTGCCACTTGGTGAACCTCGTGTGGATTGGTCTCGTCCCAAATACGGCAATTTTGCTTGTTGACATAGCCATTCATCCAAAAATGCGCCTCGTCGCTGAAGATGATTTTTTTGCCAAAATCGGCGTCAACTTCCAACTGCTCTAATGCCCAGTCAGCGAACACACGGCGCTGTCTATGGTCATTAACCTTGAGCTCTTGGGTCAGCTGGATCTTGTACGGGTGCAGGCTCAAGTCACAACGCAAAATTCGCCAAGTTGTCGTCTGCGAAAGGCCGAGTTCCTGTGCGCGACGCGGAATTGACTGCCGCGGGTTTTCGAGGACACTGTCGCGCACAGCGGCGATATTCTCGGCAGATCTCGCGTTACGTTGACGCACGGGAACCGGCTGATTGTTAACTGACCCGGTTGACTCGAATTTGTCCACCAATCGACGGATAGTCGACTCGGCAGGACGATCATCGCGACCGTAAAACGGGCGAAGTGCGCGGAACGTTGCTCGAACTGAAGACCCATTTTCATAAAACAATTTTATGATTTGCACGTGCTGCTCGACACTGTAACCTGCCATGGTGGTTTGGGAGGACGGAATGAATATAACACACTGCATTTGACAGCTGTCACTCAAACAACATGGCCGCAATCAGCTGTCAAAGTTCAAGCGTCCCTATTGGAAAACCCTATACATATAGCGCTCTACAAATATCAATTTTAAGTACTGTGTCATTTACAAAAAAACGAATAAATGCAATGATATATATTATACATTATTTCGCAAATAAGTTGCTTACTACATTTTTGCGATGACGTGCGCTAATAATGAAAATGAAAATGTCCGTTGAGACGTAGAAACGCTGGAAGTAACTGTAGGTACGTTGAAAACAAGAAGACTGAATATAATTGTTAATTATGAATGTTCTTTATAAACATATTTTAACTTTTTTTTATTACATGTGAAGCTCTGGGTATTAGCTACGTTGACAACAAAATATTAATTTAAAAAATGGTTTTATTTACTATATAATATCATTGCCTAGAATTAAACGCAAAATTTCTGTTTTGGGAAACAAATACAATATAACTTTATAAATTGAAAGAACTTTTCCTAATTCTGAAGTTTTATATTAGCTTTTCTTAAAATTAGTAAACAGATGATGACTACTATTTAAAGAAATGTAACTGTCAAAGTCAAAATACAATTGACGTTTATCAAGTCGTGCAAAGTTTCTTATTTGAAGTGAAAAAATATTATTAAAATAAATGTCTGGTGAAGATTGCGAGTCCTTCGATAAAGGGGACGGAGATGGGCAGAAGCCCGATAAAATGTTTACTTTAAAAAAGTGGAATGCAGTGGCAATGTGGAGCTGGGATGTCGAATGCGATACTTGTGCAATTTGCCGCGTTCAAGTCATGGGTGAGTTTGTTTACAATACGAAGATCAATTAATACTAAAATAAACTATTGTTTGTATTAATCTTGCTGTAAGTATTGAAATATGGAATCCCTTAGAACGAAAGAAATAATACTAACACGCCATGAAAAAAGTATCATAGTAAATATTGTTTTCATATTTATTTTATTAAGTATAGAAATTCAGTTTTATAAAGGCTACTTAAATATATTAAGGGCAAAGCATAAATTATATTCTACTAATGTTATAAAAATGCCTATTTAAAATACATGATTATCTATTATAATTTAAAAATATAAAATGTCACTATGTATGTCTGAAGTATATTAGTTTTAATCTTTAATATGTCATGTCATGACTCTTTCAAAATATTTCATATAATTAAGATTTACAATATGAATACGAATATTTAAAACAATAACTTGTATACAATTTCGTTTTGCTTCATGCCATTCTAGATAACTTAAATGTCTTAAGTCTAAAGAGAATCAAAGTCACAAAACAAGTACTAAATAATTTAATCAGATGTAAGAAGTAAATAATAATGTATTAAAATAAAAAAAATATTTAAATACAATGAAAATAAAATTAGTTCTGTTACTTATCTTTAAAGTTATACTTAAGAATTAACTTACATACAGTGTTGATTAATACAACATAATATATAACATTAGCTGGTTCGTGCTACTTCACCGACATCAAGTTTTATTTTCAGAGAAATCATATTTTCCGTCAGGTAAACTCGAAACTTAAGTTTTCTTTCAACCGATTCTATGGCTTAGTTGTAGTGAGATAATAAACAAGTAGATAGAGTAATTTACATATTTACAATATTAGTCATATTTTTCAATAAAGTTTTATACTGTAAAGGTGCTATTTTTAAATCTAGAAATCAGACATTATAGGCTTATTATTATAAAAAACTTCTCATATTACTGTTAGTAAGATTCAATGCTAATTCACCTGGTTATGTGCTAATGTAAAAGTCACTAAGCCGAAGAAAAGCCGAAGTGTAGAGATTAAAAGGAAAACAATTTAGAACCCATGGATTGTAAAGCATAGGAAATATTTATTGTTTGTTACACTGTTAATAAAAAGTCCATTAGTTCAGTTATGCAAAATATAAATATTTATTGAAAAATAACATAGCCTTGTATGGAAGGGATAGAGTAGGTCCCAAAGCAAATGAAAATTTAATATTAAATTTTCTCAAAATCAAACTATTAAGTACTTGTTAAGAAAATATTTTTTCTAATAAACATAGATAATCGAAAATAATAGAATAATGTAGAATAAAAAAATTATGATCCTTTTTATTATGTGTATTGATGTGTTTTGATTTCGAAATGAGTCAGTTCAATTCCAGGTGTACGGAAATTTAGATCCCCTGTTAAGGATTGGCTACCTTACCTTACTTGATGATAAGTGTGGTGTATGTAGCCTATGCTTGACTGACAACCTTAAATATTTTAAAGTTTTTTTTTTTTATATAATCTGTTGAGGCTTTCTAGGTTCACCCAAGAATAAAGTCTTGGCTATGCTGATGATTATTGGTAAACAGTACTTTATGATATAACTGATAAAGTTCAAACTCAACTTAAGTGAACTATAAAATCACCCACTTTTTAACTCTTCCTTTTATTGATTTAATAGTTGATAAGTAAGTAGTTACATAAACTACATTTTCAAAAACAAAATAGTAGTCCGAATTTAAGTTACTTATATGATAATGTACAATGCCATTTTACTAGTATAAATATATACAATTATTAAAATTCAGCAACCACTTGGGAGGGGCTTTATATTTGCAATAGAACTCATCCTACGAGATCTCGCTTGTCTTCCGGTCATTTTATTTTCAATTTGCTCGAGACTTTTTCCTCTAGTTTCCGGAACACATATCACGACAAAAAATAAACCAACGAAACAAATACAACCAAATAACCAAAATGTCCCCGCTGGTCCAATGGCAACTAAAATATTATGGAATGTCTTAGTTACTATAAACGTGCAGAGCCAGTTAAAAGCGGTGCATATTGATGCAGCGCCTCCTCTTATTTTTGCGGGTAAAATTTCACCCATCATTAGCCATGGTATTGGTCCGAAAGCTAATGAAAACCCAAGTAAATAGACCATGAGGCTAGTTAAAGGAAGCCAACCTAATGTAGATACGTCTATATGTAAGTCGTCACGGATGTAAAAAAATGTTCCTAGGACTATTAATGTCACAGTCATGGTTACAGATGATATATACAGTAATATTTTACGACCAGTTCTGTCAATGAGAGCAGTAGCGAAAAATGTTGAAATAAAATTGACCAATCCCACTATGATCGTAGACAAATTTTCATCAACGGAACTCCCAGACATTTGAAATATTTTAACCGTATAAAATATTACAGCATTTATACCCGATAATTGTTGAAAGAGCATAAGTCCTAAGCATATTAGAATCGCTTTCATGTATTTAATGTTTAAAATATCCTTAAATGAAGACTCATTTTTTATCTCTGCATCAGATAGGGCTATATCACGCATTTCATTGTCAATTTTAGTATTGGAACCTCGAAGCCATTGTAACGCTTTACGTGCTTCTTCAGTTCGACCGCGAGATATGTACCAGCGAGGCGTTTCAGGGATCATAAACATAAGTAACAAGAAGGGGATGGGAAGAGCAGACCCTAAGTATGCAAGTTGAGACCAATCGAGATACTTTCCAGCTACGTAACAAATGAGTATACCAATATTTCCAATAGCAGTCGGGAATAGCCCTAATGTACCACGGACCTCAGGTTGGATTGTTTCACCGAGATATACTGGGAATGCTAATGATCCGATACCTACACACAATCCGCATATGGCTCGACCAGCTAACACTAGGTGAACTATTTTAGCTGTGGCTATTAACATCCAGCCGACAAAGAAAGGAATTGCTGTCATCAGTATTGTTTTGCGTCGACCTATGTAATCCACTAAAGGTCCACCAAGTACTCCTCCTGCTAATGCAGCTAAGGGCATGAGACCGCCAACCCAACTTGCCTGTAAAAGAACAATGGAAGTTAATGATATTATCCTATAATATACGGCGCGGCCACGTCAGATATAATGTTGCAAGAGCTAGTGATCTTGTTCTTACAACAGAAGTATAATCGTTAAAGTTATATAAAAGTGGATGTTTGTATGTCTTTGAGATTAATAGTCTTCGTCACCGTAGGACCGACCATCATGACAGTTGGCTCATACAAGTATGTGTTTTTTTTAATGGAGAAGGTTTTTTACCATCCACTTTTTTGTAACTCGCTGTTAGATGGCACTGCCGCACACCAACTTCTATATCGTTCTATATAGTCTTACTAATTCATAATAAGTATGAAATTTGGTAACCATGTGATACGTGGTTACGTGGTACAATAAAATTGTCAAATATTTCTATGATAAAAATCCTTTTCCTTTTCATAGTACGTACTTCTTCTTCGGAAACAGATATTCTTGTGCTATTTTCCATAGTCACTAGAGCTGGTGACGTGTAAGCTGATGAAAACCCAACTATCATCGATCCCATCGACACAGCAACGGCAGCCAGAATCTGAAAACTTATTAATTTTTTAACGTCCATTTCTTCTATATTGTGTATGATATTCTACCTATTTATTAACATAAATGCTGATCTTATAATAATAATATATTATTTAAAATGTTATATAATATACTATATATATGCGAACATTTACGGCCTTATTTATAAACGTTGCTTAGTTACTGGTTAGCTAAACACTGATTTGTCTCTTTCTGTCATTATTGATTTGACATACGAAAGAAGAAGACAAAATATTGTTTAACTAATCACCTGTTAAATAAAGTTTATGAATAAACCGGTTAATCATTATCAAATTTGGCGTATAATTTAAAATTGTAATACGTAGGTACTCTAATGTTAAATTCACGACTGATAAAAGACGTAGGTAGGCAGGCAAGGAACGACATTTACACGAACGGAATTATAAATACTTATATTTAAAAAATAAATATGACAGGTTTTTCTTAATAAAACGGTAAGTAATTAAAATTCGTCTATAAATACAATGTGAATATCCGTCACAGTTTACATACACTTTAACGAGAATCTTTAATTCAGTGGTCACGTGTTGCTTTGTCAAAGAGACAAAAATTGAACAAACATGCGGTCGTTTATTAATCTAATAATTTATTTACGCTCCTTATTCAACTTCTTATTTATTTTCTTCTAAGGGGTTTTCCAATAGGGACGCTTGAACTTTGACAGCTGATTGCGGCCATGTTGTTTGAGTGACAGCTGTCAAATGCAGTGTGTTATATTCATTCCGTCCTCCCAAACCACCATGGCACAGGTTACAGTGTCGAGCAGCACGTGCAAATCATAAAATTGTTTTATGAAAATGGGTCTTCAGTTCGAGCAACGTTCCGCGCACTTCGCCCGTTTTACGGTCGCGATGATCGTCCTGCCGAGTCGACTATCCGTCGATTGGTGGACAAATTCGAGTCAACCGGGTCAGTTAACAATCAGCCGGTTCCCGTGCGTCAACGTAACGCGAGATCTGCCGAGAATATCGCCGCTGTGCGCGACAGTGTCCTCGAAAACCCGCGGCAGTCAATTCCGCGTCGCGCACAGGAACTCGGCCTTTCGCAGACGACAACTTGGCGAATTTTGCGTTGTGACTTGAGCCTGCACCCGTACAAGATCCAGCTGACCCAAGAGTTCAAGGTTAATGACCATAGACAGCGCCGTGTGTTCGCTGACTGGGCATTAGAGCAGTTGGAAGTTGACGCCGATTTTGGCAAAAAAATCATCTTCAGCGACGAGGCGCATTTTTGGATGAATGGCTATGTCAACAAGCAAAATTGCCGTATTTGGGACGAGACCAATCCACACGAGGTTCACCAAGTGGCAATGCACCCGCAGAAAGTTACTGTTTGGTGCGGATTTTGGGCCGGAGGCGTGATTGGTCCGTATTTTTTCGAAAACGATAATGGTGTGGCCGTCACCGTCAATGGTGAGCGATACCGGTCGATGATAACCAACTTCTTTTGGCCTGAAATCGAGAATATGGATCTGGACAACATGTGGTTTCAACAGGACGGCGCTACGTGCCACACAGCACACGCTACGATGGAAGTTCTGCACGAGCAAGCGCCCTTAAAGGAAAACCCTATACTTGAATTAATTTACATAATATTGTTACATGTCTAATACTATTTCGTTCAGTTTGAAGCTAAACTGAAAAACAATTACTGGATCGACTGGCTGTTTATTCTTTATTGTGTGTTGATTTGACAAAGATATTATATATATTTAAAAAGAGAAGTAGCTTGTGGCACTTTTTAGGGAATACTTACATACTTATACATAAAGTTGTAGATACACGTACAGATATAACGTTCTAAAAATAGCAGAATCGGGACATCGAAATACAGACTTATCTTGGACTTTCAAAGTCAACGTAGGAAAAGGTTTTACTTTTTGATCGACATCAAATAAAGGAGGTTGCTTCGATTGTTTACAAAGTATACACTGTACATATACACTTTATTAATCCATAATTAATATTATAATTTTTGTTAATTTCAAATTTCTATTTGATAGTTATGTCCATATCCTTGGCTATTAATTTTCGTTTAACAAAAATTGAATGGAATCGATTTTATTCGATGTTATAAGTTTTATATTACAAAATATATTATAAAAAAATGGGTTACAAAATATATTTTTTTTACTAAGTGTATTGAGGATGACGTGATTGCTGGGAGGTGTGTACGAACCGCCTACGATCAATTTAAGCAATCATCAACAATCATTGTCTCCACTTACACGAGTTCCATTATTTAATCACTTCTTGTGATCGATATTATTATCATTTTCTATATGCATCTCGTGTATATATTTATTTCGTATACTATGACAAATTGATATGTCTAATGGTGTCGCGACCATATTAGTGATTTATATTTAGCGATTTTAACAAGCGTATTGAAAAATGTGCGTGAACTATTTTTAACTAATTGTGAATTATTTACATAACACATAAGATATATTGAATTGAACACAATTGATTTTTTGGGCGATATATTTTTTTTACTTTCAATTTTTGCTTTTAAATTTTATTTAAGTAGGAATTGCGAATGTTTTTCATTATTGTTCGTATATTTTGAAATTAATTAAACATAAACGGTACGTACCTGCGAAAATGTATATTTTGGTTTTTCATATTCACTACCACTCACAACTATACTATAGTGCGTGTCCGCTCTCATTAATATTTTCATTGTAGTGTTTTTTTAATTATAATTTGTAAAAAAAAAATTGAGTAAAAACTTTTTGCATACACTGATGTTAAACTTGCATGGAGCATCGAAGAAATGAGCACTGCTCGCGCGATCTTAGAGATTTATATGAGTACAAATTGATTGACAAAACTGATTGGCTTTCGAGGTTGCGTTACTCAAAAGGTTTCCACCTTAACATCACATATTGTTTAGCTATTATTTTATTATATGCATGTAATTATACTTACAAATTCGAACAGTTTTTAACTTACTAACGATAGCACACGTATATATAAACCTTAGTGGTTTTTTAGCTGATATCATTATTTTAATTTTTGTATGTTACTCAAATGGATAAATAAAATTCACAAACAATAGTTACTTTTATTGACAGAATTTTATATTAAGTTGATAATTGATATTGTGACATGACATACCAATGGCATGCAAAATAACATTTATAAATTATCACTAATATATGAAATATAGTAAATTATCATAGGTATAGATGTATGTTTAATTTCCAATTTTCGTGACGTAAATTAACCAACGGCGAACATTTTTCTTGTAAATCACATATTTTTTTCATTTTTATACACTTAATTTTAATTTATAGTATACTCTAAAAACTTTATTAAGTGTATTATATTAAAACGTAGGCAGACGATACTCATTGCGTCATTCGTTTTAAAACTATCAAGGAATACACGTAACAATATGCCTGTTGTATTTTGGATGAAAAATATAATGTTCTATAGGGTTGTTTGTTAAAATAAATGCATGAATAAATTTGATATAACTTATTTAAATGTCTTACGGCCTTATTTATAAACGTTGCTTAGTTACTGTTTAGCTAAACACTGATTTGTCTCTTTCTGTCATTATTGATTTGACATACGAAAGAAGAAGACAAAATATTGTTTAACTAATCACCAGTTAAATAAAGTTTATGAATAAGGCGGTTATATGATAAATTGTATGTGCTCACCAACCCTCATTGGAGCGGCGTGGTTAAGTAAGATCTAAACCTTTTCCTCATAAAGGACAGCAGCCCTTAGCCGTTTATCCGTATTATCAGTATTTTTAACATGTTAGAATACTTATTAACAATAATTTGAATGTAAATTATTTCAAATATTATTGTTATCAATCTTCGTATACAAAAGTGTGACATGTAGTGTTATTATAGTCTAAGAGTAATTAAGTACTGCAGGAAACGGGCTACTCTTAATTGTATTAAAGGAAGAAAACGTCGCAGGTCATTCGTATTATTATTTATATTGTTTCTCGGAATAGCGTTATAATGGTAATGGTCGTTACAGAAATTATTAACGCATATGTTTTTTGTATACGAGTAACGTATTGCCGGTAAACACAATTTATGGATGCAGTGAATGCCAAACATAAACAATTGGCACATCTGATTATAATAGTTTCTTCAAACAGCAACAGCATCTAGGTATTGTGTTTACAGTACAGACAAAAACTTTATTTCATAAATATACTTTATAAAAATATAAAATGTAAATTATCTAAAGTATATTTACTTGGCGGTAGAGCTTTGTGCAAGCTCGTCTGGGTAGGTACCAACCGCTCATCAGATATTCTACCGCAAAACAGGAGTACTTGGTAATGTTGTGTTCCGGTTTGAAGGGTGAGTGAGCCAGTGTAATCACAGGCACAAGGGACATAACATCTTAGTTCCCAAGGTTGGTGGCGCATTGGCAGTGTAAGCGATGGTTAACATTTCTTACACTGCCAATGTCTATGGGCATTGGTGACCAGTTACCATCAGGTGGCCCATATGCTCGTCCGCCTAAATATGTATTAAAAATATATATATAGATTGGTATATAAATATATGAATTCGTTATTTGAATCGTCACATAATGAAAAAGAAACAGCCGTCGAGACTCCTGAAAACTTATGTAACCTTTGAGTTGTTCAAAGATGGCGCTAGAAGTACAGTAAATTTGTTGACTTAGTAATATAAATTTCTGATAGATGGCGTTAAACCCATATTTTATCTGAATACTACAAATCACGGGCGTATACACAGGTCTTGCAACTTCAGTATGGGGTACGTTGACATACTGATGCTGTTAAGTTCAATTTACGGCCGCCAGAGGCATGACAATTCGCGTAATAATTATCCCGAACAGTTTTTCAAATCCAAACAAAACAGTTAAATAACAAAACAAAAATAACAAAAAATCCGCAAAACTCAACAAAACGATATAACAATGATTAAATAACACAATACTTGGGAGAGAAAAATATCAGCTTCGATAGCAACGACGTAGTACCTCAAGCGGATGGTATTGCGAATTAGCAGTTGTTACACACTCGCACCTCATCTCTCACCATTGAAATTGGACTCAGTTGGAAGACCTATGTATACGACCGTGCTACAAATATAATATGAACGATGGCACTAACAAGGCCGTACTGCAGGTCCAGCAGTTTCAACCGTTTTTGAATAGGTTAAAACATTCTTTCTCTTTCTATATAATGTAATTTGTATTTGCGATAGATTTTAAATTACATTGCAATTTATTTGGTACGTTACGGTATAGTATGGTACGGTAAGTAACATGAACAAGGTTCAATGGTTATTTCCACTTTTTAACATACAAATATATATGCGTAGTGTCGGATTTCTGTTAAATTGTTAGTAGTTAGTTTTGGTGTATTCGACTTTATGGAACTGTCATGGAAACGACCTATCCGACAATGTTATTATGCTCATGTTATTAGGTAATTGTTTCAGTGATTGATTTATTGTAGATTTTTTTAAGTATATAATCATACTATATGTTTGACATACTTAAAACTTAGTTCTAAACTAGTTCGTCATATCGAAAAAAATAATGTTCGCCTAAAATATTATGATATGTGTGGTGTGTTATTTTAGATTAATTGAATTTAATATTAATTTCAAAAATAACCTAAGTGCCTTCATTGTTATAGGAAATAAACTTTTTGTATCAGGTAAGATCGTTCGAGGTATATCCCAGACACCCGAATTTGTCGAATTTAATACTAATATTAATTAATGTGTAAGATGAGCGTCTATCTATAAATGGAGCCATCCATTGAAATGTTCTCGTAAGTATACAAAGAAGTAATAATAATATAAATAAATAATGAAAATATACTTTGGCTTATACGTGAAAAATATCTAAAGATATTGTCTAAATGCACTTAAATTTAGATCTACTAATTAATCTTCAAATATTATATTTAAAAAATTTAACTCCAAATATCCATATATTTAATTTTTCTGGAACTATTTAATTAGAAGTCAATTAAAAATATAGATATTATTGTTATGTTGGTTATTGTATGTGTTTCTGTTAATATAAAATTTATGAATACTTAATATAAGTAATATTTAGTATTTATAAATATTCTTTTTTTATATTATAGGGAGGCGGACGAGCATATGGGCCACCTGATGGTAAGTGGTCACCAACGCCCATAGACATTGGCATTGTAAGAGATGTTAACCATCGCTTACATCACCAATGCGCCACCAACCTTAGGAACAAAGATGTTATGTACCTTGTGCCTGTAAATTACACTGGCTCACTCACCTTTCAAACCAGAACACAACAATACCAAGTACTGCTGTTTGGCGGTAGGATATCTGATGAGTGGGTACCTACCCAGACGAGCTTGCACAAAGCTCTACCACCAAGTAAAGTCTGAGCGACTAGGTAATAGCGCCAAATATTAAAAACTGTTTTCCAATGTACTACTCAAAATAATTTGTTTGTAAAGGCGGTGAAAGGGTTATTAATAAAAAAGAGGTTTTAAAAAATATTTGTTAGTTTTGTATTTATTTTAAAATAAATATGGCCTCCGTAATATACGAAGTCACACTAAAATGAAGTCTTAAGATAAAAAATTACTACATACTAATATCGTAGATTACATTCTAAATCACAAAAATAAGTATATATAATTTGGTTTTAAATATATCTTGTCATGATCAACATTAATGTATTAGTTACAGATCATTTGATACAAAAATAATTTATATAATTAAACTAACCTATTGCGTTATTGAGTTGAAAATAATTATGTACCATAAAAAGTACTGGGCCGATTGAATATAAATAAAATTATATCCATTCATAATAATTATCCTCTAAAAACTATAGTTTACTTGTAAATATAAAAGGAACTATCTCTTACTTACACAATGGTCATATTTACAAACTACATGTATTGAATACAATCCAAATCAGTCTTTCAACATTGATTCGAACAACAATTTCAATCAGTCAACGAACAAATATCACGTTCCCAGTTCATTCAGCCACACAAATCAACCCCCCCGTTTTGTATCTACAAATAATATTTATTTAGCGGACAGCATAGCGTAAACAGTCTATGCACTCGGGAATGTATGACGCGTTTATATACGCTGGCATATTTATATGATTAAATTATAAATTAACAACCATTTTGAATTGACTTGTTTATGTTCAAGTTCCGGACTCTTCTAGAACCGCCGGTCAGTTTCTTTTCGATCTCTTCCAAACTCTTACCCCGAGTTTCAGGTACGAAGAATATGACGAAAAATAATCCCATCATGCATAATACGGCAAATAACCAGACTGTGCCGTACATATTAATTGCGGCAATTATGTTGTGGAAGGATTTAGTCACAATAAATGTGCATGTCCAGTTGAAACCAGTTGCCATTGAAGCAGCAGTACCACGTATTCTAGATGGTAAGATTTCTCCCAACATCAACCACGGGATGGGACCGAAACCGATGGAGAATCCCAAGACATAAATCACCAGACAAGCCAGAGGCAACCATCCGTAGCTAGTGACATCTGTTCCAATTTCTCTTACATAAAAGTATGATCCCAGAGCTACTAAGGTGACAATCATTGATACGGATGAAATGTAAAGTAGCATTTTTCTGCCGAGACGATCAATAATAGCAGTCGCGATGAACGTTGATATAAAGTTAACAATGCCAATAATTATACTGCATAAGTTCTCATCAATACTGCTACCGGCCATTTGAAATATTGTCGATGCGTAGAATATTACAGCATTGATACCGCTCAATTGTTGAAACAGCATCAAACCAAGCGAAATTAAAACAGACGGTAGGTATTTCCTCGAAAACAGCTGTCCGAAAGCGTTACCAGTAGATGTAAGATCTGATTCAGCTTGAGAACGCGTCAAATCCCTCATTTCCTTGTCGATATTTATATTCTTTCCTCTCAACCACTGTAGGGCTTTTGTAGCATCTTCCACACGTCCTTTTGTGACATACCATCTCGGAGTCTCGGGAGTTAATATCATCAATAAGAAGAATGGAACCGGTAGAGCAGCGCCAAGGAATGCTAGATGTGACCAGTTTAAATAGGATCCAGCAAAAAATGCTAGAAGTATTCCTGTATTACCAAATGCAGTAGGTAAAAGTCCTAATGCTCCTCGGACTTCCGGTTGAATTGTTTCGCCAAGATATACAGGGAACGCAAGGCTTCCTATTCCAACGCATATACCACAGAGAGCTCTTCCAGCGAATACCATATAAACGTTAATGGCGTTTGCAATAAGCATCCAACCCAAGAAGAATGGCATTGCTGTGCACATAATTGTCACTTTTCTTCCTAAGTATTCAATAAGGGGACCACCAGCTATGCCGCCCACCAGTGCAGCTAGCGGCATTAGTCCTCCAATCCAACTATTCTGTAAAAAAAAAAAACAATTGTATTCATATTTCTAGAAATGAGTTAAATACTTTTATATAAAATTAATTAATTTTTATATTTATATTTCTTTCTTAATTTACCTCTTCATTTGTAATAGTGAGTGTTCTGTTCATACTGGGAAGTGCTGGTGAAGTGTAGCCTGATGAAAAGCCCACAATAAGAGATCCCATTGATACGGCGAAAGCAGCGAAAATCTGTAACAATATATAAACATTTTTAATAATTAATCGTAATAAAAATATTATATATAGTGTTTTAAAACGTTTCACCTCAAATATTTCATTTTTCGGCATTATTTGTATACTTGAATTTATAATTTCCTTTCCGGAACAAAACGTAGTGACGTTAACTTAAACCGGAAAGTTCTGAAGTTCAGTGGGCGATTCGTACTTTTATAAAGGCTTACACGGCGTGTACATAAGTATTTTTATGTCCGTAGCTTAACCTTTCCCTAGTTATACAAACACTATTGTACCTACATCAAATATTTTCTTCGCCCACATTGTTTTAGGAAATATTTTTAATAACTATATAGTAAAAACGACTACTATTTTAATGATAATTATTGAAGCAATAAATGAATGCTTCTTTATATTTCTTATTTTTTCAAGATCGTATATATCGAAAATATATGTATAATTATTTGAGAAAAGTTGTATTTTGTAAAAAATACAATAAAATAAATGTTTTATAATAAATAAACTAACCTGGGTCCATAGGTAGAGTCGCTGTGTTGTCGGTCCATAGGGTTGGGTCTCCCCATTGTTTGTGTAATCAGTTTTAACTCTATTACTCTCTGTGCTTAATTGCTTCACAAAAGGTATAGAATTGCGCAAATTTTCTTCCTTAGCGCTTTTAATCTCCATTTCCATTTTGTATTTGAATTCGTTTCCTAGACTGATTTGGCGTAGTTGTTGGAAATGACGACGGGTCTTTTCGAAAGAATCTTGTTCGTCCTCACTACTGCTCTCCGTAGATACGATCTCGGGAATAGTGGCGTAGTTAGGAACGAGTGTCCCCTGAGAGCCGCAGGACGTTGCGAGAGATGTGCAGGTTGTTGATGCAGAAAGTGTAGGCTTTGATGGAACTCTTGCGTATTTCGGGCCACGGGAACGATACAATCGTTCCTCGTCTTGCTGCCCACGGCGGCTTTGTTCGCTGGCTCCCTGTAACAAAAAAATTATTCAAATTTAAAAATAGAATCAGTATGAAACTTGTATGATAAAATAATTATTAATTGGATCGTCTGCAAATTTATTAGAACTCACTTATACAACTCGGTCAATAACAAATGGTCAAATAAGTTCACTTAACATTCGATACTGAATAAAACATCCGCAAACAAGTCCCATTTATTACATCCCACTATCTTATGTGCGTAAGACAGTCATAACGATAAGAATTGTAACCTTAAGGAGTCTGGGGTCAGATAGAGAAAACATTGCTTATTGACCACTTAAACTGTCCATATGACTGAAGCATGTTCTCGATAACCTAATGATACATTTCGAGAAAAAAATTAACCCCATCGCCTTGTTATAGACTCGACGTGATCGGAAGCTATAAGTTCATTCACAATATTAGCACAACTGACAATGGTCCGTTCAAAGAATACTTCTAATGCGTTTCGTGTTGTTATATTTTTGTTCGTTCGATTATTGATGTTATCGCACAGTTGTCGTACCATCATAATGAGGTTCGCCTTTAACGTTCGTATAAACAACGTTCAAGAAAGTGTCTTTTTAATTTATGAAATGTCAATACCCTTGTCTTATACAACGATGTTTGTTTAAGTGTTTTGATCGCAATATTTTTATATAGAATACTCGATCTCTACTCACACAGTTTATTACCTGTAAATCATGATCAAAAGTATTATAATTATTATGGGCCACTATTTTGCTATAGTTTAAGGTCATGTAAAAAAATAATATATTTCGATAATTTATTGCCACAGAATAAAAATTTAGGTATGTCAATAAGCATTTGCCTTATGTCATTACAATAAAGAGGTCACATATCTATTGTATATTTATTTATTTGGGAAATAATTGTTTATATAATATGTACTTAATCAGTGCATGTTTAATTAGTGACTTGTTTACTTAATACATAAAACGCTCTAATTCGTTTAATTATTTGTTTTATATATTTTTTAAACATTTTACGTAACTATATTTTCTGAGAAATGAGATTGTCTCTATCGATATTAAACCTTCAATCGGTAGGGTCAAGAAAAGCAACACATGCCTGCTGCCTAGTCCGCATTACAAGTAAATACCTATAACAAATTACTCAAGGAGTTTTTTTAATCTATTGAATTTTTTAAACTTCGCTTTTATGTTTAAATACCATATAAAGCAAAAAATATTTTATTATTGTTTTATGTTGTGTTGATTTTAAATTAAACATAAATTAAGCACATGAAAGTTAAGTGGTGCTTGTCCAGGTTGAACCCACGATTATCGGTTAAGATTCTCTCGTTCTAACCACTGGACCATTTCGGCTTCATTCATTTGTGTTTATAATTTTATTCATCTCGTGCTTGATGGTGAAGGAAAACATCGTGAGGAAACCTGTATAATATGTCTAATTTCATTAAAATTCTTACACATGTGTATTCCACCAACCCGCATTGTAGCAGCATGGTGGAATAAGCTCCAAACCTTCTCCTCAAAAAGGAGAGGAGGCCTTAGCCCAGCAGTGGGACATTCACAGGCTGTTACTGTACTGCTGTTGATTTTAAATTATTGTTTTTGTTTTTTAAATAAATAGCATTTTTAAAGCTGGGTTTTGTATTATGTTTATTCTCAAATGCGCTCTGCGCATTTGCTGCTGCTCAGTTCCAGTGGTGGATATCATGTACGCGCTCCTAACGCGACATACGTTGGAAACTCCGTGGTGAGCGCTGTATTGGTGAACGCGAACATAGTAAAACAAAGGTACATACGCCTACGTGTCCTGCATCACGCTCGGCGCTCAGTAACCACGAATCCATTGCTATGGAGTGGTATGATGAGAAACGTTTAGCTCTAATCGATAACTTCTATGAAAAGTCAGACAAAACCGAGGGGGATACTAATAGTGAATAATAAAATTAAACTGTGTTTTTTAGTATTTATTAGTATATGCAGCACAATCTACTATTCTAAAGACGACATGTTCGCTCAGCATGTTTGTTGTAACAGCCAGGCACTTGGGTTGCGCGTACCGTGCATTAAATCAGTTGCAGTGCGCAACTGCACACTTGGAGCGCGAACATAGTGGATGCCGAGCTTAATATTATCAAAGGCTGCCCTTGAACTTGTTTTATATCGATTTCGTAGGGTAGGACCGGGGGCGCCATACCTTGTCCATAACATTGCAGCGGCACCGTTTAATGGTCTAGCTTGTTCAATTACAAAGTAAGTTAAGTAAGTTTATTTTTAGCATAGTTAAACTTACGTTATAAGGAAAGTCCGATAAATAAACTTATATATAAATTCTTTCTTTTATATATTTCGCTAATTACTTATTCAGTGGCATATAAAATTATAAACACTCTACATGATTATCTTAGTCTTGGTTTTAAATAATACACTCATTAGCATCAAATTTTAATGATATAAATATCTATTGATATATGTATATATATAATCTATGTATATCTTCATCTTAATTAACATAAATGAATGTTTATTTATTTGTGCCGTGTATGTTTCTATAGCATTAATTTATTTCGAGCTTAAAATTTATATAATTGTGATAAATATATACATGATTTCTCGCGTTTACCATCAATGTAGAACTGGTGTCGTGCCAGTCGGAAGGATGCTTAAAAATAATTTAATTTAGACGTATATTTCAACACGTACTAAACTTTAGCAAATTGAATACAAATTAACATAAGTCGTTATAAAAGCATTCTCGTTTTCTGTACCCATGACATCGTGAATCCAAAATTTCACCATCGGTCGAGTAGTTAAAGCGTAACAAACAAACAAACTCACTTTCGCATTTATAATATAAGTTTTGGTATTATGTTTACGTTTGCATATGACTGCTTCGTTGGTGTAGTGGCTACATGTAAGGCCGCAGACCCGGTGGTCCTGGGTTCAAATCCCAGGTCGGGCCAATAAAATGTTATTGAGATTTTCTGTCGAAAATTCTTAGTAGCAGCCCGGAGTCTGAAGTTAAAAGTTTATACACTTCCGTGCCTCGGAAAGCACGTTTAGCCGTTGGTCCTGCGCCTGAACTCTTTCCGGTCGTGTCGGATTACCGTCCCATCGTCCCATCGGATTATGAGAGCTTGGGAATAGAGTGCACCTGTGTTTGCGCACACACTTGTACACTATAATATGTCCTGCGTTGTTGGCTAATCTCTCTTTAGATTGGCCGCCTAGGCCGAAATCGTTTTGGAGGACTATTATTACGTTTGCATAATTAGTGCATTAAATACATAAATGGGTATGTAACTCAAAACCTCATTAGTTCTAAATTATTTCTTTTTTTCAGAATTTGTTCGGGTATGAAAAATGCTTAAAAAGTTGATTTTGTTGTAGTTAATTTTTTTATGGCATAGGAAAACGGACGAGCATATGGTAAGTCTTCACCAACGCCCATAGACATTAGCATTGTGAGAGATGTTAACCATTGCTTACATCGCCAATGCACCACCAATCTTGGGAACTAAGATGTTATATTCCTTGTGCCTGTAATTACACTGGCTCACTCACCCTTCAAACCGAAACATAACAATAGCAAGTATTGATGTTTTATGGTAGAATATCTGATGAGTGGGTGGTACCTACCCAGACGAGCTTGCACAAAGCCCTACCGCCAAGTTTCTTTACAGTTTATAAACAACTAGCGTCATCTAGCGGAATTCTTGTGAAATTAATCTATTGGGTTTATATCTTTATAGCGCGTCTTTGTTGAATATGCGTCTTCCCGCTAGATAGCGCCACTGCATATTACTATACAATAAGTAGATACATTTACCTAGATTTCAGTATTCAAGCTTATTTTTTTTTTATAAAATTCAGTCTGTTTAATATTCTTAATTTTTTTTTTTAAATGTCTCCATGTATTCTTATGTAATAAAATATTAATCCGAATTAGCTTTACCTAAATATTTCAGCGCTTATTTTCATTTTTATGATCGTGCAATAGGCAGCCTCAAAAACAAAAGTCCGGTGTATGACTGGACTTAAGTTTTAATGAATGCCGACCTTACAAGGTCGTTACAGCTATGCCGTTCTATTCCGTGTAAATCCGCAAAGTATTTCCTAATTAATTATACTTCTTATACATGCAAAGTAATCAAAGTCAAAAACGATTTGACTAAATTCTGCCAAAGATTTTTCTTTCTTTAAAAAACAAAAAGAAAATCTTTTCGAGAATCAATATTGTTACATAGAAATTGCTGATGCAAGCATTGAACATCGATTTAAAGTGTATTGTTGATGATAATGGTTGCCGAGCAACGGCTTTAAACGGCAGCCCCCATTCTGACCGGCACACGATCGTAAATACCGCACATACATTTCCAGAGCTTTCTGTACGGAACTACAAAGTTTTCGTACAATTTTTATTTACACTCCTGATAATAAATCTATTCGCGATAAAAATTGTTATTGAATTGAACGGTTATATTTTTTATATTTCATCATTAAAATTTAATGTTTTTGCTAATAAATTTGCAACGTAAATCGTGATATAGATAAAAATCACTTACCATTTCGGTGGAGAGCTGTTTGAGATATCCCATTATTTTCCCCATGGGGTTGGGGTTGTTCTTATTGAAGCTCATCTTGATCAAGTGCTTGTATTAAAACACTTTAAAGTCAATTTGTAATATAAAAGTTTTTTGTAGTCCGTTGATTTCACTTGTTAATGTCACATTCACATATCACTAAGTTCATTAATTTTTTACGAGTCGTTTCGATACTGGCCTGTTGCGAGTGTATAAGAACGTCTAATCGGTTCGTTTTGACACAGTTAACGAACAACAAGAAAACGCGTGTCTGTTTTGTTTGTACACTATTTGCAATAATGTAATCGTTTTCATTTAAAAGAAATATATTTCGCGCCACAATCTTGCAAGGTTGAACAACATTCAGTTTTTTTTTTCAAAGTTGAACAACTACAAACGTAAATGTTGGCAGCGCGTAACGTATTCTTTAGAACTCAAGTTATCTATTGAAACTTGCAGATGGCAGCGTTGAGTTTTATAGAAGGTTGGCAACGCTCGCTGCGACTGCCGCCTCCCCCTCCCCGCTGGCGCCCCCTTCGCCCCCCTTCATCGTCACATTGCTTTTCCATGTGGGTGAACCTTTTTCAGTGTGTGTGCACACACACGAAAACTATCGCGACTGCACCTGAATTGAGTGTTTTAAATATTCAGTTCTGTTGACTGCTTGATTAATTATTGTTAATTTTTGGGGACCGTTCATATAGTGTTATAATTGTGCGTTTGAATATTTTTTATATTAAGTATTTTATTGACCATCACGCGATTTGTTATTTTTTAAATAATTGTATCAAAATTATACACTTACATAGGTAATAAATTGGAATTATAAATAATAACAGGACACTAGTAACCATATGTAAGGGCATTACATAAGGAAAATCAAGTTATATTATACTGAATTAGCCTTAATAACAATAATATAATTTCGTACTGTATTTTAAAACTTAAAATTATTTAACAGCTACAGCCTTAGTTCCCAAAGTGGTTCAGGCGGATCCCCAGGGGCCCACGGGAGACTCGACGGGGGTCTACGTTGGCGTGACAAAAAAAATGGGGGTTCACAATACGTAAGCGGGGGGGTCCACGAAAATTTATTTGCTTTCGATAGTGAAGAACTAAAATGTTGGCTTGACTTCACCTATCAATGTGGGCAAATAATATTTTAAAAAGCTCAGCGACTGTTACTTGTAAAAAATTGGATGGAATCACTTTTTGGCTAAATTTACTTTTTTGACATTTCAAACAGAAAACAATTGGAACTCAACTGCAACGCAAATTTCCATAATTATCTTCACATTTTTTTGTTGAGTTTTAGGAATATGATAGAAATGTAGCTGCACCGTAACCAGCTAAATTTTGAAAGTGAAGAGAGAAAAAAAGTCTGGGAACCTTTGAGCTACAGTTCAGATGGCTTCAATTAGATATATAACCTTTTTATTTTACAATCATATATTTGTTTTTATATACAGGCTGTTCGATTCTGAAACCGATAACCTTGTATGGCCTTCAGTATACGGCAATTCGTTATTCATTTTTGTCGTTCGTTATTTACTTCAGTTATATTTTTCCGTGTATTGAATCAATTGGTTTTTGTTGTTATCGAATACAATTGTAATTTGTTTATGTTATGTTTTATGTAACATGTAACTTAAAAAAAAAGAACGCATGTTTGTTTGTGAGTAAGGTTACAGGATATCTTATTTCGTGTTAACAACGAAGCAGGCACCAAAAACCGTTAAGCAATCTGCAAGTATGAAACATGTGCGAGTAAGTATGTATAATTGTATAATGCAAATTTAGAAGGAAGAAGGAAATACTGCTAGTATTTATATTAAAAAAAAACGCTGCGTTTCCTTCGCCGGTTGCTCTAATGTTAGCGTTTAATTTTACAATCAATACTTAGTTTAATGCTTTTTTATATTGAATAAAGGAGTTTGATTTGATTATAAAGAAAGTACTATTTTTTATCAATATTATAATTATAAAAAATCTGCTTGGTTTAAGCGTAATTACATTTATATTCTTGTATAGAATCTTTGCATTAGATTTTTATGTGAGAAATTGGTCCAGTGGCTTAAAATAGTATAACAAACGTTATCGTCGTAAGTTTCTTACGCTTTTTTTATTTTTTATGTAATATAATTGTTTAAATAATCTTTCGTCATATTTTTTCTGTGTATAAAATACTAGTTTCCGTTTGCGGCTTCGTCCCCTGTGAGGGGTAGGTGTTAGGTACTCTACATCCCTTTCTGTACAACTGTCAATGTGTATGCAGAATTTCATGATGATAGATTATGTTAAGACTAAAATCTTAACAAACAAACAAAAAACTCACAAAAAAAGATTAAAAAATAAAAATGTTACATACCAACGTACATAATGTATTCTCTATTATAAATGTTTTATTTACGTATTTTTTTTGTTTGCTTTGCTTTGCAATATTTTTGTTTGCTTTGCTTTGCAATATTTTTTTTGTTATTGTTATTTAAACAATACAAATAAAAAAGTTTTTTTCTTTTAAACTATTTCTGACTGAATAATATTAGACTTTAAATTTTCAAAACATAATTGAGTTACAAATTTCTTACTTGGTCTCAATTGTGACCTATTTGAAAAATGTTTAATTCATATCTTATTATTGTTAAATATCATTATTGTATGCGTCATACAAGACACACCCAGATACTACAGTATCATCATTATTTTATTATTTTAAACTATTTGTGCTTTACAAAAGATAAAATAAAAGCAGTTTTTATAGTTTAATCAGCTGTTTTTGCGTATTTAAATTATTTGCAATTACTGACTGTGTGATTTGTATCTGGTTTTATGATATAAAGATAATATAAAAATGTGGGCGGGTCTTCTACGTCACAGCGACCGCGACCGCCAGACCTGTTAAACAATCTGCGTTCACTCCTTAAGTGTGTCCTTCCCTAGGGTTGATACATTATTTGAACTACTAACATAAAATACATCTTTAAAAAAATACAATATAAATAAATTAATTCCATAAAATATGCATCTAGAGCTGTCTAATTAAACAAAACAGGATTGTCTTCTAAAATAACAAACTCCTATCTTAGATTGAATTTTGAAAGGATCATTTATATTATTTGAGCTTTGTGAAAATGTATTTATAATATGGTATATTTTTAAGCTAGCAACATTTCGTGTACAACCCTATTCTTTCGAAACTAGATTCAACGAATCAGTGGACGCTGTTTGATTAGGATACATCGCGACACAAGTAATATGCATTATTTCATGAAAATGTCTAATAAACAGTAGCTAGGTAATAGAGTTGTGACGTCACATTATCAGGAAGAAAACACAATAATTAAATGCAATTCTTTAAGACGAAACGCGTACAGATATCTTCCTACTCTAAAAGTAATCTTGATTACGTCTGATGACGTTTATAATAATACGGAAATTATGAAATTCTTTGTGTTAATGTCGATTCGTGCGATTTGCTTCTAACTTATTGAAAATTGTTGACCATAGTGATGTTCTTGATTAAACAAATGTTGTTTTGTTTTTTATGTATAGAGAAGTGTGCGTGTCGAATGCAAGGCTGTTGTGCGTGCACATCGTCACGCGCGCACGACACGCTGGGGATAGATACGTGCGACGCCAAAAGCTCCGTTCGGCTGCCCCGCCTTCGAACTCGTGCACACATCGATATAAAGGGCATTGCGTTGGTCACGTCAAACATTAGTGCGTCATGAACGACTCAAATCAACTCGAACTTTAGTTTTATTTCCGTTTTTCCTGCATTATAGTCCTGTTTCTGTAATTGTATATTACATTTATCAAAAGTAGACTGTTGTTGTCGTTTATACCACATAACCACATTATTTGTTATCATATTATTTCGCAACGTACGCATCGTATAACAACTTTTTGGATTACATTCACAATAAAGATTAGCTACGGCTTAAATTCTGACTAGAATTGGTGTGTCCGAAATAGAACACCGTTCGTACGATAATTAAAAAAGTGATATTGTGACCTTTGTTTCTAGAGTAGCAAAAAGAAACAGAGAAAGGTAGAGGATTTTGTATTAGGTTCTTTATACTATTCAAAAAAAATCGTTACGTCACTACAAGTGATCGGTGCCGGTAAAGACGTCGTCACAACATACTTAAAATTAACCTTACAAACTTACATTCACCGACTCACACATGCGTAAACTCCAAAAGTAAAAAACCAGTGGAATATTACTATCGGCAGTAGGCGAGTCCCGACGGAGTTCTCGAAAGTTCTTTGACGAAATGTGCAGTACCTCGTGTGTCACCGCTGTATTAATCCGTTGTTGTCTGTTAAATGATATCTGTAACATTAATCATTGTTATTGTATTGTTATCGATGTTACGTCTCCTTCAGACTGAACTGCCTTGAGATTCATTTGGAGGAAGCATTATCATTTTCGAAAAGTATTTATATAGGTACATATTTGTTATTATCAAAATTATTGCGTTTATTCTTGAGACATTTAATGTTTTTTACTGTATATTATATGTTAAGGATTTCAGAACTTTTTGATCATTATTTCGAGGGGAATATTTTAGTGCCTAATAACATTTCGAAAACAATAACGTCACAGTTTTGGTTTATTTCCGAGACGCTGCGATAAAAGATAATTTATTATCATATTAATATGCAGATGCTTATGTGTCACGCGTCTCACTTAAACAGGAGTGTCTTATCTTATCAATGAATACAGATAAAATACTGATTAAAAATTTCCACTTGAGAGGAATGAAAAATTACAACATTACCGTCACACACTCTATGAACATCGTATAAGTACGTTTTTTGCTTGCTAATAATTTACTGTCTAAATTAATGCATTAACCGCTTGTAAATAAATCACATTGCCACTCATATCTCAAAAATATGTGAGAAAAATGTATATTATTTGGTTCAAATTTGTAGTGTTATAGATTCCGAGAAGGACTTTTAATAATTGAGTTTAATTATTAATATATGACACGTAGGATCTATACATATATGACTTGTCTTTCATATACATGACAGATACAACGTTAATTGTCCGTTTCAAACCAACACGATATATGGCCCGAGAGTCGGTCAAGGCATCTTTGTATTAAATTGATTTCGTATATAAATAACACCTATGTAAATGTTTAGTTATAGTTACAAATGTAAACAGTAGTTGCAAACATGATTTTGAATATAAAATACTGGTTGTATTTTGTATTCAAACTCATCTGTTTATTTACATAAAATTATGAGTTTATTCTTTATGTATTTACTTTTATACACCTGATATATTTAACATAGATGGACGAATAAATGGTTGAATATGAAACGGTCCGGACTTATTTCTTCATTTTCATTGAAGATATACAAACTGTGATCATTACATATTATAAAATAAAGTCTTTCCACCACTCGAAGCGGTGCTTGTTTAACGTTTGTTTGATTTTGTAATATATTTGAATTCGTTTTTGTACGGGTATGTTCTGACTTTACGTTTAAACAGATACAGTTGATTATCTTTCAGTAATTATTTCTTAGTAAAAAAGGTATTACATATATGTATTTGGTAATCATTCACATTGCCATATTTAATTATAGGGAAGTAATCGCAGTATATCTGCGGAAAATTATTTATTATATTTTGATATTATCCTATTTTTCCTGATCATTAAATTAAATACATTGAAAGCAAATAACATACGGCCTTACTTACAAAGATCGCTTAGCGTTGTTTAGTTAAACAGTGATTTATCTCTTTCTGTCTGTATTGATTTGACATTTGTAAGAAGAAGACACAGCATTGTTTAACTAATCACTTACCTAAATAACGTTTACAGGTATCGCTGATAATATTGAGTTTTTACAACAACGATCGTTGAGTAGGACAATAAAATTTATTAAATAGCTTACGAAACATGTATAGTTAAATTTTATATGAAATTGTATTATTGTTACTAAATTGTTCGGTAACTGGTTGGTATAATTATATGAAGGTCGTCGGGGCGTCACGGTAGCATGCGCAAGCGATCCCGTGGCCCCCCCCCGACCAGACGGAGGGGATACCGCTGGTTTTTTAGCGGGTATTCCGGCGCCTTCAGTGCCCCACGTATCCCCCACTTCATGTGGGGGAAACGCGTAAAGCAGTTTTTCCAGCGAAAATAAAAAAATATATATATGAAGATAAGTAGCTGAATCGCAGGTGTCAATGTTCGTCCTTACTTATTCTTAGGTACACTTACATAAGCTGGAACGTCAAACGGCATGATTTAACAAAACTTGTAATTGGTATTGCACAGAATCAACTGGATCTTGAAAATATACCACGTATTTTAAATGCAATTTTTTTTAGATTCGAGATGGCTCAGTGGTTTAAATTCTTCCATCTTTATATATCACAGGTTCAATATCGCGCAAGCACTATTGAGAATGGTGAACTTGTTTACATTTCATCTCGTGCTCGACTAGGAAATTCTGACACATGTGATATATAAATAAACTTACAAGCTTCTTACGATTTCCTTAAGAGGCGTATCCGTTCCGTAGTTATATATGACTAGTTCTGCCCGCGGCTTCGTCCACTCTTTAGGGAGGAGGGGTTGTAGGTAGCGTGTGACCTTTTCTTTATCCCTCATAGTGTGTGTGCAAAATTTCAGTAATTAACGCGTGAAAGCGTAACAAACAAACTAACATTCACACTTACGATATTAGTAAGGATTCTTTAAAATATATTTCTTTTTCTTTTTTACATTCGTCAGTATGGATTTAGCGATGTTTGCTCTTTGTGAAATTATTGATAAAATACGATAAGTTGTATCAATATTGGTCAATTATTTTTACGATTGCGTTTTTAATAATCGTAAATATTATATTGCTTTACGCGATGAAACGGGAACTGTTATCCATTATCAGACAATAATTAAACACGAATTTTATGTTAATTGAAAAATACCAGTGTCTTCAATTTATGTTGAAAAAGTACCTACCCGACGACTACGATTCGATATAAACGGAAATGTGTCACAGAAGCGGTTAAGTTATTCCTGAAACAGTAGAATAACTAAAAATATTAGTTATCCTACTAAAGAATATCCAGTAGGATATTTAATATTTAAAACTATAATATCGGTTCTTAAATCTGATACTAATAGTAAATAACATATTAAATTAATGCATCTTTATCAATGCCATATAAATGTTTGCACTGATTTGGCATTTAAAAGACGAAGACTGCTTAACTAATTACATTAACAACATTATTAAGTAAAGATGGTAGTTTTTAAATAGTCTAAATACGCTGTGACTCTCTCTTTCGATTGTTAAGGGATCAGTGTTTAAATGAAGGTAAATATATGCTGTCTAATATAATGCTGTCAATTTTATTGAAATTCTTATTGAAATATTAGTTTCTAAAAGTCAATTTTACACAAAAAATCCTTCCATATTATAATGATTATATTCATATATATCCTAATTATTTTAATTTAAAGCTAAACATTACATTAGGTACATTATATCACCATAACGCCATTCTTCAAATTACGAATGCTATATACGGGCGACATAAAATACCTTGTTGAAAATTCAGTTGCACACACACATACAACGTGCCCCACAATCATGCGCAATATAGGACACGCAATTATAAGAATAAATTATTTTTTCAATTAAAAAAACCTACAGCGCATTATCTATCTTATACACGTTTAACGTAGAAACAGTGAGGACTTCGTATCCTTCAATTACTTAGATTAGAATAAAATATTCTTTTATTTATAAGTTTGTCACTTGTCAGAGAGGACGAGAACACAAAAAAATCAAAAGTTATGTTAAAAAAAATTAAACTACCATGTCCATAAAATATTTTTAGTGTGCACGTAAGAGTCGTACATGTATGTCTCTTTAATTTGATTCATAAGCTAAGAATTATGGATGCGCCAAGGTTTTAATGGAAAAGTACTGGTTGAAATGTGCACAAACGAACGGTGTAGTTAAGCAACAGTTGTCTCCAACATTTTCTGGTGATATAAGATGTGAAGCCGATGAAAAACTTTTTTTTTTTTCATTTCACACCCTCTAAGAGCGAAAATGAGAATAGTATATATGAAAATTAAAAACAAATAAAACGTTTTATTGAAAAAAATAATGTTTTCCTTGTTGGCTGAAATTTATTCTAATGGTTTCAAAGTGTGTTAACAATAGTGTGTGATGAATACTAATTTAGGAGTTGATGTAATCATAGTTATCTGTAAAATAAATCATGTATCATTGTTTATATTTTCAGTAAGGTTTGATACAACTGACGAGCCTGAATAATTTTCAAACACAAACATGTATTACTCACACTATTACAATATAATACAATGTGTACGTAACACACACACATAACGCCAGTATACGTATTTAGGTGCATGTTCTTGTGTGAAAGTATAAATCGTGGTTGCTTCGATATTTAATGAATTCGTACCAAATTGTCTCAATGCTTGTACAAGGCAAAAACAATGACTATTTGTGACATTAATAATTTAATCTAAATAAACTAAACGCATAACGACTTCTTATTAAAGTAAACCAATTCAATCAGTCGACTTAATTTTATTAGGTAATTATTAATCCTATCTCATAAAAGTGAGTTTTTTAAAGTAGTGTACATAAAAATTATATTTTTAAATCTCATATAAAAAAATTGAGGTACCTAACATTTTTGACATATTTCTACACTACATCCTGGTGCGATCACTCGCTATAAAATTAAAATACATGGGTGACGGCGCGGTATAATATTTTATTCTATTAATAACCGTTCTAGATCAATCACCTTGTGCTTGCATTCAAGACGGGCCATATACATAAAGATTGGTTGAACACAGTTGCCTTACAGAATCAAACATTTTCTAGAAAGAGACAAAGCTACTGTTCTTTAGTGACCCAACACGAAAGGCTGTCACGTGGACAAAATCGTAATTCTAGAAATAGACAAGTACTGACCGCAGGATCGCTTCGTCTCCTTCACACTTTACCGTTCGTATTTAGTTAAATAGTCGGAGCCGACGGATGCTTCAGCCAACGAAAATGCGAAGCATTCACGTATTTCACATTTACGAAATCGTTTCATCATTGCCTGTACACCGGTTTCTATACATTGCATGCTATATTCCATTACCGTATTTTTTTTTATCTGGAACATTTATTGGCGCCTGCACCAACTCGTGTGCCGCCATGCTCCCTCCCCGCCGCTACCCTTTGCTCCCTTGGTGGGTGGCGTGTCAACTATACCAGTTACTCTAGCTTTGCACGGGTAGATAATGAAAAAATGATTTTGCATGGGATTTGCGTAAAGTCCTTTCTTAGTGTGCGCTTTAAGCCGCCGAGGCTTTGCTGGCGTTATTAATAACCGATTTCCATAGTTATCCCTGTATAACAGGCTCTGCAAATTTTCATGGTGCCAGCCCCAGTAGTTAAATTTATGCGTTGATATGTCAGTCACTAACTCTTATCATAGTCTACTTATTTTGTTATATGTAAATGCATATACATATGTATATAGATATATATTACTTCTTTGGAATTGAATTTACTGACAGAACTAAAATGTATTTACTGACCGCGACCGCCATCTTTTTTTTGTAGAATTAGCAGTACGGAAATTATTCAAATAGTTCTAATCAAACACTCATACACACGGTCACACATACACACTCACATTTCTCAGTATCGGTATAATAAAACAATCTAATATTGTTTAAAGAGCAAATTGTAGTTTTAGTAGCAATGACGTCAATAGAATATACATACTTAGAATGTACTCGTTATAGCTATTGGTATGGTGCGTAAATATTTGAAAATACACTTAGAAGGTTTCATATATTTCTTAAAAACAAAATAATACGCAGATGCGGTTAATTATCCGTGTCAACGTATTTGTTTGTGCTTATCGTCGTAGTATGGTACGTAAGGCATACGAATAATAATCGAAAATTATTTTGTATCAGTACTTCAAAGGTATACCGACTAGCGATGTGAAAGTAGTGTCGGTCCTGATTCCTGACCCCTTGGGCGATTGTCGTTTACTCCTACATAAATTTAAATGGAGAGAAATATTAGTAATAGCTTGAAAAGCATAGCTTACTATTAGTACCCATATTTTTTAGTCATTGCTTTCGTAATTACAATGTATTTATATTATTAAAATAAAATGTATTAGTTGTACTATTTTAAATTGCAGATAAAAATATATAATACAGAGGCAACTCATGTGTATAAAATATACAATAATTATACAACTTATACAGTAGGTACTGCTTATGTGTGATATTTCTTTAAAATTCCTTTATGTTTACCTATTCAAGACGGAAAAAAACATACAGTGGTTTGCTTTCGCTTTCTACGCGTAAATAACACTATATTGATTTATATACATATATGTACTTACCTACAACATTACTGATTATTGAATTTTATATGATGATATTTATAAGAAACTACATTCAGAGTCTGTAGAAACTTTACTTTTACTTCGAAAGCCAAAACAAATATTAAAAGAAATTTACTTTTAATATCAGCTTAATGCAGTACGTACGACATTTTTTTTTTTTTTTGTAATTTATAAAGGTGCCTTTTTCATTGAAATTATCTACAATTTCTGCGTTTAAAACTGTTTGTGATTTTGTTCCTACTAAATTTCAAATTAAACGCCTTAAAGTTCCTTTTGTCATGAACATTTATGTTAATAAAATATAAGTAGTATATTTGGCTTATGTAGAGATCAGCTTCAGGTATGTAATATACACTCATATATTCATGTACTGCATTATTTCGGTCTTCTTGATCGATGACGTGAATTATATAAACTTTAATATAAACACTTTGACGCATAAAAACATTTATGTATCACATTTCTAGGATATTTCATTCGTTCAAAAACAAACGAAAGAAGTTTGATGTATGTTTTGCACCAATCATAAAACACCGGACGGTGTTTCCGACACCTCAAAATAAACGCATTCGGTATGACCATGCATCGCTTGAGTTTGTGATGTATTCAATGTTAGTAATAATATGTTAAACTAACTATGTCTTTTTCTCTTCTAGGTTTTTATATGTCAAATACGTAGGCAGACTGGCAAATAGGTCACCGACTGGTAAGTGGTCACCACTAAAAAGCCCAAAGATATTGGCGCTGTAAAAAATATTAATGATTCTGTACATCGCCAATGCGTCACGATCCTTATGAAATGAGTTATTTTGTCTTTTGTGCCAAGTAGTTACACTGGCTCACTCGTCGTTCGGAACACGACATTACTAAGTAGGTATTGCTGTTTAGGCGTAGAATGTATAATCAGTGAGTGAAATACTTATCTTAAAATTGAATCCTGTAGGATTTTCGCGAGGTAACTTTTTTTTAAATTTCGTTTTAATTATTTTACAATTATTTAAATTAATTAACTATACATTTTCTTTATTTTTTGGGCCTATTTGAAAGTATTTTTCAATTGGTCCTCTGTACAAAGGTCGCCTGGAAGAGATCGCTGATCATTAGTGATAATACTGCCTGTTAGACCTAACTATGAAATGTACAATTTTATATTTTTATTATGCAAATATTTTGTTAAACTGAATGTATAATAAAGTACACATATATAATTTTTTTATGAATATTACCAACAATTTACAGAAAAGAGCTCATACTGACGAACCCAGTTTCCGTTTTTCGTTGCTGCTTGGTTTTGCTTGGTCAGTATGTCAGTATAATGTAGTATACAAGTTTACGTGACATATTTTAGCAATGAAATATACAAAATAAAATCAAATAAACAAACCCAACTTAATAATAACAGGCATAGAGAACACATATATACTTGCTATAACAAGAAAACAAAACATTTCATTGGGAATCTAAAAATAAAATGAAAGTGTTATTTAAATAACCTAGTTTTCCTCGACTCGAAGATATTTTTAATTCATACCCGTATGGTAGAAATAATTGAAGAATTGTCGCAGACGTGCAGGTAACGTTAGCAATTACCGCGGCTTTTGAAGGTCATCGCCCTTAGGTGTTGCGTGTAACTACGGTCTCTGGGTCACGGGCGTTAATTTATACAACTGATTACCGGTTTAAAATAGTTTTTACTTTCTCACTCACGTTAAACTACAAAAATGTAACTTTATGTAGACGTCACATTATAATCAAATAATATGTTTTTTTTTAATAATTTAATTTTCATTAAAAGCTATTAAAAATCTACATTTATTAATTTATCACGTGACAGTTGTTTATTATTCATAAAAAAACTAAAAAAATGTACTAACATTATATAATATATAAAGTTGATAAAACTGGATGATACAATTTGAAACACAATATATAAACAAGTATTTATAATACAATAATTATAGAAGCAAGCTACTTTATTAAATTATGAACGACAATATATTGTGAACGAAAAATTTCAATGACAGAAAATGTATTTCATGAATATTGTATTTACTTTGATGGGATTTTAAACTGTGTGACAAAGAAAATGGTGGATTTATGCCATCCCGAACTTTCCTATTGCCATTGGTGATAGGTGATGGTAGGACTTCGTGCAAGTTCGTTTGTGTCATCACAGATTCTGCCACTGACACATATTCCGCCAAACGGCAATACTTTTACTCGTAATACTGCTGTGTTCCGCAAGGTTGGTGGCCCAGTGACGATGTAAGAAATGGTTAATATTTTTTAAAGTAGCTATACTGGTGGTGAGTACTTATCAGGCGAATTGCCATTCTGTCTTCATTTTTTTTAAATTAAATGTATAGGCGATTGTGCTTCACACGTTTCTAAAAGTTATTACAATAAAAAAAGAAAAATTCTAAATAAAACGTTTTCAGAAAAGACACCTTTATATGGATAAACTGAAAAAGCAAAACCTTTTCTAAATATATAAAAGTTGAGCCAAAGCATTGAAGCCGTTGTCTATATACACAAGAAATACGCATTTATTATTAAAAATATATAATATATAAACAAAAATGTCCCGGATATAAATATTAACATTCAGCCTTCCGCTCATCGTTTCCTATAGCATATAATAATGTGAAGAACAAACAAACACAACTATATATATTTTAATATTTGTATGGCAAGCAAAGGAAACTCATACATATCATTTGTATATACTGTAGAATCTTAACAGTTCCGGGTTATATATATATATATATATATAAAATAATAACTGCCTGACTGATTGACACATGAAGGCACAGTAAACTACTGGGGCTGAAATAGCACCATGAAAGTTTGCATTTTTTTTATCACAGTAAGCTAACATTAAGAAAGGATTCTCAATTTTGTAGAGAGTAAATTGGTATTTAGTAATTCTGAATTTGACCCGAGCGAAGCCGCTGGTATAACGCAATATGCAATAATATACTTTATTCATAAGATACTCTTCATTAATTCAACTATTATTTATTATACAGAGATGACTATATTTGTGAATTAATTATAAAATAATTGAGGCGAGATGGCCCAGTGGTTAGAACGCGTAAATCTTAACCGATAGTGAGTTCAAGGGAAGTTACATGAAATTTTCATGTGTTTTATTTGTTCTTAAAACACATCTGGTGCTCGGGATTGAAGAAAAACATCGTGAGGAAGTCTGCCTTTTTTCTATCTATCACCATCATAATCTTTTTCGTTCACTGCTGGACATAGGTCTCTCCAAATGCACGCCACTGAGCTCAATCTTCAGCTCTTAATTTCCATTACTTTTTCTATGTTTACATGAAATTATAATGTTGATAGCTAGTAAATTTATATAAATGATATTACTGTGTCAGAAGCCATAGATAATGGAACACATACTAATTATTATTTACGTACTAATAAAATGACTGGAATTATCATTAAGTTAAGACAAATAATATAATTATTGTACCAATAATTATTTTTCATGTAAGGGTGATATTATATATAATTATATTTATATTTGAATACTTTAAAATACACATAACAATCTTATTGACATCGTTATGTTGCAGTTCTGCATCAATAATATTGTTTAACAATAATTAACAAATGCATAATGCACATTTAAACAACATAACGATGTTTACTGCAATCTTAAGTAGAGTTTTTAATTAGGAATTCAATTATTATGTTTAGTAATACGCAATATCATACAAATATGTATGTGTTGTCTCACTTAACTATTAAAGTGGAAATTTTATAAAGCAAAGGTTTCATCTATTGTGCCTGGTATCGTTTTGTCATATTTGCGTGTTATATATTTACATATATACTATGAAATATATAGTAACTTCAATTAGTGTCTTCTAATTGCAAACAATTAAAGCTTGTACGAATATTTGCTTCATAATCTAAGTTTATGTTTAATTATTTATAACCATAATAAACTCAACTCGTTACGGAACCATCGAGCAATATTATTACAAGATTTTTCTCCCATCGTTTAAAAACCGTTATAAAAAATGTGCTATTTTTTTAATATTATGTTTTAATATTTTTTACTTTATTTTATTTGCTCAATTTAAGTGTAATTTTATTAGTGTGCATATAATTAATTATGTCACAGTACCTTTTGGATTACCTTTTGTATACCTGGTTTAATTCACGTCCTTTTATAATGTATTAAAATGTATTACTTTGTTCACAGACGCCTGTCTAAGATGCCAGGGCGAGAGCAAAAAGGACTCGTACGGCAAGCAAGATTGCGTGGTAGTCTGGGGCGAGTGTAACCACAGCTTCCATTTCTGCTGCATGTCGCTCTGGGTAAAGCAAAATAACCGTTGTCCACTCTGCCAGCAGGAGTGGTCAATTCAACGGATGGGCAAATAAAATTGTCCATTGTGACGTAACATATAATCTCCAACTTAAGCATGCTTCATAGTAACGTTTAAATATTTATTTTTTTGTATTGCAAATTAAATGATCAATAAAACCACTACATTTAAAAGTTACTGATTTTTTTTATTAAGGCACCAGATCAAAATAGACATCTATTTACTCTCGCGAAGTCTAGAAAAACCTTGCCTGTGGATGAGGACCGAGGTTACTCACTTGTGCTACTAAAAATAGCAGGGTATTACACGTGGTATGTACGAGTACATCATCAATCTACCGACGACGGTTAGTGAAACTATGTTAGCCGATAACAATATAATGACTACAAGACATTTATTACTATTAGATCACGATAAACTAAAACAAATTATGATCGACTGTGTATAACAATTTTATTATACTTACACATAACATATAAGCGATACAAAACTATTCGCTATTATGGGGATATTTAATAAAAACGCGAAAGTTCACGTATGACAAATAGTATGAACCTTTAAAGTCAAGTTACACGTAATCGTATTGAAAGAAAATATTATTAAAATTTGAATACAATTTTAAAACAATGTTTGAATGTTCCTTGTGGTTCTTCGAATTATCTATATAAAAATTAATGCATATATAAATTGTGTAACGTATTGTTAAACTTCATCTGTTGAGCAAACCATGCATTTGAAACCAGTTCCAGTTCCAGATGAATTTTGCAATGATTTTTGTATTGGTCATAATACAATGTAGTAGATAATTTGAACGAAATCATTAAATACATCATTTACTAATATAAAAAAATTAAAATTTATTGTTTAAATCAGTTTGTACAGCAATAGTTAGCAACAGGAATTTTGAAGTAGGTTAAACCTGTATCTCAAAATACCCGCTCCTCCTCCTGGATATACATATATCGAAACATACAATTATAAACTAATAAATATTTAACTCATTTTTAAGATTAAAAATGGAAATGGAAAACATTTTACATGTGTGTGTGTGTGTGTGTGTGTGTATGAGTGTGTGTGTGTGTGTGTGTGTGTGTGTATTAGTGTGGGTGTGAATTATATAATTTTATTATTTTATACCTATTTACTCATTTTACCTATTACTCAATATACATATTACTATTTACTCAATTATTTTTAATTAATATGAATATTTTTTCGACATTTTATTAAATGTCATGTAGTTTAAAAAAAAAAAATTTAATAATCCTTTTTTTATAGAATAGGTAGGTGGGCGAGCATATACATCTGATGATATGTGGTCACCAAGGCCCATAGACATTGGCATTGTAAGAAATGTTAACCATCGCTTACTTTGCTAATGCGCCTCCAACCTTGGGAACTACGATGTTACGTCCTTTGTGCTTGTTATTACACTGGCTCACTCACGCTTCATCCGGAACACAACAATACCAAGTACTGCTGTTTTGCGGTTGAATAACTGATGGGTGGGTGGTACCTACCCAGACGAGATCGCACAAACCCTTACCACAAGTAAAACTAAATTTAGTATTGTATATAATATTAACTTTATGTGTTTAAATAAATAATATAAATTATTTCGTTAAATTATTTCTCTTAATAAAGTATTTAATGAATGGGACAAATGCTTATTACCCGTATGTTCGGAACACAATAGGATATGGTAAGTTCCTTTAAGTAAGAAAATATGAAGGATCTCTTGACAAACCGGTGATATCCTCCGGATCTACGACAAGGTGGCTATTCGCAAGAGATACTACGTAACTGCGCATGTCATATTACAAATGAGCGCGAAAAAATTCAGTCGCAGGACCAACAGCTGTTCTTGGTTTCTGAGACACGGTAGTGTAAACACTTTTATAGACTTCGATTTACAACCAGTAAACTTTCGACGCAAAAATCTAATAACTTTATTGGTACAGACTCCAGGACCTTGTAATAAGTGGCCTTATAAGCCAGCCACAGTACTAACGAGGCGTCAAACCAGTACTGCAGGTTTCACTGTATTTAGTCGCACTACGCTTATAAGTTACGACTTATTAATAACGGAAGTCCACAAACAGCAATACATCATGATTACTGTGTGATAAATATTGCTCGTCTTCAATGTTTGTATTCACATAATTGAATACATGGCAAACTTGTCAACTATGGAGTGGAAAATCAGGGCGAAGTCGTTACTCTTTATTTTGCATATATGTATAAGTATTAAACGATATAACTCTGTTGGAAAAATTGTGTAAAATAATCAATCAATAATAATAAAAAATATATAAATCAACGATACTCAACTTGATCTTATGTATAAAGATGAATATGGTGTTGAAAACCGATATATGTTTTGGACGAATGGTCTTCGACCATGATAGTTTTCACATATATCATCACTGGTTCCTCCTGAGTGGTCCTAATGCCAGTCCGAGTACAGAGGTGGGGTAAGGCGTGGGCGATGTGGGCAACCGCCCACGGCCACGCGGGCCGGGGTGCCTCGCGGTCCCGGGGCCTCGCGCCTCAGAAACATGTTACGCATTACTTCGAAAACGAGGAAAAATTGGACTCGTCATGAATTTACGGTAGTAGAGTAATGCAGTAAAAAAAAAGGTCAGCCGCAAAGCGATGGCCTCGGTCTTGCGCTGCCACTGGTTCTAGGCACTTTTAATGTGGAGCAAACGCGTAAAAGAGATTTTTGAGCGAGATTAAAAAAGAGGGCCTCGCAAAATGTATCTCGCCGACATAAAATTTAGGTCTTGCCCCGCCACTGTCCGAGTATGGGTTTCGGGATTTCCCCCTTTACCCGGGTGGCTCCTCACCGGCAGTCGCAACTGCCGGGTCATTCTTATAGACCTGGAAGGTTGGCCTTATTGGCCCGGTGGTTGACTATTTGGTGTTTTTTGAGTGGTTCTGGTTTCACATATATACATATTAGGTTTTTATAGTATCCTGTTTGTTCGCTAGATGGCGCTGCCGCATATCAATTACACAGACCTTATTCATTTATTTACGTATTTACTGGCTTCCCTGCTTCACTGAACTGAGGTAAATGTAGCTTTAAGTAATAGTAGTTATTTTTAATTTATGTGCCGTACTACCAAGGTATTTTTTATGCAAACAATAATCTGATACTACACACGGGCAACCAATCGTACGATAACAGCACTGAGTCCGAAACCTTCACTTAAGTGACATCAACTCAATCGGAACGTGTACGATACAAACAAATACACAGGTCTATTAGCGACTTATACTTATCTAAATTTTTAGAGGCGCGGGTTCAGGTATTAGTCCTTAGAGAGAAGCTCTCCAATACCAAATAAATTGGATGAGGACAATTACATATTCAATCAGCCAACTTTTTTTTTGAACAGGAAAGCTGACATGCATATCGGCCCACCTGATGCTAAATACATTTCTTGCAACGTCAATGTCTATTGGAAATAAATATTAGCCAATTCTTACATCGTCAATACGGGTGACTTTAGTAATTAAGATATATTGTCATTTGTACCTGTAGTTAGGCAGAGCCGAACTCTATGTGCGGTGATGATTATTTACCAACAGGAGGCCCATTTACCCGTGCACCTACAAAATATTATTATTAAAAATTGGAGAGTAGATGATAATATTGAGAAAATTGCGATATACGTGTTTCTCTTGTTATAAACTTATTGTTTCAAATGTGAAATTATGATATCACGGTCGTGACGCCAATACGACATATGTGAAGGTATATATGTATTGAAGTTCGTGAAACAACAATCCGTGTATATTTAGCAATAAAGCTAGAAGTCTTTGTGCATTTGTTTTATCGCAATAATATTTCTAATATTACTGGTTCGAATTGTAAAGTTAAAAGATAATGATATACATACATGAAGCGTTTAAAATCGATAAATAATTATTTTGGGAGGATTTAAGTTCGTGACAATTACATTGTTGTTTTTTTATTTCTTTTTTTAATAATGAAAATGTTTTTAGTATATAAATCTCTAAAGAAAACTCATCTATAAAAACAGTCGCGGACTTCTTTATGTAACTTTTCATGAGGAAAATTGTAGCCATACATTATTTTCGTGCAACTTTACCTAATTTTTTTTTTTTTATATCATAGGTAGGCGGACGAGCATATGGGCCACCTGATGGTAAGTGGTCACCAACGCCCATAGACATTGGCATTGTAAGAGATGTTAACCATCGCTTACATCACCAATGCGCCACCAACCTTGGGAACTAAGATGTTATGTCCTTTGTGCCTGTAATTACACTGGCTCACTCACCCTTCAAACCGGAACACAACAATACCAAGTACTGCTGTTTTGCGGTAGAATATCTGATGAGTGGGTGGTACCTACCCAGACGAGCTTGCACAAAGCTCTACCACCAAGTAATGTGTGGAATGGTGTGGAATGGTGTGGATAATATGTGGAAGCTTTAAAGTTACACGATTATTCCGGAGTATATTGCAAATGCTGAAGCTCGGAAGATAAGTTTCCGAATAGATAGATATGTATATAAACTCACAAAATCTTCGCACTCTCTAAAAATTAGTATAGATAAGTATATATAAACTAATTTAACGGTCCATGTAGATAAATATTGTCCAACTAGCGCTTTCGCGCAATTCGAGCCAGTGATTTTAGAAACATTACGGGTTTCTTAACAAACTCATGAAAAAATACACAGGTGTGTTGGACTATGCCTCATTTATTTCAAAATATGTTATAAAAATCTGTATTTAACCCGTTCGAAGTCAGCAGCTAGTACAAATAACGCATCGATTATAAACTTTTAAAATTTGCATGAATCTATCATGATCGTATTTATACACACAACCATCAATCATGGCACTACTTTTCTAGACATAACTACGCACATCCTAGCTAACATGCGCCATCGTGTGTTCGAGAACGTACTAAACAAATATGTATGGCACGTGAATATGAACATGCGTATGTTAATAGGATTAATTACAACTAATATTTAATTATTTATAATTAAAAAGGTAACGTAGCGAAATAAGTTGGTACGTCAATTAATTATAATTTAAAGTATGTCAAGTCGCTTTTATAAATTACAAACTAATAACATATCTGATTACATCCTTATATAAAGTATGAAATGAGAGCAGGTCACATCAAAACATGAATTCGTTTTTGAACGCTGAAAAGATTGTTTTCTATTACGACTTACGAGTAAACGTAATATGACAAAGATGTTCTGTTTATCAACAAAATTCTTATAGCTGTCGTTCGCACGGTTTGATTTAAGTTGAAATACCAATATTAGTTAATCAACAAATTATTGTAAGTGAAAACAATTATTCAAAAATAAATAAGCTCTTTCGATGCTTAATTATTTTTAAATAATTGTTAAACAAGCTTGTACGGCACCGTTTAATTATTATTGAGTCAATTTGATTAAAAATCAAATCAGACTTACCACCATAATATACCCACCATAATATTTATCGGTTAATCGGCTAAAATCCAATGGTGTAAATGCAATTTTATATAAATAATAACAATTAAAATCTGATTTGTTAAGCAGACCGATGAAAATGAAAACATACAAAGTATGTTATTTAAACCAATATGATTGGATTGTGAACTAATTGTAAACTGTTTGGATCTAATTATAGTACCCAAATAAATAATTTAAATTTATAAAAACTAGCTTCATAATTTAACGTTATATTAAAATATCACGCATCTGTTCCGGCACCTGTGTGTAAAACTTGCCTAAAAGTCATCTCTCTATAAATATTCAAATGTGTGTAATTGGGCAAGAGAACCTCGTGTTCGAAGACCTAAAATAGAGTTATAACAACGCAATGCGATCAACCAAAATGAAACAGCTGCATAAGTTTCGGCGAGTTGACTGTCAGCGTGATTATTTTTTTTGTAATTAAAAGGTTCTCGGAATTTAGAATTTGACAGGAACGATAAATTATAACTAAATTATTGCACGATAACAAATTAATTAGGTATATGTACCTACTGTACTGAAGAAGCTGTTTACAACATTAAGCGTAGGTTCATGATATTAAAATATAATAAGCGAACTGCAAATAATATGCACTTTTAACTAGCATTGAATAAATTTATAACAAATGTAAAGTCGTCACTACTTTATTAGATGCTAATTTACACACATTAACATATATAGAAAATTGTATAGGACAGTTTAACACAGAAATTATAATTCTAATTAAATCATTGACGTAGTTAGCTAGTCACGTTGGACGTGAAGAAACATGGCATTAAACGCTCGTTACTCGACGCTAATATTGTGACGATAAACACCACTAAAGAGAGAGAGTAATTGTGAGTTAAAATGTTCTCAATGTCATAATATAATTTATATATACATATAAGAAGGGTAGATGTGGATTGATTGGTAAGTGGTTACTTTAGCCCATATACACTAGCTAGAAGTACAAAGCACTTACGCAATCAATGCGCCTCCAACTATGGGTTATGGGATGTGTCCAACGTGTCTGTTATTGCAATGACAGTAGTTTACCCTTCAAACCGGAACACCGCAATACAAGTGATGTTTGGCATTTCATTCCTTTTTTTTTTTTGTTCATAATATAATTACGTGTTGTCCTTGTCTTGTGCATTTATGCCATTATATGCATCCAGAGTGATTCACAATTTAAACTTTAGAACGCATTTCATCGCAAAAAGGGTGCAGTAAAAATTACAACAGTTTTTTTGCCAACTAAATTATTTCTTTTATATAGATCTTCAAAATGATTTGTTTAATTTTCCCCACGAAATTGATGACTTCGTTGTTTTATAAAACACAATAAAAGTATACAAATTATTTTTAAATGAAAGTTAAGGGCCCTATTACATTTCAACCGTAATTTTTTCATTAAACGGTAAACTTCGATGAACGTATTCTTAGAACGTAAACGACTTTGAAATTTTGAACTTATCGAAAAATGAAGAACAGTTATTAGTAATTAGTATAGAATATAAATCATAGCGCCCTCAATTTTTTTTATTTGTGCTTAGCTTTTTGTACAAAGTCAATTATTCTAGGATTTCTAAGGATGTTTAAATAAATATTTTAATCAAAAGAACAACATGGTTGTTCTTTTTTATAGCATATGAGCCACCTGATGGTAAGTGGTCACCAACGCCCATAGTCATGGGTATTGGCGTTCTAAGCGATGGCTAATATCGCTTAGAACGCCAATGCGTCACCAACCTTGGGAACTAAGATGTTATGTCCCTTTTGCCTGTAATTACACTGGCTCACTCACCCTTCAAACCGGAACACAACAATACCACGTACTACTGTTTTGCGGTAGAATATCTGACGAGTGTGTGGTACCTACCCAGACGAGCTTTGTGCAAAAGCTCTACCACCAAGTACATTCACAATATGATTTTTCCTGAATTAAAATATATTTTGATTTCTTGCATTATTATTGTTATTTTAATACAAATACATTATATTATAGTACACACGAGGTAGACCTGCATTGTTTTTACATTATTCATTTACAAGAACGACAAAGTATTTGTTTCTACAAAGTGTTACTATCTAAATAGTCCAAACGATAGTGAATTTGTCATTTATCAACAGGTATAGGGTTTTCCATTAAGGGCGCTTGATCGTGCAGAACTTCCATCGTAGCGTGTGCTGTGTGGCACGTAGCGCCGTCCTGTTGAAACCACATGTTGTCCAGATCCATATTCTCGATTTCAGGCCAAAAGAAGTTGGTTATCATCATATATTTCTGCGGGTGCATTGCCACTTGGTGAACCTCATGTGGATTGGTCTCGTCCCAAATACGGCAATTTTGCTTGTTGACATAGCCATTCATCCAAAAATGCGCCTCGTCGCTGAAGATGATTTTTTTGCCAAAATCGGCGTCAACTTCCAACTGCTCTAATGCCCAGTCAGCGAACACACGGCGCTGTCTATGGTCATTAACCTTGAGCTCTTGGGTCAGCTGGATCTTGTACGGGTGCAGGCTCAAGTCACAACGCAAAATTCGCCAAGTTGTCGTCTGCGAAAGGCCGAGTTCCTGTGCGCGACGCGGAATTGACTGCCGCGGGTTTTCGAGGACACTGTCGCGCACAGCGGCGATATTCTCGGCAGATCTCGCGTTACGTTGACGCACGGGAACCGGCTGATTGTTAACTGACCCGGTTGACTCGAATTTGTCCACCAATCGACGGATAGTCGACTCGGCAGGACGATCATCGCGACCGTAAAACGGGCGAAGTGCGCGGAACGTTGCTCGAACTGAAGACCCATTTTCATAAAACAATTTTATGATTTGCACGTGCTGCTCGACACTGTAACCTGCCATGGTGGTTTGGGAGGACGGAATGAATATAACACACTGCATTTGACAGCTGTCACTCAAACAACATGGCCGCAATCAGCTGTCAAAGTTCAAGCGTCCCTATTGGAAAACCCTATAGTTGAGTAGGTTGTCTAAAAATACTCATACATACATAAGTATTTGTTTTCAGTGTAAATAACTTTGTAAATTAAATTTTTAGATTAGGTACGTGTTTCGTTTCGCTGCCGCATTTTTTTTTCAAGGTTTTGTTAAATTTATACTTAATCGGTAAGTTAGACAAGTAAAGTAAAGTCTTAAATATGTACCAATAAAAATTAAAAATAATTACTCTACAAATCGTGAACGCGTTGAATGGTGGCAAGAATACTATTAACATATCCTTTGAATCGCAATTCCGATTCTCTGGGCGAAAAATGAACCACTTAGTCTGTTAGTCGATAATAAGTACCTATTTATTTAAAAAATAGATTAAGGTTTTAGTTTTAAAAGGACACAATTTCCCGTGAAGGTATCGTTTGCAGTCACAATAAATAGAGCACAGGGAAAGAGATTCAAGTAAGTCTGAACGGACTTAAGGGAATGATGTTTTTCTCATGGCCAACCGTATGTTGCCTTATATAGATCCGGGTGCGGCATAAACCAATAAATACTAATATCCCACGAAAATAAAACTAAAAATGTTGTATATACTGAAATATTATAAATCTGCACTAAGTGATTTCTTTGAGTTATACGCGGGTGAAACAGCATGCACAGCAAGTACATACTCTACGTGGTACTCATCTGGGTACCACCAACTCGTCAAATATTCTATCGCAAAACAACAGTACTTTGTATTATTGTGTTACGGTTTGAAGGGTGAGTGAGCCAGTGTAATTACAGGCACAAGGGACGTAACATCTTAGTTCCCAAGGATGGTGGCGCATTGGCTGTGTAAGCGATGGTTAACATTTCTTACACAGCAAATGTCTAAGAACGTTGATGACCACTTACCATCAGGTGGCCCATATGCTCGTCCGCCTACCTATCCTATAAAAAAATATAATTGTGTGTACATCATAGATTAATTATATTTGACTTAAGAAATTAACTGTGATAGTAATGTCGAAATGATCATACAGAACATATTATTTAAAAAAAAAACAATAAATATGCAAAGTTTTTATATAGAATTTAATATTTAGAAATCATAAAAAAAATATTATAAGTATATATATGTTATGTTCAACTAAATTATGTTAAATTTTAGTTAATTTGCTTGAAAAATTTATAACTAGTTCCTTATATTATATAGTCTGAGCCAATTTGAAAGATAGTGGTACCTTAGTTTTTACGTTGAAACACCAATATGTAATCATAAGACATTCATTACAATGCTTATAATATTATCAACGTAATAATCTATTGTTTAACTGACGCAACATTGTGTAACAAAAGTTCACACCTCCAAGCGATATGATTCTGATCGCAGATATCATTTTGCAATTAGTAAATACATGACTCAAATTAACTATGGGCCTAACTAATTAACGCTAACAGTGAATGAATAGGCACCAATCTCTCTCTTTCTACCACTACTAATTTGATATTCGAAAGAAGAAGATAAATGTAGATATAATTTATTGTTAATAGGGTAAATCACAAAAGACAGTCACAATTTTATCTATGTGTGAATCATATTTACGAAAATAAAAGTTTGAGATTATTTGTTGCTTGGTATAGATAAAGAAAGATTTAATCATTGTTTCGCCGAAAATATAATTTTCCTGTTATTAATGTTGATATATATTTATCTAAATATATTTTTCTAAACCATTTTACAATGCTCTAACTTTAGCACACATAATTTCTTTATACTTTGTAAAGTAAGATATAAATAATAATATTTACTTATTAAGCACCATCAGCAGTCACTACACTTACACAGATAATAATAAAAACACATTCACACAAATAAGGTGCGCGACTCTTCAAGACAGCCACAACATGCATTTTAAGGTACAGTATACTTATAATTTTGTATATTACTTATAACTGATTATAAAGTACACAGTATTTCTTATAATACTAGAAAAATCACATAATATATAAAGAGTTTACTATTGAATCAGGAGTTTTAAGTTTAGTCACTAAAGAGTTGAGACAGATACCGAAGATATTTCAATGTCTTTTGGTGGGAGTATCTTTTGGATTACCAAAAACAATAGATAAATAATGTGCGCTAAAATCGATAACTATGTCGTTCAAAAACAACAAAATCTTCTTTTTTTAACTATAATGCAAAAAATATTACCATTTTAGTTTGTACTATGTAAATCACTTGATAAATATAATTATTTCTTAATTGGATAATTATCCTACTTCAAGTAAACTTACAAAAGGACAAGCTGCTAATTAACTGCAATTCAACAAACAGCCTTGGCGATTCATTCGATATTATATTTTTATTATTTTCACGAAATAAAGCGAAGCGAATTAATACTGCAAAACATACTTAGTTAGGTATATAAATTTTTGAATAGCTTGATGGGTAAATTCCTCAATAAACACAAACGTGACTACAAAAACGTTTGGTATTTAGACGGAGCTCGTTTTCCTAGTATTTAGTGTTTGTATCCTTGCCTTGAAACACAAGCGGTATTTCGAGCAAAATGAACGTTGACTCGTTTCGCCACACCCGGCCAGGCCTCCTCGATCGACCAATCAAATGCCTACAACAACCTGTAATCAGTCTGTACTTTCAATGCATTAGACTTCGATCAGCCTTGGAATGAAATTATGTTACGTCAGCATTATATACATACATATATTATGGTTACATTCCTTTATAATATTAATTTAATATTATCAATAATTTTATCGTCACCACATTCCAGATCAAAGTAATTGTTCTTGTAAGTATATAAATATTTAAAGTATGTTTAAAATTGGCTGTGACTGTGTCTATTATTTTTTTTTGGATAAAGATATTTTTGAACGGTTACTCGTATTCAACCTTCATGGTTAGTTAATTATAGTTTTCAATTATACAAATACAATAATTGTATTAGAATACTGCATTGAAATAGGCAATAAGTTTAATAATTTTGTGCGCGATATTTTAGCGTTGCAAAACACATTATGCTTATTGCAGGTTATAAACTGTGTGGTATATAAACATAATGCTGGTATTAATTTCAAGTGCTAAGTTCATACTTAAATGATAGTAAAGCGTTTATGATACGAGTGTATACTGCGTTTCACTTTAATTATTGAATTAAGCATAGAGCAATAATTATGCAATATCAATAATTTCAGCCAGAGTACTTAAATTATTCATATTTTATACTTAATTTATACTAAAAAAAATTATCAATCGCATTTTCTTTTTTTTAGATACTTTATTATATATAATATACTATATGCCAGGCATGCATTGCAATGTCTCTTCATTTATTTGTAATTTCATTTCATACATATAATAATATGTGCCGACTATCATGGTGACTAGTCATGACAAAACTGATTTAATTTTGTTAAATTTAAACGAATGAGGGTTTTAATTGCATTATAGAGCAAAATATTAAATGAATTAAATAAGTAGACTTTAAATATAATAGAAATTTGCTAATTTTAATGATTAAATAATTCGTGTTGTTTCCAGAAACGGCTTCTCTAATTCGCCAGCATAAATTTTCCACTCAATCGCTGCACAATGAGCCAATGTTTATGGAACCGAACACTTCGCATACACAGTACACATGATGCGTGGATGCAATATGAGATTGCTTTGATGAACCAAGTTATTTTAGCATTTCTATTTACTTCATAATTACAGAAATATCGTACAAAGAAAGAAAAATCACATTAAGTAATATATTCAGATTTTTTAAAAAGAAAAAAAAGTGACACTTATGCTATGGATGTGGGCTGCCCAAGATTGGGATGGTTGGCGTTCATTGGGGGAGGCTTTCGTCCAGCAGTGGACAGCAAATAGCTGCAGAGTTTTTTTTTTATTATTTCAACTATCGCTATGTATGTTATACAATCGGGGCTTAATAGTGATCATACCGATTCATACCTTATTATTGCCTGAAGTTTTGACCGAGTTTCGCTTATCATCATGAACATTCAAATCATAAATATTTTTATCATAAAAAATACTTTTCCAAACTGATTTGATAATGAAATAATTAAATTAAATCTGAAAAAAATATAGAGCTTACTTATTCTGGTGTATGTACAACAGTAAGAATAATATTACATGTATAAGTCCAAAAACTGTATGAAGATCTCAAATGCAAAAGAAGTCGTTTTTTTAATAATAATAATCTTTACTGAAATATTTTCTGTAAATTCAAAGATACTCTGGCACCTTAAACTAGCAAGACCCGTGCTTAGGGGCCAGTGCCATCCCATATATAGCGTTATTTATCACTATGATATTTTTTTCGGTATAGAAAAAACAGACAAAACAAATAGCCATCTGATGGGCAGAAGTGAGCACCACCACAATACAACGCCATTGATGTCATGATGTGGGTGTTGCAAAGACATGCACAAATCGCTGCCGCCAAGTAATTAAAACTTTTATTAATTTTTTCTGTATATCAATCATTGGGTAACCTCGATCAGCGCGAGCTGGTGCGTGATGCTACTACCAGTGTGCATGGTTGCGTGACATAACCAATTGTGTGACTGAGATCATGATCTTAAATCTAATATTTATGATATAAATTATTCGTACAAGAAATAATTTGAATTATAAGTTTTTAAATGTTGCCCTTTTGTATTTTTTTTTAAATCAGTTCCACTTCTTTCGTGGAGTTGAAATTTTACACACATAAGCAAAAAGAGGTGCCGGTGACCATACAATAAAATCTATTTTATAAAACTTTATTAAAAATAATAATAATAAACTTATTTATTATTCATGTTGCTGACATTATAATTGTGCAGATATACATCAGTTTTACTAAATGGAGTGTTATTGTGGAGGATTAATTTTATAAGTCGTTATTAGTTATCGTTAACATGATAATTGCATTAGAGACATAGATAAATTGGTTTAATTGACGGACATCATGTAATAAATCAGTAAAATGTAATTTCTTATAAATTAAAAATAAATGAAGCATCTATATAAAAAGGAACTTCAATATAAAACGAATTTTTAATTGCTCAAAAGGTCAAAAATGTTTGTCATGGAGCATCGTCAAGTTTATATGGCCACCTGATGCTAAGTGACCACAACCGCCTAAAAACATTAGCGATGTAAGAAATTTTAACTATTCCTTACGTCGCCTGTAGTTACAATGGCTCACTCATTCTTCAAAACGGAACACAACAATACTAAGTATTGCTGTTTACAGGTATAATTTTTGTTTCAGATGAGTGAGTAGTATCCATCCAGACGGACTTGCACAAAGCCCTACAAGAGTACATTCAGGAATGTAATTTGAAACGAGAGTCTTTGTAGGTTGAGTTTCATGAGTTCCGTTCACTGTAATATATCTGTTATATACATACAAAAATCTTCTATACTTTTGAAGTTAAAAAATATACAGGGTTATTTGTAACGACCCAGCAACCTCGCAGGACTAGATATCTAACACCATAAGCTACAACTTTTATTGTACGACTTCGGACATAACTCAATACATGAAAAAATGAAAATTTTACAAGTTTTTGTCGTACTGTCGTGACATTTGTAGGTCTATATTTCATTCATAAACGAAAGGACGACGCGACGCGTCGATCTTTGTGATGCGCGTAGATTTATAAATGTTCGAGCGGGAAATTAAATTAATACTTATTTTTGTATGAAAATAAAATCTAACAAATTACCAAAAGTCGTAGAACAAAAGTTGTTGCTTATGGTGTTAGCTATCTGGTCCTGCGAGGTTGCTGGGTCGTTACAAACAACCCTGTATATATGTAAAAGTAACTTTGTCTGTCTTTAACGCTTACACGGCTGAACCACTGAGCCGATTTTGATGGAAATTAGTATGAAGCAAGCTTGACAACAACGAAGGGCATACTGTTATACCCAATACCTGTGGGCGAAGCCGGCGGCGAAGACTAGTTGTTATATGTTAGTTATTTTTACACGCTTTGCATTAGCTTGAAATTATGTCATTCTTTATGTCATACTTGCATGTCACTAACAAAGTTAATATGTAATGGGATCTATTTTGTATATATATAGGTAACATCTAAATTGTCAGAATATCGATTTAAAGCTTTATTACAAGTATACAAAAACATCGTACATGTAATTCAGATGATAATACAATAATTGTATACCATCAAACTAATCTGGTGTTGGAGCTAGAAGGTTGCTAGTGGAACTTTACAATAGTTACTAATAAAGGGAGCCGTCATGTCATGGCTCGACCGTGAAGGAAAAATGTCGTGAGGAAACCTGCATATTTGGAGCAGCGTGGTGAAATATGTGCTAAACCTTCTCCTCATAAGAAGACGCCATAGCCAAGCCACTTGAAACGCTCGAATTTTGGCTCAGTTTAATTGATGAGACCCGTACGTCGTTTTACTCTTTAATTTTATACAGATAGAGCTAAAACGTGTTCTTTACATATTCAAAGTCAATAATGTTCATTGGTCACACAGATTAATTTGTATGCACAATGATTAAGATATGGATTACAATTAATGTCGTGTAGGTGTTTTATCTGCGCAATTATTGTCGAATGATTTAGGTACCTACGTATCATATCCCAAAGAAGTTTTGCTTATAGGATGAACCGATATCAATGGCAGCTTAAATATAGAGATTTATTATAAGAGTTAAATATTATTTTATATTGCTGTAATATTTTACTTATATTTTTTTATAAAATACGTAGACGGGCAAGTATATAGGTTACCTGATTGACGTGATACCGTCCATAAAAATTGACCCTGTAAAAAATATTTTCCATGCCTTACATCGCCACCAACAACAAATTAAGAAGTATTCCTTGCGGCTCACTCACTCAAACCGGGACAAAACTATAGTAAGTATTGCTGTATTGCGGTAGAATATCTGATGAGTGGGTATTTCTTACAATGCCAATGTATTTGTAAATAGAAAACATTAATACAATGTATGAATTACACAAAACATCAATATTATATCAGACTAGGTACTCTAGATACGTAGTATGTACCTGTTGTTATTATCATCTAATTAATATGGAATATAGTTGACATTCATTTCGAATAAACAATAAGAATAATAGCCACATGAATGTATGTACTGGTACATTGAATACATCCATAAAATTAATACGTTCCAGTTCGAAAGGGATAGGAAAATTCCGCTTTTAATCAGTTACAATTACACCAATGTAGCGGGTTACATGCGCCTGGTACCGGCGTTTGCGGGAGTTGTGTTAAATAAAATTATATTATATCCTTACTAATAGTATATATGCGAAAGTAAGTTTGTTTGTTACATTTTCAAGTGGTAACTACCCAATCGATTATTATGAATTTTTGAGTACAATTTGTCAAAAATGCAGAAAAGGCGTAGCATACCTAAGACCTTCCTTCCTTCTTCACACGTGGGTAAATCCGCGGGTTGGAACTAGTACACCCGTAAAGATAAGGAGAAATAACGTACTGAATAAATTATACTGAGACGCCTCGCCATTAGTCGATTTTCTGTCGTGTGTATTTAAATTTTAAAGTATTAGGTCCTTACATATGAAATTGGCGTTTGGTACGGGAGGAATATAAAGTCAATTTTTTTTTTGTAAAATATATTTAATTAATCAAAGTATGCACCGTTGTTATCTATGCACTTTTGCCATCTCATAGGTAGTTCATTGATCCCTTTACTAAAAAAACCATGGGGGCGAGAATCAATAAACTCTTTGACGGCGGTTTGGACTGCCGCATCGGAGTTGAATTTTTTTCCTTGTAAAAAGTTGTCCAAATTCCGGAAAAAATGGTAATCTGTTGGAGCAAGGTCTGGGTAATACGGTGGATGTCGCAGATATTCCAATTGTAGCTCACCTAACTTAGTGGTTGTTTGTTGTGCAGTGTGTGGTCTTGCGTTGTCGTGAAGCAGTAGTGGCCTAGAGCGATTGACCAATCTCGGTTGTTTAGCAGCTACTTCTTCCTTCATGGTTTGCAGTTGCTGGCAATAGATATCTGCCGTAATCGTTTGGCCAGATTTTAGAAAGCTGTAGTGAACGACACCGGCACTAGTCCACCAAACACTCACAAGTAACTTTTTCTGAGTCAATTTTCGTTTAGGGCAGGATTTGGCTGGGTCTCCATGGCCAATGGGACGAGCGCTTCCGATTATCGTACAGTATCCACTTTTCATCACAAGTAATGATTCGATTTAAAATTCCTTCATTATTGTTACGGTTGCGCAAAGTAACACAGCAGTCGACGTGTGTTTGCAAGTTCGATTCACTCAATTCATGAGGTAGGTACAAGTCGTTCAAATGTTTTTTTCTTTCCCAATTTGCTTCAAGTGGATTAATACAGTTTTATCACTTACCCCGAAGTCTGCAGCTATCTCTGTGATGGATCCGCTTCCACAATAGTCCTTAATTCTTCATTTTCCACTTTGATCTCCGGAGTTGGTTCTGAAGGTCGAAATTTCCAGAACGAAAACATTGAAACCAAAAACGTACCTTGCTTTCTTTTGCGACACCAGCGCCGTACACATCATTAATCTTTCGAGCTGTTTCTGCAGCACTGGTGCCACGGTAGAACTCGTACTCGTAAATATACCGATATTTCATATTTTCATTGTACGGTAATAAGCGACGCCAAAGAAAAAAATAATGAGGAAAAAACAAATGAATGAATGTTTTCAAAACTCAAATGTACCAGCTAAATGAATTTGTAAATTTGAATTTGGAATTCTTAACCAAAGAGGAGATATTTCAGACCAAAGTGGTCAGTACGACAAAACGCTAATTTCATATGTAAGGACCTAATATTTAAACACAATAAATGTTAAATATTTCATCATTTATATAGAAATAATTAATAAATTAATTTCAAATACTGAAGTAATAAAAGATTTTCTTATTTATAACGATAGATTTTTTTATTATATATTCAGAAAATTAAAAATAAATTAGTTCATAAGCCACATACGTAATATTATTAAGAGATTTATTATACTTTACAAACACCAATAGAATATTATTTTATTCCTACGCCCAATTATCAACTGTATTAATAAAAACCGTAATCGTTTTAAAATCATGCATGTTTAGAAAATTGTCTTACAAATACAATGACAAATATTTATTTTTAGTTTAAATCAGGAAGACGACTTTCACGATATCTAAAGGTCAGTCAGTATTAGTTTTGAGCTCTAAATTAATTCAATACCAATTTAAATCTATTTAAAGCTACTTTTGTTTTGCACATAACTACATATAAATGAAATAAAAAGGAAATAAGTCAATACACGAAAACTCGTTAACCTTCAAAATTGAACAAAGAAACGACTTAATAACTGCTTTTTTTATAAATTTAGAGGCAGACATACCAGACATTTTAAGAAATGTATGAACACAATGATACGCTGTAAATTACAGTAATATTTGTTAATCTATCTACAATATACTCTCCAGATGTGGAGGTCGATGACGTCAGCGTTTAGAAAGTGTTTTGCTCTATGTGTGTGTGTGGAGGTGTGGCCGTTATGAGTAGTGTATGTATATGTACGCTTAGTAGGCGCTACTATCAAAATACAACGATCCGATATGCACGGCTTAGCTCAAATACAGATGACATTGATGGTACATATTGCATCAGCCTGATGAAAACTATTCGTATGTTTTGAAATGTTATTTACGCCCAAGGTGCCAAAAATATACCACAAAAATTAGTCACAGAAATGTTTGATTTAATAAGGATTTACAAAAGCCGCAGAAACACTACGTGCCATCTATTCTGGCATTCCCAATTGTCATATTAATTAAATTATTTGGCTTGTATATGTTTAACATTACATAATAATTACACCATTTTCCGTTTGTGACGCATTCGAGCTGTATTGGGCGCTGATTGGCTCGATCCACCAAGCCCCCAGACGTCATACGATATCACGTTGGCTATTATGTTGTTGCCACAATAACTCGTGACCAAAACCTACAAACAAATAAATTATTTAGCCAACTAAATGTATTTTAAAGTATATATAATATTACCAATATAATATTATAATTACAAATAGCATTTTTGATTAATTTCTTCGTTGCAACAGCTAGCCTTGAAGTATATGAATTCATGATTACGTGACTTTTTATAAATACTAACAGATAGAAATAGGTTAACAATTAAAATTTAAATAAAATTACTGAAAATTATTTCTCTATATATTTTAATAAATTAAATGTAATAAGAACAATAATTAGATACATATAATTACAATAAAATTCATACCTAATTTTTTTTGTTTAAAGTAACGTAATTTTTTTAAACAATGTAACGATTTTTATTACGATTTTCGAATATGAATAATAACAAATAATTATTGTGAGTGATATATTGAAGCAATTGAAAAGTCATGCGCAAATAATTTGTTGTCGATAAGATTGTAGGTACACGTGAGCATTTAGCCTTCAAGATATACGAGATGGCTTCTATAAAGGCTCGTACTGCGTTTTAATGCATAATAAAATAGTACGATGGTTTTAATATCAAAGAATCGTTAAACTTTATACATGATTAAGTACAGTGCACTAAATTTAAACTGTGGCGAGGAGGTTTCGCTCTGTGGTAACAATTTTATTTAGTGATTAGACTTTGTACAAACTCATCTGAGTAAGTACCACCCCCTCATCAGATGTTCTACCACCAAGCAGCAAAACATATTATTGTGTTCAGATTTTATGTGTGAATGAGCCAATGAAACTACGGGCACATGGGACATAACATCTTAATTTCCCTAGTAGGTGGTATAAGGAATACTAAACTTTTCTTAGGGCGCCAATATGTAGGCGGTGGACCGGTGGTGACCGCTTATCAGATGACCCATTCACTCGCCCTCTCACCTATTTAAAAAAAACGGATGTCTCTACAACTGCTTACCATGGACCGCAAAATCTTGGATGCTAATCTGGAAGATCGCGAGTGTGTCCTATAAAATTTTATTGAATTTTACAGACAAGACATAATCAGTAGCGTTTTTAAGGCTGCCATTGTTGACAATGCCGTACCTCGGAAAGGACGTAAAGCCATTCGACCTGCGTCTGAACTCTCTTAGGTCGTGTCGAATTGCTGACCCCAATATGAAAGTAAGGGATTAGAGAATGTACTAGTCAACTGGTGTGTAGTGTGTACACCCACGTTTGTTCGCTACGATTTATCTTACGCAGTTGGCTGGTTTTCTTTGTGTATAGCTGCCGACTGCCGTGGGCGAAATCTGTCAAAAAAACATCATCATCCTCATTATTATCTGGTAAATAGCTAAACCGTCTTAAATATGTAACAGGTCCACAGTATTTAAATAGAACAGTCATTGGTGCCTATACTCTTGTTACTTTTACACAAATCTCTGAGTAAATTAGTTTGATTGGACTAAGATCCTCTGTTTTTCAAACCTACATGTCAGACAGAGACAGCAATGTTTTTTCTTTATCGCTATGTAATTTACGATAATGTATTGTTTAAAACAAATTATTTATTATTTTATGTGTCGATGTCTTCGTTCGAACTTTTAATCATTTGATAAAATAATAAAATTCAAACCTTCGTAAATTGCAAATGTATGAAAACCTTGTATATATTTATTATTTTAAATAATAATAAGTAGTGTATATATGTGCATAATTCAATATAAGCTTTTAGTGAAATTGACAGTTTGATATTGACGAGTACGAAATATGAATTATAATGTTGTAATAAGCACTTTATACGGATTTCTAAAATGCCGAGTTTCACTTACATCAGTCGAGAGCTAAATAAGCATTTGATTTTGAATAAGCATATACTGTATTCCAATGACAGGTGGAGTAGACAAACCTTAGATTTACATATTCTTTTCAATTTGCCAACAAACCCCCATAAATCCACTTTAGAAAGATCTTGATCAATATATCTTTATTTATAATACAACATATCAATTTTAATTTTACTGCAATTTTTTCATGAACTATAAATAGTTCATGGCAAATAAGGATCAAAGTTGTTTAAATATTTACTCCCATTAGAATCACTAGGTGTGGTTCATCTAACTATTATAACGCGGAAATATTTGTAATAAGTACACAAATGACATTGTTTTCATGTTGGGCGTGACCGCGCTCACGCACACCATCCTGAACGAGGGTCAAGTGGACCGAAAAGTTCACAAAAACTTAATTGACAATAATAAAGAGTTATTGGCGGACATTAGACGATCTGCGTCAACTGTTTTTGACGTCATTGATTTACCAATGATTGATAGAGTATTACTTACCAAGGTTGAAAGAAATTATTTCATTAATATGCATAGTTAAGTAAGTATATTGTAATATGTATTATTAAATGAATTTCAGTGTTATTATGTAAGTATAAATTTACATTACGCATTAATAATGTAAATTATTCAAAAAAATATATAGTGAAATTATTTTAACTCGGCTACTGATTTACAATTCAAAATGGTTGCTCGAAAAAGTAATAAATTTCCGTAAGTTTTCTGAATATGGAAATTTTGAGATGACGGCAGTGTGAACCGGTGTGGACTTTGAAATGACCACATCTCTTGAAATACAATATGTTTAACAGTCACGTGCTAACTACCAAACCGTTTCAATAAGTGATAAATAAACGAACATGCACGAATACTTCATAAAAAAAACTGTTTATAGTTATGTCTCGATCACTGTACGACCTCCAGAGACCAGAGTCAACACAAACGAGTCTAACGCCTACATACAAACACGGAGGCGTGTTCGTATACATGCACGTAACTGAATGTAATTACGCAGAAAATCACACAAAGATAATTTGCGCATGTATTACATTGCCTCAAGAATGCGATTCGCTTACAAAGGCGCCAGCAGACACGTATGCCAGTCACCTGATCGTCTCGACTCCGAGATTCTTAGATCCAAAATGACGGTACTGAAAAATGCTTCAGTCGAAAATAAGCTTTAATGTGGCTAAATAGCAAGGAAATTGTAACGGAAACAGTGTTTCTCACATTAGTATACTAGGTTTTAGTTAGAAATGATGATTTACCACTTAAGATTTGTAAAGTAGTCTTGCGATCACGACATTATTTTAATTGAAAAGTTGTTTTTATAAAAACAGATAACCGTCATCCAGCACACAGCTATTTTTAAACTAAGTTATTTATAATGTTCTTTTTTTATTCTAATTGTACCGACTATGTAACTATTCTTATAAGTAAGAAAATTATAGTTAATACTGCATAAACTTATGAATAACTTCACGAAACTTATGTACCTACCTAATTTATTTTGCGGAAGTAAATAATGTCAAATTACGTTGCCTTAGACGATAATTATCTCATATTATTTAATTTAAGAATCTTAAACTAAAACTCATAATATGTAATAAATAACCCTAACCAAGTAATAAGTAGGTAAATTTGATAAGCCGGCAATATTGACAAGGATTAGTGTATAAGCAATGTATTAGTACAATACCATGTCACTCAACTTTACTGGCTCGAGGCAGTGATAATTTAACGACTCGACACCCGGTTTAATAAGCTGTTTACAAATTATTTAGTATATACTGTGTAATAAAACGTGATGAGACAAAATTGTATTGTACTAAAGATGACTTCTATTGAAGAGGAAATAAATTCTATAATCCAACTTACTGAGTATTTAGTTTACTTAACTTTTTATATAATTTTATTAAGTATACCATTAATAAGCAAAGCAGCTATGTAGCAATGTCCTTGTCAGTTATAAACTAGAATATTGACAATATAATGCTGCTTTTACACAAAGCCAATAGCCCAGGATTTATGCCTAAGCCTGCAAGGCATCGGCATAGATAGGCCGCCTCTTTTTCTTAAATGAAAAAGTGCCTAGTCCGGGCCTGAATAGACGTGACAATCCATAAAGATATTAGGCCAGTCAAATGAAAAATACAATGTAATTTAAACGTAGGCCTATATACGTGGCTTTTTTTCATTTTTGTGCTAGAAATCGTTCTATTTTAATGAATTGGCTTGATCAATGGCTTAAGGACAATCCAATGTAGTGGGTTGTTTCTATTTAGACCAAGCCAATATTGGATTGGCTTAGTACATTGGCTCGGCTGTTGGCCTCCAGTAAAAGCAGCATAATTATGTTTGCAATTTGAATCTAGTTTTTTGTACGGAATGCCAATGCATACCTAGCAATGTATATACCTACTAAATTTTTATTAATATTATATAACTGTAGAGCGATATTTAAAAGCGCTTACTAAAAATATGTTTAGTCGATGTATCCAGGATACCAATTCTTTTAGCAATAGTATCGAAACGAATTTGTCGCTACTCCACTTGTGGTTCGTTCGGATTTGGATCGGAATAGAATCGAGAACGTATCCTAACCATGACAATTTCGTAAAATTGTTTCTCAGGACACGTATGAAGCACTTTACTTCCTCGTTCCTGGCACTTCTGCCTTCCCCATCTGCATCACCATGTGCAATTTAATAGCGAATAGGCATCTTCTAGGCGTGCGCGCTCTTCCTTGTGCAGTATGTGTACTTTCGGACAAGTGCTAGCCTATATAAAATTTGAAAAATGTTTGTATATGAAAAGGTTTAAATTATGTAGGTATAAATTATATAACGTCTATGCTCAATTTGAGCTAGACATATTATATGACAATGTGACTAGAAATATGAATAAATCACAGTTTCATGTATTTCTTGTCACATGGCCGTGGCACTCGGCTGCAGTTCTACGTCCCCTAATTACTAAAAGTGGGAGGGATGCGTAAAATAATTTTCCCAGGAAAAAATCGAAACAATTGTATTATTTTTAATTGAATGTAAAAATTACTTTGCCGAAAGAAAATAAATGATATAAAGTTTTTATATATTATAAGCGATTGACGCTATACTTTTGCAATACTTGATCATTATCTTCTTCCTTGTTAAATTATTATTTTATTTTACTCGGTGGTAGAGCTTGGTGCAAGCTCGTCTGGGTAGGTACCACCCACTCATCAGATATTCTACCGCAAAACAGCAGTACTTTGTATTGTTGTATTCCGGTATGAAGGGTGAGTGAGCCAGAGTAATTACAGGCACAAGGGACATAACATCTTAGTTCCCAAGGTTAGTGGCGCATTGGCGATGTCTAAGCGATGGCTAACATCTCTTACAATGCCAATGTCTATGCGTTGGTGACCACTTACCATCAGGTGGCCCATATGTTCGTCCGCTTACCTATACAATAAAAAAATATATTAAAAAAAACTGTTATAAAATTAAAACATTTCACAAAATTATAAATTGACCCCGACGTGATTTGAACACGCAACCTTCTGATCTGGAGTCAGACGCGCTACCGTTGCGCCACGGAGTCGTTACAATACGTATTAAAAATACGCTTTCTAATCAAAAATATTCTATTTTCTTTAAAAATTATAAATATTATATAACGTAACTGTTATTTCAATTATTAAAAAAAACGAAACGAAAAATATTACTATTCACTACAACAATGTCCCATATAAGTTTATAAATTTTTGTTACAACGCACTCTATCGTCCATGTTCAGAACTTTTTCGCAGTACTATTCTGGTGTTTAAACAACGACTTTCCACGGCATCTTACATTTTCCTTATCTAATTATAAATAATATATGCGTTTAAAGATAACTACAAATATGCAACGTAAATGATAGATGGCAGCTTAATAAACTCGAAAATACAGATTATATAATATAGATAGCTATCATTGACTTAAGTATCTAATTAGAATTCCTTTTTTTGAACATTATGACGTTTATTAAGATATCTTAAGTAGTTTTTTCACCTGTTAACTAATATTATTTTGTATTTACTGATTTGTCTTTCTTCTTTGCTCTAAAAAAATACATACTCTCTATATATTTAATATGTATGTAATACTACTACATAATGTGAATTAGTATTATCTAAATTGAGCTATTACAACACAAGCCCCTGTGGCCTAATGGATAAGGCATCGGCCTCCTAAGCCGGGGATTGTGGGTTCGAGTCCCACCAGGGGTAACACTAGGTATTTTTTTCTAATTTTTATTATGTATATTGTTTTTAAAATCTTTTATTTCATAACTGGCATACTTTTCTTTATTTGCTCTGAAATGAATGTGAATTTTATTCAAACTTAAATTTTTTGGTAAAACCATGACACGATTTATGTGTTACATAAAATTAACAAGAGCTACAGTATATTTCGAGGTAATAAAATAAGGCATCTTTATATTCATGTATTTTTATTAAAAATAATATGATAATGAGATCATAAGAGAAAGTGCGAGGTGCACTTTCCAAAGCGGCGACATTATGATCGCAGAGCCCATCAGAGGCAAGCACCGGAAACCAGAATGTTGTATGTAGTAACCCACTTGGTGAGGCAGGCGACACTCGATATCTGGAACACGATCAAGACTAAATAAATACAATAATCAAAACATAATAAAAAAACACGTAAACTGTAAAGCGTTAAAAATATTTTTATAGAAGAGAAAATTTAAGAGAAAGTAAATAAAGTACTTTGATATGTTATTAAAATTTAGCGGACCAATAGTTACTAAAAATTATGTCAAAGCAATACTCAAAAATTAAATATATAAATATGAATGAAACGCAAGAATATGTACATAATTTTCGAACACATATTTATCGGCGCCGTGGCTTAGTTGGTTAAAGCGCCTGTCTAGTAAACAGGAGATCGGGGGTTCGAATCCCCCCGGGGCCTTGGTGGTTAAATAACTTTTGAATATTTTTTTATTATAATGTTTAATTATTTTTTTTTGTATATATTTTCAATAAATATTTATTATTCTTACGTGCACACAAATTTTGTGTTGTTAAAGCTGAGACGGCGAAATGAGCCGGAAGACAGAACTGCGGTGAAGGGCATGGGTTTGTTATATTGAAAGTGTAAACTTCACGCTCGGCTATGGTGCGACACGAGTGAGACTCATCAGCACCCCGCCATTGGCAGACCAATATCTTTCCTTGGCCATCGTTTCGGAACTACGACGATAAGATGTATAATATTATTGTATTGCATCTTTGATGTGCGTCAAGTGCGATGTGCAGTCAAAGAAGGAATACAATTAAATCAACAATTTCGACTTTGAATTGATATTGGTCATCTTGAATAATTTATTGTAGTCATTATGGAATCGTGAAAAAATGGCGATGTGAATGTCGGCAGAGTTATTATCGTATTTAATTGAAATATTTGGTGTTTATAAATAAAGACAATAATCAAGGACAGTTCGTATGATATATCAGTCAGTAGACCTTAACAAATCTCATGGAATATGTATTTAAATCTAATGTCTGTTTATTTTTACTCCTTCGTCGATTGTATTAGGCTATACAAACTTTTATTTAACTTCACTTGTGGCTTGAGAGTATGTGTGGGCAAGTCAATATACCACGCATTACCCAACCCATTGTTTTCACCCGCACTTTTAGTGCTGGTGAAAACACATTATAATAATTTGGATTAGATAAAGACTAATGGCCTTATTTATAAACGTTGCTCAGTTACTGGTTAGCTAAACACTGATTTGTCTCTTTCTGTCATTATTGATTTGACATACGAAAGAAGAAGACGAAATATTGTTTAACTAATCACCAGTTAAATAAAGTTTATGAATAAGGCGGTAATTCTAAATAGGTTTAATTTAAATTGGTAATGTAATCATGCATGTATTGAGCAAGTGGTAGAAAATATTACACACAAACAAATGCATCAAAAATGTACATTGTTTTTAATTAATCACAGATGGCGCTTTCGAAGGGAAATAATAATTACTAGTATTCAAAAATGAAACATAGATGGCGTTGTTAGTGTAAACTGTTTCATCTAAAAATATATTCAATAATTAATTTTTAGATTTAACTTTCATAGAAAGTATTTTAGCTCATTTTGTTTAAATAAATAGTTTATCCTTGGGTGGTAGTAAGTAGTAACTTATGACCGTAAGATCGTGTACCGCGCGGAGCTGCTAGTCAATAAGATAATTGACAGGAGGCCAAATAGGTATTTTAGTAGGGCCAATGCCGAAAGCCGAATGCCCGTATAATATTAAATACTTATAAAATTTAAGGGATTCATCGCTACAGCCCTCTACTTCAAAGTGGGGCATCCACAACAACAAAAATACACGAAACAAAACCGACAATAAGAGACACGAATTAAGAGGAAAGTAGTATTTTTTGTAATTTAGGTGCTGAAGGCACTTTTCTGAGCCCTCAAGTCTGGATATCTCAAGGACCGGATATCTTAATCCACCCTTTCATATAAAGACTATTAATGATTAACAAGACTGGAATAGAATAGAAATAGAATTTTTGGAATAATAATACACAAAGGACTTAAAAAAATGATAAATGTCAACTAATATAGTGAAACTGCCATTTATGTTTTAAATATTATTAAAATCAATAGTGTTTTATAATTATTATCTATTTACCCCTAAGGCCACACTCACCTGGACATGAATCACAGTTTGTTGTTGTAAGTAAAACGGATGGATACGGTACGACTGTTCACGGCCTGGCAATACATAATCCTCGTACGGTATTTGATAAAATTCGGTGCCATTTACTTGACATTGAGCTCCGACTATTTTAGATGGTATATTACCTTTAACCAAATCACTGTCTACTCGGTTAATGACGTCTGGAATAGATATTGAATCAACCTAGAAAAAAGAAAACGTTTTATTGAAATTTAGAAACGATGAGATTTTCTGAAAACTATAAGGTTGAAATGAAAACAAGAACCAACTATTATTTGGAGTTGGTAGGAACTTGAGAAATTATAAACATTATTATCTTATCTAGACGACATTCCCACATAATAAGTAATAAGTTGACGACACACACGGTAAGGTATGAAGTCACTTGTCAGACAAAAGTCTCTTTCAATTTAATTAAACGCTATCATCAGTCAGCATATTCAAAGCATTAAAATCTTTCCAAACTTAAATAATTATTTACCACCTTGTCACAGTAAAGTGAAGGTTTAATTAGTCTCCGTGATAATGTTCTTTAATGTAAATAATCTTAGACATTTCTTTCATACCGGGTGTCTGTAATCAATCGCTAACTTGAAAACGTCGTTGGCAATGGGTATTACCTGGGTACGTATCGTAGGATTATAAAACCAGTACCTAGTATTTTGAAAGAAAATTACATAGGTTGAGTGAGCTAGTATAACTACAGGCACAAGGAACATAAAATCTAATCGCCTTATTCATAAACATTATTTAACTGGTGATTAGTTAAACAACATCTTGTCTTCTTCTTTCGTATGTCAAATCAATAATGACAGAAAGAGACAAATCAGTGTTTAGCTAACCAGTAACTAAGCGACGTTTATAAATAAGGCCGTTAGTTCCTAAACTTGGTGGCTTGTTGGCGATGTATAGGGATGCTTAATATTTTGTAAGTACCGATGTATATAGATGCTGGTGACCACTTATCACCAGATGAATAAAAAAATAATGTAATTATTAAATAAACACTCAACTAATAGATTAGTACCATAAATAATTATTTTTAAACCTACCGTTAAAAACAATTCTGAATAATCAAGGTACTCGTTGTTAATATTTTGGAATTCTCTTATATCCCGCGATACGTATGCGAAGTAGGTGTCAAAGAAACTCCTCCGCAAGGATGCCATGAGTATTCTCGAACTTTCGATCTCGTCAGTAGATTGTCGATCCGTAGGGCTGATGACGAGAATTACCGTGCTGTGTCCGGCGCTTATCCTGTCTGATATATCTTGTATCGTCTGGTTCCGACTGTGTTGGATAACTCTTGATATAATATTCGGTAGATTTAGACGATTTGGCCCTAAACAATCATGTTATATATTGTAAAATTTGAAGAAATAAAGTAAAATTGCGAATTTCTAAAAGTTAGGATCATGAAGTTATCGTGGGTTATGAATATATTGGCATGATGATGATATATTGACAAATCTTACATTCAATTGAATTGTTCGCGACGGTACTATAAAAGCATGTTAGGTTGTCGGCGGGCGGCACGATCCACTGGCCGGTGTTGCCGTGCACCAACGCTATAGTACTGCGCTGGGACTCCAACTCCAGAGCTCCTCCTATCCATCTAAATAACACATCATCTTCATGATCGTCTTTCGCGTACTTTTATCTCATTTATTTGTCACAAGTGTGTGGGTGTGTGGTACGATCAGCTTGCCTGAGGCCCTCTTTGGGAATACTTTTCTTGGTGGGTTTCAAAAATCTTACGTAGTGGTTTAAGTTTTAACCCAAATAGGCCCAGAAATCCTTTATGAATATTTTACTGACAGGCTCATTTAAAAAAATCAAAGTAACTAATTAACCAATTCATAATTAGGTAACGGTTGTTAGCTCCGAGCGTCACGGTAGCATGCGCAAGCGATTCTGTGGCGCCCTCCGAACAGACGGAGAAGATACTACAGATTGTTTAGTAGGGTGAGCCCCACATACCACCCCACTTCAGGTGGGGGAAACGCGAAAACGCGTTTTTCCAGCGACAAAAGAAATGGGAATGGTTCTATTATTTTGCATGACATAAATCATATTAAAATAAATTAAAAATTAAACTACTTACGACATAAACTGCTCTACTTCATAACCCTTCCAACTCGAGTCGGTCGCCACAATCAAGTCGATGGTTGGGACGCTGGTAGTCTTTATACAGTCCTTGTGATACTGCCTCAATACTGTTGCTAATAATGTTTGGAAAAAGTCAAAAATACAACTATAATATCTACCTCCTTCTCCTGAATTCCTATATCAGATCAAAACAATTTCTTTTAATATCAACATATTTATTTATATTCGTAAAATTTTATAGTAACTGGTGTTTAATGAAATGTATGAAAAATATAGCTGGACAAAATTTATTTCGTCAATAGCTTTACTTATAAATATGTCAACAGGTAAATCGTATAATTTAACCAGTTAGATATAATTACTAGAACCTACAAATATCTGTCTAACTACATTTAGTTACGGTTCTATCATAAATACGCCCAGACCTTTCCTAGATACGATAAGACGCCGTTGTACAATAACATTAATAAAGGCACGTAATTACTTACGAACATAACTCATAAAAGCCGTAATCGCAGCCTCCGTTATCCTTTCCATTGCATCCTTAGGAATATAGACAGTTATCTGTTGTAGAGATAAAATGTGCGCGAATCTAGAAGTTTCCGTAAACAACTGCGATATGTTGATATTCGAATACAACGCTTGCCTGTTACAGGCACGGACAGACGGTTCGAATGATACTCCTTCATTTGAATAATACATCTCTATTACTTGCGATAACCGTAAGCTTCGTCGTTGGTTGACCCATGTCGGTAAATAATTGGCTAATATAAGACCTGGAAATTTTAAGTTCGAATTTGTAGGTATATCTAATATATTTGAATACCTATATATCAAACAAGTTTAAAAGAACAAATAAAAGAAAATATTTCATTTTAATTTTAAAATAAAATCAATTTAAGACATGTGTAGGTATATATCGAATTATATTTTACAATGGACTTTAAAAAAGAAGGAAGTAAGTTCTTCTGTATTTATATTTTTATGTTACATAACATTTTATTTCCGATATATTTATGATATTCTTTTGCATTGAGTTCAGTATAGCTCTAAGGTTCATTGGCCTCATTGCATTGATTTTAGAATTTGTTAAGTTTTTCGCTGGAAGTGTACATTCGATTTCAACCTACTTCTCAATTGTATCGGTGTGAAACGTTGCAAATAAATGTAATTCGGATGACAATACAATAATTCGGTAACATCGAACAGATACGATGATGAAACCCTAAGGCGAATAGTTGAACTCTAAATAATGACTACTAATAAAACCCTAGGTTCGAGTGTGGAGTCATTGAGTTTGTTTTGACAATCCTCATTCATTTTATAAGCATGATATTTTTTACTTAGTTAAACTATAATTTTACATATTATTAATTTTATCTCACTTCAAAATTATTTCATCTCAATAAAAGTTTATTGAAAAATAAATCTCCGATACCAACCGTCGATACCAGATAATATTTCCGCATCTGTGAAATGCCAACTTCGTAACGTCCCATTCTGAGGAAAGAGGTAATAGTCCCTTGGGAGAATAGTGTCGTTCCATCGATTACTGCTACCCGTTAGTAGATTATGTGAAGATGCTCCGACTCTTGGACCTTGATTTACAACAACTTCCGCTAAATCACCTTAAATAAAGAAAGCTCTTAACTTACTTCCAAAGTCCACACTAGAAAATTTGCGTTTCTATTGTCAGTTAAGGGGTTTTTATATATTGGATACCTGCCAAAGTTGCGACCCATATGTTACTGATACCGGCATTTGTTTCAGAGTTCATGTCATCAACTTCAAATGCTTCAGTTTTCGTATACCAATCTTCCATAGCTGAATCTAGTAAAGATTCTGATATATCTGCTCGGAATATGTTTGCGTTTAAGATATCCGTAATTGTCACACGTTGTGCTTCTAAGGAAGAAGCAAGCGCTGCTATTAGGGTACCTGGGGATAGAGTGCCCCAATCGGTCTGGATAACACCATCTTCAATTGGACATCTGCTATACATCCTGTAAAAGTTTATTAGACAAACATATATAGATAAATATTAGTAATTTTAACTAAATCCATATTTCTGATCCAGAATTAATATTCAATTTTAAATTTTATTAGGATTAATTTATGTAATTAATATATTTGACTGATGTATATAATGAATAATAATTAAATGTTTACCTTTTAAAAAAAAAAATCTTACTTCAAAAACATGAAAATGTAATAATGACTTAAGGTAAGCTTGATAGGTTTTAGCTATTCACGTGAGTACATATAAATACGGAAAACTATAAAACTGTGATTTTATCCTCTCACAGTAATATCTACAAATATACAATTAAGTCAGGCCATAAAATTCTACCAAATCTTTTCCTTCGGCTTAAAAACTGCGCTGACCTCATTAAATGCGAATTGCATTCAGATTTTATTCAAGTAATTTCGGTGCTCATGTCAATTACAGAAATATACTGTATGTACCATAGTATACTATAACAACGATAGTGTAGTTATTTTTTTCGTTATTTGATACCTGTTTGCAGTTTGTTGCATATGTCGATGCTGTACAGATAATGGACAAACAATGTTTTCGTCACCTCGTTCCCATGGCTGTACCGTGGAACTGATCATTTTGTGGAGAAGACATTTCTCTACCGTATTCAGACTTTCGTCGACATTTATTAGATCATTCTGACTCGGTAAAAACAATTCCATTAGTAACTTGTATCTATGAAATTGAAAAGCTGACGCTCGGTATGGCAAGACGAATTCTGTTTCTACCGTGTTAGGAGCCTGCTCGATGCCGTCGAGTCTAAGACTGGAAATCATTAAATTTATTTATAATAAAATATAATTTACATGTAGCATACATATCATAAATTTCTCAGTTAGTAACTGACTTAGACTAAAAAGTTGTCGATTAAAAAGAAATTAAGCTTCTGGTTTCACTTTGACCAAATTTTACAACAAAAAACACAAAATTGTTTAGTATTATTAAGAAATATATTGTTAAGAAATGCAAGTGCCTGAAAATACCTTCTTAGCAATGTCGCACTAAACAATCTCATATCAAGTTTTGTGTCCAATTCCAATCGCCTCAGGAGTGAGAGAAATACGTCAAGTCTCCTTGGAGCTCCAAGAAAAGGCCCTCCGCCTCGATAGCATTCTAGCAAATGTGATGGTATACTCGATTGTATAACCTCTTCCGAACCTATATTTTAATACACGAAAACAGTCAATAATTTAAACTGAATAAATTATTTAACAAACTTTGATATTAAACTCATAAACTTATTCAATCATTGTTTTAAATAAGCAAATAAACCATAAAACTATTCACAAAATATTGTTAATTACAACCATACTTAAGATTAGATTAAAAAAATATTACTACAACATAAAAACATATATGCCTCATTTTATTAAGTAATCAAGGTTGAATTTTTAGGTATATTTTACTCACATTTAATAAATATGGCACAAAAAAGCACAAACAATACTAATTTCATATTTCAAAATGTTAGGTTACATTATCACAGAAATAAAGCTAATGACTTTATCACTCGTTGTTTAATGTTAGGGTGTGCGTGATATAGACACAGATTGTTAGTGATAAGATAGTAGTAGTTCATTGGGTAAGTAGGGCGTTGTTATAAGGATCAATTAAATAGGTATACGTACAAAGGGCAGAAATGAAATGGAAATTTAAAAATAAACGGCTTTATTGATTGATATAAGCTAGCCATTATAATCAAACAGTCAATCTCTCTTATGTAAAATTAAAGAAATTATTTACAATAGTTGTAACATTCATGCATATAACTACTTGGCTAGACATAATATGCATTTATTAAAATTTGTAATTTAATAATATTTACACATTATTGTGTTCTAATATTGTAACAGATTCTATTAATATTTTCACAGGCACCACTATGTTTAAACAATTACATTAGTTAGTTGAAACATTAAAAGATTTATTGTAAAATGTATTTTGCTACAGAAAATATCTGCCTACTAGCTCGATATATAATTTATTATATTTATAAGTTCGATTACAAACAGATTATAATTACATTAATTGTAATTAAAATTGTTAGTATCTACATGTTGTTTGTTTTTTAAGAAATTATTCTTGCACTTATTAAAATTTCGTAATACTCAATATTTGTGACATCACAACCAATTCTTTAAGGACATATAATATTATGAAGTGATAGATGTTTAACAATGTAAAAAAAATATAAATATCCTTATAATGACAAAAATTTGCTTCTAGGCTATTTGTTCTGTAAATTAAATGCATTGTACACAATATATTTTACTTTCTAACATTTTATTACAAAATGGAATTATTGAAGAACTAATTTAGCTGGCTTATCATCAATTCGTCGAGAAGAACCATGTTTAAGAGTAAACTCCCTCTTGATATAAGCGAATAGAAGGTCAGTTATAAGGAAAATTTGAGCAGTTGCAAATGACAGAGTGACTCCAAAGAAGAAATTGGCATTCGCAGAACCGGAGTAAATCCATAAATGCCAAACGGTAGGTCCAAGTACAGATGTGATGATAAATGCACATCCAACAATGAATTTTTGCTGCATAACTGAAATAATAATAAAAACAACATTTGTTTAAGAAAAAGCATATAAAAATTGTACTCTTTGGCTAGTTTTTTTAATTATATTTATATTAAGCAATTTGTTAAGATACATACATGTAAAGAGGTGTTTCCAAAGAGGCAAAAGGGCTAAATAAAACCCAACATCGCCCACACAAGGATAAGATCTAAATATTGTAGAGAGAGCAATCAAAACTGTAGCCAACAACACTGGTTCTTTATTAAATCTTAGTGTCAAAGGAACTACATATAGTGCCAATGCATTTATTTGGAATGCACAGACAAATAGCAATCTGAAGTGTTCAAACATCTCCGTGAAGAAATACCAGAAGAGACCAATATTAGGTTTTAAGTCCGGTACCGTTAATCTGAAAAATGGATTGATTTATTTTATTTTAAATTGCAATCATAAAATGTTTAAACATAATACAAAAATATTATATTAAACTTACATAAATCCATAAGTATTATAGACATAACTGTATGAACCATCCATAATGTATGCCGAGATGTAAATCAAGAAACCCCAACACAAAACAAAAGCAAGAAGTGTTCTAATATAAGAACACTTATTACATCCTTTGTTTACATCTGCTAGTAAAATAGATATTGGTACAACCAGAAGAATGGGGTACAGAGCTTGGTGAGTAGCCAGTGCAATAAATATACAAGCAAGCAATTTTTGTCCACTTGCAGCTCCCCACAAAGACATGCTTATAAATAAATTTTGTGTGACAGTACTGGTCATTCCGACACAATTCAAAACAGAATATGGATTAAATAAATAAACCGACAACACATAGTTGGGAGCCTCATTTAACTGTGATTTATTAAGAAGCATAGTTTTGGATTCCTCTGCTACATGTTGTTTATTCTTTTCTTGGGTTTCTTCGAAAAGTCGCACAAACGCCTTTGAAGTTTTGAACAGAATATGTGCGGTTAGAATATCCATAAAAGTAAATATAAGTGGTAAAAGATAAGGTACTTTTTTTAATATAAAATGAAATAATAGAAGCATTATAGGCGACTCGTGAAATGAGTCCCCTTCGTAAGGATCTATACCATGGTCGTACAAATATATTCCTTCAATTAACCTCTTCCATGAGTTCAGAGGCGTTGCTATTTCAACTCTATTTGAAATTGTCTGCCAATAGTCTGTATGAATAAGCCAATATCTCACTAGGCCGGCTACAAAATATTTCCGTATTAAAGCCATACCGTATGGATATAAATAAATTCTGTGATAAATAGCAGTTACACATCAATCAAAGCAGCTTCATTTTATAGTTTTTACATAGTGTGTATTGAAAAATACATCAGTAAAATTGAAACGAACATGGGTCTTGACAAAGACAATTGATAAAACTAATGTGTCAAAAGTCAAAACTTAAAAATCAATCACTCAGTGTTAACATCACGGTCTTGTACACAAGACCGTAGTTATCATTAATTTATCTTAGCAACTACACGACAGTGTTGAAATTCGTTTTCAAAATTGCATTTAAAATTCCATCTCTTTATTATGTAATTTATTTTTTAAATATTTACTATAGTTTAGTTATTTACTAAAAATTTTAAATCGTGACAAATTATGATGGTTTTGAAATATTTAATCTATATTTTATTATCTGTAGAGAAGACGACTTCTTCTCTACAGGTAACCACGGTCGTATACACAGGTCTGGCAACTGAGTCCAATTTTAGTGGTGAGAGATGAGGTGCGAGTGTGTAACAACTGCTAGTTCGCAATACCATCCGCTTGAGGTACTACGTCGCTGCTATCGAAGCTGATATTTTTCTCTCCCAAGTATTGTGTTATTTAATCATTGTTATATCGTTTTGTTTCGGTTTGCGGATTTTTGTTATTTTTGTTTTGTTATTTAAGTTTCAGTTCAATTTAGGGCCGCCAGAGGCAAGACGATAGGTTCGTGCTGGATACAGATACTCAAAACATTATTGTACATGGAAGATAAAATTATACTATTTGTTCAAAATTATATCACTCTACTCCACTTGATGGTAAGTGGTAGTAGAGTCCAAACGCGACGACGGCTAGTGCAGTCAGGAAGAATAAATTTGCACTAGCCGCCCCCGCCTTGCCGGCCCGCAAGATGCCTCTTCACGCCTCGTTTGAAGGAGCCCAGGTCATAAGAGGAGGGGAACACGTGTGCTGGTAAAGAATTCCATGTTTTGGAGGTGCGACAAAGAAAAGAGTTGCCAAATTTATTTGTGCGCGATGGAATTGATGTCACAGTTAGGCGGTGGCATCGAGAGCCAGCACGCGTAGACTTGTGAAGGATTGGGGAAGCAGGAATGAGGGAGAATAATTCCTCTGAGCACTCGCCGTGATACAATCGGTAGAAAGCGCTCAGTGCCGCTATCTCTCGACGCAATTGTAAAGGCTCGAGGTTGTTGGTGACCTTTACGTCGCCAATAATGCGAACCGCACGTCGCTGCAATCGATCCAAGGCCTCCAGTAAGTACTTAGCGGAGCCATCCCAGAGGTGCGAGCAATTTTCGACGCAAGACCGCACCTGTGTTTTATACAACAGGAGTAGTTGTTGTGGCGCGAAAAAACGCCGCACCTTGTTCAGGACTCCGAGTTTCCGTGAAGCTGTTTTTATAACAGCCTCGATGTGGTCCCTTAGATTGAGGTCGCACCGAACGTCAATTCCCAGTATAGCGACTTTGCTTTGCATCTCCGGCGTAGTGCCACAGAGGGAGGGAGGAGGCGAAAATTGTGACTTTTTCGCTGTGAGAGCACATACCTGTGTTTTCTTGGCGTTAAACTCAACAAGATTGTCAGAGCCCCATTTGGCAATGAGTCCTAACGTTCTATCGAGTTCAACAACAAGATCCCTCCGTCTCTTCTCGGTTTCCGCCCGCTCAGCTACTGCGCGTCCGTGGTATCCCCCGTGCACTGTACTATCATCTGCATAGCAATGTATGTGCCCAAGAGAGAGCATATCATTGATATGCAGAAGAAAGAGTGTGGGGGATAGCACAGACCCCTGGGGGTCCCCAGCATTCACTACATGGAATTGTGAAGCGCAACCATCAACTAAAATGCGAAGGCTTTACTCGGTGGTAGAGCTTTATGCAAGCTCGTCTGGGTAGGTACCACCCACTCATCAGATATTCTACCGCAAAACAGCAGTACTTTGTACTGTTATGTTCCGGTTTGAAGGGTGAGTGAGCCAGTGTAATTACAGGAACAAGGGACATAACATCTTAGTTCCCTAGGTTGGTGGAGCATTGGCGTTGTAAGCGATGGTTAAAATTTCTTACAATGCCATTGTCAATGGGCGTTGGTGACCAATTACCATCAGGTGGCCCACATGCTCGTCCGCCAATCTATACAATAAAAAAAAAAAAAAAAAAAAAGGTGACCCATACGCTCGTCCACCTTCCTATATCATAAAAAAAAAGCTATTGGCCGATAATTTGCCGGGTCAGACCGATCCCCTTTTTTGGGAACCACTTGCACATTAGCTTTCCTCCAAGAATCCGGCACACATCCTGTAGAGAGAGACAGCTGAAACAGACGTGTCAACACAGGAGACAGCTCCGCTGCACACTTCATTAGCACTATGGCTGGTATTCCTTCGGGACCGCTAGCTTTCCGTACATCGAGTGATTGCAGCTCTGCACGCACATCACGCTGCCTGATTTTGATGTCAAGCACATCAGATGTAATATAAATATATAATAAGCACAATACGAGTTGTTTTATTGTGCGCTAAAGTAAAATTATTTCAATAGGCGATAGTAGCGACGTACAGCGGGCGAAAATGCGAAATGCGGAAGTTGTAACACCTATCTCTCGCCACTGAAATTGGACTCGGTTGCAAGACCTGTGTATACGACCGTGAAAGATACTAATAGACCACCAAGGGACCGTGAAACCGCGAATTGAAACAGAAATATTTTGTCAATGTGTACGTATAATGTTGCCATAGTAACTGCAATCCCTATTTTAAGGGATAAATTACTTTCAGGATTTAATTTAAACTAAACGAGATTTTTTAATTTGACTTTTTAATATTTATTATACATTTTTGTTAAATTAGAATATTTGTTTGTTTTTCCTACTACATCCATTGCATTGTTTGTTTTTTTTTCCGTTAGCAATAGTGCTTCAGCATCTTTATATGATATCAAGGATTTGATTAAGTTCTGCAATAATATCTAATAATTTAGTATTTCGTTTTAAAATACTAAGCAAAAAAACTTACTTAAAAATATATTAATTGTGTTTAACGACACTGTTGGTGGTAAAAATGTGGACTACTGAGGTCATGACCTCGTGTCTTAGGTACCCGATATGTAAGAGCTATCGAGCGCTATTGCTCGCACCAGTGCTGACAAGTAATTTTCGTCATTTAATTAAAAAAAAAATTGTATTAAATTAGTATTTAAAAAATTATTACATAAATAGAACCGATACACGATACCTAATAACCACTTCACGGGTCGGACACGAATTTTGTTACATCTTGTATATATCGAAAATCGGGACTTTTTTTAGCTGACGCTGGCAGCATTGTATGATAAATAATTGTAAGTTATGAATGATAAAAACTAGAAAAAATCTATTATCTTCACGATTTTAATGCGACATAACGTTCCGCCATGTTATGGCATAAATAATCATCACTGAGAAACTATATTTAGGGACAAAACCGTCGTGCATACGCGTGAAACACACGCCAGCAATTTTCTTCTTGCTATCGCTTTAATATGAAATAATACGACAATACGCCATTGTATAATCTTTAATATGATATAAGGATTGTTTCTCTGTCTTTTCACTGGATTTGAGTCGTTTTCTTACATAAAAATTGTACAATAAACACAACGAACGCACCAACTATCAAGTTTGTTTCGCTACTTGAGTAGTTGACCTTGAAAAAACTTGAAGAAATTAGTCATTTGGTCTATTACTCGAACTACGAATCTGTCTACGAATGCAACAAAAATCTTGTGTGAAAAAAAGGATCTTGTGACAATCCAATAATAATGACATTGGTAGTTGTAGTTAAAGGCCTACCAGAATAAAATTTCCTTACTTTTCGATAATACATCAATGGATTGAATTTTTCTAATTGATGGAAATGAGAAATTGCGTCCATATTTTTAAAAAAATTAGAGAAATGCTTAAGCATCAAAAAGAGTCCTTAAAACGTAATATCATTCTTAATATTAAAAATACCTTTAACTATTGTTAAATATAGCTCTAAAATTTAACACATTTAATATTATCATAAATAAAGTTATTAAGTTTTCTTTCGAGGAATTCTCAGCAGCAGCTCGAAGTCTGGAAGTTAGCAGTATTGATAAATGACACTGGACACACCCGTGTCCTGTGCCCGCCTGAATAAAAGTGTTCTCTGCCCGTGTCTCGAAAAGCGTACGTACAACGTAAATCCATTGGTTCAGTTTTGGTCTAGGATTTGAAATAAAATGAATTTTTATGTAGTTTTACTTAATTTTATTTGAATATTATTCATATATTATAGGAATGTGTAATCTTATTACAATATGTATGTATATAATCCAAATATCACCGTTATATTTATTTTAAAGTTTGACTGCAATTCAAATTTCACTTCGCTCTAATACTATTTATGTAATCTTTTTTAATTTATTACTAATTGTCATACACCTCTCTGTCAAAATATTTCTTACATTTACGTCGTGTTAGGAAACAAACGATTGAAAGGTACTTTCAGGAATATCTTGTTAGCAACTCTAACGCCAATCTTATCCCAGCTATCTTCTGCGATTGGCAACAATTCTTTATACAACAACCTCCAGTTTTCATTGACTAGTTTCACTCCAAGGGCGGCTGTAAAAATAACAGTTTATTCGTTATATTATATTTTTTTTTGTTTTTTTTAATTCCCTGGAGGGCAAATGACTCTACTCCACCTGATGGTAAGTGGTAGTAGAGTCCAAACGCGGCGACGGCTAGTGCAGTCAGGAAGAATGATTTGCACTAGCCGCCCCCGCCTTGCCGGCCCGCAAGATGCCTCTTCACGCCTCGTTTGAAGGAACCCAGGTCATAAGAGATAATTATAGAAAGTTAGATAAAAAATGAAAAATATGAAATCGTCTCCTCATAGATATCGATTTGTTCTCCTTGAATAAGAATTTGAAGCTTATTCTATCATTCTAAAACTGAGAAGTGCTAGATTTGATTTGCACTTTCGAGAAAATTCATGTGTTCTAATAAAATTCACGTTCTTAATAAACTAAGCCATATCGGCACACATTGTATATAGACATACTTTAAAACTCGATATCATATAATTATTGCCTATTATATATTCACGATCACGACATTGTAGACTTTTTTTTTATATTTTATCAATTTATGCTCGAAATAAAATAATTTATTTTAACTTTGTTATTAACCCTTTAATTATAAGCATAAAATAAAGGTTATTTGTTTTATTTAAAATAATTGCTTGTAATAAAAGACAATAGTTACAAAATTGTAATCGTTAATTTTGAACGTCAATTCCTTGTTAATATTGTTTCAATATTATAATTTATGTTAATAACTACGAAAATTCTAAAAAATATGATGTCTGCAAAAACATTAAGCATTCATTATAAAATGCTTTATGTAAGGTTATAAACCATAAAAGATTACCAGGAAATTGTTACAATTTTTTTTTGTTACAAAAACAATTGGGTACTTTTGTTTATAATTAAAAACTACTCGCACACTGATTAAATAATTAAATACGACCATGGCCTTGCAAGCTAATTGCTTATAACACACATTACAATTTTAGTTTATGTCTACAATTTTGGTATGTAACTATGTATTAAATAAAATTACTAGGCAAGCGTTAATAAAGTACGTTTCTTTAGAGATATAATAGAGTCACCCATTTAAAACGTAAGGGTAATTTCTGATAGATAAATAAATGCACTCACTTACTAATGACGTATGCAAACGTCAATAGCAACATTATTTGGTGTCGCTAAAGGAAGTATTTATATTTTTGCCATTTGCTTGCCATAGTATCAATGGTACCCTCCCCGTCTTTGAGTGACGTCTCGTAATCGCTAACGCTTCCGTGACATTTCGACAACAAGAAACTAACTTACTAGCAAAAGTGCCTTCTCTAAATAAATGGGACGAGGCTAAGCGAATGATGCGTTACGCATTTAAGTTCAAGGCGATATCGTCAGATCACTTCGTCTACGCAGGCGAACACTGGTCTATAATATCATCTTCTGCGCAGAGTAGTCTCAATTGAGACTGGACGCTGTTGCCGAAATCGTTCAGAGAGAATATGATTGGTAAAATTCGAATAATTAAAACCAATATACGTGTACGAGTGTGAGATTTTAATTTGACATTTGTGGCAAGATATGGGTACATGTTTTATTAGTTAGGTGTAAACACTTACTCAATTCTCTGGTTTCCGGTGCCTCATTTGTAAGATAAACTTGCATGTTACTAACGTCTGGTCTCATGTAGAAAGATTTGATTCTCATATATACTTCATTGTTAATTGTCTCAGGTTTTCCATCTAGCTTCCATGTGTATACAAGGTCAGCTATAATCAGCAAAAAAGATATATAATTTTAAAATCGGAAATTACTTTTTTCTTTGTTTTTTTTTCCTTTGTTTAATAAAAATATATTATATTTCAAATGAAAAAGCAATTCACAAAGAAACTGAAGGTTAAAAATCGATTCATAGTTTCAAAATAATCGCAAAAAATGAAATGGGCGTCGTAACATAAAGAACACGTTTATCGGATTATTTTTGTCCTTGCCACAGCAATCAATGATGCTTATATTAGGCATCGCTAACGGCTCTTCACATGACGAACGATTTATGATAATTACCATACCAGTTACTAATTACATCCACAACCATTTTTTGAAGAATTTCACCAATCAATTATTTAACCTATTCGTATTATATACATTCCTAATCTATGAGTTAAGTGCCAATTAAAAATTGTTTTAAATGCGCCTCAATGTTATCTTCGGTAGCGTACCTACACAATAAACAATAGCATTCCCCAGGTCGTATGAAATTGTATTAATATTACTATAAGTCTAAATTTTTGTTTATCTACCAAATTCCCTGTACACGATTTAATCATTACAGAGGTATCTGACATAGTCATAAATAGCCTTTTGGCTGTATTGTCAAATATTATAAACTACTAAATAACTATTAAAATTCAAAGACATTGTCCCTTAGACAATTATTGCCTTTTACCAATCATGAGTTGATAGAGAATAATTAGATATTCATAATAATGAGTTTCATGCATTTTATTCTAAATACTAAAAAAAATATATCGCAATTTACGTTTGAATAGACTTACTCATATTTGTAACATAGGTTCCTTTAGCGATAACATTTAAAGCATTGTAACTGCCGCTGCCTTCATATTTGCCGCTCACTGAAATCGCAGGGCTAAACATGTCGACTTCAAGATGAAAACTATCATCGTCTACTCGTAGTCTGGAATCGTTAATTACATTTAAATCCAAAAGTTTACAGTCCATTATTATAATTAAAGGATATAAATTTCAATAACTGTATACCTTGCATCACGAACGGTTGATCCTTTTAAGCCGATTACTATTATATCATTGCTAACCATCTTGGCTTGAATCTAAAAAGTATTAAAAAGTGATATAAAGATAATAATGATTCCAAATAATATGCTTGCAATATTTGTTAAAGTTTTTTTATTTTATTTATTTGTATCTCCTTAGTCTAAAGTTTTGAAGTAAACTTGAAACGGCTCGAGTATTCGAACAACTTTTGATATTCAGCCGAGTACCAAACGCTTAAAAAAAAGTTAAAATTCCACAAAGATGGTTCTTAATCAGTATCTTTTATTAATGAACATAAATTGCTAGTTAGAGAAAACACAATGCAATGGTAATGGATAATAACATAATATGTCCGCGGTTTCACCCGCGTATAACTAAAAGCAGACTTATAATGTTTCAGTATATACAACATTTTTAGTTTTATCTTCGTGGGTGATCCATATTTATTGGTTTTTGCCGCACTCGGATCTAGATAGGACAAGATACAATTGGCCATGAGAAAAACATAATTCCCTTAAATCTATTGCGACATCCTTGAATATCTTTTTCCTATGCTTTATTAATAGTGACTGCAAACGTAACCTTCACAGGAAATGGTGTCCTCTTCAAACTAAAACTAAATCTGTTTTTTCGAATAAGTACCTACTTATTATCAACTAACTAAACCTTTTCCGCCCAAAGAATAGTCTTTAAGTTACAAAGTGATTTACAAACCGAAAATAAATATCTATGTATGTATGAGTATTTTCAAACAACCAACTCAACTACATTTTGAAATAATATCAAATAATAACAAAGCAAAAAAATAAGTTTTTAAAGATATTCATAAAATAATTAAACATAAATTAGCCATAAGTTTTTTGAATGGGTAATTTTTTATATATTTTATATTTAAAGTAGTTAAATTTATTTAACGATAAGTACTGAATATTATTATTATAGTTTTTGTTTCAGTAACATATCAGAAAAAACCTTTTAATTTATTCTACAAAATAATTACTATATTTCCTTTAGATGAATTCCTCGAAATTATTTCTATGTACCTGTATTTTTTACGTATTAATAAGCTTAATGTTTAATTTAAAACAAAAAAGCAAGGAGGTTTTCATCTTTGTGATTTGATTATCTTATAACTAGCATAAAATTAACAACATTTTAACAACAAAACAATAATATATATCTGTTACCCCAGCTAAAATGATGGGGTGCACTTCAGTTTTCGGGTATATTTTATAAAACCCATTTACGTACTAAGGGATGGGTGGTGATATTTGATTAAATGACTGTAAGTTTTATATAATATATCCTAATTGATAAATTATAACCTGTTTACGCACATATATCTCAAAAGGTATCAATTTGAGTTCGCGTATTTGATAATGGATTAAGAGTTAGATAAAACTAGATCCGTATAATATTTTAGGTAGGCAGTTCTATAACATAAGTCTGTTATTTTATACTTAGTATGTTATAATTGAAGCCCAAGATGCCCCAGTGGCTAGAACGCGTGAATCTTAACCGATGATCGTGGGTTCGAACCCGGGCAGGCACCACTGAATTTTCACGTGCTTAATTTGTGCTTATAATTCATCTCGTGCTTGACGGTGAAGGAAAACATCTTGAGGAAACCTACATGTGTCAAATTTCACTCAAATTCTGCCACATGTGTATTCCACCAACCCGCATTGGAGCAGCGTGGTGGAATAAACACCAATTCTTCTCCTCAAAAAAAAAAGGAGAAGAGGCCTTAGCTCAGCAGTGGGGCATACACAGGCTGTTACTTTACTTTACTTTGATGTTATAATTTCTTATTTCTGGTATTTCTTTCATTTCACTCGGGTCTGTCCACTTTTTACGAATGTATGACAAAGTGTGAACTAAAATGGTACGTATTTTGGGAAAGCTGATTCCCTTGTAACCGCTGGAGTTCACTTGTTCATATTATATCTTGTCTATTGTGTTTTTGTATAGTAATTTATTTCGAGATCTGATTCGACACATTCAATATATGATCTAACACATACGACGGTGTATGATCTTATTCTCTTTGGTGGGTTAACCGACACGTTAGGGTATGTTTCTATCAATTTTAGATGGAGTAGTTCTATGTACGGAGAATATCGGCCACTAAGTGAGCTTAATGACAGCTTGCAGTTTAAAGGCTCTTTGCATATAACCATGACGTGCGCATCATCAAAGTTCGTAATTTTCGTAGTTAAAACGCGGAAATACCGTGGTCCTTATACTATTTATTTATTGACACAGAGTCGCCTTATCGCCGCGACCAAAAGGTAAAAAGAAGGCAAAGCTAAAGCAGGTTTTTTCAGAACATTTAACATTCGAGAATAGCCGGATGGTTCCTGAGTTGTTTTCAACGGGAAATCCCATCGAGCACACGGCATAGGTAATAATTAAATTATAATAGCTTGTTGGCCTAGCAGAGCGTGAAACTGTTCTATAATTTCCTATCCTTAACTTGTTAAGGTTATACAATAAAAATATATATATACATTTTTCTTGAAGTTTTCCTGAAAGGCCGCCTTAAGGAAATTGATGTATATTTATTGTACATGTTATCTCATTAGGCGGTCTGTAAATAATAATTATACATTACCATTTTTTTGCTTGATATTTATTGTATGGAGACAAGCGTTTAAGTTATCTGAATGGGAGGATTCCTTCATAACGCTGGCATTTCAAGAAGTATAAACCACACAATAAAATCCTATCCTTCAAACATTAAAACAGCTAGGTATACAAAATGGTGGTGCACCAACACTGCACAAAACCCTACTACAGGTAAAATTTTGCTATAGGTAGGTAAAATGCATATTAAATTATTGTTTATTGTCAATGATTATTATTATTAAAACAATTGGTATATGTTAGTGAATAGATTATAAGTATAAATATAAAAAAAAAAAAACGATTTAGACTTAAGTATGGACAGCAACAGTAAAACAGTATACATTTTTGTTTATTTTGTTAAATTATTTTATGGAAGTGAACAAAAACAATATTATTTTTCAATGCACCTTGTTTATTTCGAATAATTACTAAAATTTAAAATGATTTATGTTTTTTTTATAAATGTAAAAAGTGCAACATTTGGCTTAGCTGCTTTAGATCATCATAGCTCTTATTTAATTAATCAACAATTAAGTATATATGTACGAAGTGTACATCCTACCACTAAGATTTATTAAATAATTTAAAATAAACCTAAGTAACTTTTATTATAATGCATTTATTTTGTATACTTAACATACTATACAAATTTTACCTTATAAAAACCCGCTATTTATATAAATCTTTCATTATTTTTATTATTATCCGCAGAAACACTTATGATGATAAATGATTATCGTGCAGTGTCGCGCAAAAAATCGTTTTGTGAAATAGGGAAATTGTAGCACAACAAAACCTATATTTCACAAGGGTAAGGAGACTATTGTGATGCGATGTTGGGTAACTTTCATTTGTAACAGTTTTAATGGTACAAGCTGTAATATCTATTCACTGCAATTATTTATCTGTCTATCTATCTATCTATTACTATTAGCTGTACAACGCGGTTTTCGCATCCAAAGAAATTTTAATTTTTCCTTTTTAATTTTTAGAAATTTTATGGATTTTATTAAATTAGCGTCACTTCGACCATCGCCACCTAAAGGACACAAATTTTCTTTTTAAATTTTAGTAATGAGTTTTTATATGTTATAGTTAGGCGGACTGGCGCCCTGGTGTTGAGTAGTCATACCGCTTATAGACATTGGCGATGTAAGAAATATTAATTATTCCTGATATTGCCAATGCGCTAGCAACCTGGGAAAACAAAGATGTTACTTTCCTTGTGCATGTAGTTACACTGGCTCACTAACCCTTCAAACCGGAACGCAAAAATACTAAATATTGCTGGTTAGCGGTGGAATATCATGCAGATCATCTAAAAAGCCGTAAGGCGTTCTGGGTACGCTTGCGTCGACTAACCAGGTCGTTATTTTTAACCTAAAAGGCGAGTAGGTACCACCCACCATCCAGTTTAACATGCACAAGGGACATAACATCTTTGTTTCACAGATTGGTGGTGCATTGGCGATGTAAGGAATGGTAATATGCCTGTCCGCCTTCTTATTTTATAAAAAAATAATGCAAACAACTAAATATTACATTGCATTGTAATAACAAAGTAGGTACTTAATAATGAAACACGTTCGTTTCGTGATTCCGGTATGTTTTAAACTTTTTATAAAATAGTAACATGAATTTCAAATGAATAAAATAAAAATGAATACGGCATTTTTTTAATTCCTTTGCAAAATGTAAATAAAGCTTTTACCTGATTGTTTTTGTATTCGAATCTTTGCTCTTTCTGGTGGTAAGGATCTACAGCCGGCACTCCGATATCTTTAATACCTCCAGCCATTGCAGAAATGCCGCTCTGAATAGCGTCCACAAGACAATCGTTCACATCCGGAGAGTTTCTGTTACATGTTTTCAAATATTTTTCTGAAAAAAAAAAACACATTTAAAGCTATTATTTCGACTAAATGACAATAACAAATTCATTTTTGTATACATTTCGTCCGGTATATATACAATTTATATATTAACATTTAATTGACCTATTTTTAAATTGAGAAGAATCCTTTTGTATTAACAATTTATCGATGTATATAGGCGCTTACGTGTTAAAGGCTTGAGGGCGGATTGTTTGTTTACATAACCCTAAATATGAGTGCGGGCAGTAATAAACTAATCTTTCTAATCAAAAACATATATGTATAAATAATAGTACTAGTAGTAATGTTAATACTAAATAGTACCTTAAACATTATTGAAATAATGAAGTAAGAATTTATGTTTTTTTTTTTGTAGATGTGATTTATAGAACCATTACTAACATTGTACATAAAATACGTAATTGATTTATATATACAACACATATATTATAAAATGGAAAGATGTGTTTGTTTGTAATCGATAAAGTCTGAAACTAACGATTTTAATCATTCTTATACAACTGGAAGCTACTTTATCCATAAATATCATAGCTTGTATTTTATTTCAGTAATTTTACGATTAAGCTTGAAATAATTGTGTTTATAAAAAAAGCCAGAAAAAAGCGCTATCCGCGTACGCATATACATGTAGGTATGTATTTATGTACGTACTCATACACAAACTTAAGAGTTTTGCGTCTCACCTATAAAAAGTGTAATAAACAGACGATATAAATATAAAGATTAAATTCAATAATATAATTTATTTAAAAATAATGTCCTCCAGAATGATTACGGCCACGGCGGCCAATCTCAAGACAGATTAGCCAACTGCGCAGGAGATATTAGAGTGCATAAGTGTGTGCGCAAACACAGGTGCACTCTCTGTTCCCTAGCTCTCATAATCCGATGGGACGGCAACCTGACACGACCGGAAAGAGTTCAGACGCAGGACCAACGGCTTTACTTGCATACCGAGGCACAGGAGTGTACACACTTCCAACTTCCAGACTCCGGGCTGCTACTGAGAATTTTCTGAGAGAAAAACTCAGTAACATTTTACTGGCCTGACCTGGGAATTTAACCCAGGACCTCTGGGTCTGCGGCCTTACATCTAACCACTAGACCAACGAGGCAGTCGTTTAAAAATATTCATAATACAAAGGTATAATCGCAGCAAAAGATAATTAGAGTAAGCCAGTGTAATTACAGGCACAAGGAACATAACGTCTTAGTTGTAAGATCACTGCCTAAGACCGCAAGATCATGATGTACATCCGAACCATGTGCTTAACGTATCGTAGTCTTTGGTAGAGTTTAACTATCAACCTATCCTATTGTGCTAGGTGGTAGTGCAAGCCAGTATGGGTAGGTACCACCTACCACTTAACAGCAATAGTATTGTTGCGTTTTTGTTTGAAGTGTGAGTGAGCCAGTGTTATTTCAAACAGAAGAACATAACATTTTCGTTCCCAAGGTTGCTGGCGCCTTGGATAATGGTGGTAGAGCTTTGTGCAAGCTCCTCTGGGTAGGTACCACTCACTCATCAGATATTCTAACACAAAACAGCAGTACTTGGTATTGTTGTGTTCCGGATTGAAGGGTGAGTGAGCCAGTGTAATTACAGGCACAAGGAACATAACGTCTTAGTTCCCAAGGTTGGTGGCGATATTGATTTTTTAAGAAATATACAAACTACTGTCTATGGGTGTTGGTGACTACTTACCATCAGGTGGCCCCTATGCTCGTCCACCTACCTATACTATAAAAAAAAGGTTAATATTTCTTATATCACCAAAGTCTATGGGCGGGCAAAGACCACTAAACATCAGGTCGCCCATTTGCCCGTCTGCTGGCACTGATCGCAAGGATAACATGTTTATGCTCATATTAGTATTCGAAATGTCATATATGTATAACTTGCGAACCTCACATTACCGCGAACACATCTCCATGCGAATTTTAGAACAAAAATATTATTATATTTTTACAACGATTGAAATAAAAACTTAGTGTGCGATAATATGGTCCGACGAACACTTCAAAGTAACGTGATATTATTTAATAACATATAATATCAAACATGCATTTGTAATTACAGATCGTTTCTTGTTATTTATATAGCATCCAAGTAATAAGCCTATTAATACTTATAAAAATAAATACAAATATAAGAGTAATAATTTCCTAAGATATCGAATATACAGAGAACGAGTGTGACATCCACTAGTTCATCCACCGATGTTCTTTGCTTATTCTACTCCTAGGGGTGGATTTTGATTGATATCGAGGATCACAAAATAAGGCCGAATAAGGCAAAGTTCTACTTTTAGAAGTCAGCGAAAATATTGACATTTAATTATCAATATTTAGATAGAAAACAATGTTTATTAAGTTAGGGTAAATAGTTAGTGGAAGATTCTAATTACTTAATTATAAAATATGTCTTTTTTTTGTTGGACAATCACCTATATAGAAAACATAAAAAGCAAAATTTAAGCAAAATAGAGCCGTTTCTGAAATATATATGAAATATATATATTGCTACATACCTACTTTTTGCATTATTTAATTGTAACAGTTTAAGTATAGGTATAAGTGTTGACAACGACCACCGACGTACGGATCGAAATCCAATAAAGTTTTTGTTACATCGTTCTTTGTACAGTAGGACTAAAAAAAATTTATTTTTTTAAAATAAATAAAAGAAATATGAAAAATAAAACCAACACAATTTGTACCTTCCTAGTTTTTGATAAAGGTATATTATTAATACGCGACATACATATTAAACAATTTCCGAAACAAATATATTCGTGCAGAGATTTACAATTAGTATGTATTCATTTTGTGTGGATACAACTTCATGGTACATCACATTGTCCATATCATATACAGTACATACATTTTTTTAAATGAATTTAGGGCTATTTATGGCAACATCTAAAAAAAGAATTATGGTCTTCATCTATTAAGATGTCATTAAATTGATTCAATCGTTTGGAAAAACGCTTATTAATATTGAGATTTTTTTTTTTAATTAATAAAGCTTAAAACTTTAGAACATAAATGTATTAAATTGGTCACAAGTTTATTAGCTGGCAATAAGTAATTCGGCCAATTTTTTTAATTATTTTAAATTGAGAATTATTTTGTTTATCATTTTGAAGATATTAATTTAATAACTCACCTATGTCAACTGATCCAGAACAAGCTACAACTATACTTAATAAAAAACTAAGCGAATGCAGAACCATTATTAAAATTAAATAAATTAAAAATAAGGTAGTTTTATTGAATTATAGAGCAACGTGTTTTACGTGGCGCTGTTTAACGTGGTTTGCGATCTACAACACAACCTTCGTCAGAGTTACGTATGATATTGCTGGCAACTGAGATTGCAACAGCTTCTCAATGTCATCCACTTGTACCGAGGAATATATTAGTTTATCTTAGCAACAATTTAAATATTATAATTATCTTATACATAACTAGGAAAAGCTTATTTCTTTCATATAATAACACAGGAATGAAATCATCTTATAGTGGTATAACATAGGACGGCTATAGATATGTATAGATTTTCAACTAAACAAAATTTTAAAATTCCATGCTGAGGGTTATAGAAAATGCTTATGATTTTCTGGCAAATTCGTTAAAATATAAAAACATGCCTGTTTAGGTCTGGTCAGGCTGATTTTTGCGTCATAATAATAAAGGACGTTTATGCTTTTTTTGAAATAAATTGACTCTTTTTAAAGAATTAGAGAAACTGAAAAAAACACTCGGTGATAGAGCTTTGTGCAAGCTAGTCTGGGTAGGTACCACCCACTCATCAGATATTATCAGTACTTGGTATTGTTGTGTTCCGGTTTGAAGAATGAGTGAGCCAGTGTAATTACAGGCACAAGGAACATAACATCTTAGTTCCCAAGGCTGGTGGAGTTTTGGCGATGTAAGCAATGGTTGGTGACCACTTTCTCGTTCGCCGACCTTTTGTTATGTCCCTTGTGTCTGTAGGTCACGGCAGCCAATCTCAAGAGAGATTAGCCAACTGCGCAGGCGATATTATAGTATACAAGTGTGTGCGCAAACACAGGTGGACTCTTTCTTCCCTAGCTCTAATCCGATGGGACGGCAATCCGACACGATCGAAAAGAGTTCAGGATCAACGGCTATACGTGCTTTCCGAGGCACGCGGGGGGTACACACTTCCATATTTCAGACTCCGGGCTGATACTGGGAATTTTCGACAGAAAAACCCAATAACTTTTTATTGGCCCGACCTGGGATTTGAACCCAAGACCTCAGGATCTGCGGCCTTAAATCTAACCGCTAGAATAACTAGTCATCTGTCATAATTTTTTTTTTATGATCTATAGACGACATATTTGACAAACAGGAAAATCTGTCCAATCCACGGTCGTATATACAAGTCTTGTAACTTCAGTTTGGGGTACGTTGACATAATGTCGCTGTTAAGTTCAATTTACGGCTGCCAGAGGCATGCCAATTCGCGTAATAATTATCCCGAACACTTTTTCAAATCCAAACAAAACAGTTAAATAACTAAACAAAAATAAGAAAAAATCCGCAAAACTCAACAAAACGATATAACAATGATTAAGTAACACCATACTTGGGAGAGAAATATATCAGCTACGATAGCAGCGACGTAGTACGTACAGCGGATGGTATAGCGAATTAACAGTTGTAACACACTCGCACCTATCTCTGACCACTGAAATTGGACTCAGTTGCAAGACCTGTGTATACGACCGTGGTCCAATCTCACCCTGACATTTAATTCCTAGACAAATATATTGATTTTAATGAGCTTTGTTATATAATCCTTGTCTGCGAAAACATCTATTTCAATAAAATAAAATAAATCACATTAATTTGCCAAATTTACAAGCGCTGGTTCTTAAAGCTATAAACTAAACTAAACTAAACTACAAGTTCTAAATTAACTTAACCAAAACAAATTTCGAAGCCATCTCTATATTTTAAATACATAAGAATTATCAAGATTTCGGGTTAAAGATCTTTATTTCTCATTACGAATTATATTCATTTACATGAGAACATAAAATAATCATTTACAATAATTGCCTAGCGGCGTAACAAAGTAACATTTTAAAAGCATATTAGAAAAAAAAGAGGGTATCTGTGGATACTTTGCATTATTATCGATGGACTGGTCTTATCGCAAATACACGGATTAAATACAGCTGGAAGTTGTATGAGTGGTGGGATTTATTTATTTATTATTAATTTGTTTTTAATATTATTTAGTGTTCTTTTTTGTTTATTTAATTTTTATGTTTTAAAATTTAATAAATTATTTTATTTAATTGAAATAAGTATATATTACATACAAATATTACATTATATACAAATTAATTTGTGATAATAATGCTAACTGTCTTCGTTCAGCAACTAGGTCGAAGCCATCTGACGAAGTTGACCACTTCAAAGGGAAAAGTCGTCGCTTCCAAGCTCGAGATTCTTACGGAAATTCAGGACTTCTACGGTAAATTATATACATCAAAAGCGCCTCGTCCCCAACCGGACCCTAGGGATCCAAGAGCCACTTTAGCCCCATTCACAGAAGAGCTGCCAGAAATTAGCCAAGATGAAATCGTGATGGCTTTGGGGCAGCTTAAAAATGGAAAAGCCCCCGGGGAAGATGGAATTACGACGGAGCTATTTAATTCTGTCATCTTTTCGGGGAGAACTCCAAAGGCATGGAGCAAGAGTGTTGTCGTAATGTTCTTCAAAAAAGGAGACAAAACCCTTTTGAAGAACTACCGACCTATTTCCCTCTTGAGCCATGTTTATAAGCTGTTTTCCAGGGTCTTGACGAATCGTCTCGCGCGTAGACTTAACGAGTTTCAGCCTCCGGAACAGGCCGGGTTTCGAAGAGGATACGGAACCATAGACCACATTTACACAGTGCGGCAGATTATACAGAAGACCGGAGAGTATAATCAGCCCCTGTGCTTAGCATTTGTGGACTATGAGAAGGCTTTTGACTCTATTGAGACCTGGTCTGTTCTGGAGTCCTTACAACGGTGCCAAATCGATTGGCGATACATCAAAGTATTGAAAGGTCTGCAAGACGCTGCTGTTATGACCGTCAAAGTACAGAACCAGCAGTCTGACCCTATCCTCATGCATCGAGGAGTGAGACAAGGGGATGTCATTTCCCCGAAATTGTTCACTAATGCATTAGAGGATATGTTCAAGACGCTGCACTGGGAAGGGCGGGGCATAAACATAAACGGCGAGTACCTTTCGCATTTGCGATTTGCAGACGATATCGTCATCGTGGCAGAAACCGTGCAGGACATGCAATATATGCTGAGCAGCCTGGCTGATTCCTCTTCTCGAATTGGTCTCCGGATGAACTTGGACAAAACCAAGTTAATGTTCAATGAACACGTCAAGCCGGAACCAATACTCTTAACGGAGTTGCTCTCGAAGTTGTTCAGGAGTACGTGTACCTTGGGCAATCTTTGCAGTTGGGTCGAAACAACTTCGAGAAGGAGGCACGTAGAAGAGTACAGCTAGGCTGGACAGCGTATAGGAAACTTGGTCAAGTCTTTTCGTCACGGATACCGCAATACTTGAAGACAAAAGTCTTCAACGAGTGCGTTTTACCGGTTATGACCTACGGAGCCGAGACGTGGACACTGACAGTGCATTTAGTCCACCATTTTAATGTCGCTCAGCGAGCTATGGAAAGGGCTATGCTCGAAGTTTCTCTGAAGGATCGAATTCCAAATGTGGTGATCCGACAGAGAACTAAAGTTATCGACATAGCCTAAAGGATTAGTAAGGTGAAGTGGGCTGGACACATATGTCGCAGAACCGACAACCGTTGAAGTAGACGTGTTCTGGAGTGGAGACCACGTCTTGGCAAGCGTAGCGTAGGACGCCCTCCGACTAGGTGGAGTGACGATATACGCAAAGTGGCTGGCAGCGGATGGAGATTGAGAGCTGAAGATCGAGCTCAGTGGCGTGCCATTGGAGAGTCCTATATCCAGCAGTGGACGAGAAAGGGATGACGATGATGATGATGATGATGATGAATAATGCTAACATCATTTCTACGTTGAACCTCAATTCCGATTCTCTGGATGAAAAAAAAATGTCCTCATGTCACACGATAACAACCCCAGGGTTATGTTTTATAAAATAAAATTCGCACTCGAAAGTGTTTTAACTACAACCAGCACAAATATATCATTTGTAATTAGTGACGAATGAACGAATTTCGCTTGCCAATACCTATTATTGTTGCGCCCTGTTATAAAGTCGAAACCAATGTTTCAAGATACACATTAGGCCCTGGCTTCGTTGGCAGGGAACCAGTGACACTGGAACATGACTTATTATTTGCGATTTTTACGAATTATTCTCAAAATTAATTTAGATAGATAAAAAAATATTTAAAATAAGTAATTAATACGTTTCCTTTTCGAATTTATTAAGTAGTTAATTTATATATAAAACATATATTTTAATTATAATTTCAATTACAGTTGTTTTTATTGTGCAATGTTTAAAAATAACCTTGACCGTCGAATGTATATAAATAATGTTATAATGTTTTATAAGCTCACAATTTTTCTCCAGTAGATACAGGTTTGACGTCTAGTCAAGTCTGAAAGACGACCTACAAACATGAGCCTCGTAGTGTATAGGTAAATAACATATTGATGACGTCATTTTGAAAGATGCGTTTCTGTGAATATTTAAAAAGCGCCAAACTACACACACTACTACTACACTAATTTGAAATTCGAAAAGAAAACAACACTTTAATAAGTAATAAATAAATATTAATTTTAATTTATACAAAATAACCAGTCCTGAAACATATTGTTCCTAACTAGCACATCAATACTTGCTCAATAAAACCTCTTATTTAAGGCTAGGTAGGTTTTTTTTTAATACTTAAAAAAAATACTTTGCTGCGTACGAACTTAATCGTAAATAAAATAAATAATATTAGAGGTGAGTATTTTGCTGGACATTTTTTTAATATAAAAAAGTAAATATTCCCATTCACAGTTAAATACTACCGATAATATTATCTACATTTTTTTTTAAACATTTTAACTGTAGGTATATCCGTTTTTATTGTGCTATTTTGGTACAGAAGTTTAGTATAGTTATATTCGTTCACAGATCAGATATAACTAATTATGCAATATTCTAACAATTTATACAATCCTTTTTTTTTTTATAATTTTTTTAAAATTGGCCTGTCTTCCACCTTATGGTATGTGGTCAACACTGCCCATATAAATCGGCGCTGTAGGAAATATTAACCATCCCTTACATTGCCAATGCACCACAAACTTGGGAACTAAAATGTTACATCCCTTCAAACACAACAATACTAAGTCTCGTTGCCCTACCACCAATGAAAGCCCTACCGCCAAGAAAATCAATCTAACCTTAAGAAATAAAATAGGTACCACTTTTTAATTGTTTACTGTGGTTCGTATTATCACTGCATCGTTACGAGTTGTTGGTTCTTTGTTTAATACTCATTAAACATGTTTACATTGAACATGTACAATTAACAAGAACAACTCGATCTTGCCTTCTAGTTTTTTATGTGTATAGTATGTCATAGTACGTTAGATGTGTTATTTACATAATAAATGTCTGTATAATTATATTTTTTATGTATAAAACAGACACAATGTATGTATGTATTATAACAGTTTGCAGCCACGCTGCAATTATTTCACTGCTATTATTTCATTTTGACTCCATATATGAAAAATATAAAAAGTATCGCAATATCTTTAAACCCTGGATGATTAAGAAAAAGAAAGATAGACCAGAAAACATTCCAATATGAGTGCGAGAGAGACCACTATACATCTTATATACCTTAGGGCTTAAAGGAGAATTACATACCTTTTATTCAATTTAATTACCCTTTAAAATAAATATATTGACGCCTCAGATAGTTTTAAGTAAATGATTCTACTATAAATTTTTTAGCAATGATAATATATTAAGCTTTTACTGTAACATTTTAATCAGGCGCTGCTTAAAACAATAAATAGGTTTTGTCAAGACCGTTCGAAACGAAATAATAAGTTGTTATTTAGAGTATGTTTTTAAATAAAGTGTGGGTGAAACCGAAGAATTCTCTTAAAAATTTTTTTTTTTTTTAGTCATATTTATAACAGAATGAATTACAGTAAATCTTTAATTATCTTATAATTAGTAACATATAATCATACATATATTCCTTCTTTAGAACTATGTATTTTATTATAAATAATAAAATCATCATTTTGAAGTCATTATACATTATGGTTAATCTTTCTTAGAGTGCAAGGGTCTTTGGGCGGTGGTGACAACTTACCATCAGATGGCCAATTTGACAGTCTTCCTAGCTACTTTTAAATAAAAAAAAACAAATGATATTTAACCCCTTATGAGTTACGATACCAAAGACAGACACATAGAAACAAACGTTAAACTCATAAATATCTTGTAATAGCATCGGGGGTTAAAATTTATGAAAGCTAATGGTTTTCTAACAAAATATTGTGTTTATGTAAAAATACCTATATCTTATATCGTATAAACCTTTCTCAATTTTTATTAACGAAATGTCTATGTATATCTATAAAATTTAAATAACACACGTGAATGCTATTTGGATTAGCAAGAGTACGGAAGTGTGGTGTGTCCACTTTGAAGTTCAGACAATATTATAAATTTGAATAGATAATGCTCTTATATATCTGTTTAAGATAATCATAATGGAACATTTGTATATGACGATTAAACACAATATAAGTACTAAATAGGTACTACTATGTGCATAGTGTATTTACATCTTCGGCAGCCTGGGCACAAAAAAAAAACGCTTGAATTCAAGGAAAAGACGCATTATTAAATATTATTTATTGAGAGTCGGAAAGTAACAATGAGTTTTAGAATACTTGTGTGATGTTGATTAAGTAGGTTCCATAATTTCCTTTAGAAAGGTCAAGTCTAAAATTAACAAATAATATGTAACGATTATGAAAGGCGCATAGGCTGCCGCCCCTACAAGGCCTGTCGCCCCGGGCACACGCCTCCTTGGCCACACTGTAAATACGCGTTTTTCGTTTCATCTTTTACACTGCGATTATAGTTTTTATAATTAATCTACTTAACAAGTCCAGTTATTAAGGTTTTCGTTGTTAATACTGTTCATTAGAAGAAGAAAGCAAAATATATTAAAAGCTTTTGTTTAACTTGCAATGCTTGTTAGTCTGTTTAAATCAGAAGTTCCCAGACATTTTTTCTCATAGACAACTTTCAAAATGTAGCTGGTTCCGGTGGACCCCCTGCAGCTACATTTCTACCATATGCCCAAAACTCGACAAAAAATGTGAAAATCTAACTATGAAAATTTGCATTGCGGCTGAAGGGGTGGCAAACGAGCAGGAGGCTCACCTGATGAAAAGTGACTACCACCGCCCATGGACATCTGCAACATCCGAGGACTTGCAGGTTGCCGAGGTTGAGGTGAGGTTAAAATATTATCTGCCTACATAGATAGGTGAAGTTAAGCCTATCGAAGGCAAACGAATTTTCGTGGACGTATTTTCTTATGAATTGTGAACCCCTATTTTTTCGTCCCGCCAACGTAGACCCCCGTCGAGTCTCACCTGGATTACTTTGGGAACTAAGGGTTTAAATCATGCAAGCTTAGTTAGAACTCCGAAGACATTGGATTTTTATGGTAAGTATGTCCAGGTTCTACAACCAGGATTGGCTTCAGACGAAGGAACTTCTGAATTGATATTGATATTTCGTATACAACAGGTTGTTTTTAATAATGTTTTATTTTTCTATTGATTCTTGAATATATGTTACTGAAATTTCTAACGATCAAATAAGCGTTTTTTTACCACATTTTGCTCGATGCTCTAAAATTGTGACAAAATATCATTCGTGGTTCACTGAGCTTCAATCTTTCTTCTTTAATGAGATGTTAATAATATAATAAACACACACAGAATCGAGACAACCTTCAAATTTGCCCGTACAGTAGTAATGTTTTGGACATACCGACTTCTACACTACGAGTTTTTATATATTTTTATTTAAATATCTTATAACAACATAAGAACTTTTGTTTTAAAGAAAACGCTACTAATTAATGTGTTCATAAATACGAAAGGTTGTGTGAGTTTTGATTATAAATATGTTACTTCTTTATCACAGCTAAAATATAACATATTTTGGTATTTTTATTATTTTTGATTATGTCGCGGGCAAAGCCGCGTGTGAACCGCTTGTTTTCTATAACATGACAATCGATTTGTATTATTCAAATTGCGTTTTATTTATAGATATTTGGGAAATGCTCTTCTAGGATTCCATTAATCTTCTAGGATTAAATACAGACTTCAAGCATTTAAGTAAATTACGTTTATATAACCTTTTAATAAAACGACTAATTTAGTTACTTTACTTTATTTCATATCATTGTATTAAGTCGATTTTATTTTATTCAGTTTTTTCTTTCCTTACTTTTAGTCTCTTTATAAGAAATTATATTTCTTTTTTTTTTTAATCTTCGTAATATTTTTCGTATATTATATAAATTAAAAATTATATAGACATTTATCTAAAGGTTACTAAAATATTATAATAATGTAAAGGTTAGTATTACAAAGCCTTCCAAGGTCTTGTCAATAATGAGACTACTTCTAATTTTTTAAGACCGAATTCCATGAACAATAAAGTGTACCTTTTAATTAAAATGCAAAACTTTAAATGCACTTAAATAAATCATGTAGCATTTTTAAATATTAAATGTTAAGGACAATATTAAAAGTGTAACTAGTTAATAGTGCAACGACAGCTTCTCAACGTGCCACGACAATAAATGTTCGCTAATTTAAATATGGATCAATCACATGTCAGTAGAATAAGGTAAGATTAATGAGAGTCGTTATTTCAACAGGTCAATGACATCAAATACGATGCCTTTTGTGGTTTAGCCATAGGTGTTTTTCGACTGCCGTTACGGTACTTTGTCAATAAATTATATTTTGCTCTTAAAGATATACTTATAGGTACATAGTTGAGACATTTTTTTACGTTACTTGAATGCTTATAATTGGTTAGTTATAAGACATAAGTGGTATCTTATTATGATAACACCGTTTGCACCTCAATGTTTTTCACATGGCAGTATTTTTGGATTTGAAGCGCAACATACGTGTTTAGAAAATTGAAAAGTTTTTTTTTATAGTATAGATAGGCGATCGAGCATATGGGCCACTTGATGTAAGTGGTCACTAACGCCAATAGACAGTAGCATTGTACATTACTAAAAAAAAAGACATCAGCAATGCGCCACCAACCTCGGGAACTAAGATGTTCCTTGCGCCTGTAATAATACTGACTGACTCACCCTTCAAGGTGGAACACAACAAATATTGCTGTTTTGCGGTAGAATATCTGATGAGTTGGTGGTACCTACCCAGACGAGCTTGCAAAAAGCTCTACCACCGAGTGAAGAGACAACTAATTACTTAACTTTAATTAATAGGTTTAGTTGGCTTAAACCGGGTATGTTAACATTGAAAGCCCCAAAATTGTAATTTTTATTTAGCAGTAGTAGGCTGCTATTACCCGAATAAAGACGAAATAATAAGAAAGCATTTTGTCCTATTATAATATAATTTACTCCACAAAACAATCATTATTGCATGAAAGCGTGAGTTAGGTTACTCAGGACATACAATCGTATAATTAAAATCTTTGAATTCTCTAAAACATTATATTATATAAGTGAATAGTTGAAGTTTTTAACATAACTCATAGAAGTCATTTAATTATTATTTTCAATAAAAATATATTTCTCATTTTTGTGATTTTTTTTTATATTCGCTCAACGGTGTTTATTTTTATTTAATTATTTATTAAATAAATAATAAAGACGCGTTACACTTGCCTATTGATTATTGAGTTTACAAAATGTTCTCGTCGATAATAGGTACTGCAGACCTGAGAAAGCCCGGCGTAAGAAACTAAATGGGATTATATTTTGTTTACAATAAAATGAAAATCAATTTATTTTAATTGATCGTTTTTCCCGAGGTGTGTTATAATCTAAAAAGGCGCTCGGCCTCGTCTCATGTTATAAATTGCGTAAATAGCCCTCTTTTACAGTATAAAGAACGTATTTTTTATCAGTTGCATTAGCCCGGTGCAGAATACCATAAGACATTATCATTGAATAGTAACTAAATTACACCGAGCTAACCGTATCCATATCACTTAACGTGCTTATTTTTATTTATCGCAAATACTGCACAACGGTGTCTATTCGCCAGTTTATTTATATGTAAGCCCCATTGGAATACATATAATGATGACGTAAAGGAATTATTTTGGTGAAATGACATCTAATTAACATTTACGCAGTGTACTCTTCAATTGAGAGAAATGTTGAAATCATCATATATTAAGGGACATTTTTATATTTTATTATCTTGGAAATTGTCGTTAGCATGCTATACTACCTATTACTTCTTGCGTGTTTGTTGTCTAAAAGATATGACAAGTCGTAATAAATGGAAGGAAATTAGGAATATGCCCTTTTGTCGTAATGAAGCAGTTTTCGGAACATTTCTTTAGCCGGCCAACATGGCTTGTCTATTAAAACTTAAATTATAAAATATATTGTTATCTGAGAAACCCAAGACTGTATTTATTGGCTTCGTTGAGTCGAAAAGTTGGCATTCATATAAAATGAACGTAATATACGAGTGGTATTAATTAAACAATTTAAATTATACCAATTTGATATAGTAATAAATATAAAGTCACTTTTTGTTAAGTCCGCCCTTGAAATTATAAAATTGTCAAATCAACTGATCGTAATAATATAGCGGTAGATGACTAAATTATTTTCGTAAATTGTATTAACTCATACACATACATTTATATGTAAAGACGATGCTTCATTTATTTCAGTTTTTTTAATATAATGTGGTCATGTGTGTACAATTATTTTTTTCTTTTCTCTACATTAAAGTTACCAGGAAGTGATAGCTGTCTTGAAAACGTATATTCTTTCCCTTGCCTATAATATATAATAATATGTTTAAACTTCTATAAATCATTTTCATTGGTTTTCATATATTAACGTAAATAACACGTAATTTTTTTGGGGGTACTAATAATATAAAATTAAATAAAAAAATATTAATTATCTGTACGTAGTCTTCTATCGCGTAATTAGCCTTATTTATCAATGCTCTTTTTTCACGTTGAATTAATTGAAAGGAAAATTTAAATGTATCTGATTAATCTTATCAAAGAAACTAATATCGAACCCCACGGAGGATATTTGGAGAGTGTCAAAAGCACAAACATTCAGGTCATGTTAATGATAAGACATGTTTTTAACAAAATACAATTTAGTATAGTATGATTTTGAAATTTGATGCAACAAATATTTTCTATATAATATACGCAACTCCGATATCATAAAAGCCAAAAATGACTTTTACATTTGATACAGATCTTATCTCCATAAAATACAAAACAACAACATAATTAAAAGGAAAAACACTTTATCGAAATACATATTCGCATTCAACTGACCGTCATACAGACATAAAACCACCAAATCGATTTAGGCTTGATTGATATTAAAACGTAAATGCAGCTTAGAGTAATTCTAAGAAACCGGCATACATGAGATAAAAACAAAGATTATTTTAAAATTATACTCTTACCCACGACTTCGTTCACATAATAATTTACAACTTTACGCTTTTTATTGAATAATTAAACATTTCGCTTTAAATGTATGAGTATGTAAATAAATTTCATTAAGTCATTCAAATGTTTTTACCACACGATAGTATACGCAAGTATACGCGATGGTGGGGCTTTGACAGTCCCGTCTGTCAAACAATTACTATACCGCCCAACTTAAATACTTTGTTATTCTATCGAACTAGTACAGTTCGACGTGTGAGTGAGCCAATGTAATTACAGACACAAAGGATATAACATCTTATATATCACGATAGACAACGGGTTGACGGTGTAAAAAATAGTTATTTGGTTTTTTTTGTTCCGTACGTCTTCCTATAAAAAAATGAAGATGTTTCCAACAATGAAATAATAGGTCAGGGAAAAGTTTTCGTATTTTATAAGTAAAAAGTTGCAGTAAAATCTCTTCGGTTGTTTTGTATGTAATTGATTTGATATCATTAAATAGATGATACTTTAAAAACAGAGAAATAAATCGGTTTCCCACCATTTTTGTATTGTTTTCTTTCCATCAAAATAGCTGAATGTAATGAAGAAATTTGATAGATTTTGAAATTTAAAAAACGGCTGTTGAACACAAAACAGTGATCTCATATAACTGCTTGTGGATAGATCATAATAGATTCTATGCCTACACATTAACTTTGTAAAAAGTCTTTTTTTACTTCTTGCAAATAGCCAAGGGTAGTACAGAACGGTATTATTTAACAACACATTGTGAATTTGCTAATCTGCGATCCTAAAACAGGTGGATAGGTAATTTGGTGATAATAAATTATTAGCAATATGGGATACATAAATAATAAATATTTGTTAACCAAAACCATTGTGAATATTTTCAGTAGGTTGAACTCTTTAATTTCTTGATTATGAAGCTTTGGACGTACATTTCGCTAAAATATTGCAATATACAATATTTTATCATTTTCAATACTTATTTTTAGCACAACATAAAACATAAAAAAATCATTAACGAATTCCTTAAGGATTTCAATTTAATATCTCGCAGTAAATTTTAAACATCGTCTGATTGTGATAAAATTATGGTTCATTGATCGGTTAATATCATTCAAAGTCGAATTATCCTGTGTTTTGATGTGAAATGCGTGAGACCGACATACCAATTAATACCTTTTGGATACATTATATCAAAAGTTTGACATCTTAAAGATCATCGTGGAGACCGTCAAATGTCAGCTCAATAACAAAAAGAGAAAAAGCTCTGTTATCTTTTAACCTAATGTAGAGCGTCAGTGTAAAAATATTATAAAGGCGAGATATCGAGTAGCCGAAGCATTTTGCGAAGTGACTCCTTCTGGGCCGCACATCCTCGCGACGCGCACGAATTATCATACCTATCAAGTATATTGATACCAATAGTGAATGCATTTGTAACGTAAAAATGTTGATAAGATTAAATAAAGTTTTTATACTAAGTCTATTAACTGTAGTCTCAAGGAGTAGCATTGTCGATGAAAATGTGGGCGATTTTTCCGCAAAAACAGGAGCTTTTTACACCAATGATGCTGTAATTATTAATGGTAAGTTTAAAATTATTATTGCAATTAAACATAAAATTAGATGATGATTAGTTATTTATTATTCTTTACTTTATTTTTGTAACAGAAAAGATAACTCTTTACAGAATTAAATTAAAAAAATAACTTTTTATTTTATAATCAATGAAGTAATTATTTGTTTACATTTCGATTTCAAATGAAAAGAGTAAGTTAATTCGCATTCAATATTCTTATGACGTCGACAAACAATGACAATTGTATGAGGTTTTGAGGCTAGAGAAAGTTAAAATTTGCGTTAACGATGTCCGCAGTCCGGCAATGGAGACAGCGCGATAAATAAATACGAGTATTATAACAATACACTTTTCTTTTCAAAATAGATTTAAAATGTTATTTTCTACAATACATTATGTTAGTAAGTTTTGGTAAGTTATATTCATTTTAAGAATGATGTAAATTTTAAAATACGAATATTTTTTACGATTTTCCGTGTATGTGAATGTAATTGAAATCCTACTGGACTCGAAACACGCGAGTCATTATTCGAAAGATGCCGCGATATCGATTCAATGCAAATGCTCACACCCACGCCTTCCGAGACAACATCAATCACTCATTGTCCTCTATCCGTAACTTCTATGGACGCCTGTTACATTTTTTGCGGCTCAAATCGAGCATTAATTAAATCTAAGAACACGACGACGTTGACATTTTCTAGTATTGGGCTGCTGAACCCGGAATCCCTGTGGTAATAAATTGTTCTTATTGCTTATTTAAAATGCTTACGAACGACATTTTAATAAATGCTACGCCAACAACCATGTCGCTACTGGTTGTCAAATGCATCGCAATTGTAATTTAATTACGAATAAACTCTAATTTTAAAAGGTCAGTTAAATTAGTACAAAATTTATGTTAATAAAAGATAATACGATATTCATTTGTTACAAAATAATAATCAAAAAGAAACCTTGAGAGTTTAAACATATGTAATGGCAGGAGTCCGATGTGATGATATTTTTTACGTTAGGTAGGCCGTTTACTTAGACAGGTTATAGGCAATATAGCTTCACGCTACGATCCTTGGAAGCGAAGCAATAACAATAAACGTCAACCGATATGGCAAACTGCAAGATCAGACACGCTTAATCCAAATTTAACGCAAGAGAAACCGCAGGAACTGTGCTGATATATTTCATATATATATTACTAAAGAAAGTCTAGTAGTCTTTGTTAAATTAATATATAAATAATAACTATGACTATTTTAAATAGAAGTAACAAGTATATTTTATCATAATATTTCTTATAATAGTTTCACATTAAATGGGCTCTATAATAAATAAAACTTACATGACATAAAATTTAAAGTTACGATGTATTCATGTAATTGTTAACTAAGACGCGTGTCTTACTAAAATATACACTATCCTGGCGTAACAAGTAAATATGCGACATATTACTACTTCAAGGAGTAATGTAAGCTTGTATACAATCATTAATTAATGTCGTAGAAATTCAGACTTCACTTCGATGTTTCGGTCGCAAGTCGTGTTTACTATAGGCCTGTTCAAGGTCGGTTGTTTACTCGAAAGATTTTCATAGTTACTTATTTTTAAATTATTTTTATACAAACATATGATTATTTTTTGTCGTAACGTTAACAGCTTCATTTACATGCCTAACTTACGTTTGTTAAATATTTTTTTTAATTAATCAATCAGTGTAAGCATTTGTATTTTTTTTTTGTTATGTTTGTTTATTCACAGTTTAGTTCTTTGTTAACTTAAAAGTTATTAAAATCTGGCAATATTACATAAACCGTTAGCGCCAAAAATAAAATTTTCGCTAAAATGAATTAGCTGCTGCTTACTGCTTATTACCTTAGACTAGAAAAAAACAATTCGAAAAACACATTGATTTTTGGCGACGAGCGGTCAATAAGTACATCGTATCATACTTGGCTACTGCGTCGTCCATACAAAAATAAGGGAAAAATTCATGATTGTTCTTTCCGATTATCACAAAATGTAGATATACTACCAATACATGTCATTGAGCTCCTTGGCTAAAAATATACGTATTAACAAAATTATAAACCATTTATATAAGTACTTAGTAATTAATCATCTTATTTATTGTGACAGATACAAAACAAAAAGTCAAAGATTTTCTTGAACTTTACATTCTAGGCGTAAATCAAGAAGGCGATTAAAAATAACCCAATAAAAATGTATCAATTCGTAAGTCGTGTTATTGGAATGTGTTTATTACAACTTAAAATGTTAAATGAGCAATTCATGTATTTATTAACAAAAACTTAAGCCTCACTTTAGAATTTCAATGGAGAATTACATTATTATTTGTTGCTGTTGAATCTTGCTGCTGATAAATTATTATATTATAACATAAATATAATAATAATATAATATTCAATGTTTATTTACATTAAAACCTTAAATAAATACAAATAAAAGTTAAAAATAATTACTGTACAAATCGTGATCGCGTAGAATGGTCACAAGATTGCTAGCAGCATTTCCTCGTTGAATCGCAATTCCGATTCTCTGGACGAAAAATGAACCATGTCCTGTCATGTATACAATGAATTATAAATAAATAAATTAATTATGTTTTATAAATTTTATTTTTATTTGTATCTATTTAAAGTTTTTTGTGTATAAATAAAGAATTATATATACACATATATATATATTTAGTGTATTTCAAAAATGGCTCTAACGATTTAGCGTAATATCTTTTTTGACAAGGATTTACTTTTTTTCATAACTATAGGTTGCCTCTTTTAAAAAAAGGCTATTTTGAAACAAGTAGTTACCAGTCGCCCAGAAACATTACCATAAGTTTAAAACAATAGATTCTAAAAACTTATATATTTTGTAGCTTGTTAGTGAAAGCTTACCAGGTTAATTTGATAAAATAAAATAATGTGTTTTTCGGACATGTATACCTACTTTGATAAAGCAACAAATAATAGGAGCAAACGAAGCAAAAAAATGAAATAAGCTCCTAAAACTAAAACAACACACAAAAGTATAATTTTTACACATCACATACTTACACTAATTATGTCAAATTTTATACGTATTAATCATCATTGAATTTATAAGAAACAATTTACAGATATATAATTGATATCAATGATATAAAATAATTAGGTGTGCTTATATTAATATTCAAGTTCAATGTTCATGCTATTAAAATAAAATTGGATTCCAATACGCTGATAGTATTCGAACACCGTTATGTCGACACAAAATAACATGTTTGCACGTTGAGACCGATGCTTTTTCGACGCTCACTGAATATCAAATTAGTGACCACTTATTGCTCACTGCGCCCATCACCAGCCAAAAATAGAAATAAAATATGAAACTCTTCATTATTTCGTTAACATATTTTTATTACAATAACACTCCTTTTTATTTAAAACTAATAAGTAGACTGATGATGATGATGATGATGATGAAGTAGACTGGCGAATAAACGATTATCGCCACCGCTTTGACGCTTTAAGAAATATTGACCAAGTATTACATGGTCAATTTGCCACCACTTTAGGGGACTAATCGTAAGATGTTATGACCCATAAGACTGCAGTTACAATAGCCCACTAACTCTCATGGAACACAAAAATACTAAATAGTGATTTAGAGTTACCTACCCAGGTGGGCTTGCACGAAGCAATACCACCAAAAATGTGAATGTCCCATTGCTGGGCAAATACCTCTACCGTTAGAGAAGACTCGCGAGCTTATTCCAACGCGCTTCGGATCGGTGGGTATACATGTGACAGATCACTTTACGATACTTTGGAAACATAAATTAAGCCAGTTTAACTTCACAAAAGTCATGTCGCCTGAATTTCAATCCAACTCATCTCATCTCTCTGCATTGAACCACCTTCGCCTATTGGCATGTATTCACAAATGTTTATATCAACTTCGATCATCATAGTTAGACTTATAATTCCAAAATTAATTCTGTCTGCATGTTTTTTCGTCATCACGCCCAAACCACTGAACCGGTCGCAATTTAATTTGACATAAAGGTAGCCTGGGATTAAGATTAAAACATTTGTAATGACGAGATAAATAAATATGACGCGGATGAGGTCGCAACGAACAGTTTATCTAATAAACAAAAAAGAAAAGTATTTTTGTCTATTTACTTGTATAGCTAATAACAAAATACGTTATAAAATTAATGTATCATATTATATAACTTTCCCAAATCAAATAATGAAGTTTTCAACTTTAATACTTAATGATAATATATGTTTAATGCTTATCTAAATTATATACGAAACCAAGAGGCAAGTTATGATAATACGAAATACAATTATTTTGTTTTGACGACCAAGATGTTTTTTTAAATTTTAAACATCCTCTCTCGATACGACATCAATTAAAACTGTAAATAACTTGATGGTGGATTATCATAGCGCGGCACTTTTTATGTTATTATGTAATGTTTTAAAGTAACTTAAATATATCCGTCCGATTATCGATAGGTCCGATATACCCGAAATGTAGCATAGTTACTCTTTTCGTGTTGTAGAAGCTAACTAAGAAATGGGGGAAACTTTGTGAATTTAACCCGTACGAAGTCGGCAGCTAGTATTTACATATATATTTCAGTTATCATATTTAGTACCTAACAAATTATAATAGGAGTTCAAATGAGGTGGTCAAAAAAGTACATTCCACGCACTTAGCCGGAGCTCCCCAATACCAGCTTCTACCCTTTGACCGCATTCAACGTAGAGCAGTTCGAATTGTCGACTATCAAACTGTTATCGACCGGCTTGATCCTTTGGATTTGTGTAGAGATGTTGGGTCACTTTGTATCCTCTATCGCATATATCACGGGGAATTTTCTAATGAGTTGTTTGGCTTAGTCCCGGCCGCTGAATTTCACCACCTGACATCGCGCCAGAACTCAAAATTCCATCCTCACCACCTCGATGTCTGTAAATCCACAAAAGCGCGATTTTTAAGGAATTTAATGCCTCGCAATCACTCTGTGGAACCAGCTTTCGCCGGCGACTTATCCGAACCGATATGACATACAAACCTTGAAGAAGAGAGTGTACTCATTCCTCAAAGGCCGACAACGCACCTGCGAGTCCTCGGGCGTCCATGGGCGGTGGTAATCAGTTTCCATCGGCTGAGCCTCCTGCTCGTTTGCAAGAGGTGTTATATAAAAAAAACACATAGATAGTAAACATATTGTACAATAAAAATTGCAAAAATGAATTACTACGTAGGTAAATACGTATATACCATCTCTGAACTTGGGAGTTTTTATTTCAAAATATTATGTAATGCAAGATGAATTTTAAGTACCGTTTGTCAACTTTCATCACAATGGACCACAAAAAAAGATAAATACTCATCAAGGCATTTGACATTTTTTTTATAAAAATCGTAATCTGTCGCATAATTTATTGATAACAATCTTATTAAAGGCTTTTATGAAAATGTTTACGTCTATTCTGTTGTAATGCCGAGTTACTTAAGTTTATTTATTTATAGCAACTTAATTTCCCAATATTCACGAATATAATTCATTGGTGTAAATTAAATGCGATACCTATGCAAATCGCTATACAGGAATTGGCCATGTACTTTACCAATTATTAACAGTTGGTTACGATTCTATTTCGATCCAATTTCGACCGAACCGCAACTGGATCGTTGTTAGTAGGATAAGAAAACGGTATTTTTTTTATTTTATATTTCACCTTTCGGAGTAAATTATAAAATTAAATGATTAACAATAAAACATTTTTAAAAACAAGTCAATTACGCCCATAAACCAACCAGTTCTATAATTTATACAGTTACTGTCGCCAGGCCCCGTCTTTAGTATAGTATAGTAAGATGAAATAATGTTCCTTTATTTCATCTTACTATTATCGTGCAATATATTATATTAGTGTCATAATTCGTAATAAACAACAGCTTAACAGTTGTCGTATCGTATTTCACTTGCATAAATAATGCGAGTAAAATACGATTAAAAACCGTGCCCTTCAACGCTTACGTTATTAGGTACGCATTCCTGCTTAATAAAACTCATGATGAAACAGAACTTAATATTATTTCTATAACTCAACTGACACACACAAACACCCATACACCAACACACATTCGCACTTATACAACACATATAAATACAGAGATTTACAGTTTACTCTTTAATTGACTTAAAAATACTTAACTTTATATTATATTAGCGTTTTGTCTGCGGTTTCACCCGCGTAGATCACATTCCCGTGGGGATACGGGGACAAAATTCAGCCAATTTTATTCGCTGATAATGTAGCTTTTCATTGATAAAAAAAAAAAATTAAAATCGGCGTAGTACTTTAGGCGCGAAAGCGTAAAAAACAAAAATAGTCACATTGACATTTATAATAGTAGTAAGGATGGTGATATTTCTGGTTTTATTTTTTAAAGCCGTCAATAATAAATTCTAAAGCTTAGATAGTGTCGCTGAGGCATACCAAAATTAAGAAAATCAAAACAATAGAAAAAGTACACCACAGCTACGAATAATACGTCTGTGACCATGATGTCGTGTAAAAATTCAGTGACTTGCCCGGGTTTGAACCCGCAATCTATGGTTGAGATTCTTGTTCCAAGCCACTAGGTCACTTCGCACTTATTCTTAAAGCAATTTTAATTCCAGTAGCCGCCGAGAGAGTGAAGCGCGAATCAAACAACACACGAGATGGAAAACAACTATTATTACGGCCCAGACAGGTAAGTTTATTTTTGTCTCTAAAGGTTCAGCCATATTTCTTACGCGACCTATACTTTAAAGAATCAAACTAGTATATCGTACGTAATCAATGTTAAACTTTGTTCAAAACTTGGTGCTTTTAATAACTACCTCAATATACAATGAACGACGTTTTTCCCACAGGACATTTGGTTTTTCAACGGATAATCTGAAAAACAGATTTATTTCGGTGTGATATTGTTTTTCGTATGTTATATATTAACTTTTAGGTAGTGTAAAATACATTGTTTTGTTATGTAGTACATATTATTTTTAACCAACTTCAAAAAAAGAGAGGTTCTGAATGTAACTATATTTCCTTCCGTCATTTATGAAAGAATTTGCAAAATTATTTTTTGCTTTCTTCCTATTTGGTCCCATTTAAATTGGAAGAACTACACTACCTCTAAGTGTGAAGTAAAGTGAAGTCGCTTTTATTTTTTTTAACACAATTCAAATTTTCAATTAGGCAATAAATGTTGCTATATTTTACATTATTTTTTAAATAGGCATCTAACGATGCAGCGTATGGATTTGAATGTGAGACGACAATCGGCAAGAAAGGGACATGTAAGAGCTTCCGCGATTGCTACCCGCTTTTCAAAGTAGTCGATCTCTCTGGCTACAATGGATGGGTTATGGGCCACTACGACACTTGCAGTTATAAAGGAAATGATAACACAGAGGCAAGTACCTAATCTTTTTTTTAAAGTGATTCAGAGGCAATCTCTTTACAAGAGTTACAGTAGCGATATTGCTTTTTACAATCATAATATCACCTACTAGTACTAGTAAACAAGTAGTCGTTTTATATATTTATAATGCTTAACTAAAAAACACTAAACAAATATACATAAAACTTATACCATAATATGCAGTGCGTTTTGAGAGAAGGTTTTATATTATATACCTAAGTAGCTTGCGATTCGCAGTTTCACACGCTTTAAAAGACTGGACTTAACAATCGTAAATTATTTTTTTTCCTTTTCTGGCGTTTATCTACACTGTTTGAGCACTGTTTGAGCAATATTCTGCCAATGTCAGCGTAAATTTTATACTATTGTTAGATAATTATTCTATTTAATGTCATAATTTTTTAAATGCCATTTCTTGGAACGCATGTGCAAAGTTTCATATGATAGGTTTTTGTACACATAATAATATAACACATGGTGCAAGATGACTTGAATCATTTTAACAATGTGTGGTTCGTATACCTTTCTTGACTTGTAACTCGTTTACCTTGCTATGTTTCTGAAACGTGCAACGCCTAGAAAGCTTAAATTGTATACCTGTTATCTTTTGTATCTACATCCACTAAAATTGCACTTGACATTGTTCGTTTTTTATCTGTTTAACATAAAAATATTCCGTACTTTTTTGCAATTTAGTTGTATATATTTGTTTAATGTTATTGTGTAGGCAGACTGGCAAGTGAGCCACCTGATGGCAATGTGGTCAATACCGTCCATAGATATTAGTATCGTAAGATATATTAACCAGCCCTTACAACGCCATTGCGCAACCAACCTTAGGAACTAAGAAGTTATGTCCTTTGCACCTGTATGTTGTCGTTGTTGTTTAACCGTCGGCTTTAAGCCGTCAAATCTCGAGTCTGGCCATTAAAATGTTATTGAGTATTTACGTCAATAAAGTCTCAATAGAAACAGTATTAATACTTTTGAATGCACGCTAAGACTTTGGTCCTGCGTTGAACTCTTTTCGTTCATGTCGGATTTTCTGTCCCATTGGAGTGACCATGATAATTAAATACGATGTTTGTGAACCGTTTTTTTTTTTAAATTTAATCATAGGTGTTTGGTGTCTGTTGCACGGAGCCCGTGGGAACACCTCCGCAACAGGAACCAGACGTGCAACGGTTCGGTTTACTGCAACCAGCGTTTTCTTCATCATTGACCAAGTTAGTAGTACAATAGGTTATTACATACCACACCGTACCAATAATATTATATTTCAATCATCACATTATCTTATAATTGTTATTCATAGAGAATATCACTGTTAGTCATAACTTTTACAAATATTTACATCATTGCGATCTTTTTAGCCTAATTTATTTAGATTGGTAATCTAAAACTAGAATGTAAAGCTTTAGTATTTGGGATGAGTTAATGACCTATGGATTTAATGTTTTATAATAGCTTCATGCCAGCATCACTTTCCGCACAATGGCCATTTAATAACTACAATCAAATCGCACAATGGCCGCCAACAATACCGCCGCTACCGACTCATCCGCCAGATCACTCAGCGCCCACGCACCCACCATCGACTGGTAAATATACTTACAAGTAATAATCTATACTAATATATAAAGGTGAAGAGTTTGTTTGTTTGACCCGGCTAATCTCGGTAACTACTGGTTCAAATTTAAAAAAATAAATTGTGTTGTATAGTCCTTTTATCGAGGAAGGTTCTAGGCAGTAGCGTAACTATAGGGTGGCAGGGCTGGCAAACCGCCACGGGCCCCCGACCCGACAGGGTCCCGTTCCAAGAGGCCCTGAGTTCAGAATTTTCAATAACATTTTACGAATTTTTGCTTACTCAGATTGAGGACCCCGTATCTTTGGTAGCTACGCCCTTGCCTCATGCAATGGATTTGCCACGAGCCTCAGTTGGTTTATTTACGCCACTGGCCTAATAGCTCATTTTTATTCATTATATTTTTATTAATTATACAAGGGTGAAACCGCGGGCTCAGCTAGTAAAAAATAATGTAAATTAAATATCTAATATTGTGTTAATATTTTTTATCGTTTATTTTTTTATTTTTAGTTGTAGGTGTTACAACAACAAAACCACCACTAGTTCCATCGAACACTCCTCCTACAACAACTTGGGGCACAAAACCTCCAGCCAGTACCACTAAACAGGTATAAAAAAAAACTATTAAATATATTGTCGAAGTTAGAATATACTAATGGAATATTGTATATTATTTAAATAGCCTGTGAACAAATAACAAAGTGCATTTATTTGTTTCCGTAATTTTGTCAAGGCTTGCTCCGAAAAGTTATCGAAATCTTTTGCGAAATTTATTAGCCTTATTCTTTTCTCTAGACTTGGCCTCCAGCATATCCTACTCAGCCGACGAAACCTACATCGCAGCCCAGCACTGATACATCATGCGGCATAAAGAATGGACCACAGGTATATTATATATTGGTGATTACATGTTGTTAGGAATATGTCAATGTGAAATTGTCTATTTGTGAGGTTGGTCCATAACGGAGACCATATCATAATTAATACATAAATAGTGTCAAAAGACATATTATAGTGATAATAATAAACATATCAGATCAATTCTGTTACAGTTGATTCGAGAGAACTAACTTTTATGCTTAACTAAATGGCTTAACTTAAATGGTTACACCTGCATTTAGCCTGTATTGCAGGTAACGATTATTTTATTAGCTGTCAAAGTAATGAGCACGGTCTTATACACAGGTCTATTAACGATAGTGGGGGTACGTCGCGACGTACTCCCACTACTGCCGACGCGTCGGCTTAATTATTGCGCTGTTCTGTTCAATTTACGGCCGCCAGAGGCATGACGATAGATGAGTGTGCTGTGCAATGAAGACAGAATAGTATTCTGTCTCTTTTTCTCTCACACGTAACGCATGCGTACCGCGTGTCACTCAACCGGCACGTGACCGCACCCATCGATAACAACGACGAACAGCGGCGTTGACATTAAAGTTATATCACGATCGTACCATTCTCTCATCACTGGAATTGGGCTCCGTTGAAAGACCTGTATCCAAGACCGTGGTAATGAGTCTTGGAATTATATTATAGAATGTCAAGTAAATTGGGGATGATATCCGTCGACATTAGTTCACTTTTTTTATTGCTTTTTTGTTAGTCACGTTTTTTAACTTACGATGATTAACTAACTCTATTTAAGCAATTAAATAAAGCACTAAATCTCTAACACAAAATACCACCGAGCACTATTATTTTACGACATTATGAATGCCAATATCAAAATAATTAAGTTATGGCAACACAAAGCTTTATTAGGCCTTAAAGATTAAAACGTTATCCTAGAATTGATCATACCAATAGCATGAAAGTAGATGAAGCAGTAGTATTATTGAAGACATAATGTGTTCCTGCAGACATATGGCAGTACTTATGAGTCTCAAGACGAGGAACGTATAGTTGGCGGTCACAACGCCGAACTGAACGAATGGCCGTGGATAGTGGCGCTGTTCAACAACGGACGGCAGTTCTGTGGCGGGTCGCTGATGGATGATTCACACGTGATATCAGCTGCCCATTGCGTTGCACAGTACGTAGCTATTTCAAATCACTGTATTCTATTTGAGATAGGTAGCGATGTAACTACAAGCACGAGAGACATAAACTTAAGAGTTTGGAAGGCTGGTGGCGCATTGCCGATGGAAGGAACGGTCTCTATTTCTTACAGCGCCAATGTCTATGGGGAGGGGGGACTAGTTGCCCATCCACCCACCTATTTAATGAAAAAACGTCATATTCTAATTACACTTTTATTTATATCATCAGCGGTTACCAAGCAAAGTTTGGAATCTTAAAACAATTCGAATGACTGTATGCCTAAATTTTATTTGTTTTTGTACATTTTATAAATACAATATAGCATGACGTCCTGGGACGTAGCACGGCTGACAGCAAGACTCGGTGACTACAACATACGCACGAGTACAGAAACGCAACACGTAGAAAGGAAAATCAAAAGGGTGGTCAGACATCGAGGGTTCGACATGCGCACTTTGGTATGGACTGACAAACCGTTACTGCGATTTTATTCTTTCAAATTTCAGATATATATTTATAGAGCCAGCAAAACTTTACTGGTGGTAGAACTTTGTGCAAGCTCGTCTGGGTAGGTACCACCCACTTACTAGATATTCAACTGCAAAACAGCAGTACTTGTTATTGTTGTGTACCTAGCTACCGATTCAATAAAAAAAAATAGAAATTATTAATTATATTATTTTAAATGCTTATAAATGTATATTACACACACAATAACATACCCAATCTCAAGAGATTAGCCAACAGCGCAGGAGATATTGTAGTGCACAAGTGTGTCTGCGATTTTCTGAAATATTTGACTTCCGATTGGTCCCCTTTTGATCGTCCCGTAGTAATAAGGTCCTCCAGACCGATTTCGGCCACGGCGGCCAATCTCAAGAGAGATAGCCAACTGCGCAGGACATATTATAGTGCACAAGTGTGTGCGCAAACACAGGTGCACTCTCTTTTCCTTAGCTCTCATAATCCGATGGGACGGCAATCCGACACGACCGGAAAGAGTTCAGGGGCAGGACCAACGGCTTAACGTGCTTTCCGAGGCACGGGAGTGTACACACTTCCAACCCCCTTCCGTCCCGTAGTAGTCAGCCAACATCCTTGGACTCCATCTACGCTGGTAACGCTTCTCCATCTTTGAGTTTCTGATGGAACCTTTCTCCATGCTCATCACTTACGACCCCTAAATTCTCTGTGAAAAAATCTAGATGTGAGTCTAGAAAATGAATTTTAAGCAACAAATTGCAATCCAAAGCTTCATATGTCAATAGGAGCTCGTTAACCAATCCTTTATAGTTCTCACTTTTATAGTTCTCACTCTTATGGTTACTCAAAAATTTGCAACCACGTTTTTGAAGCATTGCCAAGCTGATTTTTCTAAAACGTTTAATTTTTCTTCAAATTTCGGATCTTTTATCAATTCCCTGATTTAGGGTCCTACAAAAATGCATCGCTTATTTTGGGAAATTTCTCAGCAGTCTGAAACATGATCTCTAGGCTCAGTCCATATCATGGGAACAGCAAACGGCATATGACGTGATCCTTTCTTCAAATTAGTTAATTTTTTTACACATGTTATGCAACAAATATGTGGGACCCAACCTTTGTCCTGATGAGCCACCGCAAAACTAAAATACTCGTGATAGCACTTCAAAATAAATTCAGAAAAATTTTGCCTACGATTTTTGAAAGTCAGTTCACTACAAGTATAACAGAAAGAGTAAGGATCGTTAATACACTTTCTCGGCATATTCATAAAAGCACAGAAGTTAAACAAATTCAAAACAATCAAATTTATAACGAAAACAAATATACATAGCACGCTTTTTACAGCCGTACATATGCATTTATCGCTGCAATACCGAAAATGAACTTGACCTCATCACAAGAAAACTGAGGGTGATTGAAACAAAGTAAGGGCGTTTTCGTAATGAGGGTAGGTAGTCAAAACACGATCATCTATCAGAGTTCGTGTGGCATGACCACTGTTAACCAGTGTAATCCGACGGGACGCCAATCCGACACGCCCGGAAAGAGTTCAGGCGCAGGACCAACGGCTTAACTTGCTTTCCGAGGCACGGGAGTGTCCACACTTCCAACTTCCATACTCCGGGCTGCTACTGAGAATTTTCTGACAGAAAAACCCAACAACTATTTATTGGCCCGACCTGGGAATTGAACCAAGGACCACCAGGTCTGCGGCCTTATCCACTAGACCAAGGAGGCAGTCATATAACTATAGCAATATATCGTCAGTCGTCAGTAATCCCTCTTTATTTCCAGTACAACGACGTTGCAATTCTTACTTTGGACCAACCTGTAACATTTACAAAGAATATTCGCCCCGTATGTCTGCCCGGCGGGAGCAGAGCGTACTCCGGGCAGGTCGCGACTGTCATTGGGTGGGGAAGTTTACGAGAGAGTAAGTACGAATTCACCTATAATAATATGTCTAAAAAGGAGCTGAAAAGGTTCTAGTAGATTGAATTTAAGCGATCGACTAATAGACAATAAAGCACGGTAGTCATGGTATTTACAAGCTGCGACTAAAATAAATCAAAAATTAAATCGTAATAACTTTACCACCCAGCGTGTTCGTGTTTTCTTTTTTAATAAAATTCTTTGGTGTTGAAAAGGGAGGATCCTCCGACCAGACGGGTGTTGGTCTGGTGGGCTACCGCCCGACGGTTGTTGTCGGGTTCTTGTATATATGTTCAATCGCTCGGATTACTTTAATATCGCGATGTAGGGTACGTCAGTTTTTAGTTTACGTATGTGGCGAGATAGATGTCGCTACATCACTCCCCTCCGAGACCGGAGGTCGATAGCAGGTTGAGTCGTCCATATGTCTTGTGATGTTTGCCGGGCCAGTGGAATGTTCCAGTGAGTCGGAACCAGATGCCGCATAGTTCACAGTGAGTCGGAACTGTCTGCGGTGATGCCCCAGTGAGTCGGGGTGATGCTGCAAATGCTCCAGTGAGTCGGAGTGGTGCAGTGCTGCGTAGTGGCTGGCTGCTGCGTCGACCAGGAGAGAAGTGCGTCTCTGCTTGCTGACCGGCCGAAGTGCAGTGTGCTGTGCCAAGGTCGCTGAGAAGACTGTGGGTGATGACCAGGAATGCGCGTCCGCTGCATGCTGGTGGTCAGGATACCCGTAGTAGTCGTGGATGCTGGCTGGCTGTATGACTCGCTGCTCGAAAGCTTGAGGAAGTGATGATGACGTCACGATGACGTAGTTTTTGCGAAGGCTGCGCTGACGTTCATGCTCGGGGTCACCAGTTTGGTGTTGAGCATTGAAAAGGGAGGATCCTCCGACCAGACGGGTGTTGGTCTGGTGGGCTACCGCCCGACGGTTGTTGTCGGGTTCTTGTATATATGTTCAATCGCTCGGATTACTTTAATATCGCGATGTAGGGTACGTCAGTTTTTAGTTTACGTATGTGGCGAGATAGATGTCGCTACAATTCCAAGGTCGAATTTGAATGTAACGTTTTATGTCTGTATGTAACATTAGTTATTTGTAATCTTACAATCTTAAAATTTGCACCCTAAATAGATTGCACCTACACAGGCATTCTAAGATGTTTTAAACAAATAAATGATTAATATTATTATTATTACCAACCCAGATATTTATAGTATGATTCCTGTTCTTAAATAGTATCTCAAAAGTACTACTCTTTTTCCTCTAGGTGGTCCTCAACCCTCCATTTTACAAGAGGTGTCAATTCCGATCTGGACTAATTCTGAGTGTCGACTAAAGTACGGCTCCGCAGCACCGGGAGGTATTGTCGACCACATGTTATGCGCTGGTAAAGCCAGCATGGACTCTTGCAGTGTAAGTAACTATCGAGTAATCATCATCAAACATACTTTTTCCTATTTTGTGATGGAAAAAGTAATAATAGTACTTAAAACATGTCTGATAATGTCTATGACGTATTTATGTAACCATAATAAATCATGTGGCATAGAGAATGGACCATAGGTGTATTATATATTTGTGATTACATGTTGTTAGAAGTATGTCAACATCAAATTGTCTATGGTATCATCTTAATATCTTTGATTCCTCGTAATAATTTAACATATAAATAGTAAGGTGCACAAACACTTCAACTTAAACCTTGATTGAAAAAATATGCCAGTATCGCCTTTTAGCTGAAGCTTGGTTTATATAACTTTTTACAGGGAGACAGTGGAGGCCCACTCATGGTGAATGAGGGTGGTCGTTGGACTCAAGTGGGTATCGTTTCCTGGGGTATCGGCTGTGGCAAGGGACAGTACCCTGGCGTTTACACGCGTGTCACCTCCTTCTTACCTTGGATACAGAAGAATTCCAAGTAAAGACAGTTATAAGGATAAATGTTCAAGGATTTCGAGATGGAGGTCTATGTATAAGCTGTAGCCACTAAAGAAGAATATTGCTTATTATTTACATCTCAAGTGAAAATATTTTTGTACACAAAATTGTTTCCGGACAAAATAGAAAAAAAAAAATGGTCAATCAATAAACAAAAACAAAAAGTCAAATTACAATCATACTTCTTTATGGCTCAGACAATAAATCAATTATCTTGAGAAAGATAACTTAAAAATGTATTCTTGTCTTTCTTAATGAATTGTTATTTTTATTTTCAATTATTGGAATGTAATGCCATTAAATTGTGCCAATATAGTTTAAGAGCTATAAATAAATAAACGAATACCTTGATATGTTATTTATTTAAATAATAAAATAAACCGAGATTAATTCTAAAAATATATTATATTAATAATTACAATTACCAATTCTTATAATCCATAATACAATATTACAGCATTTTCTGAAGTTTATTAGTTTAGAATGGTATGAAATGCATCAGATTGTAATATGAACTTAATAATATGGATAATATTTAACATTATTTATTTAATTTAGGCTAATATATTAACATCAAAATATCACATGTCTCACAATTGGATAATATGTACTTCTATTACATATCAAAGTTGGACACATTGAGGTGCTGCAAAATGTTACGAGCTGTAAAAGAAAACACAATTATTACAGGCTGCTCTTCAAAGCGTTTACAAATAAACTAACTAGATTGAACTTGAATCATTTGTCTATATTAATACTATAAATGTGATAAAACTCTGTCATGGTTTCATGGCTAAAACACTGAAACGATTTTGATGAAATTTGGTATGAAGCAAGCCTGACCAACAAAGGACATAAGCAATTTTTTATAACACACCTGCCTCCTGGGGGGGCATCTCTGGCGAAGAAGTGGGAGCAATCAAGTTAATATAAGAAACTGTTCCATAATACGCATAATAAACGTAAAGAGAACAAAAATAAAGTTTCTGTACTAATGACTGACAGACTGGGCCCTTTTTTATATTAATTGAATAAGCTGTTAAATTAATTTCAATTATACATGATGGCACAACGCTATACACCAATACATTTTGAAAGATTGATTTACTTTTGTTGGTGCTAGTCCTACTCTTAATCTCTATAAGCGCATTAATTCCACATAAATGTAGACAGTAATAAGCGAGGCCGACCTTGAAAGTAGCCCGTATCGTAGATGTCGTCGAGCGTGGGCACGAAGGGCGGCTCGGCGAGCAGCTGGCGCTCCCAGTCCACGCGGCGGAACAGCGGCATGCGGCGCACGGCGCCCGCGGCCGGCCGCGCCGCCGCCTCCGCCGTCAGCAGCGCCTCGATCGCGCGCACCGCCTCCGCCGACAGCGCCTCCTCGCCCTCCGGCCACTCTATGTCTGCGGGAAACATACGACGACACGTCGGGACTATCGGTCTAAGATTTGAAGCAGAACAGTATAAGGGTGGTACCCAAATACATAACGAAACAGATGAGAACTCCCAGCGTTTCCGTCAGATGAGGATTTAAGACGGAGTATTAAAAAGCTGAAGCGATACGATGTCTTATGATTATATTAATAAAGAGTAGAGAATTCATGACAAGGCAATCACGCGAAATCTATTGCAGTTGAACATACAAACAGACACTCCAACATATCTACCTACATAGACATTATCTAATAAATAAATATTGGCCACTCATTCATACTACCCAAAGTTACCGTCACCGTACTACAAGAACTACAATTTACGATTTTCTTTGACATGGTTCCAACTTCCATCCCATTCCGATAGCGATTTCTAACAAAGTTATGGCTATGAGACTAATTATAATGAAGGGAACCAAAATTTATTATTGATTTGACTTTCGACATTGAAAATATAAATTCTCACTTCTAGAGAGTATGTTTTTGAATACAGCTTGAGGAGTTTCATCGTTGAAAGGCGGCACGCCCGTCATGAACTCGTAAAGGCACACGCCCAGTGCCCACCAATCGACGGGTGGGCCGTGTCCTTGTCTGGAATAAAATATATTCACTTTAACAAATACAATATTAAAAAATATTATCACAATATTTTGACGTAAAATTATGTTTGAATGCGTCCGAATATAAATTCAAGTTCAATTTCAATATTTCTTTCATGTTAAACAGCCCATTATTGAGGATTAGATATAAAGAAATAAATTCTATGCAAGCCTGCCTCCTGAGTCTAGTGCTTAGATTTAAGGCCGCAAATCCCGAACTTTCAAGCCCCGGGTTGGGGTCAATAGAAAGATTAGGTTTTTCGGCAGCGGCTGATACTGAGAATCTCCCAGTGTGAAGCTGGAAGTGTGTACACCCCGTGCCTCGGAAAGCACGTATAATACTAAATAAAACTTTATATATTTACTTTAGCAATAATTCCGGCGCGAGATAGTCCGGAGTACCAAGTATCCTTTGATCGGAGACTTGGTTTCCTCTTCTCACACTTTTTGGTGTTCTGTACGGCGTATGTGCCGTAGCTATAGGCGTTTTACACAAGTCCGTAGGAGATTTACTATCTTCGCCCTAAATAAAAAATCAAATAAAAAAAGAATTTACATTTATTTATAATTATGCTGTTACCATGATTTAATAAAACTGTTTTTATTCTAAGATCTGATAATAACTTCTCAATGAATAATAAAAATTACATATAATTGGAATAAAATAGCAGTTATATTAAAAGTAGTACATAAGATAAGTGATTTTGCTGATGTGCCTATGAAACATTTATTTATTTTTAAGATTTAAGAAAATTCTTCAATGTCATGTTTCTACTATTTCATTTAATGTTTGTAAAATATTTATCGTTTAGAATAACTTAACTAAATAGTTTCAAATAATACCTTGCTCAGTCTTCTCGTAGGAAATATCTCCAAGCTTGTGGAAATATGTTTGCCAAATGTAAATGACTTCTCTTTGACGCTTGAATTTGTTTCATCGAGTGGTAGATTGAATCTAGTTGCTTTCTTCTTTGTTTCTGGTGACTTGTTAGCTACTGGGGTTGAGAATATTACTCCTACATTAAAGTGATGACTGTCGTTCTGTGAAGCCCATCTGAGTATAGACAAAAACATATATTTCAACATTTATTTATAAAAACATTACATATGTAAGTGAATCAGTATTACAGATTAACTAATGACTGCGATTTTATAAGTAAACAAATTATTTGAGTATTATTTTGGAAATTAAATTCCTAACCTCTTTTTCAATACTCCTTTAAGTGGATTTTTACGTCTGTCAGGTGTAGGGTGTATTGACATCCTTTTTGGTGTATTTTGACTAACTTCCAGCTCTAAGGCCATTATTTCTTGGGTTAAGCCACTGTGGTTTTCCTTCGATTCTGCAAGGCTCATCACACCAGTCGGTGTGTCGCCATCACAGTCTAAAATTCTTTTCCTCTTCTTGGCACGAAAGCTGAAACAATTTAATTTGGAAAAATTGGTGATCATGTTTATATTCCTTACTCAACTGGGTTTTGTTTTTTTTAAATAAAATACATTTAAACAAACCTTGGTATTCTCTTTAAAGACTGACCTCTACACAATGGTGAGGTGGACTGATCATGTTGTGAATCTGTAAATATATTTGACTCGAGGGAAGAGCCATTGGTGCTACTGACATCTGTTGACTTATTGCCTTTTGAATTTGTACTGTTTTTAGAACTCTCACAAGTGTGATAAGAACTTAATGATTCTGAACCTGAATCTTGACTCTACAAATAAATGTACAATTTCACGATTAATTACACTGAAAAGTTAAATGATTAAAATGGCAATAGAAAAATTCAGCTTAGTATTAATAGGTCCTTACATATGAAATTTGCGTTTTGTCGTACTGACCACTTTGATCGACAATATCTTCTCTTTGGTTAAGAATTCCAAATTCAAATTTATAAATTCATTTAGCTTGTACATTTGAGTTTTGAAAACAGTCATTCATTTGTTTTTTCCTCATTATTTTTTTCTTTGTCAATGGCTGAACCCTGAGACCCAGCCAAATCCTGCCCTAAACGAAAATTGACTCAGAAAAAGTTACTTGTGAGTGTTTGGTGGACTAGCACCAGTGTCGTTCACTACAGCTTTCTAAAATCTGGCCAAACGATTACTGCAGATATCTATTGTCAGCAACTGCAAACCATGAAGGAAGAACTAGCTGCTAAACAATCGAGATTGGTCAATCGCTCTAGGCCACTGCTGCTTCACGACAACGCGACACACACACACACTGCACAACAAACAACCACTAAGTTAGATGAGCTACAATTGGAATATCTGCGACATCCACCATACTCCTCGGACCTTGCTCCAACAGATTACCATTTTTTCCGGAATTTCGACATCTTCTTACAAGGAAAAAAATTCAACTCCGATGCAGCAGTCCAAGCCGCCTCCAAAGAGTTTGTTGACTCTTGCCTCCATGATTTTTTTAGTAAAGGCATCAATGAATTATGTATGAAATGGCCAAAGTGCATAGATACAACGGTGCATATTTCGATTAATCAAATATATTTTACAAAAAAAAAATTGACTTTATATTCCTCCCGTACAAAACGCCAATTTCATATGTAAAGACCTAATATTTAATATAAAATACTTGCAGTAACATCGTCCAAGTTTATACTTTCTGCACTCATGAAAGGATGTATTCCTGATAGTTGCGAATGATCCAGTATAGGTGAATTTTCAAGTGTATCAATACCTTGAAAAACACTCTTCATTCTAGCTGGAAAATACAAAAACATTCAAAAAATTAAATACAAACTGTTAGATACCTAAGATTAATTTTATAGTAACGTCATACTAGTCTCCTTAAGTTCATCAAGAAGGTTCTCACAAGTTTCAGTGACGGAGGTATGTGTGCTGTCTCCACCTCCAGAGCCAAAAGAGAGATGAGAAGTGAGAGACAAAAGCTGCCCAGGTGTACGCATGTTCAAGCTTGGTGTACAATTGACAAAATCAGATATCTCCAAATCTGAAACAGTCAACACATTTCTGATATACTTTATTTTCTTATATGAGCTAACTTCATAAACATTTTTATTGCAAATAATCAAACGAACAGATTAATAATTCGTCTCAATTTACCTAGACAGGTGAAATAAGAATTTTATTTACTTCCCACTAATATTGCCCCTATCAAGTCCAATCTAAATCATCCAAGGGCCCCGATTAAACACACACAAGAACATTAACGAAAATTGGTCCAGCCATTTAAAAGAGAAAAATAAGGAGTACTAACATCTACTCAGTACTAAGGAAGAATTATAAAAAATAAAAGATAATTTATACTACAATTTTATTAGTTAAGTTAGCATTAGTTTTGTAAATTGATCCATATAAATAACAACTAAGTAAGAATATGTTTACACAGTAGAGGAGAGAATGAACATGTGATCCCTCTAAAAGAAATATTAACCATCTCAGTTCCTACTGTTGTAAGCTCATTGGATGGAATTCTAGTGTGCTAACGACATTAGGAACTAAGATGTGACATCTCTAGTATTTCCTGTAGTTACACTACGTCACTCGTCCATCAAACCAGAAAAGAATAATACTATATACAGCTGTTTGGAGACCAAAATGCACAAACCCACTACTACCAGTTTAGTTTAATTATTAATTCACAAAAATAAATCATCCTTAATATATAAGTTAATACTTATAACTTACATATTATAAGTTAAGGGGTAACACCACTGTAAATTTGGCCATAAATACATTTTTTTTATAAGATTGCCCCTTAATGCTTTAACCAGTAAATATAAAAGTATTCATGAAACATACCTCTATGTATTTCAATCTTAGATAAGCCAAAGTCTGTAAGTTTGACATGGCCACTTCTGGATATCAACATATTATCGGGTTTCAAGTCTCTATGAACTATATTGTGTTTGTGCAAATACTCCAATGCCAATATTACTTCAGCGACGTAGAATACTGCCATGGCTTCTTCTAAAAACCCATAAACACCTAGCAATGATTTCATATCACCCCCAACCATGTACTCCATCACCTTAAAAATATTTAACTCTCAGATGTATTTTAACAGTAAAAAATAACATACTATACAGTGTTAACGCCAAGCAACAACATACACGCAAGATACAAATTATAAATATTTGCTTTACGATAACCATCAGGCGTAACATTTTTTGACATGACGTTTCGCACATAAAGCACCACTTACTTGACAACAGCACCTTGTAATGTGAACATCGAAATAAATTGTTGAAGACTTATTTGAAGAGTTTCATTGAAATTCCAAATGTACACGAAGATACATACAGTGTGTAACAAAAATCTTGTCCGACCCGTGACGTGTTTATTAGGTATTGTGAGTCGATTCTATTTATGTAATCGTTTTTAATATTCTAAGCAAAAAATTTACCCCAAATAAAATTTTATTTTATTAAATGACGAAAATTACATGTCGACACAGATGCGGGCGACAATGCTCGATAGCTCTTAACTATCAGGGTAGAAAATTTAATGGACACGAGGTCATGACCTCAGTTGTCCATTAAATTTTCGTCATTTACAATTGAAAATGACAAATAATATTTTTATGGGTATTTTATTAGTATCTTAAAAATAATTACATGAATACCGACTCACAATACCTAATAAACACTTCACGGGTCAGACAGGGTTTTTGTTACATACTGTATAGTTATGTATCATAAGTAAAATTAAAAGAATTAAAGAACATTTTACCAAATATACAGATGATGCTGACTGAAGGGAATAAAACAAATGAACACAGAATGGGCTTCTGGACAAGGCCAATGCGTTTCGCTCAGTGACAACTTGAGTTACCATATTTTTATTAATCATATCCGATTTTTTCATAACTTTGATAGCATACAATTGTTCTTTATTGTTCTTTTTATGAGCGAGAAAAACTTTTCCGAAAGCACCGCGACTAATCGGTTTTACGATAGTAAAATCATTTATGTCTGGAGCCTGAAATAAATTTAAACATTTGTTAATAATGTATCAAATTAAATAAACATCATAACCACTAATAATTATTCGATAACTGATATGAGTCGAACCTTATTCGTGGTAATATCTTGATTGTAAGCATTAATCTTCTCTAAAATTGTGTGACTAGATGTTTGATCATCTAACTCTGAATCATTTGAAGTCATGATGAACTGTTTCACACAATCTTTTGTAAATGAGTCTGTCGAATTTTGTAGCCCTAAGTATTTCAATTCATTTTTAATTTAACGAGTTTAAAGCTTGACGACTTTAAGACACACAACAAAATTTTATCTTACACAACACAACAGTTAACGAATTTAAAAACACTGACATTTCTTTGACACTAAAAAGTGCTGCCATGCCAAAATTTCTACGGGTGTACTGATGTTTTATAATCACACTGAAGAATATAAACTCAAAACCATAAAATTTATAAATTATAAGGCCTTGTATAATGATTCATTAATTGCTTCAATTTTAATATAATGAGTTAACTATTTTTTTTTCATACAAACCCCATTAAAAATCTCACATGTATTTACAATATACCATTATATTTAATTATGCCACGACAACAAATAAAATTCTATAAAGATTAATTTATTTGTATTTAGTTTTCACATTAAAAACCTTAACATTATTTTTAGATTATCATGCAACGAAATAAGTATTGAATAAATTTATATTAATAATGAAAGTTACTAAAACAGAAATTTAATTTCTTTTTTTTTTTTTAGTGATTTCCTTGGTTTTTCTAATAAATACATCACAAAACAAATATTTACTACTTTTATGTTTTATAATATGGTTAATATATTAAAATATTTTAATCTCCAAGCCGAGTTGATATAACGCAATCGTTGAATGCTTGGACAACGGCTGAACATAGTAACGGTTGACGAGGATTATCTTCGTAACACCGCATAATCTGCAAATTATTATATAAAATTTGGCTTACACAATAATACTAAGGTTAAAAACATTTTCATATAAAGGATATTGATGGGGTAAACTTCACCTTAGAACTCCAATCGACGCATGGTTTTAATTTTTGAATTTTTTCGTGTGTAATATTTTGCGTTTTAAATAATTTGTCACTTTTTGCTATTGATGTTTTATATTCATCCTCGATTATTTTATTAATCAATTGATGTTCATTCTTAAGGTGGTCTATTCTCTGTTCCCAGTAATCTTGTTCTTCATCGTGCATTCTAATGTTTTTAATACTTTTTTTTAAATTCAAATCACTAGGCTTCATCTAAAAGATTTTTATTTAAATAATTATGTTTGCTAAAAACTTGGCCGCATAATGCTTTTGAAAGAAAGAATAAAAAGAAATTGTTTTTATATAAAGAGGATTGAAAAATTGCAAGTGAAACTTGTGTTATAAACTAAAAATCTATCAAAAACATTTAAAGCAGGTACGTTTTTAAAACTTTATGCAAAGATAAATGTCGATACTGAGAGTAATAAATACACAAAATTATTGATCTTTAATTATTTTAAGTCTATCAATAAAAACAAATACCCATACTTTACTCCCTTAATAAGCTCTTACGATTAGTCGAAGAACTAATTATAAATTGAAATGTTGACCTAAAAGTATAGCCTATTCAATAAAAAAATATATCTTAAAATCGCTGCATAATCAGTTATATTATAGAATGTCTTACAAAACAAATAACAAAACCTACTTTTATATATAAGCAATTTTTTCTTAAAATATAAAAATAAATATCGTCGTAATATAACCGATTTCATAGAAAGAGTAATAAACATGGAGTTACATTTTGCACGACACTACATTAGCAATAAATAGGCCGACTATGTTCAGTCGCGGAGATCAGTTGCCTATATTCTGATTATTTTTTTAGCCAGTACTCCATTAAAATATACGCAAAATAATTATGGACACAAACCTCATTAAAATCATCAAAAATTAATTCATCAGTATCATTGACTGATTGTATCAGTACTGGGTTCAAAGATATAGTATTATCAAAACTTATACGTCTCGTATCTTTGCTTATTATTGTGCCCATTTTGAAAATTAATTATTTTTTTTTTGTTTTTTGCCTTATGTGACGTCTAATCTAATATAACATTTAAATATATTTCACAATATGAATCAAATTATGTTAAAATGACACTACTGTCAAAATTTATTTATAATAGAGATTTTATTGAAAAATTAGAAATACCTGCTCACCAATTTTATTTCCACTTACATATTTTTTTAATTTTTGTATCCTGACTTTGAATTTATTATGTAGGTCTAATATGCTTCCTGTGTTGCATATAAATAATTATTTCTTATTAATACATATTTTTTATATATAACTTACCGAAAAGCTTTTATATTGTTATGTGTCAGGTTAATATCATCTTATGTTACCTAAAACCTTAAAGCTATTTTAAATATTTTTTTCAAATGCAAATCACATGTATTAATTTTTTTGTCTAATATTTTATTTTACTTGTCGAGATAAAAGTAGCGATTATAATAGTTGATTTTGGAAATCGCTACATATGAATGATTATGAATTAATATAATATAAACTTTCTACGGAAGAAATAATAAAACGCAGTATATGATTTATCTACTAGTACGCCTGTGGTACATTATTAATCAAAATCTTTACATAAAATAACTGAAGACATAAAAAGTAGTATACATGGAAGAACGTTGGTAAGTGTAAATATAAACTACATAAATCAGACGAAAATCGTAGAAAGTATCATAAAGCTAGGAATCGCTGCAATACATTATGTAGGGATGCACAACGTCGCCATATTCATACTTCAGTCGAGAACGGCGACTCTCACAGAGTTTGGAAATTTCTTGAGTCTATTGGAGTTGGTAAATCTTCTCAGAATTCATCTGTTCCTAATTACAGAACTATTAAATCAGCATTTTTCTACTCCTTCGAACTCATTTGATAGTTCAGCTAAATCACGTACTCTCCACTCACTATCTACAACTCCGACTCCTCCTTATCCTCCGTTCGTATTAAGTCAGTTTACTGTAGGTGATGTTATGAAAAGCGTATTGTCCGTCTCATCTAATGCCATCGGTAGCGATAATGTGAGTCGTACTTTGATCTTTCCTCTTCTTGATATTATCGCTCCTGTGATCACATACATTCTTAATGAATGTGTCTCATCCTGTATATTTCCTGAACCCTGGAAGAGTGCTAATGTTATACCTCTTCCAAAAAAAGCTAATCCTGTTTCCTTTTCTGATTTTCGCCCTATCTCTATTTTACCTTTTCTGTCGAAAGTTCTTGAAAAACTTATTCACTCTCAGTTAAGTCTCTTCCTAAACAAGAACAATTTGCTCAATCCCTGCCAATCTGGCTTTCGCCGTGGACATAGTACTGTTACTGCCTTATTAAAGTTACTGATGACATTCGATGGGGTATGGACAATAAACAACTCACCATTATGACTCTGTTGGATTTCAGCAATGCTTTTAATAGTGTTGATTTTGATGTCCTACTTAGTCTGCTGCGTTCTCTTAACGTGTCCCCTGCAGTTATTGACTTGTTTCACAGTTACCTTCATGGTCGTCGGCAGCGTATTCGCACTGATGATATATACTCATCATGGTGCGATATTTCTGCTGGCGTACCAGAGGGCGGCGTGTTATCACCGTTACTCTTCTCAATTTTCATCAATTCGATTACTCATAACCTATCTTCTCTCTACCACATGTATGCAGACGATGTCCAAATTTACACCCAGTCGACTTTGGAAAACCTTCCTTTGGCTATCGCAAGGATGAATAACGACCTCAATATCATTCTTGAGTGGAGTAAATCTTTTGGCCTTAATGTTAACCCTAGCAAGTCTCAAGCCATATTAATTGGCAGCCGTAAACAATTATCAAAAGTCAATTGGTCTTCCTTGCCATCAATAATGTTTGACAATATTGTCATCCCGTATTGCGATTATGTTAAAAATCTGGGAGTGTTCCTTGATAATACTCTTAGCTGGACTCGCCATGTGAACGAAATCAGCAGGAAAGTGTTTGCAGCTTTGAGGCCTCTGCTTCGTCTTCGACATTTTCTTCCAATTCCTACCAAAATTATGCTCGCACAGACTCTACTCCTTCCTATTCTTGATTACGCTGACGCAAGCTTTGTCGACTTAACCGAAAACCAATTAAATAAGCTTGAGTGACTTCAAAATACTTTTATTCGGTTTATATATGGATTACGCAAATATGACCACGTTTCACAGTTTCGTTCTCGCCTTAATTGGTTACCCATCCGACTTCGCCGGAATATGCACATCCTTTCTATTCTATACTGTGTATTGTTTCACCCTGTTACTCCCCCTTACTTGAAGGAGAAATTTTTATTTTTAGGGAAACCTGGAGAAGTTCTCCGTTCTTCGAAGAAATTGACTTTAAGGTGCCCGATCACAAGTCATCCTTTTATAATAATTCTTTTACAGTACAGGCTATTAAAATCTGGAACGACCTCCCTTTAAATATTCGGGAGTCCAAATCCATAAATATTTTTAAAAAACTTGTAAGAGATGACTTTTTGTCTCAAGTACCTTATCACCAATAATTTTATTTTATTTTTATTCTTTTTTTGGATTATTTTTCTTTCTTGTCTCGTGTTGTTTGAGGACTTATCGTTTTTAGTATCGTATTTATTGTATATATTCATATTATATACTTGTAATTTTAGTATGTATTGATAATATAATTTATATATAGATATATTAAATGTGTATTTTTATTTATATTGACATGTATTTATTAGTTTGTTTTGGTATAGATTATTATTATAATGTTATTTTATTTTGTTATTACTGCACCACCTACCTCATATCCTATAGGTTATTCCTTACACCGTTGGTTGCCTGGAAGAGATCGCTATGTAGCGATAAGGTCGCCAAAATTGTATGCTACTTTTATATTGGCTGTCTAAGTTATTGTAATGAAAAAATTGTTGTGGTGTACAATAAAGTAAAAAATAAATAAATAAAAAAAAATACATGATTTTACGTTTCACACGATGTGTACTTGATGTGTACTTTCATTGAATAATGTACATAATTTGTACTTAAAAAAGCAATCTTACATACACATGTCATTGTCAAAAAAGACAGGTTCAGTGTTTTATGTAGCTTTTGAAGAAATTTTTAATTTCATAGTATTGATTGTAACTATCAATAACAATAAATTCTCGATAATTTCAGAAAATTAATAATTTAGTTATATATTAATACATTTTGAAGTTAAAATAATTAAAAAAGTAGGTTAAAGTTGCATTACTTTATGCCTCGGCATATTTAAATCAATAAGATGTCTTTGTATGATGATCTTGATACAATCAAAGCTCGAACTACTGAGAAAGTAGCAGAATGGTCTTCGGGAATTAAACTTTTGCAATCTCAATTGCAACTTAAAAAAGCTGCAGTAACTCAACCTAAAAGGGAAGCGTTACGTAGATCTAACCAGGTATTTTAATTTTCTCCTAAAAATATGCAAAATTATAATGTAAACAATGTGAAGTTTATATAATTATTTTTTTAAAAGGTTTTAACACCTGTTATTGATTTGAAAAGTAAACAAAAAGATGATGATGAAATTAATTCAAACAGCCCAAAAACTCATTCAAAAACAATAGGAGCTTCTTTAAATGTTCGAGACTTTGATTGGAATGTTGCTAATGAGTATGATCCTATGTGGCCAAATGATTATGAAAAAGTTGCCAAAGGTAAGACATAAAATTAAATAACAAATGATTTAAAAATATAGTATGTACTCCTTTTATTAAAATGAATTACTCTTTGTGTTTTAGAAATGCAAGCAAAACGGTTAAATCTTGATGGAAGTGAAAGAAATGATAGATTAGAAAGGAAACGTAAATCAAGGTTCGGTGATGAAGAAGATAATATTCCAGAAAAAACTCTTGTACCTATGGTACTGTACTTTTAAATGTTTCATTAAAGAAATTTTAAATAATTACTTAGTAAAGTTTATTTTATAAAGTAAAATATAGTGAAATGCTTTAATCTGTAAATAAAATTGTAGCAACCTGAAGAAGAAGAAGCAGAGGAAATATCTAAACGGGCTACTGGGGTTGCCATTGCACCGCCACCATCTCTTACGATGGAGTCTCTTTCACCGCCTCCACAGATTATTCCTATTCCAGCTTCTAGTCAAGGATTTTCAATCGGTGGATATGGTGCAAGTTCAGTTGCAGCAAAAATTATGGCAAAATATGGTTTTAAGGTATACAAAAACTTATAAAATATATTAAGATAATCTTTTTTATTTGAACTCTTTTACTATCATGTAAGTGAATTCTGTGTATGGAATAGTAGCTTTAAAACTACTTTAATACTTTTATATTCTTATCATTTTGATATTAAAACATTTTTCTAAATACAGGAAGGTCAAGGCTTAGGTAAGAAAGAACAAGGAATGTCGGTAGCATTACAAGTGGAGAAGACATCAAAGAGAGGTGGTCGCATTATTCATGAAAGAGACAACAGTTCCATGCCACCCCCTAGTTTTCTTCTACCTTCACTTCCAGGATCAGGTTAGTAAATTGTACTTATAATAATTATAATGGCTTTTATTTAGGTTTTACCTCAAATTATTATATATTTGTCACACTGTAACGAAAAAAGAGTGTGTTGTTTATCTTAAATGAATGCAATCATGTAATATGCGCCAAAATTACGTCACAACACTTACTCTGATGCATTATATGTATTAGGTACTTCACAATTTTCATATGATGTAGGTAATCTTTAAATCACCAGAATATGACTGCCCATCATGTCTAAAAATTTGTTTAAGACTGGTTCAATATTCATATTATGTTATTATATTTACAGATTCACCTAATTCAAGTTCACAACTTAAACAAGAGCCTTCAATCACAGAAATAATGAAATCACCCAGTAAAGTAGTTCTTTTGAGAGTAAGTATTTTTAATATAATTTAAAGTGTGTTAAATATGGTGTTGACATTGTTCTACACTATTATTAATAATGTAAACAAAATTGACTGAACAAAATCACTTGTTATTTATTATTAACTTCAAACAGTAGAAAGCCCAGGTAGAAAGAAAGGAACTATCTAGGTAAAAAATTTATTATGGGACTAAAAGATAATCTAATTTTCAAACTAACAGAAACATAAAGATTTTTTTTTTTTTTTTATGATATATGAAGGTGGACGAGCGTATGGGTCACCTGATGGTCAGTGGTCACCAACGCCCATTGACAATGGCATTGTAAGAAATTTTAACCATCGCTTACAACGCCAATGCACCACCAACCTAGGGAACTAAGATGTTATGTCCCTTGTGCCTGTACACTGGCTCACTCACGCTTCAAACCGGAATACAACAGTACAAAGTACTGCTGTTTTGCGGTAGAATATCTGATGAGTGGGTGGTACCTACCCAGACGAGCTTGCACAAAGCTCTACCACCGAGTAAATTACCACCATTGTTATGCATTTTTAAATGCATAACAATGGTCTGCAATGGTCAGAGTATTACAAGTTTATTTCAAGATAAGGCTATACTGACATTGAGTTGTGCATAATGCATCAATGCTCTAATACTATCGTTAATATGATCAACTGGCGTCAAAAAATAATCTCTCTTTCCCTTGGAGATAAATGCCTACAGCTGTCATCACATACAAAAGAAACAGCAATATTTTGCATGACGTTAAGTTTGTTTCAGCTCTAAAATTCAAAGAATTTATAATTATAAGCTTCATGTTGAATTCAATTTTTTTTTCAGAATATGGTCGGTCCAGGAGATGTTGATGATGAACTAGAGCCTGAAGTTAAAGATGAGTGTAATACAAAATATGGTGAAGTTGTGAAAGTACTGATATTCGAGATGCCGAATGTTCCACATGATGAGGCTGTTAGAATTTTTGTTGAGTTTAAGAGAATCGAAAGTGCAATTAAAGCAGTTGTTGATTTAAATGGAAGATTTTTTGGTGGTCGACAAGTGAAAGCTGGCTTTTATGACATAGAAAAATTTGGTACCTTACAACTAACTGAATGAAATATAATCAATATATAATTAAGAAAAAAATATTACCGTATTATTTATTTTACAAATTAATTCTGTACCTCTTATGCAACATGATTATGATTTATGATTATAAATATAACTAAATAATAATATTATGTTAATGGCAATATTAATGGCTGTTTTGTTTTTGGATATTGGGATATTGGATATAAGAGTAATTCTATAAGTAAAATAAAATTATGTATTTAAAAACTAAATACAATAATCTAAAGATTCAATCATTTAAAAAAAAATGTGAGAATTCATATTAAACTAGCTGATCATGACGACTTCGCACGGGTAGATACGAAGAATAATGTATTTTGGATAGGATGTGCGTCTTCACTTTCATGAGTATTTTTTAGCTTAGTATTTTAAAAATAATTACATAAATAGAACCGGCTCACGATACCTAATAACCACGTCACGTGTCGGACAGGATTTTTGTTACACACTGTATATATATATCAGATTAGCAAAGAACCCTAATAATAACATTCGACTTTTATAAAATATGTTTCAATAGTTTAGTTGTACAACTGAAATTAATTTGTAGGGAATCAACGCAACTGGTGGTACCCACACAATTCTAACCAAGTATTTGTATAAAGACAACATTGGGGGTGACGATAATTTGAACTAAAGCATGAATTATTATAATTTTAATTTTTTTTTAAGAAAGTAGCAGTGCCCATTTTTTTGAATTATTAATATTCGTATTAGTATATAGCTTGTTGCAAGAGTGAAAGCAATAATAACCCAAACCCAATTTTACATCGCTAGGCAGCCCATTGCGCCAATAATGATGTACAATTACACATTTACCGACGTAAAATCTTCGGCAACATTTTTGATTAATTTTCAAAATTTAAAAATTATATTCTTAAATTTGTAATGAGTGAATATTTTATACTTCGTACTATTTAATAAAATGGTAATTTACCAACATGACGTTTGGGCATTAGGTTAAAATCTAAGCTAAACTCGATTTGTGATCGTGAATGATATTATTGACATATGTCATTATGTTATGTCATAATATCATTTGCAATTGTCATCTTTGCTTTGACATATGTCTCGGAAATCGGAATAATGATACTCTAATAGTACCTACTAGAATTAAAATAAAACTATCTTTGAAGTATAATATTAGAAGTGATGGTGTACAAGTTTCTAGTTAAAAAAATATAGTGTTAATATTAGTATGGTTATATAATATTTATAAATACCTAATAAAATGGCTTTTTACTCGTGTAATCGATACAGATTGTTAGTTTTGATAATGGTATCGCTGATAATCTGGCAGTGCTTTCGTTTACTACCATCTGAAAAACCCAGCCATCAGTTATTAGACGTAAGATCTAGTTTATATTAATTTATATTGTTACCTATAAACGAGAGTCACATATGATAATGAAATTTAATTATTTTAATTTCAGAGTAGTATAGTAGAACTAGAAGATGATAAGTACAATAAACATAAGCAAGATAAAGTTAAAATAAGAGTATATTATGAAGCACTCTGTCCTGATTCTAAACATTTTTTCAAAAGGCATTTACTGCCTGTAACAGAGAAGCTATCTGAATTTATAGATGTAACTTTGATTCCTTACGGGAAAGCTAGTGTAAGTAATTAAATACAATATCTTACATATAAATATATATATTTATTTTTGTATATAGAAATTTTTGTAGAAAAAATAAGAAACTGCTTTATCAAGCTACTTTTAATATTTTTATATTTAATACAGACCAAAGAGGAAAATGGACAATTCTATTTTCATTGTCAACATGGTGAGGAAGAATGCTATGCAAATAAAATACATGCTTGTACTATTGACTCTTTAAATAACATGACGGCCTCCGTCCAGATGACAGAGTGTATGATATTGGATAATATGGATGCAGATGAGGCTCTATCACGGGTAAGTATTGTTACTTCTTGCATTTTATTATTTCTGAATATAAATGCAAATCAAGACAATGTTAGATATGTATCAATTATGATACATATTAATAATTATTATGTAGGATAGATTCCGATATATATGTTATACTTTTTACTTTAATTGTTAGAAAGAGATAGCAATATGATTAGTCCTTTCAGATTAGTAAAGACATTATGTGCACAGGAATTAGCTGGCGGTACCAGCTTATTAATTTGTAACTGTTTTTGTTATATTATTTTCGGGGAAAATTAACATCTCACTCTCTAGTCTTAAACATCTCAATGCAGAAGCCACATTGATTCTTTATATATAAGTGAAATCAACATTCCTACATTGTATTTATAACAATATGACTCATTTTAATTATTAATACCTATTTTTGTATATAGATGCTTGTGATGATACAAAAGTATACTAAATTATAATAAATGCTTGTTTTTTATAAGGGATTGTAAATATTAACTTTATTATTTCAGTGTGCGAAAGTTATGAAAATTGATCCAGATCCAATTACTAACTGTGCGGTTCATGTGCATGGATCAGCTTTGCTCAAGAAGCACGGTGATGACACGAATATATTAAAACCGACGTTCATTCCTACAATTACATTGAATGGATCGAAAGATAATCAAATACCTATCTTGAAGAATTTTCTTTTAGAAGTGTGCAAATTGATTGATATGCCCTTACCTCCACCATGCTTGTGACATTTTAAACAGGAAATTAAACATATTTTACTGTTTAAACCAAAACCTTTATTATACAATATTTGGTAGATTATTCTTAACAAAAATTGCTCAGACTTCAACTCATTGTATTGTAAATCTACAACACATGTTGCGGTATAAGAACCAGACATATTATATACACATATATATAATAACCAAGACTTACTTTTTTTACTTAGCTTTTTTTTAAATAGGCTTTGATGTTTATTATATAACAAAATGAGATAGGTAGTTTACTATAAATTTATATTATACTGTATTCAGTGTGTTTACCTAATCATTTTGTTTGTTCAATCTTCTCTGAAGCCAAAGGTCTTCAATATCTAGTTTGACCTGTACAGTACACTATACTTAGTCCATTAAGATATTTCCATATTTATCAACTACCCAAAAGGTATCTGCATGTGTATTTTTATTATGTATTATATGTTCAAGTACAATTTTTTTCTTAATAAATCGATTCTGTTGACACCTTTTGCATTGTGTTCATTATAGCTATATTGTTAAAGATATTTTAATACATTCAGGCAAATTTTGATGGTAAGTTTTTTTAAAAATATGTGTACAGATAATACAAAATAAACATAGACATATAATGGTAAATTTGAATAGAGATAAGAATCATGAAAAATAGGGTCATTAATGGGTGGTTAGATTTGGACACTTTTTTAAATTTCCTGTAAAATTTTGATATACATATATATATATGGTTTTTATACCGTAATATTAAATATGCCATTATGTTAATTTTTAATAAGTTACTAATATTAATGTATTTTTTTTTAATTTTATTGCATTTACCAAATTGTTTTACACAAATGAAATTTTTCGACAATGTTACTCAATTATGAAAGACAAATTTATTTTTAAATGTCACAAATTAGGTATATCGAAACTGTTTTATTTTGCTACGTTAGTTATTATTAAATATTGAAAAGTATTATTCCATTACTTAATTTGACAAAAAAGTTCCTTAAATTTAAAAAGTATTTTAGTGATTTTTAATGTTTATTTTTAATGTTTTATACGGTATTACTTTATACAAAGATAAATTACTTTAAAGATAATTATAAAATTTGTTGTTTTTATTACATTGGTTGTGTCTTTTGCATTTATATTTTATATTGTCAATTCATTTGTAATTGTGAATTACGATTTAAACGAATAATATAAAGTAACTGGAATAAAAATTAACGGTTAAAACTTTGTAATATTTTTTATTTTCAATATAATAATAATTATATAAGAGATATAAAAACAAGTTTAGTATTGTTAACAAAAGTGCGAACTAACACAATAGAAGTGTATAAAATTAAATTTAAAAAACTAACTTATCTAAATGTATTGATGTATTTTTTTTAAATTAAAATTTAATTATTGTTAGTATTCAGTTAAATTGAAAAAAAAATACACTTTGTAGAGTACTAATAGACTAAAAAAAAAGTTGTTTTAAATTTAATTGTTTTCTAAGATACAACTCTGGTAAGATTTAGTTGACCAAAGCATTTAAATCGTGATCCATACTTTATTCCATTTTATATATATTTTTAACAAGGGTTCACATAAGCTCATGTGTTGACAAATATACAATTTTTTCCTAGTAAGACTTTTATTTCAAATAACTCTTGAAATATTTATAATATTTACGCTATCAATTAATACGAAGACACGTAGGTAGGTATATTGTACTTTTACGATTGCCTTGAAATATATATTTTTTGACAATCAACCTTACCCTTTACCAAGTAAATAAAGCGTTTAATTTTAGACGATACTCCAAAACGTTTATTAAGACGTAAGTAATTAGGGCTTAAGTAATCTATTCTTATATGCGTTGGAGTTCATTCTCTTAATTGGTCGAATAACTTTCTACAGATAAATCAGATTGGAGATGTTTTTGTGTTTGCAGTAATGTTGAGAAGAAAAAGTTAATACAATTACCCCGTGCCTTGAACTCTCCAATAAATAGCGTTAGAAGTGTGACGTTGTTTATTTTGATTTGAAACATCTATAGCCGCGGGTTAAACTGATTGTTGGCGTGGTGACGCATTCCGTGGCGACGATCGCCCCGTTATACGATGGTATATATATATATATATATATACAGTCTAAGCGTAGTAGATTTTTTTCGCTGTAAAAACGCCTTTACGCTTTTCCCCCACATGAAGTGGGAGGGGGTATGTGGGGCTCACCGGCACTGAAGGCGCCGGACTAACCACTAAAAAACCAGCGGTATCCTCTCCGTCTGGTTAGGAGGCGCCACGGGATCGCTCGCGCATGCTACCATGACGCTCCGACGGTCGGCCCGCCTATGCGGGCCTCCATTTCCAAAGGGGTTCCCGGATACAGAGAACCCACTTAGCCCAGGCGGCTATTAAGGCGGGGGGAGAAGGTACGCATAGCACCTACGTCTCCTCCCCGGTCGTCCTTGACGGATCGAATCGGCGGAGGCACTTTCCTCACGCTGTCGCTCCGCGGCCTCCTTCTGCGACATGACACTCTCGCAGAAGGAGACCATTTCCAACCAGCACCTCTCGCTGTCGAGCATAGCATCAATCACGCTCGGCAGCGAGAGATCTCCGCCGACTATCACCGCCAAGGAATGCCTCTGGGGCCCCCACACAACACACTCCGTCAGGGTGTGGTGTGCCGTGTCCAGCGGCGCACCACACTCGTGGCAGGAGGATGATAAATCCTGCCTCGCTATCTTGTGCAGGTACTTACCGAAACAGCCATGTCCGGTAAGCACCTGCGTCAGCCTAAACGTAAGTGTGCCACTTTTCCTTAACCAGCGACTCAAGTGGGGCCGAATCGCCTCCACTGTCGCTAGACCTGCTGATGGGGACCTCAGGTCCTCCTCCCATCAACGAATCAGGGCTTGCTGGGCTAGAGCCCTGATTCGTATCCGTCTCCGCGGATCCTGGACGGCCGCCACTCGCTCTGGCTTCCACCCGAAACCGGTACACTTCTGCGAGCACCTCCGCCTGGAGTTCCCAGGGCGGATCGCCCGCAAGAAGTGTAGCTGCCGTCCATGACACCGTACGGTAACCACGTATCGCCCTCACCGCTATGACCCTCTGCGGTCTCCGCAAAAGGGCCTTGTTCTGAGCGGTGAGAGCGTCCACCCAAATAGGTGCACCGTACAGCGCCATGGAGCGCACAACACCAGCGTATAGGCGCCGGCACCGGCGTATGATTCCGGCCCTCCCACGTTGGGTAGGAGGCGGCTCAAGGCAGCAGCAGTGTTGATGAGCTTCGGGCCCTGTTGGACAAAGTGCTGCCCGAAGCTCCATCTTCCGTCCAGGATCAGGCCCAGATACCTCATCTGGGCCTTTAATTTTCCAGGGGCGAGTATCACCGTCCCGTGGACGCCTCCTCGCCCCTCGTGGGGGGCCCCTCCGTGGACCGTGGAAGAGGAGGGCCTCCGTTTTGAATGTGGAGACCCTCAGACCCAGCATTTCCATTCGGTCCACGGTTAGGGTCGTTCCGACCTCGGCCAGGCGGGCCGCCTCCCGAAAGTCCCACCCCGTCGTGGTGATGAGGGTTTCGTCTGCATAACACAACACCCCCATATCGGGAAGAACGGGGGCTCTCAGGAGCCAATTGAAGCCAACGTTCCACAGAATTGGGCCGAGAACCGACCCCTGTGGAACGCCGCAGCCTACCCGACGCCGGACCAACCTCCCGTCGCCCCCAGCCCAGACGACTTCTCGGTCCTGGAGGTACGCCTCCAACAGTCTCCTCAGATAGGTCGGCACCCCATGGTATCGGAGTGCCTTCCTGATCGTCGCAAATGGGAGGCTATTGAAGGCGTTCGCAACGTCCAGCGAAACCGCCAGGACCAATTGCCCCTGGGCCACCGCTTCCGTGGTCCGAGTCTTCAGTGGGCTCAGGGCGTCGACCGTCGAACAACCCGCCCTGAAACCGAACTGAGCCTCTGGTAGACCCGGAACAACCTCATCGAGGTGCTGAACGAGACGGGCTGCGAGAATCTTCTCAAACAACTTGTCCGTCTCGTTCAGCAGCACAATTGGCCTGTACGCCGAGGACAGCACCAACTTTCCCTGCTTCTAAGGCTTCGGAAACTGCCCGCTGTTCATACATTCGTCAAATAGCCCCCGAAGCCCTGCACCTAGGTATTCCAGGGCGTCGCACAGAACACGCTCTGGAACACCGTCCGGGTCCGGCGCAGTCTTCTTGGCCCTCAAGCGACCGAGGGCCATCTCCATTTCCCGCTCCGTGATCAGTGGTGGAGCCACTGCGTCCTCTATCATGGAGCGGGGGGCCATAGGCGGAGGGACAAACTCCTGAGGGAGGGAGGAGCTCCGGCGGCAGCGTCTCTGTCACGGGGGTGGCTTGGGTGCGGAGCTTTCCACGTACGCCTCGGTACGGCCGTCCCCATGGGCCTCGGTTGAGGCCCACCAGCAACTCCTCTCTCGCCTTTTCCTTGGCCTGCCGTATCGCACGCTGCAGATCCTTTTTCAGCTGGCGGTAAGCGGTCAAGAGCTGTCCTTCTAGGTCCGCGTCGAGGCTGTTGTGCCTGCGACAGCGGACGTAGGCCCTTCGCGCTCGGCTGCACGTCACCCGAAGTTCGGCTATTTCGGGCGACCACCAGTATAACATCATATCAGTATAACGGGTCCTCGGCATGGCCGCATCGCATACCTCTTGGAGGACACTACGCATGCAGCCCGCTAGCTCTTCCACGCTGGCACCCTCCCCCCGTCCCGCAGAACCCCACCGTTCACGATGGCAGCCTCCTTGACAAGCTCACCGTCTAACTGACTAAGAGACCACCTCGGCAACGTAGTCCTCGGCAACGGCACCCTCTGGGGTTCCACCGGCCTTCGAGAGGCCGGCGCACGCAGGTGTGAACCTGCCCCTTGTTGAGTAGGGACAGGCCGGAGAGTAGCGCCCACACTTGAACGGCCCTCCCTCGTGGATTGGTGGTGGTGGTGGTACCCTTCGTTAAGCGTAGTAGTGTGTATGGTGTGGCGAAATAATTCATACTAAACATTTAATAAAATTATAAAAATTATTAAATTAATTAATTAATAATTGATAATTTTATATTCATTTAATTCAGGCAACTTCGAGTGTAACGATTACTGAAGTCACTGACTAAAAGAATTAAGTTGTCGCAACTTGAAATAAATTTTTTGAAATTTAAATTTTTGTATTTAATGAAAATAAACGTAACGTAACGTATTAATTTAAATTAATAAACAAACCGCCATCATTTTGTTTCATTCGATGTTTCACATCTGCCAGGCATCCCGTGACGGCTCACATTTTTTATCTTACTAACTATCTTGAACAGATTTGTTAAGAAAACTATGAATGGATGAAACACAAATGTCCAATAAATGTCCGCTTCAGCAAAGTCTAGCCATCGGGCAAGTCGTGAAAAGTGAGATCGCGTGTCTCGCAATTCATTGTGTTATTAGAATTATTATAAGTGCTATATGCTGCACAACATTTAATTGAATTGGTTAATGTGGATATATTGCTTCGCGTTTGCTTGGATAAATTACTTTCACATTTTTAATACGATGAATAATGGAGAAAGTTTCATCCTTTCTTAGTTAGTTTACTATGTTTTAATATACTTTAACAAAAATACACTCCTATAGTAAGGGCGCCGTGCGTTACGCGTACAAAAACGAGATTAGTGATTGTTATCTATGTATATTTATAAAGTATTATTGTTTTTGTAAGTATTTAGTATGCAGAAACGTGGCATATTTAAGATCGAATAGTTTAATCTATTTAAACATTTTGCTGAAAGATTGCTGAAGAACAAAATTTTCTGTATCTTAGTTTGAAATGTGACCGCACTCTAGTAGAAGTGATATAAAAATGTATCTTATTAATTAAATACGTAGGTACTTACCTACCTACAGCTAATGACTAAGCAAGATACTTCAGTCAATTCAATCTAAATAACAATCTGACAACATCAATTTCCCAGTGTCTAAATGGTTACCTTTGCTCCGAAAACTATTTGAAACACAACAATAAATCTTCGCTGAAATCACGGTCTAATTTCGTAAAAGCCCCGTCTCGCTTTGCTAATTAATATGAATGGCATTTGCATCCGGCTTTTTCTCGCGTAGACCATTTCCAACTATTGTTTTGCAAAGATCCTCACAATTTATTCCTATTTTTATCAGACTGCATCGCGGCGGAGAAAGCTATTGAGAACAATAAAGCATCTTTTCGGTTAGGTTGAAATGAAAAGCTTTTGTTCTCTCCGGACGAATTAGTGTTATTTGTTCTGTGAAATTAAATATTAAGGATTTGATGTCTAACTGTAATTATTTATTTTCATTAAGCAAATTTGTACCTACGTATTTTTTTATAAAAGAGATTTATGTCGTTTACTATTTACCACTTCTATAATTAGTAGGTACACCAGATATCTATCGAAACGAGTATCCTATTTTATAATACCAGTTCATATACAGAAATGTATGAAGATATTTGTATGACCTATGCCTTAAAATTATAAATTCAAAAAGTTTACGTTATTTAATATCACTTACCGAAACCAATTTAGACTTATAGATTCTCAAGATATTATTTTCTATATTCATATACAAAATATTATCTATTAAAACCTTTGATTGCCATTAAGAATTTAACTCAATACAATTTGTAATAATCAATGAATATTGACGTAGATGCCGTCTGATGGTTAGTCTGTTGATGTTGATTGCTGATAGTCCGCTATAAATCCATTTATACACGGTCAATGGGCACAAACCTCGCTTCTACGCGCCACCTCTGTTTGTGCGATGAAACGGTAGGACAATCTGCAATACCTACTACAAAAAATCTAATGGATTTTATGTGTTTGGAAAACACTAGATATCGTTCGGATGATAATTGTCCTGCTTTATAATTCGAGAAAATATAGCTACGGCATGTTTATTAATGCCAGTTTTACTTTATGGTATATTTAAATAATATGATAAGATATTGATTTAATTAACATATATGAATGATATAGAAGGAGTACAGTGATAAATGTTTTTAAAATGGGCAAAATCTTATTTTAATGACATTTTTAATACGTAGTCGAGTATACATCGTATGATTTTTTAAATAAAAACTCAACTAAAGCGCGTAACTACGCGTTATATGCGATCGAAGCCACCTATCGCTTATTTTTCATACATAGTCTCTATGTAGCTAGTGAGCCATTGAATAGGCTCAAGGTATATAATCTCGAGGTTGGAGCTACATAGATTATATAAGAAGTGGTTTCTACTTCTTGTATGTCTATGGCCGATAGTGTACACTTACAATCACGTGGTCCATAGGTTTCTTCTGCCACATTTTAATGAAATATAAAAAGATTGTGAATAGTATACTAATCGCTTATCACCAAGCGACGCTTCATATCTGGTTATTTATTTAGAAAGTGAAGTAGGTCGTGGATATATGACATTCTCCTTAAAATATAAATTGCATTACAATGTTATGGCTTGTATGTATATAGGTACATATGTTTCTTTTTTATTTTATAACTAAAATAATACCCAGTAAACTTAAATCTGCTTCTATGATACGTAGGATCAGAGACAGTCCCAATACTATCCTAATGATTATTGCGAATGATGTAAATGGTTATATGATGAGGCAGATGATCCAGAAGTCTTTGTAATACTCTGGTTTATGTGCCTCATACATGATCAAATGTATTTGGTCTCTTGTCTTGAATTTGTATTATTGATTTTTCTTCTTATATATTTTATTTATTATTTTTGTGGTTGTGATTCTTATTTTAGTACTGATTATTAATGTATATTATGTAATATTGGTAATGTGTGATTTGAATGTATTGAATGGGCCTTGATGCCTGAAGAATAAAGATATTATTATTATTATTAAATTCTGATTGTTTATTTAAGTTAAGCCTTTATTGCTGCTACTAAACATTCAATAACAAGTTTCATCTATCTTAATTCCTAATTTAACATATCGAATTTCCCGATCAAATGACCAGCATGTCCTGTGACACATAGACGTCTTACAGCTGCTTCCATTCATTCCAGTTTTCGCCTCTTGACCTCAATTCTTATATTATAGTAGGTAAAGTTCAATTTCAGCAACCGATGAAAGAGGTTTTTCTCGAAAAGTTTCAATATCATTCAACATTTCAAAAATAGAAAAGAGTTTCGACATAAAACTCTTTTTATTAAATATTTATAAATCTATAAAATGTTACGTAAGACCAGTCAGCTCGAACTAAAACATTAAATGACCACTTTAAATTGCGGTTACCTATTCGCACAATAAAGAGCACGGATATACAAGTATGTATATTTAATACTCGTATCTTTTGGTGGAGCGCAAACCGTGTAGTCTCATTAAAACTTTCCTCAGACTGGGCTTGCACGTGTTTTTAATTTTTATCGAGAGCACTCATCGTTAGCGGGCACAGGGTGCATGCTGCGGGTTCATGCTTTGATTGCGGTAATGACGTCTCTCCCGTTCCGACTTGACTCGCCTCTCTTCACTATCTTTAAATTATTTCTTTGCAAATTGATGCATCTTTTTAATTAAGGGACTTTTGTCAATAATTTTTATGACATGAAATTGCTAGAGCGGCAACATATGGCGCTGTCGTCCACTCATTGCATACACACGAGTAAGTCTACTAACATCTCTGATGAAACACCTCTTTTCATAACTTATGAATACGTACTTACAATTGCAGTGTAGAATATTTTAATAAGATTTTCTCCACGTTTCTATAAGTATATCAGTTAAGATGAGAATTTACTTTTAATTAACCAGTCTGAGTTGAAGTTGTTTTTAAAGTTACTCATTTTAAAAATGAGTTTTCCCATTATGTATATAAGTACCCCCATATAATATATCCATCTCATTATATAATATATAATAATGCTAATAAATTGATACTAAATTCAATAGGAGTGCGGAAAATGAAAACTAACTGTAGTTCAAATCAAGCTACTCATTGGGCCAATGATCTTCGATGGTCAGTGATTTTCAAAATACTTAATTCTATATTGAAGTATTACACTTTCTTATTGATTGTCAAAGTAGAAACTATCACCGGTTCGGAAAAGAAACACCCTGCGCTCAGAAGGACTGGTGAAAATAACTCAGCGGGTTGTTTTTTTTTGTCATTTTATTATGTATTATGTATTGTTAAAAAAATATATATTAAAAATAGAAATAGCCATAGATCGATCGATCTACCTTAAGACAACTGTATTGGTATGATAAAAAATTATTAGATACAATAGATATTTTTTAATATATGAAACATAATGTTTCGTATATTGAAAAATATTTAAAATATCTAAACGTATATATTTATTCAAAATTCAATAACAATCGACTCAGTCAAATGTACGCTTCATATAAAAACTTAAGTATCAGCGATATTTAAATGACACCAATTTACAGATTTACTGAAAATATATTGAACTAAAAAAAAACCCAGTCAGTTATACTTTAGCCACACTGCTATATATACACGGTTATTTGTAACGACCCAGCAACCTCGCAGGACTAGATAGCTAACAACATAAGCTACAACTTTTGTTCTACGAGTTCGGACATAACTCAATACATGACAAAAAAATGATTTTACAAGTTTTTGTCGTACTGTCGTGACATTTGTAGGTCTATATTTCATTCATAAATGAAAGGACGGAAGGAAGGAGGATTGTTGCTTATGGTGTTAGTTATCAAGTCCTGCGAGGTTGCTGGGTCGTTACAAATAACCCTGTATAAGGTCCTCCAGACCGATTTCGGCCACGGCGGCCAATCTCAAGAGAGATTAGCCAACTGCGCAGGAGATATTATAGTGCACAAGTGTGTGCGCAAACACAGATGCACTCTCGTTTCCTTAGCTCTCATAATCCGATGGGACGGCAATCCGACACGACCGGAAAGAGTTCAGGCGCAGGACCAACGGCTTAACGTGCTTTCCGAGGCACGGGAGTGTACACACTTCCAACTTCCAGACTCCGGGCTGCTACTGAGAATTTTCTGACAGAAAAATCCAATAACTATTTATTGCCCCGACCTGGGAATTGAACCCAGGACCAATGGGTCTGCGGCCTTATATCTAGCCACTAGACTAACGAGGCAGTCATATTTATAATAAATAAATAAACGAGTATTTTTATTTTTAGTCGTTATTTGTAATTTTAGTTCCTTGTTTTTTTAATTTTTATAACTACATTTTAGTTTAACAACATTTTATAACTTTTTTTATAAATAAATGACAACTAAATTTTTAATCACAAAATTAAATTATTATAATTAATTATGAAAATTTGTGTACAAGTATAGGAATATTCGTATGTGTTTTTGAAAATTTGAAAAATCAATTATTGCCAATCACAGTCTAATCGGTTCAGGGCTATAATATTGTTGCCAGTACATAAAGCATGCGATGATGCATGTGCGTGTTCATCTCCATAGAGAATGGATGCGGATGCAGCCGACAGGGACGCAACAAATCCGCTTAGCACGGTCACTGGCGCCGCCTATGCTAGGACGGTACCGATGCAAACGGCCTTAATGGATTTTTCATGTCGATTGCATTCTGCATAAGTGTGCGTAAGAGATTATCAAAAGGTTCCTATAGAAATATTTTTCCTAACCATTTTTGAAGGCTACTATGAGTTAGCACTTTATTTCTCCTATTAACTTCAGCGTAAATTGTTCATTTGAAATTTAAATTGTATTTTGTTCTTGTACGTAAATTTTGTAACTATTAATATGATTTTATAAAGGAGCATTTAACAAGAACGCTTCCCCGAAGTTGCTAAAAAAAAATAGTGAATGAATAGTTTATACAAATGTTGTGTCATTTGTATAAACTATTTCACAGATAATAATAAAAAAATAGAAAATATATTTTATTGATTTATTACTTAATAAATCTGTTTACTCACAGCACAAAGTAGTTAAATAGTACTTAGAGGTAGAATAAAATGTAGTACCTACCCTCTTAAATGGGCTGCACAACGATCTAACACCCCTAAAATTTAGTAGAACAAAAAAACAACAACAAGGCTATAAGTATAATATGAGTTTTAAAACAAGAAAAGCAATTTGTGATCACTTTATAACATATAATAGCGGAGTAGAGTTCAATGTGAGCGCAGCGTGATTTTACAAGCTGTCTTCAGAACATTAATAATCATTAGGACTGATATCCTTTCAGCTTATTGTGGCCGACGACGGCCTGAACGCCGTATATTTTGACATTAATTTTATAATTATCGCTCAGAGCACAATAGAGACCTTTCTCACCTAAACATATTAAGTTCTCATTAGTTACCCCTCAAAATAATATATAGATATTTTTTTTCACTGTAAATAAAAACAATTTATATTTTTTTTAATATTTAGTATTTTAGTTTGAGACCATAATATTGTATTAACTTTTAATTTTTAATTACAGCGAAGCCGTAAGCATGGCTTTTGATTTCAGCAGGCTTTACATACATATATGTATGTATGGTCATGTGTTTCTGTGTCTTCCAATAAATTAATTTTGTACCAACGTTTATATAATTTTTCATGTCTATTGCTTGGTATATAATTTTCTACTACTATTTCACTTGTTGTTGTTAAATTCACTTATAGGAAACAAATTATGTCTCCAAGTCAACCTCATTGTACCCCATAAGTTGTTGATCCTCCAGCTAATAAATGGTTGACGGCGGACCGTGGGCTGTATAGCAATGCAAGTCAGTGTTGCTAATTTTTATAAGCAGCAGTGTCACTTTGGGGCGCATTTATCAATACGTCGAGTAGGCTCGACGTCGGGTCTAGGGCGACAAAATTTAGGGTGTGGCATAACTTGGTGGATGGTTTTTTTTTGGTAGCGCCTATTGTTAACCCAAAAATGTATTCATAGTTCGTAAAAAATATCTACTTTGATTCTTAAACATAAATTTTTCTGCACAGAGTGTAGGGTCGGCCATATTTTTAGGCCTACAGTAGACAACAGTAGAGGGATCAAATCCGCCCATGCCCAACAGCGTATGAGCTGATGATGAGTGTAAAAATAAAATACATTTATAAAAAAAAATCACAATGAATTTTAACTCCAAGTTATTATGCATTCAAAGCTACTTGCTTATTAATTCATAAGCCTAAACTTCACGCCTCTTGATTACACCGTGCAATAAAAATGTAATGCTGTTATTGTGCTAATTACTGACAAGATAATTATACCTTTAGACCGTATAATTTAAGTCTAGAAAATCGATCTTTTCCTGTATAAAAACGACTTGTCGTTAGTCAATCTTTGAAGCAAAGACAGCGAATCGCCATGCTACCGGCGGCGCTGATTGTTTTCCTTTTGATAACTTTCGGACATGGAGCAAAAGAAAAACCGGTGAGCTTAAAATTACTATTTATTATCTTTTTTACATTTTATCTTTTTTTAAATTATTTATGATTTATAATATTAGGAAACCATACATTAAAGAAATTCGAAGAATTCTTTTTTATTTTTGCACTGAGAAGTAATAAAAATAAATGTAAAATATTTCATAAAATCAAATTATTATTTAAAATTCACAGTTTAATTTCTATATAAAGGGCTGGTTATTCGCAAATTAGTCCGAAAACATTTTTTAATAATTGCAGGAGACAAATGATACTTGCGAAGCGTCCCCTAAGTATTGCGGAGTACTTTCACAAAGTCAATTTTTCACGATCTGTGACGTGTCTTGTAGTTTATGAAACGTAGGGAAGATCGCAGTTGATGGATGAGTGACGGTGCGGGAATGCACGCGACACTATTGCTCAACGTCTCGCGTCGTCTGTGAATATGTTATGCTGATGCGAAAAAGACTCTTTTACAACTTTTTCCATTTCATATCATAAATTGATAACAATTACAAAAATAAAATTAGTATGGGGTCGACGAATGGGTTACTTTCTGATCACTTTCGTTACAAAACACTCAAAGATACTATAAAGTCGATAAGAACCATGACACCTAAGATTGTGCGTCTCCTGTGTCTTTAATTACACTGAAACACTTATCCGTCAATTAGGAACACAGTAACACAAAGAAACCATCAAGGTTGGCGGTGGTAGAACTAGTTAGTAACTAAGCTCAAACATTGGTGATAATAACAATAAATATTAATTATTCATTACATGACAATTATATATAAATTAGTTATATAATATAACTAGCTAATTGTCTCGGCTTCGCAAGGGTAGATAAGAAGAAATTTGTATTTTGGATAGGATTTGCGTAAAATCCGTTCTTAGTTAACGTCTACATCGGGGAAGGAGTAACTGTGACAAATTTTAAGTCAATCGAACATATACATAGTTTAGGAGATCTCGTGTTGAGTGTTATTTCGCTGATATGTATAGTGTCAGGTCACATTTAAAATTTTTGATTAGTATAACGGTTTTTTACTTGTGACATCAGACTATTGACATTTAGAATAAAGGCTTCGTTTCGGCGCAGTATTAGGTTATACATAAAACCGCATTGCAGCCGCATCAGCGCCGCGAATAAACCGCAAATTCCTGCATTAAATAGTAAGCCAGAGATCACATTGGATTAGGGCAAATAATCGTAATTGTTCCGACGTACGTTTTTAACAATCAGTTGAATTTTCGTTTATGTTGAGCTTATACTTTAATATAAATCGATAAAAAAAGTAAATACACACTTAAAATTAAATATTAAAATGGTTGTCTGAAAATCGGTTTACGGACGATAATTTTACGTGATAACGTCATAAGAAAACATTGATGAATACTCGGACGCATCGGCCGATGAAGTGGAAGAGAGATAGATGAGCCTAACGCTTTGGCCGATCTTGCCTCTCTATCGCTTGTTCTGCGCTCTCGCTTGCACGCTCGGCTCAGGCGGAACGTCATGCTTTTCCGTGCGTGCAGCCGGTGTTCATCGACTTATAAGACGTTATCACTTCAAAAAGTATAATTTGTACAAAACATTTATCAACTTCACGAATGCATTAAATTCGAAATTCGAAAACGAAAACAAGCATTAATTTGGATATATAAATAAAAGAATGGCTTACTATATTTCTATTAAAATATATTGTTTTTGAGAATGTAGTGGAAAAGATCCTAAGTTGTCTAAATTAATATTTAACGTTATGATACAAGTTGACGTGCATAGGGTTGGTCCCCGTGGAATCTCAGCTTAATAATTTTCTTTGAGAATGTTATGTCATTTTTAATATTGAAGTGACTTCTTTGCCTCTCTGAGTTCACAAAGGGATCTTACGTGGAACAAATATACTGAGGGACTGTATAATGACACTACATTAAGCAGAAATGCGTACATATACGTTTATTGGTTTATCCATAAGTGTAACATATTATTCAGGGTTTCTTAAAAATATATATTATGTAAAGGATAAAACTGAAGATAATTATTATAAGTATATCGAAATTGTGCTTTCATATATATATTAATATGAGACGGATTAGTACTTTACCAAACATTAGCGACGATAAAACGTTTTTAATTAAAATATAAATAGCTACCAGACCTGAATTTGCAAGGATAATATCAATCAGTAGAGCGATTTTGCAAGATTAAAAAAGATTACAACGCAGGACACAGTTGTGAAATCTCAGAAAGTGATAGCGACATTAATTATTTAAATAACAATTAAAATCGCCTCAATCGTTAATGTGCATCTTATGCAAGGTTTTCATAATATATTCACAGTGAGATAGGATTTGAGTTCTTCGCTGCTTATTTTAATTCTTACCGCAGACCACTGCAATTCCAAAAGGAGATTACATGATTTCAGAATACTGTTCCTCTGTTCTCCCTTATATTCTAAACCACCATTCGTAATAAATATAAATACCCTAAAGTATGTTGATAAATATTTTACTTTATTAAATTTGGCATGCAACAACGGCTATCCTCTGATATCTAAGTGTTAAATTGAAAAATATAAGTTATCTTTCAATTAGATTGTATATAATTGAATGGTTGGAGAGACAGAATTTCATAAGCAAATTTTAGTGTTTCGTAATTTCCAGAGCGCGATTTTTCCGTATTTAAATACTGGAACGGTTTTAGATTTTTTAGCTTTCTTTTATTATCGTACGTTTTATTTGCTGTTTACAAATTCATCTTGACATAAGCCAACATCTTGCAATATCTCTAATACTAATTTATAAATTGACTTTGCTGGCGGCTTCTTTCCTGGGTTTTGAGGTTTCTTTCTATCGAATTTCATCAAAATCAGTTAATATTGGTAAAAAATTAGTATAAATATGTTTCTTAATTATAATTTTTAAGTTATCCTTAAAAATTTTATTTAACTTATTTTATTAGATCTATAAATAAAAAGAGCCTAGAAAGTGAAATCGAGTCAAAAACGTCACAGTTTCACCATTTTCTCTATTGTTTAAACTGTTATAGATATTTTAAGTGGCAGACTTTTCTGTGGACATCGATTTTGAAATCTAATCAAACATAGTTTCGCTATGTCCTTTATAGGTTTGCCAGCGTTGTCTTGAGCATCTGAGCCGAGTATTTCCTCTCTAACTATGTAAGACATAAGCTATGTTTTAAAATAAATATAAACGTGCAATATTTTTTGACATATAATAATACTACAAGGAATACTGTGCTACTTTTTAAAACGCTAACTTTTCATATACGTTTATATAGAGATAGCCAGTTGTATATGGGTCTATACATTTTAAATTGAAGAACGTATTATACGCTCTCTATGTCCGTTTCATATTGCTCTACAACAATAGGGTTGAATATTTTTTCATTAATCTTTATATATTTAAGCTATTTAAGAAGTTCTCACTATGTTATATCCATTGGATACATTTAACGAGTTCAGCTTTTGTTTTCGAGTCGATATTAATAACATATGTTTGTATGAATAATTATATATATTTTTAAATGTTTTAACAAAATCGGTCCAGTGTTTTTGTGTGATAGCCAAACAGTCAACTTACAATTTAATAACATACAAAGATAGAAGTTACTATGACTAATACCATTTATAAAAAGGTTTTGACTAGATAATATTCCAATTTTCATAAAACAGATTATATTTGCACCATTTTGAAGCGTCGACTCAATAACGAGGGCTCTTTGAAATATTTTTGTATCCAACAGAGATCCGGAAAAGCGATCGAAAAATGATTTCACGTAAACAAATTGTATTTTTAGGAACTTAGTGAGGAAATCAAAGAAATAATACAACATGTTCATAACGAGTGCGTCGGCAAGACCGGGGTGGCTGAGGGTGAGTGAAACAAAATGTGGTTTCCCTTAACTTTGTTCTTGATTCGCTTGTGTGTGAAGTAATATATTCGCAACTAAGCTATTCCCATTGTCATACATAATATTAGAAATGGCATCTTATTATAATGTTTTTAATATTTTTCCATTTGATTTGAATAACTTTCAAGATCTTACAATGATTAGAATTTTTAAGCTAATTAATTCAATGTTTCACGACCTATTTCTATTATTTTTAACCCTTAAAACACCTGCACATAGCATTTTATCGTTAAGTCATCGATACAGCTTATTATATTCATTATAAGCACTTTTATACAAATAAAATAAAAATTATATAGTAATAAATTTATTCAAATAAATGAAACGCTTAAATATAACTTTTGGTTGAGTCAGAGAAACAAATTATTAAGTAATTTTAAAGTATTTATAAGATTTTTGCTGATAATTAAGGTATGTGTATTGGGTATTATATTTTGTTAACTGATAGGTTAGTACATGTATAGGAAAAAAGTTCCCAAAAATTAAAACAGAAAAAACACCATTCTATATAATAAGCCTGTGTTACCGCTAGGCCGATGTTAAATCAAGAGATTTAATTTAAAGTATTTACTAATCTATACATATAATAAAATTGCAACAGGCCGATATCTGTACTTTAAAGATATAGGAAAAAAACTTATATGGGGGTCTTTATTAAAGCAAGAGAAGCCAAAACAATAATTTATAGAATTTTTGTCTGTCTGTCTGTACCTTTGTACCCGCATCACGCAAAAACTACTGCGGTGTGCACCGATGTATCGCTAGAGGTCTAACTTAAAACATAGGCTATCTGTTTTTCAGTTTTGTCTGTTTGTCTGTACGCTGGTAATACATAAAAACACTACATAGACAAATGTGTACGGGTGCATATATGTTTATGTATATGTTATAATATTGTGCGTATATGTTAATCTTTTATTGTAATCAGAGAAAATATGTAAAATATTTGAATATATGTATATGTTTTGAAAGTCTTTATTTTTACTTGGCCCCAGAGGACATAGCGAATTGCGAAAACGGCATATTTAAGGAAGACGTCAAATTGAAGTGCTACATGTTCTGCTTACTGGAGGAAGGGAGTCTTGTAAGTTATTACTTATCCTTTGTTTGGTTGTATGTTCATTGCATTAGTTATTTTATGACAAAAAACTAATAATTTCTAGTAAATAATAATTTAGATCGCTTTCTTTCATAGGTAGACGACGATGGGAATGTTGATTACGACATGATGATCAGCATAATCCCCGATAAGTACACGGATCGGGTCTCCAAAATGATAAACGCTTGTAGACACCAAGGTGAGTTATTTTGGTACAAAAGATTAAAGTTAGCTTTAGTAGTTTGAGAGAATTTTAATCTATCTGTTTGGCTCCCATTTCCTATGATAAGAAGCTAATTCAGGTATAAAACTTCTAAAGTTAATCATTATTTGGTAGTTTTTTACATATAAGGAATACAGAATTACAAAATGTCCACTTGAAGGCCTTTAACCTTTGTATATAATATATTAATATTAATTTCGAAGAATGTTTTTTTTTAATTTAGATACACCCGGAAAAGATAAATGTCAGAGTGCATTCGATGTTCATAAATGTTCATACGCCCAAGATCCTAATGTAAGTTCAATTATCATTGGATAAAAATGAAATGTAAAATAAATAATAAACATAAATTAATTTAAAAATAAAACGTTTAACATAAAACATTAATAAATATTAAATAATTGATTATAATAATATAAATTCTTTCTGTTTCAGTTTTATTTCTTATTTTAGATCCCAAGGCTAGCTGACTTTAGGAGAAGCAATTTATTTAATACACTAATATACAATATACGTACATATTACGAATTGTGAGGTGTTTTATTTTCATATTTTTAATATAATTACGTCATAATTTGACTATAAAACATACGAATTGAATGGCATTTAATTGAATTTACAAACTTTAATAAAAAATAAATAATAATTACGATATGATTTAGTATTAACAAAATGATGTTTTATTATCTTTTAATTTTATTATGGGACCTGCGTTCTGACGATGCTACGTTCTAAATTTTACCATTATTTTATATAAATTTTCAACTACATTTCTTTTACCAAATATTATTTGTCAGAAATCGTTACAAGCGACAAGAGCGTCTTATTTTCTGTTACCTTCAGGTCAACTTCTCTTTACATATTGTTCAATAGAGTCTAAATAAAAATTTTTTTTAATACAAATGACACTCAAAACATTTAAAACGATTTTATCTAACTTTCTACAGGGATTTATGTTGAATTTGTATGGCTTGCAAATTAAAATTCGACCGTTCCATTAATGCAAAAACATCTTCATGTCTCAATAATAATATTAATTTAGTACGTGATTAAGGTTATAAAAAAAATCGTTTTTAACGCTCAATTAATCCCGTGGGATTCCGCGTGCAGATATTATCCGTCGTTTCCGGTAAGAAGAAAATACTTGTAAATAACGACGTAATTTGGCGTTAGCCGCAGGCCCTCAGTCTCGTCTATTTTTTATGAAATCTTTTCCAAGTTTATTCAGATTTTGAAAGAAGTATAATGCCAAGGAATTAATTTGCTTCACGAGGAATAATTTCTTTAAGGAAAAATAAATGAGTTCGAATCTTGTAAAACGTGTAATTGTGATCTTTAGTGGATTGAAATTCAAAGGAATTCTTTCGTAAAAAGCTAATTTTGAAAACGGAGTCTTTCATAAAAAGAAGTACCTACTCAAGTCATAAGCAAACGATGTTAAATTTGGAAATAAATTTTAAACAACGCTTATTTCTATTTTCATTTAATTCAATTGTAAATGATTTTTCTCTCATCTTTTTTACTTACTGTTAGTTACAAATCTTTATAAGACGTTGATAACAGCATCGTACCCAGTAAAATAACGTATTTTTTTTTGTTCAATTTCGTTCAAAGTTCTACAGCCATTAATCATAAATACCTAAACAGATATAGAACTTACATGATCCAAATTACAATAATAGAGTACCGTTATTTAACAGCAAAACGACATTCAAAAGACGGAAAAACCGAGGGTCGGAACGTCTGCACATAAAGAGGCAATTTGGAGATTGCCGGGGGCGCGCCACCGCCACAGAGAATTGTACTCAAATGTATTCAAAATTAAAAAACGAAGAAAATATTTCTAGGAAATTCATTGCGGTAAAATAAACAGCAGTAGCTTGTTACTGTGGACAGAGTAGCGTACGGCGCGGGACGGGCCAGGGTTGACGGCGCTTGCCACAACAAATATCTACCATAAAACTCTTTCCTTTGAATTCCGGAAGATTATGATGAAAGAAATTATTCTGAATCAGACATTTCTTCCGTAATAAGCAGCGACTGCAGTGAATGCTTTATAATTTGAAAAGCTTTAGACAATTTTTTTTTTCAATTTAAATCAATTAACTTCTGCAAATCTGAGATAGAATGAAGGGCATAAATCTTTACGTGGTTATTATTTGTATTGATGTGCTATTTAGTTAAATACTCACTTAGTTTTTTTTAAATATAATAGTTATGTTATTACACCAAAATACTACCAAAAGAATACCAAAATGCACTATAACCTATGTATACGAAATATATTATGTCACTAACACAATCAAGCTAGCTTTTTCTCGCGATCATGTTAGATCACATTTGCAAAAAAAAACACAGAATATTCGAGAATTAAAATCTATTAAGTAATTTTGTTTTGTAATTCAGTACCTAGTTGTGAAATGAAATTTATTATAATGATGAAATGGGTCAAATTGGTCGGTCGGTCAGTGTGAGGGCAGTGCAGCCAGTGCAGCCAGTGCAACGGTTAAAGGCTGCGGATGTCGCAATTTGGCGCGGAGCCGCCGTAATGATGGCTGGACGCCGAGCGCCGCGGCCGTACGTGCGCCGGCTAAACCAATCCACCGGTGCCTTCGTTTCAATAATCATTTTATCAATAGAGCTGTGCCAGCGTTCTTTTGATTCCGTTTATTTACTATATCATTTTTAAGAGTTCTATTTTTAGCTGTATTTTATATATTGTATTGTATACACAATAAGTTATATTAGAAAGAGTTACAATGAGGTTTTATTGCATCCAGAGCATGAAATTCAAGCCGTCAATAGTCAATATTTAAAGCGAGTGAAACTGCGAAAAGCAGCTACTTATGTATATGTTAATATATTATACAAACCTTCTCCGAAATGGTCCTCCGTTTCTGGCATAAGTTTTATATACATATATTGGTAAAGTAGTTTTTCAGTTAGAAGTTTATTAGTATACATTTTTACTGAAATCATAAATATTATTTTCAGATTATATATATTTATATATCTCATTAAGAAATGAAGTAGAACTAGATTAAAATAATTACGATAGTGGAAAAGAAAAATACAAAAATATTTATGTTTTCGATAAATGTCATTCAAAATATATACATATGCTATCATAATTTGAGTTTACGACATTCAAAGTTTCCTTTCTCAATATGTGGGACATAATTTATATGCAAATGTAAGGGGTGTTGCGGAAGCGACGGAGAGCACTTCGCCGGTATCGCCCTATCCACTGGACCTTCCTTAAATTATACACTATAATACTCTGATTCAATTTATTGGATATAGATTTTGGAAATTGGGATATAATCTAAACCAATATTATCAAGCTGCTTCTACAATCTATAGTGACGAAATAAAAACAATAAACGAGTATTTTATAGAATTATCTAAGCCTGTTTACACATTTGTTCTTAACATATATTGTGTTCATAGAATTATTACAGACACGAATAAAATATTATTAAATAATGAGCCGAGGTAATCCAGTGGCTAGACCAAAAATCTTAAGCACATAAGCTCGAAAGGAGGCCTTAGCCTAGCTGTGGAAACCTTTACACGATATTACTTTACTTAACTTTTATATCTGATAAATTGATATACAATACTTAAGGTACTATTTTCAATTTTATTTAAGCTACATAGAACACATTAAAATAATAACGTCGCCGTTATAATCTATTCAGTAAAGTGAAACAATTTATTGGTATACAACGCGCTTGTGAAACAAGCCAATTATCCAAATAAATTGAGTTAGCCCCCTGCGCCGGCGAGCCGTCACCCGCGTCATAGTTGCCTTCAAAGGAACCACGTTATGTTACTTCGGAAAGGTGTTTGTTTTGGAGGCGCGCCGCAAAATGAATATTGATGACTTCATGGCGGCCGGAGATGATTTGCTGAAAAATTAGGTTCTTTCATCGTTTTATTGCTGCGTTAGAAGCCGAGGGTGATGAAGACTAATATAGGCGTTAATTTAACTTAGTAACGATAAAAGATGAATTTATGACCGCCATTAAATTATGATTTCTATTACAATTATACATTAGCCAGTTAATGTGCTTATACATATATTATAATTATAGTATAATTCCGACACTGGAGTTTAAATTACAGGATTACATCATGTTATCTTCTATGCAATTTGGGTGATATGATAAACTTTTGGTCGGGGACATCATAGACGTGTGTCATCTTGTGGGGCTGTCTGACCGCAAGACACAATTTATATGCAAATTGAACACAAGATACAAGCCAGTGATATGCGGAGGCGCGCGCCGGGTGTGACGTTGCGCGGCATCAGAACCCACCGAGACGCACCGCCTTGTATTAACACTTCTAAAATTACTTTCGCGATCTGAATACTATTTGCACCAACTCGAATGATATACGTTTTAAGTTTTGATATCTACGGCTATGATTCCATGTGAATATCATGACGGCTTTTTATTTATTTTTCAGAGATTTATGTAATAAATTTTAATCCAGTGTTAGTAGAGAATTTTCACGCTCTAAAGCGCTATTCATTTAGATTTCGTATATTTCATGTTATATAGTTTATATAATTGATCGACTTCGCAGAATTTTACTCGATGTAGGACTTTGTGCAAGCTCGTTTGGGTAGGTACCTACGACTTATCAGATATTCTACCGCGAAACAGCAGTACTTGGTATTGTTGTTAGCTGATGTTAATTTTTTTTTTTTCTTTTTTTTTTTTTATATTATACGTTTGTGGACGAGCATGTGGGCCACCTGATGGTAAGTGGTCACCAACGCCCATAGACAGTGGTTTGTATATTTCTTTAAAAAAAAACAACATCACCACTGCGCCACCAACCTTGGGAACTAAGATGTTATGTCCCTTGTGCCTGTAATTAATGCCTGTAATTTTATAATATAACTGTGATCAATTTATTAATGATATGGTTACAATAATTGAATCAAATGTAAATATTCTTTATTCAAATATCGTCATGTTACAGTGTTGAATGAAATCTAAGGCATGAAAATTGTGTTGTAAAAAGAGTGGGTTGACTTTTTTCATATGTTATATGAACTCTCTAGATACATATATAAATAAAACTTCAATCAGCACTTCGATTCTCGAACATATTTCATAACGTTTCTATGGCCAGTAATGACGGTCTGGTTCAATGTTCCACATGATCGGATTTAGCAGATCCGTCGTCGTTTTGTTCGCTTTTTCCGGTGAAACAAGGATACTAAATTGACACTAAATTATAATAATGATATTCTATAGTTTGTAGTAACTCTACGTATTCGTAATGTATATAATTGCATTATTATATTTAACGTTTTAAAACCGTCTGGCTTAGAAGACATTATGAATTAGGCTAATACAATTAATATTTCTTTCATACTCGCTGACTTTAATACGAAGAGGAATATTTACTTTTATTTCGAGCTCATTTCACCGCAGTAAACTTAAGTGTGTTTATTTAAATTTTCCTTTACTGTTTTCTCTTGAGGTGTGTACCTAGGTTAGCGACTGCCTCGCGGCATCTCCGAAATTACCTGGCTCTTATTAGACTGTATTATTTCGTTTCACTTCGTTTATGATATTCAACAAATCCTATTAAGATCTATATTTGACAATTTTTAATATTAAAATATTAAGATTTAAAATATGTCAATAAAACCTACGGCTATACGATGTACGTCTGCGTGTTTACTTCTTTTATATTAATTTTACGCTTAAAAATAAGATTGCTTGCTATTGTACTCAAACGAATACATTTCGCGCTTTAAAGTATATAATGATTTACTGTTATTTCTTGTACGTTATATGAATAATTCTGATATTTTTCTCTTAGTGTGTCTCTATTTTATAAAAGGAAGGACTTTTAAATATTTCACCTAGTAACTCAGCATTGAATCGACGTATTTTTTATGTTGATCTATTAACAGGCCGGAGAGTGATATTTGAGAGATTTTTCTTTTTATTCCGAAAGAATGTTCGGAAGCAGAGCCGTAGCTAAAACAAAGTTAATGATTAATTCAAGTCATTCATATAATTGCAAAGTAATTAAAGTCTTAAATAAGTCGAGCGTCTTGTTACAGTGATTGTATTTTCGTTCAAGATTCACCCGAAATGACAACTACAGTTTTTAAATTAATTGGATATGGCATAATTTATATAATATAGCCAAAGCTACCGCTAGAACTTTACACACATAGAATTAGTGTGTCATAAATGTCACTCCCTTTTTCTATTGCGGTATTTGAACCATATGTATACTTTAATATTCTCAATAACTTCCGGCAATTTTTTTTTTATTAATCAAGTACGCGAAGTCGTCCTTAATTATATAAATTTCATTTTAATTTTCACAAGAATTTATTAATCTCAAAATATTAGATAGTAAGTTCCTGAATGAAACAGACGAATTATTTAAATATCTACCACGTGCATGCGTTGTACTGCATTTAATTTTGTATTTATAAACAATTTTCTGATATAACACGCTACCGTTACGTTTACAATAATTGTGCTATTCTAGTAAAAAATATAAAGCTGCGATGCGTAAACGCATAGTATACGCACCAAAAAATCAACATTTATAACATATATATATATATACATATATAAGAATAAGAAGAGTAGAGTAAAATATTTGTATACAAGTAATTGAGTCAAATTATTAATAATCTGTTTAACTTGAATCGTCATTTTTTATAATTATTCAAATTCAAATTTCTTTTTTCAATATAGAAGCGTTACACTTGCTTATTGATTGTCATAAATCTACCACCGGTTCGGAAATAAGCAGCTCAGACCTGAGAAGAACCGGCGAAAGAAACTCAGCGGGATTTTTTTTTTAAGCTTATTCTTTACATGTATAATTGATTTACATTAAAATATTCTTATTTATTTGAAATAGCCTGGATGCGATCGTTTCATTCCCAAGGTGTGCAATCATCTAAGAAGTCATTGATTGCGTAATATCCTTTAGCACATAAGCGTTCCTTAATAATTCTTTTAAATTTCACAATTGAATATTTTTGAACGCTTTCTGGGATCCTGTTGAAGAAGCGTATACATTGTCCCATAAAATACTTTACTAACCCTGTGTAATCTAGTAATAGTGGTTGTAAGTTTATACTTGTTCCTTGTGTTAACAGTATGTACGTCACAATTTCTGGTAAATTATTTTATGGTTTTGCGTACATACATAACATTATCAAATATATATTGAGAAGCGACAGTCATTATTTTAATTTCTTTAAATTTACATCTTAATGAATCTTTTGGGCCCAGGTTGTAAATTGCAGGAATAGCTCCCTTCTGCAGAACAAAAATCGTATTTATGTCGGCTGCATTACCCCAGAGTAGAATGCCATAAGACATTATACTGTGGAAATAGCTGAAATACACTAGGCGAGCCGTATCAACATCAGTCAACATTCTAATATTTTTTACCGCAAAAGCTGCAGAGCTGAGTCTATTTGCCAATTTATTAATATGAAGGCTCCATTGAAGCTTAGAATCTATTGTGATACCAAGGAATTCTGTTGATTAGAAAGTTATATTATTAATAATTAAAATTATGAATTTTGAAAAGTTACAAAACACATTTTCCAATTATTATTGTAAAAAATAGACGTGCAGTGTAAATAAACCACGATCCTCACAATAAAGGTGATCAAAGCCAGCTTGCAAATATTTCAAACGAAAGTGTGAAAAAAATAGGGAAAATACCATATCCATTCGAGCGCTGAGCTCAGATTGTTTTGTTTTGAATGCGATGGCGACCACTGGCTAAGCCAATTAGTGTCCACTTGGGTAAACAGCGGCTCGTTAGCGGACTTGTGTGTTTTATTCAATTCAATTTGCTAACTCCACCACCACTTATTTATTGATGGAGCCTACTTTTTGGGACCAATTTCGTTTCTTTGAGTTATAGAGTTTATTTTAAAATGTAATAGGTATATAATAATAATTATTATATATAACTGCCTCGTTGGTCTACTGGCTGGATGTTGGGCTGCGGACCCGGTGGTCCTAGGTTCAATTCCCGGGTCGGGCCAATGAATAGTTGTTGAGCTTTTCTGTCAGAAAATTCTCAGTAGCAACCCGGAGTCTGGAAGGTGGAAGTGTGTACACTCCCGTGCCTCGGAAAGCACGTTAAGCCGTTGGTCCTGCGCCTGAACTCTTTCCGGTCGTGTCGGATTGCCGTCCCATCGGATTATGAGAGCTAAGGAAAAGAGAGTGCACCTGTGTTTGCGCACACACTTGTGCACTATAATATCTCTTGCGCAGTTGGCTAATCTCTCTTGAGATTGGCCGCCGTGGCCGAAATCGGTCTGGAGGATCTTACTATTATACATAAATATACAAATATTTTAATACAAAACAAGCTAGATTTAGCAATTACTTATTCCAATATTGTTTCCCTATGAAGCTAAAAGTTTCCCTATTAAGCTTAAAGTTCGTGTTAAGAGTGGTGACTTGGTGGTACCACCCACTCATCAATTATTTTACCGCCAACCATCAATCATTCATCTTATCATACATCATTTATTTGAATTGGTTGGTGGAATTGGTGGTTTGAAAATTATTATTAAACTATGAATTAGAGGCACATGGGATATAAGATCCTTAATCTCAGGCGGCGGCACATTGTTTTTTTTATAAAGTAGCTAGGTGGACGAGCAAATGGGGTAGATGATGGTAAGTGGTAATCACCGCCTATAAACATTGGCACTTTAAGAAATATGTATCAGTGAGTGGTACCTAGCCAGACAGGCTTGCACAAAATCCTACCACCCTCGTGGTGGAAATGGTTAAAGTATAGTAATAAACATTACATGTAGCCTAGGGCAACTTTAAAATCGCTAAGTGGCCTTGTTGTGCTACTAAAGGCTTACAGACATATAATAATTCACAACTTCGATGCATATAAATTGTAAGTTTTGATTTAAAGTGAGATATGAAAGGGAGATAAGCAATTGAGCATCTGTTCTGTGGACCGATCGAGAGGCCGCGACGTTCGCGGTAATCTAGTCCGTGACTTGCAAGTAAATTTGCGGTTTTATTACCGCCCGCAACGCTAGGGTAAGGCTGCGCTGCACTTTAAATAAGATAAGAGAATTTTACCTCCGTCGCTTCTGATTGTACTTAAGGCATTGTGTAAACAGACAAACATTCATAACGGTTTTTTTATTGGTGTATATTTTTATAATTAACCAAACTTCTTTTTGTTCAATAAGATTTATATTTCAATTTTAAATAAAAACTATCAATTACACTTAAACATCCTTTTATAAACTTATCTCATATTGTTATTATATAAATATGTAATACAGTAGAGCCTCGATTATCCGAACCAATTGAGACTGAGACTAGTTCGGATAATCGGAACGTGGGTTTTTTGGGACGATATCATAATCAACACCTTCTTACATAAAAACAGCACATACATATATATATTAAAATTTGACATGCATATTAACGTTGAAATATATATATGTGTATTTTCAATACCTGAAAAAAGTCGAATACATTTTGTTATATTTTTTTTATAAAATCGTCAATTTTTATTGACGAACGGCTGTAACTCGTTTTTGAGCGGCCAAGTAGCAACAAACAATGTATCTTTCACACCAATGTTCGGATAATTGAGCGTTCGGATAAACTTAGTCATCGTTCGGATGATTGAGGGTTCGGATGATCGAGGTTCGGATAATCGAGGTTCTACTGTATATGTATAATTGTATATGTTTATTTCGTGTATCTTGGAAAGGAATCTAACGTTTGAACTCTTTCGTATTAAGATAAGGTTTTGCTTTTATAATTTTATCTATAAAGGTAAGTGTCTTTCCAGAAATAGCACTTATTTACAAAAAATACAGAAATAAAATAAATATTATATAAACCGACTTGATATTATATATTTCTTTTATATATGAATGTATGTGATAATGTTATTATGACTGTGATACTGAGTAGTATAAACATAATATAATACTCGTAAACATAGTGGGGTTGTAGCGACATCTATCTCGCCACATACGAAAACTAAAAACTGACGTATCCTACATCGCGATATTAAAGTTATCCGAGCGATTGAACATATATACAAGAACCCGACAACAACTCTTGGGCGGTAGCCCACCAGACGAACACCCGTTTGGTCGGAGGATCCTCCCTTTTCAACGGTCAACACCAAACTGGTGACCCCGAGCATGAACGTCAGCGCAGCCTCCGCAAAACTACGTCATCGTGACGTCATCATCACTTCCTCAAGCTTTCGAGCAGCGAGTCATACAGCCAGCCAGCATCCACGACTACTACGGGTATCCTGACCACCAGCATGCAGCGAACGCGCATTCCTGGTCATCACCCACAGTCTTCTCAACGACTTTGGCACAGCATACTGCACTTCGGCCGGTCAGCAAGCAGAGACGCACTTCTCTCCTGGTCGACGCAGCAGCACTGCACCACTCCGACTCACTGGAGCATTTGCAGCATCACCCCGACTCACTGGGGCATCACCGCAGACAGTTCCGACTCACCGTGAACTATGCGGCATCTGGTTCCGACTCACTGGAACATTCCACTGGCCCGACAAACATCACAAGATATATGGACGACTCAACCTGCTATCGACCTCCGGTCTCGGAGGGGAGTGATGTAGCGACATCTATCTCGCCACATACGAAAACTAAAAACTGACGTATCCTACATCGCGATATTAAAGTTATCCGAGCGATTGAACATATATACAAGAACCCGACAACAACTGTCGGGCGGTAGCCCACCAGACAAACAACCGTCTGGTCGGAGGATCATCCCTTTTCAATGGTCAACTCCAAAGGGTAAGCTCTGAATATTATTTTAAAGTTCTCAGCTATGGGACATTTGCGTGCTGTTTATTTACTTGTATTTTTTTATTATCTGGTAAAGAAAATCTTAAATAAATAATAAATACTTCTTGATAATATTGGAATATTAAAAAATTAAAAAAGCAAAATCCTTACAACACCAATGGGCCTTTGACAAAATAATAGGTTATGTGCCTGTAATCACACTAGCCCACTCACCATTCAAATCAAATACGCAATACCTTATTGTTGCTTAACAGTAATATAACTGAGCAGGTTATACCCAGATGGTAAAAACGGTAGCACCGTTAGGGATGCATAATTTGTAGCAGTTCTTTTTAAGTTTTAAATTATGAAAATAACTAAACTTTTCGCGCAGATAAAATTAAACGATTTAATTGGGTCAGTAGTTTATAAGATATTAGTTACAGTTTGAAATAACTTTTTTAAATGTAGTGAGTCGTGTGTTACATAATGTTTAAGATTAGGCATAGATAGATAATAATTCATCGTAATATTTCCATATAACAATTACAGTAATTTGTCACTAAAGCCCATAGGTAGTGTACATTACTTTAAGCAAAAAAAAATTGGAATTATGACGTTATGTCCCTTGGGCCACCTGATGGTAAGTGATCATCAACGCCCATAAACAATGGCATTGTAAGAAATATTAACCATCGATTACATCGCCAATGCGCCACCAACCTTGGGAACTAAGATGTTATGTCCCTTATGCCTGTAATTACACTGGCTCACTCAACCTTCAAATCGGAACACAACAATACAAAGTACTGCTGTTTTGTGGTAGAATATTTGATGAGTGGGTGGTTACTTCCTAGACGAGCTTACACAAAGCTCTATCACCGAGTATGTATATAATAGTATAAAATAATTAAATTAGAATTGGAACACATAATAGAACTGTTAAAAATACATTTAAATCTACTACAGTACTTAGTTTGAGGCGAACAAAAATCGAATTTTAATGAAAAATATATAAACTTAATGAAAAGAGCTCCAAACCATCAAGTAAATAATGTAGACCATACAATTAAATAAAATTAGTCTCACTTTTATTACTTTTTGACTATTTTTAAAACGTAGATAAGGAGTGTGTATGTTAAGGAATTGCGAGTATATAATAGTAAATGCAAGTATATTATTCAGTGATTGATGTAATAAAAAATGTTATTGGTCAAGAACTATATTTAAAAAAAAAAGCAGAAGGAGAAATGACATGAAATATTTTTACGTTTTTCTCTTGATATATTGTTAAGCACAATATTTCCATAACAACTGGCCTCAACATAAACTGTTAAAACTAAAAAAATGAACACTTATTTAAATATAGAATAAATTGCAGTATTGTACAGTGACAGTCACTTTAAATTCTATCGTATTACAAGCGTACAAAGTACTCAAAGATATCTGTAGAAGTTCCGAGAGTCGTTATGGTTTGCAGTAAAGGCCGTCGTTGTCGCCGCGTTTTGTGCATTATTATTCGCCGCGGGTCCGAACAGTTTACTTGTTAGGACATTCTCGACTCGTCTCCACTCTAGTGCCTATGACTAAACTAGTAAGTATTCGTTAGCTTACTCTCTAATTTTCGCTCGCACACGTTAGCACACACAACCGAGTTAGACGCCGAGTATCGAATTAACTAAAGTTTAAGTTGTTAGTTACGAGTAGATCATGTGTTTATTATTTGTATATTATTTAGAATAATGTCAGATAATTTTATCATTGTAATATATTTATTATATTTTATAATATAACGTTATATTTTTCAACAAAATGTTATAAGTAATTAGAGTAAATCCTTTTATTATTTTTTATATTTATTTGATGTAGAAATAAGTTATCACGATTTGCTTATAAAATAATTTAATTAATTAAAATAAACGCATAACGGCTTAAAATAAAGTAGAAATCTATCTGTGTTATAATATAGTACGAGTCTAGCTGGATGGTGCAACATGACGCTCATCAAGCAATCATTATGGCGGCGCCATGTTTTTAAAACGGCTTTCCATAGCGCATGACCCACGATCCAAATTAATCCCCTACTACAATATTGTTTCATAAAATTAGAATAATCTATTTCGAAAAAGTTTGCCTCATTTTATAAAAACTGAATCTGTGAGAGTTGCCATGGCTACAACATTAATTATTTCTCCCTCGGCTCTGTGGTATGCCGTGACTACAGTCGTGATTTTGCATATAATTTTCTACTCAATAAGCGTTCCGTTTACTGTGCCGCTAAACCATGAATGAAGTCAAAAGATTATTCCTTTGACTTTCATTAACATATTCAATAAAAAAATATGTTACTTTTTATATTAAAGTGAAATAAAAAAATATAAATATAAAATGGTTGGTATTGTCCGCCCTCACTATGCAAAATTAAGGTTTTACTACATTAATTTGTTTATGTTCGAATTTCTTTTATTAAATTTTATTACTTTGTGTAATGTAAATTGATAAATATCATAATGAAATAAGTTTCGAGTCTTACCGTTTGCCGCACACGTTTTTTTTTCATCGAATATCTTGTAATATCTCTATAACTACAGATCCTAATTGCAAACTAACCTAATTTTTATTAATTATAAGGTACTTAAACGCTATATATTATTTGTGTTGCACAGTAATAATTAATATACTGTATAAAAATTAAATTAAATTTATTCTCTTTTATTATCTATGTATTTATTTTATAATGTGGTTTATATATATTGTAATGCATATGTTGTCACTGACTTTCTTTTAGACATTTTGTGATCTACAAATGTTTCTTGTATCTTTTGTAGTTTTGGCAACGTTCGCCTGGTAAGCGCTCGCACCGCCAATCTTCTCTCCTACTACATTGACATGATAAGTTATAAACAACCTTTAGAATTGAGGACGTTAGAGTATGGCGATTCAAATTATCTATTATAATTAACTTATCAATAATAATTAAGCTAAAGATATTATATTACGTTTAAAACTGGATGTAATTTATAACTTCTAAGTAATAAACCAAATAAAACATCGAATAGAAAGATCACATTGTTCGAGAATTTCGGATTGCATCTGACGAGATAGCGTGGAACTTTGTAAATAGGTTCGTCGTTCTATTGATACAATACATACTTATTTTAGTTTGCCTTGCAAAAATTTATACATATAACAGTACAAGTTGAGCGGAGTTTTTCGAAAGTTTTCTTCTTTACTTATTTGAGGACGGTCGGAGCGAGCGCCGAACTCCCTAACTCGTGTTATTGAATTTAATGTACCCCTACCTCGCAGCTAGTTCTATTCCGTGTCGATAAAATCACTTGGAGCAGTTAGACTTCGCTGTAGTCGTTAATATCTAATGCAAGTAATAAACATTCTCGAAGTATAAATTGTTTGTGTACAAATAATTTTATCTTAGGACAATTGACGTCTTATATTACATGTTTGTATAACTGTAATTTATTGGCAGGTTGTAAATCAAGATATGTAGGGTTTTATGTAAGGATTACCCCAATTAAAAACTAATATATTTCACAACAAATTATTAGTAGAAGTTTGGAGTTAGAATGTTAGCAGTGTTACACTCTCGTGCCTCGCAAAGCACGTCAAGCTGTTGGATTCCGACTTCATCTTCATCGACTTACGAGAGTACACACCTTTATTTGCGCATTATAATAATACCTGTCATTACTTGTTAGTGATTCGATTATGAAGACTTACGTTATACTTCGTTATGATAGGGCCCCAAGCTGTTCTTATGCGTTTAATTGAAAGCTAAAATTTAAATGTATACTTCAATATTTTTCATAAGTTTACTTAAAAAATGATTTTTCAATATAACTTGTGACAGTATAAGTGCACAAATATCTGTCAATCGCAGCAACTTCATCCAATTTCAGTTAAATTGTAATTTCACTGGACACGTTCAGTGCCATAATGGATAGCTCGGTTTTAGGACATCGTTTTGAAACGGACAAGTCACAAGGAATTGTTTGCTTATAATTTTATGTTTGCTACGGAGTTTAAACCATACTTTGAGTTATATAAAAACAAATATTTAATATAATAAATGCTTTATTATTTTACTAACAATCTTTTTTTTTTCTTTTAAATATTTACCATGTAAAACAGAAAATTGTTATAAAATAAAAACAAATTAGCGAAGCAGACCAATATTAAAATAAGCCACCTGATTTTGCGTTTTCCAAGAAGTTATTTAAAAATTGCTTTTGCAATTTAACTGAAAGATATTCGTGATCATTACATATTATTATATTATTACTTGGTGGTAGAGCTTTGTGCAAGCTCGTCTGGGTAGGTACCACCCACTCATCAGATATTCTACCGCAAAACAATAGTACTTGGTATTGTTGTGTTCCGGTTTGAAGGGTGAGTGAGCCAGTGTAATTACAGGCACAAGGTACATAACATCTTAGTTCCCAAGGTTGGTGGCCCACTGGCGATGTAAGCAATGGTTGACATCTTTTACAATGCCAATGTCAATGGGCGTTGGTGACCACTTACCATCAGGTGGCCCATATGCTCGTCCGCTTACCTATGTTATAAAAATAAAATAAAATTATAAAACAGTGTCGCGTCTGTCTTTCTGACTGTTTGAATGCGATTAATTCAAAAACTACAGAACAGAATTTCATACGGTTTTCACCAATGGACGGAGTGAGCAATTCACGACGAAGGGTGTTTAATTCATTAAGGTTTTGTTAAAATTCGCTGAAATATGACGATAAATGTTGAATATGTCGTAAAAATAATGTTGACTGGGAGCTTTACTGACGTGTGCCGCCTAAATCATGAGAGAAATATTTATTACGATATAAACGTTTTATGTTGACACTTATTCTATCCGTGCGAAGCCAGGACGAGGAGTTAGTATTGTACAAAATTGTGACAAAAGACAAAATTATGTGAAAACGTAAAGGCACTAGTGAAATTAATAATACGGCTTTGACAGCAACCCTACAACATAATTATACAATTATTGAAAAGATTAATTAAAGGTATCATCATGCCGACTCTGATTAAAATGTAATCTGTAATTCCTCGTAATGTTGCCAGTTGCCACACACAGATATAATATATTTAATCTTGTGCCAATAGGAATGTCATCGATTAGTATTTTTTTAATATAAAGTTTAATAATACAGAGAAGTTTTACGGGCTGAAACTAATTGTTATCCTTTTATTAGCTACCATTAATACACAATTTATAATGATGTAAATAAAATTAGTCTATAAATATATATAATATAATGATTATGGATATTCTTTGTTCTTTTATCTAAGATACATATAGCTTTAATGTGTTTAAATGTAAGTTACTTTTGATTTTGTAATTAACTACTATTGTATATAGATTATTAAAATATTTGTATTAATATTAATGTTCAATACACAGTAATTCGTGTTTATTCGTTATTGGTGAAGGAAGTAAACATCTTATACCGTGAACGTGCGAATTTTTCTTTCGGTCTCGGGTCTGCCGCAAAAGGTTTCCTTAGACCAACATTTACATTTCACGTCGCTTCGCCTTCTTTAAGACTGTTTGTGGGAAAAGCTGTTTAATCACAGGAACAGGTGAAGGAAGCTACTTAGCAATTTGCGTGTTGAAATTTATGATCAAACACTGATTCTTAAATAAATAAACAATGTTATATCTCTGTTTTTTTTTTTATAAATATTTCGTTCTTTATAAAGCCGATGTGGCGCATTGGTAATAAAATGTGACATCTTAACTGAAGTTATTGCTTGTTTAAAACCGGATAAGCACCACTGAATTTACAAGTACTTATTTTCTGCTTATAATCATTCCTCTTGTGCTCGCCGGTGAAGGAAAACTTCGCGAGAAAACTTACATTGAATGAAAATCAACCACCATCCCACATTGGAGCAGCGTGTTGAAATATTCTGTAAACCATCACTTATTAGGAGAACGTGCTTAGGGAAATTACCAACTTAAGTTAATTTAATATTTATTTTTCATATAGGTATTATACAGGTACACAATGAAGTAGTATGTGCTATACATATCCTTATATAACTATATTATAACGCATCGTTACGCGTGTGTGTGTACAGTGTATACAAGGTGTTTGTAGTGAAATATCCAAAGGACACTGAAGTGGCTGTGAATACCTGCACGTATTCAATTTTCCCGACAATATTTCACCCTACTGACATTCGACGCGCTATACTTGGTCCCCACAAGAATTTGTAAAAATACATTTATGTACGGAAATTGTACTGATGTTTTCTAATATCGTGATTTTAAAACTAACAAAGAAAGAAATCTCTGGTGAAATGATTAAAATATTTACCAACGGTGTTCGTTTCATATCAATATCCGGATTAGGGCGAATCAAATTTGGTTTGTAGGATGAGGATTTATGCAGCGTTCTCAATTTCCTGCGACGACAGCGGAACATCCGGTATGCAAGACCCCTCGCCCTAGCCCCGCAAAGCTCTTTGCCGCAGCCATCGGCCCAGCGTAAAATGGAGCGCGGGCATTTGCATAGCGCCACTGGAAGCGAGCAGACCGGCAAATTGTTGTCGCATCGATGACTCGATCAATACGACGTATCTATCTTATGATATGCTTTATATTTTATCTGTCTGTATTATTATTGAAACTTGCTCTGATCCAATTGGTACTGAATATCATAGTATGTAATATAATGATTCAATAGATACTATATTATTATAAAAAACCTTACCTGTTTTGGCTATCAATAAGTTCTATAACATTATAATTTAAAAATAATATTATAATTTGTAAATAGTTTATAGTTATTTTTAATTGAAATTTGGTCTAGATTTTTGAGCTATCTGCGGAAAATGTATGTGTTCACTTTAAAAAAAAATTAAAGCATTTTTTTAGTGGCGTGGACATGTCGTGTGTTTTCATAAGCTAAGCATGGATCAACAGTTCCTTACTAAGAACACACGTGTTCAGTGTGGTTCGTTACGGCGCTCCCGATTCGTATCGAGGGTTGTCAAAACGTTTAACATCCCTTTCACGGAATTAAATATATTAAATATATTAAAAATCACTTATTTAGCCGAGCCGATAGCCGAGATGGCCCAGTGGTTTGAATGCGTGAATCTTATGATCGTGGGTTCAAACCCGGGCAAGCAGCACTGAATATTCATGTGCTTAATTTGTGTTTATAATTCATCTCGTGCTTGACGGTGAAGGAAAACATCGTGGGGAAACATGGGGAGCAGCATGTTGGAATAAGCTCCAAACCTTCTCCTCAAAAAGGAGAGGAAGCCTTAGCCCAGCAGTGGGACATTCACAAGCTGTTACTTATTTACTTATTTTAAATATACTTGAATGCCCAAAATTACATACCCAAATATTACGATTAAATCTGCCGTCTTTATATTACTTTTATTTTTAAATTATCTTTGAGAGATCTTCATTTATATTAATTCTGTTTTTTATTCGTGCTTAATTAATTTGAAAGCATTTCTATTTATTATACGCAAATGTTAAATTTTTTTGTGCCCAAAAAGTCACATGTCGTACACAGCCCTGTCGTATTAAAAGTGGCTTCAGTTCTAAAGCACGGGGTCGATTTCGGTTCGTTTAAGTTTGACATCCATAACGCGGCTGTTTGTATAGCAGCTCCTCCGCATGTAGCACGATGACAGAATTTGCAATGAAAATTTCCTTAGTCAACGTGCATTGCAACTGTGAACTGACATCTGCCTTTTGATTGGTTAATATTAACGAACGGCATATCAATGCCGTTTATAATTTCAAATTATTTTCCTTATTTTTCTTACAAAGAGGACGGAATTGGATTCGCTTTTAAAAAATACCTTATTGGTGGTTTAAAAAATAGGTCGCATTTGCGGGAAATAATGTCTTGATGTTACTTGATTATTTTAACGCAGCTAATGAAATGACTGTTTACTTTCATAAATATAACAGCTGGTCAAAACACCTTTAATATTTAAAACGCAAAATCTATTATATCACCGCCGTAAAGCTGATGTGTTTGAAGTTTTGATCCTAAACAAATAGCAAGATTTAATGAGACCAAAATAATAAAAGTATGTGTGTGTGTGTATATGTAAACATACATAAACTTATTACAAAAACCTTTTAAAATAAGTCAGTTTAGTATATGCATTATATATTTTTACATGAAATATACATATTCACAAAACGTTCGTAACGGGAATGATATATTGAAGAAGTGAATTTTGTGTTGTGACAGAATTTTTGTCTGTCTATCTGCTTGCAAATAGGGAATTATGATTACGAATGTGATAAAAATATACGATATGATAAAAATTTACGAGCCGGTTGGCGTGGTTGGTATGATACTTGTCTTTCACGCCGCAGGTCGTGGGTTCGATTCCCACCCAGGACAGACATTTGTGTGCATGAACATGTCTGTTTGTCCTGAGTCTGAGTGTAATTATCTATAAAGTACTTACTTGCGTTAATACATACTTATGTATTTACAAAAGAAAAATAGTATATGTAAGTATAGCAGTTGTCTGGTTTCCATAGTACAAGTTCTGCTTAGTTTAGGATCAGATGGTCTTGTATGAATAATGTCCCAGGATAAATATATATAATTATGAAATATCTTTAATATGAATATTACGTAACTTGTTGTAATGTTACAATCAATCAGCGGAATCACTTTATTAAAATGAAAGTTTAATTAACTTTTATACAGCCTAACTAATAATAAAATACATATGTTCATTAGCAAAATCAATAGAAAAAAAAGAAATATTTGTTTTTTTAATAATAGTTTATATTATAAAAAGGGAACAAAAAGCTCAAACCACGGGCTAATTTAAATAAATATCTGTGTAAGAGATATAAAGCACGAGTGTGTTGCAACACACGTGCAATATCTACTTCCTAAGTCTCTTAGTCCGATGGGACGACAACACGGTATGGCCGGAATAAGATCAGACGCAGAACCTTTTATTGAGCACATGCGGGATTCAAAACGGTGACTTTGGTTCCGTTGCCTTAGCAACGAACGTAGCAGTCAAATTATTCGAGTATAATTTTTAATACCTTTTTTTAAGATTACAGGCAAGTATCATTTTGTTTTTATGTACTTATTGCGTTCATAATTCATTTCGTGTTAGGTGTGTCAAATAAAAATCTGTAATACGTGTTACACGTATTGGAGCGTCGTGGTATAAGAAGAATAAACCTTCTTAAAATGTGAGGAAGCTTTAGCCCAGCAGTGGGACATTCAAAATTTGTTACTAGAACTTATATTAAAATATCAGCCTTAACAAATGTATTCCTAATTAAAAACCAAAAAAACAGTAAACATTTTAATTATTTGATATGACGATTCTGTTATCCAACTGCGATAGGCGTTTTGTAATGAAATAATGAAAGAGCAAATAATTAGGAGCGGGAAAGAGAAGGAGGTGGTCAGCCGCGGGAGGAACGCTTAAAGGAACAGCTGTTGCGACTGCTGCGAGTTCAAGGATATGATTTCCCGAGATTCTGAACATATAGAGCTGCTACAACCATCACTTTTAGTATTTCATTTTTTTAATGGTGCGGTCTTAGGTACTGTTAATCATTATATAAATTAATATATATTTTTTAAATTATGTGCTTCGTTATCTTAAATACGAATTTCAAAAGTATTTTAAAATTAACTTTATTGTACGCGAAGATTTATTTTTATGTGCTGTATATATATTACCGTAAAATGTTTATTACAATTCCTAATTAAATAGATAATTAAAAATTATTAAGTTTATTAATTTACATGTTTTTTTACCAAGTACTGCTTCTAAATCATGTACATATGTACGACAATGTTCATATACACTTTGTGGAGGTTTTTTAATTGTAATTTTACTTGGTGGTAGCGCTTTGTGCAAGCTCGTCTGGGTAGGTATCACCCACTCATCAGATATTCTACCGCAAAACAGCAATCCTTGGTATTGTTGTGTTTCGGTTTGAAGGGTGAGTGAGCCAGTGTAATTACAGGCACAAGGGACATAACATCTTAGTTCCTAAGGTTGGTGGCGCATTGGCGATGGCCCATGGCGTTGGTGACCGCTTACCATCAGGTGGCCCATATGCTCGTCGTATATTAAAAAACTTCTGTTTAAACGAATTTTATGAAATCTTTGTTTGTGCTATAACGCAATTAAATCAATTGGTATCCTTATATTCCACTCGTATGTTTATATGTGTTCTAAAATATAAAATCTAACGGCCTTATTTATAAACGTTGCTTAGTTACTGTTTAGCTAAACACTGATTTGTCTCTTTCTGTTATTATTGATTTGACATACGAAAGAAGAAGACAAAATATTGTTTAACTAATCACCAGTTAAATAAAGTTTATGAATAAGGCGGTACATCTTTACAAACGTAATTATTTAATTTAGGAATCTTTGTTGATGTTACATATAATCTAAATGGAATGGAATGGTTTTTAAAATGATTAAACAATCTAAAAATTATGACGTGGTAATATCAACTCTAATACAATCTGAAGATGGCAGGCTTTCATTAAAATCTTTCGTTTCCCTGTTATATGAACGTGGCCTCTGAATACCAATGCACGTAAGATTGCACAACTTTATATTAATTTACTTCAAAAGTTTAGTATTGTTTCTTTTGATTTATTAGTATTCATTTCGTCGATACATTCTGCGATGCGAGTTTTGTGGTTACGGTCACTCGATAGGGACTCGCTTTCCATATAGATAGATTTTCCATCAGTATTGCATAAATATACATGATTTACTATGTCCTTTTTTCTATCTGGAATAAATTACGAGATTTTTAGTATTTTTTTACATCAAAGACATTTATTTAAATAGCATATTTAAATATTATGTTCGTTTAATACAACCGCTGTTGCTTGCTGTCGTTCATGTTTTAGTACAAGCTTGACACTAATATTACCCTGTTGCCTGTTCTATGACGCTGAAATGTGTTTTTACTATTATATTATTTTGAATTAACATCGTTACATTATAATCAATAAAGGTAGCAATCGAAGATTTTATTCATTCGCAGTAGTATAGTTAGGTTTTTAATTTTTGTTGCGGAATCACGAGACAAACCGTGAGAAGCGGTGCGAACCCAATTAAAAGCCACGGAGTCTACTACGTATTGAAAAGTCGCAAAGTGCACTTCGTTCGTGGCACACAAGCTCCATATATCTTTAGGGTTGACAATTTAATACGGGGGTTGAAGAATTAAAAATAAGAAGCTAGTAACATCGAATTGCTTGAATTTCTCTTCGTACTTTTTTTAACTTTAATACATGAATATTTTATTTCTATAATGTAATCCAACAGCTATCTTAGAATGAAATGTATAAAATAAATACCACTCAATAAGGTGATCTAATTATTAAAATACAAGTGAAAAAATAAACTTGTACCGTAAATAAATTCATGCAATATAAAAATAATTGGATACATACATATATATTCAAAATGCGTGGCGCGTGTGTTTGTGTGTATGTATGTAAATAATTATTCAAGAACTTTATGTTTAGGATAATTACGGAATTTTTTCCGAGTTATCAGCCCTATCTTTGCTTGCGGCACATAGCATTCATTTTTAATTCTATCCAGTCAAAGTTTGGCACAAAACGCGTGCGCTTGCGACGTGCTGGGAATAGTCGCATTAGTTCTTTATTTAAGACGACTCTTACTCAGTTCTGCATTAATTTTTCTTGACACAAATCAGTTTCAAGCGACTAGACAAGTACACGTGTCTTGCTTGATCTCAACGATGAATGAAATGAATGAAAATATAAAAAAATAAATACGCAGATAAAATATTTTGTATAAATGTATAAAAAATGTACTCTGCGACTGTAACACGTATCTGGTAATTTTAAAGCCATGTCATCTCAACTGAATGTGTGTGATACGCCGTAACTACCCTAACTAATATTATAAAATGTGAGCCTGTTTGTTTGTTTGTTTGTTACGCTTTCACGACTAAACCACTAAACCGATTTTAAAAATTCTTTCACTAGTGGAAAGCTATATTATCAGTAACATATGTTACATTTTGTTCCCGTATTCCCAAACCGCTACAACACGCTAGTTTAAAAATAAATAGCAAATTTGACACTCAGTATTATTTGTAACGTTACACATAGAAATGTTACACTGAAATACTACTTTGAAAATTTCTGTCATCGCTCCCAAAGATAATTTAAATTAAGGCTAGCGAAATCTCCCCGAGTTAAGTTTGATTAAGTTTTCACTGTTATTCATATTTTATCACAAGTAATTTTTATTGAAGAAAACGAACAACGCTAAGAGCTGTATCTAAAGTTTAAGTAAAACCTTGCCGTCGTATGAGATTTAGTATTTTTTTAGAAATGCATATGCTTGAAGTTTATTTTATTTTTCTGAAAAATATCGAATGAATATTTAAAAAAAGAACAGGCAATACAACATTTTCAATTCATTAAAATTAATTGTCACCGGAATTGAACCAACATCTAATTCAACTAGCAACATTTGACCTGAGCAAATTAACAAAGTGAGGTTTTATTTCCGAAAATATAAAGAACACGTTAACAATGTTTTATTCAAATGAATTATTAAGCATATCGTATGCCGCTGTGCCGCCTTGTTTGAAGTAAAAACGAGGAAGTTGTCAAGACATAATTGAAAAAGTAAGTAGCTACGTTATTCATAAGTCGCATATTTGAAAATGAGGTTTGAATTGAACTATAACGATAATGTTTCCTATTTATGTATCCTTTTTTTAAAAGTAATTCGTTGGATTATGTTAGAAAAATACCGTAGATTTTTTTTTGTGCACTTAACTTAATATCATGGCGTAATCTTGTTAGACTTTATTACTCGTTACACCAGAATGATACAATAGTTAAAACTTATAAGACATGTAAAGCAATATTTTAACTATAAAATGATAACTTCTATAAATACACTGTAATATTTTTAACAATAGATCGTCAAGTACGTTTAGGGATTAATAAAAATTAATTTATCTTGTTACATAAAGTCGCAAAGCTTCGGAAATACGCGTAGATTTTTCTTCGGTATTTCCCTGGAGTGTAGGTTTCCAATCGGCGCTGGCAGGTCAGTCGGGAGTCAATGAAAAGCGGTAAAGTGGTGCCGCGGCGCTGATTAAAGCCTGAAGCAATCGCCCCGGAAAGTATTTATAGGTACACCTGTTCGTTAGCGGCGCGACTCCCGGCCAACTCCTTGATTAGGCGCCGACGGGCGTTGCTTCTTCTCTACAACAAATAAAAGTATTTTTCTCTTTACGGGCAACTGAAGAAATCATGGTGGATTGAAAAGAAATGTAACTTTCCGGGAAACTTTTACACGTTTAGTTTTAGTTACACTGTAGTTGGCATGTTATAGTTGAATATAGTTTGTTATCATTTATTGAACGTTCGTAAATTAAAATACAAACAAAGTTATCGTGCCGTAGCGTACAAATATTAACGAAATACGATCGAAGAACACACGAACTGTTCAGTAAGCATATTTATTGTACGTAAAACTTTAATATACATAAAGGAGCCGAAAGCGTAAAAGTACGACGTTTTTCGAAATGTCGCACAGAATACGGTAAGCAGATGATTTTGCATGTGAATAGGTATTCGCCACGCGTGGTGCGTGCGCGCCGCGCTCGTTTGCTCACGATCTTAACTCCGGTCACGGAACTTCTTAATAACATCACGTTTGATGCGTCTCTATTATTATATTTTCATCTTCAGAAGGTCCCACGACTGGGAGTTCTGGCGCCTTAGTAATATTCTAAAGAAATATTTTCAGACTTTTTCATCGTATTTAAATTTGATCATTGATTTGAATAATATAATTTTTTTTTTTGCAGTAATTTAAAAAAAGTGTGAACTTGAGTTTTACTCTATTATATTTTATCACAATTCAGTGTACTTTTTTAAGACATATAAATTCAAAAGTATTTAACTTACTTTTATATTTTATACATAGAGTAAAAATTTTATGTTAGTTTAAGTACATTTTATATATTTGTATTTTGTACAATTTGTCCGACTGAGTGCGAACCTTTATCTGCAATGTGGACTAACTAACCAAGCTTCAGAAGGATGGAGGAAGTACTTCGATAAGTAGGCGGCTCACGTCTCACGAAAGAAGACGCTTACCTGAAACTTTTCCTTCTCCTTAGCACATTAACCAACCAATTCCGAATTTAACCAACGAGATTCAACTTCACATAATCTACTATTAAAGAATTTTCTTATTTTGAAATATAGTTTATAGAATAAGATTACATAGGTTTAAAAAAATTTGTTTTGCTTTAGTTAATATAATCGTTTTTACACTAAAAACATTTTAATAGATACATAGTGTATCATTTAATATTAATTCCCTATTTTTATTTAATTTTTTCATATTATTTCGATTGTTATGTCACTTTCATAAGACTTAAGTAGCCTGTTTGTATGCTTATATTTTTTGAGATAGAGTATATTATGTCAACGTAAGTTGAAATCACGGTCGTATACACAGGTCTTGCAACTTCAGTATGGGGTACGTTGACATACTGACGCTGTTAAGTTCAATTTACGGCCGCCAGAGAAAACAGTTAAATAACAAAACAAAAATAACAAAAAATCCGCAAAACTCAACAAAACGATATAACAATGATTAAATAACACAATACTTGGGAGAGAAAAATATCAGCTTCGATAGCAGCGACGTAGTACCTCAAGCGGATGGTATAGCGAATAAGCAGTTGTTACACACTCGCACCTCATCTCTCACCACTGAAATTGGACTCAATTGCAAGACCTGTGTATACGACCGTGGTTGAAATTAAACTGTCGCTGAGTAGAGCTCTTCTTTAAGAAAAAAATAGAAACATACCATAGAACACAATTTTGAAATGAAAGATGTGATATGCGACTATAATAATTATTATAACTCGTAAAAATAAAGTATCACCGTATTTCGGTTTCCAACATTTAACGAGTGTGATACGAAGTGAGTTCTTACAGAGTAGCACTTCTTAGCACTTCTGAAGCGAATGCTGCTTAAGTATCACATTTAAAGTATCCTAAGCTACGTGTAAAACGTAAAGTTGCTGTAGTAGATTTATAAATGATATTTTATCAAAATATTACCAAATTAAATTACAAATATGTTTTTATTTTTTATTTAGGACAATATTATAAGGTTATTTTTATCAAATAATGGTAACATTAAGGACGGTACGTTCAAAAAGTAATGTATTTGCGCATATAATGGAACACGGAGAGTAATCCCTACATCCAATAACATGCCTAAAGAAATTCCACATTACGTATGATAAATTGTTAGTGCTAGTACGAATATGTACCTATCTACATACGAGTATAAATAAAATCGAAGTGCTATACTGTAACATCAAGATAAATGGCTTATATTAACCAAAGAGACTTACATGATGCCAAAATGCCGAAAAAAAAAACGATTTTATTAAAACTATAGATGTCACAGATCATTCGATATGATTTCAATTATTTTTTACCTCAGGATCTACTCAAGATATAAAAAGCGCCATATCTGCAATATAATTATTTCTGAAATCTTAATTGATTTATTTATTTATGTATTTATTTATAAGGCTTGCTAGCAATATTCACACTGGTCATTCTTACATACATACAATTATAATATACCCATGTAAAATCACTTGAGAAAAACACTACTTGCTAATTAAATCACAAATGACTATCCCTTTTTTTTTTAAAAGACAAAAAAAAATATAGAAGCAAAGGCAAAAGAAGAGATAGAAAATTAAAATTTGTATATGCACACATCTCTACAATTTAAATATGAAGCTGACATCTAAACATTACAAATATTATTTTCATTAATAAATACTTAAAAAAGTATCAACGTAAAGACTTAAAATATAATCATTAAATCAGTTTCATTAGTAAGAAATAATGATAATTCATGAATCGAACTCATAATCGAATTACAAAGCGTTAGAGTTTGATAATTCAATATTCGGATCTATTAAAATAACAGGAAGTTACGTATTATACATAATTTAACTTAACGCGGGCGCCGCTTTTGCATCGCGACTATCGGTAAAACATCACGAACGCAAATGCGGATGCTTTTCGCGCTTTGTTCACGTTTTACGCATGTTCGCACCTTGTTCGTCATTTCGAGTCTATATTTCTGCCCACTTCAACGTGCGCAAGCCGCGAACCTAGCGTGAAAGCAAACGCATCCACACTCACACTGTAAAAACGAAGTATTTATTTTTATTATTGATATACACTCAATAGTTATAGGTAGTCAAAGCGCTCTCGCAGGAGCTGACCTTTTATCCTGTTGCAGATTTTTTTTTTCGAATTGACTTCACGAGATAATCGCTTTTCCAATTCACGCGTCAATACACACAGTGATTTAAGCAACAGACCGGTGCCCGCTTTAAGCCCGATACACTTAAAACGAGGTATGCGTCCAGATATTAGGTAAGTAAATAATTGAATCACTGAAGATCAACTCCGAAAGCTATCTCCCGGACCGATAGGATCGAACCATGGCAGGTATATTTTGTATGGGTAAGCAGACATCTGCTGAGATTAAACTTATATTTGACTTTGAAGCGATCGATCCTGTGAAAGATAAAAAACAGTAATTTCTTAAGTCCGACATGATTGAAAATTAGCAAAATATAAGTAGTACAAGTTACAAAATAATTCCAGAAATAACTACTACTTTGGGGATAAAAATTAAAAATAGGATTAATTAGTATGTGTTAATCACGAAAATGTTGTTTAAACTTTGACAAGTGGAGGTTATTAGGTAGTATCAATTAAAATGTATTTGGCATATCGATATATATAATATCGACAATATTGATTTAAGAGAGATTTAAAAGTGATTTTTTTTACAGTGAAGTTTAATGCAAAAAATCTATCAGCCAAGAGCGGCCCTCGGCACGGAGCGTGGAGGCGCAGACAGCGAGTTCGTTACGTACGCTCCGCTGATTTCGCGAGTGACACCGGCGAATCTCTCAACGACCAAATCTCACCCGCAAAATGTATTAAATAAAAAAAATACACCTTTTTCAACTTTTCTCAACGAGTTCAAGAGGGCAGAATATCATTATAATGATAGGTAGTGCCTATCATCAGGAACGTTGGTCCCATTTGAGACGTAACAACATTTCAGTTTTATGTTGGTTTTTTAACAATTAAATTAATAGCTTCAATTTAGCGCATAGTATGATTAAATTTATACTTAGTCAGTTTTATATTTGGGCTTAATTAGTACAATAAACTAAGTCTAAGCTGTCTTGCAAGGGTTATTTACTATATTTTTATCGTATAATGGACTATGTGTCTACGCTTGCGGCGATAGTGGTCGGCATCTGATAGAATCAACATTGATATTTAGCCTTCCGCCGCGTCACGTCAGCTAATTCTCATTTCCAACAAAAACGCCCGGAAATTGGATATAAGGATCTGCGCGCTCGGATCCGGCTACGTGACGTTTGTCGAACACGTCATTTTACTATGTGGTAATTTCCGCTCTGTGCTCGCGGAAAATTACTTTAGCCGCATTAAATTTCCGTCGCGTAGAAATGATATAGAATAAAAATTGTGCTTAAAACTATGATTTTTTTACGAATTTATTTCATATGATTTGAGTTGTCATAAATTTAATTATTATTTTTCGAGCAGGCATCATTCATTCAGTCATTTGTAACGGCAGCGGTCGATCGTGACCTATAACACCTATATTAGAGATTTAAAACAATTAATCGTTAAATAATCATTTATTAATTTTGATTAAAATAATCATATTAATGTTGGGTGACAAAAAAATAATAATAGTCATATAAAATAGTTTAATCCAAATAATTGCAATAAAAATTCTAATTAGAAAAAAGTCTCGTTTTCTTACATGGTTCATGATATAGAAACAGTTGTATTTTCTACGGAGAAATGTGTAAATAAACATGATATGAAATATTCTAAATGTATTGAGTAATGAACACATCTGCCATAAAACTACGACCCTTCACTATCCAAGTGCTGTCGAAGGGTGGACTTCAACTTTCGTCACAAGTACGCACTCTAATGAGAATTTTCTATACATTGTACATTTATGTGTTTTGTATTTATACAAAATTTCTAATTAATTATAATAATTAAGAGAATATTTATGAATTATAAACAAAAGTGTTATTAAATGCCATATATATTAGTGTTGTCAATGAATTGCAAAATGTTATGTAACTATTTTGATAATTTATAACTGTGTCTACAAAGTTACATTTTTTTTTTTGGCCTTTTACGTAATCTTACCTTAATATTATTAATTCAATATAAAGTATTTAATTTTTATTGCCGTACTTTGAATTCAACTATTCAAGTCGAGGGCATACGTTTAAGCACCGCATGTTGATAAATAAAATATATCTACAACCTGATGTGACACGAGGAAATTGATTTCCTTTATATAATTTCTGACAGTAGCACTTTTGCACATAAATTGATTTAACGTTCATGGAATGACCTGTTTTTGCATATTATTACGTTAAAGTTATATTGTTGTATTATTAACATAATATTTTTATTACATTAGACGTATTATGACAATATTAGGAGTCCTCCTTAAATTTATTTTATAAAACTTAATAGTAGAAACAAACAAATTTCTTACCACGAAAGATAAATTAACAAAAAATTAACAAACTATTACAAGACCCAGCCTTAACACCTATAATATAAGAAATATAGTTAATATAAAAAAAGTCATTTTACTAAATATTTTATTTTAAAAAATCCAACCTTTTTTTTAATAAAACGAAGCGTATACAATTACAAAGAAGAAATAATAGACTACAACGATCCTGAGTGATCAAAACTACAAACGAATCGAATTATGGAAGTTTGTATATTATTATTACTGAAACAGAACAGGTTTCCCAGATTAACATAATTTGCTTCGATGCATTTGAATAATGAGAACGTGTTCACCCCATCCCCAACGCCTCTACACATAACTATAACTATCATACTTCAACAAATCTACGAAGTTTACTCGACTGAAAAATATCGATATTATTAATCAAACTATTAGCGGACGAAAGGGTGAAATCGCCATTAATATAAATCAACTACTTAATTAGAATTAATTTTATAATAAAAAATAAATAAATAACGTGTAAATATATGATAATTATGAATAAAAGAGTGATTGGCCTAGAAAGACAGTACCTTAATTTTCAAAGTTTAAAAAAATATTTATTCAAATTGATTCACGATTGAATTATTGCAAATGTTAAATTTATTTTTAATTAAATAATTTTTGTAACATTAAAGAAACTTTGATATTTTTTATCAGTGCAATTGCTCTCAATCTTGGAATAGGATATGTATGTAACGAAAACTTGTATATATATCTTGAATCGCTTTGGTAATTTATCGTAATAATTCCAATAAATCGTAGTGCAATGTGAAGCGATGGTATCGCAGCGGGAAGGGATTATTGTGATGTTGCGGCGTCTCATATTGCCGGGGAGATTTACGAGTGCGGACGGGCAGCTTGGCCACACTTCCCTCTCGGACCCTCGACCCTGCTTGCGATGTTTTTTATTCATTCGTAAGTTTATGTAAAAAACTTGCTAAATATTGCAATTCAATACATTTTAGTTATTTTTTATAAACAATACATTAATATAAAGGTAAAAGTATTACAATTTTGTACCATAATAAAAATACGTTAAAATAAAAACAAAAGTATAAAATTATGTAAATTGCACCCGAACTTTGCTATTAAATATAAAAATTTCCTTGAAACTCCGTTATTGTGTATTATTAACTAGTTGGAGCGGGACAAAAATTAGGATCGAAACTACGATAGTTCCTAGACAACGTGCTACAGTATTCGTTTGGCAACTTCCACGAATGTATAATTCTAACTAAAACCCGATCAGAATTCTATGTAAACAAGTTTGTGAGTTTGCAAAGCATATTCTGGTAATAAACATAAAATCTATAATGTGCTGCATAACTTTATCAATAACATTTCAAAGTTTGCCTTTAAAATAGACAAAGTGAATTAAATTGAGATTAATTAAAAGTTTTTTTTATTGTGATATTTCTATTATTGTAACGATAATACATTATTATGGATAAAGTTGGAACAATTATTGATACAGTTATTCTAATAATCGTGCTATTCGTTAAGCTATTACAGGTTAAATCTTTCTATCTGTTCGTAAGCCGTAAAGCAATGAGGATATTGGTTTTTATTACGTTTCTTGTTACGTCAAACATCTGTATAAAATAATTAATATATAAGGTTGAATTTTTTTTAGTCTTAAAATGAATACCTTAAGTTGATCTATTGTGGTGGTTTCTAAATAAATTATACTTAATTAGTTAATATTACTTGTATTTAAATTTAAATTTAAATCTTAATCCGGTTTAAGTTTTATTATCAGAGTTATGTAGTTATGACTACAAAAATGCTTCAATTAAGGAAATAATGATTCGGACTTATAATTTAAGAATTTGAATAAATATTGCATTAGTATTTTATGTCAATAAGAAAAACTCAAATATTTTCCTAAAAAAATAAGATACTTTTGGTTCTTAAATAAGCTTTCAAATGATAATATTTGTATAAGGATTCCTAGGCGGTTCTTAAATGTAAAACCTATTTGCCGAATCAATATTAGTTTTATGTAAAATTTACTTGAGTTTTTTTATGAAATTGTGATTCGAGGAAAAAGACGAAAGACTACTTTTATAGTATACATGAGATATACGTTTTTTTTTATTTAGTCCAATATTTTATATTATTTACATATTCCGTGGAATAAAAACTTATATTGACATTGAAGAGATTTAAAAATAAAATGTAATAGAGTATATTAATGGGGGAATTTTATACACTTTATGAATATGATTCTTTGAATTATCTATTATATTAGATTGAAATAGTGTTGAAATAGCTTAATATATATTACATAAAATAATAAGAAATAGCTGCATTAAAGCAAATCATTACCTTAATGTGATATCCTTGTACAAGCTGCGAAGCTAGGAACTTCTGAAAATTTGGCAAAATATCAGATATGGGCTGTTTAGATAGGTGTTGTTCAATGTATTTACAGAAATACTCATATGTGTTTACAAAAAATATTAATATACGATACATACAGAAACATATACATTGCATTGTGAAGAGCAAGTTTATTTTTATTTTTATTATATTAGGTAGGCAACTGACAAAAAGGCTACCTGATGGATGAATCGCCTATGGATATCAGCTCTTTAAGAAGTATGGACTATTCCTTTACCAACTTACCTTCCATTACCAATATGCCACCAACTTTGGTAACTAAGATTTATTTATTTATTTATCAAAACTGTACACATATCATTACATGACATGGTTGTCCTAATTCGATAATGCAGCACGTTTAATAACAATATGTCACATATGTTACTACACTATATAGGATATAAGATGTTATGTCCTTGTGCCAGACTCACTCACCTTTCATACCGAAACACTATGATACTTACTAAATTTTTTCAAACAAGCTCTTACAAGCACAGAAATTTAGATTCTACCGGTAAGAACTGTACTAATTTTCATTATCAATCATATGCATGTAATAATCATATATCATTAAATTAAAATTAATATAGTAAGATTTCATCTAACGTCATTTTTACTTAATTATTGTAAGTGCAGGGAAAGCGCCGACTACAGGTAAATTTTAAATTGCACATATAAATACCCTACATAAATGACTATTTTGTATACGCTCTCAATTGCAACTGCTGAAAAGCGATATTCAACAGTAAAGAAATTTGCGGTACAATAGATTTGAAAGGCATAGTAGAAAATTTCTATAAGTTTATGACCCATTCGTTCGTAATGTCATTTAGTTCTGTCAGTATGATGAACAGAGAAGCTGATTCTTGTGTACGTTGTTAGGAAGACTCAGAATATCTTGAGTTGAAATTGTCGACTAAAATTTCTTATTAGCTGTCAAAAAAGGTATTTTTAAAATGGCGGCTTTTTTAAAGAACGTCTTTTGCTTCCTTCGTGTTTATTACCTATATATTTTCATATTGAAATTGCTGATTAAAATTTAGCCAACTTTTTTTACACCCTTATGTACAAACAGTACCCTGCGAATAATAAAACCTAAATTATTTTCACAATAAAAGGTAAAATAAAAGAACAAATTACAGTCAAAGTCAAAAATCTTTATTCAATATAGAAGTGTTACACTTGCTTATCGATTGTCATAAATTTACCACCGGTTCGGAAACAAACACCTCAGACCTGACAAGAACCGGCGAAAGAAACTCAGCGAGTTATTTTTATAAGTCATCTATACATATTACATTAAATATATTAATTCATTCGTTAGATTTTACATAGCAATTTAATTTAAGCGAAGGTTATTATTTACTTATTATATATACTTAACAAGACAAGAACTATATCTAGTTTACTTAAAGCTTACAATTCTAATAATTGACTGTTATTTTAACCTTTGATTTGTATAAATAAAACTTTAAAAGAGCATAGGAATATCGACCTTCGAACAAAAGTTTAATTGCTAAAGTTGTTTATGGTGCGCAGACGGCTAGGCGGCTTCTATCAATGTGATCTTCCAACTCCGAGCTCCCAGTTGACATCTGATTTGATTAGATCTATATCGTTGGCAAGTATTTCGGTACGTATTTTATACAACCATTTTATATGTGCATATTATATGCTTAAGTAAGTTCTCATAGTTTAACTATTAACGTTTAATTTGGGTGTTTTGATATTCCCTTGATTGTTTTTTTATTGTAATTTGGCAAAGATGTTGATTATGCCGTAGGCACACCTGATACCTTTTTAAAAAGTATATAAAAAATCTAATTGAATAACAACTAGTCTATATAATATGAGTATGCATGTTTCTTAAGCTATTCACATTGTGATCTCGAGTATGTTTGGATTCACGAGTAATTTCTAGTCAGATTGACAACATAATAAACGTTTAAAATAAATAATATATTAAAGCTTAAGGTTATATATCTCAAACAACATAATATGGGATTCATAGAAGAAAAAAACGAACGCCATTATTCGTTTTTATTTTTTATTTAACATATTTTGTTGTTTTTTTAATTTAAAACAATTAATATTAGAGAGGCTAAATTTTTAAATAAATAATTTAAGTTTTATTTTACACATTATATTTATCGATTTAATTTTAGATAAGACCTGTAGATGTTAACTGAGAAAATTTGTCAGTTTTCGTGACTAGAAAAATGTCGAGTTCGGTATAAGTGACCTGGTTATCATTAAATCATCAAGTTTTAAGCTTTACACTAACAAACTAAATATTTGAACTCAATCTCGAAGTTTCTAACTGTCAGAAGCTGAGATCCTTTCAAAACTGCATAAACCTAAAGAGCTTGGAAATCGGAAAACCGATTTATAGCAAACTTTATGTACTTCGAATAATATACAAATAACATTTTTAAGTAACAAAACTGATGGCCTTTAGTTTATTAACCTCAGGTGTTTGTATAATTTCAAATCATAAAAATCATATCCTTTTGTTTGTTTTTATCTGAAAAATTCAAAATTAAAATATTCTTAAAGATAGTTCAATATATTTGACATTATACGAATGCTGAAGTCGAATTAAACGGAATCTTTGGTGATTATATATATTACATAAAAATGGCAAGATCTTCCACACTCTGTGGCAGTTATATGTATTGCCGGATGATTGGCGGGACAATTATTGTCTTTTCTGTAACTTTTCACTGTCTTGCATGTCTACTAAATCAGGTACTGATGGTGCTTCTGGCCCTCTTTTACAAATGTCAGTATTTGGTAAACTCGTATTGACGCTTTTACGTGTTTTCTCCCAATTCATAGATTGAAATTCATAAAAAAATACTTATAAATAAATCATATAAGTCAACACAAGTCGATATAGACGACAAAAAGCATAGATAGAGTTAGTACCTACTTGTTGACTTGCAGGCAAGATATATACATAAGATATATATACAAATTAAACTTTATTTGATTGGCATACCTTTGCGTTTGGAACGTTGAAAAAATAGTAAATACTAGAAGGATGATATAGTATACAAAGATGTAGAATACATTTCGAACCGGTAGTTAGGTTTAAATTAATATAGTTCAGTAAAATGACGATTCAAAAATGCTATTTGAAGCCTGCTGACATAAAGTATATTTTCATTTGATTTGATATGCTATAGCAATCATTCTGGAAACTTGTAAAACATCTAAGATACTACGGATTGAATGTCATTACATTACATGTTTTCGTAGACTTTATACGATACATATACGTTTCAACATCACGTCATTTTGACGTCACGTGTATAGTATTTTTATGGACACAAATTTATTCGTTATTGTAACATTATTTTCAGACTTTTATAATATAAGGCTTAAAGCCCGTACAAAGTAAAAGATGTAAATTAAAAATATGTACTGATATTCACTGTCAGAATTGAAACTGTGTTTTACTGTAATGACAATGATGATTATAAATGCACATTTGTTCTTGAAATTTTATTATCATCAAGAAGATTTACTTCAAAATTTACTCAAAACTTAAACATATATTATTATATATCTGATTAAAACTGAATTTAAAAAAAACAAGTATAAATTAGGATTTATTGCTAATAATGGAAATTTAAAAACATACTTTTAATAAAGTTGAATTATAAAAACAACCCGCAGGCTTAAACTAAGATTGAAAAGCCTAAAAAAAAAATTGGTTTACGATACTGAGCCATGGTTACAGTTAAATATAGTTATCGTTAAAATAAAATTTATACATAAAGTTACATAAGTTTACCAATTAAAAAGTAACATCGTTACTTTCTTAAAAAAATATATTTTAAAAGTATATGTAGTAACACATTAGGTCAAATAAGATCACGCAAAGAAATCTGTGCAGATTTATATGTCGAGAATTCCGTGTCCCGGACGAGGTGAGCGGTTTTATCTTGTTTACGGGGACGCCCGGCGACGCCGCGTCTCCGGCTGCAATAAGGTGCCTGTCACAGATATATTGCACTTCCTTCAATTGTTTCAGTTTTTAAAACAGAAAAAGACTATAATTCTTTCTCATTGACCACTATAAGGGCGAGGTAAATATTCTACAGATAATTTCCTTGACCTTCGCTCAATCTGGGATCCGAACGTAAGACCTCGGGAACCTTGAAAATCTATCAACAAGATCAACGAAGGAGTTAACTTTTATTTTATTTTATAGCATAGGTAGGCGGGCGAGCGTATGGGCCACCTGATGGTAAGTGGTCACCAATGCGCCACCAACCTTGGGTCCTAAGATATTATGTCCTTTGTGCCTGTAATTACACTGGCTCACTCACCCTTCAAACCGGAACACAAAAGTACCAAATACTGCTGTTTTGCTGTAGAATATCTGATGAGTGGGTGGTACCTACCCAGACGAGCTTGCACAAAGCCACCAAGTAATAAAATAACTTTTAAAATTAACCAGTATTTTTTTATTATTATTTTATATTAACCGATCCATGTCTTCCAAAATCGAAAGGGCTATGTAAATAAATGAAATTCTACTTGTTATTTTTGTTTGTAAATTACCTATCGGCGCGTCTTCAGGGTAATTATGCTGTCGTGTCCTTCTCAGCCGCCACTCTCTAATCCCGTGTTGGTGCATGGGCCGTGGCGCGGTAACGAAATAAATGATAGGTATAGTTCATTGCTCCCCCGTTAAATATAAAATATAAATATATTTTATAAACAAAACTCTATGTTTTTAGTGTACTCCATATTTATTTATTGGTTTTCTTTAATTATAAAATCTTTCATTAAACTTTTATTTTAACGTTCCCTGATGTCCCGTGTCGGCTACATTTTCTTGTTAACTCGATCTGTTTTTAAGAAACGCTGTATACAGTCGAACGAATACCAGCAAAATAGAAGTACAAAGTATTAAATATTACCGTTTACTGTTAACAGCAAATATAATTAGCTGTTAACGAGAAAAACCTTACGAAAATGAATAAATTAATTGGCGTTTGTTTAATAGTAATTGCGTTGGCGGTCACATTACGGTAATGTTTATTTGCGACATGAAGCTTATCTAGTCTTCTCAAACGGCAGAAAATTGGTGGTTGCAAGGTAGTTAACCCTTGCGGGGGTGCGGCGTGGGGAGGGTGGACCGCAACCGTAAGCCCCGCAATAGATAAAACAGTGATAGAACATGCACCGCACCGTTGTCATGAATAATTCATTAGTTTCAGTTGCCACTTTTGTTGGTATCGGTAGCTTTTCAGCGCTTCACACCACCAAAAATGTTTGTCGCGTCCCATTATTATCGGATCACGGTATTCTTTTTGTCATCACGTTAATTTTATGCTGTACTGAATCCGTTTACCTCTATTACTTACGTTGATGTCTTCTAACGAGTCTTTATTAAAATATACTATTATAGATTGTAAACTAATTATTGTTTCTAGAAATTTAAGCTCAAATAAAAATGAATGCATGAAATGTGTACTTTGCATTTGAAATATGGTATATTGAGTCAATGTACAAGCTTTCTCTGTATTTTTAAGCTCTATATTCTAGAAATTATAAAAAAAACTTGAATGATTCTGTTTTTATAAATTCAGACAAAATCATTTGAAAAAAATCATGTTAGAAATCTTGGAATGTGAATTGTAATAAATTGATAATTCAATTTTCGATCATTTGGCGGGTAAATGCTTGTTCATTTTTATTTAAAACGCGTATTTTATATTATTTGCAAATTTGCACGATTTGTATTATTTAACTTAATTTACCTTTCTTCTCGTTTATTTATTAATAATAATATTTGTGGTTCTATTCAATAAATTTATTTCGATAAAGATTTCCTTCGGCACAAACTTATGCAAACACGAAGACCAACGAATGAACTTCAAATCATTGCAAATAAAACGTACGATATTTATTCCTCCCTCACAAGACATAATAGCATGTCGAGGAAGCCAACACTTTAGAGTCGAGATCCGTTACACGCGGGCCACAGCCGCCCCTGCGGATTCGGTCATAATTTACGATCATCCCGAAAAATCCCGGGATTATTTTTATTTGATACCAATAAAGGTGCCGCTGAGGGTTTACCTTTATTATCACTCAGTACGAGACGACTTTTTTACAACTTAACACATGTTATGATGGCCGATGGAAAAATATGTCACACTTTATTTTTTAATGCTTAACATGTAACGTCATGGAAAATATATTGGTTTTTTATCTTCTTTTAGTGATAGAGAAGTTTAACAAATGTAAATAAATGTGTGTAAATAAATATAACGTTTTGTATTTTATTAAGCTTGGTAGAAAAATTCAATTATTCAGAAACAAAACAAAAATAAAAAATGGTCAATTTATTTTTACAATAACGGATTATCGAATTATTTATAAAACTAAATAAATAATGTAAAATTTTAGAATGTGCTACTTTTGTTAATTATGTCTGTAACTAATTTTAATTGCCTAAAGCAGTGTGCGAATTATTTGAATACTAAGTCAAGCTATTATATTATACTAGACATTTTATTATAAATTCTTAAAACATAAATACGTGGTGGTAGTAAAATTTGAGTTGTAATTTGATTACGATTTATCAAAAATTATTAAAAAATAAATAAAATTTGACATTGATCGGTAGGTACATTCGCTTGAGCAAGGTAGTCGGATTAGAGTAGGCTGAAAGTGATCCGTTATAATATCGAGAGTGGACAGTAACGGCTGGTACGCACAGATTAGCCCCTTCGATAAACAATAGCATTAGTATGCGAGGACGCGCTGACCGGCGCCGATCAGGCCGCCCGTGCTCGGATTAATTTGCCTCCTGGAAATTATGGCCGCCTCTATGTGGAGCGTAACGAGACGACTGACAAAACCCTATTACATTGTTTTCACTTTTGTTATTTTAATAAAGTTGTCTTGAGCTAATCAAAGCGTAATCAAATAACTTTTATTGTAATACATTTCATGTTATACTATTTTGCTTAGAAGCTCTGTTATTAGGATTGTGAATTTATTCAGAAAATTCAATAAAGGCTTATCCATCTTATGCGTTATCGAATAAGAAGACTTTTTCTCGTAACTTAAAACCTTTGTAATGAAATTGATCGATATTACATTATTTTGCCTTCGTCGTCGTCGATGCGATCATGTCATATACTTGTATTCTTATAATAATAATATATTTTGAATATATCCAGTGAAATTCATTGTATAAAAACGAATACATTTATAGTACTTAGTTTCCCCTTCCGCGAAAGTCATGTACATCCTTCCTAGAGTAAGGTATTCGTTTCTATAAATAAAAATACGAAGATATTTTGTTGACTTTGCAAGTTGATAAATTTAAATCTTAATACAAGATACGGATTAGATTAGATACAGATTACGAATACTTAATAATCATGAAATTTGTGTTTTGTTTTGATCCACAAGAAAGCGGTTACTTTTAATCGTTATAGATCAGTTAATATGATTCACCAGTCTTATCTACTGCTACTTCATTTTGTCATTAATAAAAAACGTAATTTTATAGTTTTGACGCTTTTCTTTTTATCTAATATTTGTCATATTCCACAATCTATTTTATCCATTAATCGTGTTTATATACCTAATGTACTATAGCATCATATAACAGGTTATTGCGCTAATTTTATTTGCTCAAGTTATATCCGGTCCCGACGGAAGTTGAACACGCCTACTGTATCGTTCGCTAAGTAATGAGGTAGCCAATACAAATAATAGGTATCATGTTAAAAATACCCTTAATGTAAGAAATATTTTTTAATATAAATTAAAAGATATTCATTTAATCGAATTAAATTAATTAAAGATTTTTTTTTATTTATATATAACTAGTTGGTAATATATAATGAATTTAGTATAGAAAAAAGTGAGAAATTTAAAAAAATATCAATAATTTATTAAGAAGTTACTAAATTCCTTTACAAATGGCACTGTACCTACTTCTTAATTATCTTTTTAACGATATTACTATATTTTATATTTGTAAGATCTTTAAATAGCATTTTATCATTGTAGTTATTAATTTGTATGTGGTATGAACTGAAAAATTCATATGGCTCTTTCGTAAAATGTTTGTAACTCATGTTATATGTATCTATTAATTATGTAATGATTAAAATATTGATCATTAGACAATATTTTTATTGAAATGAAGTGCAGGAAAAACTGTATTTATTTGGAGATAAACCTTATTTTCTTTTTCAAAATCATCAACTAAACATTTTTAAATTTTATAAAATTTACGTGACGATCGATCTCAAAGATCAATAAGTCAAAAACTAATTTGGTTTAAAAATTTGTGGGCGAGAAGCGATGCGTGCCGTAATGTGTTCTTTACATCAAAAACACATTTAAAAGAAGTTAGATTGGCTTACGAGAGTTGGCGGGTGGCCATACGTAGTTGGAGCCTTTTCGGCGCCCCAAAGCCAGCCCTAATCTTTGAAGAACTGCCGCAGATTGTTCGTAAGCATTTTGAACCATCAAAGTATGATGGATGGAAACTTTCTTAACTTAAATTTTGATTACGGCATCAAAACAAATCTGTTAGGCATTAGATGATATCAAAATTCCATGCGAGATTTAGTTATCAAAAACTTCAAGACAAAATTAATTAAGTATGTAGGATTTTGTTTGGGGATAAATATCATAAAAATAATTCCAAAAACGCTTCTTTAAAACAAGCTTTATTTTCTACTCTGTAATATCGTCACGTGTAGACACGCGATTACTTAATACGTTTACATCTCATACGCTGCACATCGTGAACAAACAATACACTCTGTTATTAAAAACACACTCCTTTGCTTTGGCTTAATTATATTTACAACAATATCATCTATGCAGCTTTCTCTTATAAAGTAGCAATTTGGCAACATGTTAACTTTAACATTTACATATTATACGTATCTTATACAAACTTTAATTGACAGAAGAAATCTGGGCTTTGAGATAAGTATAGCACAAGTAACATGGGATAATGAATCAACGCAACGAATAATTAATATATATTATTTAACATAGTCTTTATTTAGAAATGAAAATTTTAATTTTATTCGGTGGTGGTTTACTCGGTGGTAGAGCTTTGTGCAAGCTCGTCTGGGTAGGTACCACCCACTCATCAGATATTCTAGCGCAAAACAGCAGTACTTTGTATTGTTGTGTTCCGGTTTGAAGGGTGAGTAATTACGGGCACAGGGGACATAACATCTTAGATCCCAGGGTTATGGCGCATTGGTGATGTAAGCGATGGTTAACATTTCTCACAATACCAATGTTTATGGGCGTTGGTGACCACTTACCATCAGGTGGCCCAAACGCTCGCCCGCCTACCAATACAAAAAAATAAAAAAATTCTCAGACTTCTATGTCACTAGTCGCTATTTAATTCCAGCCGTTGGCATTTTGTTGGCAAAAGATTTTGTTTTCCATGTTCGCTTCCATTCGGTAAAAACTTTGCTTAGCATGAAGTTTTCATGTGCTAGATTTGCTACTTATGGAATGAATAATTATAATTAATAGACTGAATGGTATCTTAAACCACCATAAAAGGTATTTGTCTGTTTGTATATAATAAGCATGAAACAAAAATCAACGTGCTTGCAAGCCTTGCAAGTATCAGGCCATCGAAGTTTTACTATAATATTATGTTTTACTAAAACATATTTGCGAGGTTGTTATTAACAATCAAATAAATGTCATTAAAAACGAGAACTTAAAGAAGACTATCATTTTTTTACACACAATTTTTTCACTTCCCTACGACGGATGGATGGTTAGTGATCAGCATAGTATAGACGTTAGAGGTTGGCACTATTAGAAATATTATATATTATATAACAAAATCTTAAACAGTTAGCGCGTTGCTATCATAACAGCTACGATGTTATCTGTTTTTCCACAGATAACATATACATCTGTAGAATTGGCTTACATTAATTAATGAAATATACGTTACAAAAAAAACTTCCGCTATTTTTTTAAATTATGAGTTGCCTCATAGTAGACTTTATTTGATGTACCAAACATTCATTAATATTAATAATAAAATGTTTTATTCGTTTATTTTGTTGGCATTACAAATCACAGCGAACATGAAGTCTAAATAAGCATATTTTTTCACACTAATAATTAAAATTAATAAATATTTTATTCAGTCTTAGTCTATTAATAAAAATAACTGTTATGATAATTGTGCACTTTATTTTTATTATTACACGTGCGACGATTCAGAATTAAATATATTCACTCTTTAGCAGACACGTTTTTCATAAATATGAAAACTACGCCATCACTGTAAAATAAGTCCTAAATAAAAGTTTTAGTACTTAAATAACAAATCCAAATTATTATAAAAAACGAATAATTCATTAAGTCTGCTAAATTGTGAGTTCGCTATTAAGGAACTTTTATACATAATAATAATTATAGATAGTATATAATTAACAACAACATTTATACACAATAAATATATAAATATGTATATACTTTATATCGACTGTTAATGTTTACTCTCATCTATGAGATTTAACGATGCCTCTAATTTATTAAAACTACGTTACCTGTTTTCGAGAAAATTCCAAAATTATAAAAAAAAAGATGTACAGAGCCTTCCGATTCAAACTCTGTATTCAAGGTAATACACTAGACTATTATTATAATATTTCCTAAAATATAAATACTTCTTGATACAGTGTAACAGCTAAGCAGATATGGGACAGTGCAAAATTATAGTGTTTTAACAAATATTTTATATAAGTATCTCGTAGATTATAAATATTGTTGACAAGTGCAATATAAATATACAATTGTAAAAGTTAAGTTGCTCTCAAAAATCATTATTATTACAGCGCGTAATTTACGGTTATATGAGTTATGGACAGTGTATTTTTATACATAAATAGGTGCTTTTAAAATTAATATAAATAACACAAAGATGCGGAGATTACAACTAAAATCAATGGATGGCTTCGTCTCCAATCAGCTTTATCTGAAAGATAGATTGTTGTTATAATAACTTCGTTACGAACCGGTGGATATAATCCAACAAACTTTAAAATTGTTTTGCATGTGTTACGAGAACTGCTTAACATATTTAAATTACTACTGTTTTCTGATTCAAGACACACTAAAACATAAAGTATGGTTTTATTATAATCATATTATTTATTTTAAGTGTCAATAGAAATAACAATCTGTTGTAAAAAATTCTCACTAGAATGTTATATTTTTAAATTTCCGTAATAATATTTATCATTTCAACTTTGGGTAATTTTAATGAAAGTATTTACCTGTGACTTGTGATGCACCACCCACCCAGTTAAGATGCGTCTTCCCGCCACCCTCGTCAGACTTTTGCTTCCCCTTATCGATCTCGTTCAAGTTCGATTGATACTTCGTTCCTAGGGAGACATGTGATTGAACATGGCTTTATTTTATATTACACTAATTAACTATGTTTTCTTTTTTAAATCTCTATCAGCGTAAAATTTAATATATAAAAATGCAATTATGTGCAAAATATTATATAAAGAAATGTAAGGAGTCATATATATAATTTCTTTAGTTTTAATCTAACACGAAGACATAACATAGAACTAGATTTACAATTTATTTTGACAGATAAAATGTATATTGAAACGGGATGATCATGAGTAGTACAACACTCATTAGGCTAAGGAAAGATTCAATATGGCAAGGGTACGACCGAGCGCTCGGCCGGACGATATTGAAAAGTTGCGCAATATTGTCGAGTGGCTGGCCTAGCCGTAAATTCGTAATGGAAGCAAAAAATAAAACAGAATAGCGGTCGATGTCCTATCCGCGCCGCGTCGCCGCCCGTGCAAAAACAACCCGCCGCAAAACTTACAATCGTTGTCGTCTAAATGGATTTTTCAAGTTCATGTGCATACAAAATTGATTGAATTTAAAAACCATTATATTGAACTCTATTTGTATAAATGGCAATAGAAGTCTAATATAAACGAATGTCCAATTCAATTTATGTGGGTAAAGTAAACTAAATTTATATTACTATTATTTTTGACATAATAATTAATTTATTTTATTAGAACACTATATTAAAATTATCGTTAGTAAAATGTAAATTCAATAAATTAAATGATTTCTATTGGTTAATTATATTGTAGATGTGTTTTGTGTAGCTAAAAATAAAATTGTTGGGTCCGTAAAAGGGAAGGCACAAGTTGACACTTGGATGTAATAGGTTGTCGCGCAAGATGTTGTCGTTGTCCGGCGACGGCAGCATGTCCGGGAAAATGCCCAACTTCCCAATAACGGCGGAGTAATGACGCGCACCGAACAACTTATGAGTCCCTGGTATTACTAGACCATAACACGATACTTACGAAACATCCTGTTATGATCGTTAGTGGTTAAATTGTTAAACTCTTATTCCTTTATGTTATTAAATTTTAAGTGCTCAAAAGTGTAAAATTTGTGTAGGTAATTTTTAATTGAGCAATATATATTTATCAATCAATAAAATATAATTGATGTTTACACTATAATTGGACTTGTTCATGCTTGTTTAAATATTATAAAACTACGATTATAATTTTGTATATACTTTCCATAAAGCATTTGCTTATAAAACGATTTGTTTGTGTTTTACGAGTCTATAACATTCGAAGCCAGTTAACAGCTTCACAACAAGCAAAACGTCGTAATAGTTTATGATCTATAAACATATATAACGACCACTAATAATAACCGAAACAGCAGCAAACAATGAAAATAAACTGAACGATCTCGTGGGATACAACTCGTAAAGGTATTATTATCTCTTAATAAACGAAATCACTGGCATAAAAATCTTGTTTGAATGCATTTTATCGGCAACGATACCCGATAAAAATAAACCCATTTTACTCGTACCAGGGAATTTATTGATGTTCTGATTTACAATCTGAAAATATACGCTGTTGATTACGATTCCATATTTCTTTGCTCTAAGTAAGCTCTTTGTTAATTGCTTACTTACTTATACGTATTATTTAATGAATTACCTTTATCTGTAAGTGGTGTATCCCGACGTGGAGGTTTTGACGGTGGAAGAACTGTAATGGCTCTGGGATCTGGAGTCGTTGTTGGTGGTGATGACGCTTAAATTATTTATCTTGTATTAATATATTTTGTTTTCTTTGTCAAAGTTTAGAAGCTGCATAATATCTTTCATAAAGAACAAACGAATAAAATTAAAGGAAATTAAGTTAAGCTTACTGTATAGTCTTATAGTTCCATCTGATTCTCCCCTCGGATTCTTTGCTACACACTTATAAGTTCCATAGTCTTCAGTGACAATGTGCCTGATGAGTAGCTTCATATGAGTTTTATAAGCAGGAGCTCCAACCGTGTTCTCCATGTGGTACTTAGCACTTTCGTGAATCATATGTCCGTCGTCTCGTGTCCAGTAGTTTAAAGAAGTAGGATGGGCTTCAGTGAAGCACTCTAACGTTACGTTGTAATATAGTGGGGCGCCGACTAGTTGATGTGGTATCCAAAGCATAGGAGGAACTAAACAAATAAACTATTATTAAACATATTAATAATAAATTAAAGAATATAAATTGTGATTTCACTTACAATCTACGCTAACTTTGACTCTCTTCGAAACCGTTGGCGGTACTCCATTACTGGCGATACACAAATAAGCTCCCATGTCCAGTCTTGATATCCGCGCCATCTCCAACACTTCGCCCTCCCATTCGGAAACTAAAAACGTATTATAACGGTTCGCTTAATTGTAAATTAAATACAAACTACTACAACAAATCAATAAGTCTGACCTGAATGTCCTTTACTGATGGAAATTTTTGAATTGTCATCTCGTTTCCACTTGATGGTAGGCTTAGGAGAGCCATTAGCGCGACACGTCAGAGTGACGTTAGCGCCCTCTCGGACGATAACGTCGCTCGAGCTCAACGAGTCGTCGATTGACGGGGGCACTGTAAACATCAATAAATTATTGTTAGAATGTTTTATATATTTTCAACAAGTCCTGTTTAAATTTTATTTAAAGCATTGGTATTAAGTTACATGTTAGCTTCTTATAAAAGTTTTCAAATTCTTTGAAAGTAAGGAATTTATATGCATTTTTCATACCAACTACGTGTAGATAACCAAATTGCGTTTTCGCAGTGACGGTGTTTATCTGGCACATATAACGTCCCCGATCTTCTTCCCGTACGTCTGATATATGCAGGAACCAAGTGCGGTGCTTGTCGTGAGTCACACTCACACGCGGATTGCGAGTTATTACATGATTGTGCACAGTCAAAATGGCTGACTGCTCGAAATGCATCCATGCTACCTACACAACAAGAAAATTATCAATTACATGATTTATTTTTTAATCTATACAAATGATAGAAAGTATTATTTAGTCTATGAAAGCTGTATATTTTTTCCTTTATTTAATATCAGATATTTTTGATATAAATTAACTAATGTTTGTCTGAATATTTTTATTCATATCATTTTAATTTTTTTAGGTCTTACGCACTTACACTAATTAAACATATAGATAGTTGTAAATTAAATAACAAAAATTTACATTAGTTTTTTATCCTACACAAGTAATTCATTTAATGTATGAAAGATTTAAACTCAAAGAAAATAAGCTTTGTCTCATTTGTGGGGGTACGAAGACGCTGAACATTGCTCAAGCGATCTCCAATCGAGTTTAAATTTGACGAGTGACGTAACGGAAATTAAAGAATCATTTCTTTTTAAGTTATTTTACTTTCAAAAGGGAATATGATCGTTTGTAATAATGATGATTGTCACATTTATTTTTTAATAATACTAAGAATTCACAACTGAATATGTAGGGTTTTGAAAATATAAAGAAAATCTGACCTATATTATTAATACGATTAAATATATATTAATAATCAAAAAAAATTATCCATGTCTGCTTAATTTAAGTTTAAAAACCACTGAAAAGCAAAAGGCAGGGTTAGAGTTCGCGGCTTTGTAGAACAAATGAAACAACATTAATAGCTGGCAAAATTGAACGTTTACGGGTAGCCATTAGACGCGGTGCGGGCGCCTCTCGCGACATCTGTGTAATTGCATGGAGCTGCCATCCCGTCCCCGCTTCACACCAATTTCCACGGCATTAACCGCTTAAAATGCATTTCACTGAGATTGTTATACTAGAAACAATCCAGCCACTTTTAATTTTGAGCCGGAAGATATTTCGCGTAATGAACAGAAACGTTTTTACGGACTTCAAAAGTATGCGTTACGACACATGATATTTATCAAATAGCACCGTTCCGTTCCATTTAGCAGAGATGTAACTAGTAATGAAGACTAGAAGTAAATTTAATAAGAGATTTTTAGAACAAAAAAACTTATATTAAACAAACGGGATGAATTTCTATTTTTAATTCATCCAACAGGTACAATGAAACTTCGAAGTATATTTGAGATTTTTATTGCATGCCATGATTTTTTTGGAATATTTTTAATCATAATTTAAACTCAAACTTTTATAATTGCTCATAAAAATTCTTTAATCCAGCTTTAAGTTTGAATCATGGGTAGTTCTTTTTATCAAGATTTCTGAAGCAATATAGAGAAGTTTGTTAGCTGAAACTCGTGCCGGGTCACATCTTACCTATCTTAAGTGATACGGCTCTCAGCCGCTGTCTAATTTATAATGGACTTGAGGAAACTTCGCCCATTTTATTATGCAATGAGACGGTAACCCCTCTAATGACGACGGCTCGACTCTTCGCTATAACCTGAAGCTTCCGGGTTATTAAACAAGGCTTAATATATAGAAACGATTTGCATTGAAATTATTTCGAAAATCCAGTAATAAATTATTAAGGCGTTAGTGTTTATTAAGGTCGATCGGAAGTTAGGGAACGGGAGGCGGTAGAAGCGGCGTCGACGACGGCGGTTGTAAATCTGATCTGCGTAATTGTGGCCGGCGTCTAATCTAATCACGACGGTGTGTCCGTCTGCACGGCACTGATTGAATTAGGAGATGGAGCTCGTCGCTCGCTGCTAGCCTCGACTGTATGCACCCTTGTCACATCAATATTTTAAATACCTAAATTAAATAGTTCAAAAAGGAATTTAATATTTGCCATGCAGACGGACATACCGTTGTGACGCCGGCCACAATTGCTATTGAGCAATATAATTATTAATGTATTGTTACCTATGGAAAATTTATTAAACGTTATTATAATATGTCAGGTCAAATAAGCATTTGAATCGAAATTTGTCTGTCAAATTTATTTCCTTGAGGCATAAAATTAAGAAAAAAATATTTACTTTAAAATTGATTAAAAGGTAGAGTCAAAAATGCTCAAAATATTAAACATAGATTATAAAATTTTATACAACAGACAAACTAACAGAGTTAGAGAGACGGGAAGGGCAGGGCTGATGTAAAAGTATTCATTCAGTAACCGAATGTATTTCTGACGTTAAACTTGTTTTCTAGTTCTTGTGTTATATTTTGAATTATTTAAATACAAACTATTTTATGTTCTACCTTTCTAGAGAGACGTTTTTGATTTTGATTTTACAGACTAAATTATATAACTGAGTCAGCTGAAATTGTCAGTCAAATGCTTGTTTGACTAGTCAAGTTTGTTAGCTCAGATTAAAATATTTCATTAGTAAAGAGTGTTCATAAAAAATATATAAATTAGAGCCGAAACAATGAACGATAAGCATTGCATATTGACAATAAATTAAGATAAACTTACAAACACTAAGTTTTCAACCATGAAGTCTATAATAAAAAAGGACAACGAAGTTCCTCTGAATATGTTTAAAGCTTAAATTTAAATAAAAACGAGAATTAACAGACAGTATACTTTATTAAATAAAATGTAATATTGTTGATAATAGGCTTGAAAAGTATGTGCATATTTTTAATACAAATTTTGCCGGGTCAGTAAAATGACGATTCAAATGTCCGTGAAAACTTACTTGAAGAGTAACATATGTTTTTTCTTTGCATTATAATTATGAAAAAAATAATTAGAATATTGCAAATCTATTCATCAAGTTAATATGTAGAATAACTAAGTCCTTAATTTATTTAATAATAAAATAAAAAAGATATGTTACTGTTCGTAAATAATAATACGATTTATTTTATAAAAGTTATTATGACATAAACAACCAATTTAATTATTTGTATGTATTTTTTAATATATATAATGCTTAAGTCATGACGAAGAATCATTTTATCGTACTTTTGAACATCTGTAAAATTGGAACCCGTAAAGTTTCATTTAATTATTTAAGCAATTAAGAAAGAGGAATCAAAATTTTACAAGTGGTTGTGAGATAAGATTTGTGTGTTGAACTTTAAGACTTTAGAACAGCGCGGTCGATCGAGTCGGCCTAACATATTTTGGTAACGATGTTTGTTATAACTGAATGATGATTTGTCATAATTTTATTTTTTATTTAAGGATGGCAAAGAGAAAATCTACTACTGTACAAACCTTTCTTTACATTATGCTCGACCAATCATGTGATCTAAGATTTTATTTATGTATCTTTATATCTATCTATATGTATGTACATTCATATAGTGGTTGTACGTATGTATATTGTGCTGTTATACTAGGTCGCTAACTCTTTAGACCGGACCACAAAAATACAAGCGAGCCGAGTCCAGAAACAACACGTGAATTTTAATCTATTATTGTAGGTTCGAAGCCATTCATTATTGAATTTTCATGTCCTTAGTATTAAGCATTCGTGCTTTGCGATAGTAAATATCGTAAATCCAAAAGCAAAGGAGACCTTACTCCAGGAGTTTCCAGGCTCTTACTGTACAACAACACAAAGTTGTCCGATGTTTAGCAGTTGATTAATTAGAGAGCGGATAGTACCACAAAGCTACTTAATAATACATTTTGATATAAACGAAACGTCTTACGATTTATTTTTATGAAAGAATATAAATAACATAATAATACTTATTACAGTTACTTACATACATTCATATTTATTGATAATGTTTGTTCGTCGGAACTCACGACCATAATATTACTTTAGTGTTACCTATTTGTTCAATATAGTGTAGATAATAATTAATTGTATGCAAAATAAACATGGTTTGTTAAATCAACATTTATTCGCTGTGCTTTAAGTGATTGAGTGTTTGTAGTACAACGTAAAATTATTATTAAATGAGACATATGTAATTAAACTACAAGTGTCACAGTATACATATTATTTTAAATAATACATACATGCTTACATTAGGTATGTTAATATACCTAATATCAATATGTTTTTCAATGGAATGAAAACAAGGTTCTCAGGACTTTTCAATATACACTTATCCTACGTCAATCCAGGCTCAGCTTTGTGTATATCCCTCTTTTTTATATAGAATAGATAGGTGGACGAGCATATGGGCCATCTGATAGTAAGTGGTCACCAACGCCAATGTCTATGCCATTGTAAGAGATGTTAACCATCGCTTACATTGCCAATGCGCCACCAACCTTAGGAACTAAGATGTTATGTCCCTTGTGCCTGTAATTACACTGGCTCACTCATCCTTCAAACCGTAATATAACAATAGTTAAACCTGCTGTTTTGCGGTAGAAAAATATTTGATGAGTGGGTGATACCTACCCAGACGAGCTTGCACAAAGCCCTACTACCAGTCCTTACTCTATGTATCCCAGCTTATCCCCCGGATATAGTAACACCTAACAGCAGTTCATTGTATGTTATTTTCCGGCTTAAGGTCGAAAGATGACTTTAGTTGACGTGATTCATAGCTGGACTTCTTTACATGATTAAAACCCGTAGGTATATGATAATGAAATCCTCCCGACCACTTTTGGTCTCGGCGCCTATAGGATAATAGCCAATGGCGCGGTAGAAATTATAATGCCCATGTGTGTACTCAGACACAGGTACAGTCTATTTTGTCACTCGTGTAATAGACTGGGACGCCAATCCGAGAGGAACAACGGCTTTGCCTACGTTCTGAGGCACGGAATTGTAAACACTGCAACATCCAAACTTCGGGCTGCTGTTAATAGCTTCGCGGCAGAATAACCCATGTTTTTATTTAATTAAACCGAACCGAGATGCCCAGGGCCTCAGGAATTGTAGCTTTATAAGCTAGTCAATAGCCCAACGAGATATGAGTACATTGAAATTGTTTATTTATTATTAGTTTCTGCCCGCGGCTTCGTCCACGTGTGAGGAGCTGTCTGTCCCCCTAGCAACGTGTATGAAAAATGTCACGATAATCAGTCAAGATATAAAAGCGTACCATACAAACAAAGAAATAAATAAACACACAAAGTCACCGTCGCATTTATAATATTCATAAATGCTACCATGATTATTCGATAGAAAAAGTATAAAATTTAAATTTCGATCTTAATTTTTTTTTAAAAATACTTGGATAAAAATAATTAGGAGCCCGCATTTAATGGGCAGGATATTTAATAAAGATGGAAACTGCAAATATGATATTTGAAATGGCGGTTGCGGCTAACTAATTTCATTTGCCTGCGGATCCTAAACGAGTTAGAGACATGCTCGGAGACACTTTGTGGGGTTGCTTGTCAGTTGAATAAAACGGAGTTTGTTACACGCAGATTAAAATTCCTATTTGAAAATTGTATAAAAAAGTAATGTGGGATTACATTAAACGCAATGGGCTTAGCGAATAAAGAATAATAAATTTAGTTGAAATTGAGTAAAATAAAACTTCATCGTTATATAATACAGCTTAAAGCATCGAACACGTAAATTAAAATAAAATAACGTTCTGAAGTCCTACAGCTGGACAAACGCCTTTTCTTATTTTGATGAGAATGTTTCGAGCTTATTCCGCCACGCTGCTCCAAAGCAGGTCGGTAAATCTCTAATTTAATGTACAAATTAATTTTAGATTTTGCTTTTATAGTATCATGTATTTCAAACACATAATATTATATAAATATGTACATATGTGGAATATATACCCTCGTACGAAATTATTAAGGTTCTTAAGCGGTGTAGACAATTATAACTTCTGCCTTAAGTTACTTTGAACGAACACGTCAGCGCTTAGTTCTCATTTTCTCAACAAGCATATTAAGCAAAGTATTCTCATTCAAGGGGGATCACCTGTCTCAAAGTTTTAGTGTAAAACTTAGGGAGGCCTATTATTTCGTTATCTTTTACCTTGAATTTAGACCCTTCATTCTTTTTATCTTAATTGTAGAAGCATTAAATAGGTAAAGTTGAAGTTGTGAGGTTTGGTAGAAGACTCGCGTCCCTCAAGACATGCCTTGAAGGCGTCGTTTGATTTATAATGGACTCGTTGCAAACTTTAGCCATTCTGCCGCGCCGCACCGAACCTCCGTAACGACGGACCCCATCGCCGGAGGAGATGATTCGTAGACGTGTTTAATAATATTACGACAGATTTAATTATGAAACGTTTAAGGAGTTTGCTCTTACACTGTTATCTTTATACATTTCAAGGTTTTTTAAAGGGTAATGGACTTCATACTATTTTTTTATTATGCTATGCTGACACTTCAATTTAGTAATTATAATAAAAGTCGCCGTCCCGGGATGTCGGACATTGATAGTAATTAAAAGAAAGAGTAAAATAAATCAAAGAGTTTCGTTAATATAAAAAACATATTTTTCTTATTATTTTTTTAATATATGTGGCAGCGAAGTATACTTTCCAAAGATATACAAGGGAGTAGAGGGCGGTGGCGGAAAGGGGACAAAACGGCGTAAGAGAGCATCTTGCCGTTTGCCGCCCCGGCATACGAATTACCCCCAAGGTGCACCAATATATGTTTCACGCCAAAACAATAAGTATCACAACATGAATCTGTTGTAATTCTAACAGCTTAACTTTATATATTTGTAAATATTAAGTATACTTATTTGAATGCTCATAATATATTTTGACTATAAGGTAGTATTTAGTTAAACACCTAATATATTAATATTGTTCGAGAATCAGCCTTAGATTCAATTAAATTTTATCAAAAACATATGTATCTAAAGAGAAGTGAGTGTGGCGAGACGACGGTCCACTAAGTAATGCAATCGCGCACAGAGAAATAAGTGAACATCTTGCGCAAGACGGCTTAGCTTACTTCTACTAAAAGCCCACTTAGAGACTCTTCGACTACGGATTTGTGTCGAGGGTCCTCTAACTTTGCACCGATCTTCAGCCAATAAGCTATTTTTGGAATCGATGTAAGTTGCAAGTAGTTTATCTGATAAAATCTTTCAGTCCCTAATGCGTGGTCGATAATATTTAATACATGCTTATGTAAAATGTTAACTTTGTGAGAGCTCCTAATACGTCTGTAATAGAATGAAGTGTGGAATAAATATGGTATTTATTTTGAAAGTACACTTGTTTTGTAACATATATAATGATTTTTACAGTTTGTGATTCGATGTAACAAAAAATTACACGAAAATATTTCTAATTTATTTATTTTATGTATGCCCTAAAATTTTAATTGGAAAACTAAATCAGAGTATGTTATTAAAAGTTTCATAACAGCATGAAAATGAACAATTAATTTAATGGAAGATCCATTTGGATAAAATTGTGCCGTTTGAATAATGGCTATAATATACCTAATATTGAATATCGTATACGAGATTGACACAAGAAAAAAAAAACACATTTAAAATGAAGTTTTAAAATAAATAATTGTAAAGACGCAACGTACGCTTATTTTAAAAAAATTGTTCCAATCTTTAATATTTACAGTAAGTACAGAAATACGATTTTATACATTTTAAAATGTAGTGCGGACTAAATCGAGTTATACTGTAGTCCCTTAGCTGTAGCAAACAGCTGTGAGGTAGAACCCATATTAAAGCACGAGAAATATGTCAGAATTTGAACAGGCGGCGCTCGTACTCGTATGTGGTACGAGTGTAACATAGCTGCGACTCGCTGCGGCATGTTATTGCAAACCCACATACGTGCTAGTGCCGACTATCTGACATTTCATGCCGATGAACAGGCTACGTGCACATACTTCGTAGCATTCTCTTAAAATGGGAAACGCTGCTTGTTATTTTCGTATGAATATGTTATCTAATATTGAATGCTATCGCAACCGAGATTCGCGTTTAGTTAGCTCTGTACTATCTTGATTATAAAATCTAATATCGTCTACATTTACCTAATAAAATATATTACTTTATATAGTTTCCAATTTACATACAATATTCAATTTCGACCTTATTTATTTTTTTTACAAAAAAAAAATATAAGATGTATAAAAGGTAAAGGGGAATACGAGTATTTTGTCGTTTCATCGTAATATTTCGCGTGACTCAATAATTCTAAAAAGACGGACGAAGAAGCAAATCTTTTTAACCGATGCGGAAAACTAATGGCACAGGCGAGGCTTTCGGGGAAAATCCGCTTCTTGTTGTCAATACAAGGCAACTGTGATGGCTCCCTCCGTTAAGCCTTTATTTCAAAAGTAAAAGCACACTATCTTGGCTTTCATTGCGCACATCGCAGATAACTTTGGACATCATGTAAGTAAATGCAGCGAAATGAAAATACTACCTTTAGATATAGAGAAACATGTCGATTTTAATAGCAGTTGTTATTCAATTTAATATTTAAAAATAAACAACATAAAATATACTGTTTATTATGAAAATACTCATTTTCTAAGCTCTTTACGACCCAAGTTCAATTAACTTCAACTGCGAATAATAATCATTTCAAATTCAAGAGCAAACTCTATCGTTAATGACAAATTAAGTCTTATCAACCAAATAAATATAATTTGAAATATCATTACATCAATGAAAGTACTGGTGGTAAGCCTTTGTGCAAGCTCGTCTTGGTAGGTACCGCCCGCTCATCTGATATTCTACTGCAAAACAGAAGTACTTGGTATTGTTGTGTTCCGGTTTGAAGAGTAAGTGAGCCAGTTTATTTACAAGCACAAAGGACATAATATCTTAGTTCCCAAGGTTGGTGGCGCATTGGCGATGTAAGCGATGGTTAACATCTCTTACAATGCTAATCTGTCTATTGGTGACCACTTACCATCAGGTGGTCCATATGCTCGTCCGCCTATGCTATAAAAAAAGCTCGTGAAACATTAATATTATTTTTGTAACGTTTTAATTTTGTTTAAAACAGTAATACGAATTCCTCTACACATTTTTTTTTTAAGTTTCATTAAAACATTTAACCAAATGCGTTTTTTATAAGTCACAAATTGTTGGAGATGAGCCGTAGCGTCTAAATGGACGACGTCGACTATGTCCCTAAGGAATCGACCCGGTAGTTAATTCACCTTGTTTGTCGGTCACCGGATTCATCAATCGACTAAAATTATAATCATCTCTAAGGTTAACCTCTCTATATTTTTTTTATGTTTTCTATTAAATTTTACTATAATGAATTATTCCGTTTGTGTTTATGTATAAATTCAAATAAATGCAGTGGTTGATACACTACGTATAGATCGTTTGATATTCATTTATTCTTTTAGTAATGCTAATGGTAGTGAGCTGGAATTTGAATCAGACAATATTGCCTCTAATGAAAGAGGCCACATAAATATTTTGTAACTTTCCGTCTGGAAGTTACTATAATATATCTGATTTTTAATATTCTTAAAAAAAAAAGAGTAGAATCTCATTTCTCATTCTTTATTGTATGATTAGTGAATATATATTTAGTTATATAGTTGTATGTGCGTCAGCATAGAGTGAGTTTATATAATTAATTTACTCTTATAATCAAGTGACCTGAACGAGAGCAACCGACTTTACCGACTTTACTTTAATTTTTTTATATTAACACGGTTCTGGTTTGAGAATGTTCAATGAACATATTCCTGCTGAGCCTTCCATGAAAGGATATAAGTTATTTTCTGTTGCTTTTGCAATTATTCTAATTATATCTGGTTCACCTATAAACGTTAAACTCTATTAAAGTTAAATTAAAAATTAAACCTGCCAGAATCGAATTACTTGCAGCGATAGTCTCTGGAAGAAATATATCATTGAATAAATCACACATAAAGATTCATCATATGCACATCTATACTAATATTATAAAGGCAAAAGTGTCTGTCTGTCTGTTACGTTTTCAAGGCCAAACCACTGAATCGATTTTGATAAAATTTGGGATGAAATGTCCTTAAATCTCAAAGACTATTTTTTTGCTCTATACCCCCCTAATATTAATATTTCAATTCAAAAGTCAAAGTCAAATTAAAAGATTAAAAATAATAGACGAAGAAATGCTACTCATAAATAGTTCTAATATGTTTTGTAACATCGATTTTTATAAAAAATGTTGATTTTAATGATCATTTATAAAAGAGCGAGGTGCGAAATCAACGTACAAGCTGTAAATCATATTTCCCTTGCGTTATATAGACACTTTATTACGACGGTACGTTCTAAATCAAATGATAAAATGCTCTATATTTTATGTTTCCTTTTGCAGCTCCACGCGTATTGTCGCCTTCCTGGCTGCTTGTAGTGTCTTCTACCTAAGTGGTTCACTTGTTATGATTTTGTATACTAAAATAAATATAGTGAGTTATTTTTTATTTAATTTAAATTCTTCATTCAAAAGTTCTACACTATAATATTTTACGATACACGACTTTGGTTGATATCGACAGCCCAAACTATCTTATAATTAATCATTAGCCTGTTTCTTTTTATGAGTGATAATTTGAGTAGAGTCCGAACTATACTTATTATTATTATTATATTTATTAATTATACTTATTTGGAGCATAGTCACACTTTTATGTAAATGATTATGTAATTTTATCACAAGAATGTAGCAAACCTTACCTTGTAAGAGCCGAGGTTTTTAACAGAACACGCAAGACGCACGCTACGCCCTGCAGGTACAGTCATATTCTGGATGACATCAGTGAACTCCGGCTCCTCCACAACTGTAGAAATAATAAAGATACATTTAAAATCATAATCATATTAATTCAAAATAATACCAGTCTTGAAGGGCAAATAATCATTATAATATAATTAATGATTCCATCTGTCTTCCCCAAATGCTTATCGAACTGTTGAGACGTCGCAGTTATAAGGACATTTTTGTGTGTCAAAATATACGATTTGTAATTTTCAAATTATCAAAGCAGAACGCTTTTAAACAAATTGAGTGGGCGATAAGAAATAATGTCGTCGTTTATCAAGCTGCGAGATAGATGGCCACTGTTCTACTCTACCCATTTTAAACGCGTTTGTCTTCGACTTGCCAAATTGGCTCTCTTTGTTATTTTTTACAAATTCGCACGTAAACGTTTGCAGTAATGAGTAGACGGTGGATCGATATTAGCGACATAATATAAAATATGTACTAACAAATTGTTTTGGGCGAGCTGTCCAATGGTTGACTGGATAAACATTTGTCATTCTTAGAACGGATGGGTAGAAAGGGAGTCAGTCGTGTCGAGTTGTCGACGTAGACTTGGCCCGGCACGAATTCCGCACACAAGCTCACCGCACTGTTTGAAGAATAAACTTGCTCAGTTGCGATAGTTCCCGCTTGTTTACGTATCACGGTCTCGTTCAAACTAACATCGCCACTTTTATTCCCTACTGCATATATGTATATGTATGCTGCCTAGATGCGAATTATAAACGAGCAGTTATATACAATAAATATAAGGTTAATAATTAATATGAATCAACTTAAATTATGATACATGTACATCTCAAGGATGATACGCTCTGAAATCAGTAGGTATCACGTCATCCAAATGTTATTGAACCTGAACGAAAGTACCCGTCAAGATCGGATCGGAAGATCTGCGTCAGTTTGACTTACCGTCAAACGTCTTGCAGATAAGATAACTTCTTCGTATTTATTACTTTTCTATGTACTATTATATAACACTTAACATCAGATATTGTAATTTTTAACTGTAAACATTAGTAGTTAATTAAGTTTTTAAATTTATTGAAAGATATAAAAGGGATGAGGCAATAAATAATTTGGAAATTATTAAATTATTAGGATTCATCAGAGTGCAAGCGTAGCACAAAGATACGTGACTGAAGATGAAAGCTGTGTAGCGTGTTTGCTCACCTGATCGTATTAGCTAAGCACGATGCTCCATTTTCTACCCCGTTGCCCTGACTCAACTGATGTAAATCGCGCATTGCCAACCATAACGCACCCTATTAAGCATATACGCTTCCATCGTGGAACGAATGTATTGATTTCATATTAACGGTAATAAGTAGGCAGTTATGAAATTAAATTCATCTTGTGTTCGGTTTATAAAATGTGCTAGCGTTTTTAGACTTTTTTATTTTGTCTATTTTAAAATAAAACTTCATATGTATTAAACGTTGGTATCAAAATATATATTTTTTTAAATTTACGTCACATTTCATTAGAATAACTCATAAATTATTTTAATTTTATAGTAAAATAATATTTTAAGTATACGCTATAAAAGTAAAATAAATTCATAAAATAGCGCACTATGAAATGAAATGGTTGGATATGGAACGTATCCTCTTAATAATCTTAAGATGTACTCTTGTAGGTAATGAGCGCGGCGAGACAAGAAATTCTGTTTGTTTCAATAATAGCGTACATTAACATTAACCAGGGTAACGTTGGCAATAATCTTACACACCGCACGTCGGTGCGGCGTGCTAGGGTATTTAGGGCTTAATTAAGAAACCGCAGACAGCGGCGCGAGGGAAGTAATCCCTTTGTCACCGAGGCCAAGACGATGCTTGACAGTCGACTGCTTGCGCACTTCAAGCACGTATCTATCGTTATTGTAATAACGATATTACAATTTAAATCATAATAATGAATATTGTATAAGAAATAAAAACGCTATTAAATTGTAATTGTAGAATCATATCTAAAGATAACTCTTTAAGATGAAAATTAGAAGTTGTTTTTAAACAGCATTTAAAATAACTGCTAGAACTACATTCTAAGCTTATATCAATTATTGGGTTCGTAACGTGAAACTCCGAACGGGGTGATCTCATATTAAAGCTGGACCCTTATGCAAATCAAAGGCGGTCATTCGGAAGTCATCAAGAGACTACGGGACAAACCAGCCGCAAATTGACAGCCTCCCAACCGACAAATTGATTGTGGATACGCCACCTTGTTATAATTTCTATGACACGCCGATGACAAATAACGTATCTTTTTACATGCGACGAGGGTTCTGGAGCATGCGTTCGGCTGGAGACCGGCGGCGGTTTTGTTTGAACAATCAGGCGATAATTAATTATTGACGTTCAATATTATATCAAAAATGTTAATTCTAACAGTTGTAATATGTAGATTTGCACATATTACATTGCTAAATATAATATAAAAATTAACCAAGTAACAAACATACAGTAATCCCATACATAAATCCATTATTGCATAGGCAATAATAAATCTATATGCTAAATGTCGTATCGAAGTATTAAAATAGTCAGTACTTAAAAAAAAAATCCAATTCCGTCCATTTCAAATCAATACACATAATCTACGTACCTAATCAATTAGGATCACGGATTTTATTACACAACGCACTTCACTCCGGTTCTCTTTAATAAAACGACTATTGGAAAAAGTCCAAATGCAACATACATAATGTAATATTCGTTATACCAGATTATCTGCAGCATCTCGTTCAGTTTATGGACCAGGCTATTATGTATTCATCGTTCAAATATAAAGTGTTACTTGATTGCATATATGTTGAATTACTAAAGAAATAATTACGAATTAAATATAGCAATCAAAAAATATAGCTCTAAAAATATTACTTACTTGTATATATTTTTTTTTTTCAGAAGCTTCATAATAAATGTGTGTGATTCGCTTAAATTTCCAAATTCTCTAAATCACTTCTTTCAAAATAAAGTAAATGGTTAACTATATTCGTCCCTTGTCACAGATGTTGCTTGTAATATTCTCATATGCGATCAAATTCTTTTAAGAGATCCGCAGATAAAGAACATGGCGCGCCCTGTTTGGTTGGCTTCGGACTTTCACTTATTTGTATGCCTTACCCTTCGCGAGGACGAGACGTGACTATTCGAGATACATAAACTCTGAGTGAATACAGAAAATAGAAATAAAGTAACATATTATTATCCTTTACTGGATGAATTGAGGACGAAATTCTATGTTTTCTTATCATAAGCCGCGGTGCGTTTAAGCACTAATAGTCATGATTACACCTCTTATATTAAAATACAATACAGTGAAATCTTACAAGAGGTTACAAAAGTATTCCTTGACAGTTTTCATTTGTACTGCGAAGAATTCCAAGTCAAGGGCCTCCTCTTCTAGAGAAGGTTTGGAGCTTATTGCACCAAACTGCCCCAAGTGGGTTAGTGGAATCACGAGGCAGAATATGATACCATGCAGGCTTATTGAAGATTACGTTTACGAGTTGCAAAGAGATACTTAAATTAACTATAATTAAATTATAATATTTTATTTAGTAGAATTTTTATTTATCTAAAGTTACCATTCTCTCTTGAAATAGAATTGCAGTAACAACAATTCAAAATCAAATAAAAACATTCAAAGTCTGCAATATGTTACAATAATTTTTATCTTTCATCGTGTTTCTCTTCCGAGCGCAAGCAATAAATGCGAAGAACTTGTAAAGAAATATCGTATTTTTATAGATACAGGGTAATGTCATGGTCAGTTAGACGTAAGTACGGAAGCAGATGTTGACAGCCATTGACGCCCCTATCATCCTTCTGTCAGATTATTTTAGGAACGCCCATTCGATCTCCGTTGCTTCCTAATAGGAATTGGAATCATGGAGAAATACTTACAGTTCTGTATTACTTATTAAAAACATATACCAAAATACAATTGCTTAAATTTTAAAAAAATATGGCCGTCATGAATATCGACGGTTATTGAAAAAATATTCAAGACAAAGAATAAATTATTTATTTAGTAGTAAAATAAATAAAAACATTGAGTTTCGTGAAAAAAACAACATTTATTTTTATTATAATTATGTTAAGTATATAGTATAGGTGACAAATACACAAGGGAGTAAAGGGCAATGAAAGAAAGGGAGCATAACGGCATGAGAGAGTGTCAAGTCGTTTGCCGTCACGGTATGCGTTTCGGTTTTATCCGGTCTTATCCCCAAGGAACCAACGAATGAACGATAATTCTGTGTATTTTTTACGTCACACCAATATATGAAAAACGTACTAACGTAAACTGCAAAGGCATAATTATTATAATGACTGACAAATATGCTCCACTATTATAAATATAACGTTTTCCTTCAACGCTAAGCAACAGATTAACTATAAACAAGCACATGTGCATGTCCTTATTATTATTACTATTACTAAGTGGTGTTTGTCCGAAATTGATCTTGTTATCTTTAGCTAAAGTCCACCAGTTCTATCAACTGGGCCATATTGGTTTTTCAATATAAAAAAAAGTTTTTAAACTATGTTATAGTTTCTGTCGAAGCACATCTAAAATGTATTATGTAATAAATATTCCCTGTAAATCTAAATTAATTTAAAAAATCATGAAATCAATAAACATTCGTATTTTTCGTTAACGCTATGCAAACAATGCTGTGCGTGAACCATGTCGAGTGAGCGTCATAAATTTTAACCAACTTGTACCTTTTTTCTATAATGAATCCTCTCCAATTTATATTTTATTAAAATATCGAAAAGCTTTAATCTGTAAATTATCTCAAATAAATTACAGTAAAGGTTGTATTGCAATGTTTATTTGGTTTATTTATATTTTTACTTAATTATCTGTGTTCTAACAGTGTTCCATTATTACAACATTTATTTTTGATCACATAATATTATATTTTGTGTATTGCAAAAAGGTCATAATAATTAAATTAATTATACAATGATGCAATTTAGAATTATATAGTGTATATTATTTATTCAAAAGAAACAAAGTAGATATCACTCTTCCGAGCAAAATTTTAAACATATCGTATTTTTTCAATTCTCGTTTTAAGCCTATATTAGGAGTTCTACTTACATTATTGTTCATATGCATTAAACAAAAATATATTGTGATAAAATAAGCACAACTTTCAACAAATACATTTATTTTATCGTACAATCAACTCAAAAAACATTTAAATCAAACAATGCAATAAGTTTTATTGTTAAGTCAAATATTTGAATACCTTAATGCTTAGCATAATACAGTTTCTTAAGGCTGATCACTAATTGAACAAGTGTTTTGAGGCTCACGGGCGTAAGGCGTAAGTCGAGAGATCTAATTAAAGCACCTACCGCGGTGCGCCGCAGAGCCCCAGTCAGGGCCCATTATCACGCCTCCACCTCCTATTAGCATTGTCTCCTCGAGGGCGATACTTATCTTTATTTAAATTCACTTCTTAGTAATTGGGTTGACGAGTCGACAACGTGATTTGCATTGATGCGAATTGGCCAGTATATCCGGATCCCCTAACTTTCAAGACCCTCATAATTTGTTTTATTACTTTTATAAAACCGGAATGAGTCCACAACTGAAACCACTTTAAATAAACGCTAATAATAGAACAATAACACAGAGAGAAAGACTCTGCTGGATCAAAACACTACATCCAAACTAGCTCACGGCCATAGATATACCAGCGCGCTACAATTACGTTGTACATTGCACACAATGTTTTGTGTCGCGTTATTCAGTGCGATATAGAAACGTGAAATTTATGATACGTAAAAATATAAGGGGTTAATAATATACCTACGTGCGATGATATTACGGGTGTAGTTCGCGCGTTTCGTTTGAGTGAAACGGAGATGTTTTACCACTTTTGATAGCAACTGCGTACGAGTGCAGTCAAAGAGGATGCGCTTGGTTATTTCTCATTAAGGCACACGCGATAAAATCACACAGAGTCGTTGCCTCATTAAAATCTTCTGGTGCGCGCATCTGTAAGCCTTTTGTGAAGGCAGTAACGCGGCGCTCTCGACGCCTTTCACGTGTCATTTCGGGCACAATGCCGCATGGCAAGGGACGCCCCGCCTTACAATTTTTGCTGTAACATGCCGGAGCGCTTTTCATTAGTTTATCGAATAATATTCAATCTGTTTCCATTTTGAATTATGTCAACGATATAAAGGAAGCTTCAAAACGTACTTAGATGTATGGATATGTATGTAAATATAATATTGAAAAAATTCGAAGTGAAATCAGTTTTTTAAATTTCGAACATAAAATAATGACTATGATATAATTAACTGAAATCTTTTTCCGTTATTTCAAAGCAAAAGATAAATATATTCGTGCAATAATTATATACTTATCGGCTTTAATATGAAGATTTTTTTATATATTGTTTTGACAGACTTGCTCTTGTCGTAAAATCCCAACACATAACAACCGAATTTAATACATAAAACGGATAATATGTTTCGCGAATGCTTAAAGTGTGCAATTTTAATTCCGTCAAAAAGAAAGTGGGCAAATTTTAAGCTCACACTTTGATAGTACACGGTAGTTCAATATTTAACGTAGGCCACTTTGCATATTCACAAGGCGGGTTACCACTAACCTACCGACTTGGAATAGTAATGTCTCTTATTAGCCGTGCACCACGCTGAGCGCTCAACAAAAGTTGAAGCGATAATTACTGACTTCTTTATGCTTAAACATCTATCATCATAATATGTTAATACTTCATCTCTTATGGCTGTTTATTATTAAGTTAATTGTAATTTTTGGATATGAATAGTTAACACTTAAAATGCAGGGTCAAGTCAGAACTTCTAAAAAAAATTAAAATGTTTGAAGCTCAATAGTTAGACGTGATAGAATTGAAATCTTTTTGCTTCAAAAATTCTTTATTCAAACATGGAACTGTTATTCTAGAAGGTTTATTACACTCAAAATCGACTTTCATATTTTTACCCTTCTAGCACATCAAAAGCTAATATGTTTAATTTGTGTTTACACAATAATTCAACCCGCATTGGGCCAGAGTAACAAATGTAAATTTTAAAAATATGCGGTTTTTACACAAACACAAAATGAACTATAGACTAATTTAAAATATATTAATTTAGAATATAAAGGACACAATTTTATTTTAACGTGTAGAATGTATGCTCTAAATACATGTGTTTTATTTAACTAGCTTCATGCACGTAGTTTTAATTTAATTTAAAAAACCTTTTCCTCAAAAGGTAAGGAAGTTTTAGCTCAATAGTGGGACGTGATAGAGTTGAAACCTTTTTGCTTCAAAAATCTTACCTAGATTAAAAGAAGTTTTACTTCGAAAAGCTTAAATAAACTGATAAAATCGAATTAAAAAATCTGAACACAGTCCTACACTACATAGTTTTATCAACGTACAAATTGTATGATTGTGCAATGGATGCAAGTCACGAGCGCGACGAGGGCGGATAGGGTTTTATACAATCATTTGTTCGTAGGATACTCTAAAAGGATTGTCGCGTCAAAGCAATCTGCCCTATTATCTACGAGCGACGAAACGAACCTCCAAAAACCAACAAAATAAATTACAAAATTAGTATAAATATACGTTTAATAATATAAATTTTTTACTTAATTCAATCAAAATTCATTATAAATAGTAATTAAATATAACTATATTAATAAAGAAAGCATATAATTTATTCCCAAAGGCTTACAATCAAATATAATAATTTCAATCTCGTTTTTTTTTAATAATTGATTGTACAAAACTACGTCACGCACCCTCGATCCGACTACACATACCTGGGCGCCGCCCTCGGTGCACAATCATTACGACTCAGATACAAATATTGACTGCGGCGTTGCTGCCGCTGCCACATAATTACTAGGAGGGTAAGTTTGTTGACAGAGAGCCACTTAAATTGACGCTCAAACGACTCGTTACTTTGTTAGTTTTTTAACCTAATTATTTTTTATTGGTTCACTGCTGCGTTACAAGGCAATCAATTGGTTTCGATTGATTTATTGTTTAATTGCAATGTTGATTATATATATTAAAAAATATTGATATTTTATATGATTATTTAACGTTATTTATTAATTAGTATCGTTTTGCACATGGCGTACACTCCCGCGTAGTTGATGTTTCCGTGGGAACACGGAGACAAAATGTAGCCTATCTTACTCGTTGATAATGTAGCTTTCCATTGGTGAAAAAAATTAAAAATTGGTTTAGTGGTTTAGGCGTGAAAGCGTAACAAACAAACAAACTCACAGTCATTTATAATATTAGTTAAATTAGAAATTTTATTGTTTATTCCATTATAATAATTATATTTCTTAAATATAATGTACAGGTTGAAAATTTAACATTTTGCATTAAGCTACTATAAACGCCAATTGCCACAATTATTTTCTTAAAATTAATTCAATATAATTTCCAACGCTTGATAATATTAGTTGCTCAATACTAAAGTAGGTAAATAACAAATTTATATACATTATGGTTTATATTATACTTTTGCTAATGTCAAAACTGCATAGTGATTGAATAAAATGTTATATCAGAAAATATATCATATTAGAAATTGTATTTTGAGAATTAAACCATAACTCAATCTTTGTATATAAATCGCAAATACATTGACTTAACGTCTAAATAAAATCGTTTTTCTTGATATGAAAATATAGTTATATTAGGGTGCATTTGATGGACGACTTTGTTACTTCTGTACGTATGTAGATCGATGCTTAGTAAGTATAGATACGTATTACGTGTACGTCTGTCGTCGGGAACGGATCGTTATCTGTTTCTACTAAAGGAACTGGCTTTTCCACGAAAGAACCACCCGACGGTTTGCCCCCCCCCTCCTTCCCCCATTGCGACTTCTCCTTTTTGCGTTATTTCATTTTTCTTTGCCATCGTGCACCTGCTAGTTAGCTGCCGCGGGCTCTCATTCCTCGTACAATGTTAACTGGACGCTCTTTCATAAAGAAGATATAAAATGATATCTCGAATTTCACTTTTATTTCAATAAAAAAAATTGCCAGTTGTATTACGAATTAAGCCATGCCGAACCCGAAATATTTAGTTGGCTGAACATTTTGCACTCGAGTCACAATGCGTTTCAAATGCAACTCGTATTGTATGGATGAGTTTAAATCCAGATGTCAACGCAAAAGACGGGACTGGAAGAAGCTCTCGAACGTGGCTTCTGATACATTTCTATTCCTTACACAGAGGTTATCAATATACATTGGAAAAGAGACACCGAAGTCATTTTTCTAAAAGTACGTGCGCTAGCGCATCAACATTGCTATATAATTCAAATACTTAGACATTAATAAAAAAAAAAACAACGATAAAAACAATTATTTCAAAAACTACACGAGAATACTACATTTAATAAACTTTACCAAAAATGGTTTAATGGAGCTTCTAGAATTTATTGTTAACGATATGGTACTGTTGTATATTGTGAAAAAATAAAGCTGGCGTAGCGTCACGCGTATGAAATAAAATAACAACGGCAACATGGTGCGGATGGGGCATGATACATATTTGAATACATTACCGAACACGCAGATAATACTAGCGACATACTATATGTATTCATAACGTCTACTCGCACCGCGCGTGAATACAGAAACTGCCAGTCTATAGACTAACACCTTTCTATATATAAATTATTAATCTTACTTATATTAAAACTTTAGCGACAATAGCTTAACGATATAAAGGCGTCTACCGATGAGAGAGACGCAGGTTCGATTCTGACCACTTGGGCTAATGTCGTGCCCTCACTATAAAAGCTTTGCGGTTAACTGGTGGGGAAATTATAATAGGAATATTAGTGTTTAGTTGTAAGCAAACATTGCTATATATAAAAAAGGAATATTTCTACGTTTGTCCCGCATGGTATAGGACCCATATAACTGTGTGTGTGTGTGTGTATGTGGGTTCTTCGTGTCTGGTCCATTCCAGTCCGGATACGGACCTCAAGGGTGTCCTCCTTACTCGGGCTTATCCTCCCCGGTAAAATAAGTTGAAGTATCAATTGTTCTGGCATTTGGCGCCAGGGTCAAAACTTGTCAGTGTCTGTCACATTCAGTTAACAAATGGTTTATATAGCGCGTGTCTCACGAGTGCAATTTGTATATTTTCGCGCCTTAAGCTCGTGAAGCTCGGAAAGCATGAAGGATAACAGAAAAGTTGAAATAATCTACACACAACATTTAATTCATTTCTAAAATTCTTCTCTATAACAAAATATTATACTAACTATTAATCAAATAAGCAATTATTTTATAAAATCAAAAGAAAGCTCTCGCAGCGATTCGGGACACACTTTCAAAGAATAATTTAAATATATACTTGTTTTTAAATAAAATTGCGAGTTTAACATTTATATTCAAATTATAAATTGAGTCAAGAAATAAACATAATGATAGTATAAGCACGTAGCTTAAAACCGTATAAATTGAGTTTATGAGTTAACTTAGGTAAGTTTTATTTTTTAATAAAAAGTTAATAATCTTATGTCTAGTCCGGCGGATAGGTCGATCTCTTGTACGTAGTTACTATATAGGTAATAACGTCCTCCAGACCGATTTCGGCCACGGCGGCCAATCTCAAGAGAGATTAGCCAACTGCGCAGGAGATATTATAGTGCACAAGTGTGTGCGCAAACACAGGTGCACTCACTATTCCCTAGCTCTCATAATCCGATGGGACGGCAATCCCACACGACCGGAAAGAGTTCAGGCGCAGGATCAACGGCTTTACGTGCTTTCCGAGGCACGGGATTGTACACACTTCCAACTTCCAGACTCCGGGCTGCTATTGAGAATTTTCTGACAGAAAATCCCAATAACTACTTATTGGCCCGACCTTGGAATTGAACCCAGGACCACCGGGTCTGCGGCCTTATATCTAGCCACTAGACCAACGAGGCATTCAACTAACAACTATATAGGTACATACATACATAGGTAATTTCAAAAAATTGGCTAAACGTGAAGCTACCTATTGTCTATATTACCTTTTATGAATTAACATGTAAACATCGAAAATTGACTTTCAATTGTTTTATATTATTACTAGCTGCCCGACCCGACTTCGTACGGGTAAAATAAGGATTTTATCCCGTGCATTTCTTAATCAATAAGATATAAACATTCGCCCATACAGTACAGTGTATGTGTGTTCGGTACAGGGCATATAATAATAATGCATAAAGTTAAGTACAACATGCTCTACATTTATTGGAACAAAGTTCTTTCACTACTGCAAAGTAGAGTGACCTGGCAGAAATTATCATGTAACAAAAAAGCGTTGTCCTCCAAGCGACCTTTCCCCTCTTTCTTTCTTACTGATTCTTTCTATTCTAACGGTTGTATGTGTATGTACACACATTTTTGTTATTTAACTTACCTTTCACAATATTTTTCCTTAAGAATAATACAGTAGAAATACTCTTAATATTAATAATAACAATAATTACAGCACTGCAAATTTATAATAAATTTAGTTGAGAATTACACGGAAATGATAAAATGATAATTGTAAAGGTCACTACTGCGATCAATGTACAAATAATAATAATGGCAGATTTTTTTCCGAAAACTGTGTAAGAAATGAGATACAGCTTATTGCAAGAGAGACAGGAGAACGCTCCCATCCTTACTCCGTGCTGCTTACATGGTGAGAAGTGACACCAAAAGACCCCTGACGGGGATAACTGATCAAGTGTTAATTGATCCAGATATCGACCGAGGTTGAAAATGATTGAATTACTAATCTCTATTAAAAATAGGGGTTGATGGTAGAAAAGTGAAAATTTAGGGTAGTGTGTATTTTTAATGCCACATAATAAAAAAATAAAAACAAAAGAATATGTACAAAAATTGGAAAAAAAAATGGTGTGGCTACCCTTAACACTTAGGGGTATAAAAATTAGTTATAAACCTATTCTCAGACCTACAGAATATACGTATAAATTTTCATCAAAATCGGTCAAGCCGTTTCGGAGGAGTATAAACACTAAAACTGTGACACGAGATTTTTATATATATAGATAGAGTATTGGATTTGGACTTACATATAACGTTCGAATGTAATTTTTCTCTAATTTATTCTGATGAATCCTGATCAAACTAGCCTATTAAGACGGAGAATTTATAAGATAACAAATACGTGGGTGACCATTATCAAATTCCTCACCCACGTAGTCCGATGGGACATCAATCTGACATGGTCGGAGAGAGACATAGGTGTTTTGCGAGACATGGGTGCCAATACAAACACTTAGAATTTCTTAATTCCAGGCTGATACTAAACGTTGAATGTTAAGCCAGTATTCAAATCCGATACCTTATTAGCTGCCGTCGTATCAGCTATATACGACACAAACATTTCAAATCCCATTAAATTTTATCTCACCTTTAGTTAGAGTGTATCTTTTACGTGAGTCATATTATAATATAGATTCTGTTGAAAAAAACAGTGGTATAAAAGAATTTATCATGTAAAATAATATATGTGTGGCAAGCCCAAAAAAAGCAAAGATCGTTCTCTTTGATTCCTTGTAAACACGTACATTGTGTCTCAGACGTGTTGGCAGCGCTTATTCCTTTAATATAAGAAAATGTTACGCATAAAATGTTTGTTACATTTCCACATCAACGAACACCGACACATTCCTATTTGTACCTCATGTATAATAAATATACCCGGACGTCTTATTGTAATCAACTTTGTGACAACTATAATTAAAGTGATTATTATTGTTATGTATGCCAGTTTCATTTACGTGTTTTATCGAAAAATTAATGTCGAAATTGTCGAAGGCGATGAGATTTGGACGCTTCATGATGATTGGAACAGGGTCGTGTACAATGACAAGCATTCCCCCCCAAATAACTGGTAATAATTATATTAAGACCATTTACGGTTTATATACTAGTAAAATAATTTAAGTTATTTCAGTTAGTATCCTTTTAGTTTTCTCCATATAAAGAGCTAGTGTTTTTCGCTCTAGTGTGGGTGTATGGTTACGCATATACACATGTTCATCAGATACGCAGGTTTCCTTACGTTTTTTTCCTTCACGTCTGCGCACAAGATCATTTATAAGGTTCGTTACATTCATATATTTGCAATCGAATATAAAAGGTAATAGATATAATTAAATGCGTATTAAGTTATATTAAGTAAACGATAGCCGTTATATGTGCTAATGCAGGACAACGGCCATCAGCAAACACAGTTGTTTCCAGCGGGCATTTTATATTGGTCCTTTGAATGATCATTAAAAAATAACATCCAAAGTTTAAAGCGCACTACATTTCAAACACATTGATGGGAGACTTTAAGCTACAGAGATTAGACGGGGCTTGTCACCTTACGAAGGGCCCTCGTTGAGCTCAAGCACCTCTTGAGACAAGCCCTTTCTCTCCGGAACAACATTTGTGAGCAAACATAATTCAGGCAAAATATGCAGAGCGCCTCCAAATTGACTTTAATATAGAATATATAAAGCTATCTTAAACAAATTTTGTTTATTTACTAAAGCAAGTTTATCGCTGAAAGCTATTACATTACCTCACAACTTGACGTATAATGAACTCAGTTGCCAAGAGTAGAGGCATACGTATTTTAATATCACATTCCTCGTGAACATCTTATACGTATGCAAATTAAGCGGCGTGTTCAAGGCGGGCCCAGAAACGGAATTCGTAAAATCCTTTGGACAAATCTACGTAACCGCGTAAACATTGCGATACATGAACTCATTCCGTATCCATTGTAAAGCTTGTACATTATATAATACGTATATAAACATTACTTGAAATGATTCACTCTGAGGTCTTATTAGTTGTGCGGTAGATATTTTTTTAAATTTAACACTCATTAAGCAACATATTTATTTTGAATCTACCCTGCATCCATTTTTACGTAAAATGTTTACTGTCTATGCTTTATTATATTCAAATCTTAACAAATTACGGCCTTACTTATAAATGTTGCTTTTTAGTTAAACTATATTTTTTTTCTTTCTATTATTATTGATTCAACATTCGAAAGAAGAAGACACAGCATTGTTTAGCTAACCACCCGCTAATCAGCGTTTATAAGTAAGGCCGTAAGTCAAGAAAGAAAATTAAAATGTATAATTTAACAAAATTATAAATAATGTTTTAAAGAACCAAAAATTTAATCAAATTAAATATTGAACTTACATACCAAGGTAAGGAAAACATCTTAAAGCAACATTACACTGCTGAACGAAAGCCCCCCATCATATAAAACGCCAACCATCCCGATCCTGAGCAGCCCGCATCCATCCCGTACCTGCCACCTTTTTTAAGCCGTCGGCCCATCTCGTCACAGGGTGTCTGTCCTACACTACGTTTGCCTAAGCGTGGTCTCCACTCAAACACGTGTCGGCTCCATCGGCTATCAAGGCGCCTGGAGACATGACCAACCCACTTCCACTTCAGCGAGCTAATTCTTCGCACGATGTCGGTGACTGTAGTTTCTGGCGAATGTCCACATTTTGGACTCTAACCGCGTTCCAATGCTCGCTGAGCGTCCTTAAATTTGTGGACCAGTCCCACGGTGAGTATCCACGTTTCGGCACCGTAAGTCATTACAGGAAGGAAGCACTGATTGAAGACCCTGGTCTTAAGGGACTGTGGGATCGACGATTTAAAAATATTTATTTTTGCTTTGCAATCAACAGCGTTTTCTTGTACAGTTGTTACTTATGACCAAATAGATAAGGCCACATTAGATTACAATTTAATAAGTTTTAAAAAAAGAACATTCTTGCTTTATATTAATGCGAGAAAATCTAATACGTGCGTGCGCCCGCTGTGTGTGTGTGTGTGTCTTTATTTTTTACGATAAATTTGAATTATTTCTGTTTTCAATTGCATTTTGGATAAGTGGAAAAAGTCAAGATAAGAATAAAATTTGTTATAAGTTCGTGCCAGGCATAGTATGATGAAATTTTGGGCATAGTTAGAGTTTGACTTACGCACATGGAACAGATTAAGGCTCTAAAAGAAGATGCGTTTAACGAAAAGGCTGATAACAGGTTAGGACAGCATATTGCTCTGGTCTCATCTGTGCTCAAGTGTGTCTATTTTTAGTGAACACATGCCTCTTCATCGCCGCTTAATCTTTTGTAATCCTTAAAAGCAAGGTATCTGACAAAATGGTTTTGAATGGATTCGAATCTCTGAGCATATATAATATAAGGGTGTCTTAATATTGCCAGCATATTCAAGTATACTTCGAACGTACACAAAATACAGAATTTTTATACAGTCAATATTATTGAAGGTACGTGTAATACGCTTAGCCTAGCTGTTTGTATGCCTTTTCTGCCACGACCTCAACGTGATCATACATTGATAGCTTAGCATCAATTTTAAGCCCCAGGTCCCTGATGTTGTCAACTCTAGAAAGATTTATATTGTTAATATGATGCAACCTCCCGAATTCCGCCCAGCCCAAACGTATTCTTCTTTTAGCCCCCTTCTCAAAGTTGTGCCAGCCAAGTTGTATAATTTGGTAGGTAGATGTGATCCTGCACGAGTGGAGAGACATTTCCACTGGTCTCGGGAATACATGTTGGTTGACCATCATTTTGGTCTTTTCAATGTTCATCCCGAGACCTAATCGTCTAGAAGAATCGCTCAGGCTGTTAAGCATCTCTTCCAAGCCCTGCAGAGTCTCCGTCATGATGACAACAAGCATGTGTCGGATGAAAATCTGCCACATGTATATCCACTGACCGGCATTGGATTACACTCCATCTTCCAAAATCTTTCTTCCAAAAGAGAGAAAAGGAGAGATAGGACTGTTACTTTTTTAGGTGATACCTGGGATAGATGAGCTTCCACAACACCAACCAGTAATAAAGAATATGGGTTAGTATTTTTGAGTATAAACTTATAATTTTTTTTTTATTTCTTGAGAATAATTTACCATGTCCTATGAAAAATGAAAATATGTACCATTGAAAAGGTTGAAAGCGACCGAATAATTAGAAATGTTCAGGCGCAGCATCCGCGAGTGATTGATGTAGTGGAAGTCGGTTATCGCTTCCCGCCTCGGCCCTCTATCGCCCCGTAGCGACAACTTGGAGACATTAAGAATATTTAAATTGTTAATATCACCCTTGTACTGAATACCTATTTACTAAAACTTTGACCTTTATATAATTACGACGTTTTCTGAATAATATACAAATTGCTAGCTGTTTTTTCTGCCTAAGGCGTTTGTTGCTAAGAAATTATATTCATATAATTTACTTACAGAGTTTATGTTACCAAATATTCTATGATTTTGTTATTTAAAGTTAAAGAAATTAAGTTTTTTATTATATCAACAATCTAGAGATCTTTAAAGACGCTGTTAGCTTTTTTTTAATTTATACTGATTAGTCATAGAAATATTTTAAATAAAAAAGCAATGTCGTGGACGAAAATGTTGTATATAATTAAAGTAAAACAAAAATTAAAACAATTCATACACATTTTAGTCGAAAGTTACTACTTGTACTGAAACTAGGACAGTATGGACTAAAGGTGGATTACGTTTTCTTTAAGACGACAGAAGCATGTACCAGAACACCACACAAAAAAACTTAAATATCCAATACAAACTTCTTCGAAACGGGAATTCCTTCGGAAATGATTTCATTGACACAATGAATAAACCAATAATCACATTTTTATATAACAAAATCATATCGAAAGCCTTTTTTATTTACTTATGTATATATAGGGTGAGTGAGCCAGAGTAATTACAGGTGCATTGGCGATATAAGCGATGGTTAAATTTTCTTACAATGCTATTGTTTACGGGTGTTGGTGACCACTTACCATCAGGTGGCCCATATGTTCGCCGCCTACCTCTACAACATTTTTTTTTTTTATTATAGAATATATTTTGTGTAATATATGATATTCATTATACTTTCAATAACAAAAGCAAATAATTCAAGACGGCACTGTGGATAGAATACGTGGCTTGTAACCCAAGATTGCGTATTCAATTTCTGCTAAGCTCCACTCACTTTTTATATAATTTATTTTTGTTTAATCTTAATCACAATACAAGAAAATTGGTTTAATAATTTCCAAACGCTTCCTAAGAGCAAAATATGACATGCAATACTTTACTTTACAAAAATAAATAAACCTTCCAAACTCATCCTCAAACTCTAAACATACCAAATCTTTTGTCTTATCTTAGTTTCAATATCCCATTGTACCGATAGTTATTCCATCGAGATCCTAGTAGATGAATAAATCATATAAAAAGACAACAAAGCAGTAACAATAAGACTTATAGATGCCGACTGTAACATGAATATAACAAACTAAAGAACTGGTCTGATTCAATCAGCCGGCTGTTCTTTGTCATAAATCCGACAACGGCCTGCCGTCCGACAATGCGTCCTGAAATCGTTCCATTTCTCATTTTGTTACTCTCCCCTTTAATCTCGCATCCGTAGAAAAGTGGATCAGCGTTGCAAAAGGGCATTGCAGTGTAGACTCGTTCTGATTAATGTATTGTGTAAGTAGGTAGCCATAGTATTGACTGCATCTATACTTCTCAATAACCTACTTCAAGATAACATCGTATTTATTTTAAATAAAAACCAGTTTAAATGGAGTAAGTTTATAATGATCAAGTTAAAGTATTTTCCTTTTATACATGAATGAATTGATGAAAGTAAGTTTGCAATATATTTTTATAAAAACTCGAGCTGAGATAGCCAAAGATACGATGATCTTAAGTGAAGATCGCAGGTTCGAATTGAATTTAAAATGTGCTTAATTTATATTTACAAATAATTGATTGATTGACGGTAAAGGAAAACATCATGCTGTTGTGGAACCAAGTCAAATAACTAGCAACAATAAGCAAACAAGCAACACGGAGTTTTATGTGTTTATTTGAAATACAAATTAAACACATATGAATTCGTGTTTGGCGATAAAGTAAGACTATTTACTTACATGTGTACAATAAGTGGTAAGAACGCGTGAATCTTAACCGATGATCGTGGGTTCAAACCCGGGCAAGCACCACTAAATTTGATGTGCTGAATTTGTGATTATAATTCATCTCGTGCTTGACGGTGAAGGAAAACATCGTGAGGAAACCTGCATGTGCCAAATTTCACTGAAATTCTGTCACATGTGTATTCCACCAATCCGCATTGGAGCAGCGTGGTGGAATAAGCTCCAAAACCTTCTTCTCAAAAGAGGAGAAGAGGCCTTAGTCCAGCGGTGGGACATTCACAGGCTGTTACTAGTGCAATAATTACATTCGGGTACATGTGGAACGAGCCATCCACAGTGAAGTAGCGTTTTAAAGCAGCTACTTACCTACTCCTCAACAGGAAAGGAGGTTTTTAGATACTAAAAGAGTATAACTTTAATTCCAAAAACCTTAATTTCACTTAACATACATTTTAACCCATACCATGTAACAATAGTATTAGATTATTATAAAATGTAATCCATTAGCAATTTTAATTTTATATGTTCGTTACAATAAGTGTCAAGGCTGAAACATCTTCGCAGAAGTTAATATACTGGAACAGCTGAGCTCCATAGTACACACAATACAATCCTGTCAAGTTAGCCGACAGAAGCTGTTTTGGTGAACCATGCATGAATTACCTTTTCTCTGTCACACATAATATTATTTTATTTTATTTTTAAACTGGTTTGGACGCTTATACGAACATTCATTCATGCTTTACGAGTTGTCAATTTTAATGTACAAATATAAAAAATCTATTTCATAACAGAATCGACTTAAAATTAACTAACACATTTAAAACATTTGTAAGATATTAGATTACACTGGAATATATTTATAATTCCTTAGTATGAATTAATTATAACGAATAATTATACAATTCATGTAATCAAAGACAATCCAAGTCGACTGAGATTAGAAGAGCTAACCAACTGATCCCCGGACGGAAAAAAACAGAATGTCTCGTGAATAGGATAATGTTAAATTTATTGCAGCGCTAAAATGTTTACGAATACACGCGGCAACGCAACGGGCCGAGGACGCTGCGCGGCGCGGCGCGGACGTCGAGCTCAACTCACCCTTGTAAACACGTTTTATTGGCTTTATAATATGTTTTACGCGTGACGTTTAACAAACGATCCCAGAAGAGCGTCGAATTATTTTTACGGCACGTACTCGCGCGCTACGCGAAAACATTGGGAAATTTGGTACACGAGGGATTTTGTAATTACACCTCTTATACAAACACTTTTCATTCTTTGATGTTGAGCGGTAGCAATATTTATTTTTACATTATTTAATATTCAGTAAACCTAAAATGCGATTATAGTAAAATATTTTCAAATAGGTATACGGTTGCCTTCTATTAGATGTGACATTCAAACATTGAACATTTGAACATTGATTCTGAGCTAATTCAGAAAATCAGTGAGTGAAATATGTGTTGTGTTAGCCGTGGAATGTAGCGCAGCGGAACAATTGCACGCTCTAATACCAGTCAACCACTTGATGAAGGTCCAGTCCGACCCACCCTCCTCCCATCGCCTGTCAGCATCACCACATAAACGGCTAGTAAATAGTGACTTAATATATTAACGACAAATAAAATGAAAATTTTGAACGTATAATGTATGTGCATACGTGATATAAAATTTTAATGTTACGAAAACAAAAACAGACGAAAGACAAACACGGAACGAGACCGTCATTGGAATCTAGATGCGGAACCCTATCGTGTAAATAGTGAATGTCACGTGAGATACTTATATTAAAGGTGGGAGCTGTTTATATAAATGCAAAACAGATCGGCAGCTTGTCAGGTTGGCTCAGTGCAGATTCTGTCGATCGAATATGGATTTAGAATCTTCCCCATTTCATACGCCCCAAAACTCACCCTCGTACTCTATAGACGCGGTCGGACAGCCGAAAAATAATCTTTACGCAAGGCAATTTTGGAATAGGAATTTTTATTAGAAAATTTAATATTAATTTTTTACCTTAAGACATTTTTAATTTGTTAATTTGAATTTCAAAGCGAGTTACATGTAAAGTTTGTACATATATGTTTTGTGAAATTGCTTTATATGTATTCCAAGAGAAAATAATCCGAAGATTTATCTTGTTCCATGTAAATTACACAAAATGATCACATCAGAAAATGAAGTTATTTATGCCACCATTTTAATAAAAGTAACGTTTATCTTTGTACAAGCTAATCTAGGTAGGTACCACCAGTGAATCTGGGATGAAAGTCTATCATTTCTTTATTTCACAAATAATTTCTTTGCAAGGCACTTATAAGATAGTTATTTTCAAAGCAAAGGAATAAGATTAAAGTTGTTAAAAGTTAATATGTTTCAACTCTATCTTAAAAGACCTTTTTACTGAAACCTCATTTGATAGAAGGAATGAAATAAAATAACGAAATATGAGTTCAGTACAAAAAGCAGTTTTTATGCTGAACTATATTGAACATGGCATGGCATATGGCATGTACTGGAATATGTTTATGCATTTACAAACTTTATTGAACCCTAGACTAAAATATTTATTTCTCGTTACTTCTACAATATATTCGCATGCTCGATATTGTATATGTACATAATTGTAAGTTTTAGCTTATAAGTTTTCATGTAAATGGCTTATAATTCTTATGAAAACAATAGAGTTTATTAAACTTAAATAATTGCTATGATATAACCAGTGTTTTATTCCGATTCATAAAAACTGATAAACGTGACATTACAAAAACATAATTGATAATGTTTTTTATCTGAAAATCTTTAACAAAACCGTATATCCTGGCAAATAAGATTAAGGCGCCATAAACTCGCAAGTGCCAGAAGTAAATCTGCGGTAGTTTCTCAGGATTTAGTGAAACTCGCAGACCCGACGCGGACCGGCGTAAAACGTAAACGTGGCACTCAGTAATCCAGTGCGTCTTAGCCTTATCTTCTGTTATACGAATTCGCGTTCAATCCTAAAATATTTCCCTTCAATCCCTCGGTTCTACCTTCGTCCCTGGTTGCGGCTGAATCTAATCGGAGCGATATTAAAACTTTCCGCCCGCACCGGTCAGGCCTTTTGTACTAAGAAAAGAACGCGACCCCGTACGTCCTCTATCGATTCATTTGTTTGCATCTTTTTAAAATAAATTCTAGTCAATGGTTTTGGAAAAGCTTATATTATACCTTGTACAAGGTATATTTTAGCGACTGCTGCGACTAATTAATGTTTTTAATATTTCTAAATATATAAATAACATTGAATTGTTTTGAAATACCCTATAAATCGATTACAATGAGATTAATTTTATTATCAATTTACGCTTAAACATGGGTTCTCAATTTTTAATAATCAGCTGCCTTTATTTAAGCAATAACAGATCGCTTAATTAGGAAGTGAAAATACACGTGTTTGTTAAAAAAAAAGTATTGTTGCTAGATTATTATTTAATTAAAAATTATACAATTAATAATAATAATACATTTTGATATAATCTACACTTTTAAAAAACATTTACGATTGTCATTCTGTTTTTTCAATATAGAATAGAAAGCTTGTAACGACTGAAGTAATCTAAATAATTGCCATTACTTAAAATTGTAATGTTAAAGAATTTCTGAATTGTATTACAAGTAACATTAAGTCAGATGTTAAAAGCTGTAACAATAATTAAGAGGCGGTCGTTTTAAAACCGCATTGTCCCGGCGAGATTTAATTAGTGAGAGGACAATCCCACGACGAGGCGGAGCGCTCGACGCCTTTCCTCTTAAGGTGACTGCGTTCATGGCGATTGTAAAAATTAACCGTAAAAAAGTTACAATTTAAAAAGAGAACTTGAAATGTAACAAACGAATTCCGTTATTTTTATAAGTCCCTTTTTGTAGATTTCCGTTATATTTATATGTTTTTTTTTGGAGATTTTTATATATATAGTTATATCATAGTATATAGTTGATACATATATACATCACGGATACTAAACGATGTAAGAAACTACATTTAAGTAATTTCAAATATTATCATAGATTAAATATAAAAATATATTACAAACACACATTTTAAAAAGTATATTCCATAAAAGAGAAGGCAAATAAACAGCAGATTTGTTTTTAATTTAAACATACTCTAAATTGTTCGTATTTACTATCCATCTTTACTTTTATATAGTATAAAGAAAGCTTTTTGTCTCAAATAAAAAATAAAATAACAACCTGTAAATGTCCCGCCATTGGGCCTGAGCTCCTTTTGAGGCTTAGGAACTTATTCCACCACAGCGCTGCAATGCGGGTAGGTGAGCACGCTTTCTTCCTTCACCGAAATTCAAATTTAGCTCATGAAAACTCAGCATTGCTTATTGTATCGTCCATAAGGTATTGTACGTTACCATTAATTTCATAAAATTAATGAACCATACCACATCCTATTTCATCTAAGAACATAAAATAAACAATCGCTTATTCTGAAATCATTTTTTCTTTTAAAATATACATATCGAATTTAAAAAAAACTATTTTGTTTACTTCAAATGTTGAGAAACCAAACATTCTGCTTATTTTACATTATATATTTCTTATATAATGTTTTAATATTAGTCATATTTTCTGATAAAGAAAAATGCTACAAGGAATATTGCAGATCTTGTCTTATTAAAATGTGATATGTTTCAAAAAAGAGTCCGATAATACGACACGTCTGGGACTACTGGTAAATCGGATTTCCCTATCTTCCCATATTTGTATTCGAAGCCCGATCCATCTAATATTTCCTTCCAACTCCGCCGACGCTATCTACGTTCCTTCCTGACACTGAATCTAATCGGAATAGATATTAAAACTTGCTACAACGATCTTTCCTTGTAAGATTTTTTTTTTATCAACAAACATTATAATGTGCTTCCATCGAATTTGATTTTATTGTTATAAATTATGTATAATGTTCTTTTAAATAATGTAATTACGACTATAAGAATTTCCATTAAATTTTATTTTTAAAAAAACGCGTAGATTAATTGATAATTCTGCGAACATTTTGGTCGAACAAACATTCATAGAATAACCATAATTAAATGCTCAAGGCTCACCGAGAAGGTATACAATATTTCCCGCTCACCTTATACCTCACAGACCTACTCAAGATATTCTAAATGATAAAAGAAAAAAAAATAGATTTGATTCCAATTTATGCAAAATAGCAAACACCCTTTCATGGATATACTTCAGACTTCGTCTGAATACTCTTCAAAGGAATAACTGTAATCATTTGAGCTTTTTAAAGTTAATAAAATAGAATTTCAAAAAGGTTTTATCTTTCTCGTCTAACAAAAAATTGTATTTTCTATAAAAAATCTATAAACTTAACGATAAAAATCGTTCATATATTTCTGTTCTGATGACTTTATTTTTATGAATGTTACGACTTATTTGAAAGAAATTAATTGTACGCAAAGTTTTAGATATCTACTCTATAAAAACACAAACAGTTTCAATTTCAACACATAATCGTCGCCAGTCGTAGTCAGGTATAGAACACTAAAGAAAATATTCTTGCAAATATACATTTATTTGTAGTAAAGTTAATTTTTATTCCAGTTGCAAATATTACGCTCCCTACACTCAAATTTGGACTGGTCTTTCTATAACGGTCTTGCTTTCAACCTGACCCTCTATTTTTGTAATCCCCTTTCCTTACCAAAGATGTTTACAAAAATTAAAGGACTTCGTAAACCCGGATTAGCTGATGTTACAAAATCGAAGTAAATGTACATTATAATTACATTCACGATCTGTATTTTTTTGCCTCATTTATTATATATGAAACAATTTTTCAATCGCGGCTTCGTCCGCTTGTTCGCTTTTAGATGTTAGATCTAAAAAAGAAGCCTATCCTTGGGACTCAAGCTTGCTTCATACCATACCTTTCATTTAAATTTCATCAAAATATGTTCAGTGGTATAGACGTGAAAGGGAAACATACCGACGTACAGACGGAGTTTCGCATTAATAAAATTAGTTTAGATAGACAATAAGTAAAAGTATAATTTTACTATTGTTATTTAATATTTTAAGCATCGAATGATGTTTGTATTTGTAAATAATATTGACCGCGGTTGCAATCGTAGTTCAAATTTGTATTATACGAGTTCATGTTTATTTTAAACATATGCTGTAACAATAATGTGAAAAAGCCAAAGTGCCAATCACTAGATATAAAAACTACGTTCAACGGTACCCGTAATAAGAATCTGAAATCAGACAGCATTAGTTTTTTAGGAATAGGATTTACTTTGTACTGTCGTTTTGCGTTACAGTTCGCTAGAATGATTGAAGTTTATGTTTAAAAAGGTCCTCCAGACCGATTTCGGCCACGGCGGCCAATCTCAAGAGAGATTAGCCAACTGCGCAGGACATATTATAGTGCACAAGTGTGTGCGCAAACACAGGTGCACTCTCTTTTCCTTAGCTCTCATAATCCGATGGGACGGCAATCCGACACGACCGGAAAGAGTTTTGGCGCAGGACCAACGGCTTAACGTGCTTTCCGAGGCACGGGAGTGTACACACTTCCAACTTCCAGACTCCGGGCTGCTACTGAGAATTTCCTGACAGAAAAACCCAATAACTATTTATTGGCCCGACCTGGGAATTGAACCCAGGACCACCGGGTCTGCAGCCTTATATCTAGCCACTAGACCAACGAGGCAGCAAAGGAGTTTATGTTTACTACTGCATTTAGCCTGAAACCTTAAACCTAGAAGTTTTAGATTGTCACATCTAAGCATAAAAACTGTCTACCTAGTTATATTTTTATGAATTGAGTATATAACTCGCAGAGAGCGTTTCCGGGTAATATAACAACTCAAAAGTAAGTCACATTAGTGTATACGCCAAGGTGAATCTACTCGGGATAAAATCCCTATTTAAAAAAAAAAAAAAATTCAGACCTAATATAATTTTCTCACATAGTTCGATGACATGGAAATTTCTGCGGGCTATGTAAGACAAGGAAGCTTACTGCATTTTTATTAGTCCAGCCCGGGATTCTACTCCACAAAATCTGCAGCATTATAATTACTAGGGCAGTTAAGAGTTCCTATTAGATACGTTACAAGTAATTAATCTTGACATGAATGAGTTTTTAATGGTTATATAAATGCTAAAAGTATTTATTTATATGGGTGCTAAAACTATATTAATGTAAATATAAATAATATTATACGAGTGCTTAAAGAAACTACTCATGTTTTAAATAAAAGTGTAATTTTAAGCTTATAATATTATGTTCCATGTATCCGCAGAAACAACCCATTACTTGTCGCAGTGTTGCAAGACTCATAAAATATTTAACAAAAGATTTCCGACTGCGCTCGCCTCCCACGGGACACTACCACGACGGCTTTCAACTTCTACTTAACACTTTACCAACGATTTACGTTTAGATTCTATCAACTTGATAGCTTCTTCATGAATTTTAATGTTTAAATATCGAAAGAGCAGTTGCAATGTAATTTTATTTTTTATGTTTATAATTACCGTTTACGACCTGCGTGCCACCTATGAACCTTTATGATATTATACAAGAAACCTCACTAGTAAATATACAGAAACAACTAAATATAGTTTCAATTTAATTCGATAAGTCTGATCTGGGATTGAACCAAAAATATGAGGATCTGCATCTTTGTAAGTGAGCCACGAGGCCAACGAGACATATAAGCTTATATTTATGAATGATTATCAATGACTTTTACTGATGCTAGACACAAAACTTGCAACAGAGTGGACTGAGAGAAAATGTTTCTTGACTTGCTTCATTAATATCATACCACTGAATTAATGAAACCAAATTAAATGTCTAATTCAAAGATGAATACTAATTGCTGAAACAACTATCTACATATTATATACTTGGTATATCAATTGCGATAAATCTATGTTCATTTGGTCTCGAATAACTACTAAAATATTTGAAATGTACGAAATAGTTTATGCCGATTTCCTACAAAATATGTAAATGTTAATAACGTAAATATATAGAAATCCTTTTTTTGATTAATGAAACCATTCCACAGAAAATAATATTGATTGAGATTTATTTGTATGAATAATAATGTAAACGAATCTTTGGTCGTTAGCAAATAACTTTATTGGCTTGATTATTATGAAAAAGTTCGTTATATTTTTTTTATGAGTTGAATGTCGTAATAATATTTTTATTTAAAAATGCTCGTGAGAACTATCCAATTTCAGCTTCTGCGATTTTGTTTCACTTTAAAGGTTCAGTGAAACACGGTGCAGCCGAGCGGCTCAATGGTTATAGCTGTTGCTTTGTACGCTGCTACTGTTTGGTTGAGTGAACCGCTGCTGTCCTTTCTCATATCACTTAAAACACTTGTATTCATTTTAAATATAATTTACGAATCTCATGACCCTTAAAATAAATGAACATATTTTCCTTTAACTTTTAAACTAAAGTCTAGGTGTCGTAAAATTGCCTGGACGAACTTATCACAGCGATTTGTTGTCCATGTACAAAAATGGATCTTCGCTAGCGCTATGTATAGTTGGATAAAATAAAGTTTTACGAGGAAATGCAAAATTATCAGGAATAAACTGCAAACTGAAGTTATTGCGATGTTTCAACGATCAAGTTTGTTACTGAGTACTTGCTCAACGTTCATCTGTCCTCTTCGATTGCTGCGCTAAGAATAAATTGCTATCTTTGGATATCGCTTGGATTGTTAAACTTTGAACACACCAGCTGATAACGATATATTGAGCTAAGCGAAGAATCATCACTAGTATTGTTTGAAAATAAACAAGAAATTGTTTGAAAAATTATAATAAGTGGGATTTACATAAATGTAACAAGTAACATGTATGTATGTCATTTTAGGACTTTCTTTAAGTACTTTGCAGAAAATATTTCTCCTAGAAATGAAAATATCTTATTACAAAAAAATTATGACGACATAAATGTTTTATCCCTGATATTTAATTGGAACGTACAGTCTGTTTATTTTATTTCCTATTTTAGAAAAAAGTTATTTAAGTAATGAAGTTGTAAAGTTTGCTTCGTTGCTTCATGTACTGGATGTCGCTGAGTGCTCGTCTATTCAGCGATCGAGCCTGAACTTTTTAATTAGTTTAACAACAATAATAGACGACCATCTTGTTACTGCGAATTATCGCTCCTGATCCCTTCTTGAGAACTTATTTTTATATTTTATTGTTCGATTTACTTACCAACACGAAACAATTAATAGTTTCAAACAATTTAAAAAACAACAAACCTCTGTAAGAATACATATATGTATATAATTAAATGCTGTCCGTGATGATTGAAAACTGCAAAGGATATAGATTCTATGTTATACTACGAAGAATCGACTAGAAACTCTATAACTCTATTTTACTAAATTAGATACACAATAAACTACGTATTTAAAAGTACTTAAAACCGGATATTTGATAATAATAAAATGACAAATGATTATTTTTTTCTTAATTATTTCCTTAATAACAGCGTATGAAAAGTTAGTATTGCATTTAAGGTCAGGCGGGCAGCGTACCATCCAAGCGAATGTATTGCCATCGGAAAGTCATCAGTTATGTAGGGCGTATCGCCGTGCGCCATGTGGCCGGCGATCCTCTGCGTAATTTTTCCGCGAGCTATTTTCCGCAATTTTCCGAACAACAGTCCCAACTTCCCACACTCGTGCGTTTTTTATTTGAAGAACAAAAGATAACGATGCAAATAATTATAACGTGTTAAAAAAAAAAAACTTTCTCACTAAAATGCTTTCTATACTTTGAAACAATAGATTCTATAGCTGTCGGTTTATGACGGTATAAAGAGTGATTATATACTTCACAGAGCCGGTGTCAAGGTCAAGGTGATAGAGCTTTGTGTAAGCTCGTCTGGGTAGGTACCACCCACGCATCAGATATAATAATAATAAAATAATAATAATATCCTGGGACATTATTCACACACGGCCATCTGATCCCAAACTAAGCAGAGCTTGTACTATGGAAACCAGACAACTGATATACTACATATTATACTATAGGGTTTTCCATTAAGGGCGCTTGATCTTTGAAATGCAAAAAAAATACATGTAGGAGAGATATTTGCGAATTTTTTTTTTATTTGGAAGGTCTATCGACCCCATTATGTATGGAATATGACATCATTCAAATGACCGCCACGGCTTCGGTTGGTGGCGCGCACACGAAAGGTCCAATTTTCGATGACTCTGGCGCACAAATCGGGCTGTATTTAATCGATGGCGTGGCGTATGTTGACTTTGAGGGCATCGGTGGTTTGCGGCTTGTTGGCATAGACCTGCGACTTAAGAAAACCCCACAAGAAAAAGTCCAGCGGGGTCAAATCGCACGATCTCGGTGGCCAGTTCACGTCGCCTCCGCGCGAGATGACCATGTCCAGAAATTGCTCGTGCAGAACTTCCATCGTAGCGTGTGCTGTGTGGCACGTAGCGCCGTCCTGTTGAAACCACATGTTGTCCAGATCCATATTCTCGATTTCAGGCCAAAAGAAGTTGGTTATCATCGACCGGTATCGCTCACCATTGACGGTGACGGCCACACCATTATCGTTTTCGAAAAAATACGGACCAATCACGCCTCCGGCCCAAAATCCGCACCAAACAGTCACTTTCTGCGGGTGCATTGCCACTTGGTGAACCTCGTGTGGATTGGTCTCGTCCCAAATACGGCAATTTTGCTTGTTGACATAGCCATTCATCCAAAAATGCGCCTCGTCGCTGAAGATGATTTTTTTGCCAAAATCGGCGTCAACTTCCAACTGCTCTAATGCCCAGTCAGCGAACACACGGCGCTGTCTATGGTCATTAACCTTGAGCTCTTGGGTCAGCTGGATCTTGTACGGGTGCAGGCTCAAGTCACAACGCAAAATTCGCCAAGTTGTCGTCTGCGAAAGGCCGAGTTCCTGTGCGCGACGCGGAATTGACTGCCGCGGGTTTTCGAGGACACTGTCGCGCACAGCGGCGATATTCTCGGCAGATCTCGCGTTACGTTGACGCACGGGAACCGGCTGATTGTTAACTGACCCGGTTGACTCGAATTTGTCCACCAATCGACGGATAGTCGACTCGGCAGGACGATCATCGCGACCGTAAAACGGGCGAAGTGCGCGGAACGTTGCTCGAACTGAAGACCCATTTTCATAAAACAATTTTATGATTTGCACGTGCTGCTCGACACTGTAACCTGCCATGGTGGTTTGGGAGGACGGAATGAATATAACACACTGCATTTGACAGCTGTCACTCAAACAACATGGCCGCAATCAGCTGTCAAAGTTCAAGCGTCCCTATTGGAAAACCCCATATATACTTTTCATTGGTAAATTCATACTTATATAAATAATTACACCCAGACTCAAGACAAACAGATATGTTCATGCATACAAATGTTTGTCCTGGGTGGGAATCGAACCCATGACCTGCGGCGCGAAAGGTATCTACCAACCACGCCAACCGGCTCGTCTATTCTACCGCAAAACAGCAGTACTTGCTATTGTTGTGTTCCGGTTTGAAGGGTTAGTGAGCCAGTGTACAATTACAGGCACAAGGGACATTACATCTTAGTTGGTGGCGCATTGGCTATGTAAGCAATGGTTACCATCTCTTACAATGCCAATTTCTATGGGCGTTGGTGATCACTAACCATCAGGTGACCCATACGATCACCGCCTACCTATGCTATAAAAAAAAACCATCAGATGGCTAATTTACTCGTCTACCTTCCTAAAGTAAGTTAAATAACGCATTCATATAAAACACTTGCGCATTTAAAAGTCAACTCTAGACATTTTAATTTAGTAGGTGAATACGACAAATGGTTTTCATAACGGAAATACATATTATACAGAAACCGCGTCGACTAATAGCAATAAAAGTGATTGAAAGCTAAAGTGCCCTGAAACGGACTAAATTTAAAGCAAATTGATAGATATGTATCAGCATTCATATCGCTTTTTTTCATACATTTATCTCTTATGGTAAAATATAAATTTACATTATTTTGTTCTCTTTGAAATTCTTTTAAATTCATCATAACATTTGAGTATCGTACGATAATAAGTAATAAGTCATCATTTAATATAAAGGGGATATCCTCATTTTTGACTTTAACTTGCCAAGATGCGCCATTTTGTTTACGTAAACTCTATATTAGAACTAAAAGTACTTGAAAGAGATACCTCCATAAAAAGTTATGCGTCTTTTTGTTACAACCAAGGCGCGTTTAGTTTAAGAAACCGGTGCATCATATTGCCTAGTAAAATTAATAAAATACGAAATGAAAAAGCACCTTCAGGTCATGTAATAGATAGCACTGATTCCGAACCTTATATATATTAAAGAATACAGAACGATACCGTGCAATGTTACGATATTGTTTTCAAAACCGTCGTTACAAACGACCCGTTTAAAAAAAAACACATGTTTTACGTTGTGTCACGAACATGCATAAGTAATTTATAATATTGTCATGTAATTAATGTTAATAAATTAATCTCGCGTTCAGGAGACAAATTAGACACAGGCTGCTCGACTAACGACGGACTATTTGGATTAAATGGAGGGTTGATGTTTATGATTTACGGAGGCTTGTATAATTGTGGCGCCTGGCGGCCGCGGCTGTCGCTCCACACGACGCGCCGCGACCCGACCTAACACCTCCACGTTTTAGAACTTCTTTTACATAATTATTACTTAAGATCATACTCTTTTATTTTGCGACTATTCTATATCATTAATTCTATTTTCTAGTATAAGGTAATTCAACGAAGCAATTATAATGGTACCTTTTCGCTGAAATATATTAGTTGGCAATGACTGTAATTTTGCAATTTTTCAAAAAGACAAACAATACTGTTCAATCGTTGGTCTCAATTTTTCGTTGACAACTTAATTTAATTAACTTCAATTAGCTTCATTTATACTTAGCTTATGTTAAGTTAGTTTAGTTTTAATTAACTTAGTTGGCACCTTAGGGTGGCATCTTTGAATGTACGTACAAAACTATTTCACTAAAGATTTTTATCATTTAGTTAAAGCTATTTGTATATAAAATATATTTATTATAGCGTGTATTAATATCAAGTTACTATATAAATTTAGTTTGTTTTTAAAATAAAATAAATGCAGAAACTTTTGATCACGTGACTACACAAAAGTTTGCAATTTTCCTTTGCTTGTGAGTCAGCTTTTTAATAGGGCTGTTTAAATGTGGACTATGATTCAAAAAGATTAAAAAAAACACATTCTTAATATAAAATAATGTTAACACGTTGTAGTAATTACAGGATATCGAATTAAGTGATTACGTTCTTGTGGATGAACATCATTAAGAGCGTTTTACATAATGAACAAATTAATAATCACTTAGCTCTTAATTATAAGAAAGAAATTCTAATCATTTTCCCCCATTGAGCCGTGCACGTCGAATATAGTGAAAATAGACGACGATAGCGGTAATAAAACATGATAATCAAGTACAGAACGTGGAAACAACGAGACGTAGCCGGCATGTTGACTATTCATTATAACATCTCGCCATAAGACAAACAATTCTCTGTTATGTTATTACATTCCCTCCATAGTGGGAACTATTCCCTGATCTTCATATATGTATATTATCTATTCTTATATATTATTATATTCCAAATTTTGTTAATTTCAATAAAAATATATATAATTTTTTTCTAAACAAACATGTAAAATGTTGATCCAAACATAGAGTGTGACAAACAATATCCACAGATACAAGTTGTTTGTGCTCACAGACTAATTAAAAAGTTTGTTCGCGACTACTGAGTAAAACCGGCGTCAGATTAGAGTTGCCATCAATTTGTAAAAACATTAGTACAATAGTTATAGTTTAATTATGATATTAATTTTAACGAAATATACGTGATCATATTTTTTTAAGTATAAAATATTTTTCTTGACATTTCTGATTTATTACATAAAGCCATTTAAACTTGTTAGTTATTTTCTGGTACAATGGACCCCAGAATATATTTAACAATGTTTAATTATTGTGTTTAAATATATATGTAAGGAAAATCCTTTAAAAATAATTTTTTGTCATTTATTTGCTATAAAAAAAAATGAATATAGCTGTAGGAAGGAAACATTAGTGAAGAGAAGTAGAAAATGCAATTTTCGAATTACATATTAATAAATGAGTAATATGTTTATTTATTTTTTACTACACAACGCCCTATATATTGTACAAAAGGCTTGTATAATGCTATAACGTTATTTACTAGTTCACAGAATTACAACTAATATTCATAAGTCTTACAACTAATATTGAATTAAGACTTCGACATTGAATAAATAGATTGGAAACTTTGTAATAGAGAGAACCTATCCGAACACGGTGAACCAAAAAATTGTTCATAAACCCATTAATATAGTCATGTAGCAGACGTATGAGTGGCTGAACCTCATATGAATATTTATGGGCGGGTTGGCACGATCCTACAGATAATGGAATATGCAGACGGTAGTAGATCCGATTAGTTTGTGGGCACAATTAGCGAATGTCGTATAAACAGAAATATTACAATTTCTATCTTCTTCAGTTGTCTTATTTTATTAAAAAAATTTATAAAAAAAAGTTGGATGTGCTTTAATTCATATAGGAAATAACGTCTAAGTGCGATAATTTTAAAGTTCCATTACTGAATGACAAAGCCTCAAACCTTCCCTTGCCTGACTCAGCTTTACAATTAGCTTAACACCTCAAAAACAACGGTGTACTATTATATAGTCGAGCTATAAAACATTACCCAAGCTGTTACGCTAGTATTTATATTTTTATGTACATAATAAATGACGAAAATATTTTTTTTAAAGATTTTCGATGTATCAAAACATAATATCAAAGCGATATATTGAATCGCAAATACAACCACCAAATAAACATGGCACATGTAAATTTACCCGTACATTTTAAATGTTCTTTTAAAATTTCAATTTCTGAAAATATTTATAGTTATTAGTTGAATTTAAAGCGTAAAAGCTAATTAATGCAATAATGAAGTTTGCAGCGATAAGTTTCTATATAACGGCATGCAAGTAAACAAAATAGACACACATAGCCCTATGTTAGAATAAAGATTTATGAATACAAAGGCTTGGAGCTGAAAATTTGCGATAGTAGAACCCTCTCATGAGCACGTACTTTAATCACGTATAAAGTTGCAAGTGCAAGTTACTTTACTATTTCAAAATTTGGAAATTCATTTATATTTAAACTTTACTTTATCAGTTGTAGTGTCAAAGTTGCTCTGATGTAAAACCTTACATATTACTACTTAGCATTACTTGGCAATGTTCCCCGGTAGTCAATTTCTTAATTAAACGATATATCGTGAAGTAATTAGATAAATTATTAAAGTTGTTTGTACAGTTGGCAAGGCGGGGCGACGACAAAGCGTGCGTGGCGTGGTCGCCGGCGGCTGTCAACGTGATGAAAGTGCCACTTTGTTCTTGGATAAAACTTGGGACATTTTTCAAACCTTCTTTTTTGTTATTAAAATATAAATTTCTTTCAACTTCTAGACTTTTTAAAATTGCCTGATTACCTTGTATCTAGAATTAAAAGTTCGACTTTAATCTATTGTTTTAATATAATTGTGAATTATTACTGGAAAACGTATTAATATTACGAACATACCGAAAACCAAAATATAACTAACGCTTTCAGAGTAGACAAAGTAGTTACGTCAGCTGCGTAGGTGCGACAGGCGCGCCGCGCGGTCACTCCGATGGCAACGTAAAATATTCTGGCGCTTCTACACTAAGCCCGCTCGTACGCCCTAATAAATTGCGATTTAACTTGTCTCTCGGATAACGCCAACTTTTCCGCGTTTGCTTCGCGCCCGACACTTTTTCCGTCTCTTCATTTCCTATCTCTTACTTTTGTATTTTCCGTTCTTTCCTCGCCGAGATAAACAGGCGAGAAACGCTGAAAGGGGCTTTACAAATTCAAATTGAACTTATCACACAACTTTTTACATTTGTTTCTGGTCTCGAGTTCAAGGAAAAAGCGAAGAAGCATTTAATAGTACAATCTCGGGTAAGATTGATGATTTTGTATCACACCTCGCTTCGGGCGGCTCGTAACGAGTTGGATGACTCTCGACGTGGGTTACGCTGCGTCTTATCTGGAATAGGATGTCGTTTTATCTCAAATTACATATATTACCTCAATCGTTCTTGAATCGCTTACTCTTTATATATTCGTGATAGCTTACCAGTAGCGTTTTATTTGAATTTAAACCGACGCGACGCTGAAATCGACTTTTACATTATAACAACACGTATAGTGACAAACGGTGTTGAGGGCTACAAGACTGTATATAATAATACCGTTGACACTGATGTTAGTGTGCGCAAATGTATTTTATTAATCAAGACATGAGCAAGGAAGTTTCACCGCGTGTAGTAAATAGCGCTCACTTAATTTAAGGGCCATGTGTGGGCATAACCGCAGCATATTTATCCCATTATGCACGGCACGACATCCGCTGCGGTGATGCGAGTCACGTCGTCTGAAACGAATCGCATGTGACATTATTTGTGAAGATCGTGCTCTATCTTCGTCGGCGACATGCTTGGGACGTGGAGGGATTACTCACAAAGAAGTACGATTTCAACGGTACGATAAAGAAGCGAGAAGTAACGCCGGGTATTCTCTTAGGGATTGACGCACGGTTTAACTTTTTCGCTTTACTTGTACAGGACATATTTACTTAGTATATGATTGATTTACTAGTAATTTGCATACGTATATGAGTAATTGTAGTGCATATGGCAAACGTATGCAGCGTATCTATGATAACATAATTTGAATATCAAAACAAATTACTCAATCACAAATCACATCTTACTCGAATGCAATTCAAATTAATATAACAAACATTTGGCTGTAACGTTATTATTATTATGTAAATGAATTAGAGTCATCTATTTCATGTCCACGTTAGTAAGTGGCCTTAAATCGAATTAATTTTATTTATTTATTAAAATGCAGGAAATAAGCAGTATAATAGCACCACAAATTTATTAATGAATACAACACAATATCACATACGTACATAAAACAATAATGTTTCCAATTCTATAATTGGAAACATTGGTCTATACAAAACATTAAAAAAAACGAACACATTAATAAAAAGACTTAAAATACAATAAATAATAATATTAGGAAAAAAAATTACAAATTAATAAAAATTCTTAAAATTACACATGCCTACGACAGATTTAAACAATTATTAAATTATGAAATTAATTTGATTAAAATTCACACATTGTATATATACAATATAATTTACTACAATTTCATTTTTTATTAAATTTTTAACCCAAATCAAAATCTTTATTCAAGAGTATAAAACTTTGTTATTGATTGTCAAAGATTTATCGGAACGAAAAAAATGGAAACATGAAACTCAGCGTAGCTTTATATTTTTTTAAACAATATTTTTTGTTGACGATACCAATAATTTATTATTTGAAATGGTCTGATCGTTTCAATTAATGTTAGTTAATATTCTGGGATCGTGTTGTAAAAGAGCTTTGTGCATAAAATTAATCACTAAGCTTGTATTCAGCTAACAGAGAACGTGTAGTTTGTTCTTTTTTTAATATTATGCACGTCACAATTTCCAGAAAAATATCTTTTATGTCAATTTTAATAAGAATATATATCTTAAAAAGGGAAAAATTGAAAAGTATGAAACATAATGTCTACCAAATTTAATGAAATGCCATAAATATAATAGGATATCGATTACCGTTATTAGCAAGAAACATGGTGTAATAACGTAGTTAATTAAAAAGTTTCGGTAGATAGGTAAAAGGAAGTAAAACGATAAAAGGGCACATTAGCCGAGAAATGTGACTCAGCACAATATTGGCCGAGGCCGAGCTCCGCCTGCTTGGTATTCGCCACACAGCTCCGCTGTCCGGTCGGCGATACCCTCGCGACTCACCCCTACGCTACCGTTACCCATAATATAACTGCACACTTTACACCAATAGGGATGCACAATACATTTTAATACTTTTCCATCGTCATATTTGAAAACCTCGCTAAATTGTCAAACCGACCACAATTCGGGAGTGGGTATACACTCGTACGCTATACCTATGGAGTGTCTGACTGGGGCTCGCAATTATTGCAAAATACCCATTCATTTTTCCGACGGTTCGCGGCGCGCTCAACCATGCGTGATTTTGTTTTTGTGCGTTTGTTCAGTGTCTGGACGCTTTACTGTGGTTATTTTGTTATTTCGAAAACCATTTGTCGTGAAATAAAACAGTTTTCTGATATTTGATCAACAATTAGTAGTGCAAAAACATTACCGCACATATTTTATGTAATAGTTTGTTGCATTGTAATCAACTATGTGGCAATGTTGGTTTGTTTGATAAATCGACGCAACAATGTTAATGACATTTTGCGTGAATACTTGCGTGAAAAGCGAATATTCCGATACGAGAGAGGTGAAAAGATTCAATAGATTCGATAGAGCAGTCCCTAAGTCCCAAATTAAATCATGAAACATTTCTCCACCTGTCTGGGGCTTCGCAAGGTGAGTCTGATTTCTTTGTCATTTCTTTTTATTCCATATTTTGATTGCATTATATCATCATGATAAGTTATTTACACATTTAGGCAACTGTGTAATATTAATAAATAAGAACGAGTGAATGTGTCTAGTGACTTCAACACTAATATATTACATATTATTTTAACCGTTATTTATATATCTAACAGAGACCTTCTTGATACTCTACTGAAAAAATATATAGGAAAAGTTCACACCCTACAAGATTCGTTGAGTGTTAAGGATTAAGCCGCTTATTCGTTTGAAAAGTCTACTATCGCTATCTGGTCCATCGAACGCTGGAGAAAGCCGCGGTTTTAGCGGGACAAATTCCTTCCGATTTAGTCACGTAGTTGTACGATGGGCTTCTTAACAGATTTGCTGAGCGTATGTTTAGGATTGGCTTAGCGTTTTACTGAAAGGGATTGAATAGGGATACATAGAATATACCACTTGCGTTTGCAGGACCCATTTGTTCAACAACCGTAAGAAAACCTCATCTTAAAGCTATAGAGAAAATATCACGACTATTCTATAACATTAAATGTGTAGACAAACTAAATTACTAGTTGTACGTCATTTGGCGTGTAATTACAATGCGCAGCTGACGCGTCGGCAGCTCGGCACGTGCTACGCCGCTACGGCTACGATACCATCGATATTGTCGCATAGCGCGCCGTAGACTCGTAGCACATAGGACAATATTACATCAATATTCCAAACAAAATTGTTCACACGACACATTCAATGTTTGTTATAACCAACTTTATTAAGTCATATTTTCAATCTGTTTCAGCCTTCATATGAATGGAAAATTGTATATAAACCAAGAATATACTTTAAACCGAAAGTTATTTTTTTAGTTATGTAGTTAAAACTTCGTGATTAGCATAATATCTCATCTATATAAAATAAAACAATAGACTTGTTTTTTCTTGCAAGGTTGCTTTCTCTATATTCAATCAACTGAGAGTTTCGCCGGCGTTCGTTGTTTTCATTTTGCAGAAAAATTCTAGCCATGTAAGAAACTTAACAAAAACTTGGTTGTGGCTTGTTTTAACAGTCATTCATTCTCACGTCTTATGGCTGGCAACTACGAATCTTTTAGACTCCTTAAGAATTGCGCTGGAAACACTGGCAGTATTTATTCTGTTGCGAAAACTAATTCTCTTTGTGGGTTTATTTAGTAAGCTCTTTAGAATGCAAGCTACGCTGATCCAAAAACAAATTTCTAACAACGTATGAAACTTTTAGACGTCGTACAAACACGGATAATTAAGAAGCGTGAAACCGTTTTGAATATTTCATATGTATGAGGACATGGCCACTAGATGAATATTATGCAAATTTCGGCGCCTAATGAATGTCTTTGTCACATAACTTTTACTTTTTATGAAATATTAAATACCCTTCATCTTCTAACAATATTAATTTTAATCTTTAACAAATATAATCACAAAGACTGCAGCACAAATATATAAAATAAAGTTACAATTTTTTTAAAATATTAATAAAATTTCAAAACGCAGGTAGGTAAAAACCAGTATTCTAATAATTTAATCAACGTCCATCATACAACAAACAGCGGACACTCTTGTTCCCGCGAGTCATTCGTTAAACATAGGTTCGGTGAGTGAACGCAACAAAACCATGATGCTGCCACATTGCGCGTGTAATTGCTAGTGACGAGGCCCCATTAATCTCACTAACACTCGATAAAATGCAAGTCACCATGTAATGTTATAATTATATTCGATTTTACAGCGAAACTTTGTGAAATCATCGCACATTATTAAACAAATTTTGAAATACGCTGATTAAATTGAGGTAGCTACGCTTAGTGCATGTTCGGCTCCGTGCCAAGTTACGGCTAAGCCAGATCCGCATATCGATTAGGTGGCCTTCTTATTAAGCTTGTTGACATTACTACATTTATTTCTTTCTACATATTAAATATTCGAAAATACGAACCTAAATATAGTGTTGTGTGTAGTTACGAGGATATATTGCTAAATACTTTTTATTTATTCCTTATAAAATATTTGCACTAATTATATGATGCCTGCAAATTTCAACGATTTATAAATAAAATTGTTCTAGAAACGTTCATATTAAAAAAAACACGTATCACATTACCAAAATATAATATTTTCAGTTAATACAATCCACATACAAACGTAACAATATAATGTAATTGATATGATCCATGGAACTATTTCATAAAATATAGTATAACATATTACTATAAGCGAAACCAAGGGTCGCCACTCACTCGCCAGTCGGTGCGCGTCTTCGCTCATAAGCAAGGCATTCGAGGCAAATTGAATTTGTGCGAACGCCGGCGACGAGCCAGTTTGCGCTGCTAACTAGCTGCGACGTGAATGCCACTACTCGTCTTTTATTACACACATCTATGAAAAGATTGGGTGCCACCAAAGTAATCAAATCACCTAGTGCTTTCACACATAAACTTTCCAATGTTTATTTCAAAATATATATAAACTATATTGTACCTATCTATAACTAACTACGCAGGAAAAATTTATAGAATCATACTTAAATTTCAAATATGAAATTTCTACGATTTGAAAACAAAAAAATATTGTTCAAATCAAATATAAATAGTGATTTTTTTAAGATCAATAAATATTTAAGAGGCATTTACGAAATTAAAGGGCAATAATAAGCTATTGATTTTAATCGTGATTCAAGGGTGGGAAGATGAGGCTTGGGAGGCTCGCTGCTACAGCAGCCGAGAGAAAACACATTTGTCTTGTCCCGGCCCGTTAGCGTATATTACGCCGCGCTGAGACATCGCCCGCTGTGCTTCTTAACTTCGTTTCTCCTACATTAAGGTATTGTACGTTTTTCATCATTATGCGAAACAGCTTTCAATAGTCTTACTTTAAAACTATTTTAGGAAAATCTATTTATCTTTGAAAGTCTTTACTATATTCCCTTTTACGAAATGGCGCGTTTATAACAAAATTTTAACTGTTAAAATCCTTTACGTACAATGTTAAGACGTTTAAATATCAGGTTGCATTGTCTGTGACAGCCAAAACTGCTCAGAGTTTCTAGGAATAGATTATAAAGATCACATTTGAGTAGTAGTTAGTTTTCAAAAACATACATTACATGACCAAAATCCACTCGATTAGACAACGGTAAAATCATCGAAATTACCAATGAATGTAAATACTTGGCTTTAAAAATTAATATAGATAATGTAAAAAATAATGTTATTTTTTCATAAATTACCTTTGCTCAATAAATTATGATATTTAAAATAACAACATCCCATATGTTCTTTATATCACATTTTATACTTCGCTATCACATTGGCTGTTGCCAAAACTACAAATACATGCGTCGCGAACATAGATTTTATGATACTAACTTCGCTAAGATGACGTCGAAGTTTTCGTTTTACGTATCTCTAATATATTGTTCGTTCTATAATTCAAGAAACACTTTAGAATAACTTATATTTTAAAGTTACGTAATGCATTGCTGATATTATGTGTGACTTTTTTTTTGACAAAATTAAGTCAACCTGTTTTCTGACGGTTATACTTATAATTTATAGATAATAATTCATTGAAATATAAACTAGCTTCTTAAAATATTTGAAGCAGACAACGATATCTCAAAGCAGAGTTCATAAATGTAATCGATTAGAAATGTTTTGCGAGCCGTTATCTTACACGCGTGTGGCGATAGTTACGACAAAGAAAGTAGCAAAGCTGGCGCCAAAGAGTCTCCTCACTTTTGTCCCCTCTAAATCTTATAGCAACACGGTGTCATAATGCACGCACGGCACAAACATGTCTCCGTGCGCCAAGCTTGTTAAGTGGTTTGGAAGAAAAACATCAGAAAAACTTTTCTTATTGTCGTCGCCCATTTGAGGCATATGTAGGAGAGTAGAAATAGATAATAGAGAAAAGTCAAGGCGGAAAAGCGTCGAATTAAATTGCTTGGATATAATCAAATTTAACAAAAGCAATTAATAATTTTGTATTTCTTATAAAGGTTCTAATTCATAAGTTAAAAGTTTTAAGAGTTTTAACAGTGCTTGGTCCGATAACGCTCCCCTGGAAGTTGGTAAAACATCTCTTTTTGTGGTACAGACTAATAATAACCTTTTATATTTTCTTCAAGTAACTTTTGAGTGTACTTCAAAGCGAGTTTATCGTCATTCTCCATATATTATTAACGAATCGCATCTTGTTGATGTTATGTTTCTTGTCGTTGTTTTCTTTTTTTTCTATTGATATATTTCCATGCATATTTATTAATTTTACGCATACTTTTTACCCTTTTAGATATATAGTTATTTCATGAAATATTCCCAAAAAGCTCAATCTTAACTAACATTTTATATCTTGAGATTACTTTTTACCCTTTTGTATAGCAAAAATAATTTCATATATAAAAAACGTGAGAGTAATCGAAATTCTTTTAATATTTGTAGAAACCGGTGAGGTTGACATGAACTCTGGCAGTGACGTCTATCCCTTGTGAACTTTACTGGCCGACTATATTTGCGCGACCGGCGCCCCCCGTGCGCGACCCTAACCTCGCTACGACGAATATTTTTTGTGGGGACATCATAATAATAGCTCTGTATTACTTCAGGAGAAATTCCAAGAAGTTTATAACTCGAGATGAGTTTCGTGTTCCTTGTCATAAATAATAAAGCGGTCGTCGACTACAAGGTTGTGCAGATTTTAAGTGAAGTAAAAATTCAAAAAATAATTTTTCATTTTTGCGTCCGAAGTCAAAGGAAAATTGTTAGAAGTTTTTTAACTTATTGAAGATTGTGGCGAGATAATGACCAGATTGCCGTAGCATTCGATGACAAAATAAAGAGATCATAGAAATGTGCCCTAATTTTAACTTATTATCTTCAATTAAGTTTTGCTCGGTCGCCAGAGACGCGATGAACAGGCATCGGTGGAAGCAGATAATCCACACTAGGTGTACACCATCCATATCCGTCGATGACCACGATCCTCAGCCATGAGGGAGCGACCAGAGAGAGAGAGAGCAGTATTATTGAAATAAATATAGTTTATATTAAAATAGTGGTTGTATGACCATTGTTTGGAGCTTACTTGATCACGCTGCTGTGTAGATCAGTCTATACACATGTGACAAAATTTCACCCGACACATACAGATTTTCCCATAAAGACAGGAATTAATATAGACAAAAATAGTGCTTGCCGGGATTCAAACCGTGATCTTCAGTTAACCACTGGGCCATTTCCGATTAACAGTATAATAATAACATGATTAAACAGATGTTAAATAAAATCTAGAAAAAAATCGCTTTATTTAAAATTCCTTAGCCAATTATTTCATATGATGTCTTTGGAAGAAAAACATTCATATAAAAACAGTCGAAGCGAGCGATACGTGACAAAAGTGAAACCTCTATGCGTCAGAAGTATGTATTTCACAAACTCTAAATATGCAAAATTAAACAGTAAAATATTATTGGCAAAGCACTTAAAAAATCTGTTAAAAAATATATATATTATATGTATTAGTAAAAAAGTTGAGAATTACATTAATTACTTAAATATGTGATATAAACGGCTAAATGTTACGTGTAAGTAATACATTCAGTGAAATTCATATCTTTACGATTAGTTAAAAGCAATGTGGTACATATTTTATTTTAACGCTTAGAGCAGCGAACGCGACCTGGAAGTACTATTCTCTACTGTGCTGTCTACAGATTCTACTTAAGTTAATGGATAAGTTACGAAGGCACGGAGTTTACTTTGTGTTTTCAGGTAGACGGACTTGATCGTGAAGTTTTCTTCGTTAATTTGAACAAGTTGGGAGATTCACAAACCCGTCAGTAGAATTTAAGAAAAGATGTTCTACAGTGTCGATTTATATTACCACATTTCACGGAGATAATGAATTGCAAAGTCATTCTATTCTCTTCTCTAATTACGTTTATCCGACAATAATGAAGAGGTTATGTATTTAGCAGACTATATATCTCGTACCTTTATTTATACTCATGTCATATCATATCTTGATAATTCTGTCGTCATATAATATTTGTCTTAATGTCTCACATGTTATAAATACTAGTAAAACTCACTTTGGTTTCATCAGCGTAGAATTCAGCTTGTGACGATAATCCTACAAAATCTGCCATTGTGATATACATAATATCTATTTGAATTAAACACATGAAGGAATAGCTTATAACTAGCATATAACCTACAAAAGTTACAGTTATTTTGAAATCACAGAGAGACAGTTCAACTTCATGCATTTGTATATATTATTAATTATTCAATTCAACATGGTGAAGTACTAGTATGACACTCCATGCAACCTAAAAAAATGACACATATCAGATTGGTATGAAATGAATGGTTATCGGTTCAAATGTTTTGAAAATGTATGTATACATATTATAGTAATATTTCGTCCTTTTTCGTAGTTTTAATATAGTTTTGAAGTTTACTTATGTGTATTCGAGATGAACGAGTATTTATTTTAAGAATATAAATTGTTTTTTAAGAAAAAAAATAAAATAAATAAAGCTATATCAATTATTCTATAAAAATAGATTTTAGATTTTTTTGTTTTTAATATATTGTTTTAGTGTTGCTAATAAGTGTTAAGTATCTAATGAATGATAAAGAGCAACTAATATGTTGCTGGTTCTAGAATTTTAAATGTTTCAAACCGGTAAATTGAAATTTAATTTGTAAAAAATAAAATTTAAATTCAAGTACAAAGTTCATGTTTCGATTTTCATTATAAATTTATGGTTAATAGAAAAAAAAAACATAAACGCTTCAAGATAAAATTATACAGAATCTTCATTAAAGCCAGCATTCATGGCACGCAACGACGAATTACAATAAAGTTAAAAGTTATTTCCAAAAAAGCAACTTGTCCAAAACTTCCCCCGCCTAAAGAATTATGAAGATTAGCATAACAAAGTAAGCTGGAACTGTGTTCAGAGAATGCGTTGCCTTTTACAACTTACCGATGTTTTGCCCAAATTATGTACAATGTGAAAGCAGTAGGAAACATTAAACTTTACAATCTTCCGTTTTTTGATTGTTTGAATGATAGCCTTTATGAAATATAAATGCCAATATAGAAGCGACTCGGGAGCAATACAAACTCGGTTCGTTTCTACTAGCAATTACACTAATGTAAGTTATTTCATTTTAAACTTATACGCTTTTAACTAAATACATAACGTCTCCTAGAGAACTATCGTAAGTTTCTTCGCCATCACGTTTATTACGTCTCCAACGACATATTATATAAATTAATAATGTAATTTCATAATAACTGCGTAAAATATCAAAACCGTTACTTAATTGAGTGTGCTTTTATCTATTTATTTTACAGTTAAATACTGATAGCTCATTGGTCAGCTATTGCGTCATTGGCTACCATCGACCAATAACAATTCAGATTAGGTAATCTGACTTTGAACAGCATTACAGAAACTAAAGGTAAATTAAAATAATTTCAAAGAAAACACAACTTTACATCTAAGTTCAGTCTATATAACAAAAGTATATTTTAATATGATTATTAAACGTAAGAATATATAAAACAGTAAGGACTTAATAAAGAAACAAAATTAACTAATTTGCAAAAAATAAAACATTCATTTGAAAAAGATTTAAGCTGTAAATGTGGTTCAAATCGTCTAAGTTTCTGTATTAAAACTTAAAAAGGAGCCTTTGCAGCTTGTACGTGTTCTTTGTCTCAAGTTCTGTGCTCACCTCTAAGGGAGCTACCCCTCGCCAACTAATATTAGTCAATTAGGTATTCAGGACGCGCGTCGCACACCCCGCTCTACGTCTGGCGACTGCGGCCTACACACGCTTCCGCCTCCACTCTGTCCTGTAATACCGCGGGCCTGGCGATATTGAGCTTCTATCAATTTCATCCTCCAAACGAAACGGCTAATTGTATTAAAGTATCAATTTCTATTACAGATTATAATTCGAATTCTATCAGCGCTTATTCGCACTGTTGTTTAAATTTTTAGTAAGTTTTTCGTCATGTCGTTCGCTTAGGTATAATGTATAAGAAAATATGTTAACAGTTAAACGTGATAGTGATATAGAAAGGACCATTCACACTGACAGCGATTTGATTCCGAGCAACGATAACAGCGTTTTAGCTTTTGTATATTTTATTTACGGAACGTTTGTGTCGTGGCTGTAGTCAGACAAAATGCACATCCCCCACAAGATTTATGGGTTTTTCAGATTTGTGCGTTCGTTCTTATATATTAAAAAATATATATTTTATTTTACTTAGTTGATCAACATTACATGAAAGCCTCATATTACATTGTATCGAATCAAAAATGCATCAAGCCGTTATTCATATTGGTAATCCTAAAAACTATTACGAGATTAAATGGTAAGAGTCTAAGGAATATCTACGTATTGGGTTTATTCAAATTCTTGAACTTAACTTTTATTAGTAGAATAAGACTTACTTTATTTAATATTAAGTTATGGATACACATTACATAAGCGACGTTACCATGGTATGATAGTAAAAGCTCTTTTAGAGCACTCTTGGGTGTTACGACTTTTATCGCAGGAAATCCTTCTTTCTGCATAATTCATCGCTATGAAGTTGAAACCGAACCGAAGTCGTAAAAGAAATCGCTCTATGATTTCATATCTTTGAAAAACTTTATACTTGTCTGTCTGTAGAATCAATAGCCGTGAGCCGTGTTATGTTAAAAAGCGCCAGTTGCATTGAGAGATTGGGTTAGGTCATATTCAAGTTTTGAAACAGTTACCTTATACCCATATAGCCTTAGTTTATTTAGTTAATTTATATTAAATGGAAATAACTTTTTTATGAATTATTTTATTTAATATAACCTTCTTCTAGATATTCTTGAGGAATTTTAAAAGTATTTCAAACGAGTCAAAACACAAATAGTCGGTTTGAAAAAACATAATATCAAAGTAAATAAGAAATGAAGAATTCTAAGATTGAATTAAAAGTAAACCGCAATCGTTCGGGAAGAATAGCGAGGGATTCTTATGAACTTATTTTTTGCTTTACATTTCCGAGGTAGCGTCTGTAGCTCTTTTACTGAAAGTAAATTCCAAAGATTCCAGATCGAGATATTAACAAAAAATATATAATATACTTATTTTGTGAAAAAAAAAATCATCGGCTCTAATTAACTCTTTACGGTTCATTATACATTGGCAGACAGTCTTGAGTTTGCAATTGTTAACAACTCTTCCAAAAATCACCAACAAATATAAAACATTCTTGGTGACAAATCAAGGTAAAGAGAAAATCCTTCCATTCCTTGTTTATTGTTGTATAAATTGACGAAAAACAATAAATATATTTTAACTGTTATTGTTTAACAACCGTTACAAAAAAAGTTGAAGGTACAAGACTATTTTTGGGTTATAGGTCACCGCCTTAAGTTATTGGCCAGCGTATGGCCAATAAGAAATCTTTACAATAATTTATCAAATCAACCATCTTCGTCTTCAATTTGTAGTATAATAATTATCAATTATAATTATCTCGTCGAAAGTTCAGCAGAGATGGCTAAAATAATAAAAAAAGTTGCGGGCGCCATTTTAGCTAAGTGAGCTACAAAGTTTATCGTTTGGTAAAAATAAAAGTTATATCCGTGTACCTGAATTGTATCCGTACTGTTTTGATTAAAATAGATGAAAAATTTTACATTATGGAATATGGAGTCACTAAACCAAAAATTACATAATAAAAATTAATATCAATATAAATACGAACTAAACCCGAAGAATGAAAAAGAATGTCTGCCAATGTAAAAAGAATAATGAAGAAGAGTGTATGTAACAAGGTAAAATAACATTTAAAATATTGTTATATGAGTAGGCATTATTAAAATATATTGAAAAAAATTATGTGTGGTTTATTTAATTTTTTTATTTAATAAAAAATCATACAATAGAGCGCGTTGAATTAATTTTACTAACGAATTCTCACTCTGTGACTCGACACTGAGAGAAGTAACTAAATTAATTGCGAAAACAAAACTTGGTGGTTGAAGCGGCCTGTATCACCACTTCTAGTTATTTGAATATTAACTACTTCACTTTGACATAATTTTTATCTGAATTACACAAGAAACAGGCTCCAAATATACAACTAAGTATATTTTACTTATTAATTATTATTTTTATTTTAAAAATTAATTAATTATTTATTATTGTGTTAATTATTATTTTAAAAAGCGTCTTGCGCAGTTTACTTTTAATTGTTACAGTTTTACTTGGTGGTAGAGCTTTGCGCAAGCTCGTCTAGATAGGTACCACCCAGTCATCAGATATTCTACCGCAAAACAGCAGTACTTAGTATTGTTGTATTCCGGTTTGAAGGGTGAGTGAGCCAGTGTAATTACAGGCTCAAGGGACATAACATCTTAGTTCCCAAGGTTGGTGGCGCATTGGCAATGTAAGCGATGGTCAACATTTCTTATACTGCCAATGTCTAAGGGCGTTGGTGACCACTTACCATCAGGTGGCCCATAAGATGGACCGCCTACCTCTTCTATAAAAAAAATGTGATGTTTTATAAACAGTTGTTAGCGAACTTACCTTCGTTGTTAACGTTTTGAAGCCATTATTGACATTCTTATCGGCTCCTCAATATAAGAGGCAGCTCGTTCTATTGTTCTAATAAGGGGTCTTAATTGAGCTTGTGACTTCAACCCTACGCGGTATATCATTAAACGAATACTCAAACTAGATTTGAGAGCCCTTAAAAACTTTCACGAAGTACTGTTAATTTTTTTTTTTTATTCCTTAAAAGATTGCTAAGCTTTAAAAAGATCATAGAAGTGGAAGAATATAAAGGTATAATCTTAATTTAGTAATTTGTTAAACTTTATTAAGATTTGAATTTATTGCTTTGTGAACACAAATTTATTTATTTTAGTAATAAAAAGTTTTTTTTTTTGTAAAGAAATAAAGTAAATGTTTTCTGCTACGATTATAAGGAGAGCTGTTTTTCTGTATTCTTGTTATTACAATAATAAATAAAGCCAATCTCCCCACAGAATGGACCATGTGCCCACCTAATCCTGTGATAAATCATCATTTGGAAGGAATAATCATCATAAACCTACCGCCGCGGCAAGCAGGCGGTGAGTGAACGGGACATCGAATGACGGCCGATCGTTCTCATACATCATGTTGCGATTACATGTATTAAATAAACATTACGGTGACTTGTCGCTTTTTATTATAATGGGAGTTTGCCTTTAGTTCTAAACTATTTTAATCCGCAAACAAAATACACACACGCATAAAAGTATTTAGCTTTATTAAATTACATTTCGAAGCTTAATTTTAGTATTACATTTTCGCACACAAAATATAAATTAAATTGAAGTTATAATAATACCAGTTGTACATACATGCATAAAATATAATTTATTTTATGCATTGTGGTAGTTTACATGACGTGAATTTTAAAACAGGGCAAAAATTCGGGATGTACTCGTGTTCGCCGCAGGGGCAGCCCGCGGCTTCTCGATTGCACAAATGACATAGACGCTTCGATTCGGTAATCGATAAAGATTTGAACGTGTTTCGTGTAATTACACGCATCGCGTCCCCCTCGATAAGAAAATATTATATGTCATAATAGTATAATTCAAAATTTAAAAAGTGCTTAAAGCGTTTTTATTATGATTATATTTTGATATAGTTTTAATTCTGCTAACCTGTGAGTAGCACTGGATATAACCGCCGTGCTGACTAGTTACAGTTGAGTTAACTAGCGGCAGTATAGAGAACGAATCGCACAGGTTCTAACCATAAAAATATCATTTCAATTAAAACCAATATCATATCTACTATTAAAAAGCTGGTTTTGGATATTATACCAACTATTTTTTTTTTATAAATGACTGAATATCTCTAAATTTACACAAACAGTTAATTTAATAACTAATTAATTGTAAAAAACAAAGTTATATTGAAAATCTCAACACTAAGATATTTCTTTATTATATTCATTATATGTATACATAATACATAGTTATTACAAATATAACGAAGCATGTGTAGTATATAAATAATTTAATTTTATTATAAAAGCTAACTTCAAAATTAATTTTTTAAAGACACAATAACGCATACAGTGTATACACCCCTAATACTTGCAAATTAAAAGGCGCGGTAGTCCCCAGAGACTTTTATTTTGTATTGGTAAAGATTTCGGAGAGGGTTCCGTTGGCGATATTGGGGTCCTCTCGACAAGCTACAATCGATCATTAATTATATTTAGCATCTAATATTTACGCCACATGTTGCCTTAGCTGTCCATTACATTGTCAATGCTTTGTTCGATTTTCAAATTGTATTATGATTATATTTTGAGACTTTATATTTTGCATTTTTTTTTTAAACAGATAATATAAAATTGACAAAAACGCATGTAAAAAGTTTGTTAAATATTTTTTATATTTTCATGAACATAAACATACTTACTGTGACTTATTCATACAATTTTTATATTTTTTACGTTATTAAATATGAAATAATTTGTACGAGAAATGCGACTAATAATTTCCATGGCTTAATCTAAATAATATATTTTTTTAATTATATTGAAAAACAAGTTGTTGTTGTGAATACAAAGTATAAACAGGAACGATGAAATCTAAATACTTTAATGTAACGTTTTATTATTTTGTATATTTTACAAATTAATATCATAATATTAACGTAGAAAATGTACGTTTCTAACAACTACCGTAGTAAAAAACTGTGATGAAAAACATCAAATTGTGATGGATAAAACATTTAAAATGGAGTCTGGAGTTGCTCACTTGTGGAGTAAGCTAGTGAAATATTTGCGTGAACATATCACAGATGATCAAAGATTACAAGACCCACGACGCACGTTTCACTCCAGACTGATACACAGACGCTTCAAACAATCATTTTGTTTTGTAATTAAACATATTTTAAAATACTAATATATAGTATGTCAGTTTTCTCGGTCTAGTGGTCTGTAAGGCGTAGATCGCGAGGTCCTTGGTTCAAATCCAAGGGTCGGGCCAATAAAATAAATTATTATAATTTTCTATCGAAAAATGCTCAGTAGCAACCCGAAGTCTAGATGTTAGTCGTTAGTACGTTAGTCTTGGGTCTGTTTTTTTCAGTCCCTCCGAATGGTTACACTGGCCAACAATGATCGGGACAGTATCATACTCGTAAATAGTAACATATAAGTATTACCTTAACTTTAATAAAACAAACGAATCGTCAGTTTACTTTCCATATCTACTTCAACACAATAGGTAATATTCTAAATATGAATGCTATTTAATGAATTATTCCTAATATGAAATATAAATATTCTAATTATGTATCTATTATATTAATATTATAAGAATTCGCTAGCTATACCCATCTGTGTGGTAATCCGTCAGGGATAAACTGCAAGCCGACAATAATTTCCTGCAATCACACACTCGCAGTAGGCAGAAATGGTAGTGAGCGAGTGAAGATAAGCATCTGCTGAGTGGTCCCCTTGTGTTTTCCGATCGTCGCACGCTCTGTTACTATTAATTTCTGAGCCCTGTCACAATGCTAATATAGGAGCTTGGACATAATGTGATTATATTTGCAAGTAAAATTGATATAACGACTCTCTGCGTCGAATTTGACGCGCATATTTCTATTAAAGTAAGAAAATATAAATAGTATTTTTTACCGTTTATATTTAAGTATTGTTTGAACATACAATATAAAACAAAAGAAACGGTTGTGGTCCGGGTTCAATCCGGACAGGCACCTTTGTGTTTCTTCCTCATGTATTTAATTTTTTGGTTATACAAGTTCATGGGTGGGATTTAATTAACAATATTTTAGCAGCGTGGTGGGGTAATCCCCAATGTGGGAAGATGACGTCTCCATCCACCAATGGGACAAAGAAACAAACTAAAGACAATAAACATGTTACATATATTACAATATTATATTTTAAAGTGTTTTACAATTAATTAATTATATTTTTCACTTAATTTGATAAAGGTATTACATATTTAATTTGTACATGTTATACGCTATGACATTCCTGTTCGATTCACATTCATGCCTACCGCAGAATTCAAATCATTCCGTTAATTACATAACTGTGTCCTATGTCATATATTTTGTAACAGATGGCCCAAATAAAAGTTAAAAATTGCACAAGGAATTTAATACATATAAATAAAAGATGAAGATGCCTCGAGTTCTTTGACTTATAATGACAGATGGTAGGAAAAATTTTAACTGAGGGGAAACGTTAATAAAAATTCCAGGCTGAAACAACAAATTAAACGAAGCCGAGCCACTTGAAAAACCATAAGTACCTCCTCGTCTCAATTGCCATCGATAAGAAATCCAAGCCGTGCCAATGTATTCCGGGCACGTTTCGGCTTACGGTTTTTTTTCGTTATGCTACTGTGGCCTTTAAAACGAATTGACTCTAAAATTCTCCAGAATGAAATGTTGTCGGAGTTTTATTAAATCGAGTGTAACCATTCCTGACATTACGCAAATGGCGGGTCCTCCCCTACATCTGTCGCAGGGATGCACCCCCTTAATAAGTGTTAACGCTCGCCGGCTGCGATGAACACTCCGTCCCAGCTCAAGCTAAATCTCTACAAATTCTTGATACAAATTAATGCCGCGGGAGGACTCAGCGAAGGTCTCTAGTAATTTCATTTTGTATTACCACTTGCGATAAATAACAGTTGGTTGGTAAAAGAAAACTGAGTCATTTCAAGCTAAATTTGCCAAAATTTCATATGACATATGAGTACATTTACATTGAATTTGGTAAATTTTGTCGCAAAATAATTTATTTTGGTAAAATTAATAACATTTAATTTCACATACGGAAGCTTCATTGGTATTTGTAAAATATTTTTGTCCCATTTCGCAAAACATATGAGTTGGAAAAGTAGCAATAGCATGTAATTATTGTATTTTTGTATCTCAAAAGGCTCGAGGCGAGCTTTTGGTATGTTTGCCAATATTTGCCAAAAAAACTACACGAACCGACGATTTTCTTTACGAGACCCTTGACAAAATAAATTATATCTCGTAATACATATATATATATACATATAAAATGATGATCATGATTTGTAGAATATAATGTACTTTTCAGCATCATTAATTTATTAAGAAAACACGCAGCACATAGAAAATTATTATTAATATATTTCTATATATAGAAAATATAAATAGAAATGAAAATTATTATTAATATATTTCTATATATAGAAAATATAAATAGAAATGAATATGTGCTGCGTGTTGTCTTAATAAATTAATGATGCTGAAAAGTACATTATATCTAGTTCTCTAGAGAGGCAAACTGTTTCTCTAGCTAGTAGACAAGCAGTTTATCCGAATATTTGTATTGTATTTGATAACATTTGTATGGTAAATAAATTTAATGTGCTCTTGTTTTATGTAATTTGTATGCAATATTACTTATAGACACCAATAAACTATACTTATTTTACTTTACATATGTATACCATACATTCATGTTTCTTTTTATCTTTAAACTAACTGCAATCTTTGCATCATTCGAAAAAAACACAAACAAACAAACACACACCTACACCTAGTTAAATATGCATTAATCATATACACATCGTTTTGTTAAATAGTGTTAATTAAGTATAAGGTCCTCCAGACCGATTTCGGCCACGGCGGCCAATCTCAAGGTAGATTAGCCAACTGCGCAGGACATATTATAGTGCACAAGTGTGTGCGCAAACACAGGTGCACTCTCTTTTCCTTAGCTCTCATAATCCGATGGGACGGCAATCCGACACGACCGGAAAGAGTTCAGGCGCAGGACCAACCGCTTAACGTGCTTTCCGAGGCACGGAAGTGTACACACTTCCACCTTCCAGACTCCGGGCTGCTACTGAGAATTTTCTGACAGAAAAACCCAATAACTATTTATTGGCCCGACCTGGGAATTGAACCCAGGACCACCGGGTCTGCGGCCTTATATCTAGCCACAAGACCAACGAGGCAGTCAGTGTTAATTAGACAATGCATCTCATTGCAAATCCTCTCCATACATTCTGTACATCAAACTATTTCACTGGAAACTCAAAGCGGTAACCGAATTGGTAATAATCAATTGTAATTCATTTGAACTGACATTTTCAGTCAAAGAGAACATTCTCATTTACATTGAATTATCTTGCAACTTCTAGTGATATGTAAATTTAGTTGTTGATTAAATACTAGATTACCTGCTTATAAGAGAACCTTAGACCTCATCTCAAGGTTTATTTGCAGCTAACTTCAGATTTTACACAGCAGTTTCAAATAAATCTACTAAACTAGAATAAGTTGACTTTTAATACATTTTTTAAAACAAGTTTTGATTTTATATTTCTACTAAAACTGATTGTATTTGATCCAGTTTGTATTTTTAGTATCAAGTATGTGCATCATTTTAGCTTAACCACTTGCGTGGAACTAGATTTAAATCAAGTTACAAGATTTTGACTGACACATACTACTTATTAAAGAATTTACATTTAAAGCCATATGATTCGTAGTAAGGCAGACAGCATCACAGACACGCAACATTGACATTGTATATATAGCAATTCATTTCCATTTTTCAGACCATTAAACGTCGACTATAACACGGCTACGAAGCGGGTGATGTAAAATGGATGCCGGGCGAAATAGTTCGGAACTGGTATCATCGTTGCAAATGTAAATGAACAATTAAAGCGTTCGCAGTGGCCAGGGACAATGATGATAATTATTTTAGTTTGCTGTCGACGCGGTTGTCAGTCGACACCCGCCCGCTCGCTGGAATGCTCCTCGAACCCCATTTTCGCCATTAAACAGCGACACTTCTGCTATTCGTAAATTATTATCAGCTAGCGCTTTCATTACTTGGCTCCGTAACAAAGGAACTCTACAAATGTAGGCACGTCGTGATTTAACTTCTACAACTTTGATTCCACTACGCCTTCGCCTATTGTTCGGGGACTGAAATCATAGTTCATATTAGGTGCGAGGTGAAACCTTGATTAATTCATTACGTTGTTATCGCTTCCACTCGAAGAACGAACTTATATGAAAAGCTCCCGTTAACTATCGAATAATTGCATTATAAAGTTTGCTATAAGATGTCGAGTTTCTGAATGGTTCAGTTTTCTAACAACCTACACTTGATGTTATAATTAATATCTCACATACTCGTGACTAACGTAACAAAGACATTCGTTCATTCATCCGTGAAATTCGAACTTTATTAGTCACGCTTTTATGTAAAATTACAAGTCAGTTGCATATTTAGTATTCTATGACATGTAATTAGCTCGTAGAACTCATTTTGTTTCAAGTATAATTAAAGAGTTTTTTCTTGTAGTAAAACTCGCGTCAAGCTCGATTGAGTATTATTTATTTTATTTATTCTTTATTGCACACACTACAAAAACATAACAAATACAAAGAACAAGTTTTACATAATATAGTATGCAAAGGCGGCCATATCACTTACAGTGATCTCTTCCAGGCAACCTCTATAGTAAAAACATATTGTTGTTAGCCAGGAGAATTGATCGGGCATAGTATGCGAACAATTTATACATAAAATTCATTAAATATTTATATGAGTATTATATTTATTTGTTTTAAAAGTAACATCACAAAACAATAAAGTAAATACTAACTAGCATTAGCGTTACTCCGTGTCCCATGCCGCCCGTCTCTATAGCGTCATTCACACCTATTGAACTAACATTCCAAATTTAAAACGTGTGTGTGTTTTCAGTTATTTGATTAGTTGTGACTTTTTATTGAAAATGATTACCTACGATTTTTGTTGTTGTTTGTGTGACACAGTTGTCCTATCGCCAGTCATCACTTTAAATACTGTGTACCGGTTTGAATAGTATGTGAGCTACTATACCTTCAGACATAGAAAACACCATATTTTATATATGTATAATATGTAATGGATAGGGTTCCGATGCATTGACGGTGCGTGTGTCCACTACGGAGGCCACATTTATTGAGGAGTTGACAACTTACTCATCGAGAGGCCTAATTGCCAGTCTCTCTAATCACGAAAACAGAAAAAATGTTTTTGTTTTATCAGTATTATATCGATTAAGAAAACAAATGCCAAATCCATAAAAATATATTAAAAAATTTAAGAATAACAAACTGTTATATTTATGGTCAACATTAATTAATTACTTTTATTACTACTACAACTGTTAGTAGAACTTAAAATAAATAATAATTTCATAAAAATAAAATCGATGAAAGATGGTTAAATCGTGCGAGTCTTAACTGAAGAGTAATTTGTGATTATAATTTATCTCGTGCTCTTTGTTGAACGAAATCATCGTGATAGGATCATCTGACACATGCAGTGAGATGAAAATTTGGTACATTTGTCTCCACCGACTGGCATTGGAAAAACCTTCAAACCATCTCAAGAGGATACATACTTAACAGTTACCTCCTTTTGATTTTATTTTTAGAGTTCTAAAATTGTATTTATAGCTATGTCGCAGTGACGTCACACACACCAATATAATTCTGAACCATTGATATATATTTATCGATATATAAAGCTTTTGAAAATTTTGTATTTTCTGTTTGTATTAAAGTCAATACAGCCTGGCCGGTACAGAGATTTTCTTCTAAGAGTTTAACAAAAACCCGTTAATATTTTAAGTTTGATAATTCATTATTAATAATTTATATTTTGGCATATAATATAATGTACAGATATAATATAATGTAATGTGCGAGAGTGGTGAAAAACGTGGAATTTAATGCTTCAAATATAAACTTCATTGTATATAATGATGCATTGCACCAATTAAATTACCCAATTTAATTAATGCAATGAAATTCTATAAAATATTTATTCTGAACACGTTTTACTTTTGTTTCATTTAATCTTGTTGAATGATTCAAAAGTGCTTGTAAGAAATAAATTGAATTAAGTATACCTTAAATTTTGTCGTATACGTATTAACAATTTATGGAAATGCGTAATTAATTATTATTATATGTCTTGGCATACGGTTAATTATAATATAGTTTAAGTGTTGACCATTTTCAAAAGATCACCAACTGCGTGGGCCATATAAAAGATATAACTAACGGTTTTACGTGCTTTCCCTGGCACGGGTAAGCTCAGGACTGCTACTAAGAATTATTCGACAAAAAACACCCATGAGTTCTGTGGCCTAATAAACTAGCAACTAAACCAACGAGCTTTGGCGCACCTTGGAAGAGGCCTATGTTCAGCAGTGGACTACGATTGGCTGTTGATTGATAAACCAACGACGCAGTGAAATCATATAGATAACTACAGACACAATACCAGTTTTAAATCAGTAACTTTTTAATTAAGAAACTCAAACACCTGATTCTATAATTGATAATAATTATTTTTTAATAATATAATGCATAATTTAAATTATAAATTTGAAACATTTTATCAAAACACGAAACAATTCCAAATAACTAATGATGCGATAAAATTAATTTACAGACCACATCGATATCTCATACCGACCGATATCAACTTGAATAGTAACCGCACGCAAAGAATAAGAGAACAAAAGGTTTCCGTGACAGCTATAATAATCTAATTGATTGTTAAATAAGAAAACAATCGTATAAATAAAATTAACATTTTCAAAAAAAAATACCGGAACGTACGCTTGATTTTACAACTTATCAAATACTAATTAAATTGATATGTTACCTCTTTACTAAGCACAACGCAAAAATAATCATCTAAATCGGTTCCTACGTTATACCCGAACATATACCTATATATATAATATCATCCTTTTTTGAAATAATTAAAACAGATTTGATAGATAATAAAACATTTATATAGGAATCGGAAAAAATTTAGGTAAAAGAATATTGTATCGATACAGAAGTGACGTTTGATGAAAAACGATTCGTTAATTAAATTTCATCGATTCAAAGCTCATTTGTGAAGTGCGTCGAATGCCTACATTTTGGTGGACATGTGAGAGTTTCAGGGGAATGAAAATGGTTCACATTCAGCGTTCGCGGAATGCTTTTAGTGCACGTAATTCAGTTAAACGTGTAATTTATGACTAGCCAAATTACTGCTATGAGTTTGTATCCGCTGATATCAGGCACAGCGATGTAATCTAAATTATATTTCCTAATAAACGCTTGAACGAATCATATCCTCAATAGATAATCATTTTACACGTCACTATTGTATTGGAGAGTTTTAGTCAAGCAAAACTGTCGAAAGTTATTTAATAAGAAATATATAATTACAAACTATTCAGATTGGACTGTAATATTATTATAAATTATTGGAATTAGGGCTTTTAAATAACAAATCGATTGAGTAAGAATTCTAGTTTTATTGTGAGACATGAGAATGCAAAAAAAAATGTAAAAAAGTGTTGCCACTCTTACAAATAAAAAAAATATTAATACCAATGTTTATAGTTACACCTTTAATATTTATAATTTAATATAAATATTTACTAACCTAACATATGACCTTGAAAATATTAATCACACTAATTTCCGGGGCTTTGACTGGGTGTGAAAGAGATGGGTAGATGTTAGATATCATATATCCATTCTGTACCCTTGACAACGTGTATGTTTCATGATGATCGGTTGAGTAGTTAGGACGTTAGAACGTAACAAGCAAACTCACATTTGCATTTATAATATTAGTTCCAATTTCAAACTTTAAGATCGATGATAATTAACGATGATATTTTACATAGGTTTCATGTTTTCCTTTTAAATAGGAGAGATAATTAAAATTCTGAACTCATTATCTCGGTAATTATAAAGCTCCAATAATAAATTGCTATGCATACATAATTGTAGTAATATTTAAATAACCCGTGGTCGAAAAAACACAAGAGACAATTATTATATCAAAGAGTTATTCATACTTATTTACATCTAATTGTAACGACGATGATATCTAGTGTATTTAAGTGATTAACTAGTTATTATTTATAAATTATAAATCACAGGAATCACAAAATGAAAGAGATAATAAATATAAAAGAACTTAAACATACATTAAATTTGTGATTGTTTCAAATTAGAAGTACATACATTTATAAAATTCCAAATATTAAAAAGTATAAATGAATACGTCAATCAAAGATGTTTGATATTTGTTTTATTTTAGGGTTAATAAGTTAGATAAATTATATTTATGTAAAAATATATTTGCTTTAAATCAGTTTTAAATCTAGCTTAAAAAACTAGTTTAACTTGGCTTAAGAAAATAAATCTTTACTACTTTGTTTATTAATTGAACAACTTCGGTGGTAGAGCTTTGTGCAAGCTCGTCTGGGTAGGTACCACCCACTAATCAGATAACCGCAAAACAGCCGTTTGTATTGTTTTGTTCCGGTTTGAAGGGTGAGTGAGCCAGTTTAATTACAGGCACAAGGGACATAACATCTAAGTTCCCAAGGTTAGTGGCGCATTGGCGATATAAGCGATGGTTAACTTTTCTTACAATGCCAATGTCTATGGGCGTTGGTGACAACTTACCATCAGGTGGCCCATATTAAAAAAAACAAATTAAAGGTTAATATAATTTCAAAAAAGTCTTTAAGACGGTTTTGAAAACGAAATATATACATAATTAAAATCATGATAATTCTAATTCCCTAACAACATTCAATCATCGTAACACGTCGCATTTAGTATTTATTTCAAGATATTTAAAAAAATAATCCCTTGCTATATCATTTCCAAGAATTTTCAATAAATCCATTAGTAAATATTAGCTTTGATGGTATTGGCTGCGTTGTGTTTCACGAAGCACGTTCAGCCGTCGGTCCTTTTTGTAATCTCTCTAAATTATAAATAAAGTATTAAGAACTGACCAGAAAATGATTAAAATAAATTAAATGCATCGCATTATATTATTAAAAGTTTTAAATCGAAGAAAAAATAATTTTGATAAAATTGATATGAAAATTATTGTGTCAGTTTTGATCTTTATTTCCTATTTATATATAAATATTTATATCATGAAGATTTAAAATACCTTCTAATTAACAAGTTGTTATGTACATAATACCTTCATCTATATGATTTAAAAACTATTTACTAAAACTATCTTTAATTTTCTTTGAGCTTATTCCACCAAGCTGCTGTAATGCGGGTAGGTGGATACACATGACAGACTTTCATCCGACCAGTTTTCTCATGATGTTTTCCTTCACCGCCGAGAGCGAGATTAATAATTCATTTACATAGAAATTACGCACATGAAAACTCACTATGGCTTACCCGGGATTGAACCCGCAATTTTCGGTTAAGATTCAGGTTTTCTAGCCACTGAACTATCTCGTATAGTCCAAAATAAAATCTATAATTACTTACTAAAATCAAAAAAATATCAGACTTCATCGAAATCGTTAAAAAAATGATACTCAGTCATTCACTTTTTGACAGATCGTACAAGTGAGTGCGACAACTTAACATTTTGATTATCGATTATTAAAACTTTAATTACTATGTAAGTATGTATATAGTAGCGATTATTAATTTTGACTATTGAATAAAAACTATTTTTTAGCGGTATCTATGCCTCGGTAAAATCTACCACTTTGTTAACTTATGTTCAATTTTGCAAGAGCCGTGATAGCCCAGTGCTGAGAAGACGACAATCTTAACCTAATTCAAACCTGGGCAAGCATCACTGAATATTAATGTGCTTAATTTTTTATTTTGTTATAGTTCATGTTATGCTCGGCGATGAAAACATCGTGAGAAAACGTGCATGTGGCGGAAAAAATCTGCCACGAGTATTCAACAACTCACATTGGACCAGCGTGGTGGAATAAGCTATAAACCTTCACCTCATACTGGAGAGGAGGCCTTTGCCCAGCAGTGGGCCATTTAGAGGCTTTTACGTTACATTACTAGGTTTTAAGAACAAATAATAGCGTTAAATTCACTTTACTTTTTTTTTCTTTTTTTTTTTTTCCTTTTCAGCAGTACTTGCTATTGCTGTGTTGCGGGTTGAAGGGTGAGTGAGCCAGTTTAATTACAGGCACAAGGAACATAACATCTTAGTTCCCAAGACTGGTGGCGCATTGGCGGTGTAAGCGATAGTTAACATCTCTTACAATGCCTATTTCTATGGGCGTTGGTGACTAGTTACCCTCACGTGGCCCATAGGGTCTTCCGCATACCTAAGCAATAAAAAAAAAGTTAAAATGAAATATCTACTTGTTTGCATCAATTATGTTGTAATGTAATACATATAAATAAGAACTACGAAAGTTCCATGTCAGAAGACTAAATATATCAGTATTTAGGATTGTTTATCTTTTATATTTTAAATATATTGGAGTGCAAGATTTTTACTATTTTATTTATATATACATACAACGATTATTTTCGATTTATTTACTTTCAGCGAATACATTCGATCCCGTCACTGACTCATACATTAAGAGTGTTAAAAGGTATGTAAAATGTCATAAATAAAATAAACAAGTGAGATTTGGCTGTATACTTTATTTTAATTATGAATGCTAAAGTTAACTTGTACGTCATCTAGAACAGTTACTTCCTAAGGAAGGTTATAATTACAAACGAAAATATATCATTTAGAAATATATTAATGCAAATATGTGTTATCTTATATATAAATCATTAGCATATTGACCCACGATACTATAATGGATAATTAATCGACAGATTTCAAACTTCATTTTAATTTACTTTATAAGCAACACGATGTATAAAATATTGTAGTGTTTATTTAAGACACACAACCACTCCAATCCATTAAAACATTATTCATATATTTTATCTAAATTCATTTTGAAATCTTCTTAATATAGTTAATATATAATACCACCTACATGTTAATAGAGTTTGCTTGAAACACGAAAATTAAATAAGTAATTTAATATAATTTATTCTTTACTATGTGTTTAAGCAGTAGGAGTTGTTCTGTTTCGTCGACGCCCACCATCCAGCTCTTTATGAAATAATAAAACAATAATGTGAAATGATTTATTATTTTATACTCGAATTTTAAAATATTTTAACTCATATTTTCCATTTTGATTTACTATATAAATTTTGCATAAATTTTTTTGGGTTAATGTCATTTTCTGAAATTTCATTTTGGAAATTCAATTTATTTTAAAACATAATATTGACAGTAATGTATTGTGTAAGTATGTATATTATTTGTTGACCTTACGATTGGCTGTTTCATGGCTGTAGAGGATGCCTGGAGGGTTTCAGACCTTTAGGTCCCTGTCTATACGTTCGAAGATCTAGTAACGGCGCTCAAATAAAAAAAAGATTTTATTTCTTTAAAAAATACTTAAATCTAAAAAAGATCTTACAATTTTTCTTTTAAAATACAAGGTAAATAGTTGTAATCGTAACTAATGTCTACTTGCAAAATCTAAGAAATACTTCTTTGGAAATGAATCAACAGACTTTATATAACTAAAAACATATAACCACACGGAAAATATTTTAACGTCATATCGGATAATTATATTTTCCGCCCACAAGTCAAATGGCACATGAGCCGACATGGCCCAGTGATTAGAATACATGCATCCTAACCGAATATTATGGGTTCAAACTCGGGTAAGCACCACTGAATTTTCATTAACCATCGCTTAATTTGTGTTTATAATTCATCTCGTGCTCGACGATGAAAGAAAACATAGTGAAGAAAACTGCATGTGTTGGATAAAAATCTGTCACAAGTGTATTCCACCAATCCGCATGGCAGCAGCTTGTTGGAATAAGCTCCTAATCTTCTCCTCAAAGGAAAGCGGCCTTAGCCCAGCAGTGGAACATTTATAGTCTACTACTTTAAATCCCAGTGAACCCAGTGTGATGAACATGTGGATCTCAGCACTAGGTATTCACGGCCTAATTTATAGTTATAATTGTTCTCGTTCTTGGCGGTGAAGGATAATATTGCGAGAAAACCATTGAGTCGGCTAAAGTATTGCCACATTTATATCCAACCCGCATTGGAACAGGGTGCTCACCGTGGACCGGATGGAGATGCTGGGCCTGAGGGTCTCCATATCCAAAACGGAGGCCCTCCTCTTCCACGGTCCGCGGAGGGGCCCCCCACGAGGGGCGAGTATCACCGTCCACGGGACGGTGATCGAGGTGCGGGCCCAGATGAAGTATCTGGGCCTGATCCTGGACGGGCGTTGGAGCTTCGGGCAGCATTTCGTGCAGCTCGGCCCGAAGCTCGTCAATGCCGCCGCCGCCTTAGGCCGCCTCCTACCCAACGTGGGAGGACCGGGATCGCTATGCCGGCGCCTCTATGCCGGCGTAGTGAGGTCGATGGCACTGTACGGTGCCCCGATTTGGGTGGACGCACTCACCGCTTCCAACCGGGCCCTTCTGCGAAAACCGCAGAGGGTCATAGCGGTGAGGGCGATAAGGGGTTATCGTACGGTGTCGTGGACAGCGGCGACCCTCCTCGCGGGCGACCCGCCCTGGGAGCTCCAGGCGGAAGTGCTCGCGGAGGTGTACCGCTTCCGGGCCGAGGCGAGGGAACGCGGCGACCGTCCAGGGTCGGCGGAAGTCGGGCGGATCAGGGTTCTAGCCCAGCAGGCCCTGATCGCCCGATGGGAGGAGGACCTCGGGTCCCCCACGGCGGGCCTGGCGACAGTGGAGGCGCTACGTCCCCACTTGAGTCGCTGGGTCCGAAGGAAACGAGGCACGCTCTCGTTCAGGCTGACGCAGGTGCTTACCGGACACGGATGCTTCGGTAAGTACCTGCACGAGATAGCGCGGCGGGAGGTGTCACCCTCCTGCCACGAGTGTGGTGTGCCATTCGACACGGCGCATCACACCCTGACGGAGTGTGCCGCGTGGGGGCCCCAGAGGCATTCCCTGGCGGCGGTTGTTGGCGGAGACCTCTCCTTACCGAGCATCATCAACGCGATGCTCGGAAGCGAGAGGTGCTGGTCAGAGATGGTCTCCTTCTGCGAAAGTGTGATGTCGCAGAAGGAGGCCGCGGAGCGGGAGCGGGAGGAAGATGCCGCTGCGGACCCGCTCCGCCGCAGAAGACTGGGGAGAAGAAAGCGGCGCTTTGCGCACCTTCTCCCCCCGCCACAATAGGCGCCGCCGGGACTAGGGGGGTTCCCAGTACCCTGGGATTCCTCCCTAGTGAATGGAGGCCCGCATAGGCGGGCCGGCCGTCGGGGCGTCACGGTAGCATGCGCAAGCGATCCCGTGGCGCTCCCGTTAAGACGGGAAGGGTACCGCTGGGTTTTTAGTGGGTATTCCGATGACCGGGGCACACTCGGTGCCTTGGACATACGGCGAGTCCCACATACCCCCCCCACTGTTCCCGTGGGGGGAAACGCGTCATGCGTTTTCCCAGCGTCAAAAAAAAAAAAAAAAAAAAAGGGTGCTCCAAACCTGCTTTAATAAAATAGAGCTTTTGACCAGTAGTGATACATTTACAAGTCGCTTCCATATCTCCTATGAACTATCGGTTAGAATATGGCTTATATCATAAAAAACTTTTTACTGTTCTGTTTTCTTACCTTTGATTTTTAGGAACCGTAAAAAGTATGAAAACAAACAAAATTAATGTAGAAGAAAAATATTCTTTTTATTACAGTAGCATAAATAAATCTGTTTACGTTTGTAATACATAACTTTTTACATTACTTCAATAAATAAAATAAAAATATTTACTAAAATATAAAAACTTAAAATGAATCACATCTTCAAAAGAACTATTAATAATAATTTAATTTATTCTATTTGTAGAGCGTCGCACGCAACAAAAGTCACTAAAGTATAATTAATCTTACATTAATACTATAGCTTGATAATGACAAAAGAAAAAAAGACTAGCTGAGACCATATGACGGACCGGCGTGTGCGCATCACATGTGCAATATACGAGAGTATATAACTTTCATGGCTGTATGAGACAGTGAGTTAAAATTATAAATTGTAACTTAATTTGAATCTAAAAAGAACATCAAAGTATGCAAAACTAAGAGAAAAAGTACTATTGTACTTTTATAAAGCAAAGGAACAAAATAAACTGATAATTAAAATAGATTTTGATTAATATAATGATAAAAAAGGTAAAATTGTTAAAAAATTATAAGCCTACAAAAATAAGCCTATAAAAACTATAAAGAGACTTTATAGTCCTTTTATTATTTTTTGAACCCCCTATTTTTATTAGTGTAGAGACATAGTGTCACATTGAATTCAATCAAGTTTTTATAAAGTTATATCTTTTTTTTAAGAACTTTCTCTTTTGAGTAAAATACCATTAAATGTTTTAAATCTAATATAATCAAACCAAGTCGGAATATTCATTAGCAGCTGTTTATTTAGTTTAAACTTTTGTATTATACATTTGCTATTTATCATTATAAAGTTATATAATAAAGTTTACTGCGTATTTATCGGGACACTTTTATTTAAACATAAATTAATAGTAAAGTAACAATAATGAACGAGTGAGATTACATTTATGTTATCAAGGGTTCGTAAATCGTGAATTAAGTCGTGAGCAATATATTTTGTTATAATTTAAATCCCTTAATAATCATTATACACTTGTAATGAATTATTCAACGCACCCCAATATTTAATTTATTAAATATATGTAATGAACATATTAATATTATTTAGAATCTAACTATTATTTGTTAGTCGCTTTTTGTTTTTTTTTTTTAACTTACATCATCTGTAAAAATAATCAGTTTCAACATACCTGAATTTGTTAGAGTATTGTCTCCAAGCCCAGTCGAGGTGTCAACATCCGCGTGTGCGTCCGCTCCGACGGCGACAAACAGCGCGCATGCCCACGCGCACACCGCGAGGAAACGCCGTGCCCATTGAAATACTCCCCAATCTGGCAGCCCGCGACGCTTAGCCATCGCACATCACCAACTCTAACTCCAGTGTAATTATATTTTACAACAAAAATCACAAATACATATATGTATATGGAAATATAGTTTAAATTATTATTTTAAATACGAAGGACTTAAAAATATCTTTACGTATCTTTAAGCTCTGGCTACGATTTAATTTATATCTATCGAATGCGTTTATAGTTTGTGGCGCACGAACGCTTCGGTCGTGTAGATTTTGTACTGAGTGACGACGGTGTGGCTGCGTAGTCACGATAGCACTGTCCGCGGGTCCACATTGCGGCCACGACCGGCTCCCGCGGAGTCTCATCGTCTCACACCAGGGTGCTAGGAGGGCCGTTGCGCGCGCATTATCCTCACTAGCCAATAGCACAACAGGGGAGGGACCGCGCGTAAGACGCACCGAAGTATATGCGAAGGCCTATGTACAGTGATGATAGCGGACAGGTGGTTTCGCGACTGTAATTAGGCGTCTGATAAGTTATTACTTGGTGCATAAATATGTTTAAAACGCTAAACGATTAAGATAACGCCAGAAAATTTATTCTGGCATCCCCTTCGTTTTTATAGCGCCAGTTTAGAAAATTGATCTCATGCTTATCCGAATCGACCAACCAGTAAACGTTTAAATTTGAATATATTCTAGAACTTTTTTCTTTAAGAAAATTATCTTTATAGTACTGAAATAAATATTATAATCAAAAGATGACTGAAATATTTCTTTTAAATTAAATAAAAAGCCTAAAATCTAATATTTCTAAATAAGAGATAGATAAAGATAAAACTTAAAGTTTTACTTAGCTTTGTATAACTTTGTGTAACAATATGTACTTCAAACTATAAAACTAAAAATAAAAAAATCAAGGAAATGGTCTTTTAAATTGGTTTTAATTATATAATTATCAATTATTAGGTAGATCGTTTGTTAAATATGATGATAAGTTACCTTAAATAACGATAATGTGAGTAAGAAGCTATCGCATTCAATTTAGTTAATAGACTGCAAATATAAGATTAAACAAAAGCTGAACAAAGATATGTTTTATGAGAGTGTCAAATAACAAATAACAGTATATTAATTAATTATTCAAATTCGAATATATGAAATTCAAAAGATATTTAAAAAATAATGATCATTCACCAATGACAATAATAATAATTTAAATTGAATAATTAATAAAAAATAATACATAACCTAATAGAAAAAATATAAATTCAAAATATTCTGTAGGTATGTTGGCTAAATATTACGCTTAAATATTTCTCACATTCATCACAAAATAAGATTTTTTATAACTTTCAATGAAAATAATATAATTGCCTCTAAAATTTAATACATTGTATTAAAATGTTTATAAAATTTACAGATTGTTTGCAGATTGGTAGTAGGTTTAAGGTATTTTTTCGTAGTGGTGGTTGTTTTTGTTATAGTTATTAGAAAAAGACCGTAATACTTCAATATTGTATTACAGTGTAATGTTACCTATACACTGACGGTCTCATAAATTGCATCAAAGTTCAGGATTACTTTTGAATTAATATTTTTGATAAGTATGCAAGCTTTTTAGATTAAGCTAAATGAAAATGTCCATTAATAAACAAAAAAACAAAATTTAAAAATAGAACTGCAGTAAAAGATATAATTATAGCCAGGAAAATAAAATTTATGCATAGTCTCAAATTCGTATCTTATTAAAGTTTAAAATTAATTATTTTTGTTTTTTTTTATATTTGCGATTTAAATTATTGTTAATAGTATTGATTATTAGTCTTTTAAACTCAAGACAAAAGTTTCGTATCCATTAATATGGATACTTCGTCCGAACAAGCCACTCAAATTGTGGCATTGGTGCGGAAAGGCTTGGATCAACGAACGATTGCTAGAAATTTAAATTTAAACCAGTCTACGGTTTCTAGAGTATACCGAAGGCTTGTAGAGACAGGTTCTTACAAAAGGAGACCCAGTACCGGCAGAACTCCAGCAACCACCCGTCGTGACGACCGATTTTTTGTTTCAACTTCCCTATGAAATTATTTCCTCACGTCTGTAAACATCAAAACAGAGCTGAATGAAGTGCGTGGAGTAAACGTGAGTGCACGAACAATAAGAAGCTTAAGGAAGCGGCAATCACCCCTTTTAGACCAGCAAATGGTCCAAAGCTATCTGCAGTTCACAGACAAGCTCGTTTAAGATTTGCGCGTAAACATCTTAATTGGACTTAAGAGCAATGGGCCTCCATATTGTTCACCGATGAGTGTAGTACATGTTTAAATGGTGCAGACGGTCGCAGAAGAGCCTATCGTCGATGTGAGGAGAGATATGCTCAAAGTTGCATTGAGGAGCGTGTTCCTTTTGGAGGCGGTTCGTGTATAGTGTGAGGTGTGAGGTGGCATTTCGATGATCGGCCGAACGGAACTTGTGTTAATCGATATGGTTCGTCAGAACGCTGTATAACAGACTTTTTAGAAGCTCACGTGGTACCTTACATGCAATTAATAGGCGAAAATTTTACTGTAATGCAAGAAAATGCCCGACCCCACGCCGTTGCACAAGTTCGACAATATTGCGAAAAGGTTGGGATACGTACCATGAATTGACCAGCATGCAGCTCCGATCTTAATCCCATTGAGCATGTTTGGAACGGCTTAAAAAAAGCTGTATAGGCGTGAAATCCTGTGCCCACAACAGTAGCAGCACTAAGAACAGCAATTTCACAATAATGGAACAATATTCCGCAAGACCGTTTAATAACCCTAATCAGAGCAAGGTGGAACTGATTATAAACTGTAATAAGGGCACGTGGAGGCAATACACCTTATTAAAAAAAACCTGTGCTTCAAACTTTTTTTTTATTGTAAAAACCAATTTTTCAATAAACCAACCAAAACCAATTATTGTTACATTTATCGTTTTTGTTCAACAAAATTGAATTCTAGTATACAAACATACACTTAAGGATATGATACTACGCTGTTATGAAGTTAACATACCAAACTATAGATTTCAATTTAAATTTGTATAAAGAGTGAATATTTGGTTAAAATGTTTATTTCAAAGGCGTCTTGGACATTGATGCAGTTTTTGAGTCCGTCAGTGTATATAAGTTTTGTCAATTCATTCAGTGGTCGTGATCATTTTATTTATTGTACCTACATAAATATATTTCAATTTAGTAATTCCAAAATTCCACTTTTAATACCCACTGTATAAAAAAAACCTTAAGTATTCACTTTTATCATATGACTATATATTTTTTAAATATTTTCTTATTGTAATTAAAACAGTGACAAGTCAAACAGTTAAGCTGCATTATGTCAATAGATTTGTTAATAAAAAAAAACTGTACTGTTTTGTGAGGTTCAAAAAATATTTTAAAATGAAAAGTTTTAATTTATTTTAAATTTAAATAGATTACTCTAAATGAGTGTAATACATACGATTACATGGGAAATGGAACAAGATTAAAATAATTTGAAAGTTCAAACAGGTCACTAGTTCTTTTAGTAAATTAAAAAAAAAACTTCTTAAAATACTATTAATATGATATTCACATTTATAAAACATCACAAAAAATACAAATCAGTCGTGTACCTCATCTCCGTTCATCTTACGATAATTTTTGAGAAATTACCATTTACCCTAACGAATGTAATACAACTTCATTTCAGATGATGTTGTACAATATAAATTTAATTATAACTGAAAATACTTAATTTATTAGGCATTACTATAGATTCAAAGCTCTAGTGGAATTCTTATTTTTCATGCCTTGGTAGACGCAACATACGTTTAGACAGCTAACTGAATGACTGCTCGCTTGGTATACTTTGGATACTTTCATAGTATCATATTCTATAGTATATAATTATATTATAGAATGATACTATGAAATATCATAATATATATAATATAATACTGTAGACATAGAAAATATACCAATTAAAATAACAGTTAGCTTTTTACAAACTCACGATCAGATATCAAGATTGCCTTTCGAGATTATCTTAACAAGGTTGATAAGGCTTTACAGTATATTTACAACAATATTTATACACATAATTATATTGTTTTTTTTTTATCGATAGTGAAACATTGTGTAAACCCAAGAAATAAAAAAAACTGGTAACACCAGTTTTCCGTCTTCCGTCGCAAAGTCACTTCGTCCTTCCTTAGACAAGGTATTTGCTTCCATGATAAAATTCCTCAAATACTTGTAGCTTTCCTTTAATAATAAATTTAAATCATACGTTAAATATTTCATTAATAAGCTGTATTACACGGCACAGGATTGTATACATGTTTAAAAAAGTGTAGAATTAGTAATCGTTGATTTCCATGAATGATAAATATAATAATTCAATTTTATTTAAGTGGAATTGTAACTTGATTGTCGGCAAAAAGTAACTACTGAGTTTTTTGTTGGTGTTTCTCGGTAAATTCTATATTCAGTTGCTTGCTTCAAATGACGATTCAAAAGTGCTTGCAAAAGCCTTCTTGAATAAAATATACTTTGATTTGATTTGATTATTATTTATCAACTCACAGTGTGGCAGAATAAGTCCTAATTTTTGCTTGACCGAACCAGAATTAACTTTAATTAGAAACTTAATTTTTACATCAAATATTAAATTCTAATATGATCATTTCTTTCTCAGTCGTTACATAAATTTTAATATACCAAATAAACAATTACCTGATTCTGTAATAATAGGAGTTCAAAATTTATATTCTAATACCGGACTATTCAAATAAACTTTATAAATTAAATACATTACAATTTTTGGTCGGCAGACGAGCAAGTGGTCTATCTGACAATAAGTAGTTAACTTCGTCCGTTAACACACGAACGATGTAGACTAAATCTAAGGTGATTTCTCCTTTGTGTTCAAGGGCCCAAACACCCTTCAAACCTGAATACAACAGTACAAGGTATAAATCAGAGTGCAATATGTTTGGCGATAGAAAAACTGAGAAGTGGGTGGTACCAACCCAGATGGGCCTGTACAAAGGTCTACAACGAATAAAACTAAAAAAAGAGTATTTTTACTAAAACAATTTGCAATATATTTTTGAGATGCAAAGTTTATCGTTAGGGTAGGATAATTTGGAGATTCACGATTTTAACTAACCGACCTAGTCTATACGGACCGAAAGATAATTTAACCGAACAGACCGAAATACATATTATTATAATAAAAAGTGCATATGTTATCATATAAAAGTATATATAATTACATGAACTGAATATTATTTTTAACTTACTATTATTAGATAATAATTTAAGTACCTATAAACAAAACCGAGCGGCGTCGATTGCGAGAGCAAAGATTATCAACTATAGCTTCAGTCAATACGCATCAATATATAAACTTTAAACAAATATATATTATATGGCTAGTTCTTATTTGAACGAATAAAACGGGACGTTTTTTGTTTCAGACATTTATTTACTAGATTTACTGTGCGAAGTGGCCAAGGATCAAGGTTTTAACTTAAATGAGCTTCAAGTTTTGTGGGTCAAACAAAATATTGCTAAATTTATAAATTATGGCCATTTTTTTTTTTGAGGGCAGGCAAAATGAAAACCATCTTTCAATATGTATAAAAATTCACAATAAGTGACTATATTATACATACTTGACATACGTTTTATACATCGATTGAAAACCTCTAGAAAATTTTATGATATTAAAGTTATTGTATCATAATAATATGATTCTTATTTTAAAGAGATCCATAATCGGCCGACTTTAGATATTCTACGTACGAGTGTTAATGAATCTACGATATATTAATGTTCTTTTTTACTCAGTTCCTAATCAACGGTGCTTAACATCTTCCAAAAAATCGGACCTTAAAAATTTGAAAATGGGTCTAATAATATTATTGATCTTCTAGGTACATTTTATTACTGTGATTTTATTGTTCTTTTTTTAACAAATAAAGAGGCGAGATGGCCTAGTAGTTGGCACTCGTGGATCTTAATGCGCGATGATCGCGCATTAAAACCCGGTAAGAACGACTAATGTTTCATGTTAATTTGTATTTATGCTTCATGCTCATCGTGCTTGGCGGTGAAAACATCGTGATGAAACCTGCATGTGTCTAATTTCACTGAAGTTCTGCCACACGTGAATCCACCAACTCGCAATGTAGCAGCTTGGTATAAGAAGCTCCAAACCTTCTCAAAGGGAGTCTTAACCCAGCAGTCGGATATTAACAAACTGTTACTTTATTTTTTTTTACTTTTAACAAATGAAATTGTGACAATGCGTTATCTCTAAAATATAGAAATAAGCCAGGGCAGTCTCTTAAAAAAAAACCGCGGTACAATCCAATCATTCATTTACGTGCAACTTTAGTTATTAGAAGAAATAGCTTTTAAGATGCACGATTTTTCCGACTTAGTTGACGAATATTATTATAATAATGTATGTTTAAGCTAATTGTGTAATTCTATTTCAGTTTTAGTTTCATCTCATATAACATTTAATATCATAAGATATATATGTTAACTGTTGGATTACCAAATAAATAAATAATATTGCTCGCAGGTATATGAGTAAAAGTTTGTAATGGTGATAGTCGGATAACGTACGTTCCAACACCTATTGAGTTCAATGACTAATTTCTGATATTTCGAATATTTCTTCGATTTCATATCAACATATAATTTATTTGCAAGATATTTCATATAATACTATACCTAGATTGGTATTTAAAAATAATTTCCTAAGTTCACAATAATCATGCCACCTAGTCAAATTTGCCGTAAACCAAAGTAAATTATAGACGTGCAAAATATCCTGGCAGTTTAAACTTAATGTACCAAGTTCAAAAAGTACCACTAGATGGCACTTATACGTGATTGTTCAAAATAACTTGCTGTTTACTTGGTGGTAGATCTTTGTACAAGCTCGTCGGGGTATACAGATATTCTACCGCAAAACAGAAGTACTTGTTATTGTTGTGTTCCGATTTGAAGGTTGAGTGAGCCAATGTAATTACAGGCACAAGGGACATAACATCTTAGTTCCCAAGGTTGGTGGCGCATTGGCGATGTAAGCGATTGTTAACATTTCTTACACTGCTAATGTCTAAGGGCATTGATGACCACTTACATATGCTCGTCCGCCTACCTATGCTATATAAAATATAAAAAATAAAGGCCGATATGGCCCAGTAGGATATAACACGTGAATATTCATTGGAAATCGCAGAATCCAGACAGAATAATAATTGTGAGTAAGCCTACAAGTAAGTCTACCTATCTGAAGAAATTCTGCTACAGGTCCTACCAATCTGACATAAACAGTCACAATCTTTATTCAATATCGGGCCAATAAAATGTTATTGAGATTTTCTGTCGCAAATTCTCCGTAGCAGCCCGGGGTCTAGAAGTTGGAAGTGTGTACATTCCCGTGCCTCGGAAAGCACGTAAAGCCGTTGGTCCTGCGCCTGAACTCTTTCCGGTCGTATCGGATTGCCGTGCCATTGGGTTATGAGAGTTAGGGAATAGAGAGTGCACCTGTGTTTGCGCACACACTTGTGCATTATCTCCTGCGCAGTTGGCTAATCTCTCTTGAGATTGGCCGCCGTGGCCGAAATCGGTCAGGAGAACTATTATTATTATTATTCATAAAAAATATAGAACAATTATTTCTAAACCCTACTACGCTACGCTTCTTGTAAGAGTATATTCTTTGTGTGCAAGTGATTAGCTTTATAGGCAGTATAGTCAGATAGTAAACTAAACTAACTTAGGTTTTAAATCCAAAAAAACATTTGAAAAACATATATTACATTATTTAATATATTAGGTCCTTGCATATGAAATTAGCGTTGTGTCATACTGACCAGCTTGATCTGAAATATCTTCTCTTTGGTTAAGAATTCCAAATTCAAATTTATAAATTCATTTAGCTGGTACATTTGAGTTTTGAAAACAATCTTTCATTTGTTTTTTCCTCATTATTTTTTTCTTTGGTGTCGCTTATTACCGCACCATGGAAAACATGAAATATCAGCATATTTACGAGTACGAGTTCTACCGAGGCACCAGTGCTGCAGAAACAGCTCGAAGGATTAATGATGTGTACGGCGCTGGTGTCGCAAAAAAAAGCACGGTAACTTTTTGGTTTTAACGTTTTCGTTCTGAAAATTTCTACCTTCAGAACCAACCCCGTGGACGGCCGGAGACCAAAGTGGAAAATGAAGAATTAAAGGCTATTGTGGAAGCGAATCCATCACAAAGCACTTCAGAGATAGCTGCAGGCTTCGGGGTAAGTGATAAAACTGTATTAATCCACTTGAAGCAAATCGGGAAAGTAAAAAAACTTAAACGATGGGTACCTCATGAATTGAGTGAATCGAACTTGCAAACACGCGTCGACTGCTGTTACTTTGCTCAACCGACACAATGATGAAGGAATTTTAAATCGATTCATTACTCGTGATGAAAAGTGGATACTGTACGATAATTGGAAGCGCGCGTCGCAATGGCTGAACCCTGGAGACCCAGCCAAATCCTGCCCTAATCGAAAATTGACTCAGATTACAATTTCTTACAAGGAAAAAAATTCAACTCCGATGCCGCGGTCCAAACCGCCTTCAAAGAGTTTATTGATTCTCGCCCCCATGGTTTTTTTAGTAAAGGGATCAATGAACTACCTATGAGATGGCAAAAGTGCATAGATAACAATGGTTTGGATAACTTTGATTAATTAAATATATTTTACAAAAAAAAATTGACTTTATATTCCTCCCGTACAAAACGCCAATTTCATATGTAAGGGCCTAATATTTATTTAGAAGTGATTGTCATTATTTTAATTTCTCAAAACATATTTCTTGAAGAAATTTTAGGACCCACATATAGATTGTCCTTTTCCACTAAATAAACTCCAAAATGTATCCATAACAATAAATATCCCACGTCCCATCCCAATATTTAAACGAGTAAAACTTTGGTAAGGTAAAAAAAAACAAAAGTTATTGTTTATTACAAAGGATCTATTCAGTAATATTATTTAGTACCAGTAGTAAAAACTATATTATCCTAACATTACACTAACACAATACTATTGCCTATCCACCTTTCTTCCACTTTTCTCCTGGAGTGTATTCAGTCATTGGTTTGCCAGATATGCCGCATGTCCCGATTCCAACCCTACCAGTTAAATTGTCTGGTGATGCAAAAATACTCTTTGTTCGAACACCTGTCTTCTTAGATGCTTTAGAATGAAATGTGAGCCATTTGTTTTTTTCACTTTCTCTTTCTTCTTCAATTTGTTTGAATCTCTGCTGTTTCTTTTGTTTCTTCTTTTTTAAATATTCTCTATTATATCCCTTCCCAGGTCTGAAAAAATAAATTGTAGTAAGATATGGTTTACAATGAAACAAATAAAATTATTAGTAGATCTACTCGGCGCAAAAGCCTTACAAAGATTTTAGGTAAACTGCTAATCTAATAAGCTTTATAAAATTTTAGCACCAATAAAGGCATTGTTTACACTAATAACCTCACTGAACAATATTACTAATATCAAAAGGAACAAATTTTGTTCTAAGACATTTAACAATTTATCAGATTTTCATTTCTGTATAAACAAACTCTGCTTTGCAAAATGAATAAGCAGGTTGCAGGAACAACTTCTTTGCAACCATTAGTCTTAAACACTTGCACGGGATGTTCCTGTTATTCAATTTTGGTACCTAGTTTTTTTAATAAAGCCAATTCTTTAGCTATGTATGAATGGATTATGTGCAATACACCTACAATCCTAATAAGTAATTTAAACTTTCATTGAATGGTAACAAGTTACAATTTTTACTTTAACAAGATATGTGATAATCAATCTCTCCCTCTCTCTTCCAGTGCCTCTCCAACTAGTGAAGGTTGGCTGTCAGCTTCGCACACTCCGCTCTGTCTCTTGCTAGCCGGAACAATTTTGACGCATTTGCGATCCCTGTCCACTCTCTGATGTTACGTAGCTACGATTTCTTCCTACGCCCAACACTTCTTTTTCCTAAAATCTTTCCCATCATTATAAGTTGTAATAACTCATATCTGGTATGTCTTAAGACGTGTCCCAGATACGAGACTTTCCTTATTTTTAGTGTTTGCAAGATTTCTCGTTCTTTGCCGACTTGCCGTAGGACTTCCCGGTTGGTGATCTTTTGAGTCCATATTCTGATGGCCATCATCCGCCTATAACACCACATCTCAAATGCCTCAATTCGTTTTCTTAGATCCTCCTTGATTGTCCATGCCTCACATCCATACAGGAGTATGGGGCATATATAGCAGTGTAGAAGTCGAGTACGCAATGGGATTTTGATGTTGTTATTGCATAACACCTTTTACATGTTGTTAAATGCACTTCGAGCAATCTCGATACGAGTCTTAATCTCAATATCGCTGTCCCATTTCTCTGTTAGCCAAGTGCCTAAATATTTGTATTTGCATACTCGCTCTAGTGTATGGCCATGTACCGTTATTACAGGACTTGCAATGCTGTTTTTCGAGACAATCATTATTTTTGTCTTAGAGACATTGAGTGTTAGACCAGCTTTGATGCTACATCCATTCACTCGATCAACCATACGTTGCATTTCTGATTCTGTAGAGGCTATTAAGACTGTGTCGTCTGGATATCTGATGTTATTAATCAAACGACCATTGACCTTTACGCCACATTCCAGGCCCTCCAATGCTTCTGATATTATGGATTCTGAATATAAATTGAAAAGAATGGGAGATAAAACGCAACCCTGTCGAACTCCTCGTTTAATTTCAATCTCTTCAGTTTCCTCTCCATCAATCCGGACAGTTGACCGTTGATTCCAGTATAGGTTCTCGATTATGCATATGTCTTTGTCGTCTAAGGCTATATCATTTAAAATGGTGACAAGCCGGTCGTGCATCACTCTGTCAAATGCCTTTTCATAGTCGACAAAGCAAAGAAAGACATCCTGCTGCATATCTCTGCATTTTTGAACAAGAACCTGTACTGCAAACAGAGCTTCTCTTGTGCCCATACCTGAACGGAAACCAAATTGGCAGTCTCCAAGCTGTTCGTCACATCTCACTCGTATACACTCGTGTATTATCGTTAGGAACAGCTTTAAAACTTGACTCATGAGGCATTTCTTTGCGTTATTCTTTTTTGGAAGAGTGACAAAAGTTGATCGTAACCAATCACCAGGAATTTGGCCAGTTTCATAAACAAGATTTATAAGATTCTTTAGCCCATCAATGTTTTCATCGTTTATAAGTTTTAAGACTTCGACGTGCACATTGTCTGGTCCAGCACATTTCCCTGTTTTGGCTCTTTCTAAGGCTTTCCTCACTTCATCTTTTAAAATCTGAGGGCCCTCCATACACCTATAAGGCACCGATACACGTCTCGAATCATCTGCAAACATATCTTTGATATAATTTTCCCAAAGAATCTTTTTGGCTGTTGCATCAATGATTGGTTGGTTGTTTTCGTCTAATAAATGGTACGTGCGAATTTTACGACCCATCATGGATTTTACTTCTTTGTGCAGGTTAAATGCATCATGCCTTGCATGTAGTATCTCCATGTAATCGCTCTTATTCTGATACCAAGTATTTCGAGCAAATCTTACCTCTCGACATATTTCTTTATCTTATATTTGTGGCTGTTGGTATGTTTGTAGAGCCTTCTTTCTTCCATAAGTTGGTAGATCTTGTCATTCATCCAATCTTGCTTGAAAACATGCCCTTCCGGCTTCAGAAAATTTTTATTGATCTTTTCAACTACTGTCTTTAGTTTTGACCACATCTCTTCAGTTGTATCGTTTGTATAAGATATTGCTTGAGTAGCCCATGTATTGATTTCTCTTTCTACATTTCTCCTAGTGTTGTTATTGAGAATTTTTCGTACGTCTACATTGCATTTTAAATACTTTTTCTTAATTCTTTTAAGGGTGCAAGACAAAACAATTACAACTGGATTATGATCTGATCCAATATCAGCACCTGGATAGGTCTTAGCACTCTTTACAGAGTTTTTAAAACGATTGTTAATCATGATGTAGTCTATTTGGTTCCGTATTATGTTCTCGGTTGTGTGTTAAGGAGATGTCCAAGTGTATAATCGTCTTGGTGGTAAGCGAAAAAATGTGTTTGTAATTACAAGTTCATTCTCTTGACAAAATTGGACAAGAGTGTCACCTCTGATGTTTCTGTCTCCTAATCCATATTTACCAATGACTCCTTGGACTTCTCTTTCGCCAACTTTCGCGTTCATATCACCCATCACGATGTTAATATAACATTTTTATTTTTAACAACACTTAGTGCTGTAAAGTGTAAATAAAATGTCATTCTGAATTACATACCTACCATAGGTATATAATTCACGATGACATTTCATTTCATATAACTATTTTTATGAATCAAAAGCTCAGAAGATGTGACAGCTAGTTATTTACTATTCAACTTTTAGAAAATCTTTTATGTATTGTAAAATGTCATAAAACAAGTGATATTTATGGTAGTAGTAATACAGTCTTGCAGAGTTATTAGTGTTTCACAAATTATCCTATATATTTTAAATAAAAAACATAATGAGTACTAACTTGCTTTCATCTCCACTTGATGGGCGTTTTGTTCCCGAGCCCAAAGGCTTTGCATCCAAGATTGATATAGGTTCTAATGTTGAATACCCATCAAACTTAACTTTGAGAATATTGTCTTCTATTTCCTCCACAGTTGCTTCATAAAACCTTAAAATTAATTTGACACTTGTAAGATGTAAACATATAAATACATTATTTCCAATACGACTTACACTATATATTTCTATTTATATCATTTTAAAGTAATAATAATCTCGTACATGCCGTCTGTTTTCCACTTGGCTAAACATCTCTCGCCGACATGCCATCTTGGTATTGTCTTATCTCCTACTACTCCAACACCAGCAGCCAGCAGGGAAGCTGCAACATCATCATCATTACTAGAACTATGAATATTATGACCTTTGGATTCACCCTCTTGAGTTTTTATTAGATCGCGTGTCAATTCAATTACTTCTTCCAAATCTCCTTTTAGTTTTAACAATTCTTCATTTTGAGGATCCGTCAGCAACGCTGCCTCGACCTTAAACAGTTAATAACGTGGTAAGTCAATGCCAAACACATTTTCGCTTAGAATACTCAGTTGCAAAATATTAAATACACTAACCTGCTGCAGTTGTAATTTATAATTTCTTAAATCATCAGCCATATTGACAACTTATTTTAATTATATCACATTCAAAAATAATTAGGAACGATAAATATAATAGTTTGCTAAATATTTTCTCTTCAAAACTGGAAAGTCAAGCAGTCTTCGAAAAAACTATAATTTTGTGATCCACAGACGACAGCCACAACATGGCTAATTTGACTTATTTAATACATAATGATTCTTCACTTTAATTTTATGATATAAAATGTATTTATTTCTACAGAAAGAACAGAACTTAACATAAATCATAAAATTCACATTCCACAGAATAAACACCAAACAGACAACACCAACAGGCAACAGCAATCAGCAACTTAGCAGCATAGATAATACAGATATATTTATAAAAATATTACAAATTTGTCATTGACTCAGATTAAACATAGTGAATTTATTAGACAAACGATACACATGTGGCACTGAAAAATACATAGATTTACAACTATTATTACAGGTATCCGCAATGCAATAATGACAACCAAATCTAAAACATATTCTAATATGGTAATGTGTTAGTTATTAATCATTGGAAACTATTTTGGTAATGATTTGTCAATATTTAATATTTATAAAATTTATTATTTACTGTTTGTTTCCATTAAATAAATAAATAAATTACTAAAAATAATATTAAATATCAAATATTGATTATTTTCTAAATGTTATTGTAATTTAAAATACACATTTTAGTGTCCTAATTCCCCAACATCGAGTAAATTTTTTGAAATGTGAAAGCACCAGAGTCGTTAGGCGGCTCCTTTGAGTGCCTTTGAAACGGCGCTGGCACGTGTATGGCCGTGTCACTACAGCGATCGGCCGTGCTCAGCAGCGATCGGTGCGCGATATTGTGCGATAATGTCTGCTGAGTAAAAAAAAAGCCACAAATCACCTAGTTCACACTCACTGTAAGCAGTTTGAGCCAATTGGACACTAACGCGTAATTTATTTATTTTCTTTATTTATTCACTTTTTCAGAGAAACTTACAATAGTTTTATACTTATAAGTAACACTTTTTTTTTCATAACGTGAACGTCATGTGAAACCATATCCTTAAACTATCACGACCTTGGAATATGTATGTCGATAATGCACTATCGATAGACAATCGATTATTTATCGATAGTTAAGGTGTAGGCAATGGTATTGATAGTTTATCGATATTGTTGTCACGTGTCAATACTGTCAATAGTAATGATAGTATCGATAGGTTTTGGTTAAAACGAATGGGGTTTGAACTACTATCGATACTATCGTTACTATCGAATGAATTACTAACGATAGTATCGATGTCACCAATAGTATTGTTTATGGTGAGCTATCGTTACTATCGATAGTATCGACAGAATTGACAATAGAAAATACTTTCGATAGTATCAACAGAATTGACAATAGGAAATACTTTCGATAGTACTATGCATATCCTAAATAGTTTTCGAGGTCAACTATCGATAGTCAAACTATCGATTGTTCTGCAACACTGGTTCATGCCGAAAGGCGGTGTCGCGGCTTCTTCGAAGACGTGACGGAGCGGAGCGGGCGTCTCGCCTGTGCTGCCATGTGATTTTCGTCATTTAATTAAATTTAATATTAATTTTATTCGGGGTAATTTTTTGTTTGGAATTTTAAAAATTATTACATAAATAGAAGCAACTCTCGATACCTAATAACCACTTCACGAATCGGACAGGGTTTTTATTACACACTGTATATATATGCATATCTATGGAAATCATGTTAATGTTGAGGAGAGCACGTCTTAGGAGTGGTGCCTTATGGAGTAAGTTGATGTGACCGGCTGGCATCAAACGCAGCAGTGTCTTCTCCACAGATACCTATAATGCCATACAGATACCGGATCGCGCAAGCTGCAATTATATATAACCCAATATATTCGCATTGCATATTTTCCGAATCGATAACGGATGCTAGTTTCTCCCTAGCCCTCGATCTGTTATATCCAACCATACCAACCACCCAAAGGAAATATTTGTTACAAAAATTAATAACGTGGGTGCCTTATGCCTGGTATATAACATATTATACATATGCAAAGCATATAACATGTTTCTTGAATTTATCCTGTACTCGCTGTTACATGAAATAATAGCTTCATACGGAAATATATGCAAGCAGATTATATTGCGTCTCCTATGATTTGGCTTCTATAATATTTGTAAAATCCGTAAACAATGTAAAATATGAAACCCATATTCATTATTTTCAACTCAATTCAGGCCAATACTTTATTCACGAACATATTTTCGCTATTATTGTTATTAAAGAAAAAATAAGGTATTTATAATAAATACTAACATCTTGCGAATTTTTTAGCGTTTAAATGTTTAATTCAATTGGCATAATTATTCCTAACATAATATTTTAACTGTATAGATTTTATTCCATAATTAGTTATATGGCAACCCTAATGTCTATGTTCCCAAGCGAAAACATATTATTGCACTAATACTAAATTCTTATTTCCTTTACAGTCTATAAATTGCTTATTTAATTAAAAATGGTAAGTGGTTATGAAAAGCAACATAGAAATAAGCCAACCAATTCTTTTTCAGGATTTTCACGATGGAATATTTCAGTTTTTTTGTTAATCAATTTTATTAAAAAAATAAGTTTTTTAAGTGTATATAAATTATATAAGCATTATTACTAGAACCTATCTTAAAACTGGATTTTATCATTAATAAGCCATTACAATACAATCAATACATAAAGCCGTTCAGTGGTTTATCACTTTTTCATCTTATATATTATAATATTAACAACTTATTGAATATCCAAAGGTCAGTCAAAGCGAATGCACTACATTATCATCCTACAGAAACGAATATGTAAGCTAAAACCTACGCTCTCTGGAATAATCTCCGTAGAAGTTTAATACATTGAAATATTACATTATTTAAAAAAGCATTAAAAAAAATTTAGCAAAATGCTGCCTTAATTCATCCTGAAGTATTTAATATCACGATACAACCGCTATGCTATAACTGGATAAGATATAGAAACTAAAATCGTTTTTACAAATATCATAAACCTAAGTAATGCTTGTTTAGTCATGTACAGGTTATGTGTCTACACTGACGAGGTGACTCTGTAGCGCTGTGGACTGATGGTAGCGTCTTCGGGACGCAAAGTCTTCGTTGTCATCGTTTAACCTCTCTTGTTCAACGGCAATGTCTCCGTGTACTGGTGTCACCACTAATTGTTCGTATTCCAAGGGTCGCTTACTGTAAAATATACATGTAACAAAAATAAATAAAAAATCTAGTTATATAACTAGAGCAATTTTTACAGAGAAAAATATGTAAATACCACCAACTCCACAATAGCTATTTTTTAGATCAAATATAAATTTTGTATCATTGTACTCTAGACAGTGTTATTTGACACAGACACTGTTAATATTATAAATCACTTGTACCAACCATAAAAGCACCTCAACAACGTTCTCTATGATAATAAAATCCTTGTGTTTGTAATTACGCCGGCCATGCAAACAATATCAACTATTGAGAACAACTGGTGATTAGCCAATCACTGCTTACCATTTTTGTTTTTTATATTTTTCCTTAATTGGAAGTTCCTAAAGAGAAAAAGAAAAACCATATCATATTTACCCAATAGCTTGTAGGAATGCTATTTTAAGCCAATGGAAAAATCGAAATTCAGAAGCGCGACCGGGCTTCACAGCTGGGTTTGCTGCTCCAATGTAGAGCCATATCAACCATAAGATAGACAAACATCCAAGCGCGTACATCCAATGAACTAATACCATTAACAACAATTTAATTGCGACCTGTGAACATTTTTTATTAATTCGTATATTTTATTTACAGTATTATATCGTAACAGATAATAAATAAATGATCGATTACTCATACCCCCAAAAGAGACAACCATCTATTACAAAGATGTGAGTACCAGTTTTTATTTTTCGAATGCACATTAACATTTGGTCGCCGTACTTCACCATTTGACATACGCCCGTTCATTATTGCCGAATCAGTTGGAGAGGGAGTAAAATCCTAAACAAAACAATTAAAACTTACTTTAATATTAAATATACAATTATGTTTCAAAAATGATTTTAATATAAAGTTTAACACATAAAGAAACAAGTATGTGTACATGGTTAGGTGAAAACAAAAAAGTTGTTAGGCCGAAGTGATTACAGGGGTATTTTAATAGATACACCCTTTTCAATCGAAGCTCGAGTACAGATTAAAAAAACTAAGATTTATATTTTCATAATGTAAATACTGACCCCAACATTTTTATGCCTTATCCTTTCAGGGAATAAAAGATCCAAATCACTACCAGTTGCTCCGTACACCTGCATGTCTCTTTGCGATGGTCCCTGGAATCTGTATTAAAGCAGAATTAAATACAGAAGTAAAAAAAAATGTATAAAAAGTTACACACACAATATCAATTTATTTTCGTAATCATATGAAAATATCTATCAAGGTGATTTAGAGAAAAACACATAATCAAAATCTTGATTGGTTACTTTAAAGAGATTGGTTCAATTAAAAAAAAAATTATGATATGGTGCAAAAGTTGCAGGCAAAAATAAATCATACCTCATTTCTCGTTTATGTTGCAAATCAAATGTTTGGGCGAGAGCAAAATAAGAATAATCTATGCTAGCGTATGTTATAAGAAAAGGCATAGTGACGATTGGTGCAAGCTTGTTAATATCTCCGATGATGATAAATGTAACGGTCACTACGGCTACTACAACCATTGAATAAATAGGAACTTTGTTGGGACCTCTCTGCGAAATAATAAAAATTTAATAAGTTACATGGAACTATTTTCTTTTGCATATTTCTAAGGCTACGGCCACATTGTCGAGAGAAATTAATGTCGCGTTGTCGCAATAACACATCGTGTTCGATCTATGACGAACTGTTTCAGCTACATTAAGGAGCTATCGCTGTAAATATACGATAAAAAGGGGAAAAGTAACGGGCATTTGACTTAGCGCAACAATGCGGCCGCAGCATAATCATAAATAAATTCACTCACCCCATGTCCAAGAACCTCAAGACCGGGTATAACCTTCTCGTTAGCGATACTTTGTAAAACTCTTGGTGTTCCATACATAGCGCCAAGACAGGAACTCATAGAACTGACATACAATCCAGCTAGGAGCAAAATAGTTACTGCAGAGATATCTGCTGTTATTGAGAAGTTTTTAAGCAGAGCATCTCGTGTGACTGTTGCTGCTAATGTTATTATAAACATTAAATATAGGAATGTTCTGAAATTTCGAAGAATATTTGCAAACATAAATATTTAAAATAAATATATACATATAATATAATTTTATTACAAGTCAACTAACCCTGTTCCTATAGCGGCTAAGGAGCCATTTGGAATATTAACGGATGGATTTTTCAAATCTCCACTCATGTTGATACCAGCTAGAATACCAGTAATAGTTGGAAAAAAAACACCAAAGCATTTAAACCAGGTATAATTATCTTGATAGTTTGCCCAAGTATTATTAGCCATTGTGCCACTGAGCCATCCCTTAAATTCAACATCTAAAAATTATTATGGAGTTATTATTTAGTATTAATCAAAATATTTATTTATATTTCAAACATAATAAAAAAAAAATGGGTAAAAATTAACTTTTGAATGGTATTCTAAAATTGTTGTTTCATTATTATTCATTGTTATATAATTCTTTAATCTGTTGTATGAATTTTGAGTTTAAATATTTTTAATTTTTTCTATTTACTAATGTCTGCTTTTTTGCTCTGTTAGTATTAATTTTATTTGGAAACTTTATTGGTATTTGTGTATGCTATCTTTATTAATTGTATGTTTTAATTCTACTGTTTGTTTCCTGTTTTTAAATAAATTAATTAAAAAAAAAAAACTAAATAGCATATTTGAAACTCAAAATCTCATTGAATAACATTATTTTGTAATTAATATTATTAAATTTAATTTTCAAATAAACTCAACGTAATGAAAATATTTTTTGACATATTATTCTGTTTATTAAAAATATAGTTACCAGGTACAGATGTAAATGATCCGACAAAGAAGTCCACAGCAGCCACCAAAATTATTAAAAGTAGAAGAAATTGAAGTTTTATCACCCACTTCACTCCTGCAATATTAATTGTGCCTAGCAAAAGTACAGCCGCAACAGCAAAACCACGGGCTGCCCAAGTATTGTCAGTGCCAACCAGATCAGCCATTGATTCGCCAAATCCAAAAACATTTAAAGCACATCCCACAGCCTGTAGAATTGTTTTAACCGATTATTATTTATATGCTAAATTTAAATAAAAAACCATATTTATCATCAATATTATTGTAAGCTCTTGTTGATATGTAAGTTACTTTAAGCCCTTGTTAATATAAAGTTCACTATTTTGACTAGTGACTCTTGGTTTTGAATAGATATTACTGTAATAATCTTTATCTCCTATGATGATAGTATTAAGTACAACAATAAGCTAAATAATAATTATGTTTATAAAAACACAAAATACAGAATCTAGGTTTTCAGATTTTACTTAACAACAAGATAATTTACCATTTTATAATAGATAGTTATAAATCTATCTAACTATTAACTACTACTTCACACATCTGTTTATTTTGATTACATAATAAAAGGAAAGGATAAATATAAATTTGTTCACCTGGCCAAAACAATACACCATTCCTAACGCTCCCCCAAGTCTAGAGCCCAATGTATGAGCCAGTATGAAATACACTCCACCACTTTCTATTCTGCACCGTTCACATATCCCCACAGCAGATAACACGGAGATCAAAGCTACAAATACTGAAAATATATTTTTTTTGAGTTAAATTGATGTCAATGATTTAAATGTTATTTTAATTGGTGAAATTTTATATTTTCCTAACCTGTAAACAAAACTATGAGTACGGCATTCACCAAGCCAGCTTGTCCAACCATCCAACCTGATCGCAAAAATACAATGACTCCGAAAATATTTATGAGACATGATGTAAACACTCCATCCCACGTTCCGAAGAGAACTGGCTGTGATATGAAGAAATTAGATTTCCACCAAGGCACATCACCCTGAAATGTTAAACATTGCAATGATTACAAAAGTTAATACATAATTTAGTATACCTAAATATTTTTTTTTGGAATTACACTATTATGATTATAAATGATATCGAAAAACTATGCTTAGTACCTGTACGTCTGCAAAAATTTCATTGGCACTTGATGCTTGATGTCCGCCTGTACCATATTGTGACTCATTTCCCAAGTCTACGAATCCACCTGATTGTCTTCGCATTCGAGCTCTGTCGTATCCTGGCTCATCACTCCTAAAACTATCTACATCTAAATCAGCTCCTCGTGCTCGATTAGTTGGATCCATTGTAACTCATATATTAACAGTCTTATTTACTCATAATTATAATAAATAAATGCATGTAAAAATGACTTATCGGTGATTAAATTGTATACTTAAACTATGAGAAAACATGACGATAATAAGGCTGATGACGTACTGTCAATAATGTCAAGTGTCAATTGTCAACTTCAAGTTTCTGCCAGGTATTTTTTTATTCTGCTCCTTAGCAAAAGCCAAAGATCTCTATCACACAGATTGACTTCACTTAATTTACATAGTAATCAATTTAATAACATTAAGCGACGAATATTCCTTCCAGTACGTTTGCTTTGAAAATATAAATTAATATTTTTAAAGTCAATTTGGTAGATTTCTTTTTTAGTTAAGTTACTTAAAAAAAATATATAAAAGAAAATCTTTGTAACGCGTAAGTCCCCAAAGAACTCTAATGATCGAAGGCCTGCCGCTAGCCACCAGCAAATAAGCTCACCACTGGTTTGTTGAACCCAGTTAAATTATAAGACTAAATGAAAATATCCTTACAATTTAAAATGCTTAAAACATATTACCTTTCCATTTACTATAAGTGTATCACATGACAAATTTAAAGTGAAAACAACGGGTTGACCAGAATATTTTCTAAATTTTATTTTCTTTTACTATTCTCTGATTAGCGAAGATTTGCAGTTAGCTCTGTATACTCCTTCTTTTTCTGTCCGAGGTGAAAAAACTCGGCAGCACTCGCGATTCCCGTCCATACTCGTAGCCAAAACTTTTTTTTGTGATCTCACACCTCTTATTCCTACAACCTTTTCCATGATGCTGTAAAAGTACATATTGCTATAAAAAAGAAATATTTATTTAAAAATAAAAGATTTAAATTTCTCATTTTTCTTACTATTCTAAATCTTTTGATGCAATAACTAGATGTATAAAAATGTGAAAATTCGTTTTAATTAAATGTCCAAAACCCAAAAATAAATCTATATTCAATGAATAGTTCTACATCAGAAATCTTTTACATATTTTTTTATTATTTATCACCGGAATATAATTGTCATATTGAATAATGACACTAAATGTTTTTTTATAGCATAGGCGGACGAGCATATAGGCCACCTGATGGTAAGTGATCACTAACACCCATAGATATTGCCATTGTAAGAGAAGTTAACCATCGCTTACATCGCCAATGGGCCACCAACCTAGGGAATTAAGATGTTATGTCCCTTGTGCCTGTAATTACACTAGCTCACTCACCCCTCAAACCGGAACACAACAATACCAAGCACTGCTGTTTTGCGGTAGAATATCTGATGAGTGGGTGGTACCTACCCAGACGAGCTTGCACAAAGCTCTACCACCAAGTGGTCATCGACTATCGTGTCGAATAAAATAATTTCGCGATTGGGCCGCCGGTATCAGCGCTATGACCATAATTTTTCTTTTCGTCATTAAATAATTAGACCCTGAAGAGTCGCCATACAAATGACCTGGAATCTTATGTTACCATCTCGCGATCTAAAAAGTTTATAACCTTACACAGTACATTTCGTAGGTCGTAGAAGGTTCGAAGCACGTAATCAATAGACTATTGATTACGTGCTTCGAACCTTCTGTGACAATTTATTATATATTCAAAAATATTCCCTGATTTAATTATACAATACTCTTTTTTATTAATAGTTTTATGAATAGGTACGCTTAAAACTTAAAAAAGAAGTTTCAAATTAAACAAGCTTTTTAATTGTTTATTTATTTATTAGGTATTTTTTTTAGGGAAACATATTATAATGAAATGTCACTTAATAGCATAATAATATTTATTTATTTGAGAGGACAACCAACAGTGGATACAATATGACATGATAAAACATTACATTTTTAAAAATCATCTTGGTAAATGTTCCACTAATTATAGGTAGTCACAACATGCACTATCACATTATAGAATAGACATAAGCTTAACTTGAATCACATAATATATACTAATAAAAACACAAGTGGAAGTTGGAAGAGATAAAATTTGATATGAAATAATACATACATCAGCTAAGTTTCCTCTAACTATAATTACACAATCACTAATATAATAAATATATACAATATACATAAATTAAATACATACAAACTCATAGCTAAAACGTAATAAAATCAAGTGAGATCAATAGTGTAGTAAATATAACGAACAACAACCGATAGATGTAAGAACAAAATATTAAACCTACGAAGGTTTTTTTTAGGAAATCAACATTATTATTTAATGAACATTTTTAATTTTTTTTATAATTATGTAAATTATACTTCTTTATTTGGCACCAATATTTAGCTTATAAATAAACTTACCCCTAACATAAAGCCAACCAGACCCGGACATGGATAGATTGACCAAAAGGACCGGTACAGTAAATCCTGTGAATATATAATACTAATGTATCTTGGACACTTCTATGGTTACATTGTAAAAGCCAAAAACAATCAATTACTTTAAAGTTAGCTGGATTTTTAAAGTTAATTTAAAGTTGTAAATCCGACTTCCAAAATTTGCTTGCACAATTTTACTATAAACTTAAATTTAATCAATTTCTTTTGAAAAAAAGTCCTCAAACGTAAGCAAACAAACAGAAATCGAGATACTTACCTACCTAAATGTAAAAAATTACACGTTTATTCCATAAGTATAATTTTGTAAATCTAGGCCACTTTTGCTTGCTTAAAATGTAAAACATTGACTGTGCGTCAACCAACCTGCTCGATCGACCTGCTTAATGTAATTTTTTAGCAATTCATGATATTATATATTTGTAATCTTGTTATTACTATATAATTAACCGTAAGTGTTCATAATATCATTATGTCATGTAAAAATACAGTTTCCATCCCAGGACGCATTGAAATCACCTCGCTGACGAAATAATGATATTATGAACACTTACAGTTAATTATATAGTAATATCAAGATTACAAATATATAATATCATGAATTGCTAAACGTCATGAAACGTTATCAATCAGCTTAGTCAGAAACTTCATTTGGTGTGACACTGATTGTATTAATAACATAATATTTATATCTTACTGATGGTAGAGCTTCGTGCATGCTCGTCTTGGGTAAGTACCTGGGTAGGTACTTATCAGGTATTCTACCACAAAACAGCAGTACTTGTTATTGTTGTGTTCCGGTTTGAAGGGTGATTGAGCCAGAGTAATTACAGGCACTAGGATCAAAACATTTTAGATCCTAAGGTTGGTGGCGCATTGGCGATGTAAGCGATGGTTAACATTTCTTACAATACCAATGTTTATGAGCGTAGGTGACCACTTACCATCAGGTGGCTCGTATGCTCGTCTACATACTTATTCAATAATATATACATATTTATACTATCTAATTATCATTAAACATTTAAGAAAAGCCCATATGAATTTTTTCACTTTTAATGATGGCAATTATTTGATGATACTTGATCTCGTAAGTTGCTACCAAACATAAACAAACAGAAATTCGATTGTCAAAAAAAAAATAAGGTAAAGGACGATTTTGTCTTTGCCTACTTAAAAAAAACCATAATAATTTTATCGATACGAAGTTAAAATGGATACTTTTACTCAAATATAATGCAAAAAATAGATGAATCAAATAAACAGATTCATGCAAACTGTGCCAATTTTAAGATAAATTCGATAAACATCAAGGCACAAGGGAGTGTGTTCCAAATGACAACTGCATTTTAAAATTGGTTTTTAATCATTTAAAGTGTTTTAAGTGTCACGACAACAACAAACATCATAATCGAATAATTTAATTTTTTCAGTATTTACATTTAATTAATTTATTAATAAATACATGATGAGTTATATCAGTATATAAATCATTAAAAACTAATTAACCAAATATACTACCCCTAAATAAATAATAAAATCGACAATCATAATAAAATATCATTATGATCAATTACCTCTTGACCGATATCGACAGCGCTCCTTCTCAACTGACCTACCAATAAATACATTTAAAACTTGTTAAAAATACAAAAACAAAATAATGACGATAGTAATTTTAAAAAAAGATTAATAAATGTTTGCGAAGGGTTACGAAAAAGATGGCTTTTAACCGAAAAAACATAGTGGGAGATGGATGAATTCAAGGTTGGGCCAATGAAAAGTTATTGACTCTTTATCTAGATATTCTCAGTATAAGCTGCATAGTTTTAAAGATACAGCTTATGTCAACGTAAGCTGAGAACAATGTCGCGTCAGTTTGAACGCTTCTTTAACGAACGTAGGTAGGTAGATAGGTAAGCAAATATTTACAAATTGATTATTTTCCAATCTCAAGTCGTTTCAATGCAATCCTAACTGACAATAATTAATAAATAATTATCTTAGACGAGGCTAGCACATTTGAATTTAAATAAAATGGTTGGCTTATGTATGTTTTGCATATTAATATAAACTAAAAATAAACAACAGTAATTATAATTAGTATTTGTAATATCTTAAGTATATTTAGTTCTTTTTTTCTATAAAAACTTTTCCGGTAAATGCTTCAAAAATTATAACAATCTGATTACCAGAAAAAACACAAATGAAGCAGATAATTGAAATTTTCTATTCATATTTTAATTTGAAAATTTTCGGCCGCGGTCACGGTCGCGGTTAACGGTCTCGCGAAATGAAAATTATATAACAACGGCGAAACCCTTTAGAGCATTGTCACAACTTGACTAGAAAATACAATATTTGTTTTGATAAATTATCCTTAAAACATATAATGTTGACACTCAAACCATGAAAATATAGTGTAGCCCACATAACATATTTTGATATTTATTTAAAATGTTTGAAGTAGGTCTTATATATCAACACTTTTGTAAGGATGTGAATACGCTTTATTTAACTAATATTTTCCGACAATGTCGCAACTTTAGTAAATCAGAGATTTTCCAAATTTAAACTAGGAGATAAAAACCGGAGTACAAACAGCGGTTTACTCGGTCTGTTGTCTAACTATTAAGTATTTTATATCGTCTTAATTTCCCAAATGAAACATTTTTTGTTATTTATTAAATATTTGTAATAAAAATTAAACAGCTATACGTTGTAACATTATTATTTGTGTGTTGTGTTAAAATTAATATGTCGTCAGAAAAAGAATATGATTAAGATACGATGATTGATACGTAAAGATTTACTTAATTTGATAGCAAGTTATAAATGGCAAGAGAATGCAAGACAAGACTGTATAATATTTAACCGTTGTTCTGAGTTAATTAATATTGAAATATATTCTTATACGTGAATACGGTTTTACCATTACTGACGACAAACTTTTGATTTGAGATGAGGCTTAAATACGATTAGTATATGATAATATAACATATCATTAGTATTTTTAAATTATTTAAACTTAATGCGACGAGCCGGTTGGCGTGGTTGGTAAGATCCTTTAACGCCGCAGATCGTGGGTTCAATTCCCACCCAGGACAGACATTTATGTGCATGAACATGTCTGTTTGTCCTGAGTCTGAGTGTAATTATCTATATAAGTATCTATTTACAAAAGAAAAATTATATATGTAAGTATATGAGTTGTCTGGTTTTACAAGCTCTGCTTAGTTTGGGATCAGATGGCCTTGTGTGAATAATGTTCCAAGATATTATATAAAAAATATATTATTTTATATTAATTATTGTCAGTAATTGGACTTAACCTTTTTAATACGAGTGGCCGAAGAAGGAATATAATGTTTTCAGGATTCATCTATATAAGTGTCACTATTCTACTATAACTTTTTAATGCCTGAACTGATTAGGACGTAAGATTCCTTACATCATCCCGTGAGTCACTGCTTATAAATTCATTCAGTTTTTTTTAATGTATTATTTATTCTATGACAATATTGTTAGTAAGTAATTGAAAGTTTTTCTTATAGTTTTAAAACAATTGATATTTATTTATAAAGTTTTCGTCATGTGATTTTAAATAAGCGATATTTAATTTAAGACACAATATAAGCATATTTTGTTTTCCTGATAAAAATAAGCTTAGACATTGAGGCATGTATTCTTTTATAAGCTGGCATTCCCACTAATGAGCTACAAAGGTTAGAAGCCCTCTCATTAGAAGTGGCAAGGCCTGTCATCTGTGCCCACTAATAGGCTGACACTACAGCTACTAAACAATTCCAATAAACGATATCGATCCTCCAATGAAAAATAAAATTATATACGTACTTTATTATTAAAGACTATAAATGCAGTTCATGGTTTATGTACAGTGTAAAGGAACATTTATCGTTCTATATTTTCTATGATAATAATGTTTTTATTAACATACAAAATATATAATAAAAATTACATTAAGCTCGTATTTGATATTATGCGTAGGTAAGTATAATGTTGATAGAATATTTATATATTTTTTTCATAAAAAATATAACAATGTTACAATGCGGTTTAAATTTGTTTTTCCTTCTATTGTATCTTAGAACTGGCTTTTCATAAAAGAAAATTATTGCGTACTTTTTGCAAGATATAATCTTGAGAAAAATTGAAGCGGGAACAGCATATATTGAATATTCAAATTTTAAACGAGTTTTTCGTTGCGGAAAGAATTCGAATAGGGGCACGATGACCTGGATCGTAGGAGATGGACAGCAATTAGAATTAGAGGTGTGCGGGCGGACGAGGGCGGCGCGCTGGGCGGACGACGGCGACGGCGCGCGGCGCCGCGTCACTCGGCACTCGGCACTCGGCAGTCGGCGCTCGCAGCCCGCGCCCTAGTCCCGCCGCGCGCTGCGGCTGACGCACACCGGCAACTATTATGCCGGCGCTCCAGAGCCGCTCGCCACGCGCCGCGCGCTCGTCGCCACCGCGCCGCGCCACCCTGATACTGTTGACGACTACGCGCTCTGCTCGTAACCCGTAACGCACGCGATTACGCATTTCACGTCTAAAGACCGGAATGTAAATATTTATGGATGTCAGTTTTCAGTTGTTTAGATTGGCTGTGAAATTCAAGGTATGTAAAGTAATGCTCGATGTTTTAATTTCTCACTACTAATTTATGTTTTTTAATTAAATTTTAGATTGTTTCGCTGGGTAAATAATATATAAAACAATTAGGTAATTTATAGCATGCCCTTTGTGTCGCACTGTTTTGTCTTTTTATGATATATTGCTAACAGTATATCAGTCGATGGCGCACAAAGTGCCCTTCTATATTTGGATCGATAGTTTACCATTAACGTTGTGTTGGGTTCAACTGATTTTAGCATTAAATTCTATGATTACAAGAAAGGCGGCAAGAATACAAAGCGCCGCCGCGACTATGCAAATTTATATTTCTATAAAGGTCACTACGAAATAACATGAAATTTATATCAGGCAATTAATATTATTTCCAGTCACATTCAAAAACCTTGATTGCATTATTCTGAACAAAAATATATTGTACTTTACTCTTGTATACACATACATTTTTACAGAAAATACATGTTAGGTACTGTCCTAAAATAATAATTGTAAATCATAATATGTATGCTATCCGAATAACAAATATAAACCTTATAAAGAAATATATGATATCGTTTGAGGAATATATATTAAGCTGTTCATCCGGAACGAACAGATAATTTAATTAATAGCTACATTCTGTAATTTACAATAACATTCCTATTGATTGGCATAAAATGTTTAGGTGAAATGAAATCAGCAAGGCGTGTTCGGGTACATGAAGATGCTATACGTCATAGGTAATATTACAATATTTTAAGTTTTTATTTGAAAAGTAGACATTGAGTAGATAAATTATTTTATTGGACTTATTTTACTTACAAAAAAAAAAACTAATTCCAAAGTTTGTTTTTTGCTATCGTAGTTAGATGATGACCAATCCTTAGAATTCCCTTAATCTCTTCTTCTCGGTACTTTAATTAAAAAAAATATTCGTAACTAAATATCCTTTTCGCTCTTGAAGCTTCTTCTTCAAGCTCTGACTAACCAATAAACAAAAATAAATAAAATTATTAAAACCTGTTTATCGAAACAAAAATAAATTGAAAAAAATATTACAAATATTTAATAAAGTTTTTGTTAGTAAAAAAACTATTTCTATATGTATATGTATTTTATTTAAATACAATTTCTCAAATATGTACCATACCATATTATCGAAGAAATAGTAATTTCATTATTAAACCTTACTCAGTTTTATTAGTTGATAAATTAAGACAATTTTGTTTAGTTTCTGATAGAGATATATATTTTTTTTCTAGTAGTAGTAAAATTATAAATTATCATCTGATTTTATTTATGTTCATAATTTTCAAATTACCGTTTTTATTCCTACCACATAATACAGGTACTATAAAACAATTCACTTTTTTAATATAATAAAAAAAATATTTAAATTTAATGAAATATGATTTCATTTCCTTTGAAACTTCTGTTGTATGATATCGTAAACTCAATATTACTCGCACGAAACTAGTACCCAGTCCCTTATACATATGTCCTAGAAAATATATAATCAAACTTAGGTTAACTATTTGATTGCACAAACACACATACGAGTAGAAAACATTACGACCTTTCAACTGTCTTTTTCATATATAATATCTGTTCAGGTTTCTACTTATTTTATTTTATTTCTACAAACATGCACCTATTTCAGAATGCTATATTTTAATATATAATGTAATTTAACATGCAAATGTTTGTATGTTTTCACATTATACAGAGAATCCGCTGCTATACATTTTTTAGCCCTTAATAAATAATGAGGTGCTATTTCAAACTTGATGATATAATGAACCCAAACATTTAGGTGTTTAGTTTATGAAGCCAGAAAGTAACCCACGCCAACGAAGTAATTCATTTATTGATCAACTGTAGGTCTATGCTGTAAGAACAAACTCGAAGCAAATTTAATTCGATTGCGAAATGACAGATGTGAAATGCGATATTGTCTATAGTAATTAAATGAGACACGTCAAAATAGTGTATCACTACAAGACAGCTTATAACTTTTTAAGATTGAGTCTAGTATAGACGGTTCATAACAGAATAATTTTACTCTACAATTTCAAATAAAACACAAAAAACTTGTGCCTGAATATCAAAAATATATTTATTAATTCACTTCAATTAATTCACATATCATTAAATTACAACATATGTACGTATTACTATAAAGTTTAGTAAGTACATAGTAGTACTCTAAATAATTATAAAGCTTTTAACAATATCCAGTTAACTAAATACTTTTAATTATTCTGAGCTTTTTATATTACTATTATATACCATATTATTACCAAATAAATTAATTCACTAAATCAGTCAATCAGTCGAAGCTTACCATTTAATATGTACCCCAGACAGTCTTTTTGGTTGCAATCTATATTGTTTTGGAATAAATATATACATACATACATATATTAGTGCATAAAATTAAGTCACGTTATGTTAAATGAAGAAACACTTAAAAAAAAAGTTTATTTACAAACAAGTACATACATATCTAATTATTTTAAATTGCCGAGATTGCCCAGTGGTAGAACACATCAATTTAAACCAGCGCTTGCCGCTGCGGAAATTCGATTTTCATTTTTTAATTTGTGTTCGTGTTGATCTCGTGCTCGACGGTGAAAGAAAACACTGTAAGGAATCCTGCCTACATGTTTCGGATGAAAATATTCCAGATGTATATCCACCAACACCAATATGGTGAAATAAGCTTCAAACCTTTTACTAAAAGGTGGAAGAGCACGTGGGACATATTCAGGCTGTTGCTTATTTAACATTTTTCGCAATGACTCCCAATAAATATTGAATTTGCAATTCGGAATATCGTATCGTATTCCGCTGTTTGAGAAATTTTCTGTTAATTGCTTATTATTTCATTACAGTATAATTTTATTAGACGTTTACTAATTTGAACATTTGAACATATGTACCAATACGAATACAACCTATATGATAATAGGAAAAATGAGTACGTTATAACTACCCAATACCCATAATTTAGTTAAGAGCCGAGATGGCCCAGTGGTAAGAACGCGTGAATCTTAACCGATGATCGTGGGTTCAAACCCGGGTAAGCACCACTGAATTTCATGTGCTTAATTTGTGATTATAATTCATCTCGTGCTTGACGGTGAAGGAAAACATCGTGAGGAAACCTGCATGTGTCAAATTTCACTGAAATTCTGTCACATGTGTATTCCACCAATCCGCATTGGAGCAGCGTGGTGGAATAAGCTCCAAAACCTTCTTCTCAAAAAAAAGAGGAGAAGAGGCCTTAGCCCAGCAGTGGGACATTTACAAGCTGTTATTTTACCTATAATTTAATCATACATGACGAATTAAAACCACATTATAAGAGTCGCAATTTGTGGCGTTAGCATGTGACGAAATTATTTCTAAAAATATTTATATTATAAAAAAGTAATATGGATGGTTAGCTAATCGTGCATTACAAAAATATAGAGTAGCTTTATTCTTAAAAAGAGTATTATATTATTTAAGATTTTTAGGGTGTGTCTAGGTAAATGTTCGTAAAAATATATTTTGTATAGCAAATTTTTGAGAAATGAAATCTTCAGACTTTTTTCAAATTAAAGTATAATGAACAACTGATTCTTAAGGACGTTGAAGGAATTGGAATTCTTGGAATTAGTCAACGGAATTTTCAGTTTCCACGTTATTTGGACACTGATGCTTTATCAGCTGAGCTTTGAGAGGATAGTCATTTATTAATTACGTTCAATAAAAAAATGGAACGATATTAATTGTCTCGTTTAAATAAAAAAAAAAAATTAAACAAGAAATATACATTTTTGACACAGAATTCGAATGTAAACACATGTAATGTGCAACATCAACATGCAAATAGGCAAAGATAAAACAGGCCAAACCATTTTCCTTTATATGGCAACATATTTTCTTTTTATTGTTTGATAGCATATTAAAGAGTTTTACTGTTATCAATAAAAATAAAATATATATAATAAAAAAAAATCATACGTTTCCACTAAGTTTTGAAAAACGGTTGATATTCGACCATTAGGCGAATAACTACCAATTTTGAAAAAATCAATATGCAAGTTTTAAAGTTACAAGTGTAATTTTGAGTTTCCAAATATTCTAAGATTGTGAGTTCGCTTTCGTAGAACTTTTAGCTTGACTGCTTTGTTTTGTCATATCTCAGGTGCAACATTGAGCGAGCGAATGTAATTACAGACCTCAGAGGATTTCATAAATTTTTAGAACCATTCATATAATGTCACTCTCAAATGGGAAGAGGTAAACCATCAGACAGCCCATTTACCCGTCTGCCTTCATGTTATAAAAACTGCACGAAGCGGGTTACTTGGATGAAGTTGACAAGATACATGATCTATGTTTATAGTATTATTTATTTGCATAGAGCTTGGCTGTCTTACTTTTAACCTAAAAAGAATATAATGTTCATAAAAAAAAAAACGGAATTCCACGTCAAATGAGATTAAACATTTCATCAACATTACACCATCAAAATGGCAATACGTAGAGTACGTAGGTACAGAGTGGACTCTGATGAAAGCCGTTATTGGAGCTGGGAGAAGGGAATTGGAACAGTGAAGCTCCCTGAGTTACGGTACTACATCCACATAGACAATTCTAGTTAATTCTTGCAATGTAAATGTAATTTTTTTACATTGTCATGAGATATTGAAAAAAATTAATAAAGTTAAACAAGAGCACGAACACTTAGTCTTTGGAGATTAAACAAAAATATATAAAAAAAACTGTTGATCATAGATTATACACTATATATTCTGTTAATCATGAACAGGTGCAGATAAGATTATATCAAGTCCTCAAATAAAATTTGCAAAAGAATAGTCTCTTCAAAATTCAAATGTATTATATTGTAGGTTATACGTTTGCCACCATTCCACGCGGTCACGATTTGTATAGTAAATATTTTTAATTTTTATTTGTATTTATTTAAGGTTTTAATGTAATTATTTAAATTAAGAATTTATTTGTATTTAATTAACGTACTATGTGGGTTATACGTTGATTATAAATCAAAAGGAATATATATACGAGAGTCAATAATCCTCGTCGTAATTTTTGAAATTACAATTGAGCAAATAGTAAACTATCGTAATTATTATATTTTATATCTTGTTCTATTCCGACAATCCTACCGAAAATCTCGACATGGTTGCAGCTGTGGTGGTCACGAGCAGACTCCGGAACTCCACGCCCGAGTTGACTTCGTCTTTATTATACTTTTATATAATGATTTGATCACGTTACATTAATATATATATGTGAACCAAAAACATTGTTTGCCGCACTTATAGTTTATGAAAATGATTTACTGGGTTTGTTGACAAATAAAATGTATCCAATGCGAATAAAATGTTTATGTATTTAATTATATTGCGATGCCATAGATTTTTTTGCCCGTTAAACGAATCTTACGCTCATATAGGTGCTGTATGTTCCCGATTTAAATAATGGAATAATTAAATTATAATACATAAAATTAACATAGCAGACACGTCAAAAAATTCAAACACAATTCTAATATTATTATTAAAATTAAAAATATATATTGTTTCTACCAACACGCATTGGAGCAGCGTGGTGGAATAAGCTCCAAACCTTCTCCTCAAAAAAGGAGAGGAGGCCTTTAGCCCAGCAACAGCAGTGGGACATTCACAGGCTGTTACTTGCTTGCAATAGGTTGTGACTTAATGGGATGTCATTTTATTCTTTGACTATAGTCTATTTTGTAATATATGTGGGTACTTCCATATTTGAAATTAAATGTAATATAGTAAATAGTATATCTAAGCGCTACATTCAAAGTTGATATTCCTTCTACAACAAAACCTCTACTCTACAACACATCTCAAAACAATTTTATAATTTTAGTCATAAAAGAAAGATGACGTAGGTATCTTATGAGATCAAAATTACATAATTACTGAGCAAATTTACGACCACTTGGTGGTGCTTAGAACTTTAGAAGCATTGAATCAGCCTGCTATAAAACTGTAAGACACGGTGTCGTATTTAACAACTCACTCGCTCACAAGCAATGTAAAATATACATTCGAATCTTTTCGAGATCAAAAAATAAACAAAAATCTTTGATGGAGATTTGCATTCTTCTCAACTAAAATGTATGAAAAGATAATATAAGAAGCACACATAACCTTAAAACTTCGTAGCTTCTAATCTGGTTCCCTTGCATAAGTTCCAATTGCATTTTATAAAGTTTATACGTATGCGTGATTCCATTTTACCTTTCTTAATTAATCAGAATATATTAACATAATATGATAGCAAAGCTTTGGTCTTATCTCAAAATTGTATAAACTTAATCTAACCAATTTTATTTGTTTTAAACGCTGTAAAAAATGAAGCTGAAGGCGAAACTGAATACTGAGCTCACAAATTAAATGCATCATCGTATAGAACAAAATCACAGTACCGTAAATAAAATAGCGTTTTTTTCTGTGACACATACATAAATCATAAGCTTATACTGCGATGCAGCTTAAGGTTCTTTATTAACTCGCTAGAAAATCGCTTTACGCATTTCCTCCACGTAAAGTGCGGGGCATGTGGGGGCCACATAACTTGGATCCCCTTCAGCCCTCAGGACCCGGCTATCTCTCGAAGAAAACCCATGCGAGAAAAAGTGACTATCTAGAGGAAACCCTTTAATCTAATTAGAGAAATGAATTTAAATGTACCACATTTTTATAATCTTCTCGACGCTAACAGACCGGAAGTACAAGAATGCGGAATTTCTAATTTAAAGCTTGTTCGAAAGTGATTGCTGACTCAGACCTCACAGCCGCTTTATTGAGCTTCAAGTCTATTTAAAAAAAAAAGTTAAACGTTGACGTAACTCTTGTTGATCTACTTCCATACCCATAAAGAGCATATTTATCTTCCTTGGTGTGCTAGAAAGAATAACACTTCAAACAGATCGATTGGACGAAGTTGCGGTTTTACGTCCGTATTTTTGCCATTTATGGGCGTCACTCTTTGCTAGTCTCAAATACGTATTAATAATAAAATATGTAAACTATTCTAACACTATTGTATACCGATATAACTCATCATACAAAATATTATCTTTATGAAGCTTAGAGCTTTGGTTTTAGAGATTGGATTGCAAATTTATATATTTATTTATTATATATATATATATACTTGTCTTTTCTTATACAAGTCACTGCAGTCAAATAAAACAAGACAATAACAACATTTTTTTTTATTATTTGGAATTCTATGTCAATATCGTGACGCATGTCTTGATCCTGAACGCATTGGTTATAACCAAGAATCAAGACTCTTCTGAATTGCTTAATAAAAATATTAAATATTATTTACATTTTCTATTGTCAGCACTAAATAAAAAACTTAGTCCGGTAACGATGTAGTCGTACCCGACTGGCGCCCAAGGAGATCGATGACTCGAGTAAAGCGAAGCTCACCCTTCATCATGCATCAATGTATCGACTACAAAAGAGCTGATATAATAAATACAATCTTCAACATCGCAATATATCATCGTTGCAGTACATTTTCATATAAGTATCAAGCAACTCTGTGTTAAAAAATAATTTACCTATATACTCAACTCCCTAAAACAAACATCATTAATTATAAGTCAAATATTACAATATTTACACACTAACAAAAGCTTCCCTGAAACTCATTTATCAACACAGTTAAAGCTTAAATTTAATGACAAGGAAAATTAGCTTCGTAACATTATATATATTCATAGAGTTCAGAATAATTTAAGGTAACGTCAAACTTGGCTGCTACTTAATTGTACATCTTATTAACATCGTCAAGATTACAGCCAAGTATCTTTGTCGATATATAGGGTTTTAGTACAAATAACAAAGTAATTATAATATGTTAGACTAGCTGTGCCTCGAGGTTTCACCCGCGTATAATTAATAAAAATATAATAAATATAAATAAGCCTAGAGCCTTCCTCGATAAAAGGACTATCTATCACAAAAACATTTTTAAATTCGAACCAGTAGTTCCTAAGATTAGCCGGATCAAGCAAACAAACTCTTAATCTTTATATATTAGTATAGATAAAACAGCATTTTTTTTTTGTTTTAATTGTATAGGTTGGCGAACGAGCATATGGGCCACCTGATGGTAAGTGGTCACCAACGCCCATAGACAATGGCATTGTAAGAAATGTTAACCATCACTTACATTGCCAATGCGCCACCAACCTTGGGAACTAAGATGTTATGTCCCTTGTGCCTGTAATTACACTGGCTCACTCACCCTTCAAACCGGAACACAACAGTACCAAGTACTGCTGTTTTGCGTTAGAATATCTGATGAGTGGGTGGTACCTACACAGACGAGCTTGCACAAAGCTCTACCACCAAATAAAGCATATTAATTATTTGTAAACATATCTTGTTTTATTAAGTTATAACGTTTAATTTCTTGTATTTTATAAGTTTATTGATTAAAATTAATAAAGGCACAAAATTGATTGATTATCAAATTGATTATTTAAATATACAATAATGAAGTTATATATTCAAAATACACATGATTGTTTCGCAATCCGTTCTTTGATCTACTTATGTTATAAGTAAATTAATTATATTGTATTGATGTCACAAATATTTTTAATTTGTCATATTAATAAATTTGAATCCATTATAAAAAAGTATACTCGGACTTATTACTCGATAAGCCCCCATCTATTAATGTTTTATGATTTTATCATCTATATACCACTATATATATGACTAACTGCCTGTGCCGACTTGGTACGGGAAAAATGAGGATTTTATCCCGTGCTAATTTTTCATCAATTAGATCTAAACATTTGCTCCAATCTTGTCCTTCGTCCAGTACTATGACATCTTATAAAACAACCTGCGTATTTTTTCATGCGTTTATTTCAATATTTCCAAGATAACTGATAGTTGGCGTTTAAAATTAATTTGTTATTTATTTTAAAAATAATTTAACTTTGTGGCAATTGAACTACCTCATTGATTGACAATTGAACTATCTCATTGATTTAATAATTATCTCTAACAATTTGCTATTGCAGACTTTTTTTAGATTCCAGAGGAACAGTTCAGCCATTCATTATTTTCTTGCAACTTTTAACTATTCACACAGCGTACGCCGTTAAAGCTTTTAAGATGCACGAATGTTGCCGACTTAGTCGACGAATATCATTAAGACCTTAGCTAATTTATATATATATCTGCAACAGTACCTTTTAAATAGTAATTGAATTAATCGAACAGGCGCCGGTTTCAGGAGTTTACTTTCCGCATATACATTAACTCAAAAAAATCGCGCTCTTTCTTTATAATATTATTATAGATAGTTAGAGAGGCGTACAGATCTGTAACTATTTATAAACCATTATTATAATCTTCTCCCGGCTTCGCACAGGCAGAACAATGCTCTAAATAAAATGTTCATATTGAAGGATAATCATATAAAGAAAAAAAACTTTATTTTTCGGACCAGGAATCTTACCTGGAACAACATACATAAAACAAGCATATTTTCTTCACATAGCTATGAATATAAGGCACACATAGAGGGCAAACATACAAACAATACTTATAAAGATTATAAATAAAAAATAGTGTTTGAAATAATATTTAATCATAATTTCTAAACATAAATTCATCCAATAAAAAAAGGAAATGACTAAATGTTATTCGTGTTAATATTTCATAATAATAGATAATGGCTGGCGTAGTCGAAGGTGATTTAATAAAATCACAATCAACCAACGAGAAACCTGTCACTTGACCCCGAAGCTGACACTCCCCGACCTAACGCGCAGCTGGATTGAATCAAAGAGCTCTTCAAAAGGATTGTATATACATATGTATTACGCTTTATAAGTTGTTACAAAGCATTAAATTTCAACAGAATTTGAGTAAACGTTTCTTTAACCACTTAGTAATTTATGTTTTTAATTGTAATAAGGGCTAAAACACTATATGGTTTACGCATTTCGTAAGACTCGTATGACGCCGCTTGATAAAAAAGAATACCAGAAAATGTAAAATCCAACATGAATACGTTAATCGCTAAATTAATAATAGGTTATTTTAAAAATGAGCGGAACTGATTTATATATGGTTTATTAATTTAAAAATCTATATCGTGCTTTCACACTGAAACAGACAACTTTTCATTCAAATTATAGGAATTTTATTTATTATAGTGTAAAGAGTCTACTCAAGTTAAAGTCAGGGTAATAGTTAAGAGCCGTAGAGTGTCAGTGAAGCGTACTCGCTTTCGTGTTTGAGGTGTGCAATAATTTGTAGTCATAAATAACTTTAAATCAGCCGATTTACACAAATAAATAAACACACAACATACGAGTACCTCGTATACGTCATTTCATAACAGCAATAAACATACCTAGTTATGTAAACCAGCTGGCATCTGTTTAAATATCAAACACTGAATAGTAAAATATTATTTCTTTTTTAATTAATAGTCTGGTAAGCTGCTACCTAAATACTTGCCCAGTGAATTATTAGTCCAAGTTACGACCATATTTACGAACTAAAAAATAATCAAATGATACCAGCAAACAAACAAATAACAGTTTGTGATGTTAGAAAATTGAATAACACAATTTAAATGCATTAAGTATACATTACCGAATTGTAGACAAAAAGTATTCTAATATTTGAAGAAGCTACGTTAATTCAGTTGGAATATTCAAATTAAATACCGACCGAAAGCTTTCTATTTAAACGTTGAAAGCTTTACATAATCCTATTATTTCGATGTAAATTATTTTAAATTGAATTATTTTGAACATTAATACATTTATAATATCTAAAGGTGTAATTGAACCCAGCAACATACATATGCAAAATTAGCCGATTCAAATTATTTTATAACTTTTTATCGTTGTGATATTTACAAGCTTACACCAATGCATGCGCTAATATGAACATCACAAACAATACATTTTTAATACGATTTCGTGATTAAAATATTTGTATTGATAATTAATTGGCTTGACAGTTTTTAAGTATATAGTTTATTTACTTAGTAATTTCGATATTTTTAAAACCTAATTCTTTTTCTTTCATCATTAAAATAACAATTTTACAAAGCATTAAAAATTATTTTATATAGTGGTAAGTGCATGATTGAACTTTGATTTATTGTTATAACTGGGCACACATTTATTGATACAATAGCATTTGAGTTTAACCTCCGCTATAAAGCGCATCAAGGTTCGCATTCGGCCGCTTTCAGGCTGAAATTCTGAAACTTTTATAGGTAATATGCCAAGCACACCTGTGCTTCAAATTATAACAAATTTCAAACTTTAACTTTTCTTGTCGTATTGCAAAATATCTTCAATACACTGTGCCGGATTATCCATTAGGCAGTTTAGGCGTAACTGCTTAGGGGCCCCGCATCGGCTCAGGGACCATAGGCAAAATTAGGAATTAAGTATTTAAAATTCCTTGTTTATGAAATTGTCAAATAGAGTAATGATTATCTACGTAATATATTTGTATAACTTACTTTGAGAATAGTTTTTGTGGATGTGAAACATGTATTGTCTCGGCTAAAGACAGGCTCGTATACCGTGGTGGCAAACGGCGAAACATTTATCTTATTAACGTAACTCTTTATTGTTATTTATTTTAATCCATAAATATGTTTTTTCAATGATTATGAATTCAATAACCATTCATTGTGGAAACAGACAACATTTCACTTCTGTCAGGCATTTCGTAACTGCCGCAATTTTTTTATTAACTATTTATAGCTGCAATTTCATCTAAAAATATTTATACTCGTATATTTTTAGTCTTTTTGAATTAAATCCCACTGAATCTTATTTATATAAACTTGTGACCTCAGTACATTAAATTTTCGATATTATTTAAAAATAATATATACAGAAGTTATATGTCCTTTTTCGATTTTAGAAACCTCGGACAGACTGTGGAGTTGCTGATGATCTAGACAATATATAAATGTTATTTCTAGTAACTCATTTCAAACGACCTCGTGCATTTAATATCACCGTGACAGATGCAGTTCTACCATCTTTTTATATCTTATTTAACGATATTATTTTTGAAGTGATAACTTCTTATGGGAGGCTAAACCGCTTCGTAACGTAACGCGTTACGGCGCCACTCTGTCTGGCTTACCTTTCTCTCACGCATACGGCAGCAGTAGGCAGACTCCTCCTCTCTCACTTTATTATTTATTTATACTATTTTATTACCGACGCGGACTGCTTTACCTGAGAGTTACCAACCTAACGCCACCTAGCGTATACAGATAGTACTTATAATAATTTAGCAACTCTCAAGTACTAATTTAAATTATATTTAATATATTATAATTAATAATAAATATTATCACTTCTGTCGAGCGTCCCGAGACGCACACGTTTTTTATTTTTTATATATAATTTTGAGACACTAGTTGAAAATACTGAGTTTCGGTGCATTATCAGTCATTTCATGAATGAAGATTAGCTTAGGATATGAAACTAAATAGGTTCTATTAATAATGCTGTTTTCAACTGTCCGCTAGTCATTGAAATATTCTTATTCTATTAATCGAAATATGCTGTAGTCGAGAAAACGGTTAATTTATTATAAAAATGACTAATTGGAATTTTCTGTTGTTTAAAAAATATATCTGTATTAGTTTAGTCAATACGCGGCTAAAGAAAATATTATATTATCTATGTTCTAACTCTATTATACTACATTATACTTTATATTACTATAATACAATATATTTTTACCATATTCTATAATATGATATATTTGATACTGCAAACTCCAAATCTGCTTAAGAGAAATTGACATGAAACTCACGACAGAGTTACTGTTATAGTTATAATAATATGACAATTTATTTTATTTAGAATTGAATGTTTATGTCCTGCTTATTATCATAATTATGCTAACTGCTCCACGCGTTAAATGTTACTGTTTCGCCCACATAGCTCGTAGTGCGAACAAACGTTATATATCTCATATATACATATAGAAGATAACATACTTTCTCATTTATTGATTTTTAAATAACATATACACATTAAATAAATCCTATCCTGTAAATATGTTGCAGCAGATTATAAAATCATCTGTGTGTTAATAATATATAAACTTTTTAAAGTCGGGCGTAATGTTCAATCAAATTAACACATTAGTTCCCAAGGTTGGTGGCACATCGTCGATGTAAGGGATCGTTAATACCTACTTAGTAAATGTCAAATAGGCAGTAGTGACCACATACCATCAGGTGGCCTTTTTACCGGTGCTTAAATATTTTAAATAATAAAACAAAAATAATCGATATTATACACAGTATACTAACCGAGGAGTATTGTCAGTCGATAAGTTTTGTAACGCGTACGCGTTGGATCTAAGATTACCATTATTAAATTATAATGATGACAAAAGGCTATTATACTGAGGTTCAAACTTTAAATTATTTTAAATAAGGGGTTTTCCAATAGGGACGCTTGAACTTTGACAGCTGATTGCGGCCATGTTGTTTGACTGACAGCTGTCAAATGCAGTGTGTTATATTCATTCCGTCCTCCCAAACCACCATGGCAGGTTACAGTGTCGAGCAGCACGTGCAAATCATAAAATTGTGTTATGAAAATGGGTCTTCAGTTCGAGCAACGTTCCGCGCACTTCGCCCTTTCCTGCCGAGTCGACTATCCTTCGATTGGTGGACAAATTCGAGTCAACCGGGTCAGTTAACAATCAGCCGGTTCCCGTGCGTCAACGTAACGCGAGATCTGCCGAGAATATCGCCGCTGTGCGCGACAGTGTCCTTGAAAACCCGCGGCAGTCAATTCCGCGTCGCGCACAGGAACTCGGCCTTTCGCAGACGACAACTTGGCGAATTTTGCGTTGTGACTTGAGCCTGCACCCGTACAAGATCCAGCTGACCCAAGAGCTCAAGGTTAATGACCATAGACAGCGCCGTGTGTTCGCTGACTGGGCATTAGAGCATTTTTTTTTTTTTTTTTTTTCACGCAGTGGAAACCTTCTGTAAGGTACCCGTCTCCCTTGGGGGGGGGGACCGGGTTATGTGGGATTCTTACCCACTAAAACCACTGCGATGGCCGTCCTCGGCACGGATCGGAGAGGCTGCGGGATCGTGTTGATATACGCATCCGCGGCCCCTCCCGTGCTGTGCTCCGCTCGTAGCTCGGCGGAGCTCTCCTCAGGGGGCGAAGATAATCTCGCCCCCCCGCACTCCTCGCTAGTGCGTACGACAGCGCGAGGCCATCCCGGCTGCCGTCCTCCTCAGGGCCGCTTAAAATAGGACACGTGAGACCCCCACCTCACGCATCCACGGCCCCAGGGTTAGGGTATTTTAAGCCCCGGGCGTTGGGGCTGTGGGAGGGCCGGGACGACGCCGACGTCGTCTCTGCCGAGCAGGATCGGCCCTTTCCCGTTCCCGCTCCGCCGTCTCCTTCTGGACCATGACGGTCTCACAGAAGGAGGCTACGGCCCTCCACGCCGATTCCCTGCGGAGCATCGCCGACACGATTGCTCGCAGGGAGAGGTCATGTCCGACTTCGTGGACCAGGACCTGCCTTTCCGCACTCCACGCGGGGCATACCTCCAACGTATGCTGGGCTGTGTCCTGGTCCGTGGGCATTAGAGCAGTTGGAAGTTGACGCCGATTTTGGCAAAAAAATCATCTTCAGCGACGAGGCGCATTTTTGGATGAATGGCTATGTCAACAAGCAAAATTGCCGTATTTGGGACGAGACCAATCCACACGAGGTTCACCAAGTGGCAATGCACCCGCAGAAAGTGACTGTTTGGTGCGGATTTTGGGCCGGAGGCGTGATTGGTCCGTATTTTTTCGAAAACGATAATGGTGTGGCCGTCACCGTCAATGGTGAGCGATACCGGTCGATGATAACCAACTTCTTTTGGCCTCAAATCGAGAATATGGATCTGGACAACATGTGGTTTCAACAGGACGGCGCTACGTGCCACACAGCACACGCTACGATGGAAGTTCTGCACGAGCAATTTCTGGACATGGTCATCTCGCGCGGAGGCGACGTGTACTGGCCACCGAGATCGTGCGATTTGACCCCGCTGGACTTTTTCTTGTGGGGTTTTCTTAAGTCGCAGGTCTATGCCAACAAGCCGCAAACCACCGATGCCCTCAAAGTCAACATACGCCACGCCATCGATCAAATACAGCCCGATTTGTGCGCCAGAGTCATCGAGACCTTTGGACCTTTCGTGTGCGCGCCACCAACCGAAGCCGTGGCGGTCATTTGAATGATGTCATATTCCATACAAAATGGGGTCGATAGACCTTCCAAATAAAAAAAAAAAATTCGCAAATATCTCTCCTACATGTATTTTTTTTGCATTTCAAAGATCAAGCGCCCTTAATGGAAAACCCTATATATCGTAAATATATTTAAAAATAATGCACTAATATCTGCATACAATATACCTGAAATTATCTTTACAAAGAAGTAAAGATCATTTATATATATACTCGTATAACAAAAATGGTATAGATGGAATGGTAATGGTATAAAATCGTTTCTTGTGGAACGCTTATTTTTGGCTCAGACCCAGAGGCCTTTATTACATTTATGAAAAGAAATTCTCTATATGAGGTATTACACATTAAGACTATGAGACAACGTACTTTCTCTGTAACGAAATAATATCTAAACTTATGTAAAAGCATTTCTTGTCATACTTATTCAAATGTTTTAGAAAAATTTGACCATTTACCCCAATGGCATTTTGTAATATCCCCCAATATTGAAATAGGAAATCAACTCACATGTTTAGTATCAATTTGGGAAGCAAATATTAAAATTAAATAAGGAGAATAAATGAGCGTGATGTGAATAGAGAATGCACCTGTGTTTGTGCACATACTTGTGCACTCTATTATGCCCCGCGCAGTTAACAAGTCTTTGAGATGGGCTGGTTAGGCTGAGATTCGGTTGGGAGTAACTCTTTTATAAACAATTATTAAAAATATAAGGGCTGACTCCTTGCGTTTCTTTTAGTGCAGAGAAAACTTTTTAAAATTACCCAGGTTAGGTGAAGAACTGGGTTGTGCGGGATTTTTAACCCGTAAAACCCTGGTAAAGAGAGTAATCGACATGAATCAAATCAGAGGTCGCAAAATCGTTTTAAGATGTCATCCACTTTTCCTGTGGAAAATACGAATGCATACAGAGGTCTCATCCGACTACGTGGACGAACATCTTCTTCTTCATCTATGTTATTTATTTGGTTGGTTTTTATAACACTTTGTGAGTCTTCTATATGAATTTGGCATTCCTCTACAGCCACCTACCTAACGCCAACCTTCATACTACCAACCAGCGCTGCCATACGGGATATTGAGACGGCAAGTCTTAATGGATGAGCTTAACGCCATGAATTCCTTTAGTCACTCTTTTGACACTTTTAGTTCGAGACGGAGTAGCTAGAGTATGAATGTAATTAGAGTCTCACAGTAGCATAAATAGTCGGCTACTGAAATAACACTATCTAATCTCAAACTCCGTATTTAAGTAAACCTAAAATAAAACGCCGTGTGCCCAACACATTACAACCGAGACTGAGCCACTTAATCTCAGAACCCACGCCGCATTACAAAGACTCCGTCTAAATATATTCAGTACTTGCATGGCATACTAAAATTTTACGTTTTTTTTAAATAACATAACGCAAACAATGTTGTAAATAACATATTTTCCAATATAAAATCTTTCACTACATAAGGCCACCACGGAAAGCCCGGTAGATAGATGTAAAACCACGAACCAGATGGTTACTGAAAGAATTTATAATTAAAAAAAAACTATTTAAATAAAATATAGAATTTCATTACTAAAAAAATAATATTTGCTTATAATTACAATATACATAAAGACGAAGTCTGTAGTATATGCGCCACGAAAATACAAGGGAGTAGAGAGCGGCGGCGCAAAGGGAGCATGACGGTATAAGACAGCGTCACGCCGATTGCCGTCACGTCAACCGTATTACTTGTTTTTAATTATAATAATACATACGTTTACGATATGCAGGCCATTTCCTATAATTCTTTAAAATTGTACATGTCCCCGTAAAATTGTAAATACCGTTAGATTAAAATCTATCTCGCGAGATTATAAACTGTCGAAAGATTGTGAACCGTAACATATTGCTTACAATTTAACGCATTAATTTTCGGTAGATTGTAATCTACAACATACATACAGTTAAAATATAATATTGTCAACCGAGCATACACCAATACCTACTTTGTATAACGTATCCCATAGATACATTCACAAAATAGTAAATTGGTTTTTGGTAAATATAGATTTTGATTTTTTTTTACAAAATTCACTATATATTGTAAATGTTACAGTATTATTCCACAGTAAAAAACTGCTTACGACAGAAAACTTTGACCTTTTGAACTAAAGGATTCTGCTGAAACTGATATTTATTAATGAGATTTTCTCGGCTACTGTTTGTTTTATTTGTGTTTCAAGCAAAGAAAACTTTAATGACTCTAAAAATCTGCGGTTAAGTTTATGAATACATTGATTGAAACATTTTCAAATAACATTATCAGTTATTAGAAAATAACTGCAATTCAAACAGAATTCAGTAACTTTTATGAAATTATAAGGCAGACATTCCTCCAAAACGTTGAATAAGTGTAATCAGTTACGCTTTCAACCATGTTTATACAGTATTTACCTCGACATAAGCTTTAATTTGAAAAGATGGGATTACTATACTACTACTATGACTTTTACCGTTGATAGGGTTTTGAGCGGGTCTGGTTGGGGCCTACCCACTTCGACCAGGTCTCTGAAAGAATCAGTACGGGTTCAGATCGTCCATTGATGTCCTAAATGCCTTGTAGACCCGGACCACGGAAGCGGTGGAGGGGAGGTGGTCCTGGAGGTGTGGCGACGGCATGGTGTCGGGATGCTGGGCTTGAGGGTTTCTTGGACGACCAATTTCCATCCGTCGACCCAGTAGCTCGTCTACTTTCCTAAGATAAATATAAAAAAAACATATGTATACCTAATAGTCTTTAGACATAACGACGTTCTTTGTAGAAAAATACGAAAACATGACAGCCCCATGATCATATTTATTGAATGAAGGAAGGATGAATGATTATTTTTGACTACAGCTGCGCTCTTCAAACACGCCATTCTTCTCCGACGTGTATTTCTATTTGTTCTCATTCTGCTCAGTATTTCTAAATTCAATTGACTTCTTTCAATAAAGCTTTAGTCGTCATTAAGGTCAGGCTTTGTCAATAAGTACAACTATAGAGTAAACGACACCGATACTTATTTTAGGCAGACAGTCTACATATAGCATCAATATATAATGTTTTATTAAAATAATAATAAATAGCCAAGGACTTGGCATATACGTAAAATAAGTGAGAGTACATTAATAAATGAGTACAATATTCGGGAATGAAATTCGATTTGAAATAAATAAAATACTTCTATAAACTATTTACAAAGGGAAATTATTTACTTACTTTCTGTTCTCATAAAGCTTTTATTTTATTACGTATCGTTAAAACTAACGACATCCTTATCTCTTTTCCTTTGCGTTCCTACTTTCTCCAATAATAAAATATGAAATTAAAAAGAACATGTTTTTTTGAACCGATGCAAAATAAAACGAAACAAATAATTATAATACCTAACAAAAAATGAGAGGGCAACAAAAATAAACATTAAACATTGTATGTTTTTCCAACGGCTGAATATGAAAACGCAAATGACAAACAAGACACGCACCTAACAACTCACGAATTATTAACATAATATTGTGGTTTGTTTATGTAAATGCACCTCCCATCATTTTTCATACTACTTTAATAGAACAACAGTACAATAAAGTACACACTCTCACATACATTTGTAAATAAATGTTTGTAACTCATGTAATTCTACTAAATATTTTGTCCAAAAAATTCCTACATTAATTATAGTCAGTGTTACACTTAAATTTAACTGAAGTACACTGTTTCGCCTGTAAAAAGAAAACTCTAACAACACACGGCCGCACTCGTCGCTCGGTAAATTCGGTAGGCAAATTGAGCTGCAGGTTGACCTGACTCTATTATTCAAGATTGCAAGTGTTTGTCTTGTACAAAGGGACGTAAAATTATATGACCCAACTTTTACTTACAGTTGCCTGTTGACCGGGCTTTGTATATAATGTAATAAATACGTAAATGTATGTAATTTTCTATATTGTAAGGTGAGGTTAAAGTGATTGGTTGCAGTGAGTGTAAGCGTGGCGGCGACCGGCTGGCGACGCCGCGGATGTCGCTGCTGGGCAAGCCGCTCAGCTACCGCGCTACGCGACGCGACGCGCGTTACCGACGCCTTCAATCCAAATTCTATAATTTCCTTGAACGGCCGAGGGGTGTAAAGGCCGTCCTATATCATATGATTGTGTGAGTCAGATCATTAACCTATTGTACATTTATTATAGTTGTATTCGTTTCTTTTGTTTCTACCACTCAACATGGATTACTATTATTGTCCAGCCCTATTCATAGGTCACGTTAGCAGGGCATTCGATAATGTCTAAATAATTATTTAATCCATTTATATTTTTGTTTGTGTTAATTTTTATTTTGTCTTTACCATCATTATTCTTAATTATAATCGAATTAGATTAGTATATATGTCACTTGTACATATTTTTGTATCTAAGCCATCTTGACATAAATTATAATTCACGTTATGTTAACAAACACAATATACCCTTTATATATAATGCTCTTATTAAATGAATATAACATAAACCTTAAACCAATAGGTTCTTGATGGTGTTCATGTGTTTGTCGCTGTCGGTATTCTCAACAATCGAAGAATACGAAGCGAAGGCTGGAATCGTCCTTTTCTACATGGAGACAGTAGTCGTCGTATGGTTCGCAATTGAATTTTTTTTAAGGTACGAAACTATTTTTTAACTGTATAATCTATAGCCAATATTCCATAATTCTCCCATCGGTAAGCTTTCGCGCAGCCCCCACTCACACACCACGTAGACATCAATTATTCTACTATCAAACGTATCTCAGCATTGCTGTGTAGCGGCTTAAAGTACGAGTTAGCCATTCTAACTACAGTCGCAAGACATATAATTTATTAGTTTCCTAGTATCAAAGTCCATAGACTTTGATTCCATTCCATTTATGTCAGTGGTTTCAGAGATAAGTTATTGTGATAACTAAAGTATTATAGTAAGCGATATTTAACTATATTCTATTTTTAAATGGAAATGTTTAGTTATAGGATAGGAAGATGAAGTGTATAAATTGAACAATTTGTTTACGTCTTCCTAATAATAATTATTATTAATAACTCACGTTGTTTCAAACGGCCACTAGCTATTAAGACAGAAACGCAATAGCAGATAAACTTTAAGAGCTTTCGCGCGTCAGGTAATTTATCAGTACTCATTTCAAATACAATATTTAATTTTATGAACCATATCAAATATCATATCGCAGGGGTTTATAAATTATACATAACGACGAAATAAATTAATATACAGGCCGGACGTCATATACATTCTGAATTCATAATTATATACCAACATACTCATAATACTATATACCTAGTCAACAGTGCCGTATGTATATTACGTGTTCCTTTCAAATGCACTAAAGAGACTTACTAAGTAGATTTAAACAAACTTTGATGTATTACGGTAAGCGTGCGGTTAAATGGTATTAAAGTATTAAAAACTACAAATGAAACTAAGCTAAATCGATGAGACACTTGACAATTGAAATAACCTTTATTGTATTAAGCTCGTATTTATAATCGTTATTACGTAATTTCTGCTTAGAATAATCGGGAAAAAAATCAGTCTGTATAAATTAGATCATGGATGATATTAAATACAACAGTATCCAACTTTTTTTAACAGGTTGTGGTCGTCAGGATGCAGGTCTCGATACCAAGGCTCGATGGGTCGTCTCAAATTTTTGAGGCGACCTTTCTGTATAATAGGTAAGCAAAATACATAAATTAGTCGTTATTCTTGCAGCGTTGTCACCCATCGTTTTAAAATTATAATTTTTGTTTGTTATGCTAAAAATAGAAACAAGTGTGTCCTTTACAAGTTTAATATTACTTTATTGTAGCCTTCACATTTAGAAGCCCCCCTCGAACAAGAGTTTCATGCGAGGCCATTGCTTCCCTACTCTCTAGGGAACTAGCCGTCTCGAGACCGTACCATAACCGACAAACATTGCCACACGATTCGCTCACTTGGGCTTATAATGTTACCTAACTATAATATCACGTAACGGTCGGATAACACAACCAAATAATACCATTTTATTTGATACTTAATAAATAATACAGTAAATACTTCTGAACGGATACAGAGTAAAAATGCTATGACATACCTACATATAAAATAATTGTGTTATATGGCAACATTAGCATACTATTCTATTATATACACTACATCACTATCATCATCAATTAACTAAGAAATAAGAAATCAAGTAAAAAATGCGATCTTATCGGTTCCTAGCGATTTCTTTGTGACAAGATTTGGGTTAGGATATTTGAAAACTGAAATTGCTTAGGTTGTATTACTATATTAAACATATGTACATACTAAAATTTACGAATCCAAAACATTAATTAGACAATATATTTAAATGACATACTTATTTATATTAAATTTATTTTTTATTAACAATAAATTACTAAATCATAGTAAATATTTAAAAAGAGTTTTTATCGATTAAAGTATCAAGTAAAATCTGTTACATTAATTCTTAAACAAAATTTAGATTATTATAATAATATGCTATGCTACAGAATCATTAATTTCGAGGTTGAAGGGAGAGCGGAATTAAGGAACGATTTTGACAATCTTAATTACGTACCTCCAATCAGTCATATTTGTTAAGTACGACGGCTATTAGGTAGGCGAAAATCTTAAATTAATTATGAAAATAACTATCAAGGTAATAATAATAAAATACTTTGGTAAAAAGTATTCGTAGTAAAAGTAAAACGAATCTAATTTTCGAAAAAAAATTGTTTGTTTGATTGTAATATTGTGAGATAATATTTACGTTCTTAATACATAATATGCTACTGTTTGTTCGCTTATAATATATAAAACTTTCACAGATTGTATAATTTTTAAAGTATATGTGCAGCGCTATCCTTTAAAACTAAATTTTGCAAAACTATACTCAGTGCGCATAAATGTACATTACAAAACCAACGTATCTCTCTTTCTCTAGTTCTCCATATCTTAAAGGTTAAGCTGTACTTTGACACTTAAATCACGACATTACTAAAAGGGGAAATTTATAAAAATGAACATAGACTGGTCCCGACTACGTACAAGTAAGTTAATATTTTGGCATACATCCATATATTCCACAGGTCAATCTGTTGGACGGCGTATATTTAATATAATATACATATTTTGTATGTTCAAATATATATCGACATAAATAAGTATTACCTAGTACCATCAATATCGTGCCAATCTATCTGCCCGTACTAATGCGTCTTACCGCACGTCCCAAGTTTTTTTTTATACGTTTATAACGCTAGTACTAAAATTACTAGTCCAGACCTGAGTCTAAACAGGAATTTTATTGCCAGTGTCTTATATACAGTGAACGCTATATTAAACGATATATGTTATTTAATCTGATAAAGATTAATATTCTGTGACAAATAAATAAAGCTAAACTACCATTCAATAATTTATTTTTTTTCAAAACTGATTTATATCTTATGGTTTATATCTTACACTTCTTTAAAACTAGTTTCCGCAACCGGCTTCACCCGCGTGTGAGAGGAGGGTTATTGGTGTTATATAATCTATGTCCTTCTGTGTACCCCTGCCAATATGTATGCAAAATTTTATGATGATCGGTTGAGTAGTTAAGACGTAAAAGTATAACAGACAAACTCACGTTCGTATTCACAATATTGGTAAGAATACGTTATTGCGGACTTTTCTGAAGATATTTTATATATATATATAGTATTCTCTTTAGTTTTCACAGCATTCTCTTAGTAAGGACCCGGAACTGATTTTTTTTCTCTATGTATACATTGTCAAAATATGCTATGGTTCAAAATATATTTTGAGCATGTTGCAACATACTTATATACTTTTGATTGGAATGGACTTATTCCTTGAACTACAAAAAATATTAAATTTTTAATCGGATAAGCAATTTTAGCTTGAATCCGGAAAAAACTAAACAAACAAAACTTGCTTATATAAAATTAGTATCAAATTTATATCATATATATGTATATATTTATAATTAGTTACTTTACTAACAACAAGTGTTTATAACTTTCCTATTGTTGAACCGCCTTCACAAGTATATACATATAATATCAATAATTTAATATATAATTCAAAAAAAAAATATTACAATACCAATCAATATGTATGTATATAGATGTCACAACTATCCTGGCATCGATGGTGGTGCTGGGTATGGGCTCCTCAGGCCAAGTCTTCGCTGCGTCAGCGCTGCGAGGCCTACGTTTCTTCCAAATTCTTCGTATGGTGCGCATGGACAGACGTGGCGGTACCTGGAAACTCCTTGGATCCGTTGTATACGCACATAGACAGGTGAAATATGGAAAATACTTAATTTCAGAAGAAAGGAATAATTATATTATTGTATTAAATGAATATTATTATTAAATTATATATTTATGAAGCCTCTGAAATGAATTGATTAAAAAATATATTACTTTTGAAAATATCTTAAAATCGTTCTGCATAAGTATTAAGGGCTTGTGATAAATTTTCTTGAATTAAAAAAATTGTATTAAAAATTCAAATATCGATCGCGTTTCCTATCCACTTAACCCGAGCACTCTATAACAAATTATAAAAGAAGAAATTTTCAGTTTAAGTGGTCAGATAACGATAAAGATTGCTTAATCTTCAAAATAAACAGTAACGGGAAAAACTAAAAGGAAGTTTTTGCGGAAGTTATACAAATAATGTCGTTATAATCCTAACAGAAATCAATGGGAACATGAAAGAGGATATACAAACGAGAAGTTATAGGTTATACTGATATCTTTATTTGAACAAATAATCATGAATCATTGATATACCAACATAGTCGTCAAAACAACCGTTCGAAATAATAAAGTTGTATAGTCATCACTCTCTCTCTATGTCACACAATTTCGGAATATTCATACAACCTCATAATTTATTTGAAAACACATTTTTATAGAAAACTAGCCGCCGACACGACATCATCCGCGTGACAATCGGTTTTATTATAATATATTTAACAAAAAAAGCATTTTTATGTTCCGTTGCTGTTTTTTTTATATGTAGATTTTATAAAAAAAAGACAAAATAAAAAGTCATCAAAAAACCAACAAATACATACAATTACTGTTATTTTTAATTTATACACAAACGTATAGTATTACAGAAATATATGTTAATAATGAATTCATATTCAGCTTTTCATAACTACAAGCACGTTACGGTAATCGATAAATGCAATCTCTGATTATAAAGCAGGTTAAGATAACAGTCACCAAGCCTTTTAAACCTTTTAGTGAATCAGATTCGTTGGTATAGTAATGGTTGTATTATGGATTGCGGTAGTAAGACGTCAGTATCATTTTGTGAGCCCTACATTATATAATAAAATTAATAAAGCTCTAAATATCTATCCACTTACTTCAAGAGAATGCAAAAGGTTCACAGATGATTGGCTCCATAGCTTAACCTATGATGAGTTAGAAAATTGCGTGAAAATATAGCCCTGTACACTTTGTTTATATCATTACTAATCTTTACGAAATTTGGTAACTTCCGAAATAAGCCAGTTGTAAAAAAAAAAAAAAATAGTGTGCCGTATTTCACTCGCACTTACATTCCCCATTCACATACACATACAACCCACTACACATTCATCTCACACACACACGTAACATAATATTATTAAGTTTATATAAATAATAGTACGTAAGAACTGTGTAAACATATATTGAATGTTGGAACGCTGTCTCCCTTCTGGAGGTGGGCGTAAATGGCTGCAACACAGTCTATGACTTATGGAGTTGTTAACAATCACATTTGTTAATATTAACTTTTTATGTTCCAATAAATAAATAAAATTAAAAAAAAAATAACTTATTCAGACATAAAAAAATAATTGAATTAAAGATAGAACCTAAACTAAAAGTTAAGAATAAACAATAAGTAAATGTTCCATTGTTAGGCTAAGACCTGCTCTCTTTTAGAGGAGAAGGCTTGGAGCTTATTCCACTACACTGCTCCAATGTGCTTTGGTGGATACTCGTATGGCAGGTTTCCTCCCAATGTTTCCCTTTACCGCCGAGTGAGAGGCGAATTATAAGCACGGATTAAGGACATGGAAATTCAGTGGTCTTTGCCTGAGTTCGAACTCGCTCTTGCTCTAAGATTCACGTGTCTAACCTAACCTAAAGAAACCTGCATTAAGCTATTCGTATTTATGTATGCTCTGAATCATCAATATCAGCTCCAAGTGTATGGAGTTACTAGATTACTATTTACTTCAGAAATACTGATAACTTTTCTTTCCCATACAACGCATTAAAATGTGAATAAGAATCTCTTAGATACGTAACACGTTCACATATTCTATGCACGTATCCAGTTTTCTTTCGTTTGGATTCCCTAAAGATTTAAAGGATACAACCCTGCAATGCTCAATCGATATACACATATATGTTATCAAAGAAGTTATTCGCCGCTTTTGTTTATTTCGTTTATTTCTTTGGGTTTACAAAATATAAATAAAGAAAAAGTATAGTTCAAAAATATCTGGTAATAGAGTTTTAGAGGTAATAAAGGTTTGGACACGTTTTTGAATTTATAGTAGTGCACCATTATATTTATATATTTTTTTCTTTTTATTGACATTTAATAATTACAAAGTTTTACTTTGTTATGTTGTATTTAATAATTACAAAGTTTTACTTTGTAATTATTAATTTCTACAGCTCCAGACATTTCGTAGTCACCCTCATTCTCGCCTTCATCCGTGAAATCTTTTATGCTTAAGATAATTCGTTCTGATATTGTATTTACGACATCGTTGTTACACTGTAATTTCAGTGTTCTTCAATCAATAGCAATAGCATGAAGACAAATATTTCCCCATTCATTTGCGGTTTTGGTATTATTTTTTTTCCTTATCTAATGGTAAAATTCAAATTCACTGTCTAATTTTTTTGACGACGTAAATTTTCACTTTCCCCATATAATATATAAATTACTTAGTAAGAAAATAATAATAAGCTAGAGGGCACTTCTAACGCTATTTTATACGAGGGTTCGAGCCACGTGGTAACTAGCCCAATGTGGATAATTCGCGTTAGTTACTGTGTCTATCACACTACTACAAACATAAAAACGACTCCAAGCTGAATTATCTGTACACTACACATATTATACAGTTCTATAGGAAAACATATTATTCCGCTTTTCCTAATATTTAAAATAGTATTAACAATACAACCAAAATATCAAAAGCATTTATTGTAAACGAAACTAAAACTCATGAAGTTTTTATTTACCTTTAAAGGAACTTCTCTCAAACATTATTTACATAACCTAATAGCTGGCAAGTAAACAGACACATGTTATTGAATAATTTGTTCACGCTGGTCTTTTATTAGCATAAGGAAACTAAATGCGGAACTTAATGCGGAACATTAAAAGTTTACGATGTCCAAAAATACAAGTTAACTTACAATTCTTTTTAAATTGTCGATTTGAAGTATTATCTTATCATACAAAACACTATCTATCCGTTGCGGCTTTGCCCACGGAAAGTTAAACAGTTTAGCGTTGCGTTAACAGCGTGTTTTCCAATCTAAAAAGCATATATGAGTATATTTATATATCTGGGTGTGTTAAAAATAAAGGCGCTTTGAAGAGATATATTAGCTTAATTTAAATATTGGAGAGTAGAGAGAGCGCCCCTCTGAAAATAAAATTCGTGAAATTCTGTCTTCGTACGCCTCTACATTACGAAACAAAAGTCTTCTCCAAATTTCAAGTTATATCTTGTATATGCTATGCATGTATATTATAGTCGACCAACCAGGATATTGCCTTTTACAAATATGAAAAGTAAACATATTATAACTTTCAACATTCGTAGTGAACCGACTGTAACTTTGACTATTAGTCACAAAGGTTTATTTCTTGCTTCCTATGATGAGTAGACAAGCGGAACTGGACGCAATTTCCGACCCCAGGCGAGTAGATATACGTACAAAACAAACCTGGACTCAATACCAACTCACAATTGGCTCAGGTTAAAGTTGCATGATCACAATGCAGAGCAAATAAACCGCTACCGGCAGCCGCATTTTCGCTCCTTTTTCAATATTGACTCACCAAATGGGTATCTCGTACCAAAACAATCGCGTTTCAAATGAAAATCAATACTAAATTATATTAGAAAATACCTCGAGTATCTGCATCGTGTATTTCTGTTGTCTTGACTATATTCCGCGTTATTATAAGCTGGGCATAGTCATCATCATCATCATTAATTATTTGACTTAACCAGTAGCCGCGTGTATTTGTCTGTGATGGATTACCGAAATTAGTTATTCTATTTTTAGTATTTGGTGGAAATACTTAAATTGCAGATGTATAACATTTTCTTACAAAACAATGACTTAACATTCTGTTATTGTAGAAGTTAATTTTGAAACAAAACATAAAAATCTTACGTAACTGCCGAAACAAAGGATCATTCGAACGAGTTTTATTGTTCGCTTGGTCCGTCTTTCGTGACAACGATCTGTGGGTTTCCATTTTATAAATCACTGCCATTATTTCTTTCAACGTGCTTAATGCGGTGGAATAATCCTTTACACGAAATTTAACAGATATGGAGTTCTTATATTATATTATTTTCAACAAATAAATTTTATTTTGAAACAATTTTTAAATATTATTATTATGATGATGATTGAATTTCTTTATAAAATATCATAATTTATAGCGAACTTATTTAATAAATAATAAGCTCTTAACACGATGTAAGTTGCTTAATCGTTGAGATTTCTTTATTTGTATAGAAGTATAAATGGTCGGAGTTACCGCAGAAACTATTGTTAGTTTGATACAGTTTCTGAATAAAGGAAAATTACGCTTCGCCGCTGGAAATATTATTTGTAGAAAAACAGCGTGAATGAAAAGCGAAAAGCAAAATATTGAAAATGTCTTCGATTTTAATGTACGTGTGGAACTAGATATACATACATAGATTTCCCGTGTATTAATTATGTATGTCTTTTTCAGGAACTAATAACAACACTTTATATAGGCTTCCTGGGACTGATATTTGCATCGTTTTTAGTTTATTTGGCAGAAAAAGATGTCGCCGATACTAAGTTCAAAAATTTTGCAGAAGCACTCTGGTGGGGCGTTGTAAGTATTTTATCATCAAAAATGTACAATAAAAAATTTACTTTACTTATACCTTACAAGCACTTTCAAATAATAATTTACAAGATTAATTAAACGTAAAGCTACCACCGGGTCGGAATATAGATTCTACCGAGAAGAACGGGAAAGTAACCCCGTAATTACTCTCTTACACGAATAAATTAATTTATTATTTACTCTGCTTGCATACCCTCCGTGGTTATCAGCGAATTCAAATTACAAGCCATTTTATTATCAATGTATTTTTTGTTGATACGTATGCCATTTTTAGTGACTAGCTGCTCCGGGCGGTTTCATCCGCGTTCGTTACTGCTCAGCCCCTACGGGTCGTAGCGTCTTATATAGTCCTTACTCTTATGGACTATTTACAATATTTAATAAAACAATCTTGTTTTATAGCTAAGTGTACAATACATTAGACTATTTACTAAATATAAGGTGATATAATCTTATCGATAATAAAAACCAATCAAATTTCTAATATATATTTTAGAAAATATTAATTTTTATCCTTTATGACGAGAAATAGGATGTAATGTGTAGAAGTTTCCGATTATAAATTACTGTTTTGTAGTTATTTATATCGGTGTCCAAGGAACTACACTATAGTAACAATTAATATGGCTCGTTTATTTAGTTTGCAGCAGATGTTACAAAATTAATGCAATTTATAAATTTATAAATTGCATTAATTTTGTTTTTTTTTTTTTTTATATCATAGTTTGGCGGACGAGCATATGGGCCACCTGATGGTAAGTGGTCACCAACGCCCATAGACATTGGCAATGTAAGAAATGTTGACCATCGCTTACACCGCCAATGCGCCACCAACCTTGGGAACTAAGATGTTATGTCCCTTGTGCCTATAATTACACTGGCTCACTCACCCTTCAAACCGGAACACAACAGTACCAAGTACTGCTAATTTGCGGTAGAATATCTGATGAGTGGGTGGTACCTACCCAGACGAGCTTGCACAAAGCTCTACCACCAAGTAAAGCTCTACCACCAAGTGTGTATTACCTATATTAATTATATTGCCTTATATTCATATTTGGAAATCAGAAAACTATACTATCATCTAAAAAATATTATTATTATATTTTTTGTAATAATTTTGTTGTTTATGGTGCTTCGATGGAGCCTACATCTATGTTTATCTTTGATCAATAATGTAGTAGTAGTTGTAGTATTGTTGATCGAAGATATTTATATTAAAAAGCTGAAAAGTTTGCGTGGTTGAACGCGCTCACAGACGGCCAGTCTTTTGAAAAAATATTTTTGCGTTATATAACCCGTTTATTAACGAAGTTAAGCAGTAAGCAAACACTTCAATCAATCAGTCAGGGGCACGAAACTGACGTGTAACCTACCTGTACAATCCAAATTATTCGCGGGTAAAAGACAGTTAGTTGTTAACGTATCAAAATGACGTATCTGTGTGTGATTTAATAAAGAAATCTTTATATGTTCGATAAATTGAGTGCCGACATTATAAATTCGATCACCACTAATAGTGTTATCGTCGCTGCAGATCACACTGTGCACGGTGGGGTACGGCGATATGGTCCCGCAAACTTGGCAAGGGAAATTCATAGCCTCCTTTTGCGCACTGCTCGGAATATCGTTCTTCGCTCTCCCTGCTGTGAGTGTCATTAATAATTATCTTAATGATAGATTGATAAAGTAAAAAAGGAAACTTTACTCAAATGAAAGTTTGTACGAGTAAAATAAAAATAAGATGTCAATTACAATAACTAAGTATCTCTCAAAACAGGGTATTCTAGGTTCAGGTTTTGCTTTAAAAGTTCAACAACAACAAAGACAAAAACATATGATTCGAAGACGGCAACCAGCCGCTACGCTTATTCAGGCTTTATGGAGATGCTACGCGGCGGATGAACATTCTATGAGTGTAGCGACTTGGAAAATCCATCAAGTGCCACTTCCCAGTCCGCAAACAAGGTACGTAATGTTGCGTGTGAACGTTAATTACAATAAACAACAGCTGATCTAGTTATTTTAATTGCGTTTTCTACTTAACAACGACCTACCAATGTTTATTTGATCAATCAATAATTATAGTTTTTGATAATTATTGTAGCTTAACTAATACTTAAGTAGTGTGATTAACCCTTTCTTATAATTCATATTTAAAATGTTAATTAAATACATATTATAGTTAACCCTATAATTGACTTGACTCTAATACAATTTATTGCCTAAACTTCAATGGTTATTTCATAGTATTTTGGTGTATTTTTGCTTATTTATTCATTCGTTTTAAATGATATATAATATAGCCTGTAATATGCCTCTAATCAAAAATAACTCGACACGTATAATTGAGTCCTTGCCTAAATGTTCGTCTACTGTACAAAGGCTTTTTTTATGCTAAATGCGTGGAGCATTTTCCACCACGCTACTACACAAAATGTTTAATGTATGAATTTCATTCGATACATATAGTAGGAGATCTGGCTGTAAGATCACTACGTTCATAGCGTACACAGTCCAATCTAATTTTCATGTATAATTATAAATGGGAGTACCTATTTTTGCCAGGTTGCCAATTAAAATTTTCCCGCGAGTACTTTTAATTAAAATAATATTTATTTACATTTTCCAAAAAATTTCATTCACTTGTTATGAAAACAAACTACAATCCACTCCATAGCAGTGTATCTAATTATTTGTAAAAGTAGTTTCTCCTCCTGTTTTTAATTATATAAGATTCCTCATCCCCCCCCCCCTTTATTAATAAAACATACATGAAAAATATTTTAAGATCACTAATGTCGACTTTAATGAGACATACATCATTTGAAAACTATAATAATACATTAAAAAGCCGAGATGGCCCAGTGGTTAGACCGCGAGAATCTTAACCGATGATCGTGGGCTTAAGCCCGGGCAAGCACTACTGAAATTTCATGTGCTTAATTTGTATTTATAATTCATCTCGAGCTTGACGGTGAAGGAAAACATCGTGAGGAAACCTGCATGTGTCTAATTTCACTGAAATTTTGTCACATGTGCTCGCATTGGAGCAGCGTTGTGGAATAAGCTCCAAGCCTTCTAAATAAAAATGAGAGGATGCATTAGCTCAGCAGTGGGACATTCACAGGCTGTTACTGTACCGAATAATATACAGTTTAAAGTGATAAACATAATATCATAATATACCACAAATGATCATCGAATCAATCAGTGTTTCAATTTAAAAATATATTAATAATATTTTTAAATGAGTACGTTTTTTGTACTGTTAATCTGTTAATTCTCATGTTATATATTTACAGAACAGAATATTGAATAATATTTTTGTAAAGTGTATTAACGTCATTAACCCCATTCGGTTTATTTTAAAACCGCAATTTTGTGTTATCTAACCTAGATAGGTGGGAGCGTCATTACAATATTAATGACAATATATGTATAATTTATGTAATAAGAAATATAAATATTTTAATTATACATGACAATATATGGATTAGACATTTATATATTATATAGTAGACAATTATTCGTAAGTATATTTATCGACGCTGATCGTGTTTTTATTTAAAGATACTTGGTTTTATTTGTTTGTCTTAATCTTAACTAAAAAAGAATGACTGTTATACACGTTTGACAGTCGGGTTATGAGTTCATCATTCAAGAACAATGCTTCCTTTGTGTCGCGGTTGCCGACGATTCGCCGACACAAGAGTACGTCCCTACACTCCCCCGCGCCACACTCCAAGCCCGCGCATCGATACGACGTCAACGCCAGTGCAGAAAACCTTGGTAAGCTTTTAATGTCAATTTAATCACATATTACGACTACAGTCTCCACTAATCAGGCTAGGTGTAAGCTAACACTTTTTTTTTAACAATATTTCTCTGTTTTTATTACCACATTCTCACATAACAATAAAACTACCTGCAAAATAATCTTAACCAATTTAAATTCATATTAAACAGTCTAGCGCACACGTTAGTGGATTATAAACGATGATTCGTATGTATTGTGAATATAGTTGCAATTAACATATTAAAGCTAACCTGTATACTGATGCTGAACAAACGCTGAATAATACATAAAATACAATAACCATAAAATAAAACCTAAATACATCAAGAACCACATAATTATTAAATATCATTTAAAACTTCGTCATTCAAACATAATGAGGTACATCAAACAATGTGACAGACTCAAATCATCATAAAATATTCATAGTGCTGCCACCCGATTAGGCCTTTTATTACTTGACCAGTTTCGAATATACCATCAAAAACAAAATTATCGACCTCTTTATTGTAAGATTAACATAGATACTACGTCAATTTATTTCAGAAAATTAATACTCAAAATTATGCTGTTTCGATAAAGAGAAGTATGATAGTAAGCTGAGTATTATCCTTAAGTTGATAAAATAAAAAATAATATAAATGGCAGCCCTTTTTACAAATAACAATAATAGAAATATATACTGCATCGAACCACTCAATGTTTCTAAACAATAACACAACAACGATTGATTGAATAGTAACGAAATACATTTTCGAGTTCAAGCTAGACACGAACCGAAGCAACAGTTTGACTCGCGATTGTAAGCCACATCAATACATACTATACGAGTATATCTAGTGCTCAACAATAATATATTTTTTGTGAAATGGAGCGTGACATGATATTGCCCTGTTTCATAGATAATCGTACACCGAGCGGGGACCATGCGTGTTGTCTACTACATTGTTGGAAAAGCTGCTTTCAAGGTTCTATTCTTCATCTTTTAGACGGCACTATGGCATGACAGTTACAGTCGAAAAACTTTGCTGCGTTTCTTATTAATTCTTATTAGTAAAAACTTTTCAGAAATGTGAATACACGAAAAGCGAATATGTAAACGACGTAGCTCCATTGATACCGGAGAGAATATTCGACTTCCGGCGATAATGGCTGCGTCTTTTAGCTCAAGACACGATTGCTGATATCCTACCTTCTATTTCTTTCTTTTTTCACTTTTTAAAATAAAAATGCACTTGCGTAGTTAAGATATCGCTTCGATATACCATGAACAACATTGCAACAGAAGCTTTACATACCTACTTACGATGAAGTAATAAAGCGGCTTCTAAACTTTATAATCGCTTCCGCGTAAGTGCTAAGATAGCCCTGTCGTTAACATATAAGTCAATATGCAAGGAATGCATAACTTGCGTTCGTTTAGCATCATAGAGCGCGGTTCACACTAACGATTTTTTGAATTTTTGAATATACAATGCGACGTAGCGTACCTAATATTACTGGAATGGCTTAATTTTAGCTTATATTTTTGTTCGATTCAATTTATAAAATATTAAAACAACTAAGTAAATAAACACCGCTTTGCATTTGTTATGCATGTGAACTAGTTTATAGGAGACATGTATAAATTAGGTCTACTCAGAAAGATAGATATTATGTGCGTGATTACACCGCATCTTTAGGTAAAACGAGTGTCAGAGTCTGCCTGTCTTAGCTATGTCTTAGGTCTCTTGTCGTCAGAACAGGCAAGTAAATATGCAACATAAATGTTCATTATACCACTAGCATAATTTATGTTATAATATCAAAAAACGCCGACAGGACTAACAAAATAAATATTAAAAGAATGATACGATAAGACAACCTTGAGACAAAGTAATTGGAAGAAAAATGGTCAATCGTGAGTCGTAGTGAGAACTCGGGAATTTCCTTTCCGAGGAACTTAAAAAAAAATATAACATTATAAAGAGAATTATAAATGTAACAGAAATACAAATATGACTGGGCTTGTGTGTAGGATGATACGTGATAAGAATGAGTAACTGAGGTTAAAATTTGAAATAAAGATGAATGGCAGAAGAAGAAAAATTGGATAAGGGAACACCAGCTTAAGCCAATTTATTAATCTGAAATACTACACAACCCGTCGATTTCTCAGTTGCTGTTAATTAAAACCTTATTTTACATTGAGTTTAGTAAAATGTTGGTAATATTAATTTGATTTAAATTAATTAATTAAATAATTAATTAATTAATTATTCTTAGTTTATTCCACCGTCGCGTTGGTCGAAAACATATCTTTTAAAACAGTTACAACCTGGAATTTAAAAATCTACACACCCATGCCTAAAGGTTTTTAATAAAAATAAAAAATTTACCTTTTTTTTGACAATTTTTTTATTATGCTTCTTAATAACATACTTTTAAATTATAATTTACATACTTTATACTTTATTGTTATCCATTACATACATATTCTACAAAAAATATAGCCCTGACTCCTGAACTGGTGTTACCCGTGTGCCAGAAGTCAGAATTTACATACATATTTAAAAATATAAATACCGAAAGAAGTTCCAGATAGTTAGTGGTAGAGCTTTGTGCAAGCTTGTCTGGGTAGGTACCACCCACTCATCAGATATTCTACTGCAAAACAGCAGTACTTGGTACTATTGTGTTTCGGTTTGAAGGGTGAGTAAGTATTAAGCATGCCCATAATGTTGGTGCCATAAGGTTTTTGAAGTTATTGTTACGAATTCTGAGTAATTTTCTAACTAATACGTATTATATTTCTTATTTTTCCGTGAATATTTCGTACTTCTGTTGTCTGCACTCAACCTCAAGTCCAACACGACTTTTGTATTCAAACTTGTAGGCCATTAGGCTCGTGTACATATATTGCATTCGATAAAATAATCGAAGCGAATCCAAACTTCGCTTTTTTAGCAATTTCTACACATTAAGTTAATTATAAAACGGAAACAAATTTATATTTGTTCTAAAAAAATGTATCGTAGTCGATTGTCAGTCTGTATATTTTACTTTTATGTTTATACAAAGTCTATTCTAAATAACCTACATATGTTTTCTTTGAACAAAGAGACAAGCATATGAAACTATCTGATGCTAATTAGTCACCTTCGCCCATAGATACTGGTACTGTAAAGTTTACTAACTACTTGCTACAAACGTCAACTATAAAATCTTTGATGTGACGTCCCTTGTGCCTATAATTAAATTGCCTCACTCACCCTTCAAATCGAACCACAGCAATAGATATTGTTTGACCATAGAATAATTAGTGAGAGTTATCGTTGCCTTTAAATCTTGAGTGCTTACCTGTTTCTAATCTATTATGACAAAAAATCGGAACGAAAGATAATTTAGAACACATTGTCATTAAAAACGCATCCATCATGAAAAACCAGAATTAATAAAAAAAACGTATACAAGGAAAGTTTGTACATAAATACATTTTCAGTAAATGTAATTAATTATTATATCAGATAAATAAGTATATATTTATATCAGATATAATATAATTTAATATACTAAAATTAAAAAGTGCAATTTTATTGAACTGTCGAGAAGCATACTCAAATTAATGTTAAAGTATAATTTAATTAGTTAAAGCAGTTATTTTATACTTTATTACAGTATAATTTATAGTGAACGAAACACTTGTTTATGAATAATATTGAGACAATAACTAAGTGAGCAAAGGCAAACGTTGACGCGATCACAGTAGTTGCGTCCTTGTAATTATGCCGTAATTCAGGGAGGCACCATAAAAGACGAAGTTAAAAAGTACAGATTTAATAAAAATGCAAAAGCAAGTGTAATATAATATTAAGATATAATTATATATTAAATATCTGACTCTATTTTAGGCTAGGTGTTAACAAGAGATACCGACTAAAGCTAAAAATAATTTATTCGATACGTCTCCTATGTACGATGTTTTCACTTTATTAATGTGTCTTCCCTAACACGCTTATATACAATTTGCTTCTGATTCATACTGTATAATTATGAATATTAATAACTGAATTCATAATGAACTCCCTTATTTTGAATAACCGAAAACTTTAGCTGAATATTTATTCCTATCAGTGTACAGAAGCATAATCATTTCAATAAAATTACTTCATATGGTTCAATTATTTATATTATTAAATTATTTATTTAAAAGTCGATTTCGAAGTCGAAAAAGAGATTTACTTCCATAAATATTGTACAAAGAATATTTACCCTTACTGTATTATAATTTTAAACCATTGCAATGTAATACATAAAATATTTGGGGAAACAAACAAAAAATATATAGATATTTCGTCTCAATAGTGTCGCAACTCGACCACACGCGTTACTAAATAATTATTATAAATAATTTATTTTTAATTATTGGTAAATTTTTTTAGTAACGCATTAGGTTTATATGAATTATATTGAACATTACACTCCAAAGTCAAATACTACAAATTTGACAGTTATTTGATTATCTCGTTTACACTCTTTATTGGCTCTTATGATTGGAAGGAATGATGCATGACTCGTTTGTATAGTGTCGAGTAATATGTCGTCATATCAATGGTGTGCAAAGGTATTTATTTTATTTCCAAAATATATTGGTCATATCTATGTTCATCTATGATCATTCATTCATTCATTCATATTCTTTTTAGCCCAATATTAAGTATAATTAGTGATACATGAATCATTTTAAAATGCTGACATGTTTTATACAACCCATTCGTTTCAAACAAGTTAAATTATGGAGTTCATCGTTAATAGTTGAAGTTTTCAAGTAGCCTGCAATATTAACTTTGTAAATAATTTAAAGAAAACCACTCAATGAATATAAAGAACCAGCACATGAAGAACTTTCCTATTTCAAAAATTAAAAAAATATTAACTTAGCGATTACGTACACCTGTGTAAGAAAGAGATAACAAATCGATCGATAGTTTGCTTAGACATTAAGTGGCAACCACTGCATTGACCTCATTATTTAGGTGTTTCTTTACTGCAGTACAGCAGATTAGCGAAGTTAATGAAAAATAATTAATATTGTACACGTGAAACGATAATGGATTTTTAATTATACACAAAACTCTGTAAATACCTTAAGACTATCAAAAAAAAAACTAAATTACCTAGAGAGCTCTCAGAGTTTCTAATAATTAATAAAGTATTATTTATGGATCTTTTTAATAATTATTTAATATATTGAGGCTGTAAAATTTGCATTGAAAATTATAAAAAACTTATTGATGTTGTAAATCTCTTTATTGCACGTAAATGATTACAAGAGAATTAAAACAATGAAAGTGAACAAAAGCTTATCCCGTTAACAATAAAAGATCTCTTCCAGCCAACCTTTGAGGTAATGAGAGGTGAAATAAATAAATCAATATGATAGACAAAATAATAAAAGTATTGTTATTGCAGTATCTATATTGCAATAAAAAATGTAAAAAACGTAGTGTTGGCTTTTAGACCATAATAAACAATAAATAAAAATGTCAAAATAATACAACACGATTTTAAAGAATCTTATAAAATATTAAATAATAAAAAATAACTAAATTAAAAAACTAACTTATTTAACATTTTTAAATAAGATCTAGCAAAAAAATCCCGCTCAATTAAACTAATTTAACGCTTCTTCTGCGGACAGTAATGATCTACTTATTATATATGTACATTATCTAGTAATATATTACACTTATTATAACAACTAGCTGTTTCCCGCGGCTTCGCACGCGCTTAAGTTTAAGTAAAGCATAAATTATTCTTTGCAAGTCTATGATTTGAAAGTAAGAACCTCATTCTGCTTAGAAAAAAGTGTAATATGGGTGTTTTTTTTAATTTTAGATTGATGATTCCTTTAGTAATCATCATTGAACTTACTGTGAATCTCTGTAGTTTGACTTTATATGTTTTATAGTGACCTAAATAAGTTGAAGAAAAAAATATTTTATACATGTCTTCCGATATATTCTGTTGCTTAAACAAAACAAACACAAATAGTAAATTTCAAGCAGATCAGATGACTTATATAATTGTTAAACTAATTTTTATACCCCATTTGTCCGGTTTGGGGCTTAATTTCCAAAAATGACGAAATACGTATGCATTTATTTTTTCCTAGAAGCTTTAATCTATACTAATATTATAAGAGGAAAGATTTGACTTTTTGTTTGTTTGTTTATTTGTTACGATTTAAAACAAAAACTACTGGACCGATTTTAAAAATTCTTTCACCATTAGAACATCATCTTATATATTATATTTTCAAAAAAAAATAGAGATCCTCACCTAAAATGGTACAATGTAACCCAAGGTATCAAAATGTTGCCTATAAAGGTCATTATTTTGCGTGCGCTGCGAAAACTATTGACGATATATAAAATAGTGTCCTATATGTTAATAGTACTCATGATTGCTCATAAAAAGTCCGCAATGGTGTATACCTAACTATTATAGTTAAGCTACAATAACAGTTTTTGTTTAAATTATTAAGTTCAAATACGGGTGGAATCTAATAGTGGTAATATTGGTATCATGTTATTAATCCTTATCCATTTAAATGGTTTGATAATTAAGGTTGATTGCACGTGTAAATTCCACTTTAAATTATTCGGACACTTTAAGCTATGACGGGTATAAAAATTCTCTAAGTAAGAAAAAAGTCACGGTTTGAACAAACTGTAGCTATACTACGTTTAATCTATTTAACAAATACTTATTTACGTATTTACGGTAAATAATCGTTTTTAAAAATTTTGCGGACGAAGTCTCGGGTGAAGTGCTAGTATTAAATATATTTCTTATTACTTCACTTCAAAAATAACGGACTCCCCATATAAACTTACAACCCCTATTTACCCTTTAAGGTGGTGAATTTTGATAAACGTTACAATACTTATTTATTTATTTCTAACCAGAAGCTTTTATATGAAATTTCATGATATATATAGAAAAGTAGTATATGTAGTATATCAGTTGTCTGGTTTCCATAGTATATACAAGCTCTGCTTAGCTTGGGATCAGATGGCCGTGTGTGAATAATGTCCCAGGATATTATTATTATTCTAACTTTGAAAATGACGGATTTTCATACAACCGCTCATTTCTTATTTTACTCATTTAGGGGTGGAATTTCCTAAATTCCTCCCTTAGTAGATGCTTACATCATTAAATGTATCAGCTGTCAAAACTTCAAGTTTCTAACTCTTGTGATTTGGGCTCTGCGTTAATGAATCAGTCAGAACAAATAATTATTATATGCATATGTATGTATAGATTACAACAAAAATACGAATTTTTTCATAACGTTTGATAGACGCAACCGATTTTAATGAAATAAAGACTAATCGGAATCTTGAAAATACATCTTACAATGATTCAGTTATTTCAATCGATAATTTTTAGCCGTTTCGAAGATGAGCCTGGACAAACAGACTGACAGACAAACTAAAATTTTAAAAGTGCTTGTATTGGTTAATCGCAAAAAGCCATATAAACTTTAAGAGACAGTGATTTGGAAATCACAGACAGACACTTCAATTTTATTTATATGTATAGAGAAGAACCCTTTTGTAATAAGTGGTTTGGAGAATAGTCCAAAATGTATTTAATATATATATCCAAATATTTTTCATTGTCGAACAAGAATTAAAATTTTGTTATTCAGCATTTGTCTTAATTAGACATAAAAGATATAACTTGGGAGTAGGTCAACCAAATATTAAAAGTATTTGTTCAATGCATAATAGTACACAGACGGCGAATTGACAGGCAGACGGGCGTATTTGACAAGAGTTCTGGATCGTATCAACGACAAGAAATTATACAATGTTATATAGCGAACATTTCATTATGGCTTAAGTAGGCATCCGCAACTGCATTTTAAAAGTTTACCGGAGACCTCATTAAGCTGGATACATAATAGAGTGGATCCAGTGTTGAAGTGAGCGTATGTATGCGTTGGCAGGCGCGACGAACGGCCGCTCAGGGCGCACTCGACCCATCAACCCTACCTACAGCGAGGACTCAGTGGCCGAGACGGCGCTCTCCAAGAAAAACTCCGACGGTAAGAGCTAAAGAGGAAATACATTTCCATCTTAAATAAAACCTCTTCGTCTAACGACATGCTCTCACTGTCGCTTCCGAGTAGAAAATGATTATAAACGTGATTATATATAAAAATATGCGTTGTAACTGTAGCGGTAATATCTACTTTTTAGGCAAATAACTAGAATAATACATACTAAATTATTATAATACTAAATTTCAATCAAAATTTCAACTTATCCTTTTCTTTTAAGGGATTTGTAAATATTTTCGTATCTAAAGTATATTTCTTAATCTTATAGAACGACATATATCTCGAACGAACTAATAGATATATGTAAGTATATAATAACTAGGTTATTAATTATAATAATAATATAATATTTAATTATAAATGCGCATCTATCTATCACTGGATTGTTTAGCATCAGTAATTAATTAATTATTGGCTGCATTAACACGTGAAATGATAAACATAATGTATGAAGTTAACTGACTACTTACTTTAAGTTATATTTAATAAAATTAACTATTATTATGGAACAAACTCACATTCAATATGTCATTTATTTCGTAACTAAAAACATTTTAGTATCTAATATTTAACTAGAATGAAGAAAATCACAAGTAACCTAAATGAAATATTTATTTAATGTATTATTTGCAGGTAGTTTGTGTTCATTTGTTTTTGAGTAATAAATACAAAAACTTAAACAATAATAAAACTAATAAAACAAATTTACTATATCAAATAACGTAAACCAGAATTATAAAATTAAAATTGGAATTTGACAATTGGACTATTTGCAACCGGTAAGTATTATCGCCGGCTAATATGAACCAAATTTCAGATAAACTAACAAACGATATTTAAGTAACTAACCGGCTTAAATATCAGTTGTAAGCTTAGACCCACAGAAACATACGTGTTAACTTCTTTTGTTAAGTGAAGTTAATTAAGGCTTGTTAAATTAATAAAGTGTTTTTTGCGCGGGTTCGCGCGAGAAAAGGCGTGAGAATTGCGCAAATCGCCCTATTAAAAGTTTCCGCCAAATTTCTGCTTTCAAAATTATTTTTAAATATAAGGCGTTTTTGACGTCATTTATCGGGTATTGTTATAAAAAATATAAACTAAAAAGAACCAGGAAAATTACAAGAGCCGGTACTGGCGAGGCTTAAGTAACTTTATCTCTCGCCTGAATGACAATAAATATGTAGCGATATCTATCTCGCCACATACGAAAACTAAAAACTGGCGTATCCTACATCGCGATATTAAAGTTATCCGAGCGATTGAACATATATACAAGAACCCGACAACAACCGTCAGGCAGTAGCCCAACAGACTAACACCCGTCTGGTCGGAGGATCCTCCCTTTTCAATGGTGGATGAGGAACTTTACACCCTGTTCCTCCCAACACCAAAAATATAACACAATAATACAAAGGGAAAAGGAATAAAAGGAACGGCGAACTAATAATAATATAAATTTAGCCTTAGCTTTATAAATCCTATAAAAAATGTAAACAATTAATAATAATGTTTATTATTATATTAATTTAAATGAATTCAGTATCAATGAATGTTGTATGAAATGCATGACTTCATTAGCTTTCACGAACACATAATTATCACAACTTGAGCAATACTTAGCGCTCTAAATCTACCTCAGATTCTTGTCGAATTCGTAAACACATAACTAAATCTCACACATAACAACAAACACGTTAATAAATTCTTTAATTAAAATGACTGGTACAAAATCAGTATAGAATAAAGAGTTCACATAATTAGAAATATGATACTTACAAATTAAAATTACCTTACTATAATATGTTTGTATGAATTAAGGAAAAACTATAATATTTGTATATTATGTACTAACAAATGTACTCGTACTAAACATACACTTTAACCCTTTACGGCAGATAAAATATACCTGAAACCTTTATAGCTTATAGACTTTTTTTCACTATTCAATAATATCTCTCGATATTTCAGGATACACTCTCTCATACTCTCAGTTAATTACTAATTATAAAACAATATATTATAATTTAACTTATTTAACTTTCTTTTCAATAAATTTAATTAACGTGGCTTAATCACGTTATTATTATTATAAACTAGCCGGATATATTAATTAAACGTTGCTTTTTAAACTTTTCCATGCAAATAATTCTATAAAAGTTATTTATAACATGATTATATGAACGCTCTAACAATATGCGTAGATAGATAGTAAGCAGTGTCATATTCTCATGTGTACTTTGATCAAATCAAGGAAGTACAAATCGTATTCAGCTGTTGTATTAATAGCATTTGTATTATAGTTTAAATACTTCTATATAATATTTATACAACGTAACATAACCGGCATCAAAGTGTAAATAATTTCCGCTCTATCGGTTGGATGAACCTGATATAAAATTTAGTTGCCAGATTGAACGGCTTTGCAAAAATTGATTATATTTAGTTGAGTTCTATTTTGCGAGATTCTTTTTTCTAATTTAACGAGTAACAATAAAAAAAATTTACACTAAAACCATTCTACTGTTATTTATTATAATGTTATTATTAGTCGCTGTAAAAAATAATTATTTAATCGATTTGGGTAAAAAGTTGCTTTTCAAATAAAAATCATGTATTGCTATTTAATATTAAATAGTGATTGCACTGTTGATAATACTTAAAATATGCTAGAATTCATTATATTAAACAAATATGTTAAAAATTAAACCAGAACCTTTCCAATCTGCTTTTGCTATATGCTTTCAATAATAGCTTGGATAATATTTACGCGTTTTGATATTTCCTCGTGCCCTGAACCAAACCGTAAATGAACAGCGCTGTTAAAATGCAATTGTGGTAATAAATAACAATATAATTTGTTATTTATGTAAATTTGGTATCGACGTGATGAAATAGAATAAATATATAATAGGTAAAAATTGATTTAATCTAAATCACAACATTAATCTAAACTTTATTTTCTTTGAAAATTTATTTTGATGATGCATAATAATTAGGATTTATTAGTTATTTCTCTTGCTTTTTATATTTAATTTATGTTATAAACTATTACAAATTGACTAATAATAATACTCTTGCTTTTAGTAAATTTTATATTACGATTATGTTTATTCAAATTTGAAATATATAAAGAAAGCAATAATAGAAATATTTTTATTATGTGTGTTTTGTAAATGATATTTTTATAAGGAAACTATTAATATATAATTTTGTAATAATTTATTATATCAAAGTTATTTGGTTGAGTAAAGTTATAACTGACATGTATATTACAAGAGTCCAAAGCTCGCCGTGCGACGTCTGCCCGCGCCGCCGTTCCAAGTCCATTATCTTGTTTCAGAAGTTTAATTGAATATTACGTTTTGATGCAGACGAGGACGAGGAGCCGCGTTGCGTCACGTTGACACCGCGTCACAAAGCTGCCATTCGATTTATTAGAAAGGTACGTAATCAAATATTGTTTTACTTATTTTGTTTTAAGTAATTTATCCATTACAACAGTCAACAATAACACTTTACATTTACCAGGGACTAAAAATAAATAGAAAATCTGAAAAATAAATTGTATTAAGACAACAAAGTCTTTTGTTTTTAGCGTAAATTTGTAATGCTAGCTAATTAATTGGTAGACTGGATTCGATAATTATTGTGCAGCGAACATTACAAAACTAGCTATAAGCAAAGTCGAATTAAATCATTTTATTACTAATTGCTAGCTGATTTAACTGAAACAAATAGGTTTGATCCACACTGATGATATGGCCTTAAACTGCGTGCAATGTTGACGTTTTGGGTACAGTAAGACAATTCGTTATTTTATAAGAACATAAATATTTGAAATCTGGTATCATATTTATTATATTAGTAAATGTTGCAGTGTGATTGAAATTTTGATTGAATTGCTATTATAATTGAAATTAATCATTTAGATGATTGCACACATATATAACTATATTATATTAATTACCCTTTTAATAAGTTTATATGTGTAGGTACTATTTTTAAATGATGGTTGAGGATAAGCTTTGTCTTTCGGCTTTTCTATGCATATGGTATATATCATTTTGAATTGAATTTGTATGACATTTGGAATTGTAACTGCTAATATCATATCAATGTGATAGATATTTCTAATATTATGAAATTTTAAAATAAAAGACAATATTTTTTTGTTAAAAACGTCAGGTCACAAAAACCTTTGGTCTCATGTTGATGATACGACACGTCCGACGCATAAGATCTTTATATGTTGTTGTTAATTTTTAATGGTCAATTTTTTTAAACCCCTAATATAGAATAAATCTTTAGAGTTTATAGAATTTACGTTACATAATATTTTATTATCCCCTTTTCTCCATGAAAAAGTACAAATTTAAAAATAACATTAAAGCACATATAAACTAATTGTGTCGGAAATATTGATTTTCTACGAGTTTATACATCTTGTTTGTTTTTAATGCTCTAATTTACTTACTGCTTAATCTAGATAGATCAATATTTAAAGGTATTTCAATGGCGTTAGCTTAAAAATGAAGAAATAAGGTCTGTTATAAAAGAAATTCAGTTCACCTTCTAACCTTTACATTATTAATAAGATGGGTGAAAGAGCGAAGTGAAGTAGTCTTCGAGTCGCACTTAATTATTTAGCTGTTTACAATGTCCAAACTTTATAGCTTGACCCAAGTTTTCTTTTGAACCTTACTCTGTTTTCGGTACTGTGATACGTGATTGCTTTTTTATTACTTTTCACCCAAACCTGGGACTAGCTTCGTAAGAATTTCTACTTACGTAAGCCCGAATTTGCGCCAGATGTTTTATAATTAGTATACAGATTAAAAAAAACAATCTCGCAGTTTTAAGACATTGCCAATAAATTACCTATTTAAGACCGATCGATCGATTTCTTTTTATACGAGGTGAATAAAAAAGAATTCATGTATTAAAACGCAAGGTTAAAACATTTAAAAGATATAAACGTAGGTTTGCAAAAATAGAACATGAATGAAAATACTATTTATAGACCAAGACCACGTGTCATTTCGCTTTGTCTAATCGAACTTAGAATTAAATTTATGACTTTATAAGTGCGTCTTGTGGAATTCTAACAGATGAAGTATTTTGTCGCCCGACGTAAATTTAAGGAAGCATTAAAGCCCTACGACGTTAAGGATGTTATCGAACAGTATTCCGCGGGACACGTCGATCTGCTGGGGCGAGTGAAAAACGTCCAGACTAGGTAGTACACTTCAGGGTTACATTTCAGGCCATGACACTCCACATCTATACGTATAATCGATTGGTTAAAAATCAATAGTAAATTATTTTCTTGAAATCATTAATTACAATAAGTAAGATTTATAATATACAGTAGCTACTATTGATTTACATAACTGTTACGCTTATTCGTATAGATTTAACGTCCCTTCTCGACACTATTCTACGAACCCTTAAACATTTGCACTTTAGTGTATGTTACTCTTTGAACCTTAAACCCTTTCTTGTCTGGAAAATACTTTTAGAACTCTAGTTCAGTAGAAATATTTGCTTGAACTCTAAAATATATTACAAATGTTTTAAGTAGCTCGATTTACGTAGTGGTGTGATGTTATATTTAAGTATCGTCTACTTATACAAGAAATCTATTTTTAAGCACCGCTGAAAATCTTCAGTAACAATAAAGAGTATTATATATATATATATATATATATATATATATATATATATATATATATATATATATATATCCCTTTGTTTGATATTGTTTATTACATGAACGTTTTCAGTGGGTACATAATTCGTGTTTGTATGAAAATTAATATTTGTCACATATACGTAGCATACATGTCTTACTTGTCGCAATTTATTCGTGAGTTCGATAGCGTTTATTTTGTAAGCATGACTTTAACACTACTGGAAACGGATTAAAATTATCCTGTAAATGAGAATACTCATATATTTAAGTTCCTTTGCCATATGCTACAAAACAATCTTTCATCGGCTTGTAAGTAGGCACAAACATACCGTATCGCTCAAACTTTGACACCTCGAGCTAGAAATAGCATGAAGCTCCAAGACCGAATGGTCGAACTTATGTTGTATCCGAGCTCTATTAAGATAACATTATGACGTTATTTGAAAATTACAGGAATAACTCTAAAGCAATTATATACCTTAAATATAAAAACGGAAACTTATCTAAAATGTCTTACTATATAATGAGCATATACCTAAATAAGGTGATTCCCGATAAATAAATTCGACATAAGGATTTTATTATTTCCGTTCAGCTCAAGTATTTTGTCGCACGCAAGAGATTTAGAGAAGCCTTGAAACCTTACGACGTGAAAGATGTGATAGAACAATACTCTTCGGGGCACGCCGATCTTCTTAATCGTACCAAGAACCTTCAGTACAGGTGAGATACGGGATTAAAATAATTTTCACCAATGGTCAAGCTTGAACGTGACGTGCCAACGATGTTCAGCTCCAGAGCTGACTACATTTGTTTCAAGAATTCGTCTTTTAAAATAAGTTGTATCTACCTATTATTATCCTATTAATATATGATACAAACTATAACTAAACAAATGCTTTTTAGAGATTACGTTATATATTTATCAAAAACTAAACATTTGGTACGTAAAAAATATTAATAATAAAATTGATTATAACATACTATTACAATATCACTTTACAACTTTTACTAAATTTATTAAACGCATTTTACTAAATGTCAATGATAAGTTAAGAATGAAATAATGAAATAATTTTGTTTGTTCCTACTTATTTTTTAATAAAAGAAATCCGTTTTGCTTTGTTTTTGAGCATAAAAACGTTTTTCCATCTTGTATTATTCCATGAAACTGTAATTTTCCGTTCACTTGTCTACAGATTTAGCTTCCTTTTAAAGCACAACTTTTATTTTTATTTACAAACACGAGTTAACTAAGCATAGTAAGTGTAGATTTTTACAATCTATTCAAGTCCGCTTTGTTCATCGCACTTCCTTTGCACAAAATAATATATTTGTTTGCAAGTTTGGCGAATAATTACAATATAAGGTTAATTGACTTAAAAAAGAGTAAAAGTGAAAACATATTTCGTTACTGTTAGTACAAAAGGGCGAATATAAAAATTAAGATCCTGCAAAATGTTGTGTATGTTACTGATATTTTTCTATTTATGAATTGAACTCTCTCTTCCCCGTCACTCTATTCGCTTTAAATGTATTTCTTCCGTAAATGCCGTAACTGCTTGGTCTGTCCCAAAAATCAGGCTACCTCTACGTCATTATTTTTAAAGTTAGTTTTAGCCACGATGAGGTAACTGAGTTATTTTCGCATTTATTAAGAAATAGCATTTACATAGAGTTATACCATAGAGGTAACTAAGAAATAAATAAAATTCATATATGTTCCTGAAAGATATGAATATAGTTATACTCCTTGGTTATACTAATAAAATAAGGAATTATTCAAGTATTAAGCTCTCCATGACCCTTTGCTCTAACAGTAGCCTTTTATTATAAAGAATACGAAACTCATAAAAAAGAGACATTTAATTTGTAAGACAAAAGCTTAAAACCACTTGTGACTACTCCGTTTCGTATTCGAATTATTTTTTGCTATAGTTAATAATTTCACCAAAACCAAATCAATTCTAAATAATGATTGCAAATTTAAACTATTGTTATTGTTATCATTGTACAGAGAAATCCGCTTTCAAGGAGCTCTTGTTTTGTGGTTAGTTTTGGCATAGAAGAGTAAACAAATGTTATTATTGCCGATGTTTTCACGTCTACTCAATCTTGTTAAGATTTCATAATTATGGCATTTATTATTTTACAATGTAATAAAAACGATATATAGCTTTTTTAAAGTATTTTATTATTCTCATTAATACATATTCTACAGGTTAGACCAAATTCTTGGCAAGCAAGGCTCAAAGGCTAAAGATGTCTACGCTTCTAAGATTAGCTTAGCTTCCAGAGTAGTTAAAATTGAAAGACAAGTAAGTTCTTAACTTATATAATTCTAATGATATCATATCGAGACAAAATGTGATCTTTAATATATGTTTAGGTAGATGACATAGAGAGTAAGTTGGATCATTTATTAGAAATGTACGAAGAAGATAGACGATCTATACGAGGTATTCGTAATGATATGAATGGAGGCGGAGAAAGCGGGACATCTGGAAATGTTCAGCTCAGATTACGGCCAGCATTGACTGAGAAACAATATTCGGAACCGAACTCACCCGTGTCACGTACCTTCGAACAACCCGTCCCAGCCTCAGCGCCGCCGGTACCGTACAAACGGCCCATGAATCGGGGCTACTCCGACCTAGGCACCAGATTCATGAAAAAGAGAGTCATCGTTAAGTAAGCGCCTCCACTCGATTTAATAGCATGTTATATATATATATATATATATATATATAATATATATATATATATATATATAATATATATATATATATATATATATATTATATTAATAGCTTCGAATAGTTCCAGCAACGTTCAACTTTATTGCTACACCCTCGTAGCTCAAAATGTGATATTGTACAGTATACTATATCAATACATAGGCTACCTTACGTAAAAATATATATCGACTAACGAAGTGAAACAAAAAACAAACTCTCCAGCTTTATATAATAATAGTAGATGTCTAATTCTTATACGCTTACTTATAAATAAAACGATTAGGAACTGTAACATATATGTGATACAATTTTTTTAGAACAGCGTCAAGCCGATGCGAAGAGTCACCGAAAGACGATGAAGTGGTTATAGTGGTACCCACGGATCGCGAGGATACCCCACCTCGTATAATAACCGACAGCTCAGGTATACTAATTATATAAATAATGCCAAACACAAAGTATATGCTTCATTAATATTAGCAACATACACCGTATCTTATTATTCATATAAAATGAAAAACGATGTACAATTTTCTTACTCATTTATATGTAAATACTTTATTATAAATACATTCTCAAGAATAACCTCACATCCATACAAAACACTAGAACGTTACATAACAATACAAAATATATTTCAACGTTATTGTAAGTCATAAATATTAACGTGTTAACATGCTTTTTAATACTTCATCTTTAACATCGAGTATGCTACATTATCCTCTTGTTACATGAGGTTTTTTAAAATTCATAAAGCAACCCGTACTACACTTTACGGAATGTTTGTATTGTCTGCATAGGAGCAGATAATTTCACGCAACTCGTGTAGAATAATAAATATTTAATGTAAAGATTTTGCTACAAAAATGATATCTGTTAAAATAAAAACACATTTAACCAATTAAACGTCGTTGCCATAGGTATAAATATGCGAATATTACAAAATTGCAGCATCTTATGAAGACTATTCGTCGTCGACTTCTCTCTGACCGACGTCTTGGGACAGCCCAATTCTTATCGGCCGTCGTCGGCTGCGTGAGTCCTGATCCATCCCCTTTTGATGTGTGGAATGTGTTCTCGTATATTAGTATATCTGTGCCCTGTGCCCTCCCATTCGCTCCTACCTTATGAATGCTCATAATTATGGTGTTGTATTTAGATTTACGATATTTCGCATTTTGTCTTTTTTTGAATACGTATCGTTATTGTTATATGTATATTTTACTACATATCTTTTTATAAAAAAAAAATGACAATTTTTACACGATTTTATGATTAAATTCTGATGGAATAAAATTTAAGTCAACGTCATAAAAAAAATCCATGGATTAAATTGGTGTTAGTTTGTAGTACGTACCAGTAAATACTGAACTGTGGTACTTTGCAATTTCGTTTAGTTTCATTTCTTTATCTCTATAAAGACGTTTTTTTTTTGTTTTTTTTTATTTTAGCATGTTATGTAATCCTGTTGAAAGTAGTGATTGTGTTAATTATATAAAAATAAGTTTTATGGTTTATTAAGGGTAAATGATTGTTGAAAATGTCATTAAACTTTTTCCGAACTAGACTTTAATATAATATTTCAATTGATTACATGTTTCTAAATAAAATGTCACAAAGATAAATTGCATTCGCAATAAAAACGTTATGATTATAGGAACTATTTCTACTCAGTGACCGCCGACTCTCGGAGCTTTTATTAAGCAATGAGTGTAAACCTTGCCCGATATGGGCATGGTTTAATGCAATATTTCAAATACAAACATTTTAAAATTATATTTCATATTCAAACAAATACATTTAATTCGATATTTTCACAATGGGACATAAAAACATAAATAGGTACTCAGTAATGAAAGAAAACATTTAATCTAATTCAATATTTTTAGTAATTACATTCTACTTTTTGTAAAACATTTAAATTAAATTTGATGCCAAGTTGTTACATTGCAGAGGTATGTGCAAGCTGTTCGGTAGAGGTAGAGGTAGAGCCGGGCGGCTCGGGGAGCTCCGCGTCGCAGTCGTGGTGCGAAGTGGAACCGGCGGACGAGCGTGGTTACGGCTCCGGCGATTCACTCGCCGAGGACGCAGCTTTACTGGGCGACGCTATTCAGACAGAACATCCTCCGCGCATTATGCGGGCCCAGATTCGAGACGTGGCTGTCGATCTTCACCTCCTGCGGCCTGATGTATGAGTCGAGCGTCAACCTCAGTCGTCTGTTCGAAATCGATACGATAGTGTGTGCTCTGTGTTAAATTATTCGCACAGTGTTTATTCCTGTCACGATTTTTTAATGAAGCTATTAAGCCTACCTTTACATATGAGGGCATGAGTCTGGTGCAGTGCGACTGTAATGAACTTTACAACGATTTACATATATAATGTGGTTAATTTAAGTAATTGATTCCACTCGTTTAAGGTATTGTATAAAGACCAAAGACTCGATTAAAAAAGTTTAAAATAGTAAATACGCTTAAATTGTCCTATTGCTTATAAATAGCTTACAATACCTGTAGACGGAGGCTTTTAACTTTACATACATAAATAGTAAGATGTAAATATAAAATATTGCGTTAATATTATACTTGAATAAACTGGTTTAGTTTAGTTAAATATACGCTTGTCGTAACCAAACTTCTAATCATAAAATCATTAATAACGTTGTACCTAACATCGCTAAGATTAAAATATACCTAAACATGTTATTTTTTTGGTTAAAAAATTACTAGTTCAAAGATTATTTATTTATCATTAAAATTTATTTTGCAATTTTATACTCGGTAATTCTTAAGCGAATATAATTATTACATTATTAATCGCTAAGAAACGTTAGTATATTAGTCATTTTCATAATTAATAATGGAAATGACTTTTTTTAATAATTACATTATTACGTTTTATAACTAAAAACGAAATTATTAAAATCATTATGACCTTTATATTTTATTTAGCTCGATAACTTAATACATTCATGTTAACAATTGAACTGTGATACGCTTTTCGAGTTATTAGTTATAACGGCACTAATAAGTAGAAATTAATAAATCTGGAATTGCGTTTAACTTAACATCTAGCTTTCTTATCTTTGCTCGTTACCTTTATCTTGGACGTTTATTTATAAAATTATTACATACGCCTCCGTGTATGAATTAACCTATTAATCGAAATAATGGAATCGAAAATCGTCCCTCTAAGCTATGTTTATTTTATGTCGGTTTTATATTTAAAAACTTGTTCTGCAATAAAACTGCATCATTGATTTATAATAAGGAGAAATGAAAGTGAATGTAAACTCTTAATTATAGAAAATATCATAATGGTTATATGCATTATCCGTCTTTTATGATTTCTAACAGTCAACTTAAAAACTCTAATACTACTTCTTATTTGATATGATTTTTTCATGTCATAGTAATAATTTTTTAATGGCTTATTTTATTTAAATCTCATTCAATCAAAACATTGTACGATGTACTTTTATACAGTTAAATTGCTTACGGAAAAGAACAAATTCCTAGATTCTATTAATTTTTGATGACCATAGTTAAGTTTAACTTCTTTTTTTTTGGGACCAATGTTACCAAGTAAAGAATTGAAAAATCAGATGGAATTGACTGTTTGGCAAATTTTTATTATTATTAATTTTCTATATTGCTACGTGACGGCCTTATTGTATGTATTTATATAAGAAACGAATTGTACAAAGGAAACGTAATGAATTAAAAGCGACTTACGATAGATGTGATGCAGATTTATTACATACGAGCTTAAAAGTTCTTCTTTAAAAATCGTAACCTTGTACCAATTTTCAAAAGTTTTGGACACGTTTCTTAAAATGCAGGGTAAACATTTGCCTAACATTCAAAATAATAGTAATTGTAAGTATTGTATAAATATGTATAAGTATTAAAAAGCGTTTAATAGCAACACACGCAGCCAGTTTTACTCTGGTACAAATATTTTAAATTTTAAGGCTTTTGCCTACTTCAGCGAAAAACAGATACAATGGGACCTAGTTCTGCCTATTAATTGTAATTGTGGTAAATGTCAATGATGTCAAGTGTGCAAACCGAAAATAAAACTCCTACTATAGATGGTGTAGAGTCAACCATAACTTCTTACTCAGTGGTCCAATATTATACCTATTATTAGAACCACATACCTTCAGACAATTTAAATCATTATAACAATTTATCTAATATTTCAATTTTAAATAATTAAATTCAATTTTAGATGCAATTTGTAAATGAACCAGTTGAATCTTATATTTAATATTTTTCAACTAAGAAATTTTAAATACGAGTAGTATGACCACAGTAAGCATTATTCTTCGAATCTATAAATAAAGTAGCCTGTACTGTAACTCCTATCTACACAATTATTTTTGTGATCAAGTATTTTAACAAAAATAATCTAATATACCTATTTAGATAGTTCTATTAGAAAAAAAACACAGTTATCTACCTCTAAGCAAAAAGAGGAATTGGTTTTACAAGCTTGATTAGAATTCAAAGTAAGAAAAGCTTTTTTTAGTATCAAAATATTTCATAAATTAATAATGAGAATATTTTTAACAGAAAATGTTCCTTATATGTTAAAACAATGTATCTTTTTTAAGTTTTAATCAACAAAATAGTCACATCTACTACATTTTCTTGCTTACTTTTTAAATCAAATAGAAAAAGGGAATTAGTGCTCCTTTATTATTAACTGTTACCTAATTAATTAATTTTACAAACGACCTAAACCTTTTCTCTGGTTCCTTACAATTTAAGACAAGAAGAAGTAAGACCTACCTAGAGATAAAACTCGTACAATAAATTTTACATAAATAAGTAATAAAGTATTCAATAAATTTATATTAAAATATGCTTAGCATAGAGACAATTTTTAAATTGTTACATAAATTTAATTACATATTTCAAATCACTGACTTTCTATTAGCAATATAGAATATAATTACATATTATTAAGTTTCAAAAATTTTAAATGCAAATTGCCTCTTATGGTACTTTTGACACGTAGCAAAGAAAAAGTATTTAAAAATATTTTTTCAGCTGTAAATAATTTACAAATGATTAAATAGAATTTTACCATCAGAAATAAATACATGTACAAATAAGTAGGTACATTTATTAAAATTCGCATTTTAGCTGCATTATTTACTACGATACGAACAAAATATAGCGCATAAACTTTTGTTATATAAAGCTGTTAATAAATCCTTTAAATTTTATTTGTAAAGTTGATTCATATTGTTAAATAATTTAAGCAATTATATTATATTTAATTTTTAAAATTGTTATGTATTCTGTTTATTTGAATAAATTGATTAATAGTCAAAAGATTCTTTTAATTTTATCCAACCTCATAAAAGATACTTTTTAAATACTTATTCTTTTTTATTAGTACGCGATATTTTTATTGAATCGTGAACCACTAGAAAAAATGGTTTTTATGTAATAATCTCGTCCCATTCCTCAGGCTTCATAAAAAAATCCACTAATGATAGAATAATGGTAGAAAAATAGAGGTTTATTTTATTTTAGTTAAACGCAGTGTGTATAAGGCTTACCTATTAATATATCACATAATAAAAATAAATGTTAGCGTAATTACCTTATAACAGTACAAAAAGAACCATGACTCGGCCTCTAGGCAATACTTTTCTATCTTAAAATATTATCCTAAAATATTTTTGTTCTACCACAGCGCAATTTTATTGTTAATTCCTATATATTATTTCTAAATATAATATACAAGAAATGTTAACAACATAATACCTAACTTTTACCCATGGGCTCTTAGCTGATGCGGGAGCCCCACATAGGCATAGGTTGCCTACATTGCCGAAAACATTGAAAAAGATTTTTTTACAAAATTAAATAAAAACCAATTCCAAAAAAATAGCATTTAATTCCAATAATAAATATTTCATATTTTTAATAAATAAATAAAATTATTGTTTTAATATTTACAACTTTATTCGGGTATACGTCCATTGAACAAGAAAGAATTACGTATTTACGAGGCATTTAAATTGTAATAAACTTTATTTAAAAAATTAAAACACTAGTAGGTATCTGTTGCCTTCATATCTGTTAAGAAATTGAATTTTATGAACAAAATTGTTTCTTTTAATAAGCCACACTGATATTATAAATTGAAACTAACGCTTTACTCGCGGCTTCGCTTGCGTTATAATTCAGAATTACTAAATACCAATTTCTTTTGATCTTTCTTCGAAAATGTAGGATTTTCAAACAAACTTTACCCTCTATTTTAAAATAAATTTTCAAAAAGCCTTCTTAAGTGCTCACCTTCTTAACTGTGTAAATAGAACTCTTATGCGAATTTTCGTAGCTTTCCGCAAATTTCGCTAGCCCCAGTAGTGTGACCGTACGTTGATATGTCAGTTAGCTGCGGGATCGCTTCCACATACTCATCCGCTACCCCTTTGCCTTTTTTTTATAGCATAAAGTGGTCACCAACGCCCATAGACATTAGCATTATAAGAGATGTTAACCATCGCTTACATCGCCAAGGCGCCACCAACCTTGGGAACTAAGCTGTTATGTCCCTTGTGCCTGTAATTACACAGGCTCACTCACCCTTCAAACCGGAACACAACAATACTAAATACTGCTGTTTTGCGGTAGAATATCTGATAAGTGGGTGGTACCTACCCAGACGAGCTTGCACAAAGCTCTACCACAAGTGAACAAAGCTCTACCTCTAGTGCCATGCTCGATTTCACTCCCAACGCTTTTCTCGTTAGTGCGTAAGACAGCGCGAGGTAATCCCAGCCTCCTCAAGACCGCCTGAAACAGAACATGCGAAAGCTCTATCATACGAAACTACGCCTTCCATGTCTCGTTCCTCTGGCTTCATCTGAACTATGATGAACACACAAAAGAAAACCTTGAAATTACTTTGCAATTACCTGCTGATTATCGTTGGCACGTATGTTCGCAGGTAAAATTTTCGTAATTCCCTATGTTACAATGAATGTAGGTAGATACTGAAAATGTTTCATACAACATTAATGAAAATATACAATCAGACGACTTGCGGCAGCCAAGCCAATTCTGAGGAGGACGGCAGCCGGGATGGCTTCGCGCTGCCGTACGCACTAGCGAGGAGTGCGAGGGGATGAAATTACCTTCGCCCCCTGAGGCGAGCTCCGCTGAGCCACGAGCGGGGTAGAGCACGGGAGGGGATGCATTATATCAACACGATCCCGCAGCCTCTCCAATCCATTTTAGTGGGTTCTTAAAGAGTGAAGTGAGTTAAAGGAAAAATATCAAATATAATCCAAGCCAATTAATGCCAATTAATAGGACAAATAGAAATATAAAACAAAAACCAAATTTGGAAAAACTATCTAAGATATTTTAAGACATTTAGTCATAAAACTAATAATTTGTTCCACTTCACCGTACTTATTTCCAGAGAGAACCGAAGTATTTTGTATCTGTGAATTCTATGATGTTTCATGTATATAATCTTGACATTGACAATGACAAGTTGACAACACATTTAGTTTATAAAGATGGACAATTAGTCAAATATGTAAGGAAAACTAATACCTATAATAATAAAACATTGTTAACTTGTTGTTATGCTAAAAAATAAAACGTTTATATCACATATTTATCATCATATCTTTGGAAAATAGTAGTTCAATATGGAATAGTATTTATATATAAAATGATCGTTGTATTTTACATATAAAAATAAAATAGACAGAAGAATAAATAAAGTAAGCACATACTCATAGCCGATAACGGTTAAATTGTTACTGGATACATAATAATAAATAATGCCTAGTCCATATGAAGAGGAACGTGTCTGGGAAGGATCAAATCAATATGAAGTAAGTGCGAAGTGTTATGATGCTTTCAAGCATTTTAATATAGTTTATATTTCGTATGGATATAAATAATTTCTCAGTTGGCCAGATTTTATTAGTTTCTTATTGCAGGATGAAGGAACTGAAGATGTCATTGATAATCCAGAAGAAGTGCTACAGGAATGCCTTGAAAAATTCAAAACTCCTGACTATATCATGGAACCTGGTATATTTGGTCAATTAAAGAGATACTTTCAAGCCGGAGGCAACCCAGAACAAGTCATTGAGCAACTGTCAATAAACTATAATGCTGTTGCCCAAATGGCCAATTTACTTGCTGAATGGCTTATATTAGGAGGTATGTTAATATTTAAATCCATAATTATTTTTTAGTTAAATATGCACACAGCTTTATATCACCTTATGCCTCACAATGGCTGACTAAATTTACAATACTTTGCTCTTTATAAGCACAGTAAATTAAAATAAATATGACAAATTGATCACTTCTCTATCTATGTATATATTTAATTATAATCAGATGAAAGTGTAGAGCTTATTATATTATAGTGTTCTCATTTCATGACTAAAAATATATTTACAAAGTGTTCACTTTAAATATTATATTAATTTACTTCCATGTTCAGGAGTTAAAGTGACGGAAGTTCAGGCCATGGTTGAAAATCATTTGAAGGATATGATTTTAAAAACATTCGATCCTAAAAAAGCAGATACGATTTTCACAGAAGAAGGTGAAGTGAGTGAAAAATTTATTTTCTTATTAAATTAACCACTTATATATAAAGCTGAAGAATTTGTTTCTTTGATCCAATGAAAATTATTTTTGTGTTGTATAGTCCTTTTATCGAGGAATCTAGGCTGATTTTTATTAATTATACGCGGTTGAAACCGTGGCCACAGCTAGTGTAACATATTATAGAAACATTTTTTCCTTGTAGACACCAGCTTGGCTCACAGAAATGATTGAACACCCAACATGGAGATCCTTAATTTATAGATTAGCTGAAGAATATCCTGACTGTCTTATGTTAAATTTTACTATAAAGGTGTGTAAGTTATTTTATTTGATACTATTAATGTCTATTGTAATTACTTCACAAATTCTCTTTGTGCAACTGCTTGTAATTTCTCAATTGCCCATACGATTTTAATTGAATTTTTTGCCGTTACAAATGTTTAGCAACACTAAAGTTGCTTTATTTTTTGACAACATAGCCTAACACAGAAAACCTTAAGTAAGTCATTTTAGTAATAATTAGATAACAATAAAGCATTATACGCCCAGGCTTATTTTTATGTCTTTTTTTTCAGTTAATTTCCGATGCTGGTTTTCAAGGAGAAATCACAAGTATATCAACTGCAGCTCAACAAATTGAAGTATTTTCTCGTGTTTTAAAATCAGCAATTGTTGGATTTTTACAAAGCTCAGACGATTGGCAGAATAGTGTTACCGAATGCGCTGTATGTATATAAACATTAACTTAATTTCAAATATTTTATAAAAACATATTTATTGAAATTTAACTTATAGATCATGGATATAACTTGTAACATTTTTATTTATTTTTTGTTTAATGTATGCAAATATTCTATTTGTAATATATTTAATAATTGTTTAATAGAAAATGGTATGTCATGGGGCACATACTTATGTGTACAGCCAAGTGATTGTCCACATACTGTCTCAAGAACCCAGAGGTGGAGCAATTATGAAAAGGCTCAGTCAGGAAATAACTCGATGTGCGCAACAAAGGTAATGTTAGTATATACTAATGTTCAAGAGCTTTTTGTTTGATTACAAAATCAGAATCTACCAAGCCAATTTGATAGAATTTTTCTGCATTAAATAGTTCATTTATTGCCTATATACTATCACACTATGAATATGAGCCTATATAATGCAGGTGAATCAATGCGGTTCAGCTAATATTAAATAGTTTGTCTTTAGTAGATATTAGAATTATTGAGTAGTTCGTCGCCATTCGCTTGTGTGTATGCGTTTATTCTATAATAGCTAGTAGTCGACTTTATACTTGTGGAATTATAACTATTGCTGTGATTGCTGATATGTATGTAAACTATATAGTTTTCAAACTATCTCCTAACAGACACTGTTAAGGGGAATGAATATGTCTTTCCACAAGGTTTTGGCAAATGTTTGGATTGCAAATTGTATAACTTCATAAATTGTATAATTATTTTCAGTGGCCATGATGTAACTCCAATTACACTAGCGCTAACGCCAGGCGAGTCTTGGCGTAGCGCTCGCACGGCGCTGGCCGCCATGTTGTCGAGGGGCGCTTTAAACCCGGCTGACATTTCAGTACTGTTTCGGGCTTACACTCAGTCCGAACCACCGCCTGTTCACTTATTACGGATACCTCATTTTTTAGGTATTGTTATCTTGTATTTGTAAGATAGTTTATATATAAAATGGATCGTTCATCTAGTAGCATATCAGATCAAGTAATCCTGGGTTCGAAGCTTGGGTTGGGCCAATGAATAGTTATTGGATTTTTCTGTTAACACATACCTAATAAATTCGTTACAAATCCGTTCGTATGCACACACTAACTACATTTTCATCGCAATTTGTTACTTCTTGAGATTAGTAATTACCGTTGCCAAAATCGCACATCAATATATATTAAATTAAAATCAAATTTTACAGTAATAAATTTGTTTTTTTTTCAGAACTTCTCGTTGACTCCTTGTTCAAATTAGGAAGCAAATTAAACCCAGAGCATAAATCAAAGTATATGTATTTACTGGCGTACGCGGCCAGCGTGTGCGAGGGCGTGACCCCCGGTCGACCAGTCAAGGACGAGCTGAAGGCGACGGTGCAAGCCATCGAGAAAATACATGCTGTGTGTAGCAGCTCGGCAAGCTCGAGTGAATTGATATCAGAGCTACCTTCCCTCTACCATTGTATAAGGTATGTTCTGTAGCATTTCACACCTTTATTTACTGTGCCGTATTTTAACAATGACACTGTTTTCCAAGACATGCGATCTTCACTTATATTACACATTAACTACTCCATACCCAATAACTTAACAACTAGTTAAAAATACACAGTGTAAACGATAGTTATTATATACTGAAAATGCTTAGAATATTGTTGTTTATTTAAATTAATATGGCTATTTGCGAGTTACCTAAACAAAAATTATCATATTGTTTTATTATAGACCGCTACCTAATAATTGAAATATTTTACATATACAGCGTGTATTCACGGGTCGGACACGAATTTTGTTACAACCTGTATAATTCAAATAGGCATTATGTATGTTAAGATAACAGATGTTCATCACAAGCTGAATGCCATGTTGGCGTAACCATGAGTTGACTGGTTATAATGTTTTTGTTACAGGTTTCCAGTTGTTGGTATGGGTGTGCTCGTGTGGGTAGAATGTGTTGTGACAGAAAAGTCGTATTTCAAACTATGTACTGAACACTGCCCTGTTCACTTGGCCCTGCTGGACGAAGTAGCCTCTTGTCATCCGCTACTTCACCACAGATTACTTAAATTGTTGGTTCAACTGTTTGAATCTCCACAAGACGAATTGGAGATATTAGTTCAGGTATGAATAATATATAATTAACATATATTTAAAATCGTGTAAGGAATAAAAAAGTAACCAAAAACGCATCCTTCCTTGGAATTCAAACTTAATTAGATACATAGAATACATAACTTCATCAGAATCGGTCCAGTGGTTTAGCCATGAAAGCACAACAGACAAACAGACAGTTTCTTTCGTTTTTTATAATATTTTACATTTGATGGTTTAATTTTTTTTATTTTGAATTTCATGCCATGTAATTTCGTTATTTTCAGTTGGAGTTGAAAAAAATGCTTCTAGACCGCATGGTTAATTTACTTAGTCGTGGTTGTGTCGTGCCGGTCCTACAGTACATCAAACATTGTGTGCAACGAGGAGACACAGACATTTCACTTATTAGATATTTTATAACAGAGGTACAGATATAAAGAATTATAAGTAGTGAAAATTAAATTATATTCAATTTTGTTATCACAATTTCAGCCACCCTAGTTTTTACTATAGAAATAGTAAAAAGTAATAAAAACATTACTCACTAAATTTATATTTACACTCTTAACAGGTACTAGATGCAATAGCGCCGCCCTACACACCAGAGTTTGTCCAATTAGTTCTACCCATGGTTGAGAATGAAGAAATCACAGGAACTATGAGAGCAGAAGGTGAAAATGATCCTGTTTCGGAATTTATAGGTAGGTTAAATTCTTATATAATGCAAATAAATAATTGAAATTTCAAATTGTAATAACACTAATGACGAATGTGTATTACGGTCTTATAATACATTGGTTATATTGACTTATTTGTTAAATTTAAATATGTAATAACACCTTAAATCATAACTAATTTTTATTTTCAGTTCATTGCAAAGCACATTATGTAGTTGTGTGATTAAGAAGAGAGAGGACTTATATTTTTCCAATGAACAATTCTGCTATTTTGACATTAAACGATTTTTATCATATCACAAATATTTCTCTTTAATACCCTCACTAAAACTGTTTTAATTGTAAAAGTATAATAATGTTCAGTCCACCAGACCTCCAACTAAATGCAAATGTGTAAAGTAACTGGAAATACGAAAGTATAATTATTACAACTCATGTGAAATTACTGAATGACTGCAATCTTCTATCTATTTAAATAAAAAAGTATATTTGATCACATAAGTTCCTAAACAATTGATCATGATGACTGTCGCATACGCCTGAGAAGGTTCCAGGACTAACTAAATTAATATTTGTTTCTTTATATGTTTGTGACTCAATATAAACATTTTATATACTCTTATTCTACCCGTGTGAAACAGGTAGCTACTATAAAATGAAACTCATTCAAATATATCACAATTTTTTATTTTGAAACACATATCTACTAAATGCCTCTAGAAGCTTTCCTCTCATAATATCTTTTAAGAGCTTCGTCAAAAACTTCTCCTACTGTTCTTTTCTTCCATATATCAATTTTAACTTTCGGTTTTTCTAATTCTTTATTTTCAACGGGTAAAATTTCTTTATTGGGGATGTTTGCATCATTTTCTTTTGCCTTAGGTTTCTCAGTACTTGTTACCTCTGCAGCAATGTCATCTTTATTATGATTAGGCTCTTCATCACTAGACTCATCGATAGAAAAATCTGAATCAGCATCAATATTTTCGTTTACAGCTTTGTTCCTCTTAAATGTTCTGATTTCATCAAGATTAGAGAACTTTATTTCATCTCCTGAGTCTTCAATTTCCCCTTCAGATAATTTTATATCATTTGAAACTTTCCTTTTTCTGTAATTTCTCTGCTTGCTTTGTTGTGGCTTACTTGACATCTCAGATGTTGTAGTTTCTGTTTCATCAACAATACTTTCTTGTGATTCATTTTTACTACACTTGGTATTACTTTCACTATCCTCTAATTTTTTACTTCCCAATTTTTGTTCATACAAATGTCTATAAAATCCACCTATAATAATAAGATAAATTTATTAAATTATTTTTTTTCAATAACTACTTGTTAAAATAAATCCAAATACTAACCTAAATCTCCCTGCTTAGTAACATCACCCACACTTTCCAAAAAGTCCTCATATTTTTCTTTTTCTTCTTCTTGTCTTAATTCTTCCAGCTTCTTCTTATAAGCTGATGTAACAAATACTTCTTTGTCTGCAAATTCATCGCCTTCCTTTTCTCTCTCTTTTTGAATCTGTAGCATAGGAAACACATTACATGTGAATATATTTATTTGAAGATCTGAATTTTGGAATGACAAGGTGATAAAGGAAGTATCCTTGAGATTAAAAAAAATACTCAAATGTATGAATTTTAGAAAATTTCTTCTGAATGATCTCAATATTTGACCCTGACATTTGAATAAATGCAATAATACTTGGTATAGTAAAACAAAATTAGTAAGAGAAAATTGGACATCTAATTTCCAAAGGTGGTATTTTCAAATTATTCTGTTAATCAAATTTATATATCCCTTAAATGCTAATTTTAGGTAATAACTTATCTACAGTACTACCATTGTGGAAATTTATGGAACCCATATTTCATATATTTTCATTTCAACATTTTCTCAGATGGAAACCCATGTGAGATATTTCACCTTACAAACTATCTCTTAATATGCCGAGAGGCCCAGTGGTAAGAACGCGCGAATCTTAACCAATGATCGTGGGTTCAAACCCGGGCAAGCACTACTGAATTTCATGTGCTTAATTTGTGATTATAATACATCTCGTGCTTGACGGTGAAGGAAAACATCTTGAGGAAACCTGCATGTGTCAAATTTCACTGAAACTTTGTCACATGTGTATTCTACCAATCTGCATTGGAGCTGTGTGGTGGAATAAGCTCCAAAACCTTCTTCTCAAAAGAGGAGAAGAGGCCTTAGCCCAGCAGTGGGACATTCACAGGCTGTTACTTTAAACTATCTCTATCCTCCATAGACTAATAGCCTAAAACAATCCTTTTTTTGTTTTTACATACAAAAAATATATAACAGTTTTAATAAGTTTATTGCTTATACTCAAAATGCAGTTATTTGAAAGAACAGTGACACTTATTACATCTTTTGTTGAATAAAAAAGTATGCCAATGTTATAGAAAAGACACCCATTATTTAAAATGTACTGAGAGTAATAATATATACTATTTTATACCTGGCGTTCAATTCGCCGTTCATTTTCTAACTTCCTTTTGTTGGCAGTTTTGAGTAAATTTTCTATGTACCTTGGCTTTTTTTCATCTTGTGTTTTTTTCTTCTTAGTTAGTTTTTCTTGAGACATTGAATCATATATTTCATCGTATTGATAAACTGTAGGATCTTCTGTGATAGCTTTTTCTTGTGCAACTTTAGACTGCAATAAAAAAAATATATACTACTATTTTTTTCAATTATTTGCACTTTCATTTAACAATGCAGTCATTGTATATACATTATTTATTGGCTTTGTGCAAGGTCACATTTTGGATAGCTGTTAGCTCGCCAAAAAGCCCAAAATTAATACTTTGCATTGCTATATTTCAGTTAAAAGGAGCGTCCTGAAGATTATGACAAGCCGCTTACATCTTAGATAACTTATTTAATGATTCCCTGACAATGTAATTTTTATCAATATAATCACAAATACTGGCGATGACAACCACTTTTCACCATCAGATAACCTATGCTGATTTCCCCATATAATTTAATAAAAATCTTATTACCTGTCTGTTGATATTAGCACTTGGCTTCAATAAAACCGGTTTTGTTCCTTTATCATCATCAGAATCGCCATCACTGCCAAAAACATTACGAGTAGCTTCAAAATTTAGTTTCGATTTTGATTGATCGCGTAATATAAGTCCATATCTGCAAAATTGTACATTTATAGTATTGCTTTAATCTCAGAATTCTTATAAGACATCCATGTTTAAACTTACTTGTTTTGATTAGACATGGTATATATATAATATTATTCTATAAGTTTAAATAAACTATTTTTATCGAGGTCGTGTTATGTTTACAAAATTTATATACAGGCCAATAAGTATATAAATTCATTTAATTAGTTTTGTGTAGTTTTTACGGAAAAACAAGATTAAACTGCGTCTAAATTAAAACTAAATATTTTAAGAATAAGATAGTCACAGTCAGACCGTTTTTTTACTAACACCACACGTAGTTTATTAGTTTGACATTGACATTTCACACTTTTGACAGTTTCCATGACATGATAGACATATTATATTAAAAGTGTAATACCTGCACAGTGCTGCCAACTTAGGGGTTTTCCCCCTATATTTGGGAAACTAAATTAGGAGAAATGGTGGGCCATTTAAGCGGGCTGACCGTCAGAGTATCACGGTAGCACTACAACACGAGGGAAACGCGTAAAACGAAAAAAAAAACCCTGTGCATGACTTGGTTTTCTATTCAATTCAATTCATCGGTCAAGGGGAAATGGGGGGATTTCGAGATAGTACTAGGGGGGATGCTTCTCAGAGGTTGGCAGCACTGCACCAGTAGTCCGCTGTCCGCCCGATAGCGGTAGCGTCGGCCGTCGGCAAACTCACATCGTTGCTCGCTAATTCGCTATATACGATGTTACTTATTTATTAGTTAGGTTTCTTTCTCGTGATTTGTTACTGCTTTTTAGAAAATACATTCGAACCCGTCACTAAGTCGTCACTTAGATTAAATAGATATTACTCAATAATAAATATTATGTAGATAAAAAGTTAATTTCATTTTTCGATAAAAATACCATACTTGACCCATGCAAGCTAAGATAATTAGCTAGACGACTCCAATATTTTTTTTTTGCACAAAAACACTAGAATTTGGCTTTTTTTTGATAGCTGTACAATTGCTTTCGTTGGCCAGTTATTAATGTAATTATCATAAAATACCAAAATATATTTGTTTAATTATTATTTACAGTAGGAATTTATTAATAATGTTCTCATTACTCTTAAAATTCCAAATAACACAATTGACCACATTCGACAAATCACAAGTCGAGTAATTATATAATTAAATACCTACTTTACCTTTGTGTCAAAACGGCGGTTTTAAATTAGTACCTATACATATAATACTTATGATACATCTGAACTTCTAAGTTAAAATGATTGTCCTCAGTACTGTATATATAGGGTTTTCCATTAAGGGCGCTTGATCTTTGAAAACTTCCATCGTAGCGTGTGCTGTGTGGCACGTAGCGCCGTCCTGTTGAAACCACATGTTGTCCAGATCCATATTCTCGATTTCAGGCCAAAAGAAGTTGGTTATCATCGACCGGTATCGCTCACCATTGACGGTGACGGCCACACCATTATCGTTTTCGAAAAAATACGGACTAATCACGCCTCCGGCCCAAAATCCGCACCAAACAGTCACTTTCTGCGGGTGCATTGCCACTTGGTGAACTTCGTGTGGATTGGTCTCGTCCCAAATACGGCAATTTTGCTTGTTGACATAGCCATTCATCCAAAAATGCGCCTCGTCGCTGAAGATGATTTTTTTGCCAAAATCGGCGTCAACTTCCAACTGCTCTAATGCCCAGTCAGCGAACACACGGCGCTGTCTATGGTCATTAACCTTGAGCTCTTGGGTCAGCTGGATCTTGTACGGGTGCAGGCTCAAGTCACAACGCAAAATTCGCCAAGTTGTCGTCTGCGAAAGGCCGAGTTCCTGTGCGCGACGCGGAATTGACTGCCGCGGGTTTTCGAGGACACTGTCGCGCACAGCGGCGATATTCTCGGCAGATCTCGCGTTACGTTGACGCACGGGAACCGGCTGATTGTTAACTGACCCGGTTGACTCGAATTTGTCCACCAATCGACGGATAGTCGACTCGGCAGGACGATCATCGCGACCGTAAAACGGGCGAAGTGCGCGGAACGTTGCTCGAACTGAAGACCCATTTTCATAAAACAATTTTATGATTTGCACGTGCTGCTCGACACTGTAACCTGCCATGGTGGTTTGGGAGGACGGAATGAATATAACACACTGCATTTGACAGCTGTCACTCAAACAACATGGCCGCAATCAGCTGTCAAAGTTCAAGCGTCCCTATTGGAAAACCCCTTATAAGTCGTTTATAGTTAAGACAAAAATTAAACGAGGGAAACTGTTTAATTGTGTTTATTTTAATTAGCTTAGTAACAATATCCTTCTCTTAAAATGGAATATAATAACTGTTATTCCATCTCGATTGTATTTAAATAATTTATTATTCAGATATTGTTTTCAACTCAGTTCTCTATATCTAAATTATACATTATTCACATTTTTGTGGAGACGTACCACTTCCACAAACATCCTACCATGGATATTGTATACCAAATACCGAGAATATTACAATTGTGATCTAAGCAACTCATCTTCTTCCTTTTTTTTTTGCTTAGATTGCAGATTCCTATTTGTATAAATGTACAATATGGCACGACAATTTGGATATAATTCGTATTTTGTTTTCAATATGCCCTTTCTTACTCTATTCGCAACATTTTTTTCTTTGAGCATCATTTCGAGGGCTTTTTCGGAAGTTACATCATTTAATTCATTGGCTGGTATTTTTAATTCACATCTATCCGCTCCGTCGACCTATAAATAAATAAAATATAAAGTAACACAATCTATTTTAAGAAAAGTGAAGAATCTGAGTGAATCGAACGCGATCAAGACATAATCGTGTGGTGGTCTACGGCGATGTTAGTTTCATACATGAAATTAAATACTCAAACTTAATTCAGCTATTCGATGTCACCTTAAAATATTTCATGTATCGCATATAGAAAGTAATACGAGATCGACACTATGCGGCAACCCTCAATTAATTAACGATTAACATTATGAAAGCAAACGCAATCGAATGCTACTTAAGCGAATTAGTGAACCAAGAGACCATCACCGCAAATATTTACCTTTTTCGACTAAAAACCGACACATGTCTATGTGCGTAATACGATATTTATGTTATTTGCCATATTTGTATAACAAATATAATCCTCTATATGTTGCCATATTCTGATATTTAATCCAAATAAGCGACTATACTACTGGCAAAAATAATTTTTACCTTTCAATTTTTTTTTAAATTATTCATAAAAATACTTACTTTACACTGAAAAGATAATGGATAATTATGATCAACAACTGGCCATTTTTGCTCAAATAGATCATTATTCCAATCAAACGATGTTAAGTTATCAGATAATCTAGGAGCTGATTTTATACCAGCCCAGAGTTCAGAACAAAAATGAGGAGTCACAGGGGATAGCATTATAATTAAAGAGGCTAATGCTTGTTCAAATTCCTTACTCCTTACTACCTCAGAGGGTATGTTATTCTGAAATGGAAATATTATTACTAAATGAGAATTTGTTTTATTTAATTATAGTCACAGCCTAATGATATTAATGTTCTCCAAATAAGTAAATTGCAGCCACAACCACCAATCTCAGAGATTCCGTCAAATCGTCCCTTATTATATCGCTAAACAGTACTATCTCAATATTTTGTAGTTTTAGTGAGCCAGTGTAATTACAGACACAAGGGAAATAAGATGTTAGTTCTCTAGATTGCGAATTATAGTTGTGCCGCGGTTGTAGTGAATTGGAGATGTAAGGAATGTTTATATTTGTTATAGGACCTTCTCTGATTGGTACGATTTTTCATTACGAAGCGAACAACTAATTACTGTCTCTACATCAAGTATTTTAAGCCTTTTTTTTATCGCTGGAGAAACGCATTACGCGTTTCCCCCACGGGAACAGTGGGGGGATTGTGGGGCTCGACGATGTCCAGGGCGCCGAGTGCGCCCCGGGCATCGGAATACCCACTAAAAAACCAATAGTAACCTTCCCATCTTCACGGGGAGCGCCACGGGATCGCTTGCGCATACTACCGTGAAGTATTTGAAGCCTACATTGATAGTCAATCAGTCAGGACATGTATTGTATGATATACATAGATTAGTAATCAACATATAAAAACATACCCTCAGTACATTTGTCAGGCCTTGTAAACGAGATATTGCAACACTGAGTTGTTGAGTATATTTAAAATGATAAGTTGCAGTTGCAGTAAAATAGTTTCTTGAATTCCACAACTTTGATGTTATATCATCAAAATCTTTACAAGCAACATTATTTCTGTGTGTATCATCTGTTCTGTGCTTTAAATAATCTTGGACAGTAAACCATAATCTACGCTGCCAGTTTAAAACTCCAGGCAAAGCTGTCGGAACATTATTCATATTAGAATTGAATAATAACAAACATAAAAAAATTTAAACATAAATATGCAAAGTATTAAGCCATAATTACCATAACTATAATATATAATGTATCATGACTAGTATTGAATAGACATAATTTGCTTCTAACCTTCTCTTAATTATAATCACAAATTAAGCACATGAAATTCAGTGGTGCTTGCCCCCGTTTGAACCCACGATCATCGGTTAAGAACCAAACATTGTGAGGAAACCTTCAATGCAGGTTGGTCGAGCATATTCCACCAACCCGCATTGGAGCAGCGTGGTGGAATAAGCTCCAAACCTTCTCCTCAAAAAGAGGAGAAGAGGCCTTAGCCCAGCAGTGGGATATTCACAGGCTGTTACTACTTCTCTTAATAAGGTAGAAGTAAAGTAATAAATCGACATAAATATTCCATTGCTAATCTAAGTCCAATTGGCCCATTAAGGGCTTAATATGATAAATGTAAACTTACTATCATCGGACCATTTCCTACTTGTTGGTGGTGGTACATCAGCAAGTATTAAAAGTCGAGTTGTGTCACATCCGTACGTTGACAACAATCTTTGAGGATTTTCTCCATTATATTTGGATTTACTCATTTTTTCCCATTGCACTAAAACCGGCTCTCCAGTGTCTTTTACAATATATTCTTCACCAACCTTTTCAACATTTTCTGGGGGTAAATATTTCCCAGTAGATTTAACCTTATAAGATTTTCCCATAACCAACCCTTGAACCAATAATTTTTTAAATGGTTCTGCGATTGATGTCAATCCTTGAGAATGTAAAAAGTAGCTCATAAAGCGTGCATAGTATAAATGTAGTACTGCATGTTCTTTACCCCCAATATAACAATTTACCGGAGTGATTCCCACCAATTTTTCTTTATCAAATGGCATTTTATCATTTGCATGATCAAGAAAACGATAATAATACCAGGATGAGTCAACAAATGTGTCCATGGTATCTGATTCTCTTTGGGCATCACCCAAACATTTGGGACACTTACAACTTAACCAGGATTTCAAGCTAGACAAAGTTGATATTTTTGTTTCAGAGGAGTTTTTTATTGGTAGTAAAACCGGAAGGTCTTCATACGGTACTGGTACTGTACCACAGTTAGGACAATGAATAATCGGTATTGGTGTACCCCAAAATCTTTGCCTAGATATAAGCCAATCCTTTAGTTTGGAACTTACAAAGTAACCACCACAATTTTCTTGGGCTATTTCAATAGCTCTATTATTTTCTGCATTTATATCTATATTAGAACTTTCATGTGAAAAACCAATGTTTAATGCCTGTGACAGTTTGTTATCTTCTGCATCAGAGGATGGACAAGCAATATATACATCTCTGCCTTCAGGATAGTTTACATTGTCCGAGACATAAATATTCATCTCTTTCCCGGTTATTGGATTATAACATTTTAGGTTATTTATTTCAGATGGAGATAGTTCTTGTATTAGCACATTACTAGAACTTATGGTCAAAAATTGGCCATGTATGAGTTTATATGGGTCTTGAGACCAAACATCCAAGGACTTTTTTGTATGGCCCAGCTTTATCGTAAAACTTACAACAATACCATTGCATTCACCAATCCAGTGTTTTTGCAAGTTTATTATATCTTTCCAATTTTCTAAATTTGTATTTTTTAAGCCTTCATATAACTTTTTTGCATATTTCGTTGTTTTGATATACCATTGGGTAAGGATCTTTTTTTCTACTTTTGCACCAGATCTCCATGAACAACCATTTTCATCTACCTGTTCATCTGCCAAAACTGTCTTATCTACTGGATCCCAGTTTACTTGGGCCTGAAAAAATTAAAACAATAATATGAAAGAAAACTATGATTAGTTTATATGAAATAATATTTTTATATTATTACAGATTTTTCTTGAAAACTGTTATCTATGTTTTAAAACTTCATTATTAGAAACTTAAATTGATGCCACAAGTTTTTATTTATTCTTTCAATTTTTTATAGAGAACAAGACTACAGAAAATAATTTCCTTAAGGAGCATATTATATAAGAGTACCTTGTTTTGGTATGCGAGGCCATTTTCAAATAATTTTAAAAATATATACTGTGTCCATTTGTAATATTTAGGATCACAAGTGCTAATCTCCTTATCCCAATTAAAGTTAAATCCTAACTGCAACAGTTGTCTTTTCATTGTTGATATATTGGTTTCTGTCCATATATGTGGTAAAATTTTATGTTCAATGGCTGCATTCTCAGCTGGCAATCCAAAGGCATCCCATCCGATTGGATGAATAACATTTTTTCCATTGAGTTTCTGAAATCTTGCTATTGTATCTGATATTGAGTACACTCTGACATGGCCCATGTGTAAATTGCCCGAAGGGTAAGGAAACATAGGGAGAACATAATAATGTTTCTTGTTTTCGCTATCATTTTTATGTAAAACTTCTTTCGCCCAATGATTTTCAATCTTCAATTTAATTTCAGTTGTCAAGTCTTGGTTCTATAATTCAAAATTATAATAAAAATAGTTAATATCAAATAAATAATTATGTCAACTTGAACAAATTTGGGTCAAAGTAGGTTGGCTCAAATCCTAGCCATCTGCTGACAATCATTGGTGCAGACAATAATTCCTCATTCTTAGAATTCCATGGGACAATTTTTCGATAATATCCAAAAAAATCAAGCATGAGAGTGCAGCAGTCAACTTCTGAACTCAGAGCTACTACAGAGAATTTGTTGACAGAAAAATCCCAATCATTTTTATTGCGCCCCCACAAGATTTGAAACCAGAACCACGGAATCTGCAACCTTATATGCTAGCCAATAGAAATATAACTGTCATACTAACCCACAATCCTAGACTACATTTAGATCTTTTAAATCCAAGTAATGAAATAGAATTATACTTCAAAAATAAATGTGTGCATCTTTTTAAGTGCGGCATAATATTTTTCTTGTGTAGTTTTATTTATGTACTTTCTATTAGTCATGAAGCAACTTTTTAGCGAAGAGGTATGTAGAATGCAAGTACTAGATCTTTGCCGGTAAGCGGTCTGATCTAGTCAATTTGAGCAAATACAAAGAAGGAACTCAATAAGTAACCATTAACAACTACGGGTACATATGGTTATTGGTATTGGATACTTCAATCTTCATACTCGTCTAGTTATCTACTTTATTATGCAAAAGAAAATGTGAAATGACAATTGAGATTGACAATATGACAATACTCAAATAGTCAAACTTCAAAGTAAAAAAAAGACTAATTGACGTCTGCCGCCAAGTGACAAATGTCAATCATATATTTTGTCAAATACGTAGAGGAATAAGCACGGTCGTATACACAATTACACAGATCTGGCAACTAAGTTCAATTTCAGTGGTTAGAGATAGGTGCGAGTGTGTTACAACTACTAATTCGCAATGCCATCCGCTGTACGTCTACTACGTCGCTGCTATCGAAGCTTATATTTTTCTGTCCCAAGTATTGTGTTATTTAATCATTGTTATATCGTTTTGTTGAGTTTTGCGGGTTTTTTGTTATTTAACTGTTTTGTTTGGATTTGAAAAAGTGTTCGGGATAATTATTACGCGAATTGTCATACCTCTGGCGGCCGTAAATTGAGCTTAACAGCGTCATTATGTTAACGTACCCCATATTGAAGTTTCAAGACCTGTGTACACGACCGTGATTCTTCTCTCTAAGTAAGTGTTCTGTGCAGTGCTGCCAATTTAGCGACAAAGTCGCTAGATCTAGCGACATTTCGTTTTCTACAGCGGCTTAAATTATGTGTATAGCGACAGAAAAAATCTAGCGACTATTCTAACGACTTCTAGAGTTTAAATAAATAAGTAAACATTTTAACTATCTTCATAAAATATGGCAAAATCTCAGCTCAGAAATCTCTTCTCTATATTCGAAACGGTATTCCGAAATCGGATACCTATGATTTTTTATGTGGAGTTAGATGGGAGGCTGGAGAGTGACATAGGCTACTTTTTAACCGACGCTTTCAAAAGGAGGGTAACCACGCGAGCGTAGCCACGGGCAACACTAGTTGTTAGCTATATAATTTGGTGGCAATAAATAAAATTTTATGTTATGTTTTTTATTTATTTATTATTTTTAGTATTAATTTCTTGACTTTTCGTTTGTTAAATAGTTGTTTTTCATATTTTTCAATTGTTTTATACCGATTAAAAATATTATTATGTGTAAAAATCAAATTATTTTCTTTTATTCCAACAGACCAATAACTGTACCCCCATTCTACCATGCGTATAACAATATAGAACTAGAGGTACATGAAAGAATTGCGCTCAGTTTTTATCCCTAGCACTCGGTCTACTGGGATCATTTAGCGACTTCTAGCTTTAGAGCTTTTTTCCTTAGATAGCGACATCTAGCGACTTTTCAAGCGTACGACTAACGACTTTTAGACATATGGAGTTGGCAACACTGGTTCTGTGCTCATTCGGTCATAAGTCATTACTCAATACTCATTGGGTCGGGCAGTGACTATTGAAGTATAAATTTCCATTGTGTTAAATAGGTGATTAAATTAACAAAAATGGCTAAGCCCAAAAAGGATGAAACATCTGAAGAAGCGAAAAAAATCGTTGACGATGCAAAAAATTTTATAGAAAAAGCTATTGGAGATATTGGTAAAACTTCCGCAACAAAGCAGCTAATTTTAGGAACTGCGTCAGGATGGTATAATTATTACTCATAGCCTTTGTTTATGTTTTCATAATGATTCGAATGTAAATAACAGATTTTTAAAATAAATTTTAGGATAACCGGTTTCATTACTATGAAAATTGGAAAACTTGCAGCTGTTGGTATTGGCGGAGGTGTAATTTTACTACATATTGCAAGCCAGAAAGGATATATTGACATTAATTGGGATAAAATCAATAAAAAGGTCGATAAAATTACCGATAAAATCGAAAAGGAAACTACTGGAAAATCTCCAGATTGGTTTGATAAAGTAAGTCTCAAAAAAGTAAAAATGCCTCACATCTGTATTTGACCAGACATCAGATACTTTTGTTATTTCACCTTCTACAGTAATTTAGACCACTTGTAATTTTTTTGAGTCATTAATTTTTCCATACAATTCAAAGACCACTTTTTGTTCCAGGTTTTAGTATTTGTCAAAGATAATTCCTATTATTCAGCTGGATTTACAGGAGGCTTCTTTTTTGGCATTGCTTCATCATAATTTAATATATGTTGCCTTCTGTTGTGTGAGTTAAAAAAACATTAAAATTATCAAAATTTTCAATTTAAATTGGGTCAAATACAGAAGTGATTCAGTTATACTTTTCAATGCTTTAAATAGTAATATACTCAGTAACTGTACTAATAGTTACTTAATAATCTACTTACTCTCAAAAGGGCATCTATTTTATCTATAAGAAGCATATAAAGTATACAAACAAAAGATAAATAATAAAGAAAAGTAATTAAAAGTTAATTCCTTAAAATTTGATAATTATTGTTACCAAATAAAGAACTCTACTACCACTTAACATCAGGTGGAGTAGTCATTTGCTCTCCCGGGTAATATAAAAAACTTCGACTCTGTACAGGATACCAAGAACTGCAAATTTATATTAGAAATTTTTAAAATTAGCCTTGATTTTTTAAATTAGCATGAAATATATTTCAAAATTATTAAAACTGACATAGTAGAGGAGAGTTATGCATAAACAATTTTTTTGATTATATTTCTTTGTTGAAGGTTGAAAGGTTTGTGGACCGTAAATTAGATAAAGCCGAGGGATTGTTAAAGAAAAAGGAACACAAAGCTAAAAGTTGGTACAACAATTTTATTGGAGATGATAATTACCGTGCAACTGAAACACATGTATTTTTAGCATCTTTTGTTGCTGGACTGGCTATTGGACTTATTTGTGGAAAATAATTACTTTAATGGTTCATGTAGATATTGTATCTTTAGAAAAATCTCACATTGTTTATTTATATAATGTTTATTAGAGTTAGTGACTAAAAATAAGTATTCTTTAACATTAAAATATAATTTATTTCCATGAGTATTTTAGTATAAATCCTTATTAGATTATAAAATATTCTGTTATATGATCAAATAAAATAACATAGATAATAACTATTTCCTCTTTTATTTAAAATTTTTAATAAAATAATTTTTGTCACACATTATTAGAGTTAAATGTATTCATATTTTTTATAATGATGATACAATTTTTCTGATGGCAATTGCTCCAAGTAGTTTTTATAGTCCATTAGATACTTCTTTTTGATTAATAGTACAGCATTCTGGTATCTTCTTTTCTCTGCATTACTTAAATTAGTCCATGTAAGATTGTTATTATTTTCATTTATCATTTCAAAAAGATGTCGACCATTTCTAAAAAAAGGAATATCTATATTAATTAGTTCTAAAAAACTATAGTGGCATCAAAGTGTATAGTAAAATAATGACTACAATATACCTTTAGGTAAAAGAAAAAAAATGCTAAGGAAGACTAAATAAAAAGTATTAATTTAAATGTTACAAATAAATATATACAGTTTAATTTTTAACCCATGTACACACTTTAAGTGTGTAATTTGAGCTGTTTCATTTTAATTCTGAAATAATGTTTCAAAAAACTTACATGAGTTTTGGAGGAGTGGGTTCTTCGATTGGAAATTTATCAACCTCTGTTATATTATTTGTATTGTTTGAATTTTCCAATGTCCTGAAAATTCAATTCTATAATGAAATGGCTATTAAATTTATTTTGTGAATTTGATACCCAGCATTAGTTACCTTTTATTATTATTCTTACATGACAAGGAGAATTAATTTAATTAAGTAATTTTTTACAACAATAATAGATAATGTTCATCAAAATTTAGTCATTTCATTTTCATGAAAATAAATTTAAAAAAACTTACACAAGTTTTGGAGGAGTGGGTTCTTCGATTGGAAATTTATCAACTTCTGTTATATTATTTGTATTTTCCAATATCCTGAAAATTTATTTTCATTTATTTCATTATTCTATTATATTAGGCTATTCAATTTTAATTTGTGAATTTAATTGCATTAGTGACCTTTTATTATTCTTATATGACAATATGTATTAATTTCATTTAATATTTTTTTACAACAATAATAGTTAATAATTAATAATGTTACCAACAATAATAGATAATTATTATATATGATTTTTTATAGCATAAGTAAGCGGACGAGCATATGGGCCACCTGATGGTAATAGGTCATCAACGCCTGTAGACATTGGCATTATAAGAGATGTTAACCATCACTTTCATTGCCAAAGCGCAACCAACCTTGGGAAGTAAGATATTATGTCTCTAGTGCATGTGCCACAACACAACAATACCAAGTACTGCTGTTTTGCAGTTAAATATTGATGAGTGGGTGGTACCTACCCAGACACAAAGCTCTACCACCAAAGTATGTACTTACGGGGTGTCAGTATTGTAATCATCTCCATCACTTGAACAAGGGACTGTGTTATTAATATTATTGATTTCAATATTACTTTGGTTCCTTTGGTTTTGATCAATATCTAATTCCATTTCTTCATTAACTACATTTTGAGATATACTGGTTTCTTTAATACTGTAAACAAAATATAAAAAGTATATAATAATATGTATATCTAATTTAGATAATGTTTTAAACATTATCTTCAGTTATTATTTTTTAATAATATATTGAATTATTATATAAGATACAATTTATTACACTTAATATAACAATGAATAATGTCTATAGAAAGTTATGTTTCAGGATTGCATTTAGTATTTAATGTATAATTACTGACACAGTCATTCCAGATTTTTCTTCTTTCTTTTTGGCTTTTAAGTAAGGTTCTGCAGATGTAAGGTAATCTGCAAAAGCTTTTTTAAAATTAGTGTGATATTCATCATATTTTTTCAAAAATCGTTGTTTATCCGTTTTATTTAATGAAAGCCATGACTTAGTTGCTTCTATTAGGATATTTTTATCCTGAAATAAGAAAACAAATTACATACAACGAAATCATGTTTTGATCATAGTTTCATATGAATTAAAGCATTTATTTTATTTTTTTACAATAGAATGGAATGAACACAAACTGTGTATGAATTGTTACCTTCATTTTATTTCCTCTTTTTTTGCAATATAATTTAATGTATAGCGCCAATGCAGTTTTAGGTAAATTATCTTTTACTTTATTCATTTTCACAAATATCAACGAACACTGGTTTTTTTATTCCTTTTTGTAGGCGTTCGTTATCTTGTGTTATATATAGAATATATAACTACGTATTATTTTAATACAATATCTGTAATATTTAATTTAACCATTAAAATTTTAAATAAAAGTTTACTTGTCGCATCTACAAAAACTAAATTATATTATTTGTTGTATACGACACCTACATGTATACAAGCAATATATGAACGTACTACGGGGAAAGTTATTCCTATAATAAATAATAACTCGTAAAAAGTTTATGATAGTATCTTAATCTTTTTCATATCTAATTATTCAATATTTAACCAAGACAATATCTTGTCAATGTCACAGACTATATTGTATTGTACTTTGTAGTAAAATAAATCCACAGATACAGTAAAAAATAAAAATAGACAATGCAATGCGAGTACACGCTTAATTTGAGAGGGGAACAAAAAGTTACCTTTTGTCATTTCCCCTCATTTCGAGAATACGTCCCTCGCTGCCAATTCAGTTCCGCGGTCAATTGGAAGGTAAAGCCAAATTGGCTTCTTAAAAGCTTGGTTTGCTGAATAAGGCGAGACAGTTCACGATCGGCACATCGTACAAGGCGCAAATACGGCCCCACATGGAGTACTGCTCTCATCTTATGACATAGCAACCTTCAAGAAAAGATCCTACTCATTCCTTAAAGGCCGGCAACGCACCTGCAAGCCCTCGGGTTTTGCAGATGTCCATAGGCGGTGGTAGTCACTTTCCATGGTGAGCCTCTTGCTCGTTTGCCCCCAGAACACTCCGTCAGAGTGTGGTGCACCGTGTCCAGTGATGCACCATACTCGTGGCAAGAGGTTGAACTCGCGAGAAGTACCGCTCTCACCGCTAGGACGCTCTGTGGTCTCCGCAGAAGACACCACTTACGAGCGGTGAGAGTGTCCACCCAACTATTTCTAAACTATTCGGGAGGGACGGTTACCCGCAGGAGCCAGTCAAAGCCAACGTTCCACAAAATTGGGCTGAGAACCGACCACTGTGCAGCGCCGCAGCCTACCTGACGCCGGACAATTAACACATCGCCATCCTCCCAAAAAGATCTTTAATCAATGTTGACCTTAGCCATGTTATGTATGTTACTATAACATTTATCGACAACAATAGGTAAATAATAAATCCAGGAAGGGGTCCTGGATTTTGTAGGCCTCCCAAAAATGTCGAACGTAAATGCAAAATAATCCTCTTGCGCCATAATTACACTTCTAGAGTAGTTGATCGTGTATAACATTTCAACATATCTGGTTCTTTTTTTTTAAATGTATAAAATTAAACATTTTTAAAATAAATAATTTAAAATAAATTAAAAACGGGTGCTGGAACAAATTTAAAAACACAGTGCGAGTGTGTTACGACTTCTATTTCGCATTTTGCCCGCTGTACGTCGCTGCTATCGCCTATCGAAATAATTTTACTTTAGCGCACAATAAAACAAATCGTGTTGTGCTTATTATATATATTACATCTAATGTGCTCATTATATAATAAACGCATGTTTGAATACAATATTTTGAAAACAATAATTTGAATTACAGTCTTATTGAGTGAAAAGCAGAAGAAAAAAAAAATATGGTCAACCGTATTACCCTTCGTCTTGTGTAAAGCGTGGGTGTCGGCCACATAAACGTCAAACGTGATATAATTTTAGACAAATAATATAATTGAGTATCTGTATCCAGCACGAACCTATCGTCATGCCTCTGGCCGCTGGCGGCCGTAAATTGAACAGCGTCATTTAGTCGACGTACCCCCACTACTGTTGTTGCAAGACCTGCGTATACGATAATACGACCGTGCTACTGACAACTTCTAAGCAAAGATAACAGAATTTATAGATTGTGTTTATGTGTTAGAAAGTTGAAAAAATTGCTACTTGTCATTTGAATTTGTTTAGATATTTAAATGTACGATTAAATGTGTTGTTTTGTGGTGTAAAACTATCACTAAAGTTGACAATATGCCTAGAAATATATACTTTATGTGATAAATCCCTCCAACAAAAATGCATGCAAAAAAACGTTATTTTTTTCTAATTATATCTTGTTTGTTTGGAATTTATTGCTTTATCAATGGTTATAATTTGAGCAGCAAAAATATAAAAAGAAGCCGAAAGGATGAGTTGCCTGAATTTGCAACTATAGAGGAATTGACGGAGTCACCTTCAAGACAAAAAAGAAATCCCCAAGCAACTATCAAATCATGCAGAATGCAAACTTGCTTTGATTTTTCTAATTGTGGAAGTGATCCTAAAGTGTATGTATATCCCACTGATGGACCTGTAAGTGCTACTTATCGTAAAGTTCTATCAGTAATAAGAGAATCAAGGTATGCGACACATGACCCCACTGAGGCCTGTTTGTTTATACCTGCGGTAGATACTTTAGACGCAGATCCTTTGTCTCCAGAACATATTCAAGATGTAGCGTCTAGACTTTCAAGACTCCCTCATTGGAAAAATGGTCGGAACCATCTCATTTTTAACTTATATGCAGGGACTTGGCCAGATTATGCAGAAGGAGCGTTAGGTTTTGATCCAGGTGATGCTATTATGGCTAGAGCTAGTGCATCTGAAACAATTTTCCGGGACGGATTCGATATATCCTTGCCTCTTTTTCATAAAGAACATCCTGAGCGTGGAGGTGCTCCACCTGCAGCTACTGGAAATCCTTTCCCTGCTCCTCGTAAACATTTACTTGCCTTTAAAGGAAAACGCTATGTGCATGGGATTGGTAGTGAAACAAGGAATTCCTTATGGCATTTACATGATGGTAACAATCTTATATTAGTGACTACTTGTAGACATGGAAAATCTTGGAAAGATTTAAGAGATGAAAGATGTGATGAAGATAATAAGGAATATGATAAGTAAGATTTCATATTTTAAATTTTTGATCATATTAGCAAGTAAGCACTTATAAATAAAATTTTGTTTTTGGATACTATGTATTTATTAGATAGAAATAGATTTTTGTACTTTTAGATTTGATTATGAGCAACTACTGGCAAATTCAACATTTTGCTTGGTAGCACGGGGAAGACGTCTTGGATCATACCGTTTCTTGGAAGCATTAGCTGCTGGTTGTGTTCCAGTGCTGCTAAGCAATGGCTGGCGATTGCCTTTTGATGAGCGTATTGATTGGCGTCGGGCTGTAATTTGGGCTGATGAACGACTTTTATTGCAAGTATGGCATGAAACCTTCTTATATAGGGTTTTCCAATAGGGACGCTTGAACTTTGACAGCTGATTGCGGCCATGTTGTTTGAGTGACAGCTGTCAAATGCAGTGTGTTATATTCATTCCGTCCTCCCAAACCACCATGGCAGGTTACAGTGTCGAGCAGCACGTGCAAATCATAAAATTGTTTTATGAAAATGGGTCTTCAGTTCGAGCAACGTTCCGCGCACTTCGCCCGTTTTACGGTCGCGATGATCGTCCTGCCGAGTCGACTATCCGTCGATTGGTGGACAAATTCGAGTCAACCGGGTCAGTTAACAGTCAGCCGGTTCCCGTGCGTCAATGTAACGCGAGATCTGCCGAGAATATCGCTGCTGTGCGCGACAGTGTCCTCGAAAACCCGCGGCAGTCAATTCCGCGTCGCGCACAGGAACTCGGCCTTTCGCAGACGACAACTTGGCGAATTTTGCGTTGTGACTTGAGCCTGCACCCGTACAAGATCCAGCTGACCCAAGAGCTCAAGGTTAATGACCATAGACAGCGCCGTGTGTTCGCTGACTGGGCATTAGAGCAGTTGGAAGTTGACGCCGATTTTGGCAAAAAAATCATCTTCAGCGACGAGGCGCATTTTTGGATGAATGGCTATGTCAACAAGCAAAATTGCCGTATTTGGGACGAGACCAATCCACACGAGGTTCACCAAGTGGCAATGCACCCGCAGAAAGTGACTGTTTGGTGCGGATTTTGGGCCGGAGGCGTGATTGGTCCGTATTTTTTCGAAAGCGATAATGGTGTGGCCGTCACCGTCAATGGTGAGCGATACCGGTCGATGATAACCAACTTCTTTTGGCCTGAAATCGAGAATATGGATCTGGACAACATGTGGTTTCAACAGGACGGCGCTACGTGCCACACAGCACACGCTACGATGGAAGTTCTGCACGATCAAGCGCCCTTAATGGAAAACCCTATATTAATTAACATTACCAAAATACCAATCATGTCAAAAGTCTAAACTGTTACATTACAGGTACCAGAGTTAGTACGATCTGTTTCTCCGGAACGTGTTCTTGCTTTAAGGCAACAGACACAGCTTTTATGGGAACAATATTTTTCATCAATTGAGAAGATAGTTTTTACAACAATAGAGGTACAATACTATAAGTATCATAAAAAGCATAATCAAGTGTAAATAATTCTTAATTCAAAATTGTGATTGTAGATAATATTGGAAAGAATAACAGCTCATCGGTCATCAAGGCAGCGAGAGGCATTGATCTGGAACGCCTCACCTGGTGCTTTGGGAACTTTGTCTACGTATGGAGACTCGCGGGCGCACTTGCCCGTAGCCGTGTCCGCTCCCGTCGCCCCCGCAGCTCCCTCCCCTCCACCCAGCCCGCTCCCCGCCCCCTCCGTCCCGTTGTCTGCGCCACCCCCCACACCGGGTGACGCCTATACCGCATTACTATACGTACAGGCTACTTCACCCGCTCTGCACAAACTTCTCGCAAACATAGCGAGCAGTGAGTTCTGCAAAAAGGTAAATTATACAAATATATTTATTTACTAAATTAATACAATTTTAATGATATATTTTCATGGTCCTCAGGTCGTTCTCGTATGGGATAGCGAACGCGCTGCACCGACACTAACGTCGCTTTCGCGAACGGCTGGCGACTCACGCGAACCCTTGCCGGTCATAGTCATAGACGCAACGACACATTACCCGGGGTAAAACTCGTTTAACTTTTGAAATACATTTTTTTAAAAGGCTAATAAAGGATCACCTCTCCTCAAACCGTCTCGTTCACAGGGAGGGCGTATCGGCACGATGGCAACCGCTCTGGGCGATCCCGACGGCCGCGGTGTTCTCCCTAGACGGCGACGCTCCCCTACTGGCCGAAGAACTAGATTTCGCCTTTCGAGTGTGGCAACATTTTCCCGAACGGATCGTCGGCTACCCCGCCCGAAATCACTACTGGGACGAATCGAAGGTACGGAACGAGTACGGCGCGCGATCGGCCGGCGAGCGGTGGCGGCACTGAGGCTAGCGGTAACGGTGTGGCGCGCAGGTGGCGTGGGGCTACAGCAGCAAGTGGGGCGGCTCGTACTCGATGGTGCTGCCGGGCGCGGCGCTGGTGCACCGCGCGCTGCTGGCGCTGTACGGCGCCGCCGCGCCCGCGCTGCGCCACGCCGTGCGGCGCGCGCGCAACTGCGAGGACATCCTGCTCAACTGCCTCGCCGCGCACCTCTCGCGCCGCCCGCCGCTCAAGCTGGCGCAGCGCCGCCGCTACAAGCCCGCGCACCACCGCTACAGGTACGGGACGGACGGCCCACGGACACGGAGAGCGAAGCGCCCGCGACGCGAACGGTCGTGAACGAAAATTCTCACCGTTCCGATCGCGTGGCTCGAACGTTGCGACTTTCTGAGTTTGTCGATCTTCGAAGTGGTAAATGTTACAGGTGGAATATTAAGTAGTAAGATATCGACTGAGCGCTCTGAGCGAGATTATGGAAAGGGTAAATTATAAAGACTACGATAGAAATGCGTCCGGTGTCCCATCGTTATTAATTGTACACGACGCTCATATTACTTGTTTTGCAGGTCGTCGTGGAGCGACCCGGAACATTTCGTTCAGAGGCAGTCGTGCCTGAACACGTTCGCCGCTGCCTGGGGCTACATGCCGCTCGTGCGCTCGGTGCTGCGACTCGATCCCATACTATTTAAGGATCCTGTGTCGACTTTAAGGAAAAAATATAGAAAAATGGAGTTAGTGATTTCGTAAATCCTAATTTCTTTCTTAAAGTAGAGTGTTTTAAGTTTAATTTCGTATGCATCTCATGAAACATGCCTGTGCACATATTGTAATCTATTTTACTTTGTTCTAGTCCTAGACATAATATATAAATAATTATTCTGTTTTGTTTAATCTGTTGACTTTATCTATGTACTTTATTTTACATGAAATTACATCAAATAAAGAGCATTATCTAACACAAATCTCGAACATCATTTTTAAATATTTTTCTTCATACATTTACATTGCTAATACTTGTCACTACTAACTTCATTCGTTTTATTTGAATTTGTGTAATTAACATCATATCGGATCTAATAAACAAATGAAAGTAAAAAATAAGATGTTTCAACATCTGTATAAGGCGGTATAAGGAAAGTTTTAAAATAACTAAGGAATAGAAGAAAATAACGGTTACTCAAAATGAAAGAATCCAGCACAACAACGCGTGACTCGATTTTCAGGCCACGGGTAGTTGCGTCTATAATGAAATTAAAATTTTTGATTTGAAAATAACTGTCTCTTTTTATGTTAATATAGCTATTATCGACTTCAAAGCTCATCAAAGTTGAATCTCAAATGTTATAGCCACATAAAATTCAGGTATGTATTTTTGGTGTAGTTGTATGTGGAAATTGCATCTTCAATTCTACCTCTTCAATACATGTTTGATCCAAAAAAAAAAAAAGCAAAATATATATTATAAAAATTAATATTAATAAACAAAACTAAAATAATTCACTCGGTGTTAGAGCTTTGTGCAAGCTCATCTGGGTAGGTACCACCCACTCATCAGATATTCTACCGCAAAACAGCAGTACTTTGTATTGTTGTGTTCCGGTTTGAAGGGTGAGTGAGCCAGTGTAATCACAGGCACAAGGGACATAACATCTTAGTTCCCAAGGTTGGTGGCGCATGGGCAATGTAAGCGATGGTTAACATTTCTTACAATGCCATTGTCTATGGGCGTTGGTGACCACTTACCATCAGGTGGCCCATATGCTTGTCCGCCTACCTATACAATAAAAAAAAAAACAAAAAATCATTAAATACACATGACAAATAATCTAAGCAAAAACATATATATTGGCGCTGTAAGAAATATTGACCATTCCATTCCATTTATATCGTCAATACACCAACATTCTTAGAACCTATAAGTTATAAATTGTTATGTTATGTGCCTGTACTTACACTGGCTCACAGTAACCCTCCGAACAACAATTATAAGTATCGCTGTTTGCCTCTAGAATATACGATAAGTGGGGTGGTATATACCCAGACGGACTCGCAAAAAGCCCTGAAATATCAAAACTGACTAATAGAGCAATAGTAGAGGCTTAGGAAAAACTTTACTTTAAAAACTTTTTTTACTATAATGGACATCCATCAGGTAAAACCGGCTGTTCAAAAATTTACAATATATTTCATAAACCATTGTATTTTACGTCATTCCAATGCAATTAATTAATTAAACCATCAATTTATAATGAAATATACTAATAATTAAAACTGCAAAAGATTATGTATTTGAAAACCAAGTCGATTACATCATAGAACAGAAGTTTATTTATTTTGAATGAAAAAAGGGACATTTTAATTTACGCCTTGCTGAGCTGGCTAATAGCAAACAGCTACTTACTATATAAATAAAAGAATTATGAACGATCAACAGATCGAAATCACTTGCTTACGGATTTCCGCAATCACGCTTATGACAACACAATTTCAAGTCACTACCACAATGAATAAATAGAAGCAGTCGAACAAAGAAGTTCTCGTTGTTTTGTAATGAATAGAGGCGATGTGCACTATTTTAAATATCATATAAAACGTGGGAATTATAAATAAGCACATTAGGTGATGTTCTCATCGTGTAAAAAATAATGTTATGTAAGTACACAATTTAATCGGCTTCACAGGATTTGAACCCTACCGATTCTGAAGTCTATAAAATCATAATATGCAATTTTAACAGCTAGCCACTAGCTAGAATAATACTGAATACTCGCGTATTCACTCCACCCACCCATTACCCATTGGGTCAAATGTAAAATAAAAAAATGTAAAGTAAAATTATTCTAACCCTAATTGTGCCACCAGCAATGCTTTGGATTATTATTGGAAGTTACCATTACCAGTTAAACATGCGTTAGGTAAGTCCACACCTAACATTATATAACATACATTACGCCTAACAGGAGAGGAGCATAGAAATGGATATATGTGTACAATAAGCAATACCAAGAAAATATGGTTACCTTGTTAGTATTTAAGAATATACAAATTCGAATGCTTACTAATATAAAAATGAAAACGAGTTTGTTTCTTTATTTGTTTGTTAAGCTTTCACGTCTAAACTACTCAACCGATAATAATGTAATTTGACATTTATGTTCTCAACGGTACATAGAAGGACACCAATATACTTACACCTGCCAGCCCCTCATATACGGGCTAAGTTGCGTGTGGAAATTAGTATAGTATGTTTTTCATAAGCTATCAAATATATAAATATCCATTATTCTAATATTTGCGAGCGAACGCAATACATCACGTCAAATCATAGCGCATGTTTATAGCTTAAACAAAAGTACATAGGTATGTGACATTAATTATTTAGTAATTCTGATAAACATCATCAATCTAACCTTTCGCTAATAACATACAGACATACTTAGTTCCCGGACATTATAGTGATCGGCGTTACACAATTTACATAATGGGTTTCCCACTTCCCAGTTATGGTAGTCAGAAACTCAGAACGAAGCTTAGCACGTTACGTTTATAAATTACGTAGAAACCGCTTATTTTATAAATATACTATTACCAAATATTATATTTAAAGTATTAAGGTATCGTGTATTAATAAGAATAAAATTTTATACTTATAAAAACGATAAAAAATATAATTTACCAAAGATTTTTTACCGCTTGGAATGGATAACACGAAGATTACTTTCCCGGAGGTTCCCGATAATATGTACCAATTAACAACTGATATACATATTTGATTAACCAGAAGTTAGAGACCATGATAAAATTAGTTACATAATTAGGAGTCAATATAGGAATTCTGAACGCTCGATGGGGTCATCTAAGTGCATTAAATTGGTAGGTATTGCATAAGTAGAACGCGGCTGACATAACGAAGACTTCGCAACTAAGCGGCCTTGGCCTCGTAGCACAGGCGGGAGTGTTCGTGTAAACATCGCATAGTGCAGTCGACCGCGCGCGTTACTAGTATCATACAACCGTGCTACAATTGGACGTACTAATCATTATGAGTGTGTAATATCCAGAAAGAGTGAAAACATAACTTAAATGTAAATTGTGAAATCTTTTGTCGTTTGGATGAACTGAGTAAATACAATTTAGGTAAGGAAGACAAAAGTTTAACATAAATTAAAAATAATGGGTGCCATAACATAAAAATTATCATATATAATTAATTAAGAGCTTATGACATCGTTATTTTAATAATTTTGTGGAAAGCATTAATACTTGACTGCAACTACTGATAACATTTATCTATTAAACTATTTAATGACATTTAAAAATGATTAATGTTTGCTGTTAAAAAACATTTACAGTCACTAATAACTTATTTTATAAATTCACAGAATTGTACACTAAAATTAATAAAAATATATTTCGGGCAATATTAATGGTGAACTGTTTATATTAAGCCAGTATTACAATGTTTTCGTATATAACTAAGGCTGCAAAAGACCTACAGCCTTTCTATTTATGACCTTAACTTGTGTTGGCGCAAGAATTTTTTCGTAAGTTAATATGTTACATGTACGCAGCTACTTTGTAAATAATATTTTAAATGTTACAATCATTGTACTTTTCAAAGTTTGTTGTTTTTAAAAAGCTAACTTAAAGTTAAAAATACTTGTAAGAAAATGTTTATGTAAAAGACTTCAACGCGCTCTTCCATTTTCTGTTATCGGTCAATGATAACGAATATACTTATATTTTTTTTTTTTAGTAACTATATAAATAAATATTAAAATTATAAAAGGGAAATGAATAATAGGGCTTAATATACATATTTTTTTGTTGCAAAAGTTTGAGCTTAATCCACTACGCTGCTTCTATGTAGGTTGGTGCATAGGTGGCAGGTTTCCTCGTGATGTTTTCTTCCCCACCGAATGCAAGATAAATTATAAATATCTTATTTACTTTATAACTAAATATCAGAATCATAAAAATAGTTTACAAAAAAAAAATACACTCATATACATTCTCCTGAGAAAAACAGAAAATCTTTCGAACGTTTGACCGCATTCGAAAAAGTTCGAGTATTTCAGGAAAAGATACATCATCATCATTAAAAAAAAAACACATAATTATTTCTCGTATGATACAATATCTTGTCGATGCTAAGATTGTTTGTTTAGTAAGAATTTGACTTAGTTAACTACCTGTTTATTTCTGTTTAACTGGAACTATTGCCTCATTAATAAAAGAAATTGTAATTTATTGTTAATGCGTGATTACTCTTTTGTTTTAAAATAATGTAAAATGTGATTCGATGTATACATAAATGTCGGTATTTCATAATTACTGTTACGTTTTTTTTTTTTGCAGAAATATTGTATACAAACGTCGGCAAGAAATATTTCGCCTTGAAAAATAGCGAAGGCAAGTTAAGTTGATATTCTTATGACTCTAATATATTTGTTTTAACAACTTCATTTTACATATTAATATACGAAAGTGTTGTTTGCTTGGAAATCACTTAAACGACGAATTTATATTAAATTTAGTTTGTGGAATAGGTCGTGGATATCATTGTTTATTTACAAAAAAGGTTGTATTTTAAACATTAAATTGACGAGATATGTATTTATTAACTTAACTTTTTAAAACATTTTCCGTTCAAATCAAAATCGTCAATTTTATTTGGATAAAAATCGTCCATTTTTATCTGTATATGTATACAGGTACACTTCCTCCTCCATTTATTAATTAGGGAATGTAAGGTCCTCCAGATCGATTTCGGCCACGGCGGCCAATCTCAAGAGAGATTAGCCAACTGCGCAGGAGATATTATAGTGCACAAGAGTGTGCGCAAACACAGGTGCACTCTCTTTTCCTTAGCTCTCATAATACGATGGGATGGCAATCCGACACGACCGGAAAGAGTTCAGACGCAGGACCAACGGCTTAACGTGCTTTCCGAGGCACAGGAGTGTACACACTTCCACCTTCCAGACTCCGGGCTGCTACTGAGAATTTTCTGACAGAAAAACCCAATAACTATTTATTGGCCCGACCTGGGAATTGAACCCAGGACCACCGGGTCTGCAGCCTAATATCTAGCCACTAGACCAACGAGGCAGTCATATATATATATATATAGGAATGTACATTTATTATCGATAATATAATAAATGGGACAGAGCCAGGCGAATATAGGACAATGCCGTTTATAAATAAGTAAAGTAGTAATTAAATGATCGGAAGTGACGATTATATTAAATGTTTTACGTGGGAAAAATAAGGAAAGGGGTTGCTATAATGTAAATTCAATATTTCCTTAACCAGGGCACCAGGTGGCACGAGGTATAACTTTTATTTGAAGGCAAAGGTAAAAACAAAGGGTAATTATACAATAAAGGTAAGTGCATATCGAATATTTTTTATAAAGCACTAGTTTTAATTTGTTACACAAAATAAATCTGTAGACTTACAATTTAGCACTTCACTTGGTGTAGTAAGTTGCATTTGCAAAACGCAAATAGGCTTACACCTACGAGTTAACGCAAAATACATAGGTATTAGCTAATATGGTTGATCACATGCAGTTTTTAGCGATATGTACATGAAGGACTTAATAAAATTAATGTAAATCAAATTTTGGCGTATTTAATTATTTGTGGCTGAGGCTCATGTAACGTTGCATCGATATGTGTTTTGCAAATACACAAAATATCGTTAAACGGCCTCTCTAAGCTACGTGAAGTGTAAATTTAAGATGTTGATCACTTTTCAAAATTGAATATCTGCGAATAAAACAAAACTGCTACTGCGAAGTAGATTTTTTTACTTTATATGCATATTTTAGATATACTTAATTATTTCTAGACCTTTTAAACTGAAATATTTAATAAGAGAAACTGCGAAATATGTTTTTACATATTTTGCATAATGTTAAATTATATTTTGTAAAATATGTATGATTTAAATAATTTGTCCAGTGTAAAGATTACTAATGATGATTGCTCGTAGTGTACGCGATAAATAATTAACGTAGAAGAAATTACTCCTGCGATTGACTAGCGGGAGGTATGTTGATTTTTTTGAATATATTATTTTATTTTAAATATCAGATTACTATCGTGTCTTGGAAAAATATACTAATGTTACGATCGAACGCCAACAAAAATTATATTCATTATAACATATATATATCCGTTGTGTCTGAAATTACAATTACTATTCTATCTAAGGCCCGGCCCGCCCGGCCTGCATAAAGTCCTACCCAAATACCTTCAAATAGAAATAGGTAGGGACTTAATATTGTTGTGTTCCATTTTCAACGGTGAGTGTACAGGTATAAGACATATACTTAAACTTATTATAGCTTGCAAGGTTGGTGGTGTATTGATAAATTAAGGATTAGTCAATATTTCTTACAGTGCCAATGTACATGGGCGGTGGTGACCACTTGCTATCCATTTGCTAGTCTGCCTATCTATTTTAACAAATAAAAAGCTAGGTAGTGCTGATTCTATGTATCCTTACGATTAAGTAAGCACGCACTGCTAATTAAAGTGCAAAATACTGTTTATTTACATTAAAGCCTTAAATAAATACAAATAAAAATTAAAAATAATTACTGTACAAATCGTGACCGCGTGGAAAGGTGCCAAAAATGCTAGCAGCATTTCCCTTTCGAATCGCAATTCCGATTCTCTGGGCGAAAAATGAACCAGCCCCCCTGTCACCAGTAGAGGCAATAAGACGGGGTGTAATATTTGGATTAATTCTTTTGCACTATTACTGCAAGGTCCAAGCGTTTTAACTGCAAACGGAACAAAAATATAATTTGGAATAAGAGACTTTTTATTATTATATTTAATATTTACTTTCCTTTAGGTTTAAGAGACTGTCTATCTTGAGAAGAAGATGGCTCAAAATTATACCTTCGCCTTAGCCACATTTGTTATCATCGTTGCTGTCGCCCCTCTAGTCACTTCGCAACCAGTTAGTATACATAATCGTTACATATTATGTGAACAATTTTCTTACTATATATTACATCGAATAGATTGTGCGAACTAATAATATTACGTCGCGTTCTATTCGCATCAGTTCACCATGAGAATTAAAAATATTATAATAATATTATCTTAACGTCTATTTAAATTTACTTTTACTACTAATAACTTGAATGAATGTCTTATATAATATTTCATGTTACGTATAATTTTCTAATAATTGTAGCCCTTAGCTGATGAATCTATTGGAAAAGATCGTGCCCTGCGAGTATCATTATTAAAAGCAGGAAAAAATGTTGCGACCAAACCGAAGTGGGGATTCTTCGGTACAGTATTCAACCTTATTCTAGAGGTAAAATAACACTTTGTTGGATATTTAATAACATTTTTATGTGGTATTAAACTATTATGTTCTTTTTTTCAGCAAATTAACGACACAAAAAGCGCTTATGGACAAATATCGGACTTAGTTAACAATCAATTTGTAGATGATAATGTAAGTGAAAATTGTTGAACCAAATCAGTTTTGTATTAGTTTATGTTTAAATACATAAGTAAACAGTCTGTCTAGTGGCATGCCTCGGCGATTTCCAACAATCAGATTAGCCTCAGATTTACCAAGTTGAGGGGTTGAACCTTGGGTGGCACTTTGAGAACAGCAAAAGGGAATGGTTTTTTTAATGATGTTTGTAGCAACTGAGGCTGCAGGAACTTAAATCTTATAGAATCCCTTTAAGACCAACATCTAACTGATTTTTTCTCTCTTTCATTGTACTTTCGATCATATATGTATATGTTATACATAGATACTATTATACAAAATAGTTATAAAATATTTTTAAAAAACGAAGCGTTAATATTTATGTCTTGGATATATATAAATGTACATACAAATATACTTGTTATATTTAATCTATTTCAGAACAGGCTTTTAATAGTTTTATATGTATCTGTGTATCCTGGGAGAGGTCACAGGATGCTTTAGAAATTTTCTGTGACTTATCCAATCCAAAGACTTTGATTATATTCATGGATTACTGGGCCGGAAATTATATAACTGGAATTAGGATTGCGCTTTTGACATTTATAATTCTTATTTTAACAATATAATCCAGTCGACGTTCAAGAAAAGTATCTCCCGGGACTCTTTCTATTCCTCATCTAATGACTTGCGATTTCTTTTAGAAAACAAACATGATATAGTATTGCTTACTGGTCAGACCTCATTACTTTTTAAAATGAAAAGATAACAGATACAGTTCGACGATGTGAATAATCTCTGATATAGTATGTTGGTTTAGTGTTAATCTTATGTTAAATAACAAATTAACAAAAGTTGTAAAATTTAGCTCACCAAATGTGAATATTCTTTTTTATGTATGGGGAGTCGACAGATGCTGTTGAGTAATCTTAATTTTTTGGCCTTACTATTGAAGCCATGTTGCCATGAAGCCAATAGGCCCCCTATACAAACATATTCGCTTGCGGCAATGCGGTAAACCGATGCGGAACCGTACCGATATACCTACCGATGTTTGTAGAACTTGATTAGAATATTTCAGTAACTTTACGCAGTATAATGTCAATGTACGGCATTATGCGTTTCTTGTAACGCTATCCATACGAAATGAGTGCTGCAGAAGAGGACTATTCGTGCAATCTTTAGCCTGTAGACTGATCTCTCATGTTACTCGACTGCATAGAGTCAGTAACTCTTTTGTTGGGTGATGTATACGGTTTTACAATAGGATCCCAGAAAGCGTTCAAAACGTAGGCGACGTCGCTAAATTTATAACAAATATAAAGGAATGCTTATGTGCAAAGGGTTATTAAGAATACATTTAGAGAGTTCACGGATGATAGCACACCGTGGGAATGAAACGATCGCCACATGTAAATAATTACAAAGATCTGACAAAAAAATAGCCGCTGAGTTTCTTTCGCTGTTTCTCTCAGGTGGTAGTTTTTAATTTTACAATCAATAAGTAAGTGTAAAGCTTCTATATCGAATAAATTAATTTGAATTTAATTTTAGAGGCTAGTTATATTTCCAGGTTTTAAGTAAAAGTGAAGTAAAAAAGGTAAAAAAGAATGTGATTAGGTATATTTTTAAAGATTTAACAATATAAGTGCCTAATAAAACTTATTATATGTGAACTACAAATAATAAGTTTTATTAGGCACTTACAAAGTTTTATACATCATAAATATATTATCAAACGGACCAACTTCTGATTATTATGTTGCTCTTATGTGTTTTTGTTTCAGACTGTTACAATGACGCCTGATATACCAAATGGTACAACTGCAACGCCGAAAATTACAAGATCAGAATTTTTAAAAATACTCGATCGTAATCTCAAAGGCTTAGCACGTCTTCGTAACTTAGAATGGCGTGAATCGAGAAAGGTTTTATTGGTTTTATTTATTCATGAACGTTGAGTGTTGGGTGTAGAAGATAACATAAGCCTAATACCTATCAACCCCCCAAAACCGTCTAAATTCCCGATAGATAGGTGACTCGACGTTGTCCTGCCAGTAGTAAAAATGTATTTATCCTTTATCCAAAAATTACGTATATAGATAGAGAAGCATGACTACGATAATAGTTAAAATTGCCATATATATCTCAATAGTTTTGTATAATTAGTATATTTTATAAATTTTAATTGAAACTGATCATAATCAACGCAATTTCAGGATTCTTGGTCCAACGTTCAAGGATACTGGAACGAACTTTTCGGAGGAAAAAAGACAAGAAGTGTTGGATAATGGATATATTTTTTCATGCAGTGAATTGAATAATTAGACTTTACACTTTAATGTTCCTCGAGTTCTTATAATATACGTAACCGTAAAAATAAACTATCAATCAATTCTTCGGTGTGGTATATAAGGCAAAGGAATTTATAAAATTTATTTATAAGATTATTAACAACTACCTTGTCCATCCATCTGATACAATATTTAAACAATAACCACGAGTCACGGGACAGGGAAGTTGTTAAATAGGAAATATTAGCGCTTAAATTTAATGTACTAGTAAACTATGTTCACAACTTTTAAATGAAATGTTGTTGTACAAAGATGTTAATTTGTTAAGTAGTTATATTGATAAATCTTGTAAGTTAACTATAAGCCTTAACTATTAACCAATGCCACTTAATATTATACTGCGACCAATTTGTTAATACATATTAAATAAAATCATTCAAATGAACACACCTTTATCATATGGCCACATAACTCAAGATTTTTTTTATTATGGCTCCAGTCAAATCGCACAAAAATACTATACCAAGGCAAACTTTGAGGAATCTATATACAGGATTAGTTGTAACGACCCAGCAACCTCGCAGGACTAGATAGCTAACACCATAACCAAAAACTTTTGTTCTATGACTTTTGATAATTTGTTACATTTTTTTTTTCAAACAAATAATTTAATTTCCCGCTTGAACGTTTATAAATCTACGCGCATCGCAAAGATCGACGCGTCGCGTCGTCCTTTCGTTTATGAATGAAATATAGACCTACAAATGTCACGACAGTACGAAAAAACTTGTAAAATCATATATTTTTTTCATGTCTTGAGTTATGTCCGAAGTCGTAGAACAAAAGTTGTTGATTATGATGTTAGCTATCTAGTCCTGCGAGGTTGCTGGGTCGTTACAACTAATCCTGTATATAGATTCCTCAAAGTTTATATAGATAGAATTCAATAAATTATGTCTGTCACTTAATAAATTAAAGTTATTTATAAAAAGGCGCCATAGATTAAGGCCGTAATTGCTATATTAAATTAATGAGATAAATGATGATGATGTCACAATTAGCTGTTTAGTTTTTTCTTGTAAAATAATATGTTTCAGAGCATTTTCAGAGTATTTAAATAAACTTTTTCCTTTTTGTTTTATACTTTTAATACATACTGTGTTGTATATAATTGTGAAAAGTCTGCTTGTTTGCTTTAAAATCCAAATAAAAATATAAAATGTGCAACATAAATACATATACATAGTAAAATATGAAGTGATATAATATAAGTTTCATTTTTCTCCATTTACAATAAATAGGTACATAATAATAATCATAATAAATGACATATTTACCTACCGATGTAGCGAATAAATAATGATGATATAATATATGATATGGCTACGCTGCAAGATTTGATTTTGCGCTTTGAAAAGTAGCGCCTTTTGAAGGCGGATGTCTAGCTTATTCTGTCAAATTCCGTTTTACGCTACAGAGCAGCACCTGTTAAAATTCCTACATCACTTTAGCTGCACTGCACATAATAATCTATGATTGGATGTCCACAACTGATATCAAATCTCACTTGCTTTACTTATTTTATACATTGATTTTGGCGTCATAAAAAATACACAATATATATTTAATTATTTCATATACATACATGTATAAAGATGGGTAAGAGCGAATATAGTAGCCAAATATTGTTTTGCTCTTTCTTATTATTCATACATTTATAAATAGATAAAATATATAAATGAAAAATGATCTTAGCGAAAGTTCACAAAAGAAGAACAATATACCATAAGTCTTAGAAAAATATACTAAAAAACGTATCCTGTGGATTCTCTATTGTTTCTCATAATTATTATATGTATCTCATAAATTATTCCACTTTATAATAATATTTATAAAGTGGAATTTATTCTAAAAATTTTACAATCCTTACATTTTAAAACAGCAACACTGAGTGGATTTCTATTTGCTAATGGCATGGCTTCTTTCTACGGCCTACGCTATTCCGCCCTCCATTTTGTTAGTGTATTTTTAGTTGCTACTTAATTAACGTGCTAATTTCACAAACTGATAGTAAAAATAAATCATTTCTTGAAATTATTACAGTAAGTATAAGGCATTATCATTTATATTTATATTGAATTACTTGATAACGGCTCTAAATTAATTGAACTTAGAGATTCGGTAGCCATATTGAAGCTTGAAATAGCCGGTTATCTTACCGAAATAATATTTATGTTGTATACCTAATTTACGAATTAGTTAGTTGGTTAATAAAAGGTTATTATTCTCAATATGAAATTTGAAATGCTAAATGTTATTAAATTTAATGGTTTTTAATTTGTACTTAGTAATTATAATATTCATAGAAGTAATTTTGCTATGGCTTAGATGTCATCTCGCGGTCGAGGGTACGGCGGAAGAGGGAACTACAACAGTCGTGGTAGCAGTTACAGAGGTTCTTATCGTGGAAGCAATAGCCGTGGCAATTATGATAGCGGTCGTGGTGGCCGGGGTGGAGGATATTCCTCTTATAACAATGACTCCCGTTATAACAGCAGCAGCGCGAACAGATATGTTTCAAGTCGTGACAGAATAGATGATTCTTATAAAAAACCATATCGATCGGTAAGTTTTAGTACCTTGATATTTTAACATCGTATAAATTACAGATTACCATATAATATATCGTGATTTAACCTAAAATATTATCAAGCATTATGAATCAATCATATTTAAGAGTCTTAATCTAATTACACTATAAAGTCGAGATTATTATGGCAATGAAAACTATACTATTTCATCTTGTGTGGTCTACGTAATCACATCTAAAATTTTAGACTCGTTAAAGTAATTATTACAGACTGCATAAAAAATCTAGTTCTAAATAATGTGATAAAAGCATGCTTAATTAAACTAAAATACACTTCTTTTTCTTCTTAAGTTGATGTTTTGCTGTTTATCACAGCAATATAAGATTGAGTATATTCTTAACTTTTATGTATCATAAATGGTAAAGAACCTATTAATTCATGCATAATAACTGAGAATATAAGTTAATTATTGCCAAAAAATAAAAATATAGATGATTATATTATTAATATGATTTTATTTGTGCTAAGTATTCACACACTATATGGATATTATTTGATAAAAAAAAAACAAACGATTGCATGAAATATGGCATATTGACCTTTCAGGAGAGTTCTGCTAGTTATTCAAATCGTGACTATGGTGGTAGATCAGGCTCCCCAGATCGCAAAAGGATGAGGATGGAGGTTAGTCTAAATATTTTAGCTGGGAAAGCAAAGTCCTTTTTTCAAATGGGAATGTAAAGTATAATGGCAGAATTATGACAGTAAAAATTATAAACTACTGCATTGCATATGCATTGATCCATTACTTTAGAAAAATAATTATAAAACACAAAGATGTTACAACAGTGCAGCATTGCATGGTTAATTTCAGATAAGATTTTGTTGCATGATTTATATCATCAAATAGATAGTCCCAAGAATAGTGCAACAGCTATAAAATATTTAATGTTTATTAGAAATTCGTTGTAGAAATAGAGCTGAATATAAACAGCGATATGTTAAAATTAAAATAATTTGGAGAGAAAAAATCGAGTAATATTTAATTGGTTATTGAATCACTACTCACAAAGTACGACGTCAATAGACATGTTAATAAAAATAGAAAACAAAACATCTGTAAATCAATATAAAACAAAGACTATGGGTATAGTCAAATATGTTGATAAGTAATGAAACATCTATGTTATGAAGGTGAATGTGCTAATCAATATAATGTACAGATAAATCTGCCAGTAATTGGTATATTTTGAATTATAATGTGTAGGACAACTGCTTGAGGCTGTAACAAGTGAAGACTTGTACCACAAATATAAACTGGTTAAATAAACAGACAATGACGTAAGACGAGTAAAGATCATTTTGAATTTAATACCCACCTAGAAGAAAGCAAATATGTTTTAATACTCGATTTCTATTAAATTGTTGAGGCTAGAAAAGTTCCAAAAAGAGTTATGTACAGGGCTCCTCAAGCGATAGACGTAGTCACGACGGAGGGCACTATGGCGGTTCGTACGGCGGTAGACAGGAGAGTTACGGCGGCGAGAGACGGTCGTTCGCCAGCGAGGACAGAAGGCGATCGCCGGCCCGAGACAGCTATCGCAAAGCGAGCGGCATGGGCCCGCCGCGAGAACCGCCGCGGCCCTCTGCGCGGCCCAGGGCGCCCCGCCGCTCCTTCCGCGGACGCACCCTGCGCTCTCGCGCTTCCTATCGAGGAGCCCCGCGCTCGCGCGGCTCCTTCTCTTCTAGGCGATTCGCAGAACGATCGCTAGGATACACCCGAGCATTCAGAAGTGTTAAGGGGCGAAGGTAAATGCGGTACAAAGTAATGCTTAAATTTTGTTTCTCTATCCCTGGAATTAATGCCCTGTGTTATCTAGATACAATAGAAAAGATTCGAGTGTGAACTTTATTTCTGACATCAATTGCTGAAAGTTGTAACAGTCGTACAGCTAAATAAGTTGAAATGTTGGAGACAATTGTATTAAAAAGAAACTAAATCAGAAGAGCTATAAAATTGAAATTTCAGGGAAATTGCTTATTATTATCTATAAAACCTATGACGGGGTGACAATAATTAAGAAAACATCGACACTACGTAATATGTTTAACATATATGTTACGCCTAAACCACATGAACTGAATAGACGATGATTCTTGGTAGGAAAGAAAGAAATATTTCATGGAAATATGAAAAACGTTTTGACTAAAATACAAAAGTAACACTATACTAGGAGATACTAATTAACAAATTTAATAATTATATATCAATGGCTAGAATTATCAAGAAATGGGTTCATAGAATACTAAAACTATAAATTCAAAAAAATTTTAGTCGTAACATATATCAACCAAACAAGTATATTGTAATATTTACAAGCTGAATTAATAATATCATTCTTGTTATGTTAATAGCTCTGTAAAGTCAAAAGAAGATGAGGCATCATCAACAGAAGAAGATTGGGAAGCTGAAGAAAAAGAAGAAACTGTAGAAGAGAAAAAAGAAGTTAAAGCCAAATCGCCTAAGGTTAGAAAAAATTGAATTACATTAATATTATTTTTAAAAGCGACAGAATGGCTCATTTGATTTTTTATTAAAAGGAGGAAGTCGAGGCTTCTGAGGGCGAAGGCGGTGACGGCGGCGAGGACACGGACAAGGAAGCCGATGCCGCCTCCGACGCTGCACCCTCGCAGCCGTACGTCCACCTCTCCTGCGTGCATTGTAAAGAAAAATGTGCCACATTCGCCGTAGGTTTCTACAATAATTAGACGAGTCAAAATATAAAGTCGAAAGACATAACACTCGTGTCGTACATTCGTCAGGGATACGCGAAGCATTTGCTGTCGAGTAAGCACCGGGCCGCGATGAGCGCCGTGGCGCGACGGCACAAGGCGCAGCTGCTGCGCATGCGCGTGGCGCAGCGCGGCGCACAACGCGAGCTGGAGGCGGCGGCCGGCGCCGAGCTGGCGGCGCGCACCACGTTCTGCCTCGTGTGCCGCCTCAACCACCGCACCACGCGCCACGCGCACAACCTCACCGACACGCATCGCGCCATGAAGCGCTTCCTTATGCCATTCTGTCGCATCTGTCGAATTACGTTCCGCTCGCCCATGATATACGAACATCATATTTCTTCCATTGAACATCTCAAGGTAACTGTTCTGTCGAAATCTGATGAAATAATTCATTTTATAATTCAAATATGCTCCAGGATATTTACGCAATAGTTATTTTAATGTTTACATATTTGCCATGTACTCAGTTATATTACATTATATTCAGTTTAGTAATGAGGGCTATCTCACTTTGATTCGCCGCGAGAGGTTCTAATGTACAGTGAGGTCCCTAGAAATATTAAATGCCACTGAACATTTTCTATATGCAACCTTTTAATTGTGGATACAAACTAATTATTAATGATTGTTGTAAGATTACTGATTAATTATGGCAGGCATAATAATGTTTTAGGCGAGTTTTTTCTTTTGGAAATATATGCCCTTCCTTTTTTTTTCGAAACAAAACAGGCTCGTCACTAAAGCAGAATTAGTATTTATTTTTTTAGTTACAATCAATTATTTATAACAAAATCAAATTTATGGGGGCCCATAATCACTAACAAATACTTTTTCAATGACACTTTCAAGTGGCACCAACTGGTGAGTCACTAGAAATAATAGTCCTCATTGCCAGACATGCAAACCTCTATAATACCAATATGTATCACTAACATTCAATATATTATATTGTGAGCTTATTTTTCTTTGGGTATTTTTAAGCAAATAATTTTATGGATATTTATTTCAATACAGAAAAAAGCTAATCAGACTGCAAGGAGGCTCAGCCCGAAAGCTGAAGGTAGCGGAGATGAGGGTATGGATGTCGATCTAGACAACTTTATGACACTCGATTCCGTAGGCGACGTAGATGGTAAATAAATATTAATAGCAATAAATGGATATTTAACTTAATAAAAATATTAAATTATTTTCAAATGTAAAACAGTTTATTGATAAATAATTCATCTACTATATATTATCTAACATTTACCACGGCTTTTTATAGAAGTTGAAGATGAAGATTCGGGTGGCGAAAAAAAAGAAGAAGCATCTCCAAAAAAAACAAAAGTTGAAATCAATATTGGAAGCGAACATATCAAAAAGATGGAGGTAAATAAAAAATGCTTTGTAAAAACTCAGTCAAAGGATTACTGAAAAGCTACATTTTAAAAAAGAAACATTCCTACACAATCATGGTTGTTTTTTCTATACATGAATACAAAATTTTAAAAATGTGAACAGGTGTGGTGGTGCGAGCTGTGCCGCGTGTACCTGCCGCGCGCGGACACGGGCAGCGCCGAGGAGGCGGAGGCGCTGCGGCGCCACTGCCGCCTGCGCATCCACCTCGGCCGCTACGTGCAGCACCGCGACACGCGCACGCTGCGCCGCCACGCCGAGCGCATCCACCGCCAGCTGCACCAGCAGAAAGGTACACGCACTTTCTGACACGGGAGTGTGATCATACTGAACAGTTGTCTAATTGCGACCCATTTCAGAAGATGAAAAAGAAGCAGTGACTGACGACACTGACAAAAAAGTTAAGGTGGACAAAACTGAACCAACTATTGAAAAGAAAAATCATGAAAATGGCGCTGATTTGGCAAATGCATCTGGTACGATATATTACGTAACATTCTTTATATAATAACTTAATGTTTTTAAATATATCTATTCTTTTTTAATTTCTATATAATGATGTTATTTGTAATAATAAGTTTACATACATCATTTTCTAAACTGAATGTTCATTCTTCTATAGGGTTTTCCATTAAGGGCGCTTGATCTTTGAAATGCAAAAAAAAATACATGTAGGAGAGATATTTGCGAAATTTTTTTATTTGGAAGGTCTATCGACCCCATTATGTATGGAATATGACATCATTCAAATGACCGCCACGGCTTCGGTTGGTGGCGCGCACACGAAAGGTCCAATTTTCGATGACTCTGGCGCACAAATCGGGCTGTATTTGATCGATGGCGTGGCGTATGTTGACTTTGAGGGCATCGGTGGTTTGCGGCTTGTTGGCATAGACCTGCGACTTAAGAAAACCCCACAAGAAAAAGTCCAGCGGGGTCAAATCGCACGATCTCGGTGGCCAGTTCACGTCGCCTCCGCGCGAGATGACCATGTCCAGAAATTGCTCGTGCAGAACTTCCATCGTAGCGTGTGCTGTGTGGCACGTAGCGCCGTCCTGTTGAAACCACATGTTGTCCAGATCCATATTCTCGATTTCAGGCCAAAAGAAGTTGGTTATCATCGACCGGTATCGCTCACCATTGACGGTGACGGCCACACCATTATCGTTTTCGAAAAAATACGGACCAATCACGCCTCCGGCCCAAAATCCGCACCAAACAGTCACTTTCTGCGGGTGCATTGCCACTTGGTAAACCTCGTGTGGATTAGTCTCGTCCCAAATACGGCAATTTTGCTTGTTGACATAGCCATTCATCCAAAATTGCGCCTCGTCGCTGAAGATGATTTTTTTGCCAAAATCGGCGTCAACTTCCAACTGTTCTAATGCCCAGTCAGCGAACACACGGCGCTGTCTATGGTCATTAACCTTGAGCTCTTGGGTCAGCTGGACCTTGTACGGGTGCAGGCTCAAGTCACAACGCAAAATTCGCCAAGTTGTCGTCTGCGAAAGGCCGAGTTCCTGTGCGCGACGCGGAATTGACTGCCGCGGGTTTTCGAGGACACTGTCGCGCACAGCGGCGATATTCTCGGCAGATCTCGCGTTACGTTGACGCACGGGAACCGGCTGATTGTTAACTGACCCGGTTGACTCGAATTTGTCCACCAATCGACGGGTAGTCGACTCGGCAGGACGATCATCGCGACCGTAAAACGGGCGAAGTGCGCGGAACGTTGCTCGAACTGAAGACCCATTTTCATAAAACAATTTTATGATTTGCACGTGCTGCTCGACACTGTAACCTGCCATGGTGGTTTGGGAGGACGGAATGAATATAACACACTGCATTTGACAGCTGTCACTCAAACAACATGGCCGCAATCAGCTGTCAAAGTTCAAGCGTCCCTATTGGAAAACCCCTTATTAAGACAAAGCAATTTATATAAATTGGATAAATGTGTTTTTTTTTATATAAAATAATTATATTTATATTTTATTAAATAATGATAATATTTGGCAATTTTAGGCAACGAAGATAAGTTGTGGGCCGATGTCGATAAAGACATTGGAGAACTACTTCGGGAAGTAGACCCACAAGGCAATGAAGCCAGTGATGATGAAGAGGATCTTGGAAGGTAGTCACTTTATAAGTTAGTAAACATACTAACAATGTATTGTCTTAGTTGATGTTTTGATAGCTGCATGGTAATAATAATAATCATCCAGACCTATTTCGGTCACAGCGGCCAATCTCATGAGAGATTAGCCAACTGCGCAGGAAATATTATAGTGCACAAGTGTGTGTGTAAACACAGGTGCACTCACTATTTCCTAGGTCTCATAATCCGATGGGACGGCAATCCGACACGACCGGAAAGAGTTCAGGCGCAGGACCAACGGCTTTACGTGCTAATAACATAATGTACCATAACACTAACATTTGTTACTTGGAGACTAATTGTAATTTACATCAATGAGGCCCAGAAAGTAATTTCCCTTGCCAAATCCTTCCTTAAGAATAATGTATATAGAATTGCATAGTTTGGAACATTTGTTAAAATTGATAAGTATAATTTATAATTCACATGGTGGTAGAGCTTTGTGCCAGCTCGTCTGGGTAGGTACTCATCAGATATTCTACCGCAAAACAGCCGTACTTTGTACTGTTGTGTTCTGGTTTGAAGGGTGAGTTGGCCAGTGTAATTACAGGCACAGGGACATAACATCTTAGTTCCCAAGGTAGGTGGCGCATTGGCGATTTAAGCCATGGTTAACATCTCTTACAATGCCAATGTCTATGGGCGTTGGTGACCACTTACCATCAGGTAGCCCATACGATCGAAAGCCTACCTACGTAATAAAAAAAAACAAACACATTTAAAGGTGGCCAATATCTACAATCTAAAAATCTCAATATTCGAACATGCCATTTATTTTGCTAAAGTATAATAAATTACTTTCTTTCTCCTTTCGTCCACCCATTTTGAATAAAAATGTCATTTATGTGTCCGGCGAATTTCTTTTCGTGCAATCGTTCAAAATATGTACCATATGTTAATTAAACCCAATGATTTAATTACTGAGATTACATACATTACATGTAAATCTTAACCATGAGACTGCGGGTTCAAATCAAGGCAAGCATCACTAGCTTTACTTTCGAGTGCTTAATTTGTAAGTATATTTCATCATCCTCGTCGGCGAAGGAAAACATATTGAGGAAACGTGCCTGTTCCGGGTGCAAATTTACCACGTGTGTGTTCCACCAATCCGTATTGGAGAAGCGTAGTGGAATAAATTCGAAAAATAATAGGAGCCCTTAGCCCCAGCTGTGAGACATTTACAGTTGTTACTTACCTTTTTTACTTCTTAATTTATCTTCAAGCAAATAACTCATTTTTATACTTAATAATCTGAAATTAATTATTACCCCCTAAATATTGGATTTTTTAATTTCAGGTACGACAAGTTTCGAAAAAGCGACAAGAAATCTAAAGCTGGTGAGGGCGATGAAACTAACCCAAAAGCTGACGAAAACATTAATGAAAAAGTAAACGTTGAAGTTAAATCTTCCGCTTAAAATACTTAATTTGTTTTTCGCTTTATAATTCTTAGATTATGATTTTTATTGACTTCAATTAAGGATATGCTATAATAAATTTTAAGTTAAAAAATTTGTTGTTTTATTTATGCGAGCGAGACAGTTATTAATTAGAAAATATAAAAAAATAATGAAAATATTGAATAAGATTTTTACGAAACTTAATAAAACATGCATAATATAATGCGCTCTATATCTATAAAGCACAAAAAGTTCATTGATTTCTTTGCGAATATGTACAACAGCTTGATTTAAAACTTTAGTCCATTTATTGAGATTAAGATGACTTTATTACATCCTGCAATCCACGGAGGCGGAGAAATAACGATTAATGCTGGTTAAACTGCGTGGAGCAGCTGGTACTTATATATTTAGATAGAGTTATCAATCAAAGTTTATGAGATGGATTCCATGATCTATCTACAATATAGCAACCCCCTTCAATTTTAAAATACAAGGAAATAGAGAATTTAGTTCAGAGAACAGCCTCTAATGAGATATTAACAGGTTGTTAGAAGTAGCCTCTCCTTTCCGATAACTGGCGAAACCCTTGATATACAGAACAAAAACAAACAACTGAACAAAATTTCTATAGGCAGAGCACGGCATAATACGGCAATATATTTTTTATGTTAATATATTCAATCATATTTAAAAAATTAGAAATCAGCAAATAATCAAAGCAAGTGATTTGATATGTCTGGTGAGAAGCGCATACACCGTCGAATGTTATTTTTATATTTTTGCATCTAATAAGATACAAATAATATTTTTTTGAGTTCGTGTATCTCAATAATAAATAAATATCTATTTATAATTAGGTTAACAATCCTATTAGTTTGTACGTATGTAATAACTAAAGATGCGAATCAGAGTCGTGAAGATTATGGACGAAATACTTTTCGGTACGGATTCCGATAGGAAAGTACTTCCGTAAGGAAGTAACTGAGTATATGACATTAATATAATGTACAGAATTTTTACTTGAATTTAATAAATGACCATTTTATATAAACTGCACATTTTAGTAAGTTATAAGGTATATGTACATTATTTTGCCATTTTCAAATATCTAATACAATATTGTAAAAAGTAATCTTACTATGTTAGGTATATTAGTATGCTCCAAAACTGTGTTTATAATAGTTTTTAGTTATAATACAGTACTAAAGCTTTTGTTTTTTATGTGGAGTGAGGACCTGACAACCTATAATACATACATTATTATGCCTAACTCGGACACCAGCTCTTCACACACTCCAAACTGTGAATCACACCTTTTAATTATTTATAATTTAAGGTATGTTTATTGTGAAAAAAATTAAACATTGTTATTATTAATATCTAACAACTGTAAAAGATATTTAAAAAAAAAACTAGTTGTTATTTATAGAGATATAGATATTATATTAATGGTTCTTCTTGACCAATCAAATTCAAACATTTCAAAATATTTATGTTCAGTGTATATTTAGTAATATTTAAAGTGTAAGGAAAATAATAAAATAAGCAGATAAATTTATAGTTTTTTATTAAGTATTTCACTTCTTAGCTTTAGCTTCTTTAACTGCAGCTGGAGCTTTAGTTACATCGTCAGGGTTTTCTGCGGCATCCTTCAGCCTCTTGGCTCTGATTCCGACAAGTTTAGCAATTGACCGAGCCTGCAAACATTATAATATAAGTTTCGCCACTTTTGACTACTTTTTAAAAACATTAATATAGTTGTACCCTACAAATCTAAGTAAGGGTCCAATTTAACAGGTAACTAGAAAACATGTTTTATAGTTGGTACTTATGAACTATTGCATATGAATTTACAATATTTTATTTAGGAAAAGTAAATACATAAGTATAAAAATATTATTTGATATGTTTACTACTTGGAAACCAATAAAACTTTGTTTTATAATACTTATTAATTTTGTAATATATACTAATGTAATAATACTATTACAGAAAAGTCAAGAGACTCAAAACTCTTCCAGGATGTAGATTTCTCTTAAGATACCACTTCGTAAAATTTTATTTAATAATTTAAAGTATAAACCCACTTAAACCAAGATTTGAAATACTCTGCATATTTGTATACAGACAATTTTAAAAGTTAAAGCTTACACATGGCGAATTAAAATGGATAATGAAAATAATAATTTGTGAAATACAACCATATTAATTAATTTCAGTTGCCACATAAATCTCAGGCATGGGAAAGGTTTCCCCACACTGAACAGCAATTTTCATACAAATAATTCCATTTTTATTCAACCTTCATAAATGAAAATAAACAATTGTAACAATAGATTAAAATTAAATAGAATTTGTAGCTATCATCCACATATTTATCACAGATGTACCTAAGGCCAGTTTAATTTATACTAGAAAATAATTTGTACGTGTACCACAGCAAAATGCTAAGTAAAAGTGCCTGTACATAAATACTTGTTATTTATAATATTTTTATATCAATACGAATTCTCACCCCTCTGAGGTATTGGTAAGCTTGGAAGTCCTTTTCTTCTTCAGTGATTACCCGAGCAACAGACTTAGGTGCCGATTGCTGTATGGGCATTAGCGGACCACGGAGCTGTGTCGCCAATTTACGTTCCTCCTCATTAGCTTCACCCTTCAGCACCTAAATGTAAGATATGTAAATAAACAAAATACCAACAAACAAAGTAAACAAATTAGTTTGGATAATAATTTAATGTTTATAAGTGTGATTTTAGTGCTCTTCATTTAATATGAAAAATTACTGGATATTAAGAATTTTCTTATAAATTCAGTTTATTTATCATTAATTCACTAGTTTCCTGAACACTAATAACTGTTTTAAGCAAGAAATGTAACTTTGTAATTGAAAATACACCTTATTAAAACAAATATATGAAAATGTATTGCTATACGATATCAGTAGTTGCTTTAAATACTGTAAATGCTACTTGTTCGCTGATGATCTAAAGATTTTTAGACCTATCTCTACAGATACCGACAGAGAACTCCTACAGGAGGACTTGAATAAGCTATCCTTATGGTGTCGAAGTAATGGCATGACTTTGAATGCTGAGAAGTGTCATGTAATAAAATTTTCCAGGAAAAAGACTTCTTTTGCGAGAACATATTAGACTTATTAGAATTGGACTAAAAAAAACCTGCTGTTTAACTTTTTTATGTCTTTTTTTAAATATTGAAGACTGATGTACTAAATAACATCAAAATTAAATCTTACCTTCTTGCCCTTAGGGAAGATAATGAGGCGGGCACGGTATTCTTTCAGTCTCTGGACATTGATTTGTAAAGATTCCACAGACTTATTGCGTCTACGTGGGTCAATGGCAATACCAATCGTCCTTGCGAAAGCGGGATTCAAACCTGAAGCCTAAAATTATTTTCATAATTAACATAAAACCGTGGCATATATTAGCGGATTGCTGAAGTAAAATCTGCTAACGAAAGAGATGACTTTTCATCGATATCATTCGACTATACCTCTAGTCTATACCTATAAAATATTTATATGAATTACAAAATAGTATAGTTGCGACGGCCGTAAAACTAAATTGCAATAGTAAGATTATACAGTAGTTTACATACTATAGTTACCTATATACAATGTAACAACGACCATAGAAACAGAATGTACAAACACGAGCCGGTTATTGTTTAGACACGAACGTAAAAAAACAATATGAACAAATTCAATTACCCTGATTTCCCGAAGAGTAAACCCGCGCCCGGCACGGACCTTAGTGTGATAACGAACCGTGGGACAACGAACAACTGGCCGAAGAGGTCCTGCTGCTGGTCGAGGGGCAATAGCTTTAGCCTTCTTAATTCTGTTTTGCTTTCTGCGGTGCTTTCTTGCCGGTTGATTAAACCAGGTTTTAACGAATCTTTGCCAATCCTTATGGAAATGGCCATTAGGAATCATATTATTTCCCTTCCCCATGATTGCAATAACCCCACTTCACCTAAAAATATAATATATCATTAAATATTTACTGCAACGAGGAACTAATCACATATAAAATAAATATTATTATTTAGTGTTCCAAAATAATTAATGATAACTTCACAAAATTAGGATTACGAAAAACACTAACCACAGGGCTAACAGTACAAGTCAAAAAGAAGTTTCTAAACCTAGACGTGTGTCAATGTCAAAACGAAATCTATCACAGAGTACAAAGCTGTTTTATCTGCTTTATGGTAACTTGTTATTTGTATTAATTTTAAAAGGCATGATACACGAGAAAACTTGCAATAACTGAAAATTATTACATTAAAATCTCGTTAACATCTTCTTCATTTATTTACTTAATAAATGGTTAGCCTAAATAAATATTATAGGTAATATTGATATTCACCTATAAATGTATGTTCACCGTAAAATTAATAATGACAATGATTACGATGAAGGAATTAGGAAGATGTCAATTAAAAAAAAAATAATATTGTTCTTGAAGAGATTATAAAAACGTATGTGAAAAAAAACTGTTTAACATGTAAACTTTGTTTTTTATAAATAAATAAAATTAGTCGCTCTCGTATAATTCTTGCTCCGTTCGAGTTTTGACTGTGACGTCATTTCGCCCGATCGTTATTGCGGACGACTCATTTGCGATACGCGCCTTGATAATTTTGTATTTATTTTACCCCTTTTTGTGATTTGACGTCCCACATACGTTCTTTCACCTATAATTATTATAATATTAGAACGATTATTAGTTTATTATTATATACTGAAATAAGAGCAGTATTTTCACGTGGACAAATAAATCTACCGAAAGTCGATCTTACGATTGCGGAAGCTTTCACAAATGACTTTTGTTTATTTTAATCATTTGTTAATGCAGATCGATCATTACTGTGATCGGCAATAAGTCCGTACTCTTCACGCAGATACTAGTTCTTTCCGCTTCCAATAGAAGATAATATCGATATTGAATATAATATACATTCCCACATTTTTATTTTACATACACAGTTCGGGACGCGATAGTTACAATACAGAGCCACGGCATATTATTGTACTTTTACTTGTGATGATAGAAAAAATAATATAAACAATCTAGAATATGCAATGTTTTGGAACATCAATTGACGAATTTCAAGTATGCATGCACCGTCGACAACGACCTTCATGGTCCGATCTAGCAAAACTGGTGATCCAGTTGCATTATTTCCCGGGAAGCCCATATAAAGGAAGCTTCGAAAGGAGCGCTTTATGCCGTAACCGATCAAATTCTTTTTCTATATCCATACTAACTGCTAATTTTGTCGTAGTTGAGTCCACGAGGGGGGGCCTCTAGTACTCGATTGCTTCATCCCATTGGTGAGTCAGGTAAACTAGAAAATTACCGGTGGTAGCTTTACATTTAATTCAATACTGTACCATGGCGACTCAAAAGAGCCCTTGAAAGCCTATTTGAATAAAGAATTATTTCATTTATTTGTATCATACGTAATATATTAGACTACGTATTTGACTTTCAAAGAAACATAATATGGTACAAATAAATAAATAAATCTTCGATACAAACTCTTATGATAATACTATCGGTTTTCAACGTATCAAGGCCGCTATTACGAACATTCTAAATTAATATATTTATATTAAACGAACACCTTGTATATATACATAACTAGCCTGTAAAATTTAAATATTTGATCCTTAAATTAAAAACTTATAAATACAACAAATTACTCACACTAAGATGCACTTCACAAAAATATCTACTTGTTTTTGTTGATAATATATATGGAAAAGTATTTTTCCTGAGTTCTATTTATTGATTTAGTATGCTATGGTACTGTATAATAAGTAAATGTTTTCTTTTTTATATTAACCGAAATATCAAGAATAACGCGAAAATACTGGCGAAATTGTACGCCGCCACCGAGCGACGTTGAGCGATGTGACGTCACGCGTCGATCGGTCGATCCAGAAAAGAATTTAAGAATTCATAACTTTAAAAATTCGTAAAAAAATCATAAAAGCAGGTATCGTAAAATTTATTCGCTAGTATTTTTTTATATTTTAAATGTGAAATGTAATAAAAAATAAGCTATCTTACTAATTATTTCATAGCGTTCAATGTAAAAAAAGATTATACATACACATTAAAGTACTAGAATAGACGCCGCAAACCCGATGTTTGTGCCATAAGTTGATGCCGATCGTCTTCAACTGATTTAGTCAGAGATCGTCATCACTCACCTACGCTCATCGCGATCGGACGTACCGAAACTTTGACAAACATGATTCAGAAATCCCGTTTTGCGTGTTAAAAACATGTAAAAATCAATCAACTGCGAAGAAAAGAGATCGTGACTTATCATCGGTAAGTAAATAAAAAGTCAACTAAAACCAACCAAAAAAAATTTTTGTACATTATTTTCTACTGTTTACGACATTTTATATGAAAATCATAGATTATGAAAAGTTAAACTAAGCGTTAGTGTGCTATTTATGAATTAGTATAACTGGTGAAGGATATGAAATTAAGTTTAAGTAAGTTTGGAATTGATGCACAAACGGAAAATGACCTAATGAATAAAGCTAAACTTGTAGAGCTGCATAGATAATTTATATAAAAAGGTAAATTAATAAATATAATATACTTTTTAAAGGGAAAAAAAGTATATATTAATTTGAAATGCTGGTGATTGTACATAAAACCGACAGTTTGCTAATTAAATTAACTATGTTCTCCACCAATACCCAATTCGATAGACAGAAGCCGGCTTTTGACTATGGGATATAATATAATATATATTACGTCTTGAGATATAATATAATATATATTACATCTTGAGATATAATATAATATATATTACATCTTGAGATATAATATTTTATCGCTCGTCATACATTTTGTACGAGACCGTTCACACTGTGCTATAATATATATACATTCTAAGTTATAAATATTTTTTCGACTAAATAAGCGATATTTTGAAGGAATATATTTTGCCTCACGTCCCCGGACACCGCGCTTCCCCCTGCCTCGCCCTCAGTTTGAATGTTTGGCGTTCGTGTGCAGACGTGTCAACTGATCATGTGTTTTGAACGTTTGTTTTGTTAACCATAGATGTAAACTATAGGTATTTGAAGTACGTAATCCTATTACCTTTTTTTTACGCTGGGAAAACGCATTACGCGTTTCCCCACCACGGGAACAGTGGGGAACAGTGGGGAGTATGTGGGGCTCGCCATATGTCCAGGGCACCGAGTGTGCCCCGGTCATCGGAATACCCACTAAAAACCCAGCGGTACCCTTCCCGTCTTAACGGGAGCGCCACGGGATCGCTTGCGCATGCTACCGTGAACGTAATCCTTACCTACGCATTAAATTATGGAACATTTTATAGAAAATGTTAGGAAATATCCTTGGATATATTAGGGAAAGTTAAGAGGATAAAATAAATAAAATTAGCATGAAGTTCGAAAAAAATAGTTTTATTCATCCTGTAGTAATTAAAACAATGAGTTCATTAAAAAGCTGAAATTTACGATAATCTTCTCTTAGTTTAATATGATTCGATATCCAAAATCGACGTTTATTATATTTTTTCTTAATAATCATACATGTAAATCGAATACAGCATCATCGTCGTCTGATGAACTATCGTAGGAATCAAGCAAAACAAACTCCATATTATCCATTTCAGAATTCAACCGTTCAACCGACCATAAATGACGTGATAGGCCACAGTGGTGACCGAAGCTGAACTGTTCCAAAATATATATTTTACAGTGTGAACAGCAATCGCGGGGTGTAATATATATTAAACCGGCTAGAAAAAAAAAGGGTCGCGTCTATGACGTGACGGTGACATCGCATCTTTGACTCATTACATCTCCTCGCGCGCCCCGCACTCCTGCGCTTGCTACACAGATTTTGTTCGCGCCGTCTGTTCTAGTACGTTATTATCGTTTTTATTTTTAACGAATGGTCATATGGTATATGCAGCACCATCTTATACGCGTTTTCGCTCGTATTATGTTTATTATTCGCTAGATTGTTATTGCCGGAAATCTGCCACGTGGTGTGGCAGTAATAGTAAAAAATTAGCACAATTCAAGTCCAGCATTCATTTAATTAATTTAAAGAGAAAAACACTATTTTACATTAACAAATCTTAGAAGCAACTCATGAATTCGCGCTGGAAAAAATATAAATATGCAACAATTATTTTCATAAAATAAATTCAATCATCAGTGGTTTCTCTTCCACAGCTGTTATAAATTACACGAAACTCACGATTTGCAGCCAGTCACTAATTAATTAATTATAAGTTTTTTATAAGCTAAGCTTTTTATAATTTAACAGTCAACTAACACTATTCTATTTAATTGGTCAGTAACTTAAAGTAGTAATTACTATAATTTTTTTAAGTTATATAACCACTTATTTTGTATCACTGCTGTTCAGTTTTAAATTTGGTTTGCTGAAATAATATTAGATACCAAATATGTATCTAAGGAAATATGGTGATTCTTTGTACTAAAGGATATCTTATGATTATTGAAAAAAAAAAAAACTACATAAAATACTATTTATTGTTAAGATAATCATTAGACTAAAATTAATTTCCCTACACAAATAAAAAAAATTATTTACTTAAAAAACAAATCTAATCAACAAATTGTTTTGTTAGAAAATGGGAAAAGGGGCATTTAAAAGGGCGAAGAAACTGGAAAGCTTTTATTGATTTATGGGTTTATCTTTGTATGAAATAAATATGCCAATAATAAGTTGAATGTAGAATAAATAATCGCAACAAATATTTTACATAGTATAATATAATTTATTTATCCTTTTCATACTATACCTATATTTCCAAATGATAAAATACTACATGTTGTGAAAAATACAAAAAGAAAGCTATGAATATGAATTCATAAATTACTTTATCACATAGTAGTCACTGCAGTACTAATCCAATTTTGTTTGGGGTTATGCTAGGACACCGCCAATTATACAAATAGTACTGCAAATTACCATCACCGATACCAAATTTAAGGGGTTCCAAAAATTCTTTATTATCCATTAAATCTAGAGCATTGAATACATCAAATCCAGAATTTTTTGCAGTAATCAATGCATCAAGCATTAAATCAATCCAGGGTGTTTTTGTTGATACATTGTAAAATGAATAAGCTGCTTTTAAAGTTTTGTGAACTGGATGATAGACAACAGTGGATGGCAGAGTGTAGTAACTAACAAAATCTGTAATAGAACCATCTGATGCTTCAACAATGTAACTATCAATTATTCCAGCCTGTGGAATAAACCAGTGTTTAAATTCTTCTTCTGAGAAAATTGGCACTAAGTCAAATTTTTGTAAGTATTCATTAAGAAGTTTTACTACTTTCTCTGAATCTTTTGGTTCCATTTTACGAAAACCTGGTGTTTTGGGTAAATCAGGTAACTTAAATAACTTTAATGTTCTTTGCATTGTCATATTTCTTGAAAGGTGACTAAATTTTATGTCAATTAACTTTTTCGGGTTCAATGATCTATGCCAATAACGGCAGGTAGCAATTGGTTTTGGCAAAACAATTCCAGCTGTATATACTCCTTGGAATACCCCCGTCAAATTTACTCTTCTTGTAATTTCTCTTATCAATACAGGAGCTACACGTTTTGCTCGAAGCTTTTTGTGAACACATAAAAAGTTAATTTCTACAACAGTTTGCATATGGTCATAAATTCGGAGTATCACTGGTATAGCAGATATAAAACCAACCAATCTACCCGATTTTACAACACGAACTCCACAATGCCAATCCATTCTCCATCCTGGCGGTTGTAAAGCCCATTTAAGAAAATCAGTTTGATAGTCAAAACGAAACATACAGTCATCATCTTCAACATAATTTTCATTTAACAGTGTATACAATTCTTTTAGAACTAAAGGTTCATTTAAGTTTAGTGTATCCCATTGGAAACCATCAGGTAACGTATAAGGTTCAGACCGAATTTCCTCTATAGATTTAGGTGGTTCGATTGCTTCATTAGTATCAATTTTCTCATTCCATTTTGGTACCGGTTGAGTTGACCAAAACTGATAAGATTTATGCAATGCTTCTTCAGTAGTTTTTGCGGGTTTTTGCTGTAAGTTTAACACTTCCATTGCCGTTTTCAAATCTTTAAATGAAATGTTTTGGTGGACATCACTCGAATTAGCAAGAGATAATCCGTCATTAGGAACTGAACCTCGGTTATCGCCGTCTCCACCATTTCGCTTTTTTTTGTTCTTATTTTTTCTCTTAGAATTTTTTTCTTCATTAGATTTTGGATATTCTCCAGCTTGTGCTGTCTTGTTATCTTCCATTATAGAGTTTTTTTAATTACAAGAATAATTTATTGCCCCGCGAGCTTTCCAGCTTAGTCAAATGAAATCTGCTTACAGACCACACCACAGATTACTTTAATAATAACAGACTATAAGTTACGATACGATTTACAAATTATTTTTAACGATTATAGCCAAAATGAAAATTATCAATCATCAATTTTTGTTGAAGAACTAAATATTTTGAACCTTTATTTTAAAAAGTAAAATTTATTTTATTTTTAATTTATGTACTATCATGGAGTTATTACAAAGAATTTGGAGTTTCAAGAGATCAGTTTTATCAGTTCGGCTTAAAATTAAAAAGTTATATAAATATTATTATTAAATTCTCGAATTTTTTTTTATCACGACTGGAGGGTAGGATACCTTTACTTTACGTTCCTTTTTTTTATAGTATTGGTTGGCGGACGAGTATGTGGGCCACCTGATGGTAAGTGGTCACCAAGAAATGTTAACAATCACTTACATTGCTAATGCTATGTTCCTTGTGCCTGAAATTACATTCGCTCACTCACCCTTTAAACAGGAACACAACAATACAAAGTACTGCTGTTATGCGGTAGAATATTTGATGAGTGGGTGGTACCTACCCAGACGAGCTTGCACAAAGCTCTACCACCGAGTAAATCCTTTTATAATCAGGACAAAGCAGCTTTCTAAGATTAAAAAAAAAAAAATAAGAACCTAATCAATCAACACTGTTCGTTTTTTACATGCATATTATACATAATAATAAAAGACGATCCAATTATGTACTGACTGGATACCATCTAAGCCAGTCAAGAAATCAAGAGTAACCAGAATTTCCGAGAAGACCTGAGCACCTAACACTAGCAGTTTGCGCACAGACAATAACAGTAATAATAACATGAAAGTTTATGTTGATAACGCAAATCCAAATTATAAAAAAAAAATAGTTTGTGAAGATATTAATAAGGAGATATAATATTTGTAATCTGTGCCTATGTTACCTACCCAATTACCAAACGTCAAAACCAAATCCGGAATGACTGAACCCTGAAGTTTGTGATGCATCTGTTTCTGTTGACTATTGTTTCATTTTAATTTATATATACTTAATACCACTTTTTGATTAATAATTTGTCAATTGATCTCAATAGAAAAGCATTTTATGTTCTAAAATTTCACAAAAATATATTAAAACAAAAAATGGGTTGCGATGGAGGTACTATTCCACGCAGGGATGAACTTGTTAGATTGAAGAAGAAACCAGAACAGGTAATCATATGGCTAATTTTGACTGTTGCTATAATAATTGGCCTATTATTTAAGAATATGGTAATAACGTTTCATTGTTTGTTTCTAGAAAGATAAAGACGCAGAGCGTTCTTTCAAATGGCGCAATTGCGCTGTATCTCAACAAACCTTACAAGAGCCAGTGGTAGCTTGTGGTTTAGGAAGACTTTATAGCAAAAGTTCTGTGTTAGAAGCTTTACTCGACAAAGAAAGCAAGCCTAAATCAATAGAGCATATAAGAAATTTAAAGGTAAAGTATGACAATTCTAGCAATTACTGATAAGTTTTAGAAAATACTATCCCTCAAGCAGAATATTATTGTAGAAATAAATTTATGAAAATGTCTTATAAATAATACATATTTTCAGGACATCAAAGATTTGAAACTAACAAAAAACCCAGCGTTCACTAATAGCGAGCACACAGATGGTGCTGTTGGAGAAGGAAGTGCACCATATATTTGCCCCATCAGTGGTTTAGAAATGACTGGCAAATTCCGGTTCATATTTCTATGGAGTTGTGGCTGTGTGCTTGCTGAGCGGGCATTGAAGGAGGTCAAACAGAACCTTTGTCACTTGGTAAGTTTTATATATTAAATACGAATTACTGGTACTAGCAGAATAATAAACAACTTATAATCCATTATTAAATTAAGAATTAAGCACTTTTTTTAAAACTTAATTGTGTTTCAGTGTCAACAGCCCTTCACCAATAATGACGTAATAGTGCTCAATGGAACCGATGATGATATTGAACAGCTCAAAGAGAAGATGGCATTTCGAATTGCAAACAGAAAGTCCAAGAAATCTAAAGCAGATAAGACAGAGAAAGAAATTAAAATTGAGACCACCACATCCACATCTGCAAACACTCCTTCCACATCAGGGGAAATTAAAAAGGAAAAAGATGACCCGCAAGAAGGAAGTAGTCAAGTAAAAAAGGAACTAGACACAATTCCTTTATCATTACCTAAATTTAATCCTAACAAACAGACTAGGGGACACTTTGGGTCGAGCAAAAGGGCTCACCCAACACAGCTAGCACAGGACCCTTCTTACAAGAAAACAAAGAAAGACTATAGCATAGCCAAAGATCCCCAAACCAGTGAGGTCTACAAGTCAATATTTACCTCACATAAAAATGATAAAGATCAGCAGAGAGCACATTGGATTACATACAATCCTTTCTATAACTAAATTATTTTGTTGAGCATAACATATACTACAGTAGAACCCCGATTAACTGTGGGGGTCGGGACCGAGAGGTCCATGGATAACTGAAACCACGGTTAATCCGAATGAAGGGTCACAACTTTTTATTTTATTTTGACTACATAGTAAAATTCAAATTTAATCACATGGAGTTAATGAATATTACATACTATTATATAAAGCTCTCTGATTAATTTCCGATATTCTGTTAATAATTTAATTATGTTTTTTAAAATAATTTGTTAATTTACAGTATGCGAAATATATTATTGTGAACAGACAACTGACTGGCAAAGGTCAGATTGAATATGCCATATGAGTTTAGAATTACTTACAATGTGACATGGGTCTCGCGTGTCGGGCGAGTGACGCGCAGAGACGCACGGTTAATCCTTTCCCCGGATAACCCATCATCATCATCATGTCAGCCAAAAGACGTCCACTGCTGGACAAAGGCCTCCCCCAAGGATTTCCATTTTGGCCTGTCTTGCGCTGCCCGCATCCAACGGCTTCCCGCGACTTTTATGATAAAGTCGGTTCACTTTGTAGGGGGCTTGCCCGCGCTGCGTCTTCCGGTTCGTGGTTCGCCACTCGAGAACCTTTCAGCCCCAGCGGCCGTCAGTTCTGTGAGCGATGTGCCCCGCCCACTGCCACTTCAATTTAGCAATTCTTCGGGCTATGTCGTAAGTTTGGTTCGCCTGCGGATTACATCATTTCTGATCTTTCGATCTCGCAGGGAAACTCCGAGCATAGCCCTCCATTGCTCTTTGAGTGACCTTGAGCCTTCTTATCAAGCAATTATTTAATTCTTATTATCCGGATAACCCAACCCCAGTTAATTAGGGTTCTACTGTATTATTAAACTGACAACTGGCTCATTATACATATTTTTAATTATACATTATGGGGTTTTGAATGAAACTTAATCTTTGTGTCAGAAATATCTCACACTGATCTATGCTCAGAAATGCCCATTTTACCATCATTTTTTAGGAGTTGAAAAAAGGCACTAATGGTGTTCGTAATAATTATGTACTGTCAACTGTGGCAACATTGCCATATTTTTTTACATTTTTGCAATTTACATGGAGCTTGTTGTTTAAATTTTTATTGATGATTTTTTACAAAAAGCTGTTATGCTTGTTTGAGTAAGCACTGCCAATATGTAGGTAAAGTTGACCCAAGTATTTCAAAACTATCATGGAAACAGGTGAATGTCAGCATGGATGTCAAAAAATAAGACTTGTTTTTTTATTATACTTTTTGGAGGCATCTTGATTATATCTGAAAGGAAAACAAGCAAAATAGTTACGTAGTTCTTTAACATCAAAATATTTCATCAAAAAAAATCTATATATATTGTATTTAAAGTTACTGTTCTGGATGACTGAAACCCAGAATACTACTCGTGCAAAATTTGAAAGCCCTAGTCACAGGTAAAGTTGCCTTTTGAGCTTGTGATAACTTTACCTAAGCTCAACCAACATTACCTTTTCTAATAACTCAAGAAATGAGATTTTAATAGAATTGATTGTGATAAACCTCAATAACAATATATCATATATAATATAACTCCCTTATCTACACTTTGATTTTCTGTAAGAAACACCAATTTTTATGTGATGATGCTGTGAATACAATTGATCTTAGAGGTTGCCTAACTTGCTAAGCTAAGCTTGAATAACTTTTTGGCTTACCAAAACTTGTTATAAAATCTACCAATATGACTAAAATTGCGCCAACTTCCACATATAATAAATATATTCAATGGAAACTAGTATAGGATATGCTTATGTAATATAAATATAAGTAGATAGATGCCCACGGAAAGCAAAGATGCCATAGATGACGGTATATATTATATAGTTATAACCATAATATAATCTGTTTCAACCAGATGATCATTTGTTACCACTTCATATTGGTGATCCATTTGCCCGCCCGCCTACCTATAACATAAAAAAAAGTGTCACTACAGAGTGATTCATAGTGATCCTTCTACCAGTAAAACGTCACCAGCATGGCTGTTACTTGTGCCTTATTCAGCTTCTAAAATCAAGGCAAACTCCTCCATTTCATATTTTTTGTATATAACATATAAACGCAAAAAACAGATAAAACTTTGTATGTTTAGAATGATATTTTCATTCTACATGTGTAGATAATCTGTAATCAAATTAATTTCAAGGTTTTAAATAAATGAACTGATTTATTTAAATGGAATGTTTTATTTTAGTCTTAAATATTGTACTATAACTATTATTGCACATAAAATAAATATTATCTAAAGATGTAAATTAATAACTTGTAACATCATTAACCTAAACTAATAATAATTTTTGGTTAAGTTCAATAATGTGTAATGAATCGAATCAATGCAAACAGAAATAGAAATACATTTATATTTAAGTAAATATAAATTCAAAGAGTCTATTGGATTTATTGACATTTACTGAAAAGTTTTAATAGACCAGGAGATAGTAACACAAAGTATTTAAATAAATATCCATCTTTGTGGCGTTGCATCGGCTGTTGTAAACTGACGGCACGGTATGGTCGAATATTCTAAAATGTAAAGGAATGATAGCCTGCAATATACATTCATTCAATGATTAAAATATAAACGTGTTATATTTGTGTATACGGCAGCCATAATAAGTATGACATTTCTAATAAAATAAATACAGAAAATAAAATAATATTTGAATATGCTCATTTAACATAACACATTAAATGGGTTTTTCGGTCACTTCCTCCCGGTCTATGACGCCATATCTCGACAAATATTGACGTTTGTAACGTTAACGACTACAAGATTATACTACTCGTTCTATAAATATAATAAGTAAGAAGGATATGGATAAGCTATGTAGTTTCTTGCTGCACAGATGCCAACGTCGCTTCTATAATGAGATTAAAATCTAGCTCATTGAGGCTAGCCTTGGCGGTGAGGAGGTCCAGGAAGGTGTCGAGCGGCGACAGGCGCTCCCCCGACGGCAGAGCCGCTATCCCTGCGGACGAACGGGCGCATTAGCGGCGAGGCGGGCACAGCGTCAGTGAATCAAAAAGTTTTTGACTGTCTGATAATGATCCAACTTGTTCTTTGAAGATCATAAATAAATCTAAATTATTGCCTATACTCTCTATATCAATACAAAGGTAAAACGAATAACAGAAATGGAAAATATTTTTTACAATTTCGAGTTGTTAGTATTACTGCTGTGTCCGAATGGAATTATGTATTACTGTCATTTTATAGCTTCAGAAATTATTATTACTAAATATCCCAAATCATCACTTAATAAGTTACGAACTACCCTCATTAAGTAATAACTTGGGATATAAGTTACCTCCACTATAATTAATTAAAATATGTTATTACGATAGTAATAGCCATACTATTGTTTCATTAATCGATTATTAATGAGATCATTATGAAATACCAGTAATTAGGATTGTTTTGTTAATGATCCCAGGTATCTTCAAAACAAAGTTTTGTCAAAATATTTATGATTGTTTGATTATTGCTTTAATTATCCATATATTCTTAATAAATAGAACACAGAACATTGTGTTTTGATTACTTTATGAGAGCAGTAACATAAGATAAAAAAATAAAAATACTATTTATTTGTCATTTTTCCAATCCCTTAATATCGAAGAATTGCAGACATATGCATATGACTATTTTTTTTCTGTCCAAACTATAACGTTTAGGTAAAAAACGTATAGGACAACTATTATTTGGGTCAATGTTCTCTACTGATTAGCATAAAGAAAAAATTGAAAAAACAATGACAAATCACGGTTTCGACCTAACTGTGCGGCGGGGCGGCAGCAGCAGCCCCGCGTACCAACCTGTGTCGCCGACGGGGCGGTGCGGGGCGTGGTCGCGCGCGGGCGCGCTGCCGCCGCTGAGCAGCGCGGCGGCGTGGTCGCGCGCTCGCAGCAGCAGCGCGGCGCGGTGCGCCCAGGCGCCCAGCGCGCGCCGGCCGCGCCCCTCGCCCACCAGCTGGATCAGGCGCAGCTTGTTGTTCACCGTGCGCTTCTTGTCGTCGTCCTTGCCTGCCGTCACACGCGAAATATGTCAGTTGGCTTGCGGAGTACCAGAATCACAGTACGAGTAAAAGTTAATATGACTATAAATATACTCTTGTCTCACCGAAGACTAGCCGGCGTGCGAGATATAATAGTGCACAAGTGTAAGCACAAACGCAGGTGCAAATTATATTCCTACTAAAGATCCGGTAACTTTTTATTGATCGAACCCAGGACCTCGGGGCAGTGGCGTAGCTAGCATGGGTGGCACCCGGGGCGGACATTATAGGTAATACAAAAATAATAATAATTTACGTTTTATTAAAATACGGGTATTGCATATAACTTTTATATATTACTGACTTACCATCAAGTGGCCCATATGGTCATCCGCTTTCCTATGCAATAAAAAAAAGTCCAGGGTCACCCAATTAGATTAAATTAAACTGTAATATTGGCCGCTTTTAAATGTCTTCTCAATCTTGGTATCTCTAAGAGGACTTCTGTTCCTGATACCTCAACGTAACGGCCAGTAAATTTTGATATAGTAAATTTTAACTATTCAGTGTTTGCAAAAAGCAAAGTGTTTGACCGCACAACCTCAAACGATGAAACTACGTCTTTAATAGAGTGTAATCTTGTTTCGAGCTCAATATTGATTCTGTCAAGACATTCTAACTTGTCCTTTTGAAGTTCCGCTTTCGTTCCGTTTCGAACCCGCACGCATAGACTTGTGAAGGAAAAGGGATGCAGGAATGAGGGAGAATAATTCCTCAGAGCACTCGCCGTGATACAGTCTATAGAAAGCGCTCAACGCCGCTATCTCTCGACGCAATTGTAAAGGCTCGAGAGTGTTGGTAACCTTTACGTCGCCAATAATGCGAATCGCACGTCGCTGCAACCGATCCAAGGCCTCCAGTAACTACTTAGCGGAGCCATGCCAAAGGTGCGAGCAATATTCGACGCAAGAACGCACCTGCGTTTTGTACAGCAGGAGCAGTTGTTGTGGCGTGAACGCCGCACCTTGTTCAGAACTCCGAGTTTTCGTGAGACTGTTTTTATAACAGCCACGATGTGATCCCTTGGATTGAGGTCGCACCGAATGTCAATCCCTAATATGGCGACTTTGCTTTGTGTCTCCAGCGTATGCCACAAAGGGAAAGAAGAGGGGAAAATGGTGATTTTTCGCTGTGAGAGCGCATATCTGTGTTTTCTTGGCATTAAACTCAACAAGATTATCAGAGCCCCATTTGGCAATGAGTCCTAACCTCCTATCGAGTTCAACAACAAGATCCCTCCGCCTCTCCACAGTTTCCCCCCGTCCGGCTACTGCGCATCTGTGGTATCCCCCGTGCACTGTACTATCAGAGAGAGCATATCGTTGATATGCAGAAGAAAGAGTGTGGGGGATAGCATAGACGCCTGGGGGACCCCAGCATTCACTACATGGAATTGTAAGCGCAACCATCAACTAAAACGCGAAGGCTACGTTTATGTAGGAAGCTGGCAATCCAGGTGCAGAGCTGAGCTGGCAGACCGTATGCCGGCAGCTTGGAGAGAAGACTTCTGTACCAGACCCTGTCAAAAGCCTTGGAGATATCGAGGCTGACAGCCAACGATTCCCCATGCTTGTCGATAGCTTCATCCCAGAGGTGCGTTACGTACGCTAGAAGATCACCTGTGAACCGTTTTGGTCGAAATCCGTATTGACGACCATTAATCAGACAGTGATCTTCTAGGTAATGGATCAGTTGGTTATTTAAGATCCGTTCTATCATCTTACAAAGTACTGAAGTGATAAAAAGTAATAATAATGTTGAAAAGAATGCGGTCGGAAACACAAAAAGTTCCCCAAGCCCACAGGTGACGAGCAATCTCTATTTCCAGGGAACCCCTGAATATTATCCCATTTTGGGGGAATCCCCAATCGAATAACAGTGTGTACTGAACAAAAATAAATTTATTATGCTCGTGACACTAATTTGAGCTCACTGTGAAACATGGTCCTGAATGAAGAAAACTTACTAATTATTGTTACATAAATTATTTTAATAGTGGCGGTTATGCAAACTGCCACAGTTCTACCATTTTTTATAGGTGGTACTATAATTGATGTTCACGAGCGGGTGTCACCCCTAAGTGGGTGACACCCGGTGCGGGCCGCCCCCGCCGCCCCCCCCTAGCTACGCCACTGCCTCGGGGTCTGCAACCTTAAAGCTGGGCACTAAGCCAATAACAGTAAATACAATGAATGAAAAAATATTTAATAATTATTTTATAAGCAACAGAATTTCTTGGTATCACCACAGATTCTGATTCAATGGGCCTCGCATATTAATAAATTGGTGAATAGACTCAGCTCTGCAGCTTTCGCGGTAAACAAAAATTGAATGTTGACTGATGTAGATTCGGCTCGTCTACTGTATTTTAGTTATTTCCACAGTATAATCTTATGGCATTCTAATGCAGCCGATATCAATACGATTTTTGTATTGCAGAAGAGGGAATTCATGCAATTTATAACCTGGGCCCAAAAGATTCACTAAGATGTAAATTTAAAGAAATTAAAATAATGACTGTGAATCTGAATATATATGGGGTTTTCCAATAGGGACGCTTGAACTTTGACAGCTGATTGCGGCCATGTTGTTTGAGTGACAGCTGTCAAATGCAGTGTGTTATATTCATTCCGTCCTCCCAAACCACCATGGCAGGTTACAGTGTCGAGCAGCACGTGCAAATCATAAAATTGTTTTATGAAAATGGGTCTTCAGTTCGAGCAACGTTCCGCGCACTTCGCCCGTTTTACGGTCGCGATGATCGTCCTGCCGAGTCGACTATCCGTCGATTGGTGGACAAATTCGAGTCAACCGGGTCAGTTAACAATCAGCCGGTTCCCGTGCGTCAACGTAACGCGAGATCTGCCGAGAATATCGCCGCTGTGCGCGACAGTGTCCTCGAAAACCCGCGGCAGTCAATTCCGCGTCGCGCACAGGAACTCGGCCTTTCGCAGACGACAACTTGGCGAATTTTGCGTTGTGACTTGAGCCTGCACCCGTACAAGATCCAGCTGACCCAAGAGCTCAAGGTTAATGACCATAGACAGCGCCGTGTGTTCGCTGACTGGGCATTAGAGCAGTTGGAAGTTGACGCCGATTTTGGCTAAAAAATCATCTTCAGCGACGAGGCGCATTTTTGGATGAATGGCTATGTCAACAAGCAAAATTGCCGTATTTGGGACGAGACCAATCCACACGAGGTTCACCAAGTGGCAATGCACCCGCAGAAAGTGACTGTTTGGTGCGGATTTTGGGCCGGAGGCGTGATTGGTCCGTATTTTTTCGAAAACGATAATGGTGTGGCCGTCACCGTCAATGGTGAGCGATACCGGTCGATGATAACCAACTTCTTTTGGCCTGAAATCGAGAATATGGATCTGGACAACATGTGGTTTCAACAGGACGGCGCTACGTGCCACACAGCACACGCTACGATGGAAGTTCTGCACGAGCAATTTCTGGACATGGTCATCTCGCGCGGAGGCGACGTGAACTGGCCACCGAGATCGTGCGATTTGACCCCGCTGGACTTTTTCTTGTGGGGTTTTCTTAAGTCGCAGGTCTATGCCAACAAGCCGCAAACCACCGATGCCCTCAAAGTCAACATACGCCACGCCATCGATCAAATACAGCCCGATTTGTGCGCCAGAGTCATCGAAAATTGGACCTTTCGTGTGCGCGCCACCAACCGAAGCCGTGGCGGTCATTTGAATGATGTCATATTCCATACATAATGGGGTCGATAGACCTTCCAAATAAAAAAAAAAATTCGCAAATATCTCTCCTACATGTATTTTTTTTTGCATTTCAAAGATCAAGCGCCCTTAATGGAAAACCCTATATTTGATAATGTTATGTATGTATGTATAAAAGATTTTCCCGGAAATTGTGACGTACATACTGCTAACACCAGGAACAACTATAAACTTACAACCACTATTACTAGATTACACAGGGTTAGTAAGTCTTTTATGGGACAATATATACGCTTTTACAACAGGATCCCAGAAAGCGTTCAAAATAATTCAATTGTGATATTTAAAATAATTATTAAGGAGCGCTTGTGTGCAAATGGATTACACAACCAATAACTTCTTAGATGATTGCACACCTTGGGAATGAAACGATCACCTCCAGGGTATTTCAAATAGTAATAGTATTAGCCTGTGAATGTCCCACTGCTGGGCTAAAGCCTCCTCTCATCTACTGAAGAGAAGGTTTGGAGCTTATTCCACCACGCTGCTCCAATGCGGGTTGGTGGAATACACATGTGGTCTGCCACTTTTAGTAAAATTAGATGATACCTCACCGTCAAGCACGAGATGAATTATAATCACAAATTAAGCACATGAAATTTCAGTGTTACTCACACGGGTTTGAACCCACGATAATCGGTTAAGATTTACGCGTTCTTATCACTGGGCCATCTCGGCATCTCGGTATTTCAAATAAAAAAAATATTATTCTGCCATTGTATAAATTGCCTGTATTGTAAAGATGAGATATAAAAAAAATAACCCGCCGATTTACTTTCGCCGGTTCTTCTCAGGTCTGAGGTATTTATTTCCGAACTTAGATTTATGAAAATCAATAAGTATAACGCTTGTATATTGAATAAAGATTTGTGACTTTGACTTGACCAACGAGTCGACATACATGTATAAAATATGCACCTATGATATAACGTACCATGATATTTTCATGGTTGTATTTGCTTAATATTAAATATTAATATAATATGATTTTTATTTTACTAACTCGCTATAATCGTTTTGAGCACGTCGATCTGCAACTCGAATACATTTCGATGCACGTACTGCACGAATGCGTGGAAGGGTAGCGTGCGGTACCCGAGGTACGTGAAGAACGAGCTGAAGCCCTGCGGGAGGGGGAAGGCGATGGAGTCCGTCGCCACGTAGTACTGCTCGAGGATCTTGAAGAGTATCAACGCATGGGTGGGGTCCATTTCATCTCTAAAATATAATATGCAAAAACTAATAAATATTCATTGTCTATGCCGACCTAATGTAACTAAAGTATCTACTTCTAACAATGGCAATAATGACGTAAGCAAACGAAAAATGTATATCAAACAATAAATAAAGGGCGAGATTAAAAAGCAAGGTACCATAATGTTGCTGAATGAAGTATCAAACCAAACATAAATGACTTAAGCCAGTTTCACTCATAAACCACGAAAAAAACGAACCACGAACCGTGACTCCAACAAAAATGTAACCCAAACAACGAAAAAAAAAAACAAATAAAACTCAACATAAATGTAAGCAAGCCAAAACAATCCTAGAGTAAACCATCACAAAAATAAGCGTAACAGAGCTTCAAACCGCTAACTTTGCAACTTAAAAAAAAAAAACCAAATGTTCGCTATGATAACGAAACAGCACGAAACACACAACACTCGCCGACAACGTGATCACACTATACGAAAGTTCCTCTATAAAGGTGCTGTGACAAAATTGACTCCGACACCGTCAGGCGAACCGGTTTATATTTATTTAACAGTTTAACTGACTCAAAGCCTACTACTGTTACAATTAAATTTTAGGCTCAGTATATATTTTCGTAAACGACGTATGCATAATAATCGTAATGTCGAGAGTGAATTCGATCACAGCCCGCACGGAGGCAGGCGTACATGTACTGGAAGCCCCGGGGCTGCGCGGCGCCCACGGCGGCCACGGCGCGCACGGCGGCGCGGCACAGCGCGCGCGCCGCGTCCAGCTGCGCCGCCGCCCAGCGCGTGGCCAGCGCGTGCACGCCGCTCTCCAGCGCGCCCGCCTCGCCGCTCTCCGACAGCAGGTGCACGCTCACCGCGCGCAGGTTCTGAGGTTTAATTCGACACTTCCGAACCTATCCACCTCTGGGCGTCGCCCCGTGGCGAGACGGTGCGACTGACGTTTCTCCCTTGGCACCTCCTTACTGGCGTCGAGCAGAACTTCCACCCGAAAGGTGGATCGTACATTGTACGCAGTGTGATACAGAACGAACAAAAAGTAAGCAGGAGTCAAATAAAACTTCGCATCTTTCTTTGAGACAAGGACGTTGCGAAAACAACGTTTCTCAAAATCATGCGATTACTTGACCAATAACCATGTTATAACAGCCTATTATTTTGTAAACATCGAGAAGAGAATACAGACGCGCATTGTAATACACATAAATTATTCAGGAAAATATATTTTTTACCATGTACCTTGATCTCGCCGGGCTCACACATATTGCTTAGTGGACGGTGAACGTTTTACATTCACAACGAAGAAAAAATTTAAAAAATGAAATCTTAGTTAATTGTAATTTAACGGGACACATTCAATGACGACGACAATTCTAGTCGATGTTAGACAGTAATCGTAGCTCGTGCGATTTTTAAGTGTCACAAATCTCCTGATTGCAAAAATAATATAATTTGAATATAGTGTTTGATGATATTATAATATATAAACACTTGCTTAAGAAGTTAAATTTTAAAAACCCATTGAAGCCTAAGCACTTGAATATGTCCAGTACAAAGAAAAAATAACTTAAATCGATCGTGCTATTGTATGACATTGGGACGATAAACGAAGTCTTGTAAATGTACGTAGCACGTAACAAGAGTCCGCTATGTCACGTGTGGTGCACTCACGGCAGCGATGACGTGCTCCTGCTTGCTGGTGGTGCACACATCGAGCTCGGCGAAGGGCAGCGCGTCGTGCGGGGCGAGCGACGCGCGGCGGGCGGCCGGCGCGCCCGGCGACAGCGGCGTGCTGCAGCGCGACAGCGCCTCCGGCTGCGAGCGTGCGAGCGCGGTGTTGCGACTTTATACACAACAGTCTATTCGATTCGGTCGAACTACATCAACGTTCCGCTTTATACTCATTTATTTTTTACTAGCACTGTGCCGGATAGAATTTCTATGATATACTTTATATCAGCAAAAGCTAGTAAAATATTTTCATATTTCTGACTTCGAAAATGACGGACAAAAAACGAGGGACTTATTAAACATCCGTATACACAACACCTGTTTATAAACAAACACACGCTCAAACTGCTCAAATTTATATCAGAAATTGCTCTTCTACTAATTGACTTATAAGCGAGCGTACCTGATAGCAATGCAGCGTGACGGCCAGTCGCTCGCGCACGTGCTCGGGGCGCAGGCGCGCGCGCGTGACGGCGAGCGCGCACAGCGCCGCCCACAGGCGCGTCCACGCGTCCTCCGCGAACTGCGCCACGCGCTGGCGCGGCGCCAGCACCACGGCCGCCGCCGCGCCGCGCCACAGCGCGCACACCGACACGCACACGCTCGCGCCGCCCGCCTGCGCCACGCCCTTACACTATACCGCTCCGTGGACCGTGACCCACTCGCACACACACGCTATATCGCACACACGCTTCGTTTTATATGCGACAGTGATGCGGTTTTATTTTTAACATGGGTGCCTTTCGCAAGTCGTAGGTTCGATTCCCACCCAGGACAGACATTTGTGTGCATGAACATGTCTGTATATGTATTTACAAAAGAAAAGTAGTATATGTAGTATATCGGTTGTTTGGTTTCCACAGTACGAGCTCTGCTTAGTTGGGGATCAGACGGCCGTGTGTGAATAATGTCCCAGGACATTATTATTATTCTTACCTGTCGATAGATTAATACAAACCATGTGACCTACCTTAACATCGGCGAACTTCAGGTGTAAAGTGAAAGGCAACCAATTCATCAAGTTGACGGCCGACGCGGACAGGGAGCGCCGCGTCACGGCGTATGTAGTTCCTATCAAGTACTCCTGCATAACTCGTTGCAGACCACCTAATCCATCGTGCTGATTCAGGCATAGCCACGATATTAACTGCAAAAAATAATTATATTAAACATAGAACAAAAATACATATTTACGATATCCAATTTCGATTGGATGCGATTGCGCCACCACTAAACTTAACGCGCACATTGTCAATGTAGAAAAATAAACACTCAAAGATGAATTTGTGACGTGGTCTATATAAAATGTATTTGCTATCCTATATATTATGACAGTTACCTCTTCAGCCAACTCCATGTTCCCTTCATGCTGTATCAAATAATGCATGATGGCTAATTTATTCTCGATCACCGTATCGCTCTTAAAGGTCGACGATAAATCTTTCTCAGTGACGTTCATGGTGACCACATCCAGAGTATTCAGGTCGACCATGGCGTGAGCACCCCATCCTAACAATGGTGCCAAGCTCGGGCCACTGTCAGTAGGCTCCAGAGGAACAACTATATGACAGCAGGGTTCGTGATGAGGACTTATGTCGATGAGATGGGTGAAGAGCATTGGAATGTTGACAAGTAGGTGGTTATCTGGAAATAGAAAGTATGAAAATTAGTGTTGTACCTACATTTTGTAAGAGTCAAACCACCTACAAGATCTGTTGTAATCAAATGAAAGTACTGTTTATTTGTAGTTTGTACGAGATGTGTAGTCTATCTTAAGATAGTTTCTTACAATTAGATGATCATTTAACTTTTTTTAATACATTAACATTGATCAGTAGTGTCATATTAACAACATCGTTTGTATTTTGAGTTGGCAATGGGCATTTAACTGAATACGATTACGTTTCGTATAAGGACCCAAATGAGGTTAAGTAGGCTTTTTTTTAATGATGTTTCCTTTATTCTAAGGAATACCGCAAAAATCTCAACAATACTATTTTGCATCTTTATTCCTGTAAAAATCGTTGGGTAAATAAAACTATATATGTATTATCCTATAACCTTTTAGTTACCATAATAAATACATATATCAATTACCCACGAACCTCCCCTTAGGACAGAGACATAAATATGGGCAATATTTATCCTTGTATATTATTATTAAGTAGGTATTTTGTATCGTATTAAACAAAAACTGAACCGAGTCGAAAAGACTCCAAGAAATCTATTTTACTAGTTTTCAGATAAGTTGCAACACCGAAAAGTCATAAATAATAAATTCTGTTATGGCATCAAACAAAGCGTTTTTATCAAAACTATAGACTGCATTTTAAGGAAACTTACCGTTGTAGAGAGTGTAGGATGGTCGTAACGATTTTGCGAGTGACCACGGTAGGTCGGGCACGACACTATGCACTACGCAGCCATGATGAAGTAACGTCACAGAATAAGCAAAGTTTACGCCTGAGTCTTTCAAATCAACGTCCTCCAGGACTAAAGAACTAGTTGAATCGTCTAGAGGCTGAAATGTTTAATATGAAGTATTATATTAAATCCGTAATAAAAAGATAATTATAATATGTACTATTATAAAATACATTAAAAGGAATCGGTTTTTTTTTTAAATAAATTGCTAGTTTTAGTTTTAAATTATATTTGAATTGCGTTTTAAATGGTCTTGTCACACCGTCGCCCATGTATAACGCCTACCTTGTAAAGGTAATGATGGCAAACACACAGCAAACCGCGCTGGTCGCACACTATATACAGATCTAAGCTGCAGTCGTGCACGCGAAGAGGTATCGGATCGTCTTCATAAGAACCGCAAGCTGCTGCGGCGCCATGCGCCCCTGGTACGTGCGGCAAGCTAAGAGGAATATTTAGCTGAAAAAAAATTACAATTATTACTTTTAAAAAAAGAGAAATCGTTAAATAATCGTGGAAAAAAAATAGTATATTATTTTTAATAAATGGACGAATGAAATGAATAAACAAAAATAAATTTCCTTTATTTAAGTATCCAAGAATGCTTTACATATGTATATAAAAAAAAAATCACCTCGGAAGGATGGACAATAATTAGTAATTCATTTTTACCGATTAAGCTGAAGACTAAAATCTTTTATTTATTATAGAAGCGTACCATTTGCTTATTGATTGTCAAAAACCTACCACCGATTTGGAAAGGAATACCTCAGACATAAGAACGAACATAAGGCGAAAGTTTGAAAAGCAAACATACATACAAAGAAAACGTATTATTTATTTGGGCCGTGAACCGTCTCTGGCGTAGGTAGGAACAACAAAATATAACCACAATCGGATAAATTGTTTAGGTACGCAAAGAGGACAAATATACATTTTTATTTATTAGCAACTGAAAACATGGACTCAGAGCAATCCGTCATTACGATGGCAAAATAAAAGATGCTATAAGAGATAATCTTATGTGATCAGCAGTGATCGATGGAACGGAGTAATCCTAATACCAAATTATCAGATCGTGTTAACTCCACCACCACAATCCTCTCTAAAACCGGAATAATAAATGTCACTCGGAAAGCAGCGCTTGGAACTAGGTTGGATTATCTTTCGCGTGTCAGGTGATCTTTGGGCCAAAATTGCATCCATTTTGTTGTAATGTAATGCAGTGACCAACGTAAAGGCCACAAGGCTCGACGGAGACAGCGACATTATCTAGATTTCTCTCACAAGGATTGGTCTTGACTACTAAGTTACGAAAAGGGAGTAGAGGCCTTTGTCTAGGAGTAGAGGTCACGCCAGGCTGATATTAATAGTATTTTTTCAGGTCTATGTAACATACGCCTGTTTTTTACTTACTAGAATATTGTAAATGTGTAGTTGATTAGATTGTTTATAAATATTTCTATTTGTGTATATATATAAAATAGGCGTATATAGTAATTAACAATGCATGCATTACATGCATTTAACATACATCCTGCATGAATATCAGAAATTCAAATAACAAGATTTAAATCAAGATCATAATATTTAAATTTATACGTTGGCAATTATATTACACAAGCCACCGAATCTAACTTCGCTTCACATATTCAATTAAAGTTTTAAATTTTCTTTTATATCTATATATTTTTTATATAATAATGATAAATTAGCAAGGACAAAAAATGTAAACGCGTCTGTGGCAATGAATCATATGATGTATTTTTTATTTCCGAATCGAACAATAAATAATCATTATACTATTAATAATATTCTCATTAAATTACTAAATCGGTATATACAAATTTCATATATTTAAATAAGCTGTGTAATATCTTCGATATTATCAAAGGTAGGTAATGTCGTGGAATACAAAATTACCGTCCATAAAATATCATGGTGAGGTCAATGGGAATCGCAGGTGAACTCATCCAAATGCCATAAATCTCGTAAATATAATAGAATAAATGATTCGTCTCCAGTCAAGCCGCAATTCGTATTAGCAAGTGAAATTACGCATTGAGGAGGATGACTTCGGTATTTTTCTTCATTTATATAATAATATGTATATTATGTAAGGGATAGTTTTTAGAATAAATTATATTAAAAGTTTTGAGCAGAACTTTGTGTATATGATGTATGGTATTGACAAAAATATTATAACTAAACTAATTTAAACGACATAGACTATTGTTTACTTATAAATAATAACAAGTTATCTAAAAAGAAGATTAAGACATTTTTTAACGCAAGTGATAGTACTTAAATAATATGGTTTCAAAGTACTTATTTATAATTTTGTTCAGGGTAAAACCTTTTGATGGTCAGCAGATTATGGGTCGACTGCGTTGATTGACATATTGTGACCCAAAATCAAATAATATGCAATATACAATAAATAAACAATAGTTTATATCTTTTAAGCTTTGGAAGCAAACATTTTACATTACATTTCCTTTTTCCTACAAAATTCATCGTAATATGCATGACTCTTTTCAAATTTAAATTTAAAAGTGCAGCAATAATACAAAAATCGTTGTTTTTAAATATTTCTTTGTCGAGTATATTTTTGTGAAAATCACGAATAGCAAACAATAGTCAGTTTTGTGAAGCGCCGTCACAGGCACCATACGCAAGTGAATTTTAAATAATGGCGTCCCATTTGTCTTTCGCGCCGCCTCCATACATCACCCTGCCATGTGAATGACACGAGGTAGAGTTCTCTTTCAAAACAAAACAAATGTATTCCGTCTTCTGTTAGAATAAACAATATCAGGTTATTACTATTCTTGGAATTTTACGACGAATGAATTCTTTGACCAATGAAAATATTTGTTATTGAATATCTATTCTATAGCTTTAAAATTATTTTAAATAAAACCTTTATAAATAAGGGGTTTTTAATTAATAATATTGATTTATCTTGCAATATAATGTATACAACTAATATTCTTATTTACTTCACCAAATTTTAAAAACTAGTATACCGAGTACAAAAATAGTCCAAAGGCCTAGAATCGAATCCGAGATTTCTGTGACATAACTTAGTAGCTCCCTTTTTTTTTTACGCTGGGAAAACGCATGACGCGTTTCCCCCCACGGGAACAGTGAGGGGGGTATGTGGGGCTCGCCATATGTCCAGGGCACCGAGTGTGCCCCGGTCATCGGAATACCCACTAAAATCCCAGCGGTACCCTTCCCGTCTTAACGGGAGCGCCACGGGATCGCTTGCGCATGCTACCGTGACGCTCCGACGAAACTTAGTAGCTCCCTCACATTAAGCTATACATATATAATTTTTAAATAATATTTGACGATAATGGGTAGGTACAGTTTACGCCTACAATTCAGATTGTTGTTATGGTTAAAATATTTTTAGAAAATTAACGATATTTAAAAAACAAACAAAATTTAAGTACTAAAGCATTATTTTTTAAATTTTCAATCATAAAATATTTATTACAAATAATTGATACATACCACAGTCTCGTGAGGCAGATCTGCATGAAATTGTAGGGCGGAAAGTGTCGGTGTCAATTCCGACGGAGACTTAACCTCCTCACCCTCTGCGAAACTTTGAGAGGGCGCACGGTAATGAATATAGAAGAGGACCTGCGAAATTAAATTTAACGCTTTTAATACAACCCATTCACTGACTCCTACATATCATGTAATTATTTTTATTTATTGTAGAGGTAGGCGGACGAGCATATGGGGCACCTGATGGTAAGTGGTCACCAATGCTCATAGGCAAAGGCATTGTACATTTCTTTAAAAAAAAAAGACATTGTTGTTGGGCGTTGGTGACCACTTACCATTAGGTGGTCCATATGCTCATCCGCCTACCTATGCTATAAGAAAAAAAAACAATATCAAGTACTGCTGTTTTGTGGTAGAATATCTGACGAGTGGGTGGTACCTACCCAGACGAGCTTGCACAAAGCCTTACCACCGAGAAATGTTTGAGTCTTTATTTCATACACGAGTTAGTAAATAATTATGTGATTAAATATTACAACTTCCTTCATTGATCTACTTATTTATTTATTCCATAACAAAAGTGTCATTTTCATTATTAATGCACATACATTGTACATGACAATCATACAATAAGGCAGGCATTTAACGATTTATTATTACTATAAAAGGAAAAATAAGTGTATTGAACTATTTATTATATTATTATGACATGATGATATTAGAATGAAGAGAAGTAAATTACATGAAGTTAACTTATTGTTAGTAGATGGAACATATAAAAATCCTAGAAAAGAGACTAGACAAGAATGAGCTAGGAATCAGAAGAAGAAAGCATTTTGTAAATATTTAACAAATTGCTTGATAGAGTTTATTTTTAGAACTTAGTATATAGATCTGCTTTGAATTTTCAGGCCCAGATTGATATCCTTTAAACCTTTATGCAAACTATGTACGAAATATGGTTAAAGAATGGATGCATGTCTAATTTTTAGCAGCCAGACTTTTGGACACCTCATTACCAAGTGTATTGACATCTGCAAGATAGCAAACAGGAAAAGACACTTATTTAACCACATCACACATAAACATCTACAGTAAAATTATCTTATAATTTAATAATAGATCCATCACAGTGGAAGAAAAGCCGGAGTCAGCTATAGCATCTAAAAAACTTAACTATTGAATATAAATACAAAAAGGAGATAAAATATTGCAAAAATGAATAATGGAGATTAAGTAAATATGCAATTAAGTTAATAGTCTTTTTCATAAATGGCAATTATATAGGCAAAGGCATATTTAAATAGCTAATGTAAGATATGTAACATGTAATTTCATACACTAAGTACCTTGGACCTATAATTTCACTGACACTCTCATCACTTTTCACTTCAGTGTTGGAACAACTATTGAGTAGGCAATATTAAAATATTACCTGATTGGCACAATCCCATTGTGCCCATGAGAAGACATTAACAATGGTCTCAGGATCAGTGTAAACCCCATCAAAGCCCCATTTCTCTGTGCCATCATCACATTCATTTAAGAAAAGAGGCGAACGATATATTTTAATACCTGCAAATAAATTATAACAATTTATTTATAATTTGTGTTTGTATATCTCAATTGAAACATAAACAGTAATGTTTGAAGTAAATATACATACACTCCAAATGCTTGAAAAGTAAAAATCTGTCATTCCTTATTCCAGGGCTGTATTTATTGCTTTTTCCATACACAAATTGTAACATAATCTGTTTCGTTGAAGCTTCCTCCACTGCTTCGGGGACGCCTACTTTATCAGGCAAAAGGGAAACAATGTAGGGATAATAAAGGGCTTCTTTAGATTCATCTGGTGATACAATTTTATCCACATATACAAGTAAACTGTGTGTAGAGTTGACCGATGCTTGAATTATGTTAAGTTTTTTCTCAAAAGTGTACAAAGTAGACAAAGATTTCGTTTTATTCGAATATACTCCGACATTCATCACATCACCGTTTTGAGTTGTCGATACCCAGGTTAAAATTTGTGCTCCATCTTGCTCCTGACCAACTAATCGCCACTCACGAGCTGTGACTTCTATAAAAAATAAATAAAATAACAGCAACTGACGAAAAAGGTATAAAAAAATATATAAACAATAACTAACCTTTTTCGTCGTTAGCTTGAAGCACCCCGCAAAGTTTTACAGCAATATTTTGTACAGTCATTTTTGTATTAATGACATAAAATGCTATGTTATAATAAAAGTTAACCTGTTTTTTAAAACATAACTATTTATGTCAGTATACCACAACGTTATCAATTTATAAATAGTTCAGGATATTATTGACTTTTCTCGCTGAAATCCTATCAGCTGGCAACCAGCTGTATACCAAAGTGAAGTTAGTAATAGCAATTATGCCAACATCAGAAAATATTAAGTGGCGCTAGTGTTGAAGATATCCAATACAATTCAGGCATTGCGAAGAGTTTCATTTTACGTCATTTACATTAAACAATCATAAATTGAAAATTGAGTCCTGTAAAATGATCTGTGGTTCTTTTAAAATACAATACAACAGTATACAAACAATCAAAAATATTTTTAAACTAATTAGCAAATTGAAATAATAGAATTGCATTTGTTTCTATATTAAGAAACGATAATACACATATTTACTAATGTTATTTTCTTAATTATATTATGAATTTTAACGACGTAATGATGCATTTGAATAATAACAACCTAAAAACTATTTATCATAACACATATTCTACGGGAAATGGAACGTCATTACTCATGACAGTCGATTTCAGAAGAAACAAACGTGAAGCTATCAGTTTATTAGCTTGCAGAGCACCGATGTTTTACCGCGACATTTTCGCGCGGAAAGCCGGGCGTTATTGAGCCGTGGAAAGCTAAAATATAGAATGTGAAATAAGATAATTACTTTAAGTGTAATATTTTTATTCATACTTAATGTTTAACTTGTATCCGTGCTAAAATAAGACTTCAGAATAGTGTAATTGTGATAAAAGTTTTGACCTCATATCTGGTATACGAGGAAATTTTGTTCATTAGAATTTGGATTAATTTGTGAATGATCAGGTATGTTTTTATTTCTGTTGTAACTTCTAGGATTCATAATGTTTCAGAAAGTGTACGTAAAAATTTAAATATTCTAATCCTTTTGACTACAATTAGGTTATAAATTACAAGAGGCCGATAAGCTTAGCCAATTATGTCTTCAACCGTTTTAACTTATGTTACGCTCGAAAACGTTATCTTGGCTATTTTTATTATGAACAGATTCAAAACCATCATATTTGATTAAGAATGTGCTATTTTTAACAATTTCCTAAAGTGGTTGGGCCGAGAAACCCAAGCTAGCGACGTGTCTAATGGCGCTGACGGGAGGATTTCGCGCGCGATTATGACGGATTCGTGGCATTTTTTACTCCAGCTGATTCATAATTTTTAGCATTTATGTGTCTTTTAATAGTAAATTACGTATTCTGCTGATCGTATTACGTATAAATACTGCTATTTATTAATTAAATCTGCATCAAAATACGACTTGGAAAAAATTTCTCCCGCCAACCAGCAGGGGGCACGCTGTTTGTATTTTGATCTCAAAATGATACTTTTACGTTAAAATCAGTTCGTTTTTCATATCGAGGTTGCTTGTAGACGTAGCTAGTTCTATTAAGTACGTATATTTTTTAGAATTATGTCCTCTATCACGGTTGTCAATTGACATAACCCTATTTGCGGTTTGAACATGACATGCGGTAATTTTAGACTCATTACTTCTATTAATTTATCTTAAATATTGTACTCTTTTATACAGATACTTATTATAGTTAATGTTGTAGACAGTGGAGGTTACACCAGGTGATCTGTACCCCTCAATATGGCGCAAGCAGGGTATGTACAGCTGATCATACACAGCCAATTTTTGACCTTTATTCACTGTATTAACTTATAGCAGATCTTGTTTTAGTACCTCCTGTGAGGCCATTGAGAAGCGTGCCAACTTGAAACGAAAGAGGAATTCAACAGATGATGAGGTAACCATTGATAACATTGATTGAAGCTTTTCATACTAACATAAGTATCAATGCTTAATTCATAAATATCTGTAGGTGGAGAATATGCCCCCTGTAAAAGTAGCAGCTAAGGAAGATGATCTAGGTGACCAGGCAGGTCACAATGTTGTAGTGGAGTCATCATCATGCTCAAGTGATGAGGAAAGCAATGAACAACCAAGAAGTGTGTTCACAGATTTAGATTATAATGCTGATAGTTTCTTAAGCCCACCGAGTATACCTGAACTACCCAATTGTGTGTTGAGTCCTCTAGAAAATGTGGCGAGAGGTGAATGTACACCACATTCTAATAAGAGGCCCAGGTAAATATATTACTATAAAACTAACACCAGCATACTGCAGTTTCCTGCATGATATTTTTGAAAATATATTCATTTTCAGTACTAGTAAACCTCTATGTCCCTCACCACCAAAGCGCAAGTGTCCCTTGCCAGGATTATCCTGGGCAGATCCCACTGATGTGTGGAGGAGTATGTGTGAGTGTGATGTGAGGTCCAGCATGAAAAAGAACCCCAATATGTTTGACAATCATCCCAATCTCCAACCTCGGATGAGAGCTATCTTACTGGACTGGTTAAATGAGGTAAGAATGAAACTGTAACTCAATTTCATATTATACACAGGTGTAATGAGGTATTATGTATTTCATTAGGTTATTTAAAATTTAAGTAGGTATTATAATATGTGAACATGCAAATTTAGTTATTATCATATATTTATAGACCTTGAAGTTGCATTTGATTCTTTTCTTGACTTTAAGAGATATAGGTCAGGATCTCAAAGTCATTATTATAGTAACATTTAGTGATATGCTTAACAAGTAAATTAGCATATTAAAAAAAATACATTTACACCAATTTGACATTTGATTATTTTTCATGCTGCATTACAGAGTTTATGGTAAGTTTTATCTTAAGTATAATTTAAACTGATAAATGCGAATGCAATAATTGAAACTATTCTTATGTGAAAACATTACAGTTTTTACATATAGGGTACTGTTATGAGGGCATTGACCTCTTTCTTTCGACGTTCGTTGACCCTTGCAAAACCAACGTGTTTTATACATTATTGGTTAGATTCTTTTTGTTTCTTTTTTACTATTTTTATCTATTTTCGTGACTAACGTAAGATTGTAATCAAGATTCGATTGATATTAGTTTTATTTAATTATAAATCCATTTATAATAAAAATAAATGTTTGAATTAATATGTCGGTTGCTACGTGCGGGCGCAGTACTGTCGGAGAAGTTTGTGCAAATATTTAACATTTTTTTTTTTCAATTAACGCTCAATCAATTTGCGAAGTAAATAAACTATGTTTGTTTTATATTTATGGAAAATATTTTTCTATGATTATATATAAATTAGAATAAAAAAAAAAAGCGTTCATAATGTGAATAAAATAAAAAGCATTAATATTTGTTTTTCTGAAGAGCAAGTTGTAATTGGAGTTTTTGTTATAAGTTAGTAGAGTAGCATACCTTATGCTCACAAACCAGACTTATTCGAGTGCAGCATTTGGTTGCTATTTATCTTATCCACATTATTGCTAAAGCCTTATTTTTATTGCAGTTTTTGTTGTAACTGCACGTTGCAGTATATGATAGCTATTTGAAGCTATCATCATCACTGATACCCGTTGTATCGCATTTCAATAGACTTTAACTTTAGCATCGTCGTCGTACCAGTTGTCATTCAAAGTTAATCAGTCGTTTACCACTGATCGAGAGGAAAATAACGAACCTTCTCGAACTTTACACGCGCAGAGATATCCTTCTATAAATGACAGAATTGATCTCCGAAGATTCCGCATATTACTTCAAATTTAGAGTTTAAGCTTAATTTGTATTTATTGTTCATATTCCCGATTGTAAAAGAATCGCGAAGCAACTTGTATATCTCACGTCAGATGAAATTCTGTCATTTGTACATATATAGAATAATGTAAAGGACCAAATAAAAATTGAGCGAATTGTAGTCCCTTTTTTGCGTGTACTTGATTCAAGGCTAAATACTTTAGTAGATATATATGTAATAAAAATATGACTGCCTCGTTGGTCTAGTGGCTAGATATTAGGCTGCAGACCCGGTGGTCCTGGGTTCAATTCCCAGGTCGGGCCAATAAATAGTTATTGAGTTTTTCTGTCAGAAAATTCTCAGTAGCAGCCCGGAGTCTGGAAGGTGGAAGTGTGTACACGTGTACACTCCCGTGCTTCGGAAAGCACGTTTAGCCGTTGGTCCTGCGCCTGAACTCTTTCCGGTCGTGTCGGATTGCCGTCCCATCGGATTATGAGAGCTAAGGAAAAGAGAGTGCACCTGTGTTTGCGCACACACTTGTGCACTATATTATCTCCTGCGCAGTTGGCTAATCTCTGCTTGAGAATATGTTTTTTGTTTTGATACTAGGAATGCATTCGCCTAGCGCTAAGTGGTGGGTATGTGTGATAGGATTGGCAGAAGACATATTATCATGAAAGGCCTATTTGTAGTTTCAATAAAACCGTTAATACATTGCGTCACACGAAACAATTACGTTCATTTAATGGGCATATTAGATTAAGAGTCAATATTTGTAATACCACGAAAATGAGAGTGATTTACGATTTCTAACATAGGAAAATAGTCAAATAGACCACTCGATGGTAATTGCTCACCTCACCATCCTTACTGTTACATATATTATTATTCCATACCACCATTCTATGCACGGTCAATGCGCTGCCAATCATGAAAGCTAAGGTCCGCTGTACCTGTCATAACACGCTTAGTGAAACAACAAACCTCAACGGACAGTAAAACGTATTGCCGTTCCGGGGGTAGAGTAACTGATAAGCGCCCAGACATGCTTTAACTTATCCTTCCCCACTAGGATTTTGAACTAAAACGTTGGGCCCAAATGCCGTTCAAAAATGAGTTTTTGTATAGAATACTATTTACTATTGGAAGAAGTGTGACGCAGTTAGCGCAGACAATGACTGACGACGGTAATGGGTGATTTGTGATTCATACCTCCCTGCACCGGCGCCGGGCCTCCGAACTTCGCGATTTAAATAAATTACGATACTCCATCTTCACTCGTTCGGCTAACCTACATAGTGTAGGTATACTTTGTATATTATCAATCCCGATTTATCACGAATTTCTAATTCTATTTATAATTTTTGTTACCTCGATGTTTCATACTCGGAGCTTTGTGACACATACGTAGTTTGTTTTCGAGAAAGACATTGATATTGAATTTTTTTTTATTTTAATTTCATTGTAAGGCCGACGACTATATGGACCACCTGATGGTAAGTGGTCACCAACGCCCATAGACATTGGAATTGTATGAGATGTTACCATCGCTTACTGGGCCTTAGCCTGGTCCAGTAAAACTCTGCAGTCCGATCTATTCGTGGCTTTCCTTCTCCAACTTCCCTAAGATCTTGGTGTCCTGTTTGACGCCGTCTAACCATCTGAGCTTGGGCCTGCCTCTACTTCTGCGGCCCTCCGGCTTGCCTTCCAGGAGGCGCTTGTGTACTCTGGCCTCGTCCATTCGTACTATGTGCCCTGCCCACCGCAGGCGTCTGGTCTTTATGGGCCTAATGACGTTTGAAAGACGATGAAAAGAAATACATATCTAAGCTCAACTATTTTTACGTTAGATAGTCTATTAAGTATTTATTGAAGAAATTGAAGATCTACAAAACTTAACGTTACAACCCCATGAGTGGATCAAGGACCATAAACAACTATGAAATTGACCGATCGGATTATAAATAGTCAAATTTGACGGTTGAAACTGTAGCGCAATGTTTTTCAATATTATACAATTAAAATTTGATTGAACCCGCACTAATCTCAAGAGCTACCTGATACATTTGACTTAAGGCTGAATAACTTAAGGATCAGTACAGTAGCCGTAAATTTATGTAAACGCGGGTGAAACGGGTATTATTAAGCTAGAATTCCCGTAGGATTTACCGCTCTAATCTCAGAAAAAAATCGATTGTATAACTTACTGAACTGCGAGTATAATGGTCAACCAGTACGACAGACTGTACGAAGCAGTTGTGTCGAGTTAAAGGCATTACGAGTACGCAGGGCACAACATATAGCTACATAGACCCCCAGCGCGTGTAGGCGAATGTTTTGTTACGAATAGGTTTGTAGTTACATTTTACTAGTTAATGCAAGTAGTAATGGTGCAACGGGAGATTATTTGAATAAAATACATTTGATAGATCTTTATGTCGACAATACGTTAGAAAGCTATGTGTGAGATTGGAGATGCCAATATATTATAGTAAATATAACGCACATATATAGTATTGAGAGATACACGTGACAAGAGACTTAGTATGATAATAATACATGTCTTATTTCCACCATCGAACACATACACCTACTGTTAAGATCCGCCAGTTCGGTTTGACTTAACTTTTATTTTGAGGTAGGTTTAATCTCACTGCAATAGTGAATGTTATGTTGCACTATTATCGAAAATTTTGATTCTGGTCAATGATATTTACTCGGTGGTAGAGCTTTGTGCAAGCTCGTCTAGGTAGGTACCACCCACTCATCAGATATTCTACCGCAAAACAGCAGTACTTGGTATTGTTGTGTTCCGGTTTGAAGGGTGAGTGAGCCAGTGTAATTACAGGCACAAGGGACATAACATCTTAGTTCCTAAGGTTGGTTGGCGATGTAAGCGATGGTTAACATTTCTTACAATGCCATTGTCTATGACCACTTACCATCAGGTGGGCAACATGCCCGTCCGCCTACCTATACAATAAAAAATAAAAAAAAAAGAATATGAAAGTGAGTTATTTGTTTGTTTGTCACGCTTTCGAGACTACTCAAACGATCGTCATGAAATTTTGCAAACACGTGAGGAGTACAGGAATAGACAGGGTAGCGTATCTAGGGAAACACCTCTCTCCATCACACTTGAGCGGAAACTCTACTTATAAAGAGAAGTATTTAAAATTTATGTTATAAATAAATTTGTCTAGCAGTTAAATAAAATTAAGACGTGTCTAATTCCATAATACGTTTTAAAACGTGTTTGTATTACGAATCCGTTAAACAATTATAAGTAAACTGGTGGTAATAGGTTAAACACCAGCTTGCCCATAGAAATTTCATTTAACGGAAAAATATATTCGATTTTTAAACAACTGTTTTCTTAAAGATTTACATACACATACATTATATTGATATATGATACGTTTACAATAATCATTTTATATACAACGAGTATAAGGCCTGTTGTGAGTAGAGCCTAGTACATTTACAGGTGTCGTCAAGAAATCATTGAATTGACATGATATTCTTGGTCCGAGATCAGAAATAATATATTATGAATCCGTGAGAAATTGCGTTTTGAATGTTGTCTTAGATGTTATCGGAACTGAAATAGGTCAGTTGTTAAGTAGAGTAGTGTTGTATTATAAATAATAATTTTTAATCATTACATGTATTATAAATAATTATTAATCAGGAACTTTTACAAATCGTGTGAAATGTATAAATCTGTGATTTGTTTATACGCCTTCTTAGATTCGAGTCTGCTATAGTTGATATTGTCACTAGCACCAATGCTATACTGACTATTATTTAAAATGTAATTTGTGTATACTACATTACAATATCCGAATATTGATTTCACTCATTTATAATCTATACGAGACTATGCCTCGCAGTTTCATCCACGTTCATTTCTGTTCATATATGCCTGATTTATATCTGGCCTAGTGTTTTTTTATGGTTACAATTCCACTCCAAAGGGTAGTTAGATTAAAGTCACATAACTTGCAACTCTGTAAATAACTTTTTAATGGTTTTTGTTAAAATAAGTTTTTAAATTTAAAATATCCAATAGCAGTTCTGCACTTTTAGTAAAATTTATTACAAGTGTGCAATTTCATTTTCAATAGAAATACAGACCTATTCTACTGAAATCGAGGAATCAGTCATTATTATATGTATTCGTATTAAAAAAGTAACCAAACTCAAGCGTAACAATTGAACTAATTAATCTTTATCTTAAGCTACAGTTGTGCGTTGTGCTACGCTTGTAGCATAACAGTTTGCTACGAGCGTAGCACAACTCTAAGATACTTCTTCTAGAACACTCTACAAAGAGTATTTGATATTTATATTATTATTGTTTTCTAAATTGTTACATCAATCATTTTACATGCTAAGCACATATTATAGGTTACTAGGTAAACATTTTTGCAAAGTTGCTATCATTATAATTATAAAATATAACATACGATGCATAAAGCAGTTTGTTTTGCATTATTCATAATTTCATCATAATCATCGAAATATATATTCACATTGTTTTTAATTGTTCTCTTTAGAAAAAAAAACACAATTATATCATAGGTCGGTTGTATCTATTTTTTTTATTCGTGGGAAAATCCTCAAGGATACCCTCTACCCCTGTGATGTTAATAGAGGGTTATGTCGGACTCTTACCGACTAAAACCACCACGGTCAGTCTTCGATCCATAGGGGGCGAAGTTACGGGCACACTTGCGTATTCATCCGAGACTCCGCCAGCGGTTGTTCAATTATTGAACCCTTCATTGGCAAAAACTCCTATTATTTTGCTACATGCTTCTGAAAATTAGCATGCTTTCTTCCTAGGGGCTATACTTTCCGGGCAGTGATATCCCCATTTTTTTTTTCAATGCTTATAGGTATTCTTTACGGAGGTAGGAAGTTGGTGTTATTACGCCGACGGCGCCCTACTCTCCTACGCCTTATCGATGCTGCCAGAGCATCGTTCTCCCTCTCCCTTTCTGCTATTTATTTTGCGCGATTACGGTCTCGCAAAGATGAGCATAGCTTTCCAAGACTTCATTGCCAACCATGGACTTCACTACGGCTGGCAGCGATAGGTCTCTACAGGTCGGTTGTATCTCTATCATTACGTATCAAGTCATTTCTTATATACAAGTACATTTATATCGCATAGATCCAAAATTTGCAATTTAGGAACCAAATATATTTTTTAATTTTGCTCGCAGCAATTGAGAAATCCTAAGGCCTAGGGATAAAAATATTGTTGTGGGTTTCTAGTCTTGCAGATATAAATCTTTAAGACCATTTTTCTTAACAATGAATTTTCCTTCATCCTTTTCGTTGTACATGTGAAATATAAAACTGCTTTTGAACAATTACAATTAAATTACAAAAATGAAACTGGGCTCTCGGACTCTGACGCCGCCCTTTTACTTACGCCCAGGACGACAAACATTCCATAGCCTATAACTTGGAAAATGTGTAAATCCGTAACTGCTATATGGGCTCTTTTTAAAAATATTATTTTACATTTTAATGTACAGCATTGCTAATAATCCTTCATTAAAATTTGTAGCTCGATCGAAGCTAGTCGAAAATGAAGCTAAAAATGTACTTAATTATTTTACATTATTTTGGTCAAATAAAATTTCATCACGATTATATACTATATATATATAAGTACTTTATTATTTCTTATAGCATAGGTAGGCGGACGAGCATATGGGCCACCTGATGGTAAGTGGTCAACGCCTATAGACATTGCCATTGTAAGAGATGTTAACCATCGCTTACATCGCCAAGGCGCCACCAACCTTAGGAACTAAGATATTATGTCTTTTGTGTCTTTAATTACACTGGGTCACTCACCCTTCAAACCGGAACACAACAGTACCAGGTACTGCTGTTTTGCGATATAATATCTGATGAGTGGGTGGTACCTACCCAGACGAGCCTGCACAAAGCTCCACCACTGAGTGATTCATACAGTTTTGTTATAATACGTAAGCTATTTATTTTCTAACTAAGATTCTCCTGCTGTCTTAAGTCACGCTATAAACAAATTTCATTCATAACAAAAAGTAACAAAGATCCATCCATCGTAGCTTATGATATTTGTAGGATTACATAGTGTCACATAAATAAACAATTCCATATAAAAAGTAAAGTAATGAATTAAGGTTGTCAGTGTTCCATTGCCGGGCCTTTTCTCTTAAATTGATTTGAAGCTCTTTCCACCATCCTGTTCCAATGCGAGTGCATAAAGTGCTTTCTATATTTAAATTAACGTAATCCTTTTTATAACAAACAAAAAGAAATGCAACTGTATACGCAGATTTACAAAAAAAAAAACGTATTCATGAATAATAAAAATATTTATACATTCATTAGACTTCATTAGCATTAATTTCTGTTAAGATATGTTCATTAATTAATATATTATATGTCTATTATTTTGAACCACTTTGCATAACGTCTGCCAAATTATGTGAATAATTTTAATTCATATTTTATTTAAAAAAAATGACATTCCTACAAGTGATTTTTTTTAATGACAGCGGATCAATTAATGTTTCATTCTTTTCGAAATATTCTGTGATTTAATTCAAATTTCTTGCTACGTTAACAGATGCAATGCAACAAAAACAACTTAATTTCATCCGAAATAGTAGTAGAATAGTAGAAAGAACTTGAAAATTACAAAATATGTATGTGTACATTTTTAACAAACACCGTAAATGCGACGCCAACCACGTGCAGACAACAAGTTTTATAATTGTTCTGTCCGTATGTTGCAGTTGTATTTTTTTAACAAAACAGTCGCTATGCAGCTTTTGTAAGTGTATGATTGTATTTATTTATTATAAAACGATCCCTTTTATTTTATGGGAAATAAAATAAAAAGGCTCTTTGTGAAGAATACAATTATTACTAGCTGTGCCCCGCGGTTTCACCCGCGTATAATTAATAAAAATAAGCCTAGAGCCTTCCTCGATAAAAGGACTATCCAACACAAAAATCATTTTTAAATTCGAACCAGTAGTTCCTGAGATTAGCCGGATCAAACAAACAAACTTTTCAGCTTTATATATTAGTATAGATTTGTCTTAAACTGCTTTAAATGATATTAAAGGCATCGTTTTCCAGTTTAAAATTGCGCATTTCGTCACCGTTATATAATAATAAAACATTATTTCTATCACAATTTTTGAGTACTTGGATTTCATTTTATAATTACATATTTTATTATTTTTCTATTTAAAATCTAAGGATCACGAACATTATGATACGAGAAACCGCAGTACATCCGTCTGATAGCAACATTATAATTAATATGTAATGGCCGGTACGTCCAGCTAATGAATTTTAAATTAAACATATTACTAAACACCATTACAAACAGTCTGGTTTTATAATATATCGTTATTTTATAATATATTAATAGGACATAGGATTTCAATATTAAGATTTCAACGTTAGTTCCATTAAAAACTTGTTACGCGTTAGTGTGATGATGAGAGTTAGTTTTTACGTAAACTACGATCTTTAATCACCAGCATTAAATTTTAATGAATAGTATATTCATTAAAATTTAATGCTGGTGAATTTGACGTAAACGTGTAACAAACAAACACATGAACAAACTCACATTTATAATATTAGTTAGGATTAAAGTGCAATATTTCAAACAAAGTTGGTTCCATATTCAATAACTTATAATAATAATAAGGTACAATATATATATTTTTTAATTTAACAAACCGTTTAACAAATGGTCATGTTATTTTGCAGGTTTGCGAAGTGTACAAACTACACAGAGAGACTTTTCACCTGACCGTTGACTACGTGGATCGATATCTAACCAACACCGACGACGTCCAGAAAGGTCGCTTACAGCTCATAGGTAAGTCGGTAAAAATCTAAGAAAAAAATCTATTTATATGTATTCTGTTTTTAATTGATATACATGTATTATTGCCTAAGATTGGGGAATAAATTCTGACAATATTTGCCGAATCTAAGGCTGCGTTAAAAATTGAGGATAGTAATGCGTGAATTGAAATTGATATTGTTTAACTAAATTGGTATATTTCTTAGTTTCATCTTCAAATACATAACAGTATTACTGAAAAAATATCTAAGTTTTTTTATAACAGTTAGGCGGACTAATTAAATTTTTCTTTCTCGCCAAACGAAAAATACGCTATGATGCTTTGCGTAGTCACCTGACCCTTCTATTCTAATAATTCGCTTCTTTTCAGGTATAACATGTTTATTCATCGCAGCTAAAGTAGAAGAGGTCTATCCACCAAAAATAGGTGAATTCGCATACGTGACAGATGGCGCGTGCACGACGGAAGAAATACTACTAGAGGAATTACTCATACTGAAAATATTATCGTGGAGCATCACCCCCATCACCATCAACAGCTGGCTAAACATATACATGCAGCTGGCCAGCGAGGGCCGCAGCGCCAAGCGCCGGCTGCTGGGGGAGAGCGACGTCGGAGCCAACGCCTTGCGCGGGTACACCTTCGTGTTCCCGCAGTACTCGTCGCTGGAGTTCGTCGTGTGCGGACAGCTCGTCGATCTCGCCGTGCTGCACGTCGACGTCAACAAGTTCGCCTACAGCGCCGTGGCCGCGGCGGCCATCGCGCACGCCTTCAGCGATGACCTCGCCTTGCGAGTGTCGGGTGAGTAGACTACGATCACCTCACGGCGTCGAGTAGAACGTTCGTAAACGTAGCGAACCTCTGCGCAGGCTACAGCTGGGAGGCGCTGGAGCCGTGCCACCGCTGGCTGGCGCCGTTCGTGCGCGCCGTGCGCCGCGTGGGCAGCGTGGCGGCCGTGCGCGGCGGCGACGGCGAGCACGTGCAGCGCGCCGCCGGCCTGCGCCTCATCTGCCCCGACCTCAACCTGGACGAGAGCCACCGCATCCAGACGCATGACGTCTCGCTCGACATGTTCGTGAGTATCCCTCCGCTCGGAGCGCGCCCGCACGCGTGGCCCCGCCGCTGACCGCTCGTGTGTCCCGCAGGACCAGGTGTACCAGCAGCTGCTGGAGCAGAATCAGCACGTGTACCCGCCCACGCCGCCGCAGTCGGGCCACAAGAGTCCGCGCGCGGAGGGTGCGACGCCCGGCGCATGTGCGACGCGGGACTGACTCTGCGGGGACCGGTCCTTTTTTGGAGGATACGGTGATATCATACGAAGAATTGTACAGTTTTGTAGACGAGTAAACGTCGATTTAGCCTAATTGCGAAAAATAAGCCGTGTGCCTAGTGAGAGTTGTTTTACTTATTCGATCGTTGACTGCGATTTGTACGGAATTCCGATGATTGTTACTAGACGGCGCTGTTTTCATTTCATTCAAATCGAAGTTAAGGTCTTTATCGAAATCGTATAAAAACTCGCGCTCGGTACGCTGATGTACATATAGTGTATGAATAGTATAAGTAGCTTGATTTGTTAAAAAAAAATAAAATATAAAAAAATTAAAAACAACTACATGTAGTATATCTATTTGAAAATTTTTATAGTTTCGTAAAATTTAAAAGATAAAAAAGTGTATTTCAAAATGCTTGTGCTGTAAACGTACATAACTGTTTTATTCAACAAAATTTCAATTTCTATTTAATGTATAATATTAAATGCACTAATGATTGTAATTTATAGAGAAACGAATTTAATTTTTTATTCAAAATAAATCTCAAATGACTAAAATTAATTACTAAAAATACTTAATCCGTATGCCTGTGTGTGCTTATACTACTTCACTAATTATCATTAATTTTGCATGCTTAGGTCAGGTCGGGTCACTACAGTTATTTGTTTTGAATAAAAAAAGGCGCGTATTATATTGACGAAATATTTATTTTCCTCATTCAAATATTTTGTAAATAAATCTTAGTGTATTTTTCTTAAAATTCGTACATATTTTATACACAATACATTTTTCTACACATTGATACGATTTTTGTCCTGTAAAACATTTATGAGTTTTTACTGGCAAATTTCTCAATCTATAGATAAATAAATTTTGCATTTTGAACATTCCAGAAAATGTCTTAAATTTGTAAAATTAGTTATATTTGATTAAATTATTATTATCAGTGTTATAACATAAATCTTGCATTTTATATGCATTACAAGTAATGTTTGTGAAGATATAAAATGGATTAAAGCGAATGTAATCGTTTATAATCGCTAATATATTGTCTATTAGTGTTTAACTTTTATATGAATATTTAAAATCAGTAATGTTAATATGGATTTTTTCTATAAAATAAAAAAAATATTTTATAAATCACTTTGAAGCCATGTTCTAGTTAATTACTGAAGATTAAACTAATGAGTTGCACTCGAAATAAAATGTAAATAAACAAATATAATATAATTTATTACTAAAATTATTGTAATGTGGATTGATAAAATATAAGAGACTGACGGAGGCTTTTGTGTCTACTGTTCAAATTTCAACTAAATTATAACCAAAGACTGTTTTGCTAAACAATCTGATTGCAGAGTAATCTGTTTACTTTTAAGTATAATTAATGACATCTAATTAAAATATTTATTGCGACAGATCCAGAGTAAGGAATCAATGTATAATACTTTACAGATATATAATAAAAAGTTTGTGGACTACATTGATTGAGCATTATATGTTTGCTTCAAATCACTGTTATAGAAGCAATACTATAGCGATTAATTAGTGACTTTATTGTTTTAATTTTTTACTTCACAAAGCCACACCTATGTGTATATTACACCTTTGTTTTATTCCATTTGAACAAATTTATAGTATTTAATAAAGAATGTAGCAATTATTACTATTCATAGTTAGCAAAAATAAAAGTTACATGTATAAATTAATTTGACATATCAAGTTGAAGTAACATTTTATAAATGATAACAGAAACGTTAAGTAAATATTAAATACTATATATATAGTAAATCCACTGCTTGGCTTATGTAATATTCTAAGCGTTCAAATTGTTGAACTTCGAATAATACTTTGTTAAAGATTAAGATAATTTAATGAATTTAATTTATCACCTATGTTATCTGTGAATTGTAAGTGATGATATTCGTATTGTATTGTATTAGCGAGCTCCGTCTCGAAGCTCGCGTTATGTATGTTTGTAGTGCAAGTGGCGAATGCGAGAGCCGGGTATCGCTTCTTAAGTAGATTTAGAATTAAGTTGAACGATTACGCTTATCTCCTAAGGCGATTCGCCTTATAAATAAGACTTAAATTTGTTACTTTACATCAAAATAATTTAACTATATTCTTAGTTTAAGATGCTTTAGTAATAAGCTATTTTTTATCAATTTATTGAACCGAATATAAAATAATAGTACCTTTTTCAATCGTATTTCAGTAAAAGTGTGTGTATGATCTCATGAGGTATAAAAGCAAGCCATGCTTATTGCTACTATTTGTCGTCACTTGTGCAATAAATATGCATTGAAATTTATCACGTTTTATGTACGTGAATGTGATGGCGAGTAATAAATGGTGTTGATGATTAATTGATTTTTTATTTAAAAAGAAAAACAACATGACAATAAACGTAGATTTTATGACGTTCACGAAAGTTATGGCCGAGGGTCTTCTAATCTGAAAAAAAATTAATTAGTTGTTTATATTAATAATTAATTATTTAAGTACGAAATAACATCAGTACGTCGCGTTTACAAGGCTAAAGTATTTAGGGTAATGTTTATATAGAATATTAGAAAGTGAAGTATATATTTTTAAACCTGATATATCCTTTTTTAGAATTATATATCTAAACAAAATATTACTTCAAATATACAGCTTATGTCCGTGCTACAACGAGCTGTCGTTAATATGGTATATATTAAATCAATTACGGTCCCGTTCGTATATAATGCCGCAGATCTCAAAATCCTGCGTTCAAACCCCAGGTCGGGCCAAAAGATATTTGTCTGTTTTTCTTGTTGATACTTCGCAGTATCAAAGTCCGAAAAACACGTAAATCCTGCGCCTTAACTCTTTCTGGTCATGTCCGATTACCGTCCCATCGAATTATGTGTGAGGGTAGGGCCGGATTAACACTATCAGGGCCACTAGGCAATGCAATTCTCGGGGCCCGAAACTTTACCCTTTTCTTACTTTTAAAAATACATTTTTTCTATTAAAAATTCAAATATACTAGTTCCATGGCTATTTTTAGTTCTACTATGTATGAAGTATTTCATCAACTGACAACATGCGTCGTAATAGAAAGTGCATACGTGTTTGCGCACACACTTGTTTATTATTATATGTTGTGCGTAATTGGCTAATTTGAAGATAAATTAGGTGTAGATCGGTCAGGAGGACATCACCATCATATAGTTAGTTTGTATATAAAACAGACTTTCAAATCGATTTCTCGCATATGAATATATAATATTCATAAAGCCACTCGAAAATGCTGGTGTACGGACCGGTGCAGCTCCGGGGGCCGGCCGCCCACCAGCGCGTCCGTGTGCGGCTTTTCCGGCGCCAGGAACACGAACTGCCGCGACGGGCGCCGGCGCGCGAAATCCAGCAGCAAGTCTACCATGAGCTTGCGGTTGAGCGGGTCCTGCGGACGAGAGCGGACGGTCACGAGTGCGCAGGCGGGGAGAGGGACGCAGGAGAGGAGCGCTCACCATGAACACGTCGAACTCGTCGAGGAAGTAGAAGGGCAGTTCGACGCACTCCCAGAGCGCCAGCAGCAGCGCCACGGTGCAGTACGAGCGCTCGCCGCCCGACAGCGCGGCCGCCTCGTGCGTGCGCCGCGAGCCGTCGCGCCCCGACAGCTGCAGCTTCAGCTCGCCCGACGAGTGCTCCACGCGCAGCCACCCCTGGGGGCCGGGCCGGTCACGTGAGCACAGGTCGGGGCGCCACGCGCGGTGTGCGGTGTGTACTCACGTTGTAGCCGCGCGTGGCCAGGATGGACCCGAAGCAGAAGTTCACCCGCCGCGTGATATCTATCCCCAGCTGGTAGCAGAACTTTAGGCGGTTGTCGATGGACGATCTCGTCTGAAAAATGTTAATAAAATGGAATGAACGCTCGCGGCTCCCGCCCACGGCGTGGCACCGATTGCCGGGTCGCGCGTTCGATGTCCGACGATGCTTTATAGAGTTAATAGAGTACTTTCGAGTACTCTATTTAGATCCGTAGTGTTTACGGTATACTACATTGAGTTGTTTTTCGATATTTTTCAGATTATAAAAATGTTATATATAATGTAATATTTATTTCTATATTCACAACAGGTGGAAGTTTTGTTTAATTCATCTTGTAAAATGTGTGAATTTAAAAGTGCTTACAACAAAACGTATACTTGGATAAAAAATATTTTAATTTGGACTAATAGACTGACCTCTTCAATTAGCTCGCCGAAACTGTCGAGCATATCTCTGAGATTACGATATTCCGTTTCTGTTCGAGCCATCTCTGCGTTCACTGTTTCCACGTCCAGCCCCAGGCTGTCGGCGGCTTTCAGTTTTATCCTCGTCTCTTGCAACAGCTCCCGCAGAATCCTCTGATCCCTGACAACGACCGGATAATTTAGCGCTCCAGCGTACAACTAGCATGGTCGCGGGTGACATCATTCCCGTGGAGAGTTAGCGACCACAGTTATAATACGCTGACCCCGGGAGAGTTTTGTTAATGAGAGATGATGCGAATTTTTCGCAGTGTTAAATAAATGGTCACTTCCGCTTACAGACATTGGCACAATGAGCACATACCTTGCACTGGCTCACCCGTAACCGGAAGCAATGCAAATATTATATTCTAGTAGAATCACTAAAATTTATCGACCTGTGATATTTCAGTGTTGGCACTAATACTGTAAACGTTTACTTAATTATAAATGTTTGACCTTGGACCGTCGACCCTAGTTCCCGTGGCAAGCGCTTTGTTGACCTTCTCCGTGATCACGGCTTCCATTCGCGTGTGTTGATCTCTCAGTTGACTGAGACTATTTTGACATTCATTTAATACACGTTCATAATTTTGAACTCTTGCCGCTCCACTGTCGACCTTAAATTGTTCGCCGGCGATTTGTTCCTGCAGCAATATGGTGGAATATATATAAAACTATCAAGATATATTTCTCGTTCACTTACTATGACTGTCAAAATCTGTCTTACAGAGTAAAGCCGATAACTAAATAAAAAAATTTAAAAGCCGCGTCACGTGTACATCTGCGAATTGGATCGCCGTTGGGTGTGTGTGGAGTGCATCACTCAGTCCTGATTATCAGGTTAATATTAATGTCTTCAAATTGAATCAACTCGGTACATAAAAAATAATATTTTTAATTTAGATACTAAATATTTTATAAGTACACTATTAGTCTATTAAACAAACTCTAGAGAGAACGCCGGCTTCTTTCGCTACGTCCAACCGGCGCGATCCCACGATCTCAGGGATTCTCGAACAAAAATAGTTCAAACATTAAAATGTTTTTTTAATCATCATGTAAAATATGAAGCTCCTCGATTTCATTCGCTTAACAGACTCACAGAAAGATTCCTAGACACATCGGTGAGGTTCTGGAGCTTCGTCTTGATCTGCATCAATTTACGCTCGCTCTCGTCGATTTTCTGCTCGAAACCGCTCTCCGCCGCCGACGTCTCGTTCAACTCCGCCCGGAGACCCTCGACGACCCGCCTGGTCGCGTCGAGTTCCTTCTCCTGAAAGCACCCCGAGGTCACAGTCGAAGAGTCGGGCGCGACTCGGCGTCGGTGGGCGCCACTCACCAGCTCGTCGTGCTGCGGGCTGCGGTGGCGCTCGAGCGCGCGCTCGGCCTCGCGGCGCTCCGCCTCGAGCTTGAGGCGCGCGGCCAGCAGCGCCTGCAGCGCCGCGCTCGCCTCGCCCGCCTCGCGCGCCGCCCGCCTCGACTCGTCCCGCGCCTCACGAGCACGCAGCTCCTGGGCACGCAGCGCCGCCTCCGCGTGCGTAACCGCCTCGCGCAGCCGTCTGCGGGGAGCGGAGCGTCACTCGGGCCAGACCGGCCGCGGCCGCGAGGGCCGGCCGTACGCACCGTTCGCCGTCCTCCGTGCCGAGGTGCAGGTACTGGTGGCCGAGGCGGCGGGGGTCGCGCCCGTAGCTGCGGTAGTTCGGGGCGGGGTAGAACTCCATGCAGTCCTCGGTGACTATCTTGCTGCAGTTGGGCGGCACGTTGGCCTCCGTGTCGGCCTTGCGGATCGCTTCGTCTGCGAGTTCGAATTCGTGTGAGTCGTCTCGTGTCGGAGAGGAACGAGCGAGCGGCGGGCGGTGTTCGCTCACCTTGATCCGCCACGAGCAACACGGTCTCGAGGCTGAGGTTGTCGATGAGGAAGTTGGCGATGACTGGGTCCTGTATGTCGAGCATGTCGAGCGCGCAGGGCTGCGCGCGCACGCGTCGCGCTGACACGTCGTGTTGCGTAGGCAGGAAACGGCTGCACGTCACGCTCGGTTTCGGCTTGTTTCCGTATACCTGACATAGTAATGGTCATTGCGATATCGCTGATTCGATTCTGCTGCGTTGAATTTACCGACGGTAAACCCAGTGAGATTTTTATTGGACCGACTCGGGGATCGGGCCTAGGTCCAAGAGGCCTGCGACCTTACGGACTAGACTGACGAACTACTTTTACACGAGCAACGTTATGTAAAATATCGGTCGGCCGGCAATTTTTGATTATGGCCTATATTCGAGTTTATCTTACGTGCGTATCTTAGTGGGTCATGACTTCGAGAAGTGGAGGTTAGAGAGGGAAAGATGTGGGTGGCTTTGGACGAAAAGAGATAAACATTCAGCTATCGTACACAATTGCTGTATAAAAAAATGATATGCGGAAGGACAATTGGACCACCCGATGCTCAGTGGTCACCTCCGCTTATAGAAATTGGCGCTGTAAGAAATATTAACCGTTCCTTACATCACCAATGTGCCACCAATCTTGGGAACTCAGATGTTATATCCCTTGTGCCTGTAGTTACACTGGCTCACTCACACTTCAAACAGGATTACACCAACACTAAGGACTGCTATTTGGAAGTAGAATATATATACATATACCTCCTGGATTAGCTCAAAAAGTTTTCGGGAATCGGCTGGACTGTTCACGCAGAAACTTGTCTTCATGTTACCGATAATATATTCGAGGGCATTTCCCCATTTCTGATCCTTTAAACGTAAGTAAAAACCTAGAAAAATAAAAACATTTAATACCAATGAAATCTATACTACTATATAAATCTATTGGTTCTATCTGTACATTTTTTTTTTCACCTAATTTTGTGATAATTTACAAAATTTAACTTTTTCTCTGTTGCCGCGAATTCTGTAGTTGATAATGTTCACTTATGACTTGTTTTTGTCAAATCAACCCTCAAATTTTTTTGAGCAGCGCTAGTTGATTTTTTTATCATTTAAGCGTACAGCGACCACCAGGTCGTATAATTAGAAACACTACCAACGGTCCTTGACATTGTGTAAGATACTTCACCGCAATCGTTTTCATTTTGAAATTAAACAATAAATCGGACAACAATATGTTCAACGATTTATCATTTATTAGAAAAACAATATAAATCCCATTACACAAGTGAAGTTTCAATATTACATTACGGACAAACATTTAAATCAATTTTAAGATATGAACAATAATGGTCAACTAATTAGAAACAAAAAAAAATATAAAAAACAATATTTTTTTAAATATTAGTAATTAGTGTTATTATATTATTATTGTTATTTACGAAATAGCTACTATCCACAGCCTACCAATAGTTATAATTAATATTTAGTGGCGTATCCCGTATTTTTAATAACAGCACTGCAACGACGTGGCATTGATTCAATCAATTTCATACATTTTTCTAGGGGGATTGAATTCCATGCTTCAACAAATGCTTCATATAGTTCGACTGGTGTTACGTTTGTTTGAGACTTTCTATTTAACAATATAACAGACTTTTCTATCGGGTTTAAATCCGGACTATTTGCTGGCCAGTCTAATACGGATATACGCTGTTCGCTAAGGAAACATTTGACGCTATTGGCCGTGTGTTTAAAGTCATTGTCATGCTGAAAGATCCAGGTTATAGGCAAATGAGCGTCCGAGTAGGGAATCATTGTGTGCTCTAAGATATTTTTGTATTGCCATTGATCCATTGTACCGCCACCGAGCTTGACTATACTCCTTGTATATTTATAATTAAAAGCATTGTTTACAGGGCGTCTAACATAGCGGTTTCCATCGGAATTTACTATATTTATTTTTGTTTCATCTGAAAATAACACTTTTTTCCATTCTCGTACCGTCCAATTAACATATTTTTTAGCGAATAATAATCGCTTCTCTCGGTGTTGCTTGGTAAGAAGCGGTACTTTTCGAGAGATTCTTCCAAACAATTTAGCTTCCACTAATCTTCGGTGTATCTTGGCCGAGCCTTCCTAAGAACATTTTCAAGAGTTCCATGTGTTTTATAATGATCAATTGCATTAAATATTTCTTAGCAGAACAATTTAAATGCTCAGTTATTCTTCTGTACGCCCACTTATGATCTATATGTAAATTAATAATGATTTGCCTAGTTGACGCGATACTACTTTCATTTTTGCCCATTTTGAACAAAATAAAATTCAGATTAAATTTTGAATTGCCGCCAAAATAATAGAAAAAGAATGTTATTCTCCAATTTCAAAAAAAGAACGAGCTGTGGATGCTTTTTTTAAATGTTTCTAATTAGGCGTCCAAGCGGCCAGTAACAGAAGATAAACTCCTACATGTGTAAGACTCATTTTGTAATTAAAAGTAAGATATGTTTTATATTTTATGCATTTAATGAGTTTTTTATTTGAGTGGCTATATTATTGCATGATTATTAATTATTGAATGAGTATATTTTTTACGAACATTTGTACGTTGAAATTATGCTTTCTTTATTCATAAGAAGTGTTTCTAATTATATGACCACCACTGTATATATTAATCGATAACAGGCGTATTTTACTGTGTTAAGATTAGTATCTGAAGTTTTTGCGTCATGAGTAGTTCAAGGAGAGGTTGTTTAAAAATCCAGATCATTTTTGCTATATATGGGGAGAATATGTGTTTAACGATTGTAGAAAAATTATATCAGAGTTGCAATGTTCTCATAGAAGTCGTAAGCCGTAAACATTTTTTATTAAGCAATTTTGCCATCACATTTACTTTAGGACCAACATGAATGTTTCATCTACACTAATAATTATTATTATTATAAAAAGGTTAGATTTTATAAATGTTTGTTTGGAATGGATAAATTCTAAAATTACTAAACATACAGCTACCATGTCAGCGAGAAACATATGCTATATTTCATTAAAAAAATTAAAGATACTTACGAAAATTGCAATAATGTAATGGACTGGGAGATACTGACAAAAAAATTCAGGCCATTTGTACCAATATGGCGACTCTTCAGGGGTCTAATTACGTTATGACGAAAAATGATGGTCATAGTGCTGGCACAGGCTGGTATTTATTATAATAAAACAAAAAAACGACCCAACTTTTTCAGGAGGTCTGTCTCATAATATGGAATGAATGTACGATGAGCCACCGATCACGAATAGAAGCCGTAACTAAAAGACCTAAGAAGTTCAGACAAAGTTATGTGTCAGAAATAAATTATAACTACATAATATCTACTAAGATAGATAAAATTAATTGTTCAACCCGGGCGAAGTCGGGGCAGCCTTTAATAAGTAAGTGTTTTTTATTTGAGCTATTCTCTTCCTAATTATTAAAAAATATTTGCAATTAATACATATCACAATGCTACATTAATGATATTGGGGCATCAATTATTCTGGTTTGAACAGCGAGTTAGCCAGATCGGAGCGGTACTCACCGACGGGCCCCAGGGGCGGCTTGCTGAACTGGCGGCGCTCGACGGCCTGCTGCACGCGTCGCCTCAGTTGCACCACCTCCTGTCCCCACACCATCAGCGGGTCACCGCCTTGCGACTTCAGCTCCCGCTGGCTCTTCTGCAGATTCTCTACTCCCGTGTTAAAATATTTATGAAAAAGAAAATATTGTTGCGCTCAAGAAACCGAACATGAACCGGTTCTGTTAAATTAGCGCTCTGTTGCGTTATAGAACTGCCTCGTCGATCTAGTGGCTAGATATAAGGCCGCAGACCCGGTGGTCCTGGGTTCAATTCCCAGGTCCACCGGGTTCCAATAAATAATTATTGGGTTTTCTGCCAGAAAATTTCAGTAGCAGCCCGGAGTCTAGAAGTTGGAAGTGTGTACACCCCCGTGCCTCGGAAAGCACCTTGATTATGAGAGCTAAGGAAAAGAGAGTGCCCCTGTGTTTGCGCACACACTCGTGCACTACAATATCTCCTGCGCAGTCGGCTACTACTACTCGGCAGCGATCGGAGCGAATCACTCACCGAAGCTCTCTCGCAGGTCGCGGCACTCGGCGTCCTCGGTGGCGGCTCGGGCCTGCGCGCGCTCGAGCTGCGCCTCGGCCTGCTGCAGGCGGTGCTCGGCCGTGGCCACGCGCGCGGCCGCGGCGCGCTCGGCGTCGCGCGCGTCGGCGGCGCGGCGCTCCAGCTCGTCGCGGCGCCCCGCGCCCGCGCCCGACCTGCGAGCGAGCGCGCCGTCAGCGCCGTCAGCGCCGGGCCCGACCGACCGGGAGCTCGATACTCACTCGATGTTGGCGATTTCGTGCTCGAAGTCGGCGATCTTCCTCGTCTCCTTGTCGAGCTGCTCGCGCTTCTTTGCGGTCGCTCGCCGTGCGCCGTTATGTTGCGCCTGCGCGTCTCGTATTTCCTGCTCTATCGTCGTTTTCTCTCTTTCTAGAGTCTTTTTCTCGCGATCGTTCTCCTCTAGGCGCCGTTTTAGAGTTCTGAAATTGATTCGACACACTTTTGAGACTAATTATTTTTTTGCCGAATTTATGTATTACCTGTAAGTAAATATACACTATGCGTATAATAAAACTGTAAACTTGAGCGTGTCTGCGGCCGGCGAGCGCCAGAACCGAATCGGCCCATGTTCACTAATCTATCGTAACTACGAGAGGAGCGTAACTTTTAAAACCATATCTCTCCTAAACTAATAGATACCACCCATTACATATATATATACAGTGGTGGTCGTATAATTAGAAACACTACCAATGGTCCTTGACATTATGTAAGATGCTTCACCGCAATCGTTCTTGACGTATCAGTCTTGACGAGATGTTTCTCGGGTCATCAGGCGAAAAAACTTCATTATTAATCTGGTTGGAGCCTTTACTTGGGTCTTTTTAGCAACACGAACGATTAGAGTATCTTCTCTGGGAGAGGTTTTTCTTGGCTGAGCCTTCCTAAGAACATTTTCAACAGTTCCATGTGTTTTATAATGATCAATTGCATTAAATATTTCTTAACAGAACAATTTAAACGCTCAGTTATTCTTCTGTACGCCCACTTATGATCTATATGTAAATTAACAATCATTTGCCTAGTTGACGCGTCACTACTTTTATTTTTGCCCATTTTGAACAAAATAAAATTCAGATTAAATTTTGAATTGCCGCCAAAATAATAGAAAAAGAAATGTTATTCTCCAATTTCAAAAAAAGAACGAGCTATGGATGCTTTTTTAAAATGTTTCTAATTAGGCGTCCAAGCGGCCAGTAACAGAAAATAAACTCCTACGTGTGTAAGACTCATTTTGTAATTAAAAGTAAGATGTTTTATATTTTATGCATTTAATGAGTTTTTATTTGAGTGGCTATATTATTGCATGATTATTAATTATTGAATGTGTATATTTTTTAGGAACATTTGTACGTTGAAGTTGTAAGTTCTTTATTCATAAGAAGTGTTTCTAATTATATGACCACTACTGTATATCAAATTACTCGGAAAAATGTGTAGAATAACATATTTCAAAATGAATAAAATCGAATGTGAGGCCCGTTTTCTGTAATTTTACCAAATCTTCTATCATATTAAACAGAAAAAAAGAATAAATATTTATTAATGGAAAAAAAACTATACGAGACAGGATGCATTAAAATAAAGGACGTCAGGGAGCCCCAATACACAAGGTCGGGTCTGAATATAAAGCAGCCCAAACTAGAGCACAACCAATAAATTTTCAAAAGTTTTATAAAAATTTAGTTATGATGAAACGAATAGACGAAATGAGGACTCCGTAGGCAACTAAAATCGTTGCGGGCGGAGAAGCAGTTATGCCTGCTGCTGAATCAAATTTAAAAAATCTTACTCGATAACAGTGCGGTTGCCCGTAAATTCGTTCTCCAAGTTCGAAAGTCTTTCTGATATTTTTTGAGTTTTTCTCGTATTCTGCTGGATTTGTTCATTTAACGTTTGTTGGTCGAATTGTAGCTTCGCAATCTCACTCCAAGCTATTTCGTTTTCCAGTATTTGAATTTGTTCCTTCATATCAACGCGCGATAGCAATTGTCTGTGTTTGTTTTGCCAGTTTTTAAACTCTCTCTCCAATTCGGTACAAGTCTGTAAAGCAACAACCTGTAAGTATCACACATCTCTCCCGCTTCTCCTATTTTAAAGAAGCTTGAGCACCTGGAGCTCATACCGCCATATGACTCCAATTCCGGTCAGTGGTGGAACTATAAAACATTGACTTAACACGGTCAATGCTCTACCAACTGTAGGATGTACAATTTTAAAAATATTTAACAATATAATGTGTTTATTTCACATATTTGCATATATGTATAGCGAGAGAAAGTAGCTAGTAAGAGTACATCATCGTCTCAAAACCGCTAAGGTCTGGAATACCCTCTCGCCCTCCGTTTTCCCCACCACCTACAATATGGGTACCTTAAAGTCAAGGGTGAATAGGCATCTTCTAAGCAAGCGCGCTCCACGACTTCGACTACTATTTTACAGAGTTAGCAAGATTAATACCACAGATAAAAATACTTACTTTCTCCTTTTCATTTTTGATTGTAACCGCCGTTTTGCAGTTTTCAAGGACTATATTGTAATTAGCCTCGCTACTATCGAGATTAGTTGCTCTTCGGAACAGGGAGTACATTTTTTTAGGGTCAATCGAAGAAAACGTGCGCGCGTCGTCCTGGTTTAGTACTGATATTGGATTGTCGACTTGTATTTCAAGAGCTAACATAATGTTACTTATTTCTGCATACTTCCTTGAAATTATTTCTCCTGAAAATAAAACCATAAGATCGTTTTTTTTTTTTTGTAACAGTTTATCAATCAATAAAATAAATGCATTGCCATCAGAAATGCGCAAGGAAACTAAGCGGTGCGGGAGTAAAAGTAAACCAATAGTGAAAAATCATTTTATTTTAATAGTCTAGCTCAGCGCAGCTCTAGTGGACAAGGTGGCCTAGCGGTGCGAGTTTTTATATATACAAAACAAACAGTAAATGTATGCGAGGGATGCGAGCGAGGATGTTACCAATGCCGCAGCTTTAAGTCAATACGAGGTATTTGTTAAGAGGTAGATGTTTTTTTGTATTTAACAATTTGCGATAATTTCCTGGTAGAAGTACTCATACCGTTACACAGGTCTGATACACATCCTCGGACATCTTTAGTGAAAACGCAGCCTTAGAAGAAGCATAAAACATCATAGACGCAATAGACTTCCTTGTAGTTACACGATTAAGCACCTGACATTTAGATAATTTAATAGACAATTTTCACATCACAAATTTACCAGATCATTAAACTTTACATACATCTGTTGTTAATTATTACCATACATTTTTTTTTATGGCGTAAATAGTCGGACGAGCATATGGGCCACCTGATGGTAATTGTTCACCAACGCCCATAGACATTGGCATTGTAAGAGATGTTAAGGGTCTTCTTTGACGTTTGTGGAAATTCGAAGGTCGGAATTTCGATAAAATTATATAGAAAGCGATGCTCCACAACCTTGAAATAAATCATACAGTTAGCCAATGAATTTAACTTACGTGTGGAGCATTCGAATTTAAGATAATGTTTATGGATAAGTGTAAAAAAAATCAGAAAAATCACTAAAACGTGTAAAATCGCACTTCCTTATTGAGACGAAATTATCGTAATCGTCGAGAATTTAGAAATGAATTTTATCAAATAATAAAGTTAAAATTATAAAGAAACGTCTGGAGTCTTCATTTTTTAATAAAAATTTTCTTATTTTTTGTTATAATAAATTACAATGAAATTGTACGCGTTTTCTTATGCGAGCCGCCGATAACCCTCGCAGACCAGTCGGCCACGCGCCTCCGAAGTGAGAGCACGTCGGTTTGGGCCGCATTGATAGATCGCGATCGAACCGTGTACTTACACAAAATGAATGTGTACGTAAATAGCGTATTTAGTATTTATTTGAACGTTTTAGTTGTCACCGACTGTTCATCATAAATTTTAGGACGCGCACCGGCTTATGTATTCTGTGTTTTTTTTGGTATTTTTAGTGTTTTATCATTTGATACGATATTTTTACTAATAATATTTTGTATATTTTGTAGTTTGATAATAAACAAAAAATAACTCGAGTTGAAATTCTAACTAGTTACATAATTATAACACACTCATATATAATGATAAATTGCAAATTTTTTATAAATAAATATAATTTTTGGAGTTGACCGTTGAAAAGGGAGGATCCTCCGACCAGACGGGTGTTTGTCTGGTGGGCTACCGCCCGACGGTTGTTGTCGGGTTTTGTTTATATGTTCAATCGCTCGGATAACTTTAATATCGCGATGTAGGATACGTCAGTTTTTAGTTTTCGTATGTGGCGAGATAGATGTCGCTACATCACTCCCCTCCGAGACCGGAGGTCGATAGCAGGTTGAGTCGTCCATATATCTTGTGATGTTTGCCGGGCCAGTGGAATGTTCCAGTGAGTCGGAACCAGATGCCGCATAGTTCACAGTGAGTCGGAACTGTCTGCGGTCATGCCCCAGTGAGTCGGGGTGATGCTGCAAATGCTCCAGTGAGTCGGAGTGGTGCAGTGCTGCGTAGTGGCTGGCTGCTGCGTCGACCAGGAGAGAAGTGCGTCTCTGCTTGCTGACCGGCCGAAGTGCAGTGTGCTGTGCCAAGGTCGCTGAGAAGACTGTGGGTGATGACCAGGAATGCGCGTCCGCTGCATGCTGGTGGTCAGGATACCCGTAGTAGTCGTGGATGCTGGCTGGCTGTATGACTCGCTGCTCGAAAGCTTGAGGAAGTGATGATGACGTCACGATGACGTAGTTTTTTTGCGAAGGCTGCGCTGACGTTCATGCTCGGGGTCACCAGTTTGGTGTTGGCATTGAAAAGGGAGGATCCTCCGACCAGACGGGTGTTTGTCTGGTGGGCTACCGCCCGACGGTTGTTGTCGGATTCTTGTATATATGTTCAATCGCTCGGATAACTTTAATATCGCGATGTAGGATACGTCAGTTTTTAGTTTTCGTATGTGGCGAGATAGATGTCGCTACAAATTTTTTGAAATATTTATATATATAATTACTTATTTCGTCCATTTCCTAGTTATATTGGTCAGTAAAACAACAACTGAGGCAATAAATTTACTGTCGTAAAAATTCAAATTATTCTTATTTTCATTGATAACGTAAAACTAAACAAAGTATTTATAAATAGTGTTTTGAACACTAAATAATAAAAATGACCAAAACACGCGTGATGGGCCACCTAATAAGCCCTCATTAGTCAGTAAATTACTGACTCTCAACTCAGCGGGAAATATATTACTCAAGTGGAAATGTGTAGAACGAAGTACATAATCCTTGTCATTGTGATCTAAGAACAGTAGTGGCATCACACTAAAGAACACACTTCCAATTGGTAGACCGCCACGCTTATATAGGGTTTTCCATTAAGGGCGCTTGATCGTGCAGAACTTCCATCGTAGCGTGTGCTGTGTGGCACGTAGCGCCGTCCTGTTGAAACCACATGTTGTCCAGATCCATATTCTCGATTTCAGGCCAAAAGAAGTTGGTTATCATCGACCGGTATCGCTCACCATTGACGGTGACGGCCACACCATTATCGTTTTCGAAAAAATACGGACCAATCACGCCTCCGGCCCAAAATCCGCACCAAACAGTCACTTTCTGCGGGTGCATTGCCACTTGGTGAACCTCGTGTGGATTGGTCTCGTCCCAAATACGGCAATTTTGCTTGTTGACATAGCCATTCATCCAAAAATGCGCCTCGTCGCTGAAGATGATTTTTTTGCCAAAATCGGCGTCAACTTCCAACTGCTCTAATGCCCAGTCAGCGAACACACGGCGCTGTCTATGGTCATTAACCTTGAGCTCTTGGGTCAGCTGGATCTTGTACGGGTGCAGGCTCAAGTCACAACGCAAAATTCGCCAAGTTGTCGTCTGCGAAAGGCCGAGTTCCTGTGCGCGACGCGGAATTGACTGCCGCGGGTTTTCGAGGACACTGTCGCGCACAGCGGCGATATTCTCGGCAGATCTCGCGTTACGTTGACGCACGGGAACCGGCTGATTGTTAACTGACCCGGTTGACTCGAATTTGTCCACCAATCGACGGATAGTCGACTCGGCAGGACGATCATCGCGACCGTAAAACGGGCGAAGTGCGCGGAACGTTGCTCGAACTGAAGACCCATTTTCATAAAACAATTTTATGATTTGCACGTGCTGCTCGACACTGTAACCTGCCATGGTGGTTTGGGAGGACGGAATGAATATAACACACTGCATTTGACAGCTGTCACTCAAACAACATGGCCGCAATCAGCTGTCAAAGTTTAAGCGTCCCTATTGGAGAACCCCATATATATAATAAGCTGCGTTAAAAACTTCAATATTGCGATTCAGGGATTATACATTTTTATAACATTTTTCTTTAGAAGTTTAATTATTTTATGTATTTATTCACATTTTTTTTATATTGAGTAATTAAAGAAATAAAACATTTATTTTTACAGTAATAATAATATTGTTCTTATTATTTTACCATAAAATGTTTCTTTTAGTTTTTTGTTATGTCAAAGCGCTATCTAGTGAGGATATACGAAACGTTTTCATGCGCAGGTATCTTACTTATTTATCTACACAGGAAAGGAAAGTGAATTTCATAGTAGAATAAATGTTGTAAAACATATAAACTCAGCGTCAAAAAAATCGCACCTTTTGGTATTTTGACTTTAAGCAACTATAAACCCTATTTCATCTACGGTAAGGTATAAGTGTGGGGCCTCATTTTAAAGGTTATTGAATCCTTTAAATAATAAAACTGTGATAGTGATTACTAAGCATATAAAAACATTTTTCATGAAAAAAGGAAAAACACGCCAAAATTACTTAATTTAATTAATCTAAAATCATAACAAAATTAAAAAATACAGTAAAACAAATTCTTAAAACTAAACTTAGAACCTAGTGTTACCTCCCTTAGCCCTAATTACAGCCTCCATGCGATCCTTCATTGACCTCACCAACGTCACGATGCGTTCTTGAGGAATGTCACTCCACTCCTCGACGACGGTGTCCCGAAGCTGTTCAAGGGTGGCACGAGCAGTATCACGAGACCGCACCCGGCGTTTCAGATCATCCCAAAGGTGCTCTATGGGATTCAGGTCAGGACTTCTCGCTGACCACTGCATCACGGGGATCCCAACCTGATTCAGGTAGTCCCGAACAATGATTGCCGTATGGGAGGAGTGCATGAATGTGAATTCAGGCCCGACAAAACCAGCATACGGGACCACATGGTCCTCCAGTATCTCTGTGATGTACCGATGAGCAGTCAGGGACCCCTGGCCACGTGCACCTCCAGTGCAGGAGACGCACACAAGGTCGGTTTTTCCTTGGATTGAAATTCCGCCCCAGAACATGCAGGATCCTCCTCTGTAGCTGACGGTTTCTTCAAAGCAGGCCTGTGAGTACCGTTCCCCCTGCCTCCTGTACACTCTTCTACGCCTATCATTGCAGAAAAGGCATACCCTAGTCTCGTCGGAGAAGAGGACAGACTTCCATTGGTCGAACGTCCAATCCACGTGGTCTCGGGCAAACTGAAGTCTGACTCGCCTATACTCTGCTGTCAATTTGGGGCCAGTAGCAGCCCTACGGGCCTGGATTTTCTTCTCTCGCAGCCTTCTTCTTATTGTGGAGACGCTCACCGACGTCCTCCGAGCTGTTCGGAGCGGCTGTTGCAGCTCAACAGCGTTGGAGAATCGGTTACGCAAAGACGTCGACACAATATAGCGGTCGTCTCTGTCGGAAGTGCAACGTCGTCTTCCGGATCCATGCTTCCTGATGTAGCCTCCAGTCTCCTGGAACCGCTGGGATACTCGTTTCACCCGGAAACGGCTTATGTTGAGTTGTCGAGCAATATCAACTTGGCGTAGTCCTGATTGCAGTAGTGCTACCACTTGAGCTGCTTCTTCTGCCGTGGTATCCATTTTTCAGGGTTTTTTTCTTACTGGAGCTGTTCAGGTGTGACTTCTGTGATGTCTGGATAGCTAATGACCCATAATTAATTTTTACCCCCCCTTTTATTCGTGTCCAAGGTGGCACAAGTAGTGAGTCCTCTAATGAGCTTTTCAGCACTTTTTTTTTAAAGACCCTAACGTTTCGTGATTATTGTTTTTACAGAAAAGAACGATACGCGTTGTTAAAGTGTATTAATTGTGCTTTCAAATGATATTAATTTTGGTAGGGTATAATAAATAAGTTAAGAGTATTATTCGCTTGAAGTCAAAATTTCAAAAGGTGCGATTTTTTTGACGCCGAGTGTATTTCGATTCAGGAATTATATATTTTTCTTTGGAAGTTTAATTATTTTATGTATTTATTCACATTTATTTTTACAGTAATAACAATATTGTTTTTATTATTTTAGCATAAAATGTTTGTTTTAGTTTTTGTCACGTCAAAGCGCCATATAGTGAGAATATACGAAACGTTTTCATGCGCAGGTATCTTACTTATTTATCTACACAGGAAAATCTCGCGACAAGCTTTTATATCATATAAATTGTGTAATGACGTAATATAATGAATTTATTAAAAGTAAGTACAATTTATACACTAATAATCACGCTGTTGATTGCTGACGACTGCCTCGTTGGTCTAGTGGCTAGATATAAGGCCTCAGACCCGGTGGTCCTGGGTTCAATTCCCAGGTCGGGCCAATAAATAGTTATTGGGTTTTTCTGTCAGAAAATTCTCAGTAGCAGCCCGAAGTCTGGAAGTTGGAAGTGTGTACACTCCCGTGCCTCGGAAAGCACGTTAAGCCGTTGGTCCTGCGCCTGAACTCTTTCCGGTCGTGTCGGATTGCCGTCCCATCGGATTATGAGAGCTAAGGAAAAGAGAGTGCACCTGTGTTTGCGCACACACTTGTGCACTATAATATCTCCTGCGCAGTTGGCTAATCTCTCTTGAGATTGGCCGCCGTGGCCGAAATCGGTCTGGAGGACCTTATTATTAATCACGCTGTAGCAGTACATCGCTACCACAACGCATGCCGCAATATATGACGTCATCATTTGAAACAATGGTCAATGAATAGTTCAAAAGAACTGTTTATCTGAAACAAAACACTCGCACTCGATAATCGATATACAACTCTGTAACAAGACGCTCGCTACGATATTTATTTGTAACAAGACCCTCGCATTCAATAATGTTTATATAATGTTTTTCTTGTATTCCTATTGATCTATTTTTATTTCACTTTTTGTATATATACTTGTTCCGTTTTTTAATAAAGCATTCCACATTCGTCTTTCGTCAATTTTTTTTTTATTATTCCACATTACGACATCAAGAAGTTTATTTATACCAAACTACTCACCTCAACGCTATTGATATGTATTTGACAACATTTCAAAATCAGTGATAATAAAGTTAAAATTTAGTTTAGGAAAAAAAAGTGCGACGACCCCACTCTGCATACGTATATGTGTGCGTGCCGTGCCCGAGCCTCGATCGTTGCGACAGTAGCGCTAAAAACGTAAAACTTCGTGCGGCGCAACGTCAAAGATGAGCCTTAAGGGTCTGATTTTGAAATGTTGTGAAATACATATCTATAGCGTTGAAATGAGTAGTTTGGTATAAATAAACTTCTTGATGTCGTAATGTGGAATAATAAAAAAAAAATTGACGAAAGACGAATGTGGAATGCTTTATTAAAAAACGGAACAAGTATATATACAAAAATAAATCAATAGGAATACAAGAAAAACATTATATAAACATTATTGAATGCGAGCGTCTTGTTACAAATAAATATCGCAGCGAACGTCTTGTTACAGAGTTGTATATCGATTATCGAGTGCGAGTGTTTTGTTTCAGATAAACAGTTCTTTTGAACTATTCATTGACCATTGTTTCAAATAATGTTTCAATGATGACGTCATATATTGCGGCATGCGTTGTGGTAGCGATGTACTGCTACAGCGTGATTATTAGTGTATAAATTGTACTTACTTTTAAAAAATTCATTATATTACGTCATTACACAATTTATATGATATAAAAGCTTGTCGCGAGATTTTCCTGTGTAGATAAATAAGTAAGATACCTGCGCATGAAAACGTTTCGTATATTCTCACTATATGGCGCATTGACGTGACAAAAACGAAAACAAACATTTTAAGCTAAAATAATAAAAACAATATTATTATTACTGTAAAAATAAATGTTTTATTTTTTTAATTACTCAATATAAAAAAATATGTGAATAAATACATAAAATAATTTAACTTCTAAAGAAAAATGTTATAAAAATGTATAATCCCTGAATCGCAATATTGAAGTTTTTAACGCAGCTTATTATATATACAAGCGTGGCGGTCTACCAATTGGAAGTGTGTTCTTTAGTTTGATGCCACTACTGTTCTTAGATCACAATGACAAGGATTATGTACTTCGTTCTACGCATTTCCACTTGAGTACTTTATATCCCGCTGAGTTGAGAGTCAGTAATTTACTGACTAATGAGGGTTTGTTAGATGCGCCATCACGCGTGTTTCGTTTTATGCATAAATGGGATTTGGTCATTTTTATTATTTAGTGTTCAAAAAACTATTTATAAATACTTTGTTTAGTTTTACGTTATCAATGAAAATAAGAATAATTTGAATTTTTACGACAATAAATTTATTGCCTCAGTTGTTGTTTTACTGACCAATATAACTAGGAAATGGACGAAATAAGTAATTATATATATAAATATTTCAAAAAATTATATTTATTTATAAAAAATTTGCAATGTATCATTATATATGAGTGTGTTATAATTATGTAACTAGTTAGAATTTCAACTCGAGTTATTTTTTGTTTTTTATGAAACTACAAAATATACAAAATATTATCAGTAAAAATATCGTATCAAATGATAAAACACTAAAAATACCAAAACAAACACAGAATACATAAGCCGGTGCGCGTCCTAAAATTTATGATGAACAGTCGGTGACAACTAAAACGTTCAAATAAATACTAAATACGCTATTTACGTACACATTCATTTTGTGTAAGTACACGGTTCGATCGCGATCTATCAATGCGGCCCAAACCGACGTGCTCTCACTTCGGAGGCGCGTGGCCGACTGGTCTACGAGGGTTATCGGCGGCTCGCATAAGAAAACGCGTACAATTTCATTGTAATTTATTATAACAAAAAATAAGAAAATGTTTATTAAAAAATGAAGACTCCAGACGTTTCTTTATAGTTTTAACTTTATTATTTGATAAAATTCATTTCTAAATTCTCGACGATTACGATAATTTCGTCTCAATAAGGAAGTGCGATTTTACACGTTTTAGTGATTTTTCTGATTTTTTTTACACTTATCCATAAACATTATCTTAAATTCGAATGCTCCACACGTAAGTTAAATTCATTGGCTAACTGTGTGATTTATTTCAAGGTTGTGGAGCATCGCTTTCTATATAATTCTATCGAAATCCCGACCTTCGAATCTCCACAAACGTCAAAGACGACCTTTAACCATTGCTTACATCGCCAATGCGCCACCAACCTTGGGAACTAAGATGTAATGTCCCTTGTGCCTGTAATTCCACTGGCTCACTCACCCTTCCGGAACACAACAGTACCAAGTACTGCTGTTTTGCGGTAGAATATCTGATGAGTGGGTGGTACCTACCCAGACGAGCTTACACAAAGCTCTACCACCAAGTAGATTTATTTTACATACTTCGCCTATTATCATATTTTGTGTAGTTGTAATAATTGCATTTTAAATATGACAAATGACTGTTAGAACCATATGGTACAATCTTGGCGTTTGAGTGGATTGAAACTAAATTACTGATACTAAGGCCCTTGACATAAAGCAAATAGAACTTACTTAAAAAACACAAGTTTAAATAGTTGGGAAATCAAAATCTTTTATTTAATATAGAAACATTACACTTACTAATTGATTAAATAAATAACCTGACCTGAGAAGAACCAGCGAAAAAAACACAGTAAATTTTTTGTCATATTGTGTTGTTGACAGTATATATAAAAAAAGGTTTTTGGAACGAAGTTCTTTTACGCGGCTTACAGTAGAGTGAAGTGGCAGTGATCCAAGGTCACGTCGGAAAAGAAATAGCGTTCATACTGTGGGGCGTTCGAATTTAGTACTTTGCGAGCGTTTCTGGAGGTAGGACCTATGCCAAATTCAGGCGCGCCAATCCAACACGACAGGAAAGAATTCAGGCGCAGGACCAACGGCTATACGTGTTTTCCGAAGAACACGAATGAGCACACTTCTAACTTCCTTCCTTACTTCCTACTGAGAATTTTCGACCGAAAATCTCAATAACATTTTATTGGCCGACCAACATGTAGCCACTAGAGTCTAGACCAACGATTACTTCACTTATACTAAAAGCTAAACTGTCAATGAACTTAAGAAAATAAGATATAATCTGCAACTATAATCTAAATTACCTGTTGCTGCTTTCACCATGTAACTTGATGTTCCAGAAGTCGTAATTCTCCTAACAGCAGTAATATGATCTCCATATACCTCATGACTGTATGACTTATGGGTATTATTTTTAATTTTTATTTCAATTACAGCAAAGTTGCAACCCTTTTTAATAAATGCTGAAAATTATGTCATTAAAAAATATATACTATGTTTATTTATCCTTGGATTGTTTTACATATTCAGTGATTATGAGGAGTTATTGATAAAAATAAATTCATCAATATATCTATTTTGTATTATCTAATATTCTGTCAAAATTTTGTCTAAGTGCAAAATTTTACCCTTAATTAATATAGTTTTATTATATAGGCAGGCGAGCATGTAGGCCACCTGATGGTAAGTGGTTACCAACGCCCATAAACAATGACATAGTAAGAAATGTTAACCATCACTTACTTCGCCAATGCGCCACCAACCTTCAGAACTAAGATGTTATGTCCCTTGTGCCTGTAATTACACTGGGCCCCCTCACCCTTCAAACCGGAAAACAACAATACCAAGTACTGCTGTCTTGCGGTAGCCATCACATCTAAGTTTACATTCATCAAAAATATATATTTAATTAAATAATAATTAAATAGATATAGGTAAAATTGCAGTTTTAATACTAGAACTTACACTGAATGTTGTGGCCCCTTCTGGTTGCAGCTGCCTTGCCTCCAAGACCAACGACCAACGCTGTAACGATCGCACTTTTGCCACTACCATTACGGCCATACACCCAATGGACATTGTTGTTTTGAAAATCAACAATTAAATTGTCATGACAGAGAAAATTTCTAACTTGAATTCTTTGTATTAAACCATCGATTTCCTCATCTAAATCATTATATTCCATATTTATGTATTCCGACAAGTAACAATAAATTTCATTTGAAAAAAAATTGCAATTTTTTTTTTAAGTCAATCGAGAATAGGTGGTACAATTCGTAAAAAGGTAAAACTAAATTGTAGTGCTTTTGATTTATTTTATAATAAAAATATATCAAAATATTAATTCTTAGACACTGCGCAATGAGCAATATCAATTGTCAATAAGCAGGGACAGTGTTGCCACCTTGATTTTTTAAAAAGGGTTTTTTAACAGTATGAACAGAATTAGAAAAGGCCAAATTTTAATTAAAGCCGTGTGATCACGAATAATGTTTTAAAGTGGCAATTGTCCAGTGCTGTATGCAATGCTACCTTGATTTTTCAAGGAGGGCGGTTCAGCACTCCAAAAAGGGCTAGAAAAGGACAAAAATGTATTAAAATAGTTCTATTACGAATCATTATTTACAGTGTCAACTGTCCAGTGCTGTATGCCAATTAGAATTAAACGGTCTGTATGACTTCGTTTCGATCGCTGCATTTGTCTACCAAGTATTAGTAATAATCGTAAACAATTTTATAATTTATTACGTCATGTTTTTTGTACTAGCATCTGGTCCGTGTCCCATCGGTTAATAAGCAAAAAATTATAAAATCCCAGAAAATTATGAAATCTTCGAAATTCGAAATTATAAAAAGGGTAAAACCACCAGCAATGAGCTAAATTGTGCCCGAAAAGGGCTAAGGTAGCAGCACTAAGCCGAAATGCCAATGTAAGTACTGGGTAGTATTTTGCAAAAAAAAATAGTGCGCAATAAAATTTATAAAAAGTTGTTACTTATGCAACAATACAAAAAAAACTTATAGAAATTATGGGTTTCGTTTTCTAACTGGATCTTCTACCTAGAATATCAGTTTTCTTCTTTAAAATATTGACACAAGCATTCATAGATGATGTCAGAAGGTATTTTCGCGTATTAAGTAAACAAAATGAACTTAATCTATTAATTTTCTAGTGTTATGGAATTTGAAAGATATCAAAAACAAAAATCGTATGTTTTGGATTCGAACATCTAATCGTACATCGTATCAACTCCAAAAAAGGCCGTATGAATACGTATTGGTATGGTTACAACACTGTGTCGCCATAAAGTTAAAGAGAAGCATTTTTGTGTATAAGTTAAGTTAAGTGTCCTTCAAAATGCATAAATTTGATATTTTTTATTTAATAATTAAATAGAAATTAAAATAAACGCGACTAAAGAAGTAAGACATCAAGGTACTATTTTCATATTATTCTATTAAAAAAATTATAAATCCCAATCAATAAACGCATGAATATAAATTTTAAGTAAGGGTACTTTATACATTTCGTTAGATTCCTATTCGGATGAAGACCCATATACGTACATACTTCATTCTTCCCCCTATACTCCAATAAACGGCTTGTATAATAATTGAGTATATTACATACAGAGTACATAACCACTAAACTTGGCAACACACGGATAAACGCCATTTTAATGAAACAAACTTAACAGAAAAAAATTACAATCTTACAATACATAACACGTTACTTAGTCATATATTAGATATTAAAATTTTTTAGTTAACGTCTGTTTAAAATTAAAATCACAAATTAATAGTATAAATAATAAATATTACTTCAAAGGTAACCAACATACGAAAAAAACAGGTAAAGTATTTTTATAAGCAGTTGACGAAAAATTCCATTGTAAATATATTTTAACGAAAGCATGTGTTTGTGGAATGTCGATTAACTGTTTGGATTCCATAATCACAGACATTGTTTGTTATTTATTTTGTTCCCTTCATTTAATATATGAAGTAGAAAATACTACAATACGATACATTTCTATGATTGAAAATTGTATGTACTAGGAGCTTAAAAAAGTGTACTGGAATTATTGAAAAAGTTAATATTGACCAATTACATTTTAAAAAAAACTTTCAGATCTTACAATGAGTGACTCTCCAGACCAGAACGATCCTCCTAAAGATGTAAGATATGAATTTCTTTTCACTATTACAAAAAAATGCATTATTATTAAACCCTTTTACAATTGCTTATTTCATGTTGTGGAAGATATATTATTGATATCATGTGGAACGATTTTTTTACCATTCTTGAATTTGGAAAGAAATATTAAAATACCTTCCTTCACAACATAGCAAAAGTTATTTATGAATTAACTCATCATTTGGTAATTTTTTAGTCTATAAATTTTTTTTTTAGTTACATGTTGTACAAGATTATTTTTAGGAAATGCACAATTGCAGTGCTTCCTTTAGAATTAAATAAAAGTAGGAAGTCTCTCGCTCAAAGATTTCAAATAGTCTCTAGCCATCTGGAACATTTCTACATGATGATCATGATCTAATGCAAATAGACAATAGTCAAAATATTGTAATAAACCTGTAATTAATATCAGTAAGTAGGTTAACTTTATTAAAATCGATAACTTTCGTGAATTGAACACTAGAGAATTGAGCTTTAAATCTTAAAATAACCTTCCAGTGGAAGTGTTAAAAATAATGTAGTAGTAGTTACATTCAAATGTTTTTGTTTATAATAGCTTTATTCTTTTCTATTTAAACATTGAGTTAAGAAATATGTCAATTCATATCAGGAAATTTTATCGATACAAATAATCTTATACAAATCCATTGTTTACATAACAAAAGTTGTTGCTTGTGGTGTTAGCTATCTAGCCCAGCGAGGTTGCTGGATCGTTACAAATAACCCTGTCTTTTAAATAATTTAATTATATATTTCAGTTATAATGTTTAGAGGTTTAATTAGTATTGAATGTCTGATGGCTTATATATAAGTAGTACATGTAGTCAGGAATAAAACCTTAAGTTACTTGGTGGTAGAGCTTTGTGCAAGCTCTTCTGGGTAGGTACCACCCACTCATCAGATATTCTACCGCAAAACAGCAGTATTCAAACAGCAGGTTCAAACTGGAACACAACAGTACCAAGGTACTGTTGTGTTCCGGTTTGAAGGGTGAGTGAGCCAGTGTAATTACAGGCACAAGGGACATAACATCTTAGTTCCCAAGGTTGCTGGCGCATTGGCAATGTGAGCGATGGTTAACATTTCGTACACTGCCAATGTCTATGGGCGTTGGTGACCACTTACCATCAGGTGGCCCAAATGCTCGCCAACCTATAAAAAAAAAAAGTTATTATTTTTTAAAATTAAGCATTCCATTTTTAATTTTGTGTTACATGTGTTAATTTTTTTTAAAGGATTGGTTTGCTTAATAAAAATAAAATATATATAATGTTTTAGCCACAGGAGTTGGAAAAATTGGAAGAAGCAAAACTCAAAGCCAAGTTTCCAAATGCTATGCTTGGCCGAGGTCCCGGAGGACATTCAGCATTTCTACAGAAAAGGCTAGCTAAAGGAGTAAGTGAATAGAATTCTAATTGTCATTTTATTATGTATTAAAAAATGTGCTGTATTTATTAATGATAATTTGAGAATATTCCCATATTTTTTATTATTGAGTTATTTCATTATGTCAAGAAGGCTTCAGCAGAAAACAGAAATGTTTGATGAAAAAACACAATTGCACAAAGAATGCAGTTTTGGTGTGTATGAATGGTAATTAAATTAAATTTTTAATAACTTATTATTATTATTTTTTTTATTTGCAGCAAAAGTTCTTTGATTCTGGGGATTACCAAATGGCAAAACAACGGCCGGGTAATCTGTCAGCACCATTTAAAGCACCAGCAGCCCCCGCTAAACTGCCTACAGGTGATGCGATCCCGACTCCCGAAACCGTCCCTCTGCGAAAGACTTCAATCATACAACCGAAGTTCCAGCCGCCAAGCCAGACTTCCTAGCCTTGCCGCCGCCCATAGGCGATATGCCATAATAGAGGCCTCGTAAAACAGCACAGAACGAAATTACCATTTTTTTTTTAACTTTGCATTCCAGTACTATTTTATCATCATGCAATATTAGGCCATGCTGTTTTACAAGGTCTTACTTTAGTTTTCATTTGCTTGTGCATTGCACCATGCCGTAGCTTATATTTTGTGTATGTTTTATGAATATTTTGTGTTCAGGAGTAAATTTTTAGTCTTAGTGTCCCTTCGTGAATAAACAGCACTGATTTGAATGCTATTCATGGGATCTTATCCATCATTTTTAAATAATAACTGTACTTTTTAAGAAAAATTGTTATATTTATGTAAAAATATTAGGTATGAATGAGAGTGATTGTGCATTGCTTGTCATCAAACTTGCTCCTCCGTTTTTGTAACTTTGTTTATGATTTTCGTAAGCAAATTTATTGTTTAAGCAAATAGCGGATAATTTGCTTATCTTACTTTCTAAAATATAAAGATTATAATTGAATTATCAATAAAGGAATGTTAATTCTTGTAGTATTAAAACATTTATGCGTCAATGTTGCCAAACAAAACAAATAGTCAACCATTTCAATTGATGCTACAGTGCAAACGGAATGATGAACAGAATAACATGTGTAAATCTGTTTCTTAGCTAGTGAGATAGACAAATTTTATTTTTAACAGCTTTCTGCTAGCCTAAATAAGGTTCATGTAATTGTTGAATTAATATATATAGCAACAATGTATAATAAACTATAAACATCATATCATTTTTTCATGAAGCATTGTATTCAATTAATAGTATATAATATAGTTTAGAAGAACAAGAACAAAAAGTCGGATAATTTTCTTAAAAGTAAAACTACTGTAAATATTGTATTTTGGATATGAATCATTATTGTAGCTTTTTTTTTAAGAATTATTGTCTTGATCGAGTTACTATCACTAATAGGCAGTAGTTTAGGGGCTATTATACTAACATTAAAATAATTGTTTTAACTTGGTTTTATATAGATACAAAATAAAATACAAGATTATGGATTGTTAATTTTATTCACTATATAAATAACAAACAACAACAAAAATGATGTCTATGTACATTAGCATGTATGTATTAAACTTCTTGCACATTAATTGATATATTGTACAAACTACAAACCATGTTGTTTGAAAGTAGTATAAAAAACTGAAAGGGAATGTTGAGATAGTCATAGTTATGCAAATATAAAAAATCTTGGTTATAAAACTAAGTACGATTTATTTATTTCTTATCCTTAAATCACTTTAAACCGTACAAAAACATTAACTCTTGCGAATTAGTTACTACAAATATTGAGGGCTCGTGTTCTAGAGATTACAGTGCAACATTATCAATTTCTTTATATACAGGAGTAATATATACCTCACTAGTCCTAAAATACCTTGTTCTTATTACTTTTGTAAAACTATGTAAAAAATATATGTTAATACTTTTATCGCAATTTAAAATTATCTCATAAAAGTTATTGAATTAAAAAACAAAGAGATTAATTAAATGGCACATCAACAACAAGAGATTCCAAACCTTGCAACAGTTTAAATTTTACAACATGGCCTGGTTTTTTCGTCCTTTTAGGATTCTTCATAACCATTAGATTTGACTGCTTTCTGAAAAATTTAACAATACAACAGGTAAATTAATGTGTGAAATAGCATTTATACTAATAATATAAATATACAGTAAAAGCTCCTTATTTAGACTTCCTTTACCGCGTTTTCACTATTCCCGGATTAAAATATTGCGACACAATTCGCGGATCTAATCAGTACATATTAATAAAATGGATTCGGTATACTTTGTAAACGCGTCGGCAAATAGACTAATAAAAGTAAAGTAGACCTTACTACAAATACAAAATTGAAAATAGAAATGCTTGATTGTTTGTGTCTTGGAGACTCGTTTGCATCCATAACACGCTCATTCAAATTCAAACTTACTGTAAACAATGAAATTGCGAATGGAATAGGACAATGGGCTCGAACAGATAGAATCAAGTGACATTCAGGAGTTGCTTGAATCGCAAGATTTGACTGAAACCGACTTGGAGGAAATATTAAATCTTTCAGGCGTTTTCAAGCATTTTTTTTTTTTAAAGTTTTATTTTTATGAGGCAAATTGCTAATGCCTCTGCTGAATATCAGTTTGAATTGAAGGAACTTAAAAAACTGCCAATCAAGAAAAAAATTACAAAGTTCTTTAAACCATTGCCTAAGCCTGACGGATAACAACTAATCAATATGGTCAAAAACTTCTATTAAATTATTATTTTTATATATATTGTTTTATTTTGCCATCTAGGAACGTATCCCCAATAATTTCATATAAATTACCATTCCATATTCACGGTTTCTGAATTCGCGGCATTTTTACGGAACATATACCCCGCGAAGAAAGAGCTTTTACTATATATATAGTTATACATTTCATTTTTATAGATATGTAGGAGGATGTATTGGGAGACAATGAAGAAAAGGTTAATTATTTTTGTTTGCCGTGCTGGTACATTAGGAAGCACAATAGGCAGTAATCTAGGTGCGAGTACCGGGGTTCCAGTGCACGTAGTCGGGCGTGGCGGCGGCGCGGTACTCGCGCACGAGCTCGTCCACTACTCCTCGAGACTCGTCGAACTCCTCCAGCGACTCCTGGAACATGGGCTCCTTGCGGAACACTTCCAGGAACGCCTCGCGCTTACGCAGCTTGTCAAATTGTTGCAAGCACCGGTCGAAGAGCTGCGAGCGGACGGAATTATTAAACGACCGTTTTCATGTGTGCGACTCGTTTTTAAAGAGACATTTTGCAAATTTTCCATGATTTGGATTTTTCAAAACGTATACTCTTATACGGCTACGGTCAATTGGGCGGCAATTACCGAGGAGATGTTGGTGTGGTTGGCGAGCAGCAGGCCGGACACCTTGTGCGAGGCGTGCACGTAGGGGGAGCGCCGAGACAGCGCCACCTGGATGGAGGCGGGTCCCCACGGGATGAAGGAGGCTAGCTTGCGCTCGCGGATGCGCTGCAGCGACTTGTGCACTTGCGAAGGGTCCACCTCGCCCTACATATGTTGGGGAATTTAATTTTATTATTGTGGATCTGGATGCTATAGAAACTTATAAAAACTTTTGTACTGAGGTTTATTTTCATATAGTTTCATATAGCCTAAGCCACATTGCTGGTATATATGCGAGAAGTTCATAATTAAAACATTTATACATTGAAATTCAGTAAAATTCTAAAAAAAAAAAGTCTTTCGTTGTACAAATTTAGTACTAGAAACTGTACTGTAGTATTGAAAATAGCCCATTTCCTACCTGAATAATATTAAGAATAGATATGTAGCAATGTTGATTGGCTCGGTCGGGACTGAGAGACACCATCATATTCTTCGGCTGCAGTAACCTTTGCATCACGTCCAATACTGTAGTCTTTCTTATCTTAGGCGCCTGTCGACAATTTTTAGTTTAAAAGTGTCGTTACCAGTTTAAGTTTGGATGTTAATACAAAAAAAAGCCACTGTCCAAGAATTATGAAGCATACATTGATCTAGTAACCAGCTTGCACAATCGGCTAATAAAAGACATTGTTTCTTTTTGTTCCGAAATCCTCAATAACAACCCATAAGTAGAAAGTTCGCATTTCTCTCCGGTCGCGTTGAGAGGTTGTAGTAATATCTATTGTTGTATTAGTGTGGTACCCACCGCACTCAGCTCGTGATCTGCGGAGAGCGGCGTGTATCCCGTCATGAGGAAGTGCAGTCGAGGGGTGGGGATAAGCGGCGCCACCAGGCTGATGAGGTCGTTGTTCATGTACGATGGGTACCTGCGACGCGCATCGACAACGGTTAATTCCCAAAGCGACGACACCGACATTATGAATTATCTTTTTGGAGCATTCATCGATGAATGCTTTTATTACAGCTTTTCTGTTATTTTTTAATCATGTACTAAATCCTAAGTAATTTATTGCTCAATACCGACCTATTATCAATAAATTCGTTACTTTGGCAAAGGTCAGACACGGATATTCACGTATCGGCTAATTTTTATTTAGTTTTGTTTGTTATGCTTTAACATCTTATCTTCTCAATCGATGATCATGAAATTTTACATACATGTAGGCATAGAGAGAGATATTCAGCAGTGATTATGTGAAATCTGCATAAATGAAAGTCACCTGAGTGTGGCGGTGCTTGCACTCATTATAGTTGAGACTAGTGTATTGATCTGCGCAAACGACGGGTTCTGAATATGCAGACGGTCACTGGCGATGCGGTTGAGTGCGGTATTGTCCAGCACCATCACGCAGTCTGCGCTTTCGGTCAGCCGCTTGAGGGTCAGCAGAGAATTGTAGGGCTGGACCACCACATCACTGAAACAATATTACACATTTGGCTTAAAACATTAATGGCTTTGTAGCGACATCTGTAGTTTGGATAGGGAGGAACCGGGTGTAAAGTTCCTCGTCCACCATTGAAAAGGGAGGATCCTCCGACCAGACGGGTATTAGTCTGGTGGGCTACCGCCCGACGGTTGTTGTCGGGTTTTTGTATATATGTTCAATCGCTCGGATATCTTTAATATCGCGATGTAGGATACGTCAGTTTCATATGTGGCGAGATAGATGTCGCTACAGCTTTGAAGAGAATGTTGAAAGTAATTTATTCCATTTTAAACAAATTAGAACTAAAAAAGCTATATTACTTTAATGTATGTATGTATGCATATTTAAACTATAACACAATGTATTTAATACATAAATAAAATATATTTTCTTACCTTATCTCGTCTAGATTTGGAAAGACACTATAGGTTTGCACAAGTTTTTTAGGAAATCTGTCCGAGAGATGTTCAAGGATATAAGAACCCATACCGGAGCCTGTACCTCCCGCTATGGAGTGACACAGCACAAATCCCTAAAAATAAAATAAAAATAACATTGTACATACATCCATAATAATAAATTAATTCTATTATTAATTACTTTACGGAATAACTTTTCTCAAATAATTAAAATAATTTCTGTTGGTGACAATGTATTAATATGAACACAATATGCTTCTTATTGTCCATTACATACATTACTTATTTAAAATGTATATATACAAAAAAAAATATTAATTATTATTTTTCTAAATTTTATCAACTATGTTACTTTCTTACTAATAAATAATCATTTAATTTTATCAATACCAATTTTAACTATTTGCCATAGATATCTAACAACTTTTTAAGCTTTAATAACACAGATAGAAATACATATGACAAATGTAAAAATAAAAGGAGAGAATATATAATTTATTAATAGTTTTATTAATCACCTCTAAATTGTCACTACCATCAGCTTCTCTATTAATAATATCAAACACTTCCTCATTAAGTTTTTCACCTTGTGCGAAACCAGAAGCCCAATTGTTTCCTGCTCCTCCACCATGCTTTGATAAATATACATTCTCAGGGTTATACAACTATAACAGACAAAAAGATACATTTAAAATCACACACAATTAATATGAGTAATTTAATTAATTGCAAGACTAATCACTCAGTTTTAACTTTTTTGTCAGTAATTTTTGGTTTTTGGTAGTAACTAAGATGTGTAATAGCTTTCCAATAATTAATTTTTTTGAAATAACTATTTAATAGCACCTACTTAATTAAACTGCATTTGGATATCATATGTGATCATAAAATAATGTCTAAAAAGGGAAAAAAATGGAGGTGTATATTCAAACCAACAAATATATAGCGCTTTGCAAACCATTACAATCAAATAAGCTTTATTTTTTGATGCTTGAATAAATATTATATTTTCTTTTTTCAGATCATAAACAAAAACTGTACAATCTTATCTAGGTTTAATTGGTGTCCAACCATGTGCTAGCTTGACTTGATAAGAAAAATCATGATAAGACACTTCTATGCTGTTCAAAATAAACAATAATTATTATATTCCTACAAAAGTTCCACAGAATTCATCAATTTTTAATATCTTAAATTTAAGTCATGAAGTGATAGTAGTAGGTAGATATATTAACCTAAGGAAGTTTAACCAGAGGAGCTGCAGGTTAAAATTGAACAGCATTCATCTTCACTTATATTTATAAAACAAATAAATTATAAATACCTTCGCATAAGGAGAGTTCATAATTGTATGTATCACTCGAGGTTCTAGGTCCAAGAGAACAGCTCTCGGGATGTAATGATCATCATCAGCTTGGTAAAAAAATACATCTTTACGATCTGATCCTGCTGAAGCAAACTCTTCCAATATTCCTTCCGGTGATATTCCATGTTCTATACACAATTGTTTCCAAAATTCGAAACCAACTGCAATTTAAATATTGTTTGATTTAATTAATATCAATATTTTCGATCTGAAGATTTGATTAAATTATAAAATACTTACTTTGATTGCCGCATTGGCCAAGTTGGAGTGTTATCATTTCACTTGGCATTTTAACTATTTACTCAAGATTTCAGTCACAATCCAAAAAATAAATAATAAATGGACTTTTTTACGTATGTTCTATGAAAACAATTATATAGCAATATTATACCACCGGTGTTTTATCAACATAAATAGAATACAATTCTACTTTATATTATAGTTTTTATATCTTTTACAGTACCATATTTCAAAAAACTGCTATAAAATAAAGAGGACTGGTATCTTTAGGATTTAAATACAAAGGATTAGGCAACTATTATTTTATATTTACTAACGTTTTTTTAACAATAACTGACAGCCACAGATTAAAGATATCAAATTTGCTATTTTGACAATCTATGAATCTGTCACATAAAAAATAAACTTATTAATATGACTATTATTATTATTATTTATTTTGTTCACTTCTTAGGAGATTCTTATATAATTATATTCTTTGACTGTAATATAAAAAACATTAAAATGTTATTACTGGTAATTGTCCATTTGAAATTTACTTTCGGACCAGTATTTTGAAACACGTTGATGTTGTACGATTATTATTGTAAAATTGTCAATATCTCCTAAGGATGCAAAAAAAAATATCTGTTATCAATTCAGTCTGTTTTTAGTCCTGGCCGCTGAATTTCACCACCGGACATCACGCCAGAATTCGAAATTCCTCCCTCACCACCTCGATGTCTGGAAATCTATATTAGCGTGATTTCTAAGGCATTTTCTGTCTCGCAGAACCACCCTGTGAAACTTGCTTTCGTCGGCAACTTTTCCGAACCGATATGACATAGAAACCTTCTATTGCCTTAAAGGCCGGCACCGCACCTGCAAGCCCTCGGATGTTGCAGGTGTCCATGGGCGGTGGTAGTCCATCTTTCCATCAGGTGAGCCTCCAGCTCGTTTGCCTTCTCTTACATAAAAAAAACCAGCGCCCATAAACATTGGCACCGTAAGAAATACTAATCCTCGTTTACATCACCAATACGTTACCAAATTTGGAAAGATCACTTACCCTTCCAACCGTAAAAAATATGTCATGAAAGAGTATTACCTACCCAGACAGCCTTGCACAAAACCCTATCACCAACAAAATTGTTAATTTTGAGCACTTATTTTAAATACACATATATCAACCAATCCACATAAGTTCCCAACTTTTTCCTCATAAGAATCATTGGCATATAGCCCTAAGATCACTTGCTGTATGCTGTTTTTGCAACTGTTAGCTGTTTTTTAAGCATGTTTACTTAGAGGAGAAGCACTAAGTAAAAATCTCAGCAGCTGTGTCAATCATTCGAAAAAAAATGTGCCTTAAATTGTCACGTAAATTGCAATGTCAAAATAAAAAAGTTTCAAATACAGAGAAAACTGTGGTGGAAGTATTGTAAACTTTTTAACAAGTATTTTATATAAATCTTTTCAAAACAAAAATGACATTTTGATTAAATATAAACTTCGATTGAAGACTATCAAAGATATTATTTAATACGCTTACAGGTATGTTCATTTAACTCGGTGTCCTTCGGTTAGTTATTACTTAATACTCGGCCTACGACATCCTGAGAATATATTTAAATGTTGACATATTAGGCGTTAGTTGTGTATTAAAAAATTCTATTGCTTACTTAAAATTATACATATCTTTATAATAAAGATTTCGTATCAATATTTTGATAATATTTGTTAAACAATATTAATTTTATGTTAATACAGTAATTTTAATATCCTATTTAATTATGTTGTAAATAGCCGTATCCGAGCACTCAGTCAAAATGCCAAGAAAGCTGTTGAAGTTCCTAATAGTGTTTGATAACACATCATTGCTCTACTTCCCTGGTCAGTTCTTATCTGGCAAAGTGTTAATGGAGCTTCAAGATGATACTCCAGTTCTGGGTAAGACAAATGTACATTTTATATCTTTGGTTGTAACTCTTTCCTCTTATAACTAGCCTTGAAGTTAAAGTGTTTGTATAAATATGTGGGATGTGAGGTCAGCTTGACATTCTTTTTCTATCAAACTTAAGATATCATAATGTAGTTTAAAAAATATTATATAATATAATATATACTTTAAAAAAAGAAATTAAATACTAATAGCAACCAAAGTACACATATTTTGGCATCTCTAAATTTTAAGTAAATGGTTGTAATTATTGTTTTTTTTGAGAAAAAAGATTCTGTGATCTCATTAGAGTCAATATATTTTTAATGGGAAGCCAATGTGATATGTAAAGAATGAAGAAGAAGAACAATTATTAATAATCTTTAATTAAGAACAATAATTAATGTCTGTTTGTCCTGAGTCTGGGTGTAATTATCTATATAAGTATGTATTTGTAGTATATGTAGATGCATGCATGCATGTCCTCCAGACCGATTTCGGCCAAGGTGGCCAAGCTCAAGAGAGATTAGCCAACTGCGCAGGAGATATTATAGTGCACAAGTGTGTGCGCAAACACAGGTGCACTCCCTTTTCATTAGCTCTCATAATCCGATGGGACGGCAATCCGACACGACCGGAAAGAGTTCAGGCGCAGGACCAATGGCTTAACGTGCTTTATGTAGATAAGTAGTATATGTAAACATATCAGTTGTCTGGTTTCCATAGTACAAGCTCTGCTTAGTTTGGGATCAGATGGCTTTGTGTGAATAATGTCCAATGATATAAAATTTTTTTTATTAATAATAGATGGCTAACGGCCGAATACTGAAACATCCCTCAAAGTTAAACGCTACTTAACATTGAGAAGCTCCTAAATTAGTATGCGAAGTTGTAAATTAACGGCATCTCAAATAATTAAGTTGCATTTAATATTTAAGTGATGTATATTCAATAACTATAGGTATATTGAATAAATACAACAATGGTGGTCGTATAATTAGAAACACTACCAAAGGTCCTTGACATTATGTAAGATACTTCACCGCAATCGTTTTCATTTTGAAATTAAACAATAAATCGGACAACAATATGTTCAACGATTTATCATTTATTAGAAAAACAATATAAATCCCATTACACAAGTGCAGTTTCAATATTACATTACGGACAAACATTTAAATCAGTTTCAAGGTATGAACATTAATGGTCAACTAATTAGAAACAACAACAAAAAATGTAAAAAACAATTTTTTTTTAAGTATTAGTAATTAGTATTGTTATTTACGAAATAGCTACTATTCACAGCCTACCAATAGTTATAATTAATATTTAGTGGCTGGCCCTTATTTTCAACAACAGCACTGCAATGACGTGGCATTGATTCAATCAATTTCATACATTTTTCTAAGAGGATTGAATTCCATGCTTCAACAAATGTTTCATATAGTTGTTCGTTTTGACTGGTGTTACGTTTGTTTTCTTTTCTTTTAGAGATTTTCTATCTTGTTTAAATCTGGACTATTTGCTGGCCAGTCTAAAACGGATATACGCTGTTCTCTAAGGAAACATTTGACGCTGTTGGCCGTGTGTTTAGGGTCATTGTCATGCTGAAATATCCAAGTTATAGGCAAATGATCGTCCGAGTAGGGAATCATTGTGTGCTCTAAGATATTTTTGTATTGCCATTGATCCATTGTACCGCCACCATGCTTGACTATACTCCTTGTATATTTATAATTAAAAGCATTGTTTACAGGGCGTCTAACATAGCGCTTTCGATCGGAATTTTCCATATTTATTTTTGTTTTATCTAAAAATAACACTTTTTTCCATTCTCGTACCGTCCAATTAACATATTTTTTAGCGAATAATAATCGCTTCTTCTTCTTGGTAAGAAGCGGTACCTTTCGAGAGATTCTTCCAAACAATTTAGCTTCATCTTCGGCGTATCTATCTTGACGAGATGTTTCTCAGGTCATCAGGCGAAAAAACTTAATTTTAATCTGGTTGGAGCCTTTACTTGGGTCTTTTTTAGCAACACGATTAGCGTATCTTCTCTGGGAGAGGATTTTCTTGGCCGAGCCTTTTTAAGAACATTTTCAACAGTTTCATCTGTTTTATAATGATCAATTGCATTAAAAACTTTCTTAACAGAACAATTTAAATGCTCAGCTATTCTTCTGTACGCCCACTTATGATCTATATGTAAATTAACAATGATTTGCCAGCGACCAGTAACAGAAAATAAACTCCTACATGTGTTTGTAATTAAAAGTAAGATATGTTTTATATTTTATGCATTTAATGTGTTTTTTATTTGAGTGGATATATTATTGCATGATGTTTAATTATTGAATGAGTATATTTTTTACTAACATTTGTACGTTGAAGTTATACTTTCTTTATTCATAAGAATTGTTTCTAATTATATGACCATCACTGTTTGTATTAATTTGTATAGTTTTCTGAGACATTGTAGTTCCTAATATAATTTGTATCTAACAAATACTGCTTATTAATTTACATACTGTTTTCATGGTTGCTTGTATAATTTTCTTAGATAACATTTGTTTTGTTCTAGGTTTACACTTTCATGTGATTGGTGAAGGAGTGGTGAGAGTGGGTTCTGGCCGCCATGAGAGGCTCTTTGACAAGGAAAACTATATTGATTTTAGAATGCGTCTCTTGGGTGAACCCGGTGAATTTTTAATATTATTTTTTTTATTTAATCTTGTTTTAATCATAATATAGTACTGAAATAATGAAAATAAATTTTTTTTAAAGAGACTAAGGAAAACAATCTTTTTACGGTTTATCTTAATAGCAATTTTTATTATCTCAGTTTTTGGAACTTTAGTTATTTACTTGAGTCTTGCTTTTATTGTTCTGTAATGTAAAAATCTGTGTGTGATTTGACAAATTAACAATTCCTATTTAAATGTCTAAAGAAATAAATTTTTGTCCCATTAGGTAATGGTCCATCTATCTTGTCTCCTGGAATACACAGTTTCCCATTTAAATTAGGCCTACCCATGGGACTTCCTTCTACATTCCTTGGGACACATGGCTGGGTGCAGTACTACTGTAAAGCTGCGCTGAGAGAACCTAATGGCCTAACACATAAAAACCAACAAGTTTTTATTGTGATGAACCCAATCGATTTAAATTTGGAACCTCCAGTTTTAGCGGTGAGTTCTAAATAATAAATTGTTAGTTAAGTAAAACCTGATAAAATGTCATATCATAATTATAAGAATAGTCTTCATTGACCCTGCCCCATGTGTATAAAGTTGGCAGAGTGAGTTACAATAATTGCATCACAAATGATAGTGTAGAATGCTGATTTTTATGGTAAGCCAAGATTGCCAAAACGTTCACAAGATAATTTTTGGTTAATGATTATTTAATTGGTTGGCCCTTACAACAAGCATTGGTTGAGAAGAAATATAGAGCACTAGAACCAGACTGTGGTTAATGATGTGATTATGACGTCCTTGTGAACACTGTGGCTACTCTCAATAGAGACTAGCCAATTGTGCAATTGTTACAATGCAAAAATGTGATCGCAAACATAATTCCTATTCCCTCACTCATAATCTGATGGCACGGGGAATCCAATACCACCAAATAGTTCAAGTGAAGGACCAATAGTTTAATATGCTATATGTGGTACAGGATTGTGCATACTAAAAATTTCCTTACTGTAAGCTATTGCCTTAAATTTCTTCAAATAAAATTTAATAACTATAGTGGACCTTTTGTATTTTTTATTGGTTTGAACCTATGAGCTAGGAATCTGGAGCTTTACAACCAATGGACCAAGGAGGCACTGCATATAGTTATAAAATATTAGAACAATATTTTATTAAATAAATCGCTAATAACGAGCTACAATAAGGTGTCTCAATGATGTACATGAATATATTTGTTTAGGGATTATGACTTTTGAAAGGCAAAGCAACCGTTATTAAGGCATGTTCATGTGAAATTTGATTATATTATATTATAATACGGTGCAGAGCGCCGAGGTGATATATCTTTAACGATAATCGCGTCATAGTCGTTACTGTTGTAATAATTATTCCTCAAAAAAAAAAAATATATATATAGGGTTTTCCATTAAGGGCGCTTGATCTTTGAAATGCAAAAAAAAATACATGTAGGAGAGATATTTGCGAATTTTTTTTTTTATTTGGAAGGTCTATCGACCCCATTTGGTATGGAATATGACATCATTCAAATGACCGCCACGGCTTCGGTTGGTGGCGCGCACACGAAAGGTCCAATTTTCGATGACTCTGGCGCACAAATCGGGCTGTATTTGATCGATGGCGTGGCGTATGTTGACTTTGAGGGCATCGGTGGTTTGCGGCTTGTTGGCATAGACCTGCGACTTAAGAAAACCCCACAAGAAAAAGTCCAGCGGGGTCAAATCGCACGATCTCGGTGGCCAGTTCACGTCGCCTCCGCGCGAGATGACCATGTCCAGAAATTGCTCGTGCAGAACTTCCATCGTAGCGTGTGCTGTGTGGCACGTAGCGCCGTCCTGTTGAAACCACATGTTGTCCAGATCCATATTCTCGATTTCAGGCCAAAAGAAGTTGGTTATCATCGACCGGTATCGCTCACCATTGACGGTGACGGCCACACCATTATCGTTTTCGAAAAAATACGGACCAATCACGCCTCCGGCCCAAAATCCGCACCTAACAGTCACTTTCTGCGGGTGCATTGCCACTTGGTGAACCTCGTGTGGAATGGTCTCGTCCCAAATACGGCAATTTTGCTTGTTGACATAGCCATTCATCCAAAAATGCGCCTCGTCGCTGAAGATGATTTTTTTGCCAAAATCGGCGTCAACTTCCAACTGCTCTAATGCCCAGTCAGCGAACACACGGCGCTGTCTATGGTCATTAACCTTGAGCTCTTGGGTCAGCTGGATCTTGTACGGGTGCAGGCTCAAGTCACAACGCAAAATTCGCCAAGTTGTCGTCTGCGAAAGGCCGAGTTCCTGTGCGCGACGCGGAATTGACTGCCGCGGGTTTTCGAGGACACTGTCGCGCACAGCGGCGATATTCTCGGCAGATCTCGCGTTACGTTGACGCACGGGAACCGGCTGATTGTTAACTGACCCGGTTGACTCGAATTTGTCCACCAATCGACGGATAGTCGACTCGGCAGGACGATCATCGCGACCGTAAAACGGGCGAAGTGCGCGGAACGTTGCTCGAACTGAAGACCCATTTTCATAAAACAATTTTATGATTTGCACGTGCTGCTCGACACTGTAACCTGCCATGGTGGTTTGGGAGGACGGAATGAATATAACACACTGCATTTGACAGCTGTCACTCAAACAACATGGCCGCAATCAGCTGTCAAAGTTCAAGCGTCCCTATTGGAAAACCCCTTATATTGCAGTCATTATAGGCTGTAAAAAATTAAGTGAACTACTTTGCTATTTTCATAAACACGCTAAATGCTATCACATTCCTGAGAAGTAAGCGTTCCAGTTACGACACGGCTAGTGACGCCTGTCGATACATTTCACCAAAGCCAGCTCACGTTTTCGTAACGAACATGACGGGCCGCAGCAAGAGTTCGAGCTGAGCGTGGAGCACAAGCTGGGCGTGGGCTGCGTGGGCGGCGGCTCGGTGAGCTGCCGCGTGTCGCTGGACCGCGGCGCCTACGTGCCGGGCCAGAGCATCGCGCTGTCGGCGCTCGTGGACAACCGCTCGCGCACCGCCATCCGCGCCACGCGCGCCGCGCTCACCGAGACCATCCAATACGTGTCGCACGGGCGCGTGGCGGCGCGCGAGAGCCGCGAGCTGGCGCGCCTCACGCGCGGCAAGCTGCGCGCCGGCCACGAGCAGCGCTGGCGCCGGGAGCTGCTCTACGTGCCGCCGCTGCCGCCCACCAACCTGCGCGGCTGCCACCTCATCTCCGTGCAGTACGACGTCTTCGTGAGTCTACTTCTGTTCATGTCGATGGAGGAGTACTTTCGAGTTGTCCATTTCGATGGAATGGATATATGTATAAAGAGTCATTGAAGTAATTTGGTAACCGTCAATATTTCACATTTAGAAATAACTTGGTAGGCGAGCGACAGTCACGATGATGTATTTTTGACTGATATCGCTCTCGACAGACAATGTACAACTATTTATACCTTCGCTCTCATGATCCTATGAGACAACCATCCAACAAAACTGTTTACGTGCTATCCGAGACTGAAGAAAGTTCTCACATAAAAATACAATAGTTTGTTATTTGATCGACCCAGTTGAACCCATAACCTCGAGATCATAAACACCACTATCCGACGTCGTTAGACTTAATACTGCGTATCCGTCGATTTTCCAGTTCATAATCGAGCCGAAGAGCCTGGAAAAGGAGGTTAAGCTGCAGCTGCCGATCCTGCTGGGCACGTATCCGTTCCGCGACGAGCAGGACGAGCCGCGCCCGCCCACGCATTACCCCACCACGCTGCCCGTGTTCCGGCCCTGGCTGGCCGACAAACAGGCCAACTGAGTGTTGTAGAGCAGCAAATGTCTGGGAACTTCTTAGTTTTCATAAAAAAAGTTGAAATAGTAAAACTTAGACTAAAAATGTTGATCCAAAATATGTGTGACGACATGAATATTCTTCTCTAGAAGCTATAATGTACGTTGACACTAGAACTTCTGCCCAAGTAAACCAGAGTTGCCAGTTGTTCTTTACTTTTTCTGTAGACGTGACACGAATGTATTAAGAGTGCAGAGTCAGAGGTCGGCGTTAACAGTATTTGATGCAGATAATGAATTTAAGAAAAGATAAAGATGCATTTATTTTTGCAATTTTATTCAAAATAAAAAAGAAACCTTTCACTTAATTAGGACATTAAGGAGTATATTTTTATGCATTTTTAGTGCGAAAACATTTTATTAAAGTTATATATATAAGATGGTGCTTTTTGCAAATAGGAAATATTTTTATATGTTTAATTTTTGAATATTTTTACAATGTAAGCTAAGTTTATAAATCCACTGGTCGGTATAATTTAATATACTGGAGTATTTTTAAATACGGTTCAGAAAGTGTGTCCGGTCTTTTTGTCGTACATAGAACTTACACGAGGCAATGCAATTAGCATAAAAGTTATTTTTAACAAGAAAAATTTTTTTACGATATCAATAACTTACATCTGGCTTACCAAAAAATATGCCTATAAATGTAATTGGATGAATAAAACTTTTGTATTTTATAACCTGGCAACCCTAATTTAGTTAAAAAACAAACAAATACATTTCCTTTCTGTCTCATTACACGCAAATGGCCTTTGAAAAGATAATCTTTAAAAGGTAACCAGATTTTTGTCTACAACTTAAATATTCGTGTTCAAACCGACATATCAATGACATTTTTTATAATCTCATATTTAACATTTTTAACGTACTAGTGCCATTGTATATTATCTTTATGTTAACAATTTAAAAAGAAACCTTTAAAATGACTATGTGATTCACAATTTTTTATAAGAAAATTAATAATATTGCATATTGCAAGAACCTAACATGGTAATGTATATAACTAACCTGTGATATACCGGTCCGTCCATTTGTTGTATAATTATTACTATGTAATAAAAGTATTTAAGGACATTATAATCGAGGTATTATTAAAATAAACGTATTATTCATTAAATGTGTTTAATTTATTCTTGTTCTTGAATTACAGTGTTATTGAGTGAAAGGCAGAAGAGAAAAAAATATGGTCAACCGTATTACCCTACGCTGGAAAAGTGTGTAAAGCGCGGGCATCAGCCAATAAACGTCAAACGTGATATAATTTTGGACAAATAATATAATTTTATCTTCCATGTACAATAATTTTTTGAGTATCTGTACCCAGCACGAACCTATCGTCATGCCTCTAGCTGCTGGCGGCCGTAAATTGAACTGAACAGCGTCATTATATCAACGTACCCCATATTGAAGTTGCAAGACCTGTGTATACGACCGTTCTGTAGAACATGACCGCCAGAGGTATGACAATTCCCGTAATAATTATCCCAAACACTTTTTCAAATGCAAACAAAACAGTTAAATAACTAAACAAAAATTCCGCAAAACTCAACAAAACGATATAACAATAATTAAATAACACAATACTTGGGAGAGAAAAATATCAGCTTCGATAGCAGCGACGTAGTACCTCAAGCGGATGGTATTCCGAATAAGCAGTTGTAAGACACTCGCACCTCATCTCTCACCACTGAAATTGGAGTCAGTTGCAAGACCTGTGTATACGACCGTGATCTACAGTCACAATGACATGAAGATAAGCTTAATTTTTTTATGTTCTCAAAAAAGCACATTTAAAATGTAAAAAATACTACTGATTTTTTTTTTACGATATCTGCAAAAACGGTTTTTTAATGTTACGAGCACGGAACTGTTTAGATTAATCCCAGACGCTTTACCACCGGACATCTAGTCTTAATTCCAAATTCCTTCCATAACATCTCGATGTCTGGAAATCCACTACAGCGCTATTTTTAAAGCATTTCCTGCCTCACACACACGTTCACTCTGCGGAACCATATTTCCCGGCGACTTTTCCGAACCGTTATGACATAGAAACCTTCAAGAAAAGAGGCTACTCAATCCTTCCTTCCTTAACTTTTTAATCCTTAAAGGCCGGCAGCGCACCATATGCACTCCGGTGTTCCAGGAGTCCTGAGACAGTGGTAACCACTTTCTATCAGGTGAGCCTTCTGCTTGTTTACCCCCTTTTACATAAAAAAAGGTTTCTTTCAGTATCATTTTATTTCATCACAAGTAGGCTCCTCACATCGCTATGTGACTAATGCCATAATACGTATAATAATAATAATCATTCACATTCGAGATTGTTAATTTTACGAAACGAACTGTGTATGTAAAATTAAAATGTATATTATATACTATATCGATATTATCTTCTATATTTCACGTGTCCGCAATCATCAGTTCGACTTTCGGTAGATCATTTGTAAGTCCACGTGAAAATGCTACTCTTATTTTAACATAAAATAATATATTAATAAGCATTCCAATATAAGTGAGAGAACGTATGTGAGGCGTCAAATCACAAAGAGGAATAAAATAAATACAAAATTACCAACGCGCTGATCGCAAGAGTCACATCGCCCGCAATAACGGGCGATGTGACGTCACAGCCAAAACTCGGACACAGCAAGAATTATACAAGAGCGCCTAAATTGATTTATTTATAAAAAAAAGTTTACATGCTATAAACAATTTTTTTTCACATGTTCTTATAATAGCTTAAAGATTATTTTAGTACAAAAAAAATTACATTTTTTTTTTAAATTTACATCTTCCTAATTGCCTGTGGTGACCACAGACCATCAAGTGGTCCATTTATCAGTCTACATATTATATATTTTTAATTTAAAAAGACCATATAATCGGCAGTTCTATTTATAAAGTTGAAATATCTACCTATAAAGTAACAAAATATTTTTACAACAATATCATTTTATGTATAAAGGTATATCTATAACAAAAAAAATTATAGCATAGGGAGGCGGACGGTCATTTGGCCCACCTGATGGTGAGTAGTCTCCAACGCCCATATATATTGGCATTGTAAGAGATGTTAGCCATCGCTTACATCGCCAATGCGCTACCAACCTTGGGAACTAAGATGTTATGTCCCTTGTGCCTGTAATTGCACTGGCTCATTCACCCTTTAAACCGGAACACAACAATACCAAGTACTGATGTTTTTCGGTAGAATATCTGATCAGTGGGTGGTACCTACACAGACGAGTTGCACAAAGCCCTACCACCAAGTTTCCTGCTCCACAAAGTCGATTCATTCTTGCAGAGAAATCGATCCTCTAATAAAATATAGATCATTCTGAATCGGTCTTCAAAAATAATTTATCTTTCAACTAATTATTTAAAAACGCTTACAGGAACCTACTTACAGCTTACAGGAACCTACCCAGAAAGCATACTTTTAATGAAGTTTTGAATGTATATAGAATTATAGATCAATTGTAGGTCAACAATAATTGTGAACTAGCTGGCAGGTAACGTGCGCAACATGTTTTATGTTTTTAATAAAACAACAAGCTGTGTTAAAAACTTTATTGACTTACTGCTTCAATGTTTTTCAATACAGAATCATTGGCCAATTTTACACAAGAAACTTTTTACAAAGGGACTTTTCAGGCGCCAACACAACTTTATATACAAATGCTTTTTGATTTTTCTCAAATTATATAGTAAGCTTAAAAAAGTGGATATATATTAAACACTATTTACGAGAACCCCATCCGACTCGAAACTTACTTGCCGTACCGGTACACGAGCGATGACCCTCGTTTGAAAATCGAACCGCTCGATACCGCGGGACGCGTCGCACTCGACACGTGACACAGATTGTGCTAATCAACTCAAAGGGAGCAGGAGAAACGTTTTGTGCAACCTCATTTTAGTCCTCAGTCTCGTTTTATACATCACTCACAGGGTCGGTACTTTATAGACACAGCATAGAAACAATAATGAAATGTCGTCCTTCATCTCTGGGTGAGTTAGCACGTGGGGGGGGGGCACGTTCGCCTAGGCCATCTTGTTGGCGAGCGCGTGGTGCAGCGCGTGCAGCTGCGCCGTCCACTTGTCGAGCGCGAGGTAGCGCGCCGCGCCGCGCGCGCCGCCCGTCAGCTCCAGCACGGCGTTCACCTGGTCGATGCGCCCGCTGATCGTGCTGCGGGACAACCGACGGCGGCCCTTATTCGTTGTTTCGATATTACGACTTCAGAAAACTCGTAAGATATCGATATTTTTATAGACTAGTGTTTTCCAGTGGCAGGAGTGAAGATAAACGAACTACAATCTATATATAAAATACATAACTGTTCCACATAACTATCTTCTTTAATTTTACTTTCGAAGTTCCGATAGCAACGGCGGAAGCGATCAAAACGCGATTTTAAACCGAATCTCGACCATTCATGTCAACTCAAGGACGATTTATTTTTACTTCTCCTGCCATTGGCTATAGTAGTTTCTTGTTTTTTCCACTCATTAAGTAACACAATTTAAAAATGGATGAAATACTCACTTGTCCAAAATACATGTGACTAATAAATTCTCAACTTCCTTCTCGTCTATATTCAACTCCTTAGAAATAAAAGGTATGTGTATCCTAGTGTAAGGACCGATCAGTTTTATGAGTACTTGGGTCCTAATGTTCCTTAACAAATCTTCAATATGTTCTCTGATGAATGGATCGTCCATTATATTATTCCTGTTATGTTTGAGGATAGATTCAAAGTCATTAATATCATTGTTCTGGTAGGCCATCACAAGGTTGGTCATTGCTAATATTTCTGGATCATTCTTATATGGTTTCGCTTCCTGAGAGTCGAATGGGTTGATCCCTGACTTCATAAGCCTGAAGCAATAAAAATTATTGAAATAAATACACAACTGAAATATAGAATATACAATAAAATATCAGCCTTAAATATACAAAGAATATAAAAATTTATGCATCATATCATGAAATTATACTAAGCATAATAATAAATATAATAATATAAATTTAGTGTTGGTGGTTAAAAAAAATCCTGGAACCAAATCGCACATCCTGAATCTATATATGTATTCAATTAACTTACACATCAAATTTTGGTTCCTACATCCTTAAGTTATGTTATAAATTATAAAAATAAACTTACATATTAGCTAATACTAAATATTTAAGACAAGTGGTCCTTCTAGGGCTTCCTGACTCATCATAGTTCTTGAATGCCTCGAAGAAATCCGTGTGAGCTTTTTCGAACTCGCCTTCACGCAAATGCATTTTTCCACCACATTCTAGAATGATTAGTGATTTTAATTTTTTTTGCAAAAAGTAACTTTTTCTATTCATAATAAAAACACTATATAATTATAAATAACAATAATAAAAGTTTTATTAAAAGACCTCTAATGACTCCCATGATGAGTGGATGAGGGATTGCAGATTTAATGTGCAAAGACTGCTCATAGAGTGCCTTTAGCTTCTTGTTGTTCTTCTGGGCTGTATACATTTGTATCTCAAGCGCATATATTTCCAAAAGCTGTGTTCCTTTTTTCAGGTCATCCTCACCTTCATCTGTCTGTAATTATTAAGACAATTGATTACTTGACATGTTGTAAATGTATGATGCTCCTTTCAAATATATAAGATTACTTTTTTTTTATATAGTGTATTCTTTCAACTTATTCTTCTTATTCATTTCAACTTTATTGCACACCATGAGAGAGAATTGAAATATAAATGTGCTGTTGTTATAAAATTAAATACATTGTACAAAAAAATACTTTTAAATCCTATTAAAAAAATTTAAGTACTTGGCAACTTTGATGCAATTGTTTCAATATCTTGGCCAATTTATTAAAGTCCCCACGATCATAGTACAACTTGCCAAGTTTTGTGTTTGTTTTAAACCAGAGTCGATCATTTTTCGCATCTTTCAATGCCTCAAGTGTTGTTTCGTAAAAGTCTTGCAAAAGTTCCATCTGTAATCAAATTAATATACAAATTTAGATCTAAAAAATTCAAGTATTTTTACACACTGTACAAAGTAACAAAAAAAACTATGATCCTGTAATAACCTCTTCCTTCTCAAGTATAAACTCAGCGTCAAAAAAATCGCACCTTTTGGTATTTTGACTTCAAGCAACTATAAACCCTATTTCATCTATGGTAAGGTATAAGTGTGGGGCCTTATTTTAAAGGTTATTGAATCCTTTAAATAATAAAACTGTGATAGTTATTACTAAGCATATAAAAAACATTTTTCATGAAAAAAGGAAAAACACGACAAAATTACTTAATTTAATTAATCTAAAAACATAACAAAATTAAAAAATACAGTAAAACAAATTCTTATAACTAAACTTAGAACCTAGTGTTACCTCCCTTAGCCCTAATTACAGCCTCCATGCGATCCTTCATTGACCTCACCAACGTCACGATGCGTTCTTGAGGAATGTCACTCCACTCCTCGACGACGGTGTCCCGAAGCTGTTCAAGGGTGGCACGGGCAGTATCACGAGACCGCACCCGGCGTTTCAGATCATCCCAAAGGTGCTCTATGGGATTCAGGTCAGGACTTCTCGCTGGCCACTGCATCACGGCGATCCCAACCTGATTCAGGTAGTCCCGAACAATGATTGCCGTATGGGAGCGGGCGTTGTCGTGCATGAATGTGAATTCAGGCCCGACAAAACCAGCATACGGGACCACATGGTCCTCCAGTATCTCTGTGATGTACCGATGAGCAGTCAGGGACCCCTGGCCACGTGCACCTCCAGTGCAGGAGACGCACACAAGGTCGGTTTTTCCTTGGATTGAAATTCCGCCCCAGAACATGCAGGATCCTCCTCTGTAGCTGACGGTTTCTTCAAAGCAGGCCTGTGAGTACCGTTCCCCCTGCCTCCTGTACACTCTTCTACGCCTATCATTGCAGAAAAGGCATACCCTAGTCTCGTCGGAGAAGAGGACAGACTTCCATTGGTCGAACGTCCAATCCACGTGGTCTCGGGCAAACTGAAGTCTGACTCGCCTATGCTCTGCTGTCAATTTGCCTGGGCCTGGATTTTCTTCTCTCGCAGCCTTCTTCTTACTGTGGAGATGCTCACCGACGTCCTCCGAGCTGTTCGGAGCTGCTGTTGCAGCTCAACAGCGTTGGAGAATCGGTTACGCAAAGACGTCGACACAATATAGCGGTCGTCTCTGTCGGAAGTGCAACGTCGTCTTCCGGGTCCATGCTTCCTGATGTAGCCTCCAGTCTCCTGGAACCGCTGGGATACTCGTTTCACCCGGAAACGGCTTATGTTGAGTTGTCGAGCAATATCAACTTGGCGTAGTCCTGATTGCAGTAGTGCTACCACTTGAGCTGCTTCTTCTGCCGTGGTATATATTTTTCAGGGTTTTTTTCTTACTGGAGCTGTTCAGGTGTGACTTCTGTGATGTCTGGATAGCTAATGACCCATAATTAATTTTTACCCCCCCTTTTATTCGTGTCCAAGGTGGCACAAGTAGTGAGTCCTCTAATGAGCATTTCAGCACTTTTTTTTTAAAGACCCTAACGTTTCGTGATTATTATTTTTACAGAAAAGAACGATACGCGTTTTTAAGGTGTATTAATTGTGCTTTCAAATGATATTAATTTTGGTAGGGTACAATAAATAAGTTAAGAGTATTATTCGCTAGAAGTCAAAATTTCAAAAGGTGCGATTTTTTTGACGCCGAGTGTATATAAGATTTAAACTTACATAAACTTAAATTAAAAAGAAGATTTCATATAAATGGTAGTGATGTTCAGGATTGAAAAAATGTACATCCAAGGATACAGACAGACAGAATTAGCATTTTTTTTTATTATTATAAAAAATATTATATTATGATATATACAATGATAACATTCATGTCAAACTCAAAAACAAATAATTATAACGAGATAATTGTATCATTTTAAGTCACATTTTTAGTAGTAATGAATTAAAGTGGAATTTATACTAATGGGCAACCACAAATTTAAATTTTATTTCACAGTACTTATAAAAAGAATTTATTTATTTGCACACTTATAACATACATATAAAGCATTTACAGATGAACTTATAAAACAATAATAATACATCAAGTATGCATGCCAATTACAAGTGTACAAAGCACTTTCAGATTCATAAATAGAATAAAATATCATATATACATAATGAATGATAATAGAATATCATATACATAATGAAATTAAATAATATAAAAGATCTGTCAAAAAGTAATGGATATGGATCTTTTTTCTTCCTATTTACTGATAATGATAATAGATTTAGATAAGAATTATTAATATTCTTTGTCCTTTTCATTGTTCTGTTCATATAAGAGATGAAAAATTAGAAATATATTTATATACTTACATTTCTCGAAGTCGATATGTAGTCGAGAATAGAATTAATAGACTTTTCCGAGTGATTCCTGGTGACCGCACTCTTTATGTAAGTAAGCAGTTGTTTGTATCTCACCATCATTTCTGTGAAGTTACCCTGACAAAATATTATATAATTGTGATTTTTTTTTAAAACAAAGTAAATATATTTCTTTCTATGATACTGTTGACACATTTAACACTGGCATAATAATTTTTATGTTTTTTTTTATTTAAGCTATTTTGTAAAATACCTATAGTTTACAAAATTATAGATTAAAAGCCTTCCTTGTAAAAATTACTTAGCTGACGTTTCTTTAAGCATTGATTTTGCTCTTTCTGACAGAAAGATTTACATTTAACATTATTAACATTCAAAGAAAAAGAAACAATTGTTTAACTACCCAGCCACTAAACAATGTTTGTAAGTAAAGCCATAAATCCATTGAGGAAAATTAAAATTATAATCCTAAAAATAAAACATACAGGCACACAAAACCTCTAAACTTAATCCATACAATAAGGGGTACACCAAACACACAGGCAACACACCTGTGGAGATTTATTAGTTTAAAGAAAATTATCTAATTATATTATTATGTACCAATTTAAAATTTATTTTTATCATCTGTTTGAGAGCTTTAAAGCCCCATTCACCCTTGTCTCCACCTTCTAGCTCCAGAACTTTTTGAAAACTAAGCAGAGCTGCTTGCGGTTCATCTTCTTTAAGAGCTTTACTATTGTAGTATTGGTTTTCTAGATCAACATCTGGTTCTGTGTTACTATCTTCAGAGTATTCCTGAAAGTTATAATAATAGTAGTATCGTCAGATTCAGAATTATTTCATATTATTTAAACAAAGGCATACACAAAATAAATATAACTTATTTATTGAGAATCACTGTTATTTTAATGTTAATTTGGTCTTGAAATTGTTAATTGTAGGAACATAATAAAACTTTAGTATTCAGAAAAGCTGCTTAAAATAGCTTATAAGAGACGTCATGGACAAACAAGTAAATTGCTTTGATGCACCTTATATTGGTTATACTATAGAAATATCAATTATTAAAAATTAAAATAAAATACAGAAAGAAAAATTACAAAAACGTTTTATAAATTACACATTTAGCTTTCAAAATGAAAGATTTTATATTATGTTACTACAAAACATAATAACAAAAGCAACTTACAAGACCATAATCTTCCTCTTCTTCACACATGTAGTCGTCATCGTTATCCGACATTGTAATTTGTAACTAGTTCTAACAACAAAGTAAATGTAGCTATATTAACCTAAACTGAAATAAATAATGTATATGTAAAGTTATAAAATTTCGGCTAACCAATTACCAAACAATCGTAATCATTGAGGCAACTCAACAATCAGCCTTTTCAAACGTCAGTTTTGACATTCATCATCATTATATTACACTTGACTGACATTAAAGACTTTGCATAAAGTAAATAACCAGTACGTTGCATAAGAAGCGTTGGATTCCTACAAAAAGGAATGTGTCTTGTTGTTAATCTCAAGTTTTTTACTTATAATAATGTGCTAGTGCTACTGACATTGCTACAATAAGTACCGGACTTTTTATTATCTTTTATAATAAATCTTATCTGTTACACGAGTTAGAATTTGGAAGTCAACTTTTAGTTCAAAAATTTTAAAAGAACGCTATACTTTTAACGATGAATAGTTTTGAAATTATTTTGTTAGTATGTTTTTATTGCCATGTTAATAATTAATATTTTTTGTATTCATCTCTGACAGCACCAAAAAATAAAAATATGACAGATTACAATTTAGACTTTAGTTCATGAACATGAAACCTAGCATTTTTATTGGTTAAAAAAATAACCAATGAAAGTTGTTGAAATTTAGGGTACATTTCGCGGGAAATCATTCGTCAGTTATGAAGCAAACAAATTATATTTGAAGAGCTAATTATTACATCTCTTGTTGCATTTTAGACATATTCTTTTATCATATTTACATATAAATAGAAATGGTAACGTAGTTAACAAAACAATTCTCCCGCTTTTTTAACTAAATTGATGATTGGTCGAATTAAGCGTTGAAAGGTTTGTTCTGAAACTAAATTTTCAACTCAAATATTTGAAAATTTATCTCCACTTCAAAACTATAAGAAAATTACTCAAAAAAAGTCGAAAAACCATATATTTTGAATAAACAAGATTTCACAACAATAGTATGATTTGATATCATTTGGAATTTGCTTTGATCAATACGATTTGCTTAACTTACAATTACTTAAAAAGTGGTTTACGAACGGATTTTATTTCCCGCCAAAAACGAAGTGCTGTCAGCTGTGAAATACTTATTTGTTCCAATAAAGTAGATTGTTTCATTCGTAATTTAGCCATCAACTTTCATGCTGCGCGTGTATTTAGTTTGATAAATATATTAACTGCTTATTTTAGCTTCAGAAACTGTAGTAATACGAAATTGTGTTTTTGTTTAAAATGTCTCTTTTAAACGATAAGGAGAACCTTCACAATGGCATCAGCAATGTGAACCTAAAGGTTAGTAAGTCGGTTAATGGTTATTTATCAAATTATGGACACATTAATGAATACTTTCATAATTTCTTCTTTCATATTTTGCAGTCTCCTACTAAAAATGTCCTTTCACCAAGAAACGGACCCGAAAAAGTAGAAAAGATGGAAATCGAGAAAGAACTTAAAGTACAGACATTTGACCCCCAGCTTGAACCACTATTGAGAGAAAACCCTCGACGCTTTGTTATATTTCCCATCCAGTATCCTGATATATGGCAAATGTATAAAAAGGCAGAAGCTTCTTTCTGGACTGTTGAAGAAGTTGACCTATCAAAGGTATTTTTTTTTTAAATAAATTTACAGATTTATGATACTTAATTGTCATTTTTTTATGTATTTATATGTATTTTGTATTGTGAATAATTTTATTCATAAAATTATTAGCTACAATATTTATTGCTCAACATGGCATAATTTATTATTCAGTGTAAACAATTTTAAAATGAAATAACATTTTCATTTATGTATTTACCTAATCATTTTATAAACAGGATCTAAATGATTGGGAGAGCTTAAAAGACTGTGAGAAGCATTTCATTAAACACGTGCTAGCATTCTTTGCTGCATCAGATGGAATAGTGAATGAGAATCTCGTGGAGCGCTTCTCTCAGGAGGTGCAGGTACCTGAAGCGAGATTCTTTTACGGATTCCAGATTGCTATGGAAAATGTCCATTCTGAAATGTACTCTCTTCTAATTGATACTTATATCAGAGACCCTAAGGAAAGGTAAATAGTTTTCATTATATTTTTTAATATTAAAGTAAAAAATGTAATGTACAGTAATTTATGAATAACATTAATGAATATGCCTTAGACACTGAGAGGTAATAAATTTTTTAATTCGTTTGAAGTGTAAATTTACTACAATATTATTGTTATAGTATATTTTATTGTAATTCCTAAAAGATTTTGTTTTATTATCATATTACTTACAATTAGTTAAACACCAAATTGTAAACAAAAACATTAGTTAAAATAATATAAACAAACTTGCAAAGTATTATATCATAATACATTATTCTTCATATTTAAAATAATAAATGTATATGATCCAGAGACTTCCTATTCAATGCAATCGAAACTTTACCCTGTGTGAAGAAGAAGGCTGATTGGGCTCTACAATGGATTGCAAGCAAAACTGCCACTTTTGGTGAACGTATTATAGCATTTGCTGCAGTTGAAGGCATATTTTTCTCTGGAAGCTTTGCATCTATATTCTGGCTTAAAAAGCGAGGACTTATGCCAGGATTGACCTTCAGCAATGAACTTATTTCCCGAGATGAGGTTTGTATATTATTCGATTTTCATAATATATTAAGACCAACAGATCTTGTATTCGGTGTAACCTGTTTCGTCTTGGAACCATTCCTTTTTTTACCAAACTAAAAAGTATATTTTAGTTAAGAATGATCTATGCCTCGCATTGAATGCCTCAAGCTTGTATAGATATACTAATATGTTGAGGTACAATTTTGTATAAATTATTAAAACCGTTAAAAATATGAATAACAAATCATGTTCAATAAAAAACAAACTTGCATAATATTATAATCTGATTTAATGTATATTGTCCTGTTTGTATGTATTTCTTGTCTGTATGTTAATGAATGCTAAATGTACAATTGTTGAGTCACATGTATGAGTCATGATAACGTTTCCATTATGTTACTTGATATCTTAACTAATACTACAATATCATATTGTTTGCAGGGCCTCCACACAGACTTTGCATGTTTAATGTTCAAGCATCTAGTACAGAAACCAAGTAAAGAATGTGTATTAAATGTTATTAAGGATGCAGTAGTTATTGAACAGGAGTTCTTGACTGATGCCTTACCCGTCAGACTTCTAGGCATGAATTGTGAACTCATGTCAAACTATATTGAGTTTGTAGCTGACCGGTTACTTGTAGAGTTAATAGGCGAAAAGGTAAGTTACAGAAAGCAAACAGCACTTGGTTTTAATTAAGTAACAATTAAGATCACAATATTTGAAGGGCTGGCATACTCGGCCCGATGGATAAAAATTATTAACCATTCCTTACAATAACCAATGTGCCACCAATCTTGTGAACTGAATTGTTATGTTTGTTCTTGAAGTTTCAGTGGCTCACTCACCCTTTCAACAGGAACAACAATACTGAGTATTTATATTTGGTGGTATATTTGAACAACCCAGATGGGCTTTCACCAAGCCTTACCACCAACTATACTATAATATGTATATTAGTATACAAGTGACTCAGTCATTTCAATATTATTTGTAATGAAAAACAACCACTTTACAATACCAAACTAAAAAATATATATTGTAATAGTTATCAGTTAATAACTAATATTTCTTATTTTACAGCATTACAATACCAAGAACCCATTTGACTTCATGAATCTTATCTCTTTAGAAGGAAAAACTAATTTCTTTGAGAAAAAAGTCGGCGAATACCAAAAATGGGGAGTGATGGCTAATCCTAGTGACAATGTGTTTACTTTAGATGCAGAGTTTTAAATCATTCCTTGTGATGTTGATATTTATGACGTGCACAGTATTAAATATACCAGTTAAATTGCATGACTCTGCTCTTTAATGTTCATTAAAACATTAAAGAGCCTTACGCTTCAGCCTATGGAAACAATTTTACATTGATTGGTTTTATATCAATGTGACTTTCATACTTAAATAGAAATTGATGTACCTAATATTAGATTAAGTAAATAAGATAATATAATGTTTATATTTAGATCATTTGTGATATAATGTAATTTTTCTATTTTCAATAAATAATTTTAATTATATGAATAACAACCTTAGTTTTTAGATTTTTAGTAGTTTTTGGTCCTTAAATATTTCATCATGGCTTAGAAAATTACATTAATAATAATTTATACAATAATGGATTTTTACCTTAAGGTAAACAGTGCTAAAATTGTTTTATTTATGTATCATAGTACTGCCTAAATTACAAAAAAACATAGTTTATTAAAAAAAAAAATCAATTACCCACATAATATTTTTTACTCATAAAAATATCCTAAAATATATTTGAAGTGATTTAATGTGTAAAACATCGTCGATATTTAAAAAAATATCTTATAAGGTCAAGTTGAAATAAACTAACAGAAATATTAATAGTAATTCAAACATTACCGATTGTTCTAAACAAGATGAAAAAGCCATGGAATTAGTTGCATGGAACTTTGCTTCGAATCATTTACAATCATTGATATCGCAATTATACATGCGTGCTTATAATTCGCGTCGCCATTTGACGAGTATTCGTGAAAACACGTGATAGTTTATTATTTAAGCATTCACGTTATAGTGATTTTTACTGCAAATTGTAGCGAGACTTACTGCATTCTAGCATCATCTCCCAAACTATAAATGTTTTACTACTGGCCTGAGGCGGCGTGTTACCCATTTTGAGGGTTTTGAGTTTATTATATTACGCTGTTCCAAAGCGATTTGGTGGATGGCAGACAGCAGGAGATTTTCATCCGCCACATGCAGGTTCGTCACGATATTTTCCTTCATCGCCGAGAATGAGATGAATTATAAACACCAATTAAGAAAGTTAATTCAATAGTTCTTGCCCGGGATGAACTTGGAATCATCACTTAAGATTCTCGTGTTCTAACCACTCGTCCATCACAGGTCTTATTATATATTTTTTGTTGGAAATTATTGGAAAACAATAATGCTAAAATAAAATTTAATATTTTTTTTGATCCCTTCTACTTGCTCTCGTCTCTGACTTGCGCCCAAAAATCGCTATATTATCAGAGTCAAGAACGACGAGCTAAATGGCGAAACGGTAAGGTTCGCCAGAGTGGAATAGAGTTTGTTAAGAAATCCTTCCAAATCTGCTATTAAAACGTATATAAAGCATATTTGAATAAAATATAAGATATCATGTTTAGTTGGCTGCGGTAGTTCAAAATAAAAATGGTTGTTTTGGTTTTTGTAACTCGAACATAGCCTTACTAGCTTAAAAAGAGACATTTATTTTGAAATCACATACATATCGCACAATCTTTCATTTTTATTATTTGTATGTCACATACACTTGGTAGTAGAGCTTTGTGCAAGCTCGTCTCGGTAGGTACCACCCGCTCATCAGATATTCTACCGCAAAACAGCAGTACTTTGTATTGTTGTGTTCCGGTTTGAAGGGTGAGTGAGCCAGTGTAATTACAGGCACAAGGGACATAACATCTTAGTTCGCATGTTTGGTGGCGCATTGACATTGGATGTAAGCGATGGTTAACATCTCTTACAATGCCAATGTCTATGGGCGTTGGTGACCACGTACCATCAGGTGACCCATACGCTCGTCCGCCTACGTATGCAATAAAAAAAAAAAACTTTCGATACAGTATGAAATGAAATAAAAAAAGGTTCTTTTTTCTAAGCTTATATATTGATCACGTTAACAAAATTGTAATATATTAACACATAGAAAAACTAATAGTGAAATTTAGAAACAGTTTTGCTATATGACATAATAATCTATATAGTTATCTTAATATGCAGCGATGCGTTAAATAGGATTAGTTTAATTCTGATTTTATAATTTATTTGTTTACTTTGTTCATATTAGTCATAAAGGGTATTTTAAGAAAATGTTTTAGATTTAAAAATTAAGTTGATGACTCGTTTAAATTATTTTTACTAAGAAGGATATCAAAAAATATTAAGACCGTTAGTTAACCTTTGGGAGCGACATTTATTGACAATTAATAAATAGCGCCACTATAATCTACATTTTGTGTGACATTAATTTGTACAAAATAGAAACAACTAGAAATTAAAGGTATAATTTATTGCTAAATTAGTACAGGACTAGCGCGAGGCCTTGTCCCGCACGAGGCCACGCAGCAACCGGTGACCGGATAGGAAAGTGACGGCGCCCAGCGGCAGCAAGTACCGCAGCGTCTCGAACATCGTCAGCTGCAGCCAAAGCATGCCGTACAGCGCTAAGGAACCTGTGCAACGATCGACAATAATAAATATTTGTAGTATAAGAAAGGAAACAAAATATTTATTTAATCTATTATATTTTAGTTAATGAGTTAATCTAGTATAAGTTCTGCTCAAATTTCAGCTGTTCGTACAGTTACGTGCGAGTGACATACCTCCGAGCGCTACGTGGAACAGCAGCGCGGTGAGGGCGGGCAGCGGCAGCGGCGGGAACAGCGAGAAGTTGAGGCCGATCCGTGCCCACAGCAGCAACAGCAGCAGCAGCGGCGCGCCGCACGCCAGCGCGAACACGTCCGACACCACGCGCGGCGGCCGCGGCTCCGCCGTGCGGAACTCGTGCGCGATCTCGGGCAGCGGCCCGCGGTACGGGCTCCTCGTCGTCCTCACCGGCTCCCCTGCGGGTACATACCGGCCTGTAGACTAGTAACATGGTCTGTATATCCCACAGATTATAGTCGATAGTAATACGTAGCAAGTGCTCGCCGGCTATGACGGACACGCTATACGGGTAGCTCGTAATACTTTTCATTATTGGGACTAGTTTCTGTCGGCTCTCCCGTGGCATAATTTCCCTCCCGGGAGGACGGGACCCACTCGACCGAGACGTCGGCCTTCCAGAGATGTGCACGGGGGCCGTGGGCGAGTGACAGCGTACGCACCGACGGCGTGGTTGCCGGCGAAGTTGAGCACGAGGTCGCCGAGCGTCCAGGCGAGCGGCGCGGCCACGGCGCTGTCGCCGAGCAGCACGCTGAGCTCGTGCGCGCCGCCGTGCCGCAGGTGCGCCGACATCGCGCCCACGTTCTGCGGACCGAGCGACGTTCACCGTGTTGTACGAGCGCCATGGACGTAGTTACCAGATAAGTGACAAATGCGACGACTGTAACTCACCAGCTCCACCTTGTAGGTGCCGGCGGCGTCGGGCTCGGCCACGTAGATGGCCTCGTGCTGCGCGTTGGCGGGCGCGATGCGCACGAACGCTTGCTGCACGACCACCGGCTTGTTCCATTTGTCGCGCACCGTGAACTTCAGGGTCACCCTGGTTCAAGCGAAATTTAAATTCTCTCTGTTTAACTAACCGAAACGATTCGTCGAAAGCCAATCGTGTGCACTGAGCACCGGATGAATTATGATACTTTCTACTGAGAATTGTATTTAATGATAGAAATCAAGCTATTGCAACTTATGCTGTAATTCTTAATAACAGTGTTGAAATTCTTTAATTTTATAACAAAACTAGCTGTACCCCGAGGCTTCACCTGCATATAATTAATAAAAATACATAAATTATTTTATTACTATAGTAACATACATACACGCACGCACGCGCGCGCGCACACACACACATATATGGCTACTGGTAAAAAAATACGTAATTAACAATTTGAAATTAATTTTCATAAGATACAGTAGGGTTTACCGATCTTATATATGGCCTAACATTTGCGCCATCAAATGTTCTATATGTGTACCAATTTTCATCAAGATTGGTCAAGCTGTTCTTGAGTTATAATAATACAGACAGACAAAAATGAAAAAAAATAGTATAATGTGAATCACTGCATCATAAAAAGATTATTTATCGCAAAATTAGGTGAAAAATAAATAATGTACAGACAGAGCTAATAGATTTATATATAGGGTTTTCCATTAAGGGCGCTTGATCTTTGAAATGCAAAAAAAAATACATGTAGGAGAGATATTTGCGAATTTTTTTTTTTATTTGGAAGGTCTATCGACCCCTTTATGTATGGAATATGACATCATTCAAATGACCGCCACGGCTTCGGTTGGTGGCGCGCACACGAAAGGTCCAATTTTCGATGACTCTGGCGCACAAATCGGGCTGTATTTGATCGATGGCGTGGCGTATGTTGACTTTGAGGGCATCGGTGGTTTGCGGCTTGTTGGCATAGACCTGCGACTTAAGAAAACCCCACAAGAAAAGGTCCAGCGGGGTCAAATCGCACGATCTCGGTGGCCAGTTCACGTCGCCTCCGCGCGAGATGACCATGTCCAGAAATTGCTCGTGCAGAACTTCCATCGTAGCGTGTGCTGTGTGGCACGTAGCGCCGTCCTGTTGAAACCACATGTTGTCCAGATCCATATTCTCGATTTCAGGCCAAAATAAGTTGGTTATCATCGACCGGTATCGCTCACCATTGACGGTGACGGCCACACCATTATCGTTTTCGAAAAAATACGGACCAATCACGCCTCCGGCCCAAAATCCGCACCAAACAGTCACTTTCTGCGGGTGCATTGCCACTTGGTGAACCTCGTGTGGATTGGTCTCGTCCCAAATACGGCAATTTTGCTTGTTGACATAGCCATTCATCCAAAAATGCGCCTCGTCGCTGAAGATGATTTTTTTGCCAAAATCGGCGTCAACTTCCAACTGCTCTAATGCCCAGTCAGCGAACACACGGCGCTGTCTATGGTCATTAACCTTGAGCTCTTGGGTCAGCTGGATCTTGTACAGGTGCAGGCTCAAGTCACAACGCAAAATTCGCCAAGTTGTCGTCTGCGAAAGGCCGAGTTCCTGTGCGCGACGCGGAAATTGACTGCCGCGGGTTTTCGAGGACACTGTCGCGCACAGCGGCGATATTCTCGGCAGATCTCGCGTTACGTTGACGCACGGGAACCGGCTGATTGTTAACTGACCCGGTTGACTCGAATTTGTCCACCAATCGACGGATAGTCGACTCGGCAGGACGATCATCGCGACCGTAAAACGGGCGAAGTGCGCGGAACGTTGCTCGAACTGAAGACCCATTTTCATAAAACAATTTTATGATTTGCACGTGCTGCTCGACACTGTAACCTGCCATGGTGGTTTGGGAGGACGGAATGAATATAACACACTGCATTTGACAGCTGTCACTCAAACAACATGGCCGCAATCAGCTGTCAAAGTTCAAGCGTCCCTATTGGAAAACCCCATAGTAGTATTGATTTGTTTCTCAAGTTAATTAAAAACATACTAACTTTTGCAAGTGATCAGCTTGTAATTTCTCCGTCAACTTATTAGGATACGTAACAGTTGTGATTTTCGGACTCGTTGTTCCGTCGACGTCACCAATTCCAACTTCTATGCTCGATACTTGAATTTCACCCAACACAGCGATGTTGAAGTTCGCTGATTTCGTACCAGCACTGAGAGAGATCTTGTATAGACCATGTTGAGACTTAATTTTACTTAGATTAAGGATGAAAGTGGTCGGTTCATTCGATTTCTGTGTTAACGGCTGCTTCGACAGAACCACTACATCGTCTGCGAGTCTGGTTCCCGACTGAGCGATCACTTCATCCGGTTTGAGGTTGGGAATCGGTCTTCCAATGAGATCAGTGACGGAGAATTCGATCGAGTCTGAGTCCGAGGTGATGAATTTCTTGTCTTTAAAGACAATGCTGATTGGAGTCGGCTGTAAAAATTAAAATAAATCTACGTTAAACGCTTTCCTGAAAGAGTTCACCTGTTAGTTGAATACAGTTAAAGTTTTCTTAAAAGCGTGGGATCGACTTTCGGATTTATATATATACCCTATAACAAAAAATAAAAGTAAGTAACGTGAGGGCGCACCTGGTCGCCGGCGAGCGCGGCGGCCGCGTCCAGCAGCAGCGCGGCGCCGCGGGGTGACGTCACGGAGCGCCGCGACAGCACGTACGCGCCGAACTTGTAGCGCTGCTCTATCGACAGCGGGGACGGCTTGCCCAACGACTTGAACGTTCTGCGAGGGGTAGTAGGATCTAGTTATTTCGGATCTTTTGGCAGGGTACAAACATATAACTTACTTAATACAAACAGTTATTTAATATTAAAAATAAAACAATCAAGTATTGCCTATAAACATTGGCATTGTAAGATGTAAAAATCATGGTTAACACTATCAATGCGTCGCCAAACACATCCGAATATAGGGAAAAAGCTCCTTCGGCTCCGGATAGATACAATGATAATAGAAATTAATTACCTGATGACAGTGCTAAGTACTAGCGAGGTGACGGGCAGTCCTCCGTCAAAGTGCAGAGATCGGCCGTCGGTCTCGTCGGCGGCAAGAAGTGCGCTCTCCGCATGAGTGGCAGTCCAAGTAGCACATCCGATGTGTTCACACAGTGCGAACACATAGCCATAGCTGTTGTAGTGTCCAAATAGTTAAAATGAATTACAAACAAAATGAACACTTCATTTAATAAAATTAAAATGACATATTATAAGGTCCTCCAGACCGATTTCGGCCATGGCGGCCAATCTCAAGAGAGATTAGTCAACAGCGCAGGAGATATTATAATGAACAAGTGTGTGCGCAAACACAGGTGCACTCACAATTCCCTAGCTCTCATAATCCGATGGGACGGCAATCCGACACGACCGGAAAGAGTTCAGGCGCAGGACCAACGGCTTAACGTGCTTTCCGAGGCACGGGAGTGTACACACTTCCAACTTCCAGACTCTGGGCTGCTACTGAGAATTTCCTGACAGAAAAACCCAATAACTATTTACTGGCCCGACCTGGGAATTGAACCCAGGACCACCGGATCTGCAGCCTTATATCTAGCCACTAGACCAACGAGGTAGTCTATACGACCGGAAAGAGATCAGTCGCAGGACCAACAGTTTTATGTGCTTTCAGAGGCACAGGACTGTAAATACCCCCAGACTGTGGGCTGCTACTAAGAAATTGATAGAACATCTCAATAACATTTTATCGGCCCGACCTGGGATTTGAACCCAGGACCTACTTGTCTGCGGCCTTACATGTAGCCACTAGACCAACAAGGCAGTCTCAGTCAGTACTTCTAAAAATACTTACCAAACTTTAAGCGCTACCACTATGCAGAAAGTTGTTTTAGTTTTAATTACAGAAAATTTAACAATATAAGTCCTGATACCAAATTATAATAAGCTACTAATAATTCTATTCAATCTTAATTTGGTCACAAAATATCACATTATTTATGTTTATATGGCTGGTATAGTATACAATTAATTTGATTTGTATAAAAGAATAACTAATGAGTTTCTAGTTAATTCTTCTAAAAAAATATTATTTTATATCAATATTGTAGTATTAACAAAACAACATACTTGGCTGGTGAATCATCTTTCTTCAACAATTGAATAAGGTTCCTCAAGCTATCTTCCTTATCATAAACTGAACCTTTTCGTAAAGCCTTTAGTGTGTATACTGCATGATATAAATCTGATATAGTTGCATCTTTTTTATCCAATACTTGTGTGGGAGCACTAAGTACATCAGGCTTAAGTGAGTTCTGGCAACCTGACAAATCTGCTGCATTTGTTAAATGGAATATTTGTTCAATATTTTTTAAATCATATTTGGTGTTTTGTATGACCTGAAATATAATTGAATGTAAAATTCATTGATATTGTTAATATTGTACTATTTAAATTATGTTTTGACTTACATCACAGACATCTGGTATTTTTGCATTAAGTTGCTTAAGCCCTTTAAGAGAATGATAGAGTGTGCTGATATCTTTACTTTTTACACCCTCTTCAAGTATCCCTTGAAGCCGTTTTACATCTACGGTCCCTTGTAAAATTGCATTACTAACAGCTAACACACTGAGCAACAGTAGTGGTAAAACTGGAATAGAGTTAATAATCATTGTATATCCTTTGAATCCGGTGATAACTATCTTGTAAGAATGACGTGGCTTAGTGAATCGATACTAAAATAAACAATTTATAGTACCACAACATAATTTATATTAAACAAAAACTATAAAATATGATTATTATTCATATATCAAATTAATAAAACGAACACACTTTGGATGATATCTATTAAGAAAAACGACATGCAAATGACAACGACAGCCACGCGAAACTTGTAAAAAACATTCATACTCACAACAACGGGACATTGTGAAGAGAAACACAAACTACAAGAAGTAAAGTAGCTTCTGTTTCTCTTTAGTAAATATTTTTTTAGGGATTTATAATTAAAATGTGAAAAATAAATCTACTCATAACATTTGAACGCCGGTTTCTCTTTGACAGAAAATGATCGACGTAGCCGTAGCGTGACAATGTTGCAAGCTTCTTGAATCATATTGATATTAGCATTATAAGAAGATTCTCTTAATAATTACCTGCTTAAAATATTTTCTTTAGACGGTAATACATATACCGTATTTTTTTTTATTGTTTTAAAAGTACTTTCATTAGCTATGTAAGTATGGATTGTTTTAATTATATATTTTAATTTAATATTACTTAAACTAAACTTAAACTTTTTAATAAAAGACATCTGGAAGGCAGTGCATATTTATATTTAAGTTTAAATAGCAGAAATAGCTTTTTATAATAAAAAATAGTTTTACTCCTGCTTAATTGCTTAGTAATTCACTAGAGTAAAAATTTAAAATATTGTTTTATGCCGTTGACATGATAATATAATACAATTCTATAACACATAACATACAAACCAACTAAAACACTATTTCTTTCAGCTAAGTTCAAGATTTAAATGTGAAACACAGAGTACATAACCACGACAATTTAATGCTTTCACTCCAAGATCTTGACACTGACATCGTTTTAGTCGATATATAATTTGCATTTGACAGAAATCTAAATCCATACTTTGCCTTTTCCGATATCCAAATTTCCATTCGAAATTTAAAAAGGGGAGTTACTACATTCAACTGTTTCAATTAATTACTATTAATAACCATGGCCGGTGCAGTCGCTAAAGTGCCTTCACTAATCAACAGTAAGTTTTTGTTATTATTTGCTATTCGTAATATTCTTAAGTTATGTAATTTATGTCGGTACGTAGGTTATATTTTTACTAATTTATTTAACTTTTTTTAATTTAAAGTTTTGTATTTTGAATATAGCTTAAAATAAGATTTCTTAATTTTCAGCGGCTATTGCCAACGCCAGGCCGAAATTTAACATCTTCATGAAATACGCCAGAGTCGAATTGGCACCACCAAAACTTGGCGAAATCCCTCAGATTAAAGCTGGCATTGGAAAATTGTTGAGCAGCGCCAAGAGCGGATCATGGAAACAGCTAACTGTTAAGCAAGCCACTCTTAATACCCTGGTTGGTTTTGAAGTGCTCTTTTGGTTCTATGTTGGAGAATGTATTGGAAAGCGTCACATTGTCGGTTATAAAGTCTAAGTTTTTGTTAAGTGTACAACTGTAGATACAATGTATGGCAAAGTAAATTATTAAAATTAAAATATGTATTTATTGTAGCTGTTAACAGCATTTCCCAACATTTCTTTCATCTACACCCTAGTTTTAATTTTAAAGTTTTACATCATTAAAACAAAAAAGTATGTAATAACTTGAAACAAAGTTATATGGCAGTTAACCATGTTTCCTATTGAATAATAATAACAGTGTAAGGCCAACTTAAGTAATATGAATAAGTTAATCTTAAATTAAGTGTTTTTCTTATTCTTACAAGTCCTATGTATTCAAAAGTAATATACTTAAATGGTTTTATATTTGATTAATAAGGAATTCTCAATGAAATAAAAATAAGTAGTAACTGAACATTTTAATACTAAAGCCTACATTTATAATACAAATAAATAATTTTCTTATAAAGGTGCACACAATTCCATAAACTTATAAGGATTGCAGGCACTTGCAAGCTTGAGTTCACTTTCTGTTTCAGGCGGGCCCCTCAGCCAAAGCCTGTCTCTGTAGTAACTGGCACAGCTCATGAATTCCCGTTCACTGTATCTCCCAACTTCTACAGGCACAAAAGGGTCTATATGTTCAAATCCCTGAAATTATTCATATCATTATGCTTGTGTTCATTCATTTATTATTTGTGTCTTTTGTAACTCAAAAACATTGGAGTAAAACAATTTGCAATATGTAAAATTTGTTTTTGAAGTTGACCAAGATTTATTTAGAAGATATAATTAATATGATATAATATCATGAAAAATATAATATGTTTTTAATTAAAGTAGAACCTTTTTGTACAGTAAATATTTAGGCATATGACTATCTTGATGATCCTGTGATACTCCCAATTGGTCCGCTGTAAGAATTATGACACCATTAACCTACAAAATAAAAAAAATACATTCATAAAATCTCATTATAATCAATATTTGCTTATGTGTAAATAATATGTGGACTATTTTTTGAACTTTTACATTGAAAACCGACCCAATCATTTTTAGTAAGTTCCATAAATGGCTTTGTAAGAGTGACTTCTTCGGGAGCAACATTTTTCTTAGTCGGTGTGCTGAGCCTCGTGAGAGGGTAGAAAAATGTGTTAAAGCCATCTACTGCTACAAATGTTTTGCATCTGAAACATAAGGATAGGCAGCACACATTATTATATGAAGTAAATTTTAATATATTACATATTCACATAGTGACTTTTATAACAATTACAAAGATTAAGTTCTGTCAATATATCGAGATGTTCTGATTGTATCTAAGCAATTTAATGACCACCATAGTCTCGTCTATATTTGCCGCGATATACAGATGGGTGGTCGAGAGCAGTAGTGCGGTAGCACTGACGGGTGTTGCGGACGGGATGTTGCTGCACATGTTTGGAATCTTTTTCAGTGGAGGGAGGAGGTGAAGAATCTAAGTCGGCGCTCCCCACATTGAATGACTTGAAGATCATACATCATACCGTCTAATCTACGTTGCCTACGTAGATTAGACTGTTTGAGGAAGATGCGAGGACCTTTGGCGTGAAGGATCTATGACCAGCAAGGGATTACTGTTGGAAGATGATAATGAAGTGATAAAGTCCTTCTGATCGATTTCGTCAAGGGCCCATTCATATGGAGAGTAGATAATATAAAAATACTTATACACCTTCTAGTTCCTGTTCCCTTGAATCTGATAGATAGCAATCCCAAACGTATTTATGTTTATTTCAAATTACGAGCTGCTACTAAAATGATTATCTAACAGAACTATTGGAACTTGGATTTTAAGGTGACATGATGACAAGATCAAGTAATTAATAAAGTTGTTTCTTACTGTTTACTTTTTGATAATATTTTTATTTCGCCGATGAGCGCGTCAATGACGTCACAGGCGTATTTCACACGTGTGATACCATGGTCTATCAGCTCTGCTAATGGTGCACCTTCCAGAGTCTTCTCACGTTTGCTCCATATATACTCTTTTGAAATTTTTAACTGTAAAAATTAAAATATATGCACAGATATAACATTGACAATAATTCTAAAATTATAAATTTACTATACAACATTGTACATAACATAAATAGTTATTTTATCTTAAAGTAACTGTATAAAATTTATTTGTATAAGCTGTTATACACATTGGACTTTTATAAATACTTTTTTATAATTGTTCCTTTAAGATTTCATAAATCTACTTAAAATTATCGAACATAATAGCATCACATTATTATAGTTTCATAATAAATGATTTCTGTTAAGATTTCTGAATGATATCAGGTACGCTTAAGCAGTGTCAACTTACATAGTATTATGATTACATTATATAAAATGTTAAATTAAAAAAAAATATATATAAATCATCTTGCTTACATGACCCTTCTTTAGAAGAACTTGGTTTTGCATCTTAAAATGAAGTAGCCATGCTGCACCATCAAGAGGTAAGTCAACGAGGCCTTCATGTGTCAATGAATTTGACATCTCTTTGTGGCGAGGCACACGTCGTAACCATTCAGATACTATCAAGTTTAAATATGTTAATCAATTGTTATTAAAAAAAGTTTTTATGGATAATATTATATACTAATATGGTATTTTATAGGTATTATGCATTATATAATATGGCAGAAGTTTTAACAAAATATTTAGAAAAGAACTAAATCACAAAGATATTTTATTTCAAGAATTATTAAGATAATAATATCAATTTAATTTTTTATTTCCATTTATGATATTTACTGGTTTCTTATATTGAAGTCGGTGAATCTTCAAGTGAGCTGTTAGATTAACAACATATTTGTATGTAATACATAATTACAGTTTTTAATCTATTTTATCATACATACCAAAAATAAAGCATAAAATTAAAAAATCAAACTAATTATGAATAGCATGGCATTCCTTAATAATTCAATTTATATTTTACAGTAAATAACTTGTTTGTTCTAATCAATTTGCAATAATATTGAAAGATGGATTAATAACTCTATCTTAATCATGGATTTCTTATAGGGTTTTATGTAAGTAAGCCTAGCTTTGTTCTTAAAATAATGTAGAATTCTGCTTACCCCAAGGAACATGTACTATGAGATAACCTTCTTCATAAGCGTAATGGAGTAGGTGGGCCAAAGTCAATGACTTTCCAGCTCCTATCTCACCATCTGATATTGCTAAGGGGGATTATATGAATTTGCTGAATATATATAGTCTTATTACAATAACACTATAAAATATTACAGGCCAAAAAAAACTTGTGTAATCAGACTATGTTATATCGTTTTTCTAGTGTGAAGTGAGCAAGTTTTTTTGCAGACATAAATATTTTCTGTTTGTTGATTAAATTTAAAAGGATACATAACACATATCGATTAACTGGTTTGTCAAAATCTGTTGCTTTAATACAGTTGATTATATCTAGGGCAGGTTGGCGGACCATCAGGGATGTCTCTGTGAAAGTCTTGGTCTGTTTCATGTAGCTTTTGGGAAGTCCACCATGGCCAAATAATTGTTTACACAAATCATTGTTAACCGTGTAAAACAATCCTATCTGATTCTCGTTTTGTTGAGACTAAAAACAAAATAAATGATTATAAAAACTTTTATTAAATTTAAATTATTTTATATGATTCTATTCTTCTTAACACCAATTTCATTCAGCATTATTATTTAAATAATATTACTTACAGGTGAAGATTCTGTTGTTCTAAATGTAACCGCCTGAGAATACCGCCGCGACAAAAATCTTAAATTACGAGATAACATTGTTCTTTTATTGATGGCTTATTAAGTTTATTTGTAAAAATATTTGAATAAGGTAAATCAGTATTTTGGAATCATAACCTACAACTTTTATATTTTAACCATAGATAGATTAAAATATTGTTTTCGCTTAAAATTAAAACTGTCAATGTCATAAAGTTTTGTTCTTTAATTTTTCTTGGAAAGAGCACAAACACGTACCATACAGCCCTAACATTTACTCTCATAATTAATTCTTTTTGCCAATAACTCAAACTAATTTATATTATTGTACCGTATTATATAATCAATGATTCAATTATAGGACGTTATTGATATTAATGTTAGATTTCAGAATACTACATTTTTTTATAGATTTATAACTAAAAAGGAATCATTAATCACAAAATTATAATTTGAACGGTATTTTGTCACGACACAAATGAAGCAATTCAAATTAAATGCGGAGGGAATGCACCCCACAGGCCTCAACATTTGTAGCAAAGCATACTGTTTTAAGTGACTTCTTTAAGAAAGGCTAAGGCACTGCGCATCCCACAGCTTCGCCTGTCACAATTGTTTTATTCTAAAAACAATTTATACTTGTTTTATGTTACTAGATTTAGCCTAGTGAAACGACGTATGACTGAACATATTTGTGTTATATCACATCACTAGACGTTTAACTAACAAAACGTAATAAAGTATTCGACATGTTAAAAAATTATTATGTAGGTAAATCATTTTAAGTAATTTCATGGTATCCCTGGAGATTTCACGAGATCATGTACAAGTATCAAAGTTTCCGAAGATCATTTAGCAATATTCATAATGATCAGGCATTCTGATAAATAATAAAGTTTATATGATAATTATTCACTTGGCCTGATGAAGCCTGTCATTGTTCATTATGTGTAGGCATTATAAATAATGCCTTCATTTATCAGTTGGTCCATAGCATCATAAATATTATGTAAAAAAACCTAAAATAATGTATAGCAAAATGAACATTTAATGAATAAAAATGCAAAATCCAATTATATCCACTTTATTTGAGAAAAATAATAACCTTCATTTATTATTTCAATTTGGCTTAAAGATGATCATCAGTTATAATTTTTGTTGCTGCCTTCTCTTTTTAAATAAACTTTTAGGTCTATTGTCACTATCTACCTTATTTTGTGTCTGATCTGTTTTTTCTATAACATCATTGATACAAATTGTCCTCTTTTCATTTTTTTTTATTGAGTTCCGTTTATTTTGTGTCTCAGCATACATTAAATTGTCATTTTGTATATTGACATTATCATATTTGGATTTCCTTAAAATTGATGTTGTTGCATTAGCAAATAGATTAGAGAAGGCATCATAAATATCACTAGGCTTTGTGATGCCTTTATTTTCTATATAAGGTTCTTTAGACGATTCAAAGTCTGAATGTTTAAAATTAATATCTATTGTTTCACTGTCCTCTTCATCAGCAAATGTAATGCTTTTTTTAATTTTGTTTGAATTATCATCATTTTCATAATCATTCTCACTTCCTTCTAAAATATCATCCAACCTGAAAAGGAAATTTAGTTATAGTTTTGTTTCATGCTTAAATATTGTTAGATTTTTTTTTTAAAGCAATACCTGTCCATTTCATCTTCCAGTTCATCAAGTTGCTCAATTTCATCTAATCTAGACAATAAATCATTTTCGGTTTTAGTTTGAACCCGCTGTCTGTTTTTCATCTCAGTTAATTTAATTTCCAACATTTTTTGTCTATCTATAACTTGCTCTAACAAATCTATTTTCGACGTTTGTTTGGGAATATTATGAGTAATATGTGCTCCTTTTTGTTCTTCTTTCTCCGGTTCAATATTACTAACGTCATCCTCTTTTATAATGAAAGAATCATAACTGTTTTCTTCACTTTCATCAATACTGCTGTCAGGTTTGGTGGTATTGTCTAGTTCATTTTGTAGCTCTTCCTGAAGTTCAAGTTCTTCCAATCTTAGCCACAGCTCCTCATCAGTCATTTCATCTGTTGTAACATTCTGTTTTTTGCTTTTGCTCTGATTGTATTGTTTCACTTTCTCTTTGTGATGTTTCCTCCAAGCCTTGTCCTCTTCCTCACTGCACTCTTCAACTAAATTTTGTCCAGGATTCTCAAAAATAATTTCTTCACCAAATGAAACTTGCCTTTCAAGGTATTCTTTTTCTTTATAGTACACTTCAAGCTTTGATTTGGCATCTGTTGAAATAAATAATACTTAAAAAATATTTTAGAACATTTAAATAAACATGCTTTCAATAAAAAGTAACCTTTAATTCTATGTTGTCTTAAAATTTCGGCCTGCTTAATAGAACATTTTGTGAAGTAGTCAGCTCCAAGTGCTACAGTTACTTCATTAGTATGTTTCAGATCTCCTCTAAACAATATTTTGTTGCCTACAGGAACTAAAATTGGTACTTTCAATTTTTCAGAATATACAGTGAAATCTAGGTTATTCAGGTTATGTAAATAGTCTTCCCAAAAGCGAATATTCTTCTCAGTTTCAAATAAACTCTGTAAGTTTAAGATATATGGTGTAGTTATTTTTAAGTGATATCTTCGTTTATTGAATCATTTTACTTACTTTCTTATAGATATCTCTAAGAATATTCATTATTTTAATTTAAAAAATTACTTTATATGCACGTTGAATTTGAAACAAAACAGAATATATATGGATCAACTGAAAGACTAAAAAAAAAACATTAGAACTTCATTGAAACAGATGATTTTGACGACTCAACTATGAACTACAAATTGACATTTTAGTTTCGGTTTGAAAATTCTGTAATTTTCGGAAAACACCAACTGTGAATTATTTCATATAAATGCCAAGAAGTGAAACGTGAAAGTGACGTGTAATATTTCTAGTACCTAGTTGTTAGTTTTTAGACTTCACTTCATAAGAATATTATTATGTTTAATTTATCTTCAAATCAATACGTAAAGTTTTTAAACATTTATCTTATGTCAGTTTTGAAATGCCAACCAACCACAAACCAACAAAATTAATCTGTCAAAAACATATTGATTATTGATCTCTTTGAGTAAAAGTGTTCTGTGTTATTGTTGAATATTGTAGTTACTAATAAAAAATATAATTTGCTATCAAGTATTTTACTCGCTTACAATGGCTGAAAACAAATCTATTTTGCACGAGCTCTATGTGTTTTCGGAATGGAAACCAGAACCAGAATATTTGGTAAACACCTGTGCAAAGTGCATTTGTATTGATCGTTTAAGTTAAAATTAAATAATAATCTTTGATAAATTTTTAGCAAAAACCGGATAATTTATTGCCGGAAAATATATCGAGTCTTTGGCGATGGTTAAAATTTTTTGGACCAAAGAAAAGTTTGATTGATAGTGTAACTGCGTAAGTAAATTAAATTTATAATTTTAATAAACAAGTCAAAAATAAATCTTTCATGTAGTATTTTTAATTTTAAGGCATAACGAAAGACAGCAAAAATGGCAAATAGCTTTAGGTGATGAAGGAAAAGTTATTGCAGTTTTAACAGACAGTATATTAGAAATTAGAACAAAGAGGTCAGAATATGCGACAATTGCAGCACGAACTACAGGTATTGAATTATATATACATTTAGACGTATATGTATTAATTATTACATATATTATTTTATTGAATAATAAATTATTTCAATGATTAAGAAAGATATGCTTATGTTTATTATATTATAAATATTAACAATATTACAGAACTTGGTTATTTAATTTTTTGTATCTTACAGTTGCCCGGGATGCTTACGCACAATGGAGAAAAGTAGTATGGAGCCCTGACTGTTCATTTTTAGTTGTAGCGTATGGTAACGGAGTAGTCAGTTTCTTTGATCTTACTGCATCAAATCTTTTTAATATACCAGCTGTAAGTATATAACATTTTAATGAATACTTGTTATTTTTTATTCTATTTAAGAAAACGGGTAAACAGTAACAGTACAAACAGTAACATCGTCTATCTTACTGTTAAGTGGTAATGATAAAAAAAGAATTAAATAATTAATAAATATCACAATTTCTTGACTATCAGTAAAGTAACTAGTACTTATTGATTGATATGTTTTTTATCCTGAAATATGAAAGTATTTCAATAGTAATCCAAGAACTATACAAAAACATTTTATGAACGTAAAATGATTATTTATAATTAATAATTTACAGGATTGTTCAAGACCAGGTGGCTTGGAATGTACGGATAACACACATGCTGTTTCAGATATTATATTTATGCCACTTAGAGTTAAGGATACAAAATGGTGAGTTTTGACAACTTTATTATGAAATTCCAAAATAATTACTTGTTGAACCAGCCCTATGGTTATCTTCTTACAGCTAATGTCTCTGGTGGTTACTACTTACCTGCAGGTCGCCCATTTGTCAGTCTACCTACCTGTTAAATTATAAAGAAATAGAAAATAGTTTCAAGTATATTTGTCAATTTCGGCAATAGGAAGTACTTCAAGGAAGTTAACTTAGATAAAGATTCAGTCAGATTTACTGTCTTTTAACTGCATGTAGATCTTCGCCATGGTTTTTATTTTATTTATAGGTACAGACAGAAGGGTCATCCGATGTTAAGTGTTCACTATCCCATAGAAATTGGTGCCGTTAGTAATATTAACAACCTTTACATTACCAATGCGTCGCCAATCTTGGAAAGTAAGATGTTATGCTTCTGCTTTAAATTACAATGACTCAGTAACCCTTCCAACCAGAACACAAACTGCAACACTTAGCATTGGCTAAGTATTGCAGTTTGGTGGTAGGATATTTTGGTGGTAGCTTACACAAAGCCTTACCACCAACTTTTTTTTTCTTAATCGTTCCGGCCGTCATACCATTGCAACATAAAGAGTGAACTGAGAGAGTGGGCTTGTACCTACGCAACTGCTTGTATGCTATAAACTTTTTCACGCGATGATTTTGGAAGTTGTCGAAAAAATATTGCCTCTCCCATCATCTAGATTGCACACTGCTATCACTTAAAGAATGCGGACGAAAGAACAAGAAGCAATACATTAAATAACTTTAAAGATAGATAGATAGATATTTCAAATTGCACTATACCAACTTTCCGGGATTATGATTATAACTTGCCCAGAAAAAAGGAGTATTCGCATAGCAAGAGAATTCGCACTTAATAGGATTGATATAATTGCAATTATTGAAACCCATTGAAGCGATAGTCGAGAGATTGCTAAATAAGGCAAGTCCGCTCTGCTATTCGCAATGGCTCGGCGATCGTGTAATTCTACGCCTGTTTGTTACTAATAATGAACATGTACAATAATGTGTAATAATGAACACTAATAATAATTTTACAACTCCTACTCGTTATCGTGCCGTGTATTATTATGCAGGAACTGGGAGGTGTTGGTGGTGACGTACGACGGCAAGCTGCGCGGCTACCTCGTGTCGCAGACGGACGGGTACAAGCTACACCACGTGTTCCAGTTCTCGGGCGGCGTGTCGGCGGCCGTGTACTGCGAGCCGCACAACTCGCTCTACGTGGCCGGCCTGCCGCGTCCCGCGCGCGAGGTGACAGCCTTGCAGTTTTAAGAAACAGATGATTAAACTATTTTAACTTTTCTCACACGCTACGCTACCAGTCAGTTTTATTGCAAATCAGAAAATCTTCAAGCGGACGACGAAACGCCTCTCTTCATAATGTAACGCTAGCTCGATACACTTCCTCCGGCAGGAGCTCGAGTCCGCGTCGGGCGCCGGCCTCACGGCGTGGCGCGTGCTCAACGACGAGCCCTTCTACAAGCTGTCCGTGGTGTCCGACGGGCTGGAGGCGCGGCTCGCCAACGAGCGCTTCCGGCTGCACTGGCCGCTCGTCTTCAACAAAAACCTGGTGAGGGGCCCGCGCCGGGGGCGGAGCGCGGCGGAGCTGGCGGCTCACTAACGAGGCGGGGCCGGGCGCAGGACTTCATCGTGCGCATGGCGGCGTCGCCGGGGCGCGGGCGGCTGGTGTGCGTGCACTGCTCGGGCGCCGTGTCGCTGTGGAGCGCGCCGGCGCTGCGGGCGGAGCGGCGCGTGGAGCTGGCGGAGCAGCCGCAGCACGCGCTGGCGAGCCCGCTGGCCGCGCCGCCCGCGCCGCCCGCGCACTGCCGCCCCGCGCACGCCGCGTGGTGGAGCGACGAGGTACCGACGTCGCGTATACGATAGTGAATAAATAAATAGAGAGATTACCTTTAAACGTTACAACTGACGAATTTATACGTGACCGAAGCTCGACAGACAGGAGATCGTATGAGATCGATTAACGTCTAGTATCGATTATCTACTAACTAAAAAAAATGATTATGGTGCTTTATGAATATTTTCAGGAAATAATAGTATCACGATTCAACGGGTCGGTGACCGTGTGCGAGCTGAAGGAATTAAATAACATTCTTGGCAAAAAACCTGAATTCTTCCAAGGGACACCGCAGGTTAACTGTACCATTATTTAAACTATGCTACTATTTATTTATTTACACGAGGAACAACATGTAAATGAAGCATTTCTTCATAAGTGGTTGATTTTAAACGTTTCATTTTGTCGCAAAGTTTCTTTTGTCATATGATTTGTGCTTGTGCAATGACGAAATAAACTTCAAATCCGGTACACAATAATAACGATGAAGTGTAGCACCTACCGAAATGAGTACCATTGGGTGATGTGAAGATAAATATCATTCACTTATTTAAGAAAAGCAGACGCAACATGAGAACTATTAATCTCGCCTTAACACTTTATACCCCTTGTGCTAAATATCATAATATAAATTATACCGGGTTGTTTGGATTTTTATACTGTCTTTTTTACTTTAGACAGGAAATAAATATGTTTGTAACTCCCGTTCAGATCACAAGTGCACACGATGGTGTTTTCATGGTGTTGGAGTGCGAATCAAACGTCATGCCGGCTAAAAAATCTCGCAGTGATGAGTCCGTGAGTAATTTTAATTATTTATAGCACGTCCTAAATCCTGAACTAATGATTTATCCAAAATAATGCTATTTATATAAACACTTCGAGGTCAAAGATGATAATGTTAGGCTTAGAACCATGAAGTCGCGCTCGAGCCGTCGAACCGTTCGGACGTGTCGGAATATTATTGCTACCAATGTTCCTCGGATGTTTTTACGATTACCCTCGCTTAATTTATATTGGATTTTGTTTTTTCTGTCGCAACTTATGTTATTGGCTTTGTATATGGACTTTGTTTTTTCTATTGACGATTGGTTTTGTTGCTAGGCAATAGGTCTTTTATAGACCTATTTTTATTGTTATTGTTATCGTTGTTGTTGCTATTGTTGTTGTTTGGTTTGTTTTTGGTTGTTTTTTGTTGTTCTGTCGGCAATGGACGTCGACACTGAACTGTCCGAAAACAATGGTGGGCGTAAGCGCCCACATGTGGGAATCGCCCTTTTCGATTCCGACTCCGATACGGAGGCGGATGTCAGATCTGTGGCGAAATGCAACAGTGCTCGTCGGGGAAAACTCTCTTCCAGGGGACGTGGAAGCCTTGCTCAGGCCAAAGCTGAGCTTAAGGCAAAGGCCGCCGAGGCCAGGGAGGAGGCTTTCGAGCGCTCGCTCCGGAGTAGGGCGTTCCGGAAGGGGACCCCAAATGTTGTTTTGGACTCCGAAGAGTCCGCATCGGATGCCACGGGGGATCCCGCGAAGTTGGGCGCGGAGGAACTTCGTGCGCAAGCTGGCCGTAGTGCAGCCCTCATTTTAGAGGTGGCGCAGAAGTCCTCCAACTTAAAAGGGGGGTTTGCGAAAAAATTGAGGGACTCCGCGGCCTCGCTCCAGAGTATTGTTGATGCTCTGGCTTCCAGGACGGAAGCGGAAGAGACCCGCCGGCTTCGCGCGGATAACGTCCGCCTCCGTAAGGAAGTAGATGACTTAAAGTCGGAGCTTAAAGCCCACCGCCGTGAGTTCACGGAGATGCGAACCACGGTGGCAGCGGCGAACGTTTCAGCGGCCAGCACCTCGCGGGATACGCAGGCACTCGAGGAGTTAAAGGCCTCCATAGTGTCTGCGGTAGGCGTTATTAACGCCCGGTTGGACGGTATCGAGGGGCGCCTGCCTCCCGTAAAGGTGCATCGCCCCCCCTTAGCGGCGGACAAGAGGCGCGAGTTGGTACAAGAAAATGGTCCGACCTATTCACAGGCGGCCCAAACGTCTTCACCGACGAATTCAGCACCGGCTCCCAAGCGTGTTGCACATGCTGCGCCTGTGCTGAAGCCGACAGCCCCAGCCGTACCACCAACACCAACAGTTGGTCCCTCGGTCGCCTCGACCGCGACGGAATCACGGGAGGCCCAGGAAATGTCCTGGTCCACCGTAGTTAAAAAGGGAAAGAATGGGAAAAAGCTTTCCCCCCCGGCCGCAGTACCCAATACGTCAGCGCCAATGGCGCCGAAGGCTCCTCAGGCGACCAAACTGAGACTGGCCGCCCCTAGCACGGCTGCAGTGATCGTAACATTGCAGCCAGAGGCACAAGAAAAGGGTGTCACGTACGCCCACGTCCTAGAGCGAGCCGAGCAGGGTGTAAAGCTTCAGGACCTCGGGATCTGTGGCGGGCTTAAAGTCCGTCGCTCTGCGACGGGTGCCAGAGTACTGGAGCTGCCTAGGGCACAGTCGGGTCAAGCAGAAAAGCTTGCCGACAAGCTTCGTACGGTGTTGGATGGGGTGGCCAACGTTGTCCGCCCCATGACGAGGGTGGACTTAAGAGTGACGGGTCTTGACGATTCCGTCACTAGAGATAAATTAATCGCCGCAGTCGCTCGTGAGGGGAGTTGCCCCATTGAAGCGGTCAGGTGCGGAGAGGTGTCATGCGGACCCGGATACATGGGTATGGCCCGTGTGACATGTCCGATAGCGGCGGCGAAAAAGTTGTCCGAAGAAGGTCGCTTACTGGTTGGGTGGAGCTCGGCCAAGGTGTGCTTGTTGGAACAGCGCCCTTTACGCTGTTTCAAATGCATGAGCCTCGGGCACACTAAGGCGCTCTGCCCATCCAAAGCTGAACGAGGCGGTCTGTGCTACCGATGCGGCGTCGATGGCCACACATCGGCGAGCTGCACCGGGAAGTTGCGCTGCGCAGTTTGCGCGGACGCCGGAAAGCCCTCCGGGCACGTGATGGGGTCGCGGGAGTGCAACCCACCCATCATGAAGGGTAAGGTAGTCTTAGGCACCCAGACCACCACCAACGTCGGACGGCGTCAGGCCGAGGAGGAAGCTGCAATGTCAACATGAGCGCAGCAATCAGCTTCCTTCAGAGTAACATCAACCACTGCGCCGGGGCTCAGGACCTACTGCTGCAGTCCATGGCGGAGTGGAGCATCGACCTGGCTGTGGCCTGCGAGCCCTATTACGTCCCTCCCCTACCCCATTGGGTAGGGGATTTGGACGACACTGTGGCGGTCCTCTCTCGGTGCGGAACGGGTCCCCCTCTCTCACTCATTGAGAGAGGTTCGGGCTACGTAGTGGCGGGGTGGGGAGAGTACGTAGTTGTGGGAATCTACTTCTCCCCTAATCGCAGCCTGGCGGAGTTCGAGACGTTTCTTGGCTCCGTCAGAGCTGCGGTGGCCAGGCAGTCGCCGAGGCCAGTCCTGGTCCTCGGCGATTTCAACGCCAAATCGCGTGCCTGGGGAAACCCGGCCACGAACCCGCGAGGGAGGGCTGTCCAGGTGTGGGCCCTACTCTCCAGCTTGTCCCTACTTAACAGGGGGCAGGTTCAGACCTGCGTGCGCCAGCAGGGGGGTCCGTGGTGGACTTATCGTTCGCCACCCCTGTAGCCGCGCGCAGGATAATAAATTGGAGAGTAGAGAAAGAAGTGGAGACTCTGTCGGACCATAGGTACATCCGATTCGAGATCTCCACGTCTCGCAGGCTGGCGGAACCTTCAAGGGTGCCAACCACGCTCCCGAGGTGGTCCCTTGGCCAGCTCGATCGCGAACTGGTCAAGGAGGCTGCCATCGTGCAGCGTTGGGGTTCCGCGGGAAGGTGGGAGGGTGCCACCGTGGATGAACTGGCGGGCCGCATGCGGAGTGCCCTGCAAGAGGTCTGCGATGCGGCCATGCCGAGAACCCGGCACAGAGTTCCGCGCCGGCATGTGTACTGGTGGTCGCCCGAAATAGCCGATCTTCGGGCGACGTGCAACCGTGCGCGAAGGGCTTACGTCCGCTGTCGAAGGCGTAATGGCCTCGACGCGGACCTGGAGGGACAGCTTTTGGCCGCTTACCGCCAGCTGAAGAAAGATCTGCAGCTGGCGATAAGTCAGGCCAAGGAGAAGGCGAGAGAGGAGTTGCTGGCGGGTCTCAATCGAGATCCATGGGGGCGGCCGTACCGAGGTGTGCGTGGAAAGTTCCGCACCCAAGCCGCCCCCGTGACGGAAACGCTGCCGCCGGAGCTCCTCCTGCGCCTGGTGGGGGAACTGTTTCCCCACCCGGGTGAGTTTGTCCCTCCGCCTATGGCCCCCCGCTCCGTGATAGAGTACGCAGTGGCTCCACCACTGATCACGGAGCGGGAAATGGAGATGGCCCTCGGTCGCCTGAGGGCCAAGAAGACAGCGCCGGGTCCGGACGGTGTTCCAGGGCGTGTTCTGTGCGATGCCCTGGAATACCTAGGTGCAAGGCTTCGGGGGCTGTTCGACGAATGTCTGATCAGCGGGCAGTTTCCGAAGCCTTGGAAGCAAGGAAAATTGGTGCTGTTGCCGAAGGAGGGTCGACCGCCCGGTTCCTCCTCGGCGTACAGGCCGATTGTGCTGCTGAACGAGACGGGCAAGTTGTTTGAGAAGATTCTTGCAGCCCGTCTCGCTCAGCACCTCGATGAGGTTGGTCCGGGTCTCTCAGAGGCTCAGTTCGGGTTCAGGGCGGGTCGCTCGACGGTCGATGCCCTGAGCGCCCTGAAGACTCGGACCACGGAAGCAGTGGCCCAGGGGCAAGTGGTCCTGGCGGTTTCGCTGGACGTGGCGAACGCCTTCAACAGTCTCCCTTTCGAGACAATCAGGGAGGCACTCCGATACCATGGGGTGCCAACCTATCTGAGGAGGCTGTTGGAGTCGTACCTCCAGGACCGAGAGGTCGTCTGGGCGGGGGGCGACGGCAGGTTGGTCCGGCGTCGGGTTGGCTGCGGCGTTCCACAGGGGTCGGTTCTCGGCCCAATTCTGTGGAACGTCGGCTTCGATTGGCTCCTGAGAGCCCCCGTCCTTCCCGGTATGGGGGTGTTGTGCTATGCAGACGACACCCTCATCACCGCGATGGGGCGTGACTTTCGGGAGGCGGCCCGCCTGGCCGAAGTCGGAACAACCCTGACCGTGGACCGGATGGAGATGCTGGGCTTGAGGGTCTCCATATCCAAAACGGAGGCCCTCCTCTTCCACGGTCCACGGAGGGGCCCCCCACGAGGGGCGAGTATCACCGTCCACGGGACGGTGATCGAGGTGCGGGCCCAGATGAAGTATCTGGGCCTGATCCTGGACGGGCGTAGGTGCTTGTCAATGCCGCCGCCGCCTTAGGCCGCCTCCTACCCAACGTGGGAGGACCGGGATCGCTATGCCGGCGCCTCTATGCCGGCGTAGTGAAGTCGATGGCACTGTACGGTGCCCCGATTTGGGTGGACGCACTCACCGCTTCAAACCGGGCCCTCCTGCGAAAACCGCAGAGGGTGATAGCGGTGAGGGCGATAAGGGGTTATCGTACGGTGTCGTGGACAGCGGCGACCCTCCTCGCGGGCGATCCGCCCTGGGAGCTCCAGGCGGAAGTGCTCGCGGAGGTGTACCGCTTCCGGGCCGAGGCGAGGGAACGCGGTGACCGTCCAGGGTCGGCGGAAGTCGGGCGGATCAGGGCTCTAGCCCAGCAAGCTCTGATCACCCGATGGGAGGAGGACCTCGGGTCCCCCACGGCGGGCCTGGCGACAGTGGAGGCGATACGTCCCCACTTGAGTCGCTGGGTCAGAAGGAAACGAGGCACGCTCTCGTTCAGGTTAACACAGGTACTTACCGGACACGGATGCTTCGGTAATTTATGGGCACTATAAGTTGATACATGGTTCGTAATGAATGCCCGCATAGGCGGGCCGGCCGTCGGAGCGTCACGGTAGCATGCGCAAGCGATCCCGTGGCGCTCCCGTTAAGACGGGAAGGGTACCGCTGGGTTTTTAGTGGGTATTCCGATGACCGGGGCACACTCGGTGCCTTGGACATATGGCGAGCCCCACATACCCCCCCCACTGTTGCCGTGGGGGGAAACGCGTCATGCGTTGTCCCAGCGTAAAAAAAAAAAAAAAAGGCTTAGAACCATATTGAATAATATAACGGAATATGTACATAGATGAATAAGGTTCCTAGTATTATCCACGACCACAGTGTTCATATCACGATTTTGAAGTCGACAATATTAACAGTAAATAAAATTAACTCATCAAAAAATCTGGCTGGTTCTCGATCTTAATAAGTAAATATATTTTTTACAGATGGAGGTGGTGACAGCGGACGAGGAAGTCGACGATTCAATGTTGGAAGTCGCGAAGGAGTTATTCAAGTCTGTATTGTACGCTATCACGGACATTGAAACATTCCAGCCCAAGCCTAAGAAGATAACCGTTGTTTCGAGAATTTACAGACTTCTGGGGGTCAAGAGTACCACACCCATGGAATTGTTCTCTAGAAAAGTAAGATTATTAACCGCTCTATTTTCCTAACTCTTCGCATACATAACCTCGTTGACTTCGGATTTGCATATAAAAATATGTGACTCATAATTAGGATGTGACGGACACGGTATTTTCATTTATATTATATTTAAACTAATCTTATAGATTGAAAGTGGCAACTACACGGAGGCACTCTCTCTGGCGGAGACCTTCAATTTGGACAGCGACCTGGTGTACCAGCAGCAGTGGAGGAAGAACCCCGTGTCCACGGACGCGATACACAACTATTTGGTAACTAACATTTTATGTTAATTGAAACTCACATTTTTGTTTGCATTTTGAAAGTAAGTATATAACAAAAAAAAAAAAAAAAATCGAATGGCACTGAATTTTGCGATTAAGGTAAATAAATAAAAATATTTTATCGGTGTTGACCCGTAAATATATACACATTTTAAGCACATGGTTAAGATTCACGCGTTCTTACCACTGAGCCATCTCGGCTTTGTATTATGTAGTATCGCTATGGTGAAATATGGTTTGTGCAGAGCAAGGTGCGCAAGAAGATCTGGGCGGTGCACCAGTGCGTGGACCGGCTGCCCGAGTCACTGCAGGCCGCCAATGACCTGCTGCATTTCGGCCTGCAGCTCACCAACCAGAAGATACTGGAAGGTCTGTGTTTGAATCTATCATCACCGGTTTCTTTACTATTAACCGTATCGAAGAAAGATTAAATATGTGTATTGTAATTGTTATTTAATTATAATTTATAAAAAAAAAATCGCTATAAATTTATCGACGTACATATTAATAGCGAAACTTAAGTAAAAATATGTTAATTTTTTTATACGATTTTTTTGTGACTATCTGTGAAACGGGTTGAATTTTATTTGTATTTTTTGTACACCCTGTACCCGTAACAAGAACGTGCAATATGAAACGTATATCGTTCCCGTGTGCAGAGATAAACAAGGACTTGCCAGAGGAGCAGTGGGTGGGCACGGCCGGCGTGACGCTGGAGGCGCTGAACGCGTACACCAGCGAGCTGCTGCGCTGTCGGCACGTCATGCTGTTCTACAAGGAGCGACTCGCGCTCTACGAGGTATGAACATACAGCCGCACGATCGCTTACAGGTTCGATTCAGACATTTGGATAACGTCTTCTCAAGCTTGATGCTTGATTAAAACTTGGTAAATAGCTTGCAACCGGCCTGACTCTTTAGTTCATAAACTTTAAATTTTTTGGATCAAATTCAGTATTAGTATTAATTTTACAAATTATAATAAAAAATATTAAAAATAACTTCTGCTGCCGAAACCCGGGATTGAACCGGGGACCTTTAGATCTTCAGTCTAACGCTCTCCCAACTGAGCTATTTCGGCGGTATCAGTATATTCCAAATAATGAATCAATATCTGTAAAAGTCATTGTGTCTATATGTTTTAATATCAGAACACTTTTTATTTTAAGTTATATTTAAAGAGTGGTGCGAACTTTAATAGAAATTTGAAATTATTGTATTTGTTTGTTATTAGTTTTGGTTTTCACATCACTGATATCATAATATGTGACCATCATATAACTACTTTAAATTTTTATCAATAGAATGCGCTATTTAATATTTTGATATAGATAAGTACTATGTAATAAATAAATTGAACTAAAGTTATATGATTATACTATTTCCCTTTGTTTTGTTTTTATATTAAAATGATTACTATGAAGATATGCGGTACTAAACTGTAGAGATCTATAAATCTTATATAAATCAATGAATACTTTCGTATCTTATCTCTTACAGTTTCATCTTCGACTACTTCGACATAATGTCCTATATCTTAAAAAATATGTGACAATATAAAGCATGAAGAAATTATAAAGCTAATGTTACCCGGGAATAGACTATTTTTTATTTATTTAAATACAGGAAATGAACAGTTGAATAAAACATACAATTAATAAAAATAACATATACACATAACAATAAAGTTTCAAAATATAATATAAAAACATTAACAGAGCAAAATAAAAGCACACATTAATAAAGAAAAAGAATAAAAAATATTTAAACTACAATACATAATAATAGTAATAAAGTTTCTTAAAATTAGAAATTTTGTAGTTAGTCTAGTTTTGTTTTTGGAATAATGAACTCTGAATGAGCGGTTCTTTCAAATTTTGAATTGTAATATGTAATGAAAATGTTTAATTGATATTGTATGTGAAAAATCCAATACTAGAAATTTGTATTGTTTTAATATAAAATCAGCATATAATTAGTAAATTTAGAATATAAAATATTCATAAATTCGATATTGAATAAATAATCAATGATTTTGTTTTACTTGTAAATGTATTGCGTGTTCGAAGTGGTTTTATTGTCTTTTCTTATTCCGCTGATATCTGTTTTACTTGGCACTGTTGTAGCTTTCAGCTTAAGTAGGTCAATTATACAACTTAAATGTAACAAAAATATGCATTACCACTAGATTTAGGGCAAAATATTCAATAATTGGGGAGATATGTTTAATATGAAAATTTTGTAAATTTAATATTTTTTTAAATGAAACCATGTAAATTTTAGGCTATTCTTCGTTGCGAGAAATCAACATATGTAAAGGACGAATACGATCGACTCAGAAGTAATAGTATAGTGCACAGCGCCATGGAAATCGCAAAAGAAGGACGCATAGAGGCGCTGACTTGTCTATGGCCGTACATAAAGAGTCTAGACATGCAACTGGCCGTCCTGGACGAGATACCGGAGACCCTCTGTCCGCTGACTTACCGACATCTCCTACCCGCCGAGGAACCGATCGAATGGTTCGAGAAAAAATCCCCGATAAAGATAAAGCCGTTCGAGCACGAAAACGACTGGTGCAGGAATGAGATATTCAGGTGAGCATCGTCGAGTTCGCAGAATACGTTTCCCTCCGTCGCTGTCGCCATGACCTAAAGGGTGACTCGCGCGCAGACCGATATGGAGCTCGAACTGGTCGGAGGAGGCGGCGGCGGAGGGCGCGGCGGGCGGCTCGCGGGCGGCGTGGCTGGAGCGGCGCGCGCGCGCCGTCGAGCGGCGCAGCGGGCTGGCGTCGCATGCGCTGCAGCTGCTGCGCGCCGCCGACGCGTGCGCCGAGCCGGCGCTGCAGCGCTTGCTGTTCCTGCTGCGCACGCTGGACACGCTGCTCTACGACCTCAACGTCGAGGGCGTCTCGCTCGACGACCTCGAGACCATGTCCAATCTCGACATCTGCAAGCTTCTCATGAGGAAGGTTATTTTCTTTTTTTATTTCGACCTAGTCGGTTGCGAGTTCCGTGGTTTCGTCTATTTGAGTATTCGTGGATGCATTTGTTTATATTACTGTTTCGTTTTCAGTCGACCCGGGCGACGTTTATCGCGGATTTGAAGCAGTTCGTAGTGCCCTTCATGACGCGATACGAGGAACTGACCGGAAGTTCGGGCGCTCGCCTCTCGGGTATCATAGAATATCTCGAGGACGTCAGTAGGGAGGATCTCTCGTACATATTACTAGTAATTACTGTTCAAATATTTTATATTATAAACCTCGAATAAAATATAAAAATATATAGTTACTGAAATAATAATAATTTATTAATTAAATTCAATCGATAAATATACAGGGTTATTTGTAACGACCCAGCAACCTCGCAAGACTAGATAGCTAACACCATAAGCAACAACTTCTGTTCTATACGACTTTTGATAATTTGTTAGATTTTATTTTCATACAAAAATAAGTATTAATTTAATTTCCCGCTTGAACGTTTATAAATCTACGCGCATCGCTAAGATCGACGCATCGTCGTGTCGTCTGTTCGTTTATGAATGAAATATAGACCTACAAATGTCACTACAGTACGACAAAAACTTGTAAAAAATTTTTTTTATGTTTTGAGTTATGTCCGATATCGTAGAACAAAAGTTGTAGCTTATGGTGTTAGCTATCTAGTCCTGCGAGGTTGCTGGGTCGTTACAAATAAGCCTGTATATGGAGCAAAAGCATAATACAAGTCGGTATCACCCTCAATTAGATGTCGCACCTCAAATAGTAACGCCAGTTTCACGAGGCCAACGCAATGGAAATTTAGTAAGTATTCGATTTTATATTTTCTCGATCCTCAGGTTCTACAATCACCCGAAGACTTCCCGCTGGAAGTCAAGGTACACCTGGAGTTGGTGGAGCGCTGCCTGTTCGCGCACACCGGCACCGAGCAGCTGGACATGGCGTGCGACCTGCTGGCCACCATCCTCAAGGAGACGTCAGTGCCCTCCGCGCGTCCCGGCGTATCGCCACGCCCGACGGCCCCTGTAGGCGCGCGTGTCCACAGCGACGGCGGCGCGGCGGCGGCGGCGCTGGTGCGGCGCTGCGCGGAGCTGGAGCGGCTGGTGGCGGGCAGCGGGCGGCTGGCGTGGCGCGGCGTGCGCGTGCCGCCCTGCGCGCTGCGCGGCCTCAACCGCGACGAGCAGCACGCGCGCCTGCTGCTCGCCCGCGTGGCGCGCGGCCTGGCCGCCGGGTGAGCGTGCACTCACTTCGGGGACATTCGTGTTCTTTAAAATATATTTAGTGTTAGCGGAACATCTTACTTGGTGGTAGAGCTTTGTGCAAGCTCGTCTGGGTAGGTACCACCCACTCATCAGATATTCTACCGCAAAACAGCAGTACTTTGTATTGTTGTGTTCCGGTTTGAAGGGTGAGTGAGCCAGTGTAATTACAGGCACAAGGGACATAACATCTTAGTTCCCAAGGTTGGTGGCGCATTGGCGATGTAAGTGATGGTTAACATTTCTTACAATGCCATTGTCTATGGGCGTTGGTGACCACTTACCATCAGGTGGCCCATATGCTCGTCCGCCAACCTATACAATAAAAAAAAAAAAAAACTTATCTATAATGTTTTCTTTAAATACGCAAAAACCTTGTCAGAGGAAGGTCATATTTTTGAGAGTTCTCGTTCATATATATTGATACGAATAGTGAGCCAGATGTCTGTAAAATGAATCTCGTTACTTTTTTTGGATTATCTAACTATAGAACATAAATGTAGAATAGTTAAAATGAATATAATTTGTTAAATTTTTTAAACCGTATTCCTCGAATTGTTTATTCGTATTATTACATGAGTTTTCCTAACGCTAAAGAAAATATTTTTAAATATTTCTTAATTACATAATATTAATAAATAATAATGATGGTCCTCCTGACCGATTTCGGCCACGGTGGCCAATCTCATGGGACGGCAATCCGACACAACCGGAAAGAGTTCAGGCGCAGGACCAACGGCTTTACGTGCATTCCGAGGCACGGGAACACCCTTCCAACTTCCACTCTCCGGGCTGCTACTGAGAATTTTCGACAGAAAATCTCAATAACATTTTATTGGCCCGACCTGGAATTTGAACCCAGGACCACCATGTCTGCGGCCTTACATGTAGCCACTAGACCAATGAGGCAGATAACATAATAATATTTAGTTGTATCTATTTTCAGCGAGGAAAAACCAACGCAACAGGACTGGGAAAGTCTCCTCAAGGACATGCTAGAGCTCCAAGCTACTCTTTTCGATTGCGTCACGAAAGAACAGTGCTACGAGGTAAATCGAGATATTCGATTGACGTATTTCTAATGTCATGACGATGAACTGAGAAGTCCACTTGAAAAAATCTAAATATTCGAGATAATGGTTCAAGTACCGGTCCCCACATCTACACATCACAGATCTACGCGTCTTCTTTACTGACTTCGGGCGACGCCGCCAGCATCCGTCTGTCGGCCACCGTGCTCACCGTATCGCCGCTGGCGCCGCCCGCACAGGCCGGTCAGCCCGCACACGCCGGTCAGGCCGCACAGGCCGGTCAGCCCGCACAGGCCGGTCAGCCCGCACAGGCCGGTCAGCCCGCACACGCCGCACAGCCCGCGAGTTACAGGATAGACTACAAGCGTAGCGTCGAACAGGTTTTGAGCGCTGCCAGGGAATATTTCAACTCTGCGTCGTCTCTCACTGATCCAGCGTTGGAGACAGCCAGGTAAGTTAATGCAATCATACAATCTAATTTTTATTTTGTACTTGATGTTCCTATCGTTTATGGAATTTCAAAGTAGTAATTATAAAAATAAAAACAAAACATTTGAAGACCTGATAAACAGAAAAAAAAGTAAAAAATGGCTTTAACAGTGCGGACGCACCGTTAACATAGACAAATGCATTTTCAGATGCTGCCTGCTCTTGATCGAAGATGGAAATAAGGAAATAGAACAAGAAATAGATCTAATATCCGCTCTTCCTATTCTGAGTTCCTTCAACTTGACCATACTACCCATTCAAGGTATCGAGATTCACTAGACATATGAATAATTAAAGATAAAAAAAATATTCAGTAAATTACCTCAGGTCAGAACCATAAAAATATACTCTGTGTCATTTTTTTTCTCAAGTAATATAATATTTTTTCGTGATTTAGCTCGAAGGTCAGCGTTTCCTTTCTAAGGTCGCTCGCGTCGAAAATGTTTGGAAGGTTTCTGGGATTCTGTTCATCACCCCACGTATAAAGGTTTATCTACTAGTCCCGTATAATAGATAGAGATATCATATTTATCTCCTCAGTCGAGTCCGACCCTTCCCTAGGAGTACAATAGTAGTACATATCTAACGACATTTCGGCTCATAAGATAACTCATCCACTAAACCGACGTCGTCCTCCCAGTTCGCCTGTGCGAGGACAAGATGAAATTGATAGAAGACTGCCTGAAGTCCGACCCGAACGCGTACCTGGCGAGCCACAAGCTGCTCACGCTGGCGAAGCTGCTCAGGATCGGCGGCGAGGACGAGCGCAGCCGGGAGGGCGCGGTGCTGATGGCGGTGTGCGCGCGCGCGCTGGCGGCGGGCGCGGCGGGGGGCGGCGCGGCGGGCGCGGCGGCGCGCCGCCTGGCCGCGCTGCGCCACGCGCCCGCCGCCGCGCTGCTGGCGCGCGCCGCCCGCCACGCGCACGCGCACGCCGACGCGCCCGAGCGCGCCCGCCTGCTGGCCGCCGCCGCCGCGCACGCCGTGCCCGCCGCGCTGCACGACATCGTCCGCGCCAGGTGCGGGCGCCGCCGTCCACGCTCGTGCTCCACGTCCGCGCTCCCCGTTCTCGCAGAACTTTCATTTCGGATATGTCGATTGCAGGATGAACCTGGAGTTGGAAAGCTTGCGACGGATGGGCGAGGCGTTGACGGACAACCGTCGTCTCGACGCGCGCTGGCCGTCCACCGAGGATGAGTTCGCGGATGCCGTCACTACGGTACGGATTAACTCGCGGCACGATAAGAAGACACGTAGAAGCTCCGGGATTATAGAATCAAAATATACTTCATTCGAGTGCGAGTACTCTCGAATCGTCCTCTTACAGGATGAAAGTTAATGTAAAGATACTACAAGTTCGGAATGTAGATGCTACCGAGAAGAACCCGCAAGAGACTCAGTAGTTTTTCTTGTTATGTAACCGCATGTGTAGCAAAATAGTTGTAACTATTTCTAACTAAATCATTGTTATACAACATTTTATTAGAATATTCTGTGACGCAACCATAAGTACTCCTACGTCACTAAAACATCCCGTGTGGAGTCTTTAGCTTAAAGATTAATAAAAAACGTAAAAAAGATTATAAATAGCCCGAAAATATTTTTTTCTGTTTCTAGCCAATCATAGAACGGAAAGATTTATTGTCGCCAACACAGTCCGAGAAAAAAGTCCCGATACTCGACTTCCTGTTAGACACAGTCAAGAATAAGTTCGATCCGAGGTTAGTTTTCATGATAAGTAATTAGAGAGCATGAGTAGGTACCGTTCACTCAACACATATTCTGCATGCGAACAGTATTGCTGTTTGGATGTAGACTCAGTAATTTTTGTGTTACAAACAATCAACAAAATGCACAAGAAATATATAAGACAAATAAAATCCTGTTGTCATATTACAGTCATGTATTAAAATCGCTCAGTAAACTATTTATCTGATTGTTATATATATTCTGTTACAACAACGTAGTGGCGGCAAACCGGTATCGTCGACACCGGACGCGACGGAGCGCACCGTCCACTGTCAAGAGTTCTATCACTCGCTGTACCCGGAACACGACGTCTCCGACGGCCACTACCGCTACGACCGATTCTCCATCCCGGACGACCTCGACGGGGACTCGAGCATCGGGCGGGCGGTGCACAAGTGGTTCTACCTACAGAGCGCGATGGAGGAGGGCGCGAGGGGCGAGCTGGACTCCGACGGTGAGCGGCGGCGCCGGTCGCGGCCGACCCCGCAGCGTAGGTCGGGAGATGATACGGCCCCCCTTGCAGTGACGCAGAAGTGCGCGGAGGAGCTGCTGGCCGGGGACACGGCGCTGGGCGTGGCGGCGGCGCTGCGCGCGCGCGGCGGGCTGCGCGCGGCGGGCGGGCGCGCCGCCGTGTGCGCCGCGCTGTACGCCGCGCTCGTGGCCGCGCACGCGCCCCACGCCTACCTGGCCGCGCCGCCGCAAGTACGCCTCGACCGATTCCGAATGCCATGTCGTAATTTAGTAATGTTAGAGTCGTTTCGACGAAAACGGTAACGAAAAATTAACCAATAATAATCAGAGTGATTTTAATCATAAATCATAAGCTGCAGGACAAAATATTAGTAATATAGTTATGGTTTAACTTAATTGTATTAAAACGCATATTTTGATTCGTATTATAATAGACACAATCGCTTGAAGCGAGCGATCGGTTACTAAATAATGTATTCGAATGATGTCGACAATTTAATGCTCTAAATAATTTCTTATACCAAAAAATATAACCTGTAATTACTTATAGTTGGCTCATATGACGTTGAAACAAAAAAATGCATCCGAGGAGCAAATGGAGATCGTTCGGCAATGTATCGATAAGCTGAGCGGAATGGGAGAGGTGGAGAAGATCCGGTCGCTGGGACTCCCCGTTAACGGACTACTGTTCAATGCGGACAAGGACTACCGCCAGGAGATCATCTATCGCCTTGCCGAGTAAGTACAGGCTTCTCACTGGATGCAAGTTATGCCCGAATTTTAGTATCTTTACATTTTACTTTTCTTAACTGCACAATCTTATTATTGATTGTCGATAGTTAATTAATTCATCTATTGGAGCTATAATTTTATTGGATGGTCTAAAAGCAAGTTTGTGGTGCCTACTTATTAAGTCGGTGTAAAAGGTTGTTTGGCTTGAAGTTTGGTTCAACAAGGTATCAAAATTCGATATCAAATATGACATATTTTATTCACTAGCTAAATTTACTTTTTTTTTTGATAATAATATATCTCAAAGTTTTAAATTAAAAAAACAATAAAGGAACTGCCGAAACCCGGGATTGAACCGGGGACCTTTAGATCTTCAGTCTAACGCTCTCCCAACTGAGCTATTTCGGCTACATTATGATCATTGAAATTAACTATCAGTATATGTTATGTTCATATAATTGTAATTTATTATCTTTATATTTATTATAAAACACTGTTTCTGTAACTTAATATGCGCATGCGATTTTATATTCTTAAACCTTATTTCGTCTATTCAAATTTAAAAAAAAATTGGTAATGTTTACATACATACATTACATATTAATATATTCAAACTAGGTATGTATATAGATAGAAATAAAATAATCGAATTAAGGTATAACGTTTGACTATAAATTTAAAATGAATAAAGTTACCAATTTACTTTGAATAACTAGTTTCCCAAAAAAAGTATGGACAATGTTGCATTCGCACAAAGGCGACGTAATGACAATCAAAGATAACCTCGGTATGAGTGGCACAGTTTTAGAGATAAGGATGACCACGTGTATACGTCGCGAAAATCAAGAGCAGTGCAATTACACGATACTTTTTGTTTAAGATAATAACTGATTAATGTCAATATGAAAATTCATAGTTTTTATATTATGGAAGATTTTCTTATATATGAAAAAAATGTTGTAACTCTTTTAATTTTAAAATAATTATTTTATATTATATTTATATATTTTTATATATATATGTATATATATATACATATATATATAAAAATAAATAAAGATATATACACATATAATAACAATTTGTTATCATAGTTATTTTTTCCGGCGAACGAAATTAAAGTTTTTGGCGTTTGAATTGAATAATAAGAGAACAAATAATTTTTGAATATCTATAGAATATTAAAAAATAACTTATGCCGAAACCCGGGATTGAACCGGGGACCTTTAGATCTTCAGTCTAACGCTCTCCCAACTGAGCTATTTCGGCGGTATTAAGTCTTGTGAATTACACTATTGATTTAAAAGTAAAAAGTACCTTTGATAATATTAAAAAAGAATGAGATATTATTCTTACAGTCCGGAAGTAAAAATACCTTTTTTTAAAAGAATACACTAATAAGTATATGACTTTATAATCAACAAACAACAATACGATTAACTCGTTTAAATGCTTGAAAAAACCAACTAAAACGACAAATGGCCCTTGACAAATTTCATCTTGACAATATTCATCTTCAGTGACGGGCGATGACGTTCAATTTTTTAATATATTCTAGCACAATTAATTGATACATTCGGTCAAAGCTTGTTAAGACTATTATAATTTAGTTTTTCCGTCGGTACCAGTTTGATATTTTCTGTATATATCTTCTGTACAGACAGAAAATATTAAACTAAGTATAAAAGTCATGCTTATCCTTCATAGAATCTCTTCAAGTATGTCCGATGAGGGAAAACAATTAGATAAAAAATAAACATACAAATAAATTTAAATAACTATGTACAATTAGAAATTTAGTGACACCAAGAATAATGTCGCGGTAAAAACACAACATACAAGCACACACATATTGTATAAACGTCTTATTAAACTTGTAATAAACGATATTGAAATCGAAGAATAAAGAATTCATTTACGGAGTTGGAACAATCCTGCCTGCACAAGGCTATGCGCGAGCTCGTCTGGGTAGGTTAGGTCAGTCCACTCATCATTTATTCTGTTTGCCAGTTCGTAGTAAACAATACATAATATTGTTGTGTTCCGGTTTGAAGCGTGAGTGAGCCAGTGTAACTATAAGCGCAAAGGACATTACATCTTTGTTCCCAAGGTTTGTGGTGCATTGACGATGTAAGGGATGGGTAATATTTCGACACCTCCTACGTATAATATCGTAATTGTATTTAATCAACTTTACAGTATCGCAATTCAAAGGTATGCAAGCAGATAGTGAAGTCAAATAAGCTCATTTAGGAACCAAAATTGGCATACAGGTATATTTTTAGGAGCGGGATATTATCACCGAAGAGGTTTCTTGAAATTTTTGCTAGAATTTCTTAAAAGTCACATACGGTTTTAGTATTTGAAAATCTAAAAATGTCATTTTCGTAATTTTGACAGTTACGATAATATACGTAGGAGGTATCGATTTCTTACAGAGCGAATGTCTATGGGAGGCGGTCACCACTTACTAACTGATAGACCACCCGTCATATGCCAATCTGTCTACTTATTCTAAATATATAATTTCGAATAATTAAAATTAGGATCCATTTTTACTTACGAAATAATAATAATTTAGATTTACTTTAAGAACTTCAAAAAAAAGGACAGCGTTCAAAATACGTTACGTTCCCTGTCGTGGTATGGATACTGCACGAGGTATGTGAAGTGTCATACCTCTAATCCCATTATACATTTTTACCATTATTTTTTATCCTAAGTTTCTAATTTACCATTATTTTTTTTCCTAAGTTACGGTTTATAAAAAATAGCAACGGCTCACAAGTGGTATTGCGAAATACGTAATAACGATGCGCTCGAACACGCTCGCAGGTCGGGCGGCGCCGAGCGGGTGCGGCTGTCGTGCGCGCTGGCCGACAAGTACGGGCTGGACGCGCTGGACGTGTGGCTGGGCGCCGCGCGCGCCGCGCCCGCCGCCGCGCCGCCCGCGCCCGCCGCGCCGCACGCCGCCCGCCGGTGACGCAGCTTCGATGCATTGCATCCATGTTGACGATCGAATATTCGTTACTAACGTGTTTCGTCGTTCAGGATTCGCGAGGAGCTGTGGCCAGTGATCCAGGGCACCGACTCCGGCGCCCTGCTCAACTTCTTCACGACGCTGAGGAACGTCGACGACAAGACGCCGATGTCCGGACTCACCGCCGCCGAGCATATCAAACTCTTGAAGAAGGCTAGAGCCGCCTCGCAAGGTGCCATTTCGTAGGCGTTTCGACATTTCTTAGAATAATCTTTATTAATTATATTTTTAAAAAGATAACAAAGCAGTGCAGGCTATCTAAATAAACTCGAAGGTAAATGAAATACTTATGAAATCTATTTGTTATTATTTATAACTTTTGTTGCCGGCATATTCTATTTATTACGTATGGCAGGTTATTAGTGACGTAGTCAGCTCACGATCAGTTCGACGACCACATTCTACAGAAAAACATTATAATAAGTAAATTATGTGTATAGTTATTTCAAGCTACAAGTAACGGTTATGTTTAATTATTCGTTTTGACACTATTATTTACAGATTTAGACTACAAGTTGCTGCTGGATCAGCCCTCAGCGGATCAGTTTACGGGACATATTCTGAGCATAATAAAGCCAGAGAACGTTGGCCTGCTGATGAAGTTTCTGCGCACCCTGCCGCCGGCCTTCAAACTGCCGCTGTCCGTAAACTCGCTCTTCACGATGTGGCTCACGAAGTACTTCTTCAGCGTACGTACTACACATATTATACTAATAGATATAATCATCAGATACAGTGCCGGTCTTAGGGCCACTGACACCCCGGGCAACACAAAATTTGGCGCCCACTAAGAAATCATGATTGAGCTAACTTTTTTTTCCTTCTTTTCTAGACATAACGAAGTGGATATAGAAAGTTTTGAAGCTTTTTCATGCTTTTGCTCAGTAAAATTTTACTATTTGGGCCTTTTTCTTTTGACCTCGGCGCCCAATCAAATTTGGCACCCCGGGCCTTCGCCTCATCCTGCCCCCCCCTTAACGCCGGCACTGATCAGATAAAACGTAAAAGACCAAAACTTTGAGTACAAATAATATGGTGTTTTATACTTGTGTGTGATGAGCTCATAATACTGTCAGGCGGGGGCTTCTGGCGCCAGCAAGAAGTGGATGCAGCAGTGGCGGCAGTGCGCCAGCTACTTCACCAAGCTGCCCAAGGACGAGCTGCTGCAGTTCGTGGCGGCCACGTGCTTCACGAGCGAGGCGCTGCTGCGGTGAGCACCAGCACTCGCACTGCTCGTGTATCCCGATTATTCACTAACATTTTTAATTTATATTATATGTTCTTATAATTACTTATGTAAATATCGCTAGCAAAATAAAATTAAAAAACCTGCAGCGGGTTACCGTCGAGGAATAAAATGTGATGTTAACTATAAGTAAACCGCCGTAAGCTGGAACTTCGGACGGTCTGCGGGTTGCGGGTGGGAGCGCGTTTCACCAATTAGACATAAAAGCTAGGCTTCGCGTGCGTATTTGACTGAGTGCCTGCTACACACGGTATTACTAAACGTATCAAATTTAAAAGACAAGAGCTTCGATGATATTTTCCACCGTTTATTTATTATTGAATTATCGCAAGATTAATTTAAAAAATAGTAATGACGTATTGAAACACGTTTAATAAATAGTTATATATTTGTTTTTAAGATATGTGTGTTAGCTGTATAAAAATATAAAAAGGTCTGTTTATTCGTATGGTTAGTTAAATCTCTAATTGTAAGCTCCATCTGGAGGTCCAAGCTTACGGCGGCTTGGCCAGATAACTTCTACGTTTTCATTTACTTATTTATTAGTGCTTATTACATAAGCTCACTTATATTTTTTGTTAAAAAATACAAGGTAATACAACTTACATTTTCGATTAGAGAAGTGATATTCTCTAACTAAATAGAGTTTTTCAAAATGACTATTTTCCCACAGAGTGCCGGCGGCTACGCGTAACCTCATGATAATGCAAGCTGTGGACTACTGCCAACAAGAACAAGAAAATGATTTTAAAATTAGTAAAACGTAAGTCGGTGTATTTCGTTTTTTTTTACGTAGGTAGGCGGACTTTTTTTTTCGCTTGAAAATCACCTTGGCGCGTTTCCCCCACGTGAAGTGGGGGGGTATGTGGGGCTCCCCGGCACTGAAGGCGCCGGAATACCCACTAAAAAACCAGCGAGACCCTCTCCGTCTGGTCGGGGGGCGCTACGGGATCGCTTGCGCATGCTACCGTGACGCTCCGACGGTCGGCCCGCCTATGCGGGCCTCCATTTCTAAGGGGGTTCCCGGATACAGGGACCCTTAGCCCCGGTGGCTATTAAGGTAGGGGGAGAAGGTGCGCATAGATCCTATGCCTCCTCCCCGGTCTTTTTTGACGGATCGAATCAGCAGAGGCATTTTCCTCGCGCTGCCGCTCCGACAACCGCTACCGGCCGCGCGGCCTCCTTCTGCGACATGAAACTCTCGCAGAAGGAGATGTAGGTAGGCGGACTGGCGAATTAACAATCTGATGGTAAGTGCTCCCCACTTTTAGACATTGGCGCTGTACGACTCGTACCCGCGCGCCATCAACCTTGGGAAGTAAGATGTTATGTCTCTCGTGCCTGTAGTTCCAATGACTAACAGGGTGAGTTAGTCATTGAAACCAACTGGAACACAGCAATTCCAAGTATTGCTATTTTGTAGAATACGTGGCCAATGACCTGCTCAGGCGGGGCGGCTTGCATAAAGCCCTACCAAGTAAATCGTATTTACGTGTCGCTTAAAATTAGTACATTATCGTAAAATTCTTTATTTATATCAGAAAGGCCGACAAATAAGCTATCTAATGTCAGGTGGGCTCTTCGACCCCTAGAGTTTTTTCGATAAGTTGAACATCAATACCATTGTTATCATTATTATTATATAGCTACTCGTAATGTTCCCACAGCGAACAGTCGTGGGCGCAGGTGGGTCAGGAGCTGAGCCGCTGGGGGCGTTTCCTGGAGAACTACCACTCAGACAGCGTGCAGGCAATCGTCGCCGCCAGCGAGCTGCCCCGTGACCAAGTTTGGCCGTAAGTTGTCTACCAGCAACGATCACAATCGCTTTGACGTCTGTCTGTTATGCGACTGTTTAATTTTTAGGAAAAAAGATAAATAAATAATAGTAAGTTGTCCCCTTCATCCACATACAGCCCAAATTTACAATGCTCGACGTATAACTCATTTTTGACTCCGTTCATGTGCAATGTGTTCTGTCGGTTCTATTACCCCACGGGCTCATGCGATTTTTAAAGCGGAATAAAACATAAAGAAAATTTTTTATATTTGAGGGTAGAATAATTTGTTTATATAGTTTTAGCCGATCGCTTCAAAGGCACCGGATCATCTAGGCTCAGCGATTAGAAATATTGTATAGTCTCACTATATATTCCAAGCGTTCGGCTACTCCCTTCCCCCAGCGACCTAGAAATGAGTCACGGCGACACGGAGAAGGTGGTCGACGCACTGGCTCAGCTCGTGCTGCGCGGCGGGCTGCGCCCCGCGCATCTCGGCTCGCTGCTGCAGCTGCTGCGGGTGCCGGCCGAGACGAATCACGTGTTCCAGCGGCTGCTCGACTCCTGCGAAGACAGTCCGGAGTGAGTTCGCTCGCGCTACCGCCCGGCGGTCGGAGACCGGACGACCGGCGGCTCGACCGAGGGCACGTCATAGAGATGTAACGTAAAGTAGTCGATAGTGCAAATCGAATACCGACACGAGCGCGCTCCCTGCCCGCAGCGGGCTGGCGGCGCTGGCGGCGCGCGTGGCGCAGTGGGCGCGCGCGGGCGCGGCGCTGCCGGAGCGCGCGGTGCGGCGCGCGGCGGAGGCGGCGGCGCGGCTGGGCCTGGCGCCGCAGCAGCAGCTGGGCCTGCTGGCGCTGGCGCCCGTCGCCGCGCCCGCCGCGCCCGCCGCCGACCTGCGCCGGCTGGCGCTCTCCGCGCTGCAGCTGTTCCGCGCCGAGTGGCCCGCCTCCGCCTGCGCGCGCCTCACCGGTCAGTGCCGAGTCGACGATGCTAGTAGTAGTCTCCCGGACGGCGGCCGACCTCGAGAGAGATGGGCCGACTGCGCAGGAGATACCGTAGTGCACGAGTGTGTGCGCAAACGGGTGCACTCCCTATTCCCTCGCTCTTATGACCCTATGGGACGGCAGTCCGACGCGACCGGAAAGAGTTCAGGTGCAGGACCGTTGGCTTTAAGTGCTTCACGAGTGATCGTACACACTTCCGACTCCCAGACTACGATTTCGACAGAAAGATTTTCTGTAACATTTCATTAGCCCGACCTAGGATTACAGATTCGACGAGTGCCGGGTTACAGATTAAACAAACATCTTTCCCACCGGTTACTCACTTTATACGCTCGTATTGTATGATGTTTGAAGACGAATTAACCTTTCTGATTATATTAAAATTCACATTACGAGGTGCAAAGCGATGTATGATCGATCGATGCTTGACCGTGAAATTCTACACTATTCCTATTAACGTGTGCCGCGTCCCATCGTGTGCTCGATCGAATTGACGGGTAATATGTTAGTATCGCTTCAATAAAAACTAAAACCCGAAAAGCGAAGTAGAACACCGATATGTCATTTATTGGATTACTAATAAAACATGCTATTTGAAGGTTTTTTTTTTATGGTATAAATTAGTGGACGAGCATGTGGGCCACCTGATGGTAAGTGGTCACCAACGCCCATAGACAGTGGTTTGTATATTTCTTAAAAAAAAAAAACAACATCACCACTGCGCCACCAACCTTGGGAACTAAGATGTTATGTCCCTTGTGCCTGTAATTACACTGGCTCACTCGCCCTTCAAATCGGAACACAACAACACAAAGTACTGCTGTTTTGCGGTAGAATATCTGATGAGTGGGTGGTACCTACCCAGGCGAGCTTGCACAAAGCTCTACCACCGAGTAATATTTGAAGGTATTTATGTTTAACTTTACAGAGGAGAGTTTGTTGACGCCGGAAGGTCGATACGAAGCCTACAACGAATTAGTGAATTTGTGCGACAGCTGGCAGCGCAAGAAGGCGCTGGTCGACGTGCTCGCGTGCTGGCCACCTACGCACAGGTTGTTGTTGATAGAGATGGCAAAAGTCGATATTCACGATATCTTCACAAATATGTATCTTATGTATAAGTTTGATCCGCTATGACTACTTTACAGGATAACACTGTCTTATACAGGCTGTCTTTTTGATCTACAAGTAAGCTTATACGTAGGTCCGAACTTAGAAATCCAGGGCCCCTAGCCACATTGTCATTTAAGACCGACCCCCCCCCCCATCCAAAGCGGTTACAGTAAAATTAAATTATTTTTGGCTGGGTAGGGCCCCTAGACACAAATCCAAGGCTGCCGGCATATGGCGATAGATGGGGAAGTTTTTCCTGTTTCCTATTTTATATGAAAAATGGAAAGAAATGCCAAGAATAATTGACAACGTTCGGTTTGTAGCAGGCTTAGGGAACCTCATTTGGATTTTATTCTATGGATGTTTCTGAGAGATAAATACGGTTTCGTTCAACAAGTATTTAGTGCGTACCTAACTAAAACAAATATGTTTTTCCCAGCGATGGTCGCAGCCTGCACTGCGACTACTTGTACAGACTGCTGTCTCAGAACGCGGATGTGAAGGAGAGCTTGGTGCTTATTAAGCTGTTGTTGACACGACCCTTGCTTGTAGATGAGGTAAATAATAGCATGGTAGTAAAAATATTTTTTTACAGATAATTATGGATTATTTTTCTTATACAATTGGATTTTTATTTTACTTGGACTTTTTTTAAATTAAGCTAGGAATAACTTGTTATTCCCATTATAGTAATATATATTAAATATTATAAACTTTTTGCCATAAATCAATGGCATTTCTTAATATATATACGAATATTTTTTAAAGTAGACTACAGTAAATTATACATTCCAATTCCATACGTTTGTTTGTTTCATAGGAAATCAAGTGGCTAACTGAAAACGCAGAAAGCAAGTCGCTCATTAATACCATTTGGGTGCTGTTACTTAGCAAGTGTGAAACTTCTGAAGATCTTTTACGCAATTTTGTCTTAGAGCACAAGGCAAGTATGCATTATGTAAAAAGTTTTAATACATAATGAGACGAGTTGTGTGACGAATGTTTAGTCGGCTAATAATACTGCGACGTTAAGCTACGGTTAGACATTTGCAATCATACTTTTACTAGCATACATACGAATAGAACATCATCGCAAAGGAATTTCATTATGGTATTTCGACATATCTTGGCGCCTGACAATTTTAAAACGAATGAACATTGATCACTTATTTGTTTTTATTTTATTATTTTTAGGAATCAATCAAAAAACAAGAAGTTGAAGATGATTTGGTTAAAGAGATATTGGATCAAGGAATGTTTATTAAATTGGTATCTACTCCGTTGTACTCGTCCATTATTAACTATATAATGAACGCTGAAGCCTGTTGTGTGGACGCGTCAAATACTTACACTATCCAGTGGGCGACCACTGAACTAATGACGGCAAACTATTTAGCTGAGGCCGGACATCTACAACTTTTATCCGTCGGTGTTCCGTCTGTGCTTCGTGGGTTCTCCCAAGCAGTAATATATTGCAACAAAATGCGTTAATAATAAAATATAAATATATAAAGGTGACTAGGTGTATTATAACTATCTGGTAAATATGGAATATAAGTTATTAAATTATTTATCAACAGGATAAGTTTTTTATTTACTTTGTCGACCCAATTTATCATTGTAATTAGTTTTAATTTTTTTTTTATTGTTTTTAGTTTTAATTAAATCTACACGTAAAATAGTTATTCTATTAAAATATATATAACAAATATTAGTTACTATTACCAAATACAAGACCTGAGGTTTGTAAGAGACTTCTTTCTGACAACGATAGAGAACGATTGTGATTGTATCGAATTGAATAGTTCGTCTTATGTAGAAAAATACTTGCCAGACTTTACAGTCAATTATTACACTAAATGCTTCAGTAGCCGACATCTCATTTGTATATATGCAATACTGCCTCTCCAATTTATTCAAAATGAAGGAACTTTAAAACTAATAGAGAGCATCAATGTACGCATAGTATTAAATAAGTGTACAAAAATATAATTATGATCAAACATAAATGAAGTTTTACTATTTCCCTCAAAATATTATTCAGCTCTTTTAGTAATAGTATTGATTTTCTTATTATTTAGGATGTAAGTGTAACATTAAATATAAATGTTAAAGTTACATTTCCGTGTATTTGGATTTCAATAACTTAGTATTTACGTAGATAACTGAATACGTTCTGGAATAGTGCAAAATACACTATTAATTTTTAAAATCTTTAAATTTTGAAATTAATTTTGAGACAATGTGCATTGTGACTGAATAATTATATCTATAATTAAGATATTTTCGTGCAAGTGCAACACAGAACACTACTTGACGTTTAATTTGAATATTTGACAAATGACAATTGTGTTAAATTTTGAGGTTACATTATACAAAGTATCAATAGATCATTATTTATGCTAAAGAAAACATAAGTACAAAATGCTTAGTGCAATAAGAAATAGCTTAAAAGTGTCAATAAATAATGTAGTGCGTTCTTTTCAAACATCTGCGCCTGTGGCGACTGAAAAATTTGATCATAAACGGATTCCCGCTGACGATGAAGGTGTTCAAGGAGAAAAAATTATAGATCTGGATACAGTCCTAAAAGCGTACGGCTTACCACTGAGTTTTAAATTAACAAATACATCATCGTTTCAATATAATTCAAAACATCTCACTCTCTCAAATTGCTATTATAACAATATAGAATAATGTTGTCTATTTTCAGAAAACAAGAGTTGTTCCCTACAGCTGAATCAGACAACCTTTTATTTGATGGTATGCCATATAAAGATCTCTCAGTGTGTAACATCAGAGTGAGTCACAACAATACAATTTTCACTATGACAGATGCTAATGGTGTAGTTAAGCTAATCAGGTCCTGTGGTATAGAGGGATTTAAAAATACTAAAAAAGGAACAAACATCGCAGCTCAAACTACTGCTATAAATTTAGCCATAGTAAGTATTAGAATTTAATTTTAGGTAATACTTCTTTAACATACATTACATAAGTACTTAACTATTCTATGTTTTTTAATTACCAGAAAGCTGTTGATCGTGGAATAAGAACTATAAGGGTGAGAGTGAGAGGATTAGGACCCGGGCGATTGGTAAGCTTTACTGAAAGAAATCGTAATATAGTATTTAAACCTTATATTGGTGACAATACTATATATATATTTTCTTAGTTTTACAAAACTACATTAAATTTATAATTTTATAATTGTATACATATTTAAATAGATTTTATAAAATTAATTTATATTTTCAGTCAGCAGTAAAAGGTTTACAAATGGGGGGTTTACAAATAGTATCTGTAACAGACAACACCCGTGTATCATGGAATCCACCAAGACCAAGAAAAGCCAAAAGATTATAAATTATTATAAAATATGTTTGTAATTAGTATCTTAGTATAAAATAAAGAAATTATTAATTATAATGTTTATTTCTTATAAACTATTTCATTTATACATAACATTTTACAATAATAGAAAACTAAAATCCATATTTTGATTGTGTTTGCCTCTTTGTCATTCTATTGTTGGCCCACTGGTTCTGTAGCTCTGATTCATTAGCTTTAGCCTAAAATAAAAAATTATATATCAAGTCTAATTCTATAGTAAACTATATAGGAATGGAATTAATTTTTTTTTTTATAATTTAGAATGTTTTGTTCGAACCTATGTATTTTACCACTAAAGTGACCTTACTTATTCTAACTGATAATTTCTCAATGATTGATTACTGAAAGTTTATAAAAATGATTACTAATTCATACTATGACAATTGAATGGTTTTGTAAATAAATGTGTACATTACACAAAAATTAAAAATAATAATACAAAAATTAAAAACAAGTATATAGAGCAATAAGTATATGATTTAGAAGTAATTTACTTAATAGAAAAATTGATTTAATCCTTTTAAACAATGCAGTGTTTTTTTTAGAATGTCAAATAAAGACAGTAAGGTTAATTAAAGTCTAACTAAACACTGGCTATCTCAGTATAATAAATAAAGTGTGAACCTGGTGAGCTAAATATGTGATTTGATGTTTCCTTCGCTGTTGATGTGTAGGTTCGTTGCCACGTTTCTTGCTTACTGATTGGCGCTTACTGGTATCTTCCATGAGTCCTTTCATGAGCAACTCACGTGCTTCATTCAGGACTTCTTGTTGGTTCACATCTACTATTTGTATATCTTCTCTCTTACGTTTACCACGAGTCCCACATAATTTTAGAATCTATTTATAGATAAATTAATGATTATTATTCAATTACCAAAATTAAGTAATATTTACATTATTTTGATATTGAAATAGGATAAAAACAATTATTATTCTATCTATTATTTCTATAAATAATAATTTGAAATTCTATTTTTATAATCTAATAAGCATTCAATTTCAAATTATTATATCATAAATTATTTTAAGGATGCATCACAAGGATTTGATATATTGTATACTTACAGCTTCTTCGTCCAACATAGCTTCATTGTTAGCACTCACACCAGCATATTCAGTAGTTTCTATACTTTGTACATTTTCATATGGCTCTACACTATTAGTAACATCCAATTCCGGTTGTAATTCAACATGATCTTTCTTAAAATAAGACTCAATGTTTCTTGGCTGCTTTTTGACAGTTCCAATAGTTTCTTCTGCAATTAAAGGTGAATCTTCTACTGGAAAATCTACAACTGGTTTGTTAATTGAAAAAAAGTCGTTTTCTACTTCATCATTGTCACTCTCATCGGTGTACTCGGTGTTAAGGGATTTAGTGTCAACATTTGTTGTATTCGCAGGTGATTTCTTTTTTGCAGTAATTGTGTTTGGTTTCTGTGAAATTACGTTTGGAACCAAAGGTCTCTTTATTGTTATTGCGTTTCTTGGCTGAGGTAGCATGTTGAGGAGGCTGGATTTTTTCTAAAACCATAAGATTATTTTTTCACATAATGCTTAAAAACTAAATAACATAATTTTCAAATATATATTTTTTTTGTTTTAAAAACAATAGACATAATTATATTATGCAAATTTAAGATATCAAGGGTTACAACTGGCATACATTTTGAGTCTATGAAAAAATCAGCCAGACAATATTCAATGCTAACTTATATTGCATATCAATGCCATATTTCCAATTCATATTAAAGCATATAGGCACATTAAAATAACATTAAATACATGAAAGGAAAGTACAACAAAACAGAATTAATTATAATAAAAGTTATCACTATTGCTTATATTATATCAAATAATAATAAGAGAAATAAAATATCAATTTTGCTATGACATATAAAAATGTAATATTGCTTACTCCATTAGTTGCTCTTGTTTTTGAAGTTGATATCGGGGCATCCACATCTTTGAACTGAAGAAGAAAATTGTATTATTATAAGTGAATAAAAGATACTAGTTACTACAAGTTCAATAAATATACAAACATCATTTAGTGATGGTATTGTTATCCGAGATTTCGGTTTTAAGTCAGCCGTTAATTCTTTTTTATGAAGGAACTCGTCGTCTTCTTCCAATACAGCTTTCTTCTTACATGATGGTTGTGGAAGTTGAATAAAGAGACTGTGGTTTTCACTGGACTGTTGTTGATTATTTTGAATGATAGGATCCTCAACACAGGCATCTGATGAAAAAATTTTTATGATTTTAAATGTTATATTAAGATGTTAGTAGTATTAAAATAATATTCATTTACCATTTTCCTTTTTTATTTGTGTTTGTGTATTACTTTCATTTTCGTCGTCTTCGTACTCGCTGGAGTCGCTATTGTCATAAGCGACTAAAGCCATTCTGTCAAAAAGTAAATTTTCTTTGGAAATTTCTTAATCGCATTTACGAACAATTTTCTAAATACTTTTCTTAATAACAATAAATCATGAACAGATTCGTCAGATGTGTCAATATTTCAATAATAATCACAATAGACGTTTAAAGAATCGCATCTGTCACGACCGTGGTTTAGATCACCACAGATCGCAAAAAATAGTTTAATAATAGGTATAGATTATAAAAGCAAAGGCTGGAAAACATGCTACCCGACTAAAATATTTTTCCTCATAACACTTTAGTGATAACCCAGTGTTCATTCCTCGTACAAAAAATTAAACGTAATTTTTTTAATGATATGCTTATTATTGAGTGGGTTGTCAAAGACTTGGTCTTAGGATCATATATGAACTACGAAAAAAAGAATAATGGTTATTCTTTTTTTTTATCGCTTGAGAAAACACATTACGTGTTTCCCCCACGGGAACAGTGGGGGGGTATGTGGGGCTCGCCATATGTCCAGGGCGCCGAGTGCGCTCCAGTCATCGGAATACCCACTAAAAAACCAGTGGTACCCTTCCTGTCTTAACGGGGAGCGCCACGGAATCGCTTGCGCATGCTACCGTGATGCTCCGACGGCCGGCACGCCTTTGCGGGCATCAATTACGAACCATGTATCAACTTATAGTGCCCATAAATTTATCAACGTTTTGTAACATGTTTGACGAACCGGTTGGCGTTGCCTTTCGCGCCGCAGGTCGTGGGTTCGATTCCCACCTAGGACAAACATTTGTGTGCATGAACATCTGTCTGTTTGTCCTGAGTTTGGGTGTAATTATTTATAGTATAAGTATGTATTTACAAAAGGAAAGTAGTATATGTAGTATATCAGTTGTCTGGTGTCGATAGTACAAGCTTCGCTTAGTTTGGGATCAGATGGCCGTGTGTGAATTAGTGAATAATGTCCCAGGATATTATTATTATTAGGTTGTCATAGATTATCACATTGGCATTTGATGATTTGACTTGGCAGTTATTGTGAATTGACATCTGCCAGTGCCGACTGCCGTCTGCTAAATTTAGGAACAATCCGAAAAATCGTTTGGTACTAATATTACTCTTAGTTGTATTCTCACATTGGCTACATTCCTTTTGATACATAATAAATCTTAATTCTTAAGTAAGCAAAAATATTTTGGACTATCTTATGTTTTTATTAAGTGTCATGTAATATATGAAATTATTTTTTATTTGTTTACTATTGTTTAGGTTAAATGTTATACACTTATGAATAAGGCGTGTTTTATCAACTATTTTCAGGCCAGAATGCCTAAGAAATTTGCAGGCGAGAACAGTAAAGCAGTGGCTGCTCGACAACGAAAAGAAAATAGCAAGCAGGAAAAAGAGCAAAAAATTAAGAAAATAGTCGAGGATGCCGAGTGGGAAGATAACGATGATAAGCTAAAGAAAAAACAACAGAAAAAAGTTGGTCTATATTATTTTGTACATTGAACTGTTTATTGATTTATTTCATTAACTATTCAATCAATTATGACAGGAAGAACAAGAAAAGAAGCGTCTTGAGCAACTTCAGAAGAAAGCTGAAGCAAAGGCACTTCTGGAGAAGGAGATGGAGTCTTTGAAGGGTAAAGTCGCCCCTCCACCACCAAAAATTACCCGTGCACAAATTACACAGATGAAAGAAAGAACTGTCAAACCAGACCCAGAGAAGCCTCTTGTGAGTACAACTAAAAAATTCATATATATTCAATTAAGGTACTTGTTGACTGACGAAGCTGTAATTTGTTTAAAGTAAATACATAACGTTTTATACATATACTTCCTTTCCTGACTTATAATAGAAATATTTCTTATTAACAAGAAGGAACATTAAAAGCAAACAGTATAATTGTTATTCTAATTATTTTACAGCCATCCAAAGTTGTTGTGGAGGAACCCCCACTGGTGGAGAATCTCAATAGACTACAAATTGATGGTGATGTTGCCCAGTCTGTTGAGGAAGCTATCTCTATACTTAAGTAAGTTAAACTATAATACCTTTTCTTCTACACTATTCTAGACATCGGTGAAGAAATAATTTGTTCTCTTGCACACTTATTAAAAACTTGTTTTTGTCAAGTAACACTACTACATTTAATACATTTGAAGCAAGTATGGCTATTTTTATAATCTATTTAATATTTCAGTGATAAGACTGATGTAGACAAGCATCCTGAAAAGAGGTTAAAAGCTGCTTACACAGCATTTGAAGAAGTTACACTGCCAAGGTTGAAAGCAGAAAATCCAACTCTAAGACTATCACAACTAAAGCAGATGTTGAGGAAAGAGTGGTTGAAGTCTCCACAAAATCCTCTTAATCAATAAGTATAATGTATAGAGTGGGATAGAGAGACTGATGCCTTAATTCAGTTTAACTTGGCCTAGGGTTGAAATCAATTTCAATCAGTTGATTTTACTTTGTTTTTAATGTTGCAAATATGATTGCAATAAAAACCCACTGGATGTCTATATAATTTATTGTATAACTAGCATCTATAAATTAAAACAAAAACACATAAAATATTGTAAATATCTTAATTATGTTGTTTTATTTATTTTGGTTCATTGCTGTACTGCAAGGGAATACCTTTACGACCCTGTTCAGCTGATTTTACTTCTGTCTCACCAAGCTTTTGTTCTAGACCTTTCCATGATCGTTCTTGTAGATTTTTTCCTATGTTTTCTAACGCCCAATTCTGTTTTACTGCTAAATCCATGCTTCCTTCTTCAGCACTTTGTATTTTTGTTTCTCTTATATTGCCTGTTATAAGACTTACATCAGTGGCCTCCTTTACATGACTTATATCACAGTAATGTCTCTTTCCTGGCAGTAACTCATCATAGTCTGTTACATGATAGTTATAAAATGTTTCTCGGTTCGAATTCAATGCTAATTCTAATTCAAAAGGATATACTATGGGTTTGTAAAAATCTCTGTTGTTGTAAAGATCATTTTCTGGACAAGCTATCATCACATAAATATCAATCTGTAATAAAAAATATTAATATATTAATTTCATTTCGATAAACCATATAATATATTATACAAAATGAACATAATAATTACTTCTGGAAAATTTGCAAGTTTTGCAACATTTGGCTTTCCAACTGATATTATATAGCTTTTCTTTCCATTGACCTTGCATATCTGCTTCATCCTACTTATTATATCTTTAGTTTGATCCCCAGCCAGCTTACAAACCAAGATACCAATAACATTGGCATCTTTGCATTTTTCCACTAAGAAACGCCTTCTTTTAAACCATACAGTCTCTTCTAGGATATCAACAGTACTATTTTTTGGATCTAGTAAGTACCATTTGAGTGCTGTAAGAATAAATAGCAATGGAAAGTTGAACAATAAGCAAAAAAATTTTAATAAAGAATAATTATGATTACTGCACAAAAAAGCAATTACAAAAGAAAATTCTTTCATATAAAAGTACATTCTGCCTTAAGAATTTGGCAGAATGTAAAAAATTGTATGTTTAACAAACAATTTAAGTAATTTTATTAGCATCTCTTAAATTTGTCACAATTTAAAGAAGTTGACTAACTTGAAAAATTAATGTGAAGAAGTAAATAACATTTTTATTATTATTATTACTATTAACTCAGATTAAAGGAATAAAATAATCATAGGTAAATAAACTTCATAATTCAGTACAAATTAGTAACAAAGGAATTCAATACCTGGAATTGATACAGTAAAGTTGAATAAAGTCTGTCCTCTTGATCCAATATGGACGCATATACATTCTTTGAGAGTTCCCACAGAGATATACTCATCTTTTTTATTTTTGATTATTCTTCCTAAAGTTTTCTTATCTGATTCTTCAATTTGCACAAATGCTAAATAACTTTGAGGATATTTTTCAAACCAGAATTTAGCAATTTTATCTAAACCAAAAGAAAACATTCAATAGTTACATATATCAGAAATTTAGAATGAAATTTTATTATTGTTAATTTTTTCATCTTTATTTTTAATGATTTTATTAAAATAGGTAAATAAGTAAAGACATATTTTTTAATATGTAATAAAATATTTAAGTCTAGTAAATAAAGAAAAGAATTAAACCAATTTTCATACTTTAGAGTTAATGTGTTTTTACTAGTAAGGTTTGCAGTTTCTAAATAAAATCTATGATAAATAAACCATACATTTTTGTACAATATTACATAAAGAACTTTATACAGTTAAATATATGTCATGTTATATATATTATTGATCCTAATTCCCAACCAAAGTTTAAAATGATTTAAAAATGACTGTAAAGATGCTTACTCGCAGGTCTAAGTTTGTAAAGCAACTTGATCATAATTTAAATTGATCATCTCAAATGAAAATATGTCTTCTTTTCATATCATTTTAAGCACAATGCAAGTTAATAATTTTGTTTGTTTTTAAAAAAGATTAACTACCTTTGCTGTGTTCATATTCGGCATCATAAAACAGGCATAATTTAATATGTTCATCCAGTTTGAAGTTTTCTAATAATAATTTTTCTGTGATTTCAAAGTTTAATTGTGTTTTAGGTAGTACTGTAAAGACTGGAATGTTAGTTTTGGTAAAGCATGAGTGTCCATAATGTATTACTGCATCACCCTTAACATGCAGGACTGCTACCGAGTCCACACAACAGCTGAAAGTTTAACAACAGGCTATCTCATTTTATGAAATACTAGTCACATTGATGTAGTGTTTCTATTACAATCAAAAATATATACATGTGATTATATTAGTTAATAATCTGTCCATACCTTGCATAAGAAGTGTCACCAAGAATGTATAAATCAACATTTGTTCTTGTTTTGATTTCCTCATAAATAGCAGCACTCACACTGAGAAGATCATCAGGGAATTGTAGGCACACCTAGATCATACATATATATGTTTACAATTAATTTATTAACACTTCTAGGGCACACAATACACATACATTTCAATTACCTTGGCATAATTATTATCTGTAACCCATTTACAAGTTTCTAGTATATTAAATCGAGCAATGATGTCTTCATATTCATACTGTTTGTTTGTTATTTCTAAATCGCGTTCAATGCATATTTTTCCATCTGTTGTAAAATTAGCCATTGCGACGCGATATTGTACAAATAATATAAAGACAAATTTTTACTTGAGTTCTTAACTTCTTACCAGGTTTTATCAATTATTTTTACAAAAAAGTAATGTCACATAATAGTAACTAAAATTAAGAGTTAGCTATAAGACAAGAACTTCATCGAAATAACGTTTAATAACATAAACGAAGGTTAAACCAAGTTTTCGTCTTTGCGTTTATACTCAAATCGTATTTCGGAATGACATTTGACAAATTATGTCAAATCAACATTGACATCTATGAAATAATATCTCGTCTAATAAAATGCATTAATGCTGTAAACGGCAATAAGTTCTATAAAAATTAACCACATTTTACAGGAATCATGCAATTTTCTATGAATATACAATCATATACATAAGCTAACACAATATATGTATTTTAATATAAACAAGGATATAAAATCCCCCAGACTAGATCACTAAATCTTATTTTTTTATGGTAATTTAGGGAACGATAATATAAGTAAATAATATGACAATCAAATAAAAATTGAAAATAAATATATTAAACAATATTTTTATTGCATTTCATTTTGAGAAGAAAAAATTTTTTTTTAAGAAACTGGCAGTCTCATTTTTAATTAATTTTCACATGTACATGATGGATTGCTGGAAAAGAACACAATTATATTATGGAAAAACAAATACTTTATTTGAGTAATTAACTATTATTTTTGATTAGTTGAAGTAAAAACAAGGTAGTATCTAATATTTAGTAGTTTTTTCTCAGTACCCTTCATCACTAATAGTTATTGTGTAACCAGGGTATGCTTCTTTGACTAGTTTAGCTGTGACTTCGTGATCTGCTTTTCCATAGCCCTGAGAATAGCCATAGATATGAATTTTCTTATTGTCTGGATCATGAGATATTCTGCCTCCGCCTAAAGGTTCGCAGTCTAATGGAGAGAGCTTTGCTTGCACCTTAAAAATAAAATGATAACACTCTATTACTATTTATTTTCTAAAATGTATTAAGAATATTTTTATAATTGCATAATCATCTTGGCCAATACAGTTGGAAGACAACCATTATACTCACTTCATCATAAATATCAGAATGATAGTTGCATCTTTTGTAGCCTCTTACAATCGTCACTTGAGGTTGTGCAGCATCTTTATCCTTTTCGTATACATTCAATAATATATATTTAAAAACACCAGTGGGATCAATATCCACAAGAGGTATATTCGTAGCAATGGACATAACTCTTACCGAATTGGGGATTTTTGAAGCTAAAAAAAATACAGTTTTATATTTAACAGAAGACTTTCTTCTGTGCCGGCTGTTCAGTTATATCTTAAACGACACAATCAGTGAATGAGATATATACGTGTAATATTTACCTTTTAAAGGGTAATACAATGGTGAAAAGAGTTTAAAACAGCTGACAGTGACCGTTTTCAACATCAATAACAATTATATAAATTAAGTAATTGTAAGTGCATATGCAAATAGCAAAAGCAGTTTTATAAAAGGTATCTGTATGTCATAACGCTGACATTATTCTGTCAAGTTTGACAACAATCTGTACCAATCGTTTATTAATTCAATAATACATTTAAGGGCAAATTTTAATCTCATGAATTATATATATATGTAAGATATGAAATCATGAGATATTCTTATTTATATATATATATCATGATTTCAAATTTAAATGGTATATGGAAGTAATCATGTTATCAGTACATTTTTTTATTGTTGATCTTTTCGTAAAATATTTATTTTATTTCAAATCAATATAATATATTGGATTATCATAGTAAGTCAATAATAATTTACACAAATAATTCAAGAAAAAAAAAAGTTCTATGATCTGTGTATATTTATTTTCTGTGATGTATGTCAATTGTCAAAGAGAATGAACTTCATAAGCGAAGGTGTATGTTTATTTGAGAGAAGATTATAAATTTAGATTTTTAGTTCCTTCTACGCGAAATCATAGTAATTTTTGTTGAAGTCGTGTGATTTGATATCTACATGTAAATATGAGTGCTATATCAAATAGAATGGATCCGAACCTTACTGGTGAGACTATATATATATTATTGTTATTACAATTCTGTCACTCCGCCTACGAATATTATTAGCCTTGGTTAAGATATTTTGTAAGATGATCTTTACGTAAAAGTATTTTGAGTATTTTTATTATCCTTTATTAGAACTATCATAATTTTCATCTGTAGTAATACAATACACGATAATGAATCTACGATATAATGTTCTAGGTTTGTGGGTTAACTTCTTTACGGCGGCTGGTATACCATCAGAAGTAGCTGCAACGTACGCCCTTACCTTCACGGAGAACAGAATTCAGAACGATATGCTTTTGGATCTGAATAAGGAGTATCTTAGAGACATGGGGATTGCTAGAATGGGAGACATCATTGCTATTTTACGGTGAGTTGATTTTACAATTCATAATGACAACAAATAGCCATCTTCAGTTTTTGTTTTTTATACAGTATATCAGGATTAAACCCAAATAAACAACTTTGACTCTGAATGATGAATATCATTGGTCATCAGTATAATTTAACGCTATATAATTGCTTGAGATCTTGAATAATATAATCTATGATATTCACAATGGACTCGCAAAAAGATGGTCTTGGTGTTTATACTGATATTGTTAGCTTATCAACAACTTAACAGTGGGCAGTGGTTCCCAATGACAACATGAGTCAACTTAGATTTTTTTTTTGTAAAATAAAGTATAAATTGTGTCCGAGTTCTTTTTGTCAAATTAAAATACAATGCATGCTCTGTGAATGAGATTAATCAGGTAATCTGACGTAGGGTGCATAATGTTACAAAAATGATTCTAAGATGTGTGATGTACGTGTTCTTTAAATAATATACTTATATACATAATTCTTTTCTAACATTTGTGAAAAATAGCCAATCAACAGCTATTGAGTTTTCATATTTTAATGAAATTATAGCTAATTTATTGTAAATAAAATATACAAATATGAGAGATTCACATATAATCTTGCTGCAGATATTCAGGAGTTGGTTGTCTTCGATTCTAATTTTGTTATAGCAATATGGACTATACTAAATACTGTAAAAGCTTGTAAAATAAACTTAAGATATATATACAAAAATAAGTTATTTTTGTTACCAGTAGTAGAGATTTTTTAATTATATATCTAATAAACAAGCTCTTGAATCCATAAAATATTATGGATTAATGCATTTATTATATGTATGTATGTATACCTTATTCAAATGAAAGCAGCCTTCTATAGGAGATAAACAAACCTAAGATTTACATATTCCATACTATTTGCTAATAGCCAATAATTTACTCGGTGGTTGAGCTTTGTGCAAGCTCATCTGGGTCTCCCACTCATCAGATATTCTACTGCAAAACAGCAGTACTTGGTATTGTTGTGTTCCGGTTTTAAGGGTGAGCCAGTTTAATTACAGGCACAAGAGGTGTAACATCTTGGTTACCAAGATTAGTGGCGATGTGAGCGATGATTGACATCTCTTACAATGCCAATGTCTATGAGCGTTGGTGACCACTTACCATCATGTGGCCCATATGCGCGTCTGCCTATCTATGCTATGAAAAAGCTGTGCTACATTATGCACTGCACAAAGTTCTTGTTTAATATGTTGTTATGTCAAATACAGCACTATTTTGTTAAACAAATAATTTTCCTTCCAAAACTTCAACAACTTTGCTGACACTCAAGACTCTATATATTGCTTCGATTAAATGTCTACATTTTTAATTCGTCTACATTCCTCATGTGTTTGGAACAGGCTAAAGTTTAAGGGATGTGTGTTTGTGTTTAATCTGATTTGTAAACTGTTACTAATTCCAGGCACGCGAAACAGGTGCACGAAAGTACAGCTAGAGACAGAGTGTTAAGTACGACAGCAGTTAGTAATAAAGTGCCGGTAGCTGCTGTCACTGGCAGGTCAACGGTAACACAGCCCTCATCTCGTAAGTTGACATATTGTAACTAGTTGCATGCCCCAACTGTGGACGGATACCATTCATACAAAATTACCACTCCCATGCCACCCCTATAAAATTAAAATTTTCGAAATTCCTCAGCTTTATGATACAGGTACAGGCTCTACATATTTTTGTCGCTCTGAGCTTTACAATTTTCAGAGTCTTGACTGCCTGTGTACTTTGTCTTTGTAATGCATTAATTTAATCAAAATTGCATAAAACATGATGTTTAATATTTCACTTTAACATTGTAGGGACGTAGGTATAACCACCGGTAAGACGTTTTGAAGGCTTATTTCTGTAAGACATCAGACATACCGACATAATAAAAAATAGGCCCCCAAATTTTCTGCATCTCAAACCTGCCGCTAGGCTCCTATTCAGCCCGCTGGTAAATCTGCAACTGATGTATCACGTGCAGTGCATGACACACACATGTCGTTATATTGATTTTTCAAGTGATACAATTTCACAGCCGCGAGTCGTATATTGGAGCACTACACTCGAAACCCGCAGGTTCAGGAAACCTCACCAGTACGAGCTCCGCAGACAAAAAGAAAATCTATTGAGATGTAAGAAATACATTGTATATATTTAATTCAAGCTGTACCTGAAATATTTAAGTGTCCCGCCGTGTCTATATATATGTATGCTCGTGATAATGTCAGGAACTACATTGTAGTTACTCATTCCGTTTTTAAAATTAGGCAGATTGATTAACGAGACCGTTACAGGAAGTAATTTATGAATATTTTGCATAAATTCTTCCATGTTGTTGGCTGTGAATCAATAGTCATTTAAACATAATGTATGTTAGAATAGTTCCTTCTAAACACTTCCGGCACTGTCTGTCTCATTACAAAACATCGCTTTAGTACTGGTTTTAAAACAGGACTAAAAGGTCTTGGTCTATCATGGTGTTGCAGTCAACACCAGGTCTCAAATGTTCTTATTACAAATCGAAGACTACTCGAGGATCAGTTAACGGAGTTTCCTTATGTACTTTTGATCATTACAAACAAATACTGTGCAAACATCTCACACGACTACATATTTTGCTGACCGTAGCTCAAAAGACAGCTGTATCCTCTTGAATATGTAAATTAAAACGATAATGTATATCTCTATTTATTACTATAAAAAAAATTATCTTTGCAGTTCTTCGGACGATTTGAATATAAAAAAGGCGCGTCTCATTCGATTCGGTTCGCCCCCGCAGCCAAGCAAAATGGAAAAAGAAGGTCAGTACAATATAGTTTTCTGAAATAAGGATACACAAGCAATATTTTAATGTGTTAAACAGTACAGTACAATAGCCCCCGAGAAAGACAGACTCATTATTATATTATTAGTAAAAGAGTGATTGACAAATCGATAGTTTAAAAAAGTATTATTGTAGATTGCTTCAAAACACTATTAAATATTATATATACAGGCTTATTTATAACGACCCAGCAACCTCGCAGGACTAGATAGCTAACACCATAAGCAACAACTTTTGTTCTACGACTTTTGTTGCTTATGGTGTTAGCTATCTAGTCCTGCGAGGGTGCTGGGTCGTTACAAATAACCTTGTATAAATATTTGTAACACGTCAGACATATGTATAAATATATATTTTCTTACAGCATCACAAAGCAAAACGGTATTCGCAAGACTCGGCAACTCGGAACCTGTGAAAGCCGCCCCGCAAAAAGTTGTCAACAAAAAAGTATTCTCGCGGCTCGGCAACAAGGACTCGGAGAAGGTTCCAATCGTACCAATCGAGAAAGACGCTCTTAAGTACGAAGGTATATTGAAAAGTGTCTCGCCTACCAAGAAGGTGTTCACCGTCACCACTTCCATGAACAACGTGAGGAAGATAGCCGTCGGCACCATGAGGGCCGATGAGGCTCCGGTCAGTGTCAAAGAGAAATTAGCTCTCGCGAAGACTAAGTCAGTCAAATTCTCCAATCACGTGGAGTATAAAGAAATCGATTCGAGTAAGAAAGACGTCGTTCCCGCCAAGCAGAAGTTTTCGCCAGTCTTCAACAAGCCCGAGAGGCGATTGTCTATGCCCGAGAGTAACAACGGAGTCAAAGCGCGGCTCGGTCTTAAAGATCAAACTAAAAATAAGTTTCTAATAAATCGGAATGTCTTCAATAGATTAGGTGCTTGATGTATCGAATTGATGGACGAATTTATATGAAAGCTGGTCGTTATAAAGCTTTGTGAGTGAATATACAGAGAAAAAGTTCTATTAATAAATAGAATTTATAAATATATGCGGGCTTTACATATAAATGTTTAGAGTATATTTAAACAATACTATGTCTTCTTCTTTCGAATGTCAAATCAATGATGTCAGAAAGAGAGAATTGAATTTAACTAATAACCCTCTAAATAACGTTTATAAGTAAGGCCTTTGAAAGTTTGAAAATATCCAAGATGTCAACGGCATCACTTGGATCTAGTCGGCAGAGCATGTTGAGTTTGTGTCAATTTTCCTGTTTATCTATTTTAAAAAAGATAGATAAACAGCCGTGTTTTATAATTTTATATAATGCTAGAACTAAGATTAGAGAAACAGCCGACGCAGTCATGTGTCAACTAATTGTCAGTAATAGGATTAATGGTGTAAAAGATAATATTCTGTAGTTATCTTGAAATCTTCTCTATGACAAAATACATAATTATATGTGCCATTTTTCATGGTGTTTTCACTGTTCGACATCTCAAAGTATATATATGAAGTTGTATACATTATTTTACATAATTATTATGTATTCGCCGTCCAATTGTTCAACGTCGCCGGCACACCCGTAATAACAGTGCTAATTCTATTGTACACTAGTTCTAAACTAATTTTTTAGCTAAAAGTATTGCTCTCCTTTTTTAACTACAGTCGTGAGAAAGAGATATCCTATTTTATATGATTTTTTTTAGTTTAGTATAGAGATTGTATACAACAGCATCAGTAGTGTTTACCAATTATCTTGTACATACTTACAAACAGACTCGTCTTCTCTTATCTTTATATTTGTAGTTTAATTAATTAAGATATAATAATAATGTGATTTGCATTTTAAGGTTCATTATTGTTACAAGCATTGCAATTAATGCCACTTTAATTTTATCGTAAACAATTATTCGATTATTCGATACTATACGACTCGCGCACGACGTTGTACGTGAATGGTGCAGTCGGTCACATAACCGCGTACGTACTAAGCTTCAATTTAATCGGATGAACGATACGCGAATTTATAGAATATTTTGTGTTATTTACTCGGTGGTAGGGCTTTGTGCAAGCTCGTCTGGGTAGGTACCACCCACTCATCAGTTATTCTACCGCAAAACAGCAGTACTTGTTATTGTTGTGGTCCGGTTTGAAGGGTGAGTGAGCCAGTGTAATTACAGGCACAAGGGACATAACATCTTAGTTCCCAAGGTTGGTGGCGCATTGGCGATGTAAGCGATGGTTAACATATCTTACAATGCCATTGTCTATGGGCGTTGGTGACCACTTACCATCAGGTGGCCCATATGCTCGTCCGCCTACCTATACAATAAAAAAAAAAATAAAAAAAAAAAAAAAAAAAACTTCGTGGGCTGTATGCGAATCTCATTCGTTCAAAAAAAAGACATCAGTGATCGTTGTTTGAAATAATCGGATTAAAAAACAATTTGTAAAACGAAAAATAATTTACAATAATAGAAAATTAACACACATCTCTGCATTGCAAGGTTCTCGAGGTATATTAAAAATGGTCGAATAATAAACTTTATTTTCCAAACAATATGAATATAATTTGTGTTATCTGTTGTTTTTTATAATAACCGAACGGTGCTTTAAATGAAATAGAATTGTACGTTTATTTTTAGTTTTTACCGTTCCTTCTGGTTTAGGATGAATCCTTACAACTTCGCCTCACTTTCATTTGTAGGTAACATTTTATTTCTTGATCTTAATTTTATTAATACAACATATTTATAACTTCGTATTTAATTCAGTTACTTTTAACTCAGTTGACCTGAAATTCTGCACAAACTCTGTGCTCGTATACAAACATTAGACATCCCTACACTATATTGCAATGGCAGGAAAAAAGATACATACATATTCCATACGATTTACTAAAAGCTCTGCGATTTATAAACACTTTTTGATTCAGTCAGTTTTTAGTTTTCAGAATACCACAGATTATTTCAGATTTCCACCAACAATGTCAATTAAAGGTCGAAGTTGTTTAACTTTCCTCTCCCTGCCGTTGTAATAGTCTATAAAATTAACTCGTGGATTAAATGAAATAGATACTTTTGTTAAGAAACTTTTTCTATTATATTTATCATTCACCACATTTGCTTTTACAATATTTAAGACATACTAGTCAAGCAGTACGTTATTATGTAAGGTTGCTATATTTTTAATCGTATACACAATAAACGATTTTAACTTGTGTTCCATTAATATAGAAGATAAAAAAATCGTTTCGTTAATAAACGTGTTTGCATTTTAGTAATTTATTTTCAATTTTGTTTAATAATGTTTAATTAAACTTGTGGTTTTCAAATTCAAGTAATTTGATATTTATATTACAATTCAAATTACTAAAATTAAAAAAAATCATACTAATTATATAATGTCGGGTGCAATTATTACCGATTCTATTGTATAATAAGACATTTATTTGACGGAACTAAATAATATTGCCATCATGTTTTTTTTTTTTTTTTATTGTATAGGTTGGCGGACGAGCATATGGGCCACCTGATGGTAAGTGGTCACCAACGCCCATAGACAATGGCATTGTAAGAAATGTTAACCATCACTTACATTGCCAATGCACCACCAACCTTGGGAACTAAGATGTTATGTCCCTTGTGCCTGTAATTACACTGGCTCACTCACCCTTCAAACCAGAACACAACAATACAAAGTACTGCTGTTTTGCGGTAGAATATCTGATGAGTGGGTGGTACCTACCCAGACGAGCTTGCACAAAGCTCTACCACCAAGTAAATCTCCATCTCACGTGTGAAGTTGAAATAGAGTCTTTCACTCATGTTATATTAGTTCAGAAACTTTGTACAATAGAATTGGTACAATTGCAAGTGCATTCGGAGGATTTGCACAGTTTTAATATCTTCGTAAATAATTACCATTAGTTTATGTTATAAGTTTTATATCCACAGAGATATTATCGTCCCGATATTTTCTTTTTCATTTGCACAAAAACCACACTAACATTATTCACGGTGCCACTATCTATTGGCGGTGAACACATACGGCCTTACTTATGTGCTTATTGGGTGATCAGTTAAATAATGTTGTCTTCTTCTTTCGAATGTCAAAACAATTATGACAGAAAGAGATAAATTAGTGTTTAACTACACGCCTGCGAAGCTACGTTTATAAGTAAGTTGGAGGTCATGTGATTGTTTTCCTTAATAAAAATATAGTAGTATTTAACTAATAAAGGCAACTAGAGTAATTTAACGAGTAAACATGGCGATGTTATAGCATAATAAGGCGTTTGTTTGTCGTAACATTACTTTGTGTAGGTTAAGTTGTAAATGAAAGTGTTTTTTTTCTAGTATAGATTAGAAAGTATGAAAATATATCATATGATTGTAATGCTTTGTTAATTAAATGTAAACTTTTAAAATATTTCAAAACGATCACTTAATTAGTTCATAGTAAATGATTCGTTAAAATTATTGCTTTGAATTATTTATATACAAAAATAACTTTACTATTTTTGTTTTTTTTTTCTTTCTGTTAAATATCGTGTTATTTTTTATTTACACAATCGGATTCGGATTAAAATTAATTCATAAAACAGTCGAAGTCTTAATGCAAATAACATAATAATGTTATTATTTATTTAAATAGCATTTTCTAAAATTATATAATGTAAAATATATTATTTTATTATACATATCAATATTATCTAGAATCTCATGAAGCAGTAAATAATACAAACATGGCCGTTTATGACTACAGTACACTTTTTAAGCATCAAGCGTGTTGAACTTCGTGTTTGTGATTAAAATATGTTAATATTAATGTTTATGTTGTTAATATCGAATAAAGAACAATTTTAAATTTGATGTTATTGTTTTTATATACCTTAGAATTTATAGTCCACTTGCGATGCTATTTTCTAATTATTCTGCTGTGTTATGCACTATAAACAGTTCTTGATTAATTTACCTTTATTTATAATACAACACTATTCCACTTAACTTGTTATAACCACATTAATTTAACTTTCGAAGTTCCGATTACAACTTCGCGGCCATTACAAACGTCATTTTTTCGCGAATCCATAGCGAATATCATAGATTATTCAAGATCTCGACCAATGGTATCGGTGTCCAAGTTGTGTATTTGGGTTTACTCATCTTGTGGTTTGGAATAGGTTGTAGTGGTCTGTGGTCGCAAGGAAATTAAACGCCCATTTATATTTGTACCCAGTATAGTATAGGAATGATTATTATAATCTAACCATTACAGCCACGATTGTTATCCGACAAAGAGATTATTCCCAGCCCCCAGGGCCGGATTATCCATAAGGCGGATTAAGCAACTGTCTAGGGGCCGGCGCCAACAAGGGGCACGCATCATGAAAAGATATTTGAATTTATAATTGAAATTTTAATAGAAAAAATGTATTTTAATAAATAAGAAAAGGGTCCTCATAGGGTTAATCTGGTCCTGATTAGCCCACTGAGCGGGCTTTATTATTGTATAGTGGACAAGTCTGTGTGCAAATCCAAGTTATTTTTTTTATTGTATAGGAAGGCGGACGATCCCATAGACAATGACATTGTAAGAAATGTTAACCATCGCTTACATCGCCAATACGCCACCAACCTTGGGAACTAAGGTGGTATGTCCCTTGTGCTTGTAATTACACTGGCTCACTCACTCTTCGAACCGGAACACAACAATAACAAGTACTGCTGTTTTGCGGTAGAATATCTGATGAGTGGGTGGTGGTACCTACTCAGACGAGCTTGCACAAAGCTCTAGGTACATTTTGAACCGAAGCTTGTTAGCTTGAATTGAATTATTTATAAATAGATGATTAGAAAAGGAAATTTTATGGGAGATGTCCAAACATAGACCTAATAGATTAATAGGTCCTTTGTTCTTAGGAGAGCTTACTATGGCTTCGCGGATGAAAATTGAATTGTGCCAACACTTTTTTTTTATAGAATAGGTAGGCGGACTTTGTCCTCTTATAATTTTTTTTAAACTGTTACCCGAAAGAAACATAATTCGACACTTTTTTATTTACGTTTCTCTTTCATTATGTAATGGTATGGAATGACCAATTCGCGAAAGAAATAAATTTAGTTATTCGACCTAATATTTTTTGCTTATAATAAAATAGAATAACAATTTTATGTAAATTTGTATAAATGTCAATAACGTTTCATTATGAAATGTTTCATGTAAATTTTCCGCCAATTCGTAATGGAACTGGTTGTGCGCTGACCTGCTGTGCAGAAATTTCGCCGGGCAGTAGCGGTGTATGTCTATGTTTTAAATAATTTTTTAGTTAATTTTAAATTAAAAAAATGTTTAAATTTGGTTTTAATAGGAATTGAGAAGTTGTGGTTTTGTAAGTGAACATTGGTCCGAACTGCAACATTATCCGGTTAGAAGGAGAAGTGTGTGAATGTAAGGCAATATCCTTAACTTTCCCGGCTTTCTTTACTCGGTCACGGTCACGGGTGCCCGCAATATAGTGAAAGTGGAGGATTACTGCCCTGACCTCAAGCTGAACATTGCAGCTTAAACAGAAATGTTGTTTTCAGCTCTTTTGAAATTCAAAGCAAGTGCAACGATCAATTTTCCAATTACAAAGCAATTGATCGATGACGCGATTTATCAGGATTATTTTTTCTATTTTAATACCTATATATTTAAATTTATTTAATAATATTTACCAGAGCTCAATAGCATACGATTTAATACACATACAAATTCAGTTCAATTATACATTTTGTTTTTTATTTAATTCTGATGCAAGTTTATCGGAATACCGTAAAAGTATTTTGCGGTTGCGAAGCCCAATGATCTTTTTTTTATATTTTAGACTAATCTAATTGTAACTATAACTATTTGAATAACTTTATTATGTAACTAGTTCTAACTTTGTTATTGTGTATTATTTACTGTTAGTCAAATAACGGTTTACATAAACAGATTTGAAAAGAGTCTCGCTAGAGGTTCATTATAAGTTATATAAAGTACGGGTAATAATTACCTATGAATAGCATGAAAAGCACGAAATAGTGCTTATCAAAAAATCTTGTGGTAGCGCATGTGCAAGTCCGTCTAGATTACAACTTACTCGTTCCATCGCCGAAAAACACTACTTGAAGGCTGTGTGAGCCAGCGCAATTAAAATATTGGCGTTATAATCTATATTAATATAACTTCATAGAATCCAAAGTTGGTGGCGCATGGACGATGCGCCAATTCCTTTGGGCGATGATGACCACTTACTAAAGGCTGGCCCATTTGCAAGACCACTTACCTATTATAAGAAAGTCTCTCTTCTCAAATGCGAGATTAATAATGATACATATAACGAGAGCGATATATTTATAACGATCTTTTGAATATTACGGAAAAATTGAAGGATATTAATAATTATCAATATTAATTATATTAGAAAAGAGCATACTATTTGGCCTTGTCTACCGATATTTATTGAATTGAATTGCTATATTATATACGAAACTCGGTATAGTTTCGTTAACTCTTAAATAAACTTACAATTAATTAATGATATAAATATTCATTTATGCAATGTTCTTTCAAACGCGATAGTTCTAATTGTATCTGATTCATAATATGAACTCGAGTAACGAAGTGTCGATGATATAACGGGGTGGTATTAGAAAAAGTCCAATGGACCGCGGTGTGTCTCGATCGATATAAGTGCGCGAGGCGGACGCGCCGGCGCAGTGCCGCTCCCTCTGTCTTGTTAACAACATCACCCATAATGGGGAGAAAGGTAATTGAATTTATAAAATTTAATGTTACTATAGTTATTCTTTAGTGTTTTATATAATATATATCTAATCAGTAGTGACTTAAAATATTTTATTTCTTCTTTAGGTATTGTTAGCAGTATTGTGCTGGCTGACGTTAAGTCAAACATCAGCAACAGCCGTGGAGACAGCATACGGTGTAGGATTTATAGACAATATAAGTGCTGAAAGTGCTCCTCGACTCTATAGAAATGTCCCGGTCGGTGTTTATGCTAGTGCAACCCCTTACGCTTCCTATTCATTTCATGCTCCCACGTTTGTTGCACCAAAAAGCAATCAAATGATACCCGTTCAGGAGGAAAGCGTTGTAGTGCAGAATTCAAATGGCTTTCTGAAGGATTCTTATGGACAAAGATTCGTGGAAGGTCCACAGACTGTGGCATACAAAGCTACATTTCCTCAGCAATATGTGCAGTTACAAAACCTTCCAGCGCACCTCAGTCAACCATTAGTCGCTACTGGACATAACTTCCAGTATGGGCAAGCAACGCCACATTTTTTTGGACAGACTCAATTAAGACTGCCTCATTTGCAGACCTTAGCCCCTTCAGCTATACATCAATATACATCATCGCAGCCAATTATATATGCGAACAATGTAAGAAGCTTTTCTCCGTCGTCAGTGCCTTATCAAGTTAATGGCAATTCTTTATCGCAACAACAACCCTCTAGCAATAAGAATGTTTACGTTAACAGTCTTACCGCAGAACATTTCAATAAATTGCAGAATGAACCAAAATTCCAACGCATACAAGAAGAAAATAAAATATCATCAGCAGCTAGTAATCACAATAATAAACAGAGTCAACCACATATTGACCAAAAAAATAAACTGCAACTTGTTCAAGCCCCAAAAGAAACAAGCATAACGACAGTGACAAACGGAAAGAAAACTATAGTTAATTTGATTACCAAACCAACACTTCCACTGCTAGACTTAACTTTGTTAGAACCTTTAACGTTTAAAAATCCCTTAGTGCCCCAAGTGCAACATTTTTTGCCAAGAATAAATCAAGTTACGTATAAAAAGTTACCCGAAATTAATGAAGTTAAAAAACATCAGATGGAATTCGTAATACAAAACACAAAGTCTTATGATAGTAGACTCATGAAAGCTAAGCCAAAAATTGAGGTACCGAAAAAGAAGCAGAAAAAACAACCCCCTCAAAATAATAATAGAGATGAAGAAGAAGTGCATCCGAAGCCAAATGTTTCCCATGAAAATCCTGATGAAAGTCCTGAAATTTCTTATGAAATAAATTCGCCTAATTACAAAGAAACTTATTCAGAACAAAAAACGAGCTATAACAAAGAGACAGAATCTGAACCTGTGAATATTAGTTATGAAAAACAAACTCAAAAAGAGCCCGTACACTATTCTTATGAACAACACACCGAAAAGAAGCCAGTACAATACAACTTTGTCCATAATTCGAATGAACCGGTTAAAAATAAACAAGTGCATTATGAGAATAATAAAGATAGACCAAAACAGATTATCTATAATTTCAATGAAGAACATAGCGATCAACGTCATCCATCTCCGACTCAAAATCAAGAGGGGTCTTCTGAAGATAGTTCTGAAGAAGAAGAAACTGAAAAAGAAGAAGTACACCCGCGGTTTGTACAAGATAATAATCGTCAAGAATATTACAACGATGTTCCAAAACGCTATTATAGTAGACCAGAGCACAAAGACCAAACTTATATACATAATTCTAACGACGGTTCTTCTGAGGTTGATCACAGTGCGCACCAAAGAGTCTCTCATAGACCGAGACAAAATGAAGAGCAGCATTTTCAACCTATTATTCCTGAATATGAGGAAGATATAACTATACTTCCAACGCATAAGCCTCACTCTCCCGTTCATTCTGAACAACAACAGAATCGTCATCATCATAGTAAGCATAATAATCATCATGTACCACAAAATGAACAACGTCATTATGAATATTCATCATTGCCTGTTGTGCGTGAAAAATCGGAACGAGTTATTATTAAAGAGGGAACTACCGCTGAAGTTCATAAACCAAACAATGAGTTGATGGCAGAAATGGTAAAAAAACAGGAGGAAAGTGAAGAGGATTTTGAAAAAGCTTATAAAGACGCAGCCTATGGATTCCCTGCGTTCAATGCACCTTCAGTTGATATCGAGAAAGAAATTTATAACCCTGAGTCATACGGTGCCTCTCGGTATCATAAGGAATATAATGTAGAAAAAAGTCCATTACGTCAATATGAGGCAGATGGTGATGAATATCCAAAAGAAACACGATCACAATATAAAGATACCCGAGACAAGACCATGGAGGAATATTTCTTAGATTATGCAGTGAGTAGACCCGAAAGTCTTCTCGATCGGTACAAGAAAAAAGAAAATTATTACAAAACGTATACGCAACAAAAGCCTGATCACTATTTTGTGAGTGATAATGAAGACAACAATCAAAAAGCAAAATTCACGACCTTACATTCTTACGGATATCATGCAAAGCCCCAACAAAAACAGCAATTATCTAAATATAGAGCTGTCCCACATTTTGAGGAATATCATTACGCCAAGGAAGCGCCGCGAGATAATTCCGCGTACGACACGCGACCGCACCAGCTTTATAAAAGTAAAACTCAGTTCGTAGAACCGCAATATCAATATGGATTTGAGCCTTTGTCATTACCACGTTTACTAGATAGTGAACTAGCCTCGATGGCTAGTAACGATAGCCCTAAAAGTGAGAAGCTGGAATCGAAAAAAAAGATTTACAAGACAAACTGGTATTTGAAGAAAACTAGTACCAAAGGTGGCAAAACGGGAAGTTGATAGCAATAATAAAATAAATAGAATGTATCTATTTATTTTATGTAATTGTAACGTACTTTTAAGATTAGTCGTCAAAGTTATTGCTAATTCTATAATAAAATTCTATAAATTTGTATTTGTGTACTTCTTGTGCTTTTTTTAACCTTTAGATTACATCGATGACTTATGCAATAAAACTTTCTCTGTTGATATAATACGTGACAATTTCTATTTCAAAGTGCGCTTCAAATAAGTAAAAAAAAACTTAGAACTTTAACGAAGTCAGCGACCGTAGTAGATAACAAAAAATATTGATCCATTTTATACGCTATTGTGACAGTCGGAGCAACTCTGAAGAAATTATGGACAAAAACAGCAAAAAAATAAATGTTGTTACAAATGATCCGTGTTTAAATTACAATTTCAATTACGATATAAATTAAAAAGCAATTTGAATATAATAAAAGGCAATTTAATTTGATGTATCCTATTTTTTTTTAAATTCTTATTTCAACACTTCAAAAATAATGTTATACAGGTACACGCCGTACACGTATGTACTTATAACATATTAAATACTTTTTGAAAATTGATAAAGCCTGTTGTGTGTCTGATCACCTTAATCAGAGGCGGCGCAAGGATGGGACTCGTCATAAATCGAAATATATTTTTATTCAGCGTAGGAATAGAACCTTGCGGGGCAGGCATACAAGTATGTTTCAACGAAAATTTCCTTCATTTTCCTTTTATTTGGTGGAAACGCGTAAAAGCGATGGCCTCGTAAAATGAATCTCGCTCACTGTTTTTAATCATTTTAAAATTACAACTCATTTTGAATTAGGTAGGTACTCTGAATTGATAATTTTATTATATAATGAACCGAGATGGCGCAGTGGTTAGAACGCTTAATCTGAGCGGATGAGCTGAGTAAATGAGCGGCTTAAAACCCAGGCATAGGTACACCACGGAATGTTCATGTGCTTAATTTATGTTCTTACTAATTCAGATCTTGTTCAGCGGTGAAGGAAAACACCTTCCCCTTAAAATTGAGAGGTGGAGCCCTAACAGTGCCACTGTTACGGGTTATTGGTATAAGCTAATTTGCAGAATATCTATCAAACTATATCATATAAAAGTATTAAATGCATAAAATAGAAGAATGAAAACGTGCTTACAAGTTTCCTTATGTATAGTATATATATATAGTATTCTTAGTAGCAGTCCGAAGTTTGAAAGTCAGCAGTCGAACACTCCCGTGTCTCGAAAAGCATTTCTGAACTCTTCGTTCGTGTTCATATCGGATTACGAGAGCGCATCAGTTGCGCACACTGTCAAGTCTCGAGCACTTCAATATCTACTGCGTAGGTGGCCCTTATCCGTAACCGAAATCGGTCAAGAGATCAAGTTTATGTCAATAGGAAGCCAAAAACCATTCAAGTTATGTATTAAGCGAGCGCCTATAACTAGGAAACAGACACCCGCGTGTCCCTTACACGCCCGTCTTGGCGCGCGATCTCACTTCTATTGATTTTTCAATGTACAACGAAAGGTAGTACCTATGGTATTAGTTTTCGTGTTGCATATCTTACGCGTATTTGAAGAATATGACATAAAAATGAATATTATAAAGCGCTATCCATTTTTTTCGTAGCCCTATCGTACCAACAACGACAAATATAACATGTTCAGAAATCATGAAAAGAAAATGTAGTAAGCGTTAAAAGCTTTTAATTGTTATAAAAACAAAAGCTTTTATAAAAAGTCCCGAGAGGCAGTCCCCAATTATCATATGTAAATATAAAATCCATTATCCAGTTTTTGTCACTATAAACTATGGCAGTTTTAATCTAAGAAATGTTTAAGATTAGAGGAAATTTTGTAATTTTTTCTAGCCGCGGGTTAAACAGATTGTTGGCGTGGCGAGTGGCGAGGCATTCCGTGGCGTCGTATCGCCAAGCTATACGGTGGTATAAACATTTAAAAATTAAAAATAACCACTTCATGGGTCGGACACTAATTTTGTTACACGCTGTATATATACAGTCTATGCATAGTAGTGCGTACAGTGTGGCGAAATAATTAATATTAAACAGTTAATAAAATTATAATAATTATTAATTTAATTAATTAATAATTTTATATTCATTTAATTCAGGCAACTTCGAGTGTGACGAGTCACTGAGTAAAAGAATTAAGTTGTCGCAACTTGAAATAAATTTTTGAATTTATATTTTTTGTGTGAAAATAAACAAACCGTCATCATTTTATTTCATTCGATGTTTCACATCTGCCAGGCGTCCTGTGTTTTCTATCGAGAAAATTTTATTCATTTATTTTTTTGATCGGACACAACTCATGAAAATGTAATATTATACAATATTTTATTTTTAACCTAAAGCTAGATTTGTCTGTAAAATGTCAATTAAAAGATTAGCAATTTTGCTAAAGTTTTCTAAATGAAAATTCACACCTGTCATAATAAATAAAAAATTGAAGAACCTAATTGCAGAATATATTTTATCGTATTTATTTTTTGTGTCGCGCTACCAACCTTAAGAACTAAGATGTTATCCCTTGTGCCTGTAAATTATTCTGACTTACTCACTCTTTCAAACAAACACATACACAAGAAATACAATACAACGTATGTGTATAAATTAATATGGGTGATACATTCTGATCACCCTGATTTCAATTTTTAAATATCCTGACGCGAAGGCTGTCTTATAGAAATCGCTAGTCAGCTTTTACTAAAGTAAATAGTATTGCAGACAAATAAAATACAGCTGTACATCTTTTAAATACTTTATTTAGGAATAATTTTTACATGAAATACTGAAAGGCATATATAAAAAAACAAATCTTCCCCTATATAATAAAACTTGCTAAAGGTGTACTTGCTTGATTTCTATTTCACTTGACTAGTAATATCCAAAAAAATAACATTAAATATCGCTTCTATTCTTATTTATAATTCTAGAGAGACATTTTGATGTGCCTATCACAAAATATAAATTATTGGTAATAGTTAAAAAAATACAATATTCCTTAAAAAATAATCATATATACTATCAAAGCATTATTACTCAATTCTCTTTGATCATTTGCTATCTCTGCTTCCTATTATGTTCTGTGTGCATTTCCGATACTTGTCTCTTTTGAAAAAAACGCAAGGTCATTATAACAGTACCTAAGCCAAGAGCCAATGCGATAACAGCTAATATTAAAGCAGGCGTTGAAATATTGTTTTCACGAGATTCGTCAATGAAATTAGCTATTAGGGCTACTGGTCTCAGTATTTTGACCACTGGTTCACATCCCGATTCTCGAACATATTTAGCCCAAGTTCTGTTAGCATATATCAATTCTCTTGGCTTTACAAAAGGTCGTCTTCCCGGTACAGTCTTATTAGTTATAAGAGTCATATTCTTGAGTTGCGCTTCGTTGTAGTGGCAGTATAAATACTTCTTTTTCTTGTTGCCTTTAACAACGATGTCCTTTTCAGCGCTCTTTGCTCCTATGAGAACATCTAAGTCACCCTTTATCATATTTGCCCAATCCCACATTTCAGCAATCTTACAATCACAAATGAATGGGTTACCGATTAGGTTTATTGAGTGAAGTTTAGGATTGTTTACAAATAATTGCGGATCAATAGTCGTCATTTTATTATTGCTCAAATTAATTTTTTCCAAATGTTTTAGTGTCTCCAAAAACGCTAAGCTTTCATCCTCTGCCTTTATTTGATTTCTGGCCAAATTAAGTTCAGTTATATTTTCAGTATTCTTAAAAGCGTCTGGGTTGAGAGATGTGATATTGCAGTTCCTTAAATCTAAGACAGTGACTTGTGACAGCTGTCTCGGGAATAAAGGCCCGGAGGGTGGTATAACTAGTGGATTACCACCAAGCTTTATTTCTCTTAAATCAGTATAAGTTAAATTTTTGAAGAAAGCATTTGCATTTATAGGGCGCTTCAAGCCGCAAAATTCTAATTCTAAAGTTGTTAACTGTGTCAAATTCCCAAACAGGCCAGCTTCTAAAGATAGGAGGTCATTACCAGAAAGCACTAATTTTTTTAATGACGTCATATGTGCAAATGTTTCTGGTCCTATATACGATAAATTACTGTAACCCATATTAAGGTATTCAATTTTTTCTAATGGAGCCAACAGTCTTGTAAACACATTCACAAGAGGATTATGTGAAATATCTAGTTCGAGAAGATTTTCAAAAACATTAAAGTTATCTGGTAAATTGCTTAGACCACAGTTACTTAAGAAAAGTTTTTCCAGTTTCGGTAAAGGTGCTAAAGCTTCTTGTAAATCTGGTGCAAAAAGAGGATTCCCAGATAAGTAAAGACTTTTCATTCTAGTAGCATTGGCAAATGCATCGCCTGAAATTGGTCCTTTGATTTTACAGTTAGATAAGTCTAATTGTTCTAAATGATTAACGCTATTGCCCAATGTCACTGCGACATCTAAGTCTCGCAATTCATTCTCAGCTAAAATAAGTGTAACGAGATTGGTACAGTTGGAGAATGTGTCTTCAGAAAGGGAGGTTAGACCAGATTTTCTCAAATTAAGGTATTCAAGTCTCGTTAATGTGCCTAACATTTCTGGCCAGTTCATATTTGATAAGTCGTTTCCAGCCATCTCTAAATTTTTCAAGTTGATCAAGGAAGAGAAAATATTTTCAGATATTGTATTCAGCTGACAGTTATTTATTTTTAATGTTTCAAGACTGGTTAAAACGTTGAAAATATCACCTTCTAATGATCTAAGAGGATTATAAGAGAGGTCAAGTGTGGTCAGCGATGTGATATTGTCGAAAAATTGGGAATTTATAATCGATAAGTTGCAATTACTTATATCCAAATATTGGAGTGTGCCGGACATAAGGAATGGTCCTTCAATCGCATTCAATGGGTTGTCTTGAAGTTCCACGTTAAGTAGTCCATGTGAATCCCTGCAAACAATATTAAAAATCGATCAATATCATCCACAAGAAGCTGCACTCTCGATTTCCTTCACGTGGACCTATGTCAAGGAGTTTACGTTGTTATTTGCGAACTTTAAACATTTCCTGTTAAATTATTATATCCCTTTTATGAAAATTATCTCATAATACCTAAGCATTATTTTTGTCAATGTACAGTGACAAATGATATAAATAACTTCATAATATACTTCAGTAAAACGCACTTAGAGCAATAGCGTACTAGCGACCTGGCAGCGCGGCTATGACGCGCGGCTCGGCCGCAGCGGGTTGCGATTTGCAACGCGGCCAAAACCGCGGCTACAATCGTCAATTGCACATACAGCGCGCTTCAAAATGGACGTTGAGGAAATAGCAGTGCTTGTGTATCTTTCAAGTAAGAAGCGGAAAAACAAAAGGAAAAAATATTGGGTTCATCCCTTGCTACGCGAAAGGCGTAAAAAGGGATTATTTCATACTGATTTCACTGACATATTAATATTTTATTTTATTTAGTCTTCTTCACAGGACACGTCCCCCAACCCCCGCCCACCTCGTCTCAATCTCGGTTATAAATCTTTTCGAGTCGAACGACATCGCGATGATCACAAATCACGCTGTAGTTCCATAAAACGTGCGGCCACAATATTTTGAAAGCTTTCATATTGATCTTTGTACCAATAATAAGGAATAATTTTCTGAAAAAGCATTTATTTATAACATATTTTAAATGTTCGTAGATATCATATTATAATTGTTCATGAGGAAATGTGGTACTGTTCCATAATTTGAAACTGGATAGAAAGACATGTTTATGTATTTCCCTCCTCTGTATACAATGACAGATAGTGACATTAATATAAATAAATATGCTTTATTGTGTTTTAGTTCTAATTCTCACACTTTTAACTAATATTACATACTTGGTAACATTAAAGGAGTTTGAGGCAGTAAGATTACTACAATTTCAATACAATTATTAACAGCTATACTAGCACAGCATATACTAGCAATTCACTCGCGACTTCGTCCGCGAAAATTTAAATGTATTTTAACGTATTTGAACTTAATAATTTAAACAAAAACTGTTATTGTAGCTTAACTATAATAGTTAGGTATATACTATCGCGGACTTTTTTATGAGCAATCATGAATACTACTACATGAGTAGCCATCAACACCATTCATATACAGAACACTATATATCGTTAATAGTTTTCGCAGCGCACGCGAAATAATGACTTTTGTAGGCAACATTTTCATACCTTGGGTTACAACGTTCCATTTTAGGTAGGGATCTCTAATTTTTTTGAAAATAAAATATGGCCTATGTTACTCGGTGAAGATGTAGCTTTCTAATGGTGAAAGAATTTTTAAAATCGGGCGAGTAGTTTTTAATTTAACTCATAACAAACAAACAAAAACTCAAATCTTTCTTCTTTATAATATTAGTATAGATAAAAATATAATATTGCCGTAAAAGAGATCTATAATTTCCTTATTTCAGATATGACGATAAATATAGCTTTGTATCAACAATGTTGTTTAGGTACATGCGCTGTAGCAATTTGACTGCGCATAATCCAAGGAGTAATTGAATTTGCATTCTTTACCGGACTATTATCTAATATTGGCGTTTACAAGCCGCAATTGTCGCTTCTTGTCGGCGTAACAAGTTCAAAGCAATTTATTCAATTTCGTAGTCATTGTGAGAACCGTCTAAGTTAAATGCTAATAAAGCTTCGTGGGAAAACAGATTTGCAAACAATGTACGGCACGAGCAAAATTCGATCCGGTATACTATTACATTTTTGATCCGGTACACTATTAGTACACAACACTGCAATAGATGTCATTAAAGGATTTAAAACTGCCAATAATAAAAATAGTTTCTATAAATTCTACTTTTCGTAGCAAGCTATAAAATTTTATCAGAGTCTTTTCGAAAACTGATGCGATCACAGCACTTCTTAAACATGTGTACGACGCACAAAATACTATACTATTCAGAGAGCACAACAAATTATGATGATGTTAATAAATTTGAATGAAATTAATGGTATGGATTTTTTGCGGATATACATATTAACAGTAAATAAAACTTACAAGAATGCCTCGGGATCCACATAGCTGATATTGTTTCCAGAAAGATCAATATCTATCAAATACTCGAGCCCTTTGAATGCGTCTCTATCGACCCTCGTCAATCTATTGTTTGCTATTTGCAATCTCCTCATCTTTATGTCGCTTGGAAAACGTTGGAGGCTGGTGATATTGTTGCCGTTCAGGTCTAAGATGTATACGCTTAAACTGAGCTCATCGTATGGAATATTAGTTAAGTTGCTCTCGGAGCAGTCGGTAACCCAATTGATCCTAAAGTAGTGGCAATCACATTCGTCAGGGCATTCCAGCTCGAAGCTGTCACCGTTGAAGCCATATGTGAATGGTAAGGCTAAAAGGCAGAATAGGTAAGCCGTCATTCGCGCCATTTTCAATGATGTCTCGTGATTTCAATTTACCGTCGCGCCCATATTAGTAGGACCTGAAAGAGAAAAAAATATACATTCATGATCGCAACTAAAAAAAAACCGTGAGGTGTCGTGGGACACCAGATAGGAACGAAGTTCCTTATTATAAAATATTAATTTCAAGTTTTATTCGATGTATAAAGAAAATAATTATTCGGGTATACATTTTTTATGATTTTTTTATCGATAAAAATAAAAAAAACTACTTTACAAAATTATCTTAACACCTTTATTTTGTTTACAATGATTTATAAAAAATATATGTGATAAAAATATACAAACGGCTTTTTACATGAATAATAATAATTAAGACTAATCATGTTCTATCATAGAAAAAAAGCTTTAAATAATATATTAAATAACAGCCATCCCGTAGACTATACATTAGACACGGTATAGCCATCATACATAGACTATACATAAAAATCTTACGCTTTTTTTTAACGTTACGGACGTTTTTTGCCGGCTAGGGTACCCCTCCGCAACGCCCCATAAGGAACTTCGTTCCAAAAATTGCAGTTTTTTTAAATTAGATTTACATTGTAAACAAACCCACAATAAAATTGTAGGATACTTAGAATAACTTAATACAGATTAAGCATTATTTATAAACAATCAAAGGATTTCTCACTTTCTGTTATCAGTCATTTGATATTTGGAAGAAGAAGATAAAAATCAATATGTAAATATAACAGCGATATATTTCAACGATTGTTTATTTATTAGTAAATAAATAGTTTCATTTGTGAAATATTGTTAGGTACATTAATTCTCAATTGTAAACAATATCACAGCAGTGCGCAGTTGATCTGAAAAGTATACACCATATACTATGGGATGATGGTTACGTACATACATACGTACATATGTGAACGCTTGTTACGAGCAAACATTCATGCAAATACTCCGATAACGTTACTGTTTTCTTTATAATGGACTAGTTTCTGCCCGTGGTATCGCCCGCGTATTAGGAGGGCTAGGTGAAAAATCGTGATGATCGATCGATTATGACAAACAAACTTTAAAATTTAACTTAGGTGTAATATGTATAATAGAAACGATAAAAATATACCTACACGACAATTTCATTATTGTACTTTAAATAATTTGGATTAACTTAAAGATTTATTTGCAAAATAAATCAATTTTAACGCTCCACACCTATTACTTTAAATTAAAGTCATTTACAACTCTTACCACTTTCAGATATACCTAATAATATATATTTATAGTGTTATTATTTTTTTTATAAAAGAAAATACTTGATGTTAAAGAAAAAATATTAAGATAGGTAGACACGTATCTGAGCTTAAATGTTTAATAGTCGAGAGTGATTTCGTAAAATAATTATATGAACAATCATTAAAGTGTGAGAACGAAGGTCATTATAAAATAGAAAGTCATGGTAGAATCGATTTAATTTATAATTTACAAGCACTTTGCCCGCAACTTCGTCTGCGAAAATTTAAAAACGATTACTTATCGTAAATTAGTATTTGATAATAGAATATACGCAGGATAGTTACAGTTCGTTCAAACTGTGATATTTTTCTTACTGAGAGAATTTTATATCCGTCATAACTTCTAAACGAAAAGTCCGGTCTGGGTCATTTAAAGTGGAATTTACATGTAAATAATCATCCTTAATTATCAAACCATTTAAATGGATAAGGATTAATAACATCATGATACATATATCACTACTATTCGATTCAACCGTATTTGAACAGAATAATTTAAACAAAAACTGTTATTGTGGCTTAACTATAATAGTAAGGCATATTATACCATCGCGGACTTTGTGAGCAATCATGAGTACTATTAATATATAGAACACTTTTTTATATACCGTAGCTAGTTTTCGCAGCGCACGCCAAATAATGACTTTTATAGGCGACAATTTGATACCTTGGGTTATATAGTTCCATTTTAGGTAAGGTTCTCTAAATTTTTTGAAAATATTATATAAATATGTAGCTTTCTAATGGTGAAAGAATTAAAAAATTAAATTAAATTTAAATCGGTCCAGTAGTTTTTGAGTTAAATCGTAATAAACAAACAAAAAATCAAATCTTTCCTCTTTATAATATTAGTTTAGTCATCATCATCATCATCTCAGCCGGAAAACGTCCACTGCTGGACAAAGGCCTCCTCCAAGGATTTCCACGATAGTCGGTCCTGCGCTACCCGCATCCAACGGCTTCCCGCGATCCTCACGACATCGTCGGTCCACCTTGTAGGGGGCCTGCCCACGCTGCGTCTTCCGGTTCGTGGTCGCCACTCGAGAACCTTTCTGCCCCAGCGGCCGTCAGTTCTGCGAGCGATGTGCCCCGCCCACTGCCACTTCAACTTAGCAATTCTTCGGGCTATGTCGGTGACATTGGTTCGCCTGCGGATTTCATCATTCCTGATTCGATCTCGCAGGGAAACTCCGAGCATAGCCCTCTCCATTGCTCGTTGGGTGACCTTGAGCCTTCTTATGAGGCCCATAGTGAGCGACCACGTCTCTGATCCATTAGTGATAAGTCATCACTGGCAACACACACTGGTCGAAGACTTTCGACTTAAGACACTGCGGTATTTTGGATGAGAAGATATCGTGTAGCCTCCCGAACGCTGCCCAGCCGAGTTGGATTCGACGATTGACCTCCTTCTCGAAGTTGGACCTACCTAGTTGGATGTTCTGACCTAGATAAACATAATTGTCCACAACTTCGAGTGCAGAATTTCCAACCTTTACTTGAGTGGGTACAACATGGATGTTCGACATGATTTTCGTCTTGCCCATGTTCATTTGTAGACCCACTTGTTGAGATACCCTGCTGAGGTCATCGAGCATAGCGCCGAGGTCTTCCAAGGTCTCAGCCATAATCACTATGTCGTCGGCAAATCGAAGATGAGTGATGTACTCGCCATTGATGTTGATGCCAAATCCCTTCCAGTCCAGAAGCTTGAAAACATCTTCCAATGCAGCGGTAAACAGTTTCGGAGATATCACGTCTCCCTGTCTTACGCCTCTCTGCAGTTGGATAGGTTTTGAGTTCTGATTCTGGAGTCGGACTGACATGGTGGCGTTCTCGTACAAGCACTTTAACACCTTGATATACCGATAATCGATTTGGCACCTTTGGAGAGACTTTAGCACGGCCCAGGTTTCGATCGAATCGAAGGCTTTCTCATAGTCCACAAACGCTAAACAAAGTGGCTGGTTATACTCCTCAGACTTCTGTATAACTTGCCGCAGCGTATGTATGTGGTCTATGGTGCTAAAGCCTTTTCGGAAACCGGCTTGTTCGGGTGGCTGGAAGTCGTCGAGCCTTCGCTCGAGACGATTCGTAATGACTCTCGAAAACAACTTGTAGACATGGCTCAGCAATGAGATGGGTCTGTAATTCTTCAAAAGGGTGTTATCACCCTTTTTAAAGAAAAGCACCACCACTACATTAGTTTAGTAATTCATCTAAAATGCAAACCGGCTGCCGGGCACGCCTCGTTCATATATCACAATACAAATTACTGTTACAAAGATGTAGAATAAAAACGACTACAATAACATTAAGCGTAATCCGACAGAATGGCGGGACAATCGCAGTAATGGTCGTCATCCTGCTGACCGGCACGAACCATTTCCCGCCAGAATTTTCCAGAAGCGCCATTTACTGTGATTAGGTCACGCATTCATTATAACGCTCTCGCTAACGTTGTAATCTAAAATCTTGAGGATGAATAATAATGGATTTACTATCTTCGATAAAGATTGTTTATGAAAGGTATTGGATTAAATGCATCATGAAATTAATCATTGTAAGTGTCCTATTAAAAAGATTTGAAGCTTATTCCACTGTAGGGCATTGGATATACATGTGTCAGGTTTATTTGTCTGACACATGCAGGTTTCCCCCAAAGGTAGTTTTTCATCGTCGTGTACTTCATTAATCATAATTACAATAAAAAAACATAAACTGCGTATATCAGAAATAATTATTTCTGTTTAGATAACCCACTTTGTAGTTTGTACATTATAATGTTTACTTCACTCTAAATAATTGGATAACGCACCCTTGTTGTTTATTCGATAAATTGATTACGACCTTGCCTGTAACATGCTTTTGCGCAAACATTTAAATAAGGAAAGATATTTTCACTGTATTATGTGCAAGTATTTCTAGAGCATGGGAATAGGTAGGTACCACATGTGGTACGAAACGCAGGCAAGCACATGTTTATTTGTAAAATATATAATTCAGTATCCAATTTTTGTGTTTATAGCATAACCATTGCCTTACGAGTATAAATCAAAGAAATGTAAAGATTACTGGGCATTTCTTATATTTAATTGTAAACTGGATTTGTCAATGTAAAGTCCAATAAAAAATAGCAATTTTGCTAATCATCCGCTAAGCAACGCTTATAAATAAGATCGTTTATCTGTAAGAAGTTGTTGTGAATATTTCCCAAGTAGACGATTAACACATCGAGGTTTGTCAATTTGTTTCACAAAGAACTCGAGGCCTTCAAATATATTAGTTTTAAAATGTAACAAAAACGTAGAGTAGACTATAATTTTTAGATAAACTAATAATAATGTATTGTTTGTAAGTGACAACCATTTGTCAAAATGACAGAATTTATTTAAGATCACTTCGCATAGCTGATTAGTTTGATTGTTGAAAGATGCCGGATATCTACTGGTCCGATTAGCCAGAAAAAATATTTTAATGCATTAGATAACGCCTATTTATTGAGAAAGGTTAAATAAAGATTTCATAACATCGACCCAAAGAGGCGGAGCAGTAGAGCAGACGTTATATTGGGATCTTTTAATAAATTGTTTCTCGAATAGTTTTTCTTTTTAATTTATAATTAGCAGGAAGGCAGATAGGCACCTAGTCCTAGGTATTAATCAACGTTCAAAGACGTTATTAATGTGAGAATGTTCTTTTATCGTAAATTTTTCGGCAATTGATAATATTGAAATGAGATCTAAGTAATTTCAAATCTAATTAAACTGGCTTAATCACCCTGTAAAGCGGATCTCACCGAAAAATTAGATATACTTTCGTAAGTTGATAAGTACCCTATGTTCTATTAGTACCCCTGACCGGTTGAAATAAACTCAGCTTCGCATTTATAATATTAGTAAGATGAAAATGTTGAAAATTAGATTCATTTAATGTAAACAAATCAGTTCAGTTAGACGATACAGCTAGTGAGGTTCCGTGGCTATTAACATACAGAAATGACCTTTTGATAAACAAAAGAGGAAGGAAAACAATGATCGTAATGATTAACTACAAACATGACTCAATCGCTGTGAATCATAAAAAATTATATTGCTACTACGTCACGTGATGCGTTTCAGAAAATTGCTGTTAGTTTGTTATGGCATGTGAGAGTAGTTCTGAATTTATAACATTATTTATTTAAGATCATCGATTACTGAAGTAAGATTAACAATTTCACAAATAACTTTAACAGTAATATAAGTTAACATGTAGGAGTCGACAGTGGCTTAAATCAGGACAAAGACTACTGAATTATATTGTCTTCTTTTTGTTTAATAATACTAGCTACCCGTCCCGACAGTTTACAACAACACGGGAAGGTTTAGCTTCCTCATAAATCACTCCGTCCATTGGTGAAAACCCTATGAAAATCCGTTCAGTAGTTTTTGAGTTTATCGCGTTCAGACAGACAGAAAGACATGGTTGGACGCAGGGCATTTGTTTTATATTATGTCGTGATATTCATTTATTCACATAACATTCTTGACGCGAATGTACACGGTACATATATACATTGTGTGAAATAATGTACATACATTGTGTCTACTAACCCGCAGCGTACAGGACCAGTGTAGGAGAGTAAATTAACAGGATAGTTTTTGCCTGTAATTTTTTTATTTACAACCTTAATAAAGTTCCGTATTTAAAAATAAATAATTCGAAAACAAGAAAAATAGTTTTATACCATTATTGAATTGCAGCAGCTTTCTATTTTTGTCTTTACTTGATTTTTTCGACATAAAGAATTAAATAGCCATGTCGGTTTCTCTAATTGTATGAAATGAATCCGTTTTACATGTTTTTATTTAATACCATCGATTCGTATTTTAGATCTTGATCTGTTGAATTTTAAAGCACTACTACTGTTTCCACTCAATTTGATTACACACTTTTAGTTCCGGTAGTTCGTACAATCTACTATGTTACATTTTATCCGTTTTAGAAAATATAATAAATAAAATCTCGGGAATTTTAATGGCTTTAAGAAAGCGAGCGACATAATATTTGTAGATATATATATGAAGTATCCATCCATGTGTGTATATATATATATATATATATATATATATATATATATATATACAGTAGTGGTCGTATAATTCATAATAATAAGATCTCGATACTGCCTCGTTGGTCTAGTGGCTAGATATTAGGCTGCAGATCCGGTGGTCCTGGGTTCAATTTCCAGGTCGGGCTAATAAATAGTTATTGGGTTTTTCTGTTAGAAAATTCTCAGTAGCAGCCCGGAGTCTGTAAGGTGGAATTGTGTACACTCCCGTGCCTCGGAAAGCACGTTAAGCCGTTGGTCCTGCGCCTGAACTCTTTCCGGTCGTGTCGGATTGCCGTCCCATCGGATTATGAGAGCTAAGGAAAAGAGAGTGCATCTGTGTTTGCGGATACACTTGTGCACTATAATATGTCCTGCGCAGTTGGCTAATCTCTCTTGATATTGGCCGCCGTGACCGAAATCGGTCTGGAGGACCTTATTATATATATATATATATATATATATATATATATATATATATACAGCAGTGGTCGTATAATTAGAAACACTACCAACGCTCCTTGACATTATGTAAGATACTTCACCGCAATCGTTTTTATTTTGAAATTAAACAATAAATAGGACAACAATATGTTCAACGATTTATCATTTATTAGAAAAACAATATAAATCCCATTACACAAGTGCAGTTTCAATATTACATTACGGACAAAAATTTAAATCAGTTTTAAGGTACGAACAATAATGGTCAACTAATTAAAAACAACAAAAAAAATGTATAAAAAACAATATTTTTTAAGTATTTTTTTTTTTTATTGTATAGGTTGGCGGACGAGCGTATGGGCCACCTGATGGTAAGTGGTCACCAACGCCCATAGACAATGGCATTGTAAGAAATGTTAACCATCGCTTACATCGCCAATGCGCCATCAACCTTGGGAACTAAGATGTTATGTCCCTTGTGCCTGTAATTACACTGGCTCACTCACCCTTCAAACCGGAACACAACAATACCAAGTACTGCTGTTTTGCGGTAGAATATCTGATGAGTGGGTGGTACCTACCCAGACGAGCTTGCACAAAGCTCTACCACCGAGTAGCAGTAATTAGTATTGTTATTTACGAAATAGCTACTATCCACAGCCTATCAATAGCTATAATTAATATTTAGTGGCGTATCCTTTATTTTCAATAACAGCACTGCAACAACGTGGCATTTATTCAATCAATTTCATACATTTTTCTAGGGGGATTGAATTCCATGCTTCAACAAATGCTTCATATAGTTCGTTTTAACTAGTGTTACGTTTGTTTGAGACTTTCTTTTTAACAATATACCAGAGATTTTCTATCGGTTTTAAATCCGGTCTATTTGCTGGCCAGTCTAAAACAGATATACGCTGTTCGCTAAAGAAAGATTGACGCTATTGGCCGTGTGTTTAGGGTCATTGTCATGCTGAAAGATCCAGGTTATAGGCAAATGATCGTCCGAGTAGGGAATCATTGTGTGCTCTAAGATATTTTTGTATTGCCATTGTACCGCCACCGTGCTTGACTATACTCTTTGTGTATTTATAATTAAAAGCATTGTTTACAGGACTTTTTTCCATTCTCGTACCGTCCAATTAACATATTTTTTAGCGAATAATAATCGCTTCTCTCGGTGTTGCTTGGTAAGAAGCGGTACCTTTCGAGAGATTCTTCCAAACAATTTAGCTTCCACTAATCTTCGGCGTATCAGTCTTGACGAGATGTTTCTCGAGTCATCAGGCAAAAAACTTCATTTTTAATCTGGTTGGAGCCTTTACTTGGGTCTTTTTTAGCAACACATACGATTAGCGTATCTTCTCTGGGATTTTTTCTTGGCCGAGACTTTCTAAGAACATTTTCAACAGTTCCATGTATTTTATAATGAGCAATTGCATTAAAAACTTTCTTAACCGAACAATTTAAATGCTCAGCTATTCTTCTGTACGCCCACTTATGATGTATATCATAGAATAATAACGCTTAGAAGGATAGTGTCACAAAGTTTCGCTCAAAATTGAAGTCACTAGAATTAATGTGTGTGTAAGTGTCACGTACGTTACATACACCGACACGCCCACATACGACCGAATTATGTTGCAAGTGAATACACATTTACCCCATAAAGTGAGGAAATTGATATTGTTTGAACTTGAATTATGTAATATATTTTTTTGCCTTTAATTAATTTGAATTATTACGTATGTTTTATTCATGTCAGACATTATTATTTTTTCATTAAAATTAATTAAACAACGTTGAAAGGTTTTCTGACAGTAAATTGTGATAGTAGATTTGTGGATTTAGTTGGCATCCAATATTCTACTCTTCGATTAAGTTGTATTTTATCTATCCATCGAGCAGCAGCAATTGAATTCGAAGGAAAGCTAAAAAAGATTACAATTAATCAATAAGTATTATAATTATATATTGCAATATTATTATGAAATAAATAAATTTAGCTTTTATTATTATAATGATCTCTTTTTTTAAATTTATTTAATAATATTATTTAGTATTGCTTTTATTTTATGTATAATCATAAAGAAAAAAATATATAATTAGTTGCAGTTCATGTTTTATAGGTAATTTCTCTCTCTCTCTCTCTCTCTCTCCTGTGCATTTATTATTCCCATCTGATGGTGGGGTCTGCCTTCCTAGTCTTTTGCTTCCACTTCGCTCTATTCGAAGTATCGTTTTCAGTAACATTGCAGTAACTAATATCTTTTCTGACCACATCTGACCATTTGGTTTTAGGTCGCCCTCTGGGTCTTGACCCTGTAACGTTAAGATTGGTCACTACATTTCCTATGTACTCTGGAGGTCTTCTTCTGACGTGCCCAAACCACCGCAGCCTACTTTCTTGGAGCTTGTCGGCGATGTCACGTACTCCCAGGCTACCGCGTACGTACTCGTTGCGAATTTTGTCACGTCTGGTCACTCCGCACATCCACCGAAGCATCTTCATTTCAGCTACTTGCATGGACTGGACATGGCGCTGAGTCAAGGCCCACGTTTCGCTCCCATAGGTGAGGACTGGTCTGATGATACTTTTATAAATAAGTCCCTTGAGTTTCACTGGCATTCTTTGATCGCAGGTTACACCGGTTACTTCTCGCCACTTTAGCCAAGCTGCCGCAATTCGATGTTGAATGTTTGCGTCCAAATTTCCTGTATTATGCAACATAGTACCCAGATATTTATATATATAGTTTTATAGGTAATTTAAAAAAGTTAAAATAATAATTTTAAATATTTATTTATTTTTATTATTTTAAATATTAAGCAATCGTGGTAAATATATTTTCCATAGCTGGTAACATTTTTATTGTAATGGCGTCTTTGGTTTACAAATTCTTTTTATGTTTTGATGAATATATTTTAGCTAAAATTATAAGTTGCCAAATAGTACTTACGTGTGAAATGTGATTTTCTTATCCTTATTTTTTTTATGTGGAGTGTTGTGACACCCTTTTTCTACACAGTAAGTCATTTTTTAATAAATTGCGCGAGACGTTTACTATGACACTTTATCGTGACAACTGACGTGACGTCAAATGTATTGAGACTAGTCACAATTTGAATGACTTCAATTCGCTTGGGCATACACTCTTTCTAAGCGTCTATGATGTATATGTAAATTAACAATGATTTGACTAGTTGACGCGTCACTACTTTTATTTTTGCCCATTTTGAACAAAATAAAATTCAGATAAAATTTGGAATTTCCGCTAAAATAATAGAAAAAGAAATGTTATTCTCCAATTCCAAAAAAAACGAGCTGTGGATGCTTTTTTATAATGTTTCTAGTTACTCGTCCAAGCGGCCAGTAACAGAAAATAAACTCCTACATGTGTAAGACTCATTTTGTAATTAAAAGTAAGATATGTTTTAAATTTTATGCATTTAATGACTTTTTTATTTGAGTGGCTATATTATTGCATGATTATTAATTATTGAATGAGTATATTTTTTACGAACATTTGTACGTTGAAGTTGTACTTTCTTTATTCATAAGTGTTTCTAATTATATGACCACCACTGTATATTATTGTAATATATATTTGTCATTTCTAATCCTAAACATTATACGAAAGATAACTAGAAAAAAGAACGATATAGGGATTAGTGTTACATTGTCCTGAAACTTCCCTATCACGATTAATATGAATCTCGGTAACAAGTCCGTCTAGTCAGGTACTATCCACTCCTCAGATAAACGCCGAACCGCAATATTTAGTATTGCTGTGTTCCAGTTTGAAGGGTGAGTGACTCAGTGTAACTTCAGGCACAAGGTACGTAACAACTTTTAGTTGTCAAAGTTGGTTGGTTGGCGATGTACGCAATAGTTAATATTTCTTACTATGCCATACATACATACATACATATATATATATAGTCCGAATTTAAACCCGATAGAAAATATCTGGTATATTGTTAAAAAGAATGTCTCAAACACGTAACACCGGTCAAAACGAACTATAAGGTCCTCCTCCAGACCAATTTCGGCCACGGCGGCCAATCTCAAGAGAGATAGCCAACTGCGCATGACATATTATAGTGCACAAGTGTGTGCGCAAACACAGGTGCACTCTCTTTTCCTTAGCTCTCATAATCCGATGGGACGGCAATCCGACACGACCGGAAAGAGTTCAGGCGCAGGACCAACGGCTTAACGTGCTTTCCGAGGCACGGGAGTGTACACACTTCCAACTTTCAGACTCCGGGCTGCTACTGAGAATTTTCTGACAGAAAAACCCATTAACTATATTGGCCCGACCTGGGAATTGAACCCAGGACCACCGGGTCTGCGGCCTTATATCTAGCCACTAGACCAACGAGGCAGTCAAAACGAACTATATGAAGCATTTATTGAAGCATGTAATTCAATCCCCCCAGAAAAATGTATGAAATTGATTGAATCAATGCCACGTCGTTGCAGTGCTGTTATTGAAAATAAGGGATACGCCACTAAATATTAATTATAACTATTGGTAGGCTGTGGATAGTAGCTATTTCGTAAATATCAATACTAAATACTAATACTTAAAAAAAGATGTTTTTTATACTTTTTTGATGTTGTTTCTGATTAGTTGACCATTATTGTTCATACCTTAAAACTGGTTTAAATGTTTGTCTGTAATGTTATATTGAAACTGCACTCGTGTAATGGGATTTATATTGTTTTTCTAATAAATGATAAATCGTTGAACATATTGTTGTCCTATTTATTGTTTAATTTCAAAATAAAAACGATTGCGGTGACATATCTTACATAATGTCAAGGACCGTTGGTAGTGTTTCTAATTATACGACCACCACTGTATATCTTACCTGTGACAATAAAAAAGCAAAATTATTATAATGGAAACAAATCCGGAACACGAAAGATGTAGTCCTGTCTTTGTACAATGTTACCTTCATTCATGGCAATCGGTTGAACACATGAACTGTGAACTGCATATAACCCATTCCAACCACAAGAGTAGTAAACATAAATAAACAACTTTGACATTGAAATCAAGTCAAGATCTTGAATAATAAAAAAATGGCGTCTCGAATGACGCAGTTATGATCGGAGCATTGAAAGGGAAATTAGAGTAGATATAAGTAGTTATATGGATTAGTGTTGGGTTTTAAGTAGAGATTATTAATCATAAACTAACGTACAATAAAATAGAATTATTACCAAATCCCATGGAATATGTAAATTTAAGTTGTATTTATATTTAGTCCTTCGTCTGTTATAAAGACCTGTAAAGGTTGATATACTGCAGCACCATCTAGCGGCGAAATACAACAAAAGTGGATAAAAAAAAACATAATAATTCCCACTTTCATGGTGCTTGGACGAACGATGTAGAATTTTTCAAATAGAAAAACAACCATATAAAGATTAGAATTAAAGATAACCAATAAACTAAATATGTTGTTAATACGAGAATAAAAAAATTAAATAATATTATGTTTTCGACTTGGTAATGAAAACTATTGTTAAAAAACAAAATCGTATCGATTGAATTACCTGCGCTTCGTATATATTTAGACTTATACTTAGGTATTATGAATTGCCTATCTAAGGTACTGTTTGAAACGAGTAGACCTATTTATGGTGACAACTGACAAGCCGTTTTACACGTAGCATTCACCTTGTTTATGTCACATGTTTTGCTTTAATCTTAGTAGAGGTCAAAAGATTATTAATTAAGTCCAAGCCTCGCACTTAAGGTATCGCAGGTGAAACATTTTAGTGTAAATGGTATGTTTTGGATCTGTTTTCAATATTATTTTTTAATTTTATACAATTGTTTTTTGAGAAAATAAAATAAATTAATCCCTTGAAAATCGAACTAAATCATTTATAAAGTAGTACGTATAAGTTTAAATTGTTCGCAAAGGCAAAACATTGATAATTGAAAATTTACTTAATTTTTCAGCTACATAAAAACTTTTAATCATCATATGAATATATATGTATTATGATAATATGTCACTCGTTATGCCATAAAAGCGCTCCTTCCGTAATTATTTTTATAAATAAAACTACATGCGTTATACATTTAACACAGGCTACATCTATAGTAAACAAATCCGATCGAATATGTTTGAGCCACTTTACATAATGACATATGAGTATATAAAGTGAAAAACATTATATCAGTAAGCACCTGTCACAATATTACAAAACGTTTATTGTTAAGAGGCAGGCGTTAATAATTTAATCCTACGCAGTTACAAACATAATTAATACAATTAAGGTTGACTTGTTAATTCAATTGAAATATTTACTTCGTTGCCTCTAGGTTGCAATCGTGTGTGCTGTTGGTGCGTTGCATTCGTAAACCGTTAATACACAATTCGTACAATTAATAAAACTAATTAAATAACGAATACAGAAAAATAAATCAAAATGAATTCTCAAGTTCCTGTATATATATATAGTAAAAAAGGAATGAATTATTCACCTACCTATATGATGTTCGCGCAGTGACGTGTACTTCACTTGCTCGACGAATCTGGACTGAAGTAATGTTTTGATGCTTTAGTGATGTAACTTTTGTTTATTATCGATAAAGGTTTTAGGTCTTAAATTATACGCAATGTTTATATAAAGGGGACGATGAATAAAGATTAAAAAATATAGTTCACTTAAAAATACTAATTAAGAACAAATTCACAAGTTCATTTAGTTTGGACCTCTCATTAAATATAAAATATTTACCGACTAAAACAAGGTATATAAGTTCAATGTCTTCTTTGAATGTTAAATTTTGAGAATTGTGTGTATGTTCATTTAATCTTGTCTTTAAAAATCTCTTATATATGTAAATAAGACAATACAATGTTGTATTTAGCAATTGTGTACAGAACTTGTGAAATAAAGCGCCTTTCAAAAATGTTATTATACGGCTAACATAAAATAATGTATATAATTGAAACAGGCGCTATGGTTTTTTTTTTCTTATTTAAATGGAAAGTTTATTTAAGAAAAAAAATAAGTTGACAACTATACGGTATAAAAATATGTTACTGTTAAGATATAACAACTCAGTAGGAAAAAGGATAGCTAATTGTTATAATGATATACTTTAGTTTACCTCGTCGCAACTGTACTCCGTTTCACTAGAGTGAGAAGAGACTAATTTTCACAAGATAGTGTACTGGACTGCTTTTTGCTGTAAATGGACTATAAGATAGAAAATTCCTGTGGGTTTAAAGAGACAGTTCGCGTTGAAGTTAAAAATGTAGGAGTCCTGAGAGTGTCCATGAGTGTACAATTTTGTTATCAAAGGCCATTAGTCAAAATCCTTCCCTCTTACCTATATCATGACGCACTGACTGCTGATGCTGAAGCCAACAGCAGGGTCAATGCTGCCCCTACGGGTTAAGTAAGCTAGACACCAGCATTATTATTATTTATGAAATTGTCTTAATAATAGTATAATCTTTAATTATTATTCACACGACATATCAATTACTCAATTCTGACAATTTTTACTGACTCATACTCATCTTGTTGAAGCTGTATAAAAACATGAAATAGCAACTTTAGGCTGCATTAGTATATAAAATATTATATAACTTTAATACACAAATACATAATACAAAAATTGTAATATATTGGTACTATGGTGCTGTATAAATGATTTAATCGAGGTATATTAGCTATAATAGCTATTCTATATAAAATGTATATAACTACTTATATACATTTTCTTCATAGAATGAAATAGTTTCGCAAATGGCAATATTTGAATAAATAAGTCAAATTAGTAAATACACAAATCAACGACGACGAATGACAGTTATTTGTCACTGTCAGTGTGAACTTGGTAAAAAAATACTAGTGATTTTCAATATTATTTCGCAATATATTTGAAAAAATATTATTTTAAAGATGTCTCAAAATGAGGCTCATTCGTCTACAGACGAAGAACCATTAAAAGAAATTTTCGACCAAGCCATGAAGTTATTTGATAAGATAGAAAATGGTAACGAAGCTACGAACAGCGACCCGGTGCAAGTAAGTTATTTATATTGCGTATCACAGGTAGTTTTGAATATTATTAAAACTATTTTCATAAAATTGGCTTAACTTCCTTTGAAATGTAAATATAGCTGTTTAAATAATTTTGCAAATTATATTGAACTAGAATGTTCGGAACCGTGAATTTGCTACATAATTGACCTTTATATAGTTTGAAAAGCAATAATAAAGTTAAATAATAATAAAGTTAATTCAAAAGAGTATAGAAACAAACAATCACTACATTCAGTTATTTATATTATGAACCATCAGTTTTTTATCGGTGGAAAGGCTTTGTGCAGGCTCGGGTTCCTACAGCCTTCTCACCTACAATTATTATATAGCGAAACAGTAACACATTGAATTGTGCCAGTTCAAAGGGTGAGCGAGACAGTGTAATAGGCACTAAGGATATCTTGTTTATAAACAAAAGTGTCCACTTACTATCAAATGAACCATTCATTCAGTACCCTCCCCAAAAAAAGTTTTATAAATATCTTCAGAATCCTTTAACAATATTAATAAAAATAAAGTACTACTTTATAACATTTTTTTGCTAACTGTAATTGATTTTAAAAGTTGCTGGATTTTTAACAAATTAAAGACTATAAATGCTTATAATAATACTTTACTCATAATTGATTTCAGATGAGTATTAAATCAGCAATCAAAAAGTTTGAAAAAGCAACAAACTTAGTATCCATGTCAGGGATGTTCAGTAAAAATGAAAGTCTAGATGAGTTGCCCACGGAGACTTTGCAGTACCTACTTCTACCAGCTTTACTCGGCACCCTCAGTTTAAAGTTATGCAATCAGTCTCGGAAAGATGTTATTAATATTGCAGATATATATTTTAGGTATGTTATTGTATTTAATGTAATAAGTGTGCGTAAGCTTATCTTTATAAAAATAATGCAAATACAAACAGAAAGAATTAAAAAATGAGTTCCACTAAATATATTTACAGAGATTTTCTACAAAGGTGCAAAGATTATGGTGTAACAGATATAGAAGTGCCACAGACTACAAACAATGAAATTTCAAATAGATCACAGACTGAACAAGCTAAGATTGCCAGCATGGTAACAATCTTTTCTTTTCGGCTTTATTATTTGTTTTTTTTCATTACATTATTATCTTTATATGAGAGAAATTTAATATAATAGAGTTTGACTGCCTCATTGGTCTAGTGGCTAGATGTAAGGCTGCAGACCCAGAGGTCCTGGGTTTGATTCCCAGGTCGGGCCAATAAAAAAGTTATTTGGTTTTTCGGTTAGAAAGGTCAAAGTAACAGCCCTGAGTCTGGAAGTTGGAACTGTGTACACTCCTGTGCCTCGAAAAGCATGTAAAGCCGTTGGTCTTGCGCCTGAACTCTTTCCTGCCATGTCAGATTGCCGCCCCATTGGATCATGAGACCTAGAGAATAGAGGTCACCTGTGTTTGTGCACACACTTGTGTATTATAATATGTCTTGCACAGTTGGCTAATCTATCTTGTGATTGGCCGCCGTGTCCGATATCGGTTTGGACGACATTATTATTGTTAATATTATAAAAATAACTTCTTTAAAATATCCCATCAATTTATTTTTCTTTTACAATTTCCATCAACAATGTCAAATATTTCGATTATTCTCTTTATTTTTTATTGTAAGTTTAAAAGTGTTCTAAAAATGTTGTTCTCATCAAAAACTTGGAGCGTTGTCTATAATGCCTCAGCTAAAAGAAACAATTATCACTAGGACTCATTTTATTATTCCTTGCCCTTCACTGTAATTAAATAATGAACATACAGTTATATTTTTGAAGGTTATGACAAGAGAAGCAAAAATACAAAGGTACAAAGAGGTAAAGGAATTAAAAGAAAAACTAGTGACACTCTCCAAAGCCATGTCTTCACCCAATGCAGACGATGAAACAAAGAGACAGTACTTCACTACATTACTATTGAATTATGTCAACCAGGCCGTCGATGAAATTAATAGTATCGAACAAGAGAGACCCATCTTGGAATACATGGCAAAACATGCTGGAGGTAATTATTTTATGCTAGCTAGTCCGTGGTGTTTGTCGTTATGCTATTTTAATACTTTCTTAGAAATAATATGGTGGAGCTATTAGTGGATCGTATGTAATTTAAGATTTGTTTTTATCAACTCTTTCTACTCCTGCTGCGATTGGAACAGGCTACATATTCATTATAAATTACATTTAAAGTTGAATTGAAATTATTTGTTATACATTAATATTTTATTGCCCATTGGCGTGTTTGGTAGATACTTGACTTTCGCGCCGCAGGTCATGGGTTCGATTCCCGCCTATCCGTCCGTTTTTCTGCGTCTGGGTGTAATTATTTATATACATAAGTATGTATTTATAAAGAAGTATAAGTAAGTATATCAGTTGTCTGGTTTCCATAGTACGAGCTCTGCTAAGTTTGGGATCAGATGGGATTGTGTGAATAGTGTCCAGGATGTTATAGGATAGGATATTATTATTGTTAAGCTTAAGATATTTCAATTGAGTGTTCAACTAAACTTAAGGTTTAACTTAGTAATACAGGCATTTTATTGAAACATTTATTCTGGTAAATTCTAGAAGCGAAACCATCACATCGAGAACGGGTGACTCCCTTGAAGCCGGTGATCATAACTCGCGACGCGGTTCAGAAGGCGGTGTTCGGTGCTGGCTACCCTTCGTTACCCACTTTGACCATTGAAGAGTTCTATGATAAGAGAGTACGTGATGGAGTGTGAGTATCCATACTGTATCATCTGAAAGTAAAAGTGTAAACTTACAACCACTGTTACCAGATTACACAGGGTTAGTAAGTCTTTTATGGGACAATGTATACACTTTTACAACAGGATCCCAGAAAGCGTTCAAAAATATTTAACTGTGAAATTTAAAAGAATTTTTAAGGAACGCTTGTGTGCAGGGGGATATTACACAATCAATGACTTAGATGATTGCACACCTTAGGAATGAAACGATCGCCACCAGGGTATTTCAAATGAAAAAAAATTAATTCTGTCATTGTATAAATTGTCTGTATTGTAAAGATGAGATAAAAAAAAAAATCCCGCTGAGTTTCTTTCGCCGGTTCTTCTCAGGTCTGAGGTGTTTATTTCAAAACCGTTGGTAGATTTATGACAATCAATAAGTAAGTAACTTTGACTTTGAGTGAATAAGAATCTATTTAATTATTATAAACTAGTTCCCGCGCGCGGCTTCTTAGCGCGTTTTTGTGTGTGTGTGTGTGTGTGCTTGGAGGGTCGTTATTAGGTTATATATATTTTTATATAATTTCAACATTATATTTATAGTCTAAATGGAAAAATGTTGCTTAATTCTTTCCTAAATCAACGAAATTAAAAAGCGTCTATGAATGAGATAGTTTTCGTGGTCTGTGCTGAAAGGGGTGTTCTACAGTTATAAAGGATACGTTTTAGATCTTTTTTTAATCAAATACGAGATGTAGATTAAAATAGATTAGACTCCTCAAAGCCAAAACATTATTTCTGGGGCAAGGTATTCGATTCTTAGATATCAAAATCCCGCAGGCCATCTATATTCGCTAAGTAATGCAAGTAGAGCTGATAACAAAAAATTGGTGGTCTGTGAAGCCAGTTTACGGATGATAATTTTACGCGATCACGTCATAAGAAAACATTGATAAATACTCGGACGCATCGGCCGATGGAGTGGAAGAGAGATAGACAAGCCGGGTCGATCGTGCCTCTATCGCTTGTTCCGCGCTCTCGCTTGCGCTTTCAGCTCAGGCGGAACGTGACAATGAGTCATGCTTTTTCGTGCGTGCAAAGCCCGTTCATTGATTCATAAGACGTTATCACGTCAAAAAAACATCCTTAGGCATAGCATATATACCACCACTGCCTCGTTGGTCTAGTGGCGAGATATAAGGCCGCAGACCCGGTGGTCCTGGGTTCAATTCCCAGGTCGGGCCAATATAGTTATTGGGTTTTTCTGTCAGAAAATTCTCAGTAGCAGCCCGGAGTCTGGAAGTTGGAAGTGTATACACTCCCGTGCCTCGGAAAGCACGTTAAGCCGTTGGTCCTGCGCCTGAACTCTTTCCGGTCGTGTCGGATTGCCGTCCCATCGGATTATGAGAGCTAAGGAAAAGAGAGTGCACCTGTGTTTGCGCACACACTTGTGCACTATAATATGTCCTGCGCAGTTGGCTATCTCTCTTGAGATTGGCCGCCGTGGCCGAAATCGGTCTGGAGGACCTTATTATTATATACCACCACTACTACTACACAAGATTATATACATTACAAAAAGCAGTAAGTGTAGTAAGTATTTGTATTTAACGCAGCATTCATCTATGTCTATGTAAATTTAATTATTGATATTGTATTAATTGATATCTGTAATTTATTGGTGAGAATCAATTACTGAGTTTTTATTAAATAATTTATAATGACCATTCAATTTAACTGCTTATAAGAGTCAACTTGAATAAATATAATATCGTAAAGTTTTAATGTAGAAAATTTCAAGAAATCATTGAAATAAAACAGATTGACATAATTTTAATATGAACAGCAATGTAATAGTAATGATTCCATAGCTAAAGACTATTCCTCCTCAGTCTTCACGTCTTATACTAAATTTGTTTCCCTGATGAGGGAGCTGACGTATGATGTGTGAACTAATAACTTCATGAATTAAATTATATTTATATATTTTAAAAGGTTTCCTAGTTCCGGTACCAACATACCGCACGCAACAATCCAGACTGCTGAAGCCGATGCCGACGACGCCGAAGATATTAGAAAAGTAATTATAATATCTCTCATAATATTTTATTTATTTATAATATATTGCACTCAAATGAAATTTCATAATAGTTGGACTTAATGGCATTCTCTATCAGACCACCTCGAAACGTAACCGAGTTTTTAGTAGGTGTGCAGCTTGTGAGTCAGCTATGTTAACACTCCCTTATTACAAGAAGGCTCTGACTGCCTCGTTGGTCTAGTGGCTAGATATAAGGCCGCAGACTCGGTGGCCCTGGGTTCAATTCCCAGGTCGGGCCAATAAATAGTTATTGGGTTTTTCTGTCAGAAAAATCTCAGTAGCAGCCCGGAGTCAGGAAGTGTGTACACTTCCGTGCCTCGGAAAGCACTTTAAGCCGTTGGTCTTGCGCCTAAACTCTTTCCGATCGTGTCGGATTGCGGTCCCATCGAATTATGAGAGCTAAGGAAAAGAGAGTGCACCTGTGTTTGCGCACACACTTGTGCACTATAACATCTCCTGCGCAGTTGGCTAATCTCTTGAGATTGGCCGCCGTGGCCGAAATCGGTCTGGAGGACCTTATTACAAGAAGTATGTCTGAACTCTCTTCGTTTGTGTTGGGTCGCCGTCCCATCGGATTACGAGGGTGCACCAGTTGCGCAACCAGTCGAGTCTCGAGCACTTCAATATCTCCTGCGTAGTTTATCTGTCTCGAATATGAAATCATATCATAACACTATAAAAAATAATTACCTTATGTATTGATACATATATTTATTACTATATTTTATTGTATATGTTCTGTAACTTTGAGAACTAAGATGTTATGTCCGTTGCGCCTGTAACTAACTCATTCTGAATTTAAATCGAGACACAATAAGTATTTGCTTTTTGGGCGGTAGAAAATATAATGTAATATATTTGACAACAGGAGAGATTGGTTGACGACGATGACGACGAAGAGCTAGAGAGAAAACGTGCCATGGATGAATATAAAGACGACCACCGCAGGGGATGGGGAAACAGATACAACAGAAGTTAAAGAAAGTTGTTACAGACGATAAATTAGTACCACAGAGTATAACGAGTCTCTGATTTGGCAATTTATAATCTATGTCATAAAAAGCTGGATGCTAATAAAGTGTTGTTGTTCTTTTCGTGTTTTATTGCACCGTCAAATATATTCCAAACAATTTTTTATTATTCTTTTCAGAATAAGCCACGCTCATCGTACTATCTATCTGCTGTAAATAGTTTTAATATGATGACAACTTGGTTCTACGACAAAGAGTCCGTCCGAGTCTAGATTGTATTAAATTAACTCTCATTACATTTATATTGAAACTTTGTAAACTAAATAAGTACTACGCTTATTCTATATTGATAACAAATACCAAAAACTTTTCATCCAAGAACCGAGATATAGTTAGTTTGGTTATCGTAAAATATCTTAATAATTTTTTGAAATACGAAAAATGTATAATCAAGGTTGGAGAACCAACTATATCTCGAAAAATATTAACAATAGAAAAAAAAAATCAAATAAAAAAATAGGAAATTTTATCATCTACAAAAAAAGTTTCTACTATTTTGAACGTAAAACTCACCGTTTCCGAGATATTTGTAAAAAGACATTTCTCAAGGCTAACGCTCGCGGTCTGGGATGACAAAAACACGGTTTTATACTTAGGGGCGCTTAACATAATCGAAAAATCGAGTAGCGGGGTTTTATGCAGAGCGAACGCATTTTTGGTGCTAAAATTCCTGGACGTAATTAATAGTCCAGGTAGATAAGGTTCATCTTAATCAAATTTGTTATTGGAAATATTTTAACTTTTAACCTTATTTACAATGAGGTCACAATTTCAAGTATATAATTATAAGGAGAGTCGGTTGTGAGATCCTGGGTGATAGTATAACTAAAATAATATAAACATGAATGCAGACACCTAACACTCGATTCCAATTTGATTTTATACTGACTCCACCTAACTGTTTCAGTGGACGGAATTACGGATGTTTTTTTGTAAATTATTGAAAAAGAATAATGTAGAAATAACGTGGCTTACGACGAAATATAAGAAACGCAGTGACACCTTATAAATAATATTCCTATTGTTAAAAAAAAAATATCAAGTAACGTTTTAAATATTTAATTATCACCTAAAAATGTCTTATCATTCGTTGTATAGAAATCCTCTTAAGAATGGGGCAATAATAAATGAAATGATGTCTAAAATTATATACTTTGAGATGTAAGAACATTGTTATGTTGTAATATTCGTACTTGACGAGCTTTCTCCCCCGCGGCAGTAATCGAAAGTGCTATCGATAGGACGTGTGTCATTACGGGTTTACGTCAAGTTACACGTTAAAAAATGTTTCGTAAAGATATGGTTATATAATTAGAAAGAGTATCAAAATGAATCGAAGATCACCATGATATAAAAGGCTTATAAGTAACTTGTTATTGCAATAAGTTAGTTTTCTATTAAATTGGTTATTACATTTATTTAAATATTATTTGGAGTTAACATAGTAGGTTCACTCTCACTCACTAAAAAGTTTCCAAAGGTATCAACATTATTTAAATACAATTAAATGTATATACCATTTAGAAAATCAACAAGTACTATATACTAAACCAACGATGGTATTTTTTTTCAAACTTAAATGTAACAAACTTGGTGGTAGGGCTTCGGGCAAGCTCGTCTGGGTAGGTAGAATAGAATAGAATAGAATAGAATATGCTTTATTGTACACATACAAGATAACAGAAACATACAATTATAAATGCTATTTAAGAAGAGTAGTAATATAAGTACAAAAGGCGGTCTTATCGCTAAAAGAGCGATCTCTTCCAGACAACCTTTGGGTAGAGGACACGAAAAGAATAACGCGGTAAGGAGGTGCACAGGATCAATTTTACTTTTTAAATAAATATGTGTAAATAAATATTCATGCATTGTATACTATATATTTACAAATGACTACATAAATATACATATATATATAAATATATATACATAAATATATGTATAAATAAACTATACCTATATACATACATAATATATATATATATATATATGAATAAAAATACGTAATTAAGATAAATATAATAATAAATAGCAATAAAATACGACAGTTGATAAAACAACATCCGAACTGGCAATTATTGAGACAAATAATATGTCTTGAGTCTGATTTTAAAAGTGTTGATAGACTGGGATCGTCTTAAGTAAAGTGGTAAGGTATTCCAAAGGCGAACTGCTTGGACAGAGAAGGAGTTAGTATAGAAGGAACAAGAGTGAGAAGGAATTTTAAGGATAAGATTATCACCAGATCGCAGAGTTCGGCCGTGCGAGTCCTTAAGGAACTCAAATCGGTGTTTAAGATAGTGAGGAGAGTTGGAATGAAAAAGTATAGAATAGAGAAGAGAAAGAATATGAGTATTCCTGCGAAGACGGATTGGGAGCCACTCGAGTTTTTTGCGAAATTCGGAAATGTGGTCATATTTACGAAGCCCGAATATAAATCGAATGCAGAGATTTTGAATACGCTCGAGTTTATTTAATTGCTCCTCTCTAAGATCAAGGTAGCAGGTGTCGGCATAATCAAGGATGGGTAGGAGAATAGTTTGAGCTAACGCAATTTTGGTAGGAATTGGTAGAAAGTTACGTAGTCTACGGATGGATCCAATCGAGTGAAACATTTACATAGGTATCACCCAATCATCAGATATTCTACCGCAAAACTGCAGTACTTGCTATTGTTGTGTTCCGGTATGAAGGGTGAGTGAGCCAGTGTCATTACAGGCACAAGGAACATAGCATGTTAGTTCCCAAGGTTGGTGGCGCATTGGCGATGTAAGCGATGGTAACATCTCTTACAATGCCAATGTCTATGGGCGTTGGTGACCACTTACCATCAGGTGGCCCATATTCTCGTCCGCTTTCCTATACAATAAAAAATCCTTGTATATCACATATTAGTATAAATCCAGATGATATTCCATTAATAAAAACCTTTGTTACATGTTCTTTTAAATATTTTGGCGTGTCTGAAAAAGGACAACAACTGTTTATTAAATTAATTAAACTGATTCAAGTCAGAGATAATTGTCCGAAATCTTATTTATTTACTTATTAAATGCTTTATTGTACAACATAAAAATAACATAAGAGTAATAGGAAACAAACAAAAAACAAATGGTGCGTAAAGGCGGATTTACCGCGCACAGCGATCTCTCACAGATAACCTTTGGAGAAAGAAGTTTCGTACGAGAACAGATAAGTGCATTAAAATATAAAAAGAAAATAATAAATATAACATGAGAACAATTATAATAAAACACATAATAATATTCAAAGCCTTGTTGTTCGTAGTATTACGTCAAACGTGGCATCTTTACCTTCCGTGAGCATCTTTACCTAAGCATACCCTATACTATTTAGTTTCCATTGAATATTTTTTTATATGTGGAAGTAGGCGCAATTTTAGTCATATTGGTAGATTTTATAATAAATTGTGGTATTCCAAAAAGTGTTTCAAGCTGGCAGCTATGTGAATTCTCAAAATATTGTACTTTTTCATCCCATAAGGTCAATTGTGTTCGCAGCGTCGTCGTATACAAATCGGTATTTCTTACAAATAAAAGTGTAGATAAGTGACTTATCTTAAATTGTATTAGATATATTGTTATTGAGGTGTATCGAAATGATTCAATCTTATTAAACTCTTATTTCTTGAGTTATTATAAAAGGTAATGTTGCTTGAGTTTAGGTAGAGTTACCTCACTAGCACGAATGCCATCTTTACCTGTGACTAGGGCTGTCAAATTTTGCACGAGTAGTATTCTGGATTTTAGTTATCCAGAACAGTAAGTTTAAATACAATATACAGGGTTATTGGTAATTCGTCGTATTCCCGTTAGGAGGTGATAGGGGTGACTATTTGCGATAATTTTAACCCCTATATGCATTATGCAAAAGTGAGTTAAAGTGAGTATATGAGAGTTTTTTTGAGTTATCATTTTTTTTAGCTTTTTTCAAAATAAGTCAAAAATGCACAATCTATGCAAACTGTAGGCTAAGTAAAGATGCCAAAATTGTGTCAATTTTACCCGGCTCATACTTTTGGTTATTACAGCGTTTCTATGTGAGATTTAGTAGAATTCAATGGTCCAATTAAAAGAGAAACACCTATTTGTAAAAAATCATCAATAAAAACTTAAACAACAAGCTCCATGTTGAAGTAAATTGCAAAAAAGTTAAAAAAAAATGTTAATATGACGGTATCAACAAAATAGCTTTAATATTTTAATTAAATTCACATTAAAAATTTCGTATCCTCTGCTTATTTTACTATTGTATAATTATGACATGATTGATGTTCTTTGCCAATTCTTATAAACAATAACTTAACATTATATATTATGTAATCGTTTATATTCGAAGTTTAACTAAATGTTCCAGTAAACTTGTGTGATAAACCTATAAAGGTGTCGAGCCTGTTTGCGACAACGTGCGCAGGCACATGTAGGGCAAAGAGAGCTCGTAGCTATCGATCAGTAAAGTTTCCTCGTCTCTTTATGGGAAGTGCGACGCGGAAATAGCAAGGCACGCCTTTTCCGTTCATATGGGTAACGTTCTTTGGATGCGGCTTTTATTGTATGTATTATACCATGTCCTATCATTAAAGTAATATTCATATTCGCTATTAATATTAAAATACCTTGTCGACATTTCCTTTTTTTTTACTTGTAAGGTAATAACGATTGTTCTTTCCTGATTTTTTTTTTTAACTTCCAAATTCTTATTTTCGTAATATTTACAAAGTTGTTCCATTAAATCAAGTGTTAAAAATTGTATATTGGTTAAACAACGCCATTTCTTCCTTCGAATGCGAAATCAATAATGACAGAATGTTAAAAATCTAAACATTTATAAGTAAGGCCGTTTCTCAGGTTTCGTTTATCATATTATCAAAAGAAAAAACTTTTAAGAATATAAGCATTCTTAAGCTTATAGTTTACCGCATCCATGGTTTTACCACATCTATGCCCTTCTATAACCAAGGCTACGAACAGTTAACTTACTTGATAATTTCATTTACATTTCGACAGTTAATGTGGTCGATTTGTCGAGTGCAGATTTACGAAGACATTTTCCTTATTCCTGGTCGCCTGATCCATTTACGTATTTATGTCACGGCAATTATTTATAAATGCAATAATAACTTATGGAGTTATGTCAGCCATTTGTGGTAACACGCTTACATACAAATAGCAAAGTATGTAATGTACCTCAGTATTTATAAAGATTCCATTGTAACACGCATTCATCCAGTTAATCTAGTCATAAGTATTATTAGTACTTCAATCCATAGCTTTGTTGCACATTAATGCGACAACTTGTATGGCTATTTACAATTATGCTAGATGATTTATTAATGCTGCTTTTTAGCTCAGTCCATGAATGTAATTATTGTAATAGTTCCAAGTTTTGGGAAGTTAAAATAATAGTCAAATATAATATTTTTAACTGGTCTTTATTAAGTTAACATTGTATCGTAAAATATTAATTAATTTTAGATTTTACTATTTCTGTGACCTTGAAGTTGTACCATACATAACATAAGGTATTATATTATGTTAAAAGACATTTTTTTATGATGTTGTCCTCCTCGCTGGTTTCGGCGGCGCCTAGTCTTAAAATGATTAACAAAGTGTGTAGGACATACCTACTAAAGTGCACGTGTGTGTGTGCAAACACAGATGCACTTAAACTTCCCTCACTCTCATAATCCGATGTGACGGCAATCTGTTCTTTTAATTAATATAACATAGATAACAACAGCAAATATTGTCACTAATGTATCTAACGTTTTAAACCAAAGAAGAAAACGTAAAAAAATATCTAATACAGATTTTTTGTAATAATAATTCAATATTTGGCTTATAATTTTTTTTTTTTTTGATTAATTTATTAAGATTAAAAGCATCCGCAACCTACTAGTTTGTTATTGTTTTAATTTAACTTTTATTTGTTAGGAAATTATAAAAGTAGGTATATAGGTACTATACTGGCTGAGTCCGCGGTGTCACCCGCGTATAATTAATAAAAATATAATGAATAAAATCAGCCTAGAACCTTCCTCGATGAAAGGACTATACAACACAAAAATAATTTTTCTCAGTTGTTCCTGAGATTAGCCGGATCAAACGAACAAACTCTTCAGCTTTATATATTAGTATAGATATAGATTATATATTAGTATAGATAGGATAGATAACTGTAGATTTTACTATCAAGTTTGTAGTTGAAATGCATAAACCGTTTCCCGATGAAGCCACACTTCACGTGAGACGTTACACTCGTAATAATCGTGTTTTGTGAAGTAGGTATATATAAGCTTTTATAGTTTGTGCATGACACTGCAAGGTGCAGGCCGGACAGAATTTTAATCCCATTCATGTGATGATTAGATAAAGTAATAAAGTAAAATTGTTTATGTTATATGTTTCCAATAATTTGAGGGAACGTTTTAAAGTTAAGAAGACTTTCCTGATTATATTAAAATGAGACGAATTTTAATTTATATAAATAAAATACATCGTTTCTTCACATTTCATTTGATATCCCGCCACTCAGAGTAGTCTTCTCAAAATGTGACTATGTCGCTCTGTCACTACAAATATGATAATTTCAATATACCTATTTTTTATAAATAACAAAAAATATTCATAAACCAAAGTCACAACTAAATAAGGTAACTTATATAATACTAATATATAATGAAGTCACATACAATATTATACTACCTGTACATTTAGAGATATTTTAATTGGGAGTTATATTATTATTAGCTTTAGCTACGCTCGCGCTGTCCCGCTCCATACGAGGAAACGCGCGTGTGATGGCACAGATGGCCTAATAGCAGGAAACGTTTTCACTTCTGTGTAGTTTTCTATGTGCTTTGATTGTATCTGATGTCCGTAAACATGGTGGATTATGGTTTAATTATAATACTATAATGTCAATAGGGTTTGCAAATTTATGTCACGGTTGTATTTTTTTTTTATAATGTGGTTATTATAATCTTGCGTGGCTATTAGTGTTTTGGAAATAATCCTGAATAATTCTGCCTGCGTGGCTTCAGCCGCGTTAAGCATATCTGCTTCGCTCCCGTGGGTCGCAGCGTGAAGTAATCTATATAGTTTATAACAACAATACTCAACCTTTTCTTTATGCCACAAACACGTGTTATCCAAGATTTCGCGGGCCGCAAACAAAAAACATTTAGCTAATGATTTCTTAGGTTTCGGGAGTGTTACAATTGAATTAAGGAACTATTAAAGTCTTATAACTATTACTAGTAAAGTACCGGCGGCTCACACAGACTTAAATTATAAATATTATTTTTATCATATTGATTTATTTTTATCATATATCTAGAAGGCCGACGTGTAAATGTGTTTCCGCTATTATATATCTATTCTTTCTTTCTATCTTCGCCCGAAGATATAAACACCGTAAGAAGTGTAAAACATCCCTGAAACCGTTTAAGTTTTGCAAACCATGGGCTTACAAACTATCTAATAATTTAGGTATTCACGTTTCTTGTGCCGGTAAATATATGGCTTCCTAACTCTTCAAACCGAAATATAGGAATAAAAAGTACTGATGTGCAGTTGTAGAGTTACTGATGATTGGGTAGTACAAGTAAAGGTCGTAAGTGAATTATACCTTATATTCTTCATTACCCCGCGTAAAGAGCATCATGTTGACACGGAATTTATCCCGTGCATGGAATTTCTAAAATATAATAACACCTCATTTTATTTTTCCTCTGGGGATAAGAGAGCTGATTCATTTGTCGCCTACATAATTGGAATTGCGATTTTATTCGTAATTATAATAAAGAAGATTACAAATTTTGTAAGCAATTCTTACAAACATATAACTTGTAAGTAATAAAAATGTCATGCGGCTGTTGGTCTGTAGTTTTTCTCCGAGTTAGATGTGATGTCGTCGCACGTGTGTCTAATAGCTCGGCGGAGCAGGAAGTCATTTCACTCTAACTAGCAGCGGTTAATATGTTTTTTAGAAGTCGCCATGATTTCGTTCCTGTAGACCTTGACTGAATGAGACTTAAATTTTCGTTTTTCCTTGAATATGTTACATTTAGATTATATCAATTTATCATCATACCCAGAATTACGAATCTAAGATGAATGCAACATTTATTTTGCACTATACGAGTAAATACAAATATACCTACTAAGCACCTTGACCGATTTAATCACCGAGCCCCAAGGTAGACTCTTCAACTGTTCAGGTGACATTAGTGTAAAAAATCTGCGCAAACACAATGCGCACACATTTGTATGTCAAAATCTAATGACACGACATTAATAAGTTTAGGTCAACGGCTTTATGTTTTCTGAGGCATGAGAATATCAATACCTTCAACTTCTAAGCTCTGGGTTGCTACTGATATTTTTCCGCCTAAAACCATAACCTTTTATTAACCCATTAGAATATTCAGTTACAGACATAACTACTAATTACTAATATACCATTTAATAAAAATGTATGCTTATAATTCTTGGGCACGAAAGTCCAAGGCGATTAATGTTTTGAGGTTGGACTCCATGTTATAACCAATAACATTAATTTTAATAATTATATACAATAAATAATATGTTCATTAATATATTTAATTCATCAACCAGAATAAATAACATAACTTTACTGTCTATATATTATATTCATTACTTTGTACAGTGATTCGTAATAAACAAGTAGGTGCTTAACATTTAATTGATAAATTTGAAATTGATATTGACGACAGATTCGCTTCCACAGCGACACTGCTCTAAGTAACATTTTATTCATAACCATGTGATATTATATCTCGCTTATCAAGATCACGTGAATAATCTTATTTCAGTCATATGTCTCTGTTTGAACACAAGAGTTTGTTGTTTGGTTGAAATTGTGATAATGTTGCAATGTGACGGTAATTCATTGAGGGTAAGATTGTTTATAGTCCGTAATTACTTTATATTAATAGTAATAAATTGTACCGTCGTATGGTTGCATCAAAGTAGCGTAGACCCATCATATCGAACCGTAGCGGTAGTACGAGTTGACAAAGGTTGTTTTTGTTAAGCGCATCTAACAATCGCTAATACTCAGCCACCCTTAGGGCAGGCAAAATCTCCAGGCAAACGCATTTTTAAAGAGCCTTAGCCTCAGGTCGACCAGCAGCTGTTAAATACTGTTTCCGTTTTTATTGAGTTTACACCACAGATAAGTATCGTATCTGAATGGCGAAAGGTAAACAACATAAAATTGTTAGTTGTAATCACATAATATCAAAGTATTTCTTAAAAAATAAGAACTTAAAATTAGTGCGAAAAATTAAAGTTATAAAAATACAAGTCTTTCTATATACATAGATTACAGTATTTTTATAAAATTTTATCTGTCACTATCAATGTTTTATGTTATTGCTTACTTATCGCATTTTTTATATTGTTCAAGAAAGATAAAGTTATGTACGATGAAAAGAAACTTGAATATTTCACTATCATGCTAGGAAATATATCTATTACCATATTTAAGGGAGTATCAGCAATGTTTTTACGATAAAAATACAAGAAATAGTAGTTGGTGAGTTAGTCATCTTCATTACTTTTCGCCCTTGACTTCAGCTCACCCTCAGCAGCCCTTGAAGATGTAAACTGTTGTTAAGTTATGAAGTCTCCATTTATACAGCTCCTGTATATTTTTTATTTTTTATTGTGTTGGTATGCGGACGAGCGTATGGACCACCTGGTGGTCACCTACGCCCATAGACATTGGCATTGTTAGAGATGTTAATCATCGCTTACATCGCCAATGCGCCACCAACCTTGGGAACTAAGATGTTATGTCCCTTGTGCCTGTAATTACACTGGCTCACTCACCCTTCAAATCGGAACACAACAATACCAAGTACTATTGTTTTGCGGTAGAATATCTAATGAGTGGGTGGTACCTACCCCGACGAGCTTGCACAAAGCTCTACCACCAAGGAAAATTAAATATGGCATTTTATATGTCAATTTACTATTTAATCGCTACGTCTTCTCTTTTTGTCTTCAGAAGTCTTATATTATGAGTCAAACATATCCAAACATTCAACAAAGCTCAATAGGATGTTGAAGACAATTTGTAAATTTAAACCTGAATTATACGTGTCCAGTATTCTTCGTTTAATAAACGTTATGGTTGAGCTCTGTAAACATTACAATTAAAAGACAGGAAATGAAGTGGCTAGCAAACATACCGAAGATCAAACAATCGCACCACAGATTATAAATATTGACGGAGACATTGTGCGAGTCGCGTCATCATGTCATCTTGGCATACATTTTATCTGTAGGTATTGGTTTAGTGAACCATTTGAATTGTCTTGCTAGCTAAAATTATGTACATGTTATTATTATTTTCTTAAACTTTGTTTTTTTTGTGAGTCTTACTTCCCTAAGCTCTAGATTAAAATCTCAACGTTTTTAAAATGTGTAGGCACGAGAGACTAACAACTCAGACCTCGTGAGTGGTAACGTATTTACGGTGCAAAAAAAGATTTAAATACATAAATTGCCAGTGTCTATGAGCGAAGGTGTCCAATTACCATCAGGTGGTACGTTTGTCTTTCGGTCGTAATAATAATAAATAAATGAAATCTTTCTTACGTGAAGGTATAATACATGATGACATATTATATGTAAATAAACAAAAGTAACTATTTTGATTGTGACCTTCCCCACGCTGTTACACTGCGAATGGTAACACAACGTATCATAATATCTTATGAAACAGTTATCACGATGTTAAACTTAAACAAAAATTAAGCACACAAAAAAATCTTTGTCGTTTGTCAGTGCTAGCTTGGATTTCAATCCGCGACTTATGTTTAAGATATACTCGTTAGGGAGTAATCTCGACTCTTTGTTATAACATGCCTATAACATTAAAATACACAACGTGTTTGATTATAATGCTATACTTAGGTATTGATATAGACACATGCGCAGTACATAGTATTACGCAGTTAACTGCAGTTCTTTAGTTATAACACATCTATAGAGCTATAAACACGTATTCGAAGACATTGTACGCGATATTACTTTGACCTTGCTTGTAGATCGTGCGTTAGTTTCAAAGGCGCGACAATCATAGATAACTAGTTCAAGAGTTACCGATTCTGTTCTTATACTTTTAAAATTACTCTGTAAGGTTGGAATATGTACCACGGCTGGGCGATTCTTTCTTTTACTTTTAAAAGCAAAGGCTCGAGTATATATATAATGTTTAAAAACAATTATTCACGGCAGAGAAGATATAAGAGAGAACTTTGTTTTACTTATTATATAAAGTATATAAAGTCATACTCAATATTAGTAATTTCTTAAAAACCTACCTACCTATACCTACATTATATATACATAGGTACCTACATTGAATAAAATATTGGATTTTAATTTGAAAAACAAAAGAAAATTTAAATAAATTATTGTATTTGTTTTTGTTTTAAAAGGTACTATGAAGCGCTGATGACATCATTCATTCGGTACTCATTGAATGAATGAAGATAATATGACGTGTAAACATCTCACTCGCCTTCACCCTGGCCTGCGAACTCGGTGCAATGTATTTTTAAATACCTCTATATATATATTTATTTCATGACATAAAATCTTATTTTCGGTTGTTAAAATTCTTAATAATCAGTAATATAATACCATTTCTTTATCTTTGCATAACAGATTTATAAACAAGTACAGTTTAACGTATACGGTATAACAAGAATAACGTAATGTCTTTGGATTATATCTCCGACGACAAACGTCTGCTTATTACATAAATCAGCATGTTAAGAGTATGATCACTCAGCTTTGATGTCATCCCGACCTCGGCCAATGAACCCTAAACTCGTTGAAAGCAAACTTCCACTAAAATATTAACTAGTGCAAATTACTTTTCAATTGCGATGCGTTTTCAACCAAAAATAAGTTCAAATTTTATTTTGTGTAACAACCACGTCGCTGTTTTACTCGCGAAATTATTTATTATTAATTCGACCAACTAATTCGTATAATTAATTGACTTACTTTATTAAATTGCTTTTAAAAAAAAACAAAATAAAATATTTTTTAAGCAAATTGTTATCATTAATTTTATTATGTTACAATGGTTATGACGTTCTACAAAGTGTGTTTCATATGACAACATATCCTTGAAATATTTGTTTATTATATACTGAAATTACCAAGAAATTCAAAGCTTGTGTAAGCTTGAATCGCACGAATTAGCGCGTCGTGGAATCTCGACCTTATCTGATTAGTCGTTACATCTTGCTTTCATGATTTGAATGTGACTTTATATTATCAAAATAAGTACGTTGCCACACTTTGCACTTAACGGTAACATAAAACTCAGTGTGAAGCTCAGTGCAGTTACCTCTTCGTGGTGCAGCCTGGGCCTGATCGGTATCTTCGGATTGATAGCCATGGCCAACTGCTACGACGGTAGGATCATACAGGTCGTTCCTGGTTTTTATATAATCAGCTTGGACCGCGCAAGCAACTTAGAAAACTTTGAGATATTGATCGAGATGATTTTCTCCTCTACCATTAGAGAAGTCAATGAATCGGGTACCTTTGTCAAAGAGTGACTGTAATAAAGCTTTTATTCAATCGTATGAATGGACGATAGATATTATACGGACACATAAAATTCAAACAAAGAAATATTATTTTTTATATATGAGTAGTAGACACCTGTTACAGGTCTGCGTCACTGGTCGTAATGTAAGCTTTAGTAATTAGTTTTATTAATTCATATCATTTTGAGTCGAGGTGGCCCAAAGCTTGGATTATATAATCTTTACCAACTATGGTGATTAGTTACACCCAAGCAAGCACGCGTGAGGAAACCTGTAAACGTCGGATGAAAATCTAACATACTCGTATATATGTGTATCTAACCTGCATTGAATCAGTGGTAGAATAAACTTTTAACTTATGACTCGATAGGATATGAGGCTTTAGCCCAGCACACTAGAGGGATTTTTATTTATTATACGATATTCCATTTAGATTTATATTTAGTGTGTGTGAGTCACAAACAAACAAACTAATAATAGTATTATTGGTCATATTAAAATCCAGAGATTAGTTAACTATCAAAAACATTCATATGTATATAAGTGTGTTAAAAAATAGGCTTTTAAACTCCAGCACAGAAGAGACTATTAATTTTATAGTATGCGAAATTTTAAGTTGACGTCTCAAATAATTGAGTTGCACTTAAATATTTGAGTGACGTTTCAATATTCGGCCATCAATAAATAATATTAATCAAATTAAACACAGTAAGCTACTGTACATATATTATACTGGCATTTATTATCATTAATATACACAGTGCAATATGTTTGTTTATGTCCTGTTTCCATTTAAAGATATCAACATTTTAAATGCTTGATTAAATCATCGTATGATGTCACGTTTGTCGTAATAACGGGTTAACATCTATCTAACTTACAAGTGTCTTGTTTAATCTGACTGTCTGTCAAGATACAATTCAATATGCTTGAATTCGACATAAATTATCATTTTTACGCTTCGATGACGAATAATAAAAGATTTCGGCATAAAACGATTTTTATTTTTATTATTTTTCAAAGATTGAATGCTTCATTGTTCTAGTGGCTACATGTAAGGCCGCAGATCTGGAGGTCCTGGGGTCAAATCCCCTGTCCCATCTATAGGGTTTTCCATTAAGGGCGCTTGATCTTTGAAATGCAAAAAAAAATACATGTAGGAGAGATATTTGCGAATTTTTTTTTTATTTGGAAGGTTTATCGACCCCATTATGTATGGAATATGACATCATTCAAATGACCGCCACGGCTTCGGTTGGTGGCGCGCACACGAAAGGTCCAATTTTCGATGACTCTGGCGCACAAATCGGGCTGTATTTGATCGATGGCGTGGCGTATGTTGACTTTGAGGGCATCGGTGGTTTGCGGCTTGTTGGCATAGACCTGCGACTTAAGAAAACCCCACAAGAAAAAGTCCAGCGGGGTCAAATCGCACGATCTCGGTGGCCAGTTCACGTCGCCTCCGCGCGAGATGACCATGTCCAGAAATTGCTCGTGCAGAACTTCCATCGTAGCGTGTGCTGTGTGGCACGTAGCGCCGTCCTGTTGAAACCACATGTTGTCCAGATCCATATTCTCGATTTCAGGCCAAAAGAAGTTGGTTATCATCGACCGGTATCGCTCACCATTGACGGTGACGGCCACACCATTATCGTTTTCGAAAAAATACGGACCAATCACGCCTCCGGCCCAAAATCCGCACCAAACAGTCACTTTCTGCGGGTGCATTGCCACTTGGTGAACCTCGTGTGGATTGGTCTCGTCCCAAATACGGCAATTTTGCTTGTTGACATAGCCATTCATCCAAAAATGCGCCTCGTCGCTGAAGATGATTTTTTTGCCAAAATCGGCGTCAACTTCCAACTGCTCTAATGCCCAGTCAGCGAACACACGGCGCTGTCTATGGTCATTAACCTTGAGCTTATGGGTTAGCTGGATCTTGTACGGGTGCAGGCTCAAGTCACAACGCAAAATTCGCCAAGTTGTCGTCTGCGAAAGGCCGAGTTCCTGTGCGCGACGCGGAATTGACTGCCGCGGGTTTTCGAGGACACTGTCGCGCACAGCGGCGATATTCTCGGCAGATCTCGCGTTACGTTGACGCACGGGAACCGGCTGATTGTTAACTGACCCGGTTGACTCGAATTTGTCCACCAATCGACGGATAGTCGACTCGGCAGGACGATCATCGCGACCGTAAAACGGGCGAAGTGCGCGGAACGTTGCTCGAACTGAAGACCCATTTTCATAAAACAATTTTATGATTTGCACGTGCTGCTCGACACTGTAACCTGCCATGGTGGTTTGGGAGGACGGAATGAATATAACACACTGCATTTGACAGCTGTCACTCAAACAACATGGCCGCAATCAGCTGTCAAAGTTCAAGCGTCCCTATTGGAAAACCCTATATTTATGAGTTAGGGAATAGACAGTGCACCTGTGTTTGCACACACTAAATTTATATTCCTCTTTAATATCACAGAGCACACATTTCTCTCTACATCTACAGTTTACACTACACTCAATTTTTACGCAACTAATGTAATTATAGCATTCACTACCCTTCATATATATTATTATAAACGAATTAGTAAGAAAAGAATAATAAACAAAGTGGTAACGCGTAATTGTGTAATGGAGTTTTTATTAAGCTCCATTATCATAAAATATTTATTTATTATAATAAAAATATATATCTAATATTATGTACACTAGGTCGACTACCAATTCATTGAAATTTTACGACATAATTTTATTATAAGCATTAAAATAATTTAGCTATCCTACTACGTTTAGATATTGAAGAAAATCGACTGATACAATTACATTGATCAATAATTTAAGTAACCTGAACTTAATATCTATTAACATAATTATTTAACTTAAATACCGATGTAGTTTACAAAGAACAATTATAAATAACTCTAATATATTATATTCTAAAACTAAAATAAATACGTTTATTTTTTTATCGTATCTATTATACATCTAAGTGGGAGAGCTTTGTGCAAGCTCGTCTGGGTAGGTACCACCCACTCATCAGATATTCTACCGCAAAACAGCAGTACTTTGTATTGTTGTATTCCGGTGTGAAGGGTGAGTGAGCCAGTGTAATTACAGGCACAAGGGACATAACATCTTAGTTCCCAAGGTTGGTGGCGCATTGGCAATGTAAGTGATGGTTAACATTTCTTACAATGCCTTTGTCTATGGCTCTGGTGACCACTTACCATCAGGTGGCCCATAAGCTCGTCCGCCGACCTATACAATAAAAAAATACATCTAAGTAAATCATTCAAATATAGAAAATTGACTGTAAGTAACTATATAATTATTTATTAATTTAAATGCCACCCACTTATAACTATCTATACACACATTCCGAGTTAATTACGAACGCGACAAAACAAGTAAATATGTACACAGGATTCAAATAACATTCCTTGCACGTATCACGGAAACCGTATTCAGAAATATCTCAATAAGGCGTCGAATTCATCTCATACAAATGGTATTTCCTCATAAACAAGCGACCGTCAGACGTGGACCGGCGCTAAATTATCATGCAAATATCGTGAGTAAATAATGTGGGCTCCTGAATAAGATGTCTTGAATACAAATCGTGCGTGTTGTGTTGCAATGTACCTTTGTTCTAGAAATCTATACAAGTGCACCTCTCATGTGGTGGGGACCACATGAGAGGTGCATGTGTACATCGTGTCCGAGATCTATATTATTTATTTATTTATTGAATACAATTTACATATATGTAAAAAACGTAGTAGTTTTAGTGTATAAGCGGCCTTATCACTTACAGTGATACTTCCATATATTTTTTTAGCAAGGAACATTAATTGCGCGTAGCGTGCGATTAATTTATAATTAAAATTTATTAAATAATTATAAACTTAATAAAAATATGTAATATACCAACATCCATACACTTATATTATACATACATATTTACAATGTTACTTCGTTTTGAAAAGGTTTGTCAGGCATTGGAGGAAGACAAATTAGTATATTCAATAAACAGATTCTAGTAATAAAATATAATTATATGTAAAGAACTTTTGACCGAGGCTTAACCCTCGTGATGGGGTTGGCCTGGTGTTAAGTAAGAAAAGGAAGTTCAAGCTTGCTTTGTACCAGATTTTATCAAAATCGGTTCTGTGGTTTAGGCGTGAAAGCGTACAGACACAGAGTTACTTTCGCGTTAATAATATTATTCAAATACAAATATATTTTACAATGCACATACAATATAACAATGGTATTTATTTTCATTAATTTTTAACTAATATTATTAGTATTTATGTGAGATAGTAATTTCTTTTTTATTTAATTACGTATTTAGTTTTGTGATAAGGGTAATTATAATACTGCGTCTGCATTAATTTATGGCGTTAATAACTTTTATTTCATTATTTCCTTAAAATTAAAACAAATAAAAATATCGTATAAAGTCACTTGGTCTTTAACCGCTTATGCTGATACGATAAAATACCTAAAATCAATGTAATATTTAACAATACATACGATTATTACGACCTTCTTGATTCCGGTTACATTCGGAAATTCGCAAAAAATAACAAAAATAAAATCGGTATGTCGTGAAATCGCGGTCAATGGCGCGGACACCACGTCAGTCGTGGTCAGTAATGGGGGATGCGTGATACCAGCGTTTGCGCAGACGCACGAATTCACACTCGAACTAATGATAGAATTGTATTCATTTAGATAAACACGCAACAAAATCATTTAAGTAATGAATTATAAATTGTACATAGTATATTAATAAGGAAATATTATATATGAAAAGAAAATATACACGACAGGGATGTGCCGTACAAAAGAATATACGGGAAATTTTGAAAAAAAAAAAAATTGTTATAATAGTTTCATAAACGTATAAAAGTGATATATACTTTATGCGGGTTGGCACGCTAATTAACAATGTATTGTCAATGAGACAAAAGTAAATAATTCTTTTACAATATAAAATATTGATTGATGGTTGGCGAGGCAAGTCCATCTGAATAGGCAACTTATCTGGTTACTGGTAGACCTGGATTCGATAAAGACAAATATAAGTCATTGTTTAATAAATTTTCATTAACAGTCGGGAGTGAAAAAGTCGGCGAGGTATACCCAAATACTCGATAACCACTTCAAGTCATAGGTTATGCGTCTGATCTCTTTTGGTCGTGTTGTGTTGCCTTCGAAAAATGAGTTTTTGGGTATAGGAGTGCCTGAAATTCGGAGGAAATTATAATTAGTAGCATTGTGTATTAGACTGCAAATCCTTCGACTTGGATGGATGAAGCATTGCTAGCCGCGGGACATGAATAGTCATTTTGTTTGACTCGAATAAAAAAATTAGATGAAGTAAAAATAAACTATTGTTTACATAATGGTGTACTTTCTTAGTTTCTGTTATGTATTATTATAAATGCTCAACTGTCATTGAACTCCCGAGACGTGTTACAAATTGAAACATAGCGAGGACTTGAATACTAAATGCACCTTTGTAACCATGTTGTGATCAAATTGCGTTACCCCCTGATGTAACCGGTTACAGTGAAAGGGTTGTGTAATCGAGGGTTTCTACATATATATTAATTGTGTTTCTATGGTATTTTATCATCTGACGAATCAAACAAAACGAATCCTTATAGAAATTGTATTTGTACTTAGTTAAAATACATACCGGAAACGTAATAATAAATAATATACCTTTATAAATACCTTCATAATTGTAGCTAGACTTTAGTATGTGGTCACCGGTATCAATGTATGAATTGGTACTTCGGAGAAGTAAATAGAAGTTTGTTGTAGAGCAAGAAATACATTATTTTAGAATAATTTAGAATTTTATCAATTACTTTGGTCGTGTTCGTGGCCGCTTAAAATATTGGATTTGGAGGCTGCTAATCGGCTTTACTGCTTGAAATAATTATTGAAGTAAATCCTTTAAACTAGAGGAATCACAGTGTTCGCAATTCGACTGTAGTCCATTAAAAAAAAGTATAAAAAGAATGAGAATTAACATTGAATATATATATTTTTTTAATTTCACTTCATTGTAACATTTTCAAATTATAGTTGGCAAAGCCAAGAGTTAAAAAGTAAACTAAAAAAAAAGTCAAAAAACGTTTGACAACGAACAATAGGCTAACGGCCTTATTTATAAACGTTGCTTAGTTACTGATTAGCTAAACACTGATTTGTCTCTTTCTGTCATTATTGATTTGACATACGAAAGAAGAAGACAAAATATTGTTTAACTAATCACCAGTTAAATAAAGTTTATGAATAAGGCGGTAAATGTTTGATATTGGCAGTAAGAACGTAAACCAATTTTATTTGTGAATGTGGCTTACATGTATGATTGTATATTTTCAAGGTTCTTAATAGTTCTAAGCTCCTAGATTCTGTATATGAATATCTTCCGTCTGGCATTCAAGGTCTTGTAAACATGAAATTTCTTTTGACATAATAAACGGTGTGTAAACTAAACACACCGTTTATTAAATAATTAACTAAATTTATTCTAAGAAATAAATTAAAATGATAATTATTATTGTGTTTGTATATTAATTAATGTTGTGTTCAATTAATTAGTACATTTAATTATAATATTGTTTTAGATATCTACTAACTTACCATGCCAAATCTTACAACCCTGTTTAAGAAAGGTACAAAGTGTTTTCTTCACGTACTAATATATAGAAGATAGATCAGACAATAATGAAAGTGCAGATTAGAAAGATATTGATGTCGCTAGTAATAACTATCGTATTTAGATAAGAGAACCAAGATTGCTCAGTGAACAGAACATGTGTTCACGCACGGGTTCAAATCCGGGGAAGCAAGCGACACTTGAGTTCTCATTTGCATAATTTGTGTTTATAATTCATTTCGTGCTCGGCTGTGAAAGGAAATCGTAAGTAAGCATTAATTTTTTAATGAAATTCTGTCACGTATATATAATCACCATGAACACATTGGAACTGCGTGCTAGAATAAGCTCCCGACAAGACAGGCGGCGTCGGGTCAGTAGTAGGACATTAACGGACTTTTTTATTTATTGTTAATGATGTAAATCAGTATCTTTAATATATTATTTATCGTTAAATACTATAAAACATAGTAACTTTCCGCGTGTCTTTTGGTTTCTAACTTCTTAAGTAGACCTTGGCTGTTCATTACTATTTATTTTATTATATAATAATATAGAAATTTGATGTATTTTAATGAATTTTAAATGCATCGTTAAAATTTATACACAACATAATTTACTTTATCTCCGAGATGAAATGAAGGCACTAGGGAACGTATTTTTTTAATTATTTATAAATATATTTAAATAATGCTATAAATAAAAGTTAACCTTAGTTCAATTTCACACTGTGACACTATTATACTTATCTAAATAGTGACTTATTTATTTTAAATGTTGTTAATTAGTAAAAATTTACATTTTGCAATTGGGACCAGTAGCAGAGTAGGTTATAATATACTAAATAATATAATAATATAGTTAGTAGATTTAATATATTTAGAATAATACATGAAAAAAATGCGTCGGATGTATAGAACACCTTGTATTACTTAATTTCAGGTTATCATCCAATACGTTACTTAGGTATTTATTTAAGGCGAACCGACCGATAGTATCGAGGCTGTTCGGTTCGTAATAAATTGGTTAATCTGTTGAAGTAGGTATGTTTAAGTTCAACCTATGTGGAGTGTAGGCGACTCTTGCAAATATTACATTCAGTATTGTTGTGACACGCCAATAATTTCCATATAATTAGATATACAATAGATATCGTCATTGCTGACTGTCGAGGTTAGTACATAATTTATTTAAAACCCGTTGGCAAAAATATTTGAAATGATTGCGTAGTTCGTTTTCGTTCGTTTGTTTAACGTTTCCTAATCAGTGTAATCATTTTAAGGACCTTAGATGTGCCAGTGGGGAGAACATTAGGAGATCTTAACTTACACCTAGAAAAAAAAAAGATTTTATTTTATTTATAATTCATTATTTCGGTGGTGAAATTAAACATACATGGGTAAACTTGCATGTGACGGATGAAATTCTGCTTCATGTGTGTCCACCTAATTATTATTAATATTTTTATGAAATATGAACGACGAACGAATTCCATATGTACCTATTTCTGTACAAATGTCCTATCTAGTCTTGTTGCATACAATTAAGTATTACATTTAAATCTGGGTATTTTATTGTTTTACGTGAAATGTTGTTAATTAATTGCGCTACGTGGACTAGTTTCACTGTGAGATAATATTAGCAGTACCGATGTGCACTTCCTTACGAAACTTCCTATAACGCGGCTTGAATTTCGTCGGCTGCGGTTGAGTTTGGTAACTGTATTTGAAATGCGTTCGTCTTATGCATGTAAAGAATCATTTTATCTATAAAAATGAGAATATCGGCCCAGATTATGTAATACGTTTCACTTGAACAATTTTAATAATAGACTAAAAATTTGGTTCACGTTCAAAAGACAACCAGCTTTGGTCAGCATTTTCGTTCGCATAATATGGACATTTTAAATTCACGGAAAATATCCTTTATATATATTGACCTTGCATTAAATAATAATTAATATAATTAGTCATTCATTTCGACCAACTAGGATCATATACCTACATTACAATCAAAAGACAAAAATAACAACAATAATTTATTACAGATTATAATATATGGTTATAATAATTATGTAATAAATTAAGCTTATATTAATTATGATTTACGGAATTAAAAAGAACAAATAGAATAATTATGAATCAAATAAAACTAAATAGTAAATAATATTATAATTAAATCTTAACACGTTTTTCGTTAAGATCCAATTTTTTTTAAAAAAAGTGAATTTTGTCTCTTGTGACAACGTTATGCAATCTCTTTAAATAAGATGCATACTATTTTTAATGCTCATGAAATACATTACTAAAAGACGTATATTTTTGTCGTAATATTATCGTATTATTCATCAGTAGCCTTCAAACAGATCACGGCAATTTCAATAATAAATTTGCGGAACTAACCGCCTATTATGCCTTTGCCCGATTGAAAATCTTCCTTTGTGCTCTGTCACGGTTCTGCGTTAATAGAAAAATGTTTTTCTAATCTATCAGAATCATAACATTGGCCATAGCACCAACAGCATTTGAAAATAATTATTTGACACTATCAAAAAACTTATAAGTTCTGGTAGTCATGGTTCTTCTCTCGTTTTTTCAAAAATAAGATAAAATAACTTGCAATCTTTATTACGATTGATAGTACACTTATAAACATTTTCAATTTAGAAACATTTCATGGCCTTATAGATATTCTACCGATATTCTACCGCAAAACAGCAGTACTTGGTATTGTTGTGTTCCGGTTTGATAGGTGAGTGAGCTAGTGTAATTACAGACAGAAGGGACATAACATCTTAGTTCCCAAGGTTGGTTAGCGCATTGGCGATGTAAGCGATGGTTAACATTTCTTACAATGCCATTGTCTATGGGTGTTGGTGACCACTTACCATCAGGTGGCCCACATGACCGACGGATAAAAAAAAAGAATAAAAATCAAAAATCGCAACTTGTACCCGATTTTATTTAAAAATCGTAAATAAATTTGGTAGTTTAGTTGGCTTGGTAGTGCTCTTAAAATAAAAACTATTTTCGGTTTCGGTTATATAATAAGTAATCCTATATGATATTAGCAAAAAAATGTGTTGCCAGCTGTCGACATTAAAAGCTATTATTTTTTATTTACTATTCCTTCATTTATTTCTAATTCTATGTCGAATATAAAAAATACATAAGGTAGGAAAGTCTTATTTATTTCTTAATCGTTAACATGTTTGTAGACTGCACTAGATTTCATCACATACTTTTTATAACACTTAATTGAAAGATTAACAATCAACTTTTGTCAATGCCATTTAAAGTTGAGTTCTTATTCAAGCGGTACTCGTGCCAAGATTGTTTTATTGGATGTCCAATTTTGTACATATATGCCAATAGTATTGTAAACATTGTCGTGTTGCGTACCTTGCGAATGCTAAACTCTAGAAAGCGTTGTGAAAGCGCGCTTAGAATGCTTCGGGCGAGAAGCAATTATTTCAAAGTTGGGTTAAGACTTGTCGAATACATGCGACTTCCTCACGAATGAGCGAATTTCAAAACGACTTGCATAACAAATTTTGTATACCGATAATATATTATTAGTGATTATGTTAAACCATATTAAAATCATATATTGTCGTATAAATTAATGATTTCCAACTTCAATTTATATTTCTAAAAATATAGTAAAAATAATACAATCGAATAAATTCTACGTATTGTATAAATTGTAGGCATTGGATATAAGCATTAATAAAAATATACTGCACAGAGACACAACACGATTACCTTTTTATTTACATTTTTTATTTAGTTTGCTCGACTTGTCTGAACTTAACTTAATAATATTATCACTCATTACGCGATTATAACGCGTTCGACAATTTGAACTAAATAATTTATTTTTTATAGCTACGCGTGTATATTATCTCTATATTTAAATATAATTATATTCCTTTTCGATTTAATCGTATACATTTTGCTTTTAATATTAATTAAAATAGAAGTAGACTATTCCGTCAGAAATGAGAACTTCGAAAATATTTTGAATTTGGAATGTCGGTGGCATTATAAAAGTTTTTTTTAGAAATTTGACCTGAAAGAACGTGAAATGCACCTCATTTCACATAAATAAATAAAAGCAGTCAAAATATGTATAATGATACCAAAAACTGCCTCGTTGGTCTAGTGGTTAGATATAAGGCCGCAGACCCGGTGGTCCTGGGTTGAATTTCCAGGTCGGGCCAGTAAATAGTTATTGGGTTTTTCTGTCAGAAAATTCTCAGTAGCAGCCCGGAGTCTGGGAAGTTGGAAATGTGTACACTCCCGTGCCTCGGAAAGCAACTTAAGCCGTTGGTCCTGCGTCTGAACTCTTTCCGGTCGTGTCGGATTGCCGTCCCATCGGATTATGAGAGCTAAGGAAAAGAGAGTGCACCTGTGTTTGCGCACACACTTGTGCACTATATCTCCTGCGCAGTTGGCTAATCTCTCTTGAGATTGGCCGCCGTGGCCGAAATTGGTCTGGAGGACCTTAATGATACCAATCAGATAATTGCTATTAACTAATTCTATAAATCTATACAAGTAGAATTAAAAGAAAATAATAAAAATATTACAACCGCCCATAATTAAGTAGTTGCGTTTTTAAATGTGAATAATTCCGTATATACTAAATATATTTTATTATAACTATACATAATTTTATTTTCGATTAAACTACTTGATATTGGTTTTTTTTGTTCAAGAAATTCTTAACCTATACCTAGCTAACAGATTTACACGATCGTGCTCTGGCAATCACATAAAGCGATTGATCTGGCGTTTGATCTTTCCAGTCATGTCGGTCCATTAGACTATGAGGGTAAGGGAATAGAGAGTGCACCTGTGTTCGCGCACACTATAGTATCTACTGTTTAGATCGGCTGCCGAAGTTAAGTCGCAACACAATAAAATTATTGACTAGCTTCCGGCCGCGGCTTCGCCCATTCATTGGTGAGGGGGGTGTTAAGTACCCTATGTCCTTTTCTATAACCATGACAACATGTTTGCAAAATTTCATGGTAATTAGTTGCATTTATACCTAATTGTTGACATATTATTGTCAACAAGTAATAAAAGTCATTAAAACTGCGATAGCAATGATTACCACACCTCATATAACATTTGATCCTATATTATCAGTGTTTATTGTAGAGCATTTGTATTGTTCATATAAATCCAAACTGATAGACACGATATCATTCATAGATTTGAAGTAGATAGTTAACATAAATATGTTAATGTTGATTATCCTATTAACACTGTTTTGAGTTTATTAAGGACTCGCACGGCCGAACTCTACGATCTCATGATAATCTTATCCTTAAAATTCCTTCTCACACTTCTTCCTTCTATACTAATTTCTTCTCACTTTACTTAAGACGATCTCAATCTATATACACTTTTAAAATCCGACTCAAGGCATATTATTTATCTTCCTAAATTCCTATGGGGTGTTTTATCAACTGTCGCACTTTATTGCTATTTATTATTATAATTATCTTAATTACTTATTTTTATACATTATATATATTTGTTTATGTATATATATATATATATATATAGATATATATATATATATATACTATGCATGAATATTTATTATACATATTTATTTAAAAGTAAAATAGTTTTTGTACACCTCCTTACAGCTTTATTTTTCTCGTGTCCTTTACCCAAAGGTTGCCTAGAAGAGATCGCTCTTTTAGCGATAAGACCGCCGTTGTACATTCATACATTTCTATATATTTAAATAGTGTTTATAACTGTATTTCCGTAAACTTGTATGTGTTGTACAATAAAGCATATTCTATTCCGAGCTGTTTGTACGCCATTTTCAAATTACTAATGTAAGTCTATTTTATAAACCTAAACACTAGATAATTCATTAAAATAGGTTTGCGTTTAGTATTCTTATGGTATCTAAGTTTTGCTTTAATATTTACTAACAACGACATCATTCATAGATTTGAAGTAGATACTATTAGTCTCTATCTAAGCGTGTTTAAAGTGTCTGCGCACCGTTTTTCAATTTATGTTCTGTCACAAATATCTTATCGATAACAGAATGAATACATTTAATTAAAATTAAGGAACAAAGGATTTTCACAGTCGTAAACTTAAATGTCATAAATATTTGTTTTTATATTCAAATACCTGTACCGACTGCATGTATATTATAAAGAGATAAATTATGTAAATATTTCGTCCTTTTCCAGGCTCAATCAATTTGTTATTCTGTACTATTAATTAGAAACTAAGTGGCTTACGTGACGTCATATCAGATCGGAAAATGTCAAGCATGATACATATTTATACTACTTAATAAACTTGCGGTATCTAGCCTACTCCAAATAAGTGGGCCAATTAGTGCTTTATTAATTTTTATATAATTAATCTGTAGCAATTATAATATTTTCATGTACATTGTTTGAGGTAAAAAATCACGGTATAATAGAGGTGTTTAATGGGCTCATAACGACCTGAAAGTGTCCTGTCATTTAAATTTGACACCCTTTATATGGTGTATTAAAACGGCGATAATACTTTTTTTATAGTAAATAAATATATAAATGCTTATGTAAATAATATAATAATCGTTCTATTTTCAAACGAAAAAATTTAAATTGTATTGATATTTATTTTTGTTTCGACTATATTAGCACCGACGCGTCGTCACGTCTGCTAACTGCGCATGCGTGATAGCACGATAATTGCGCGCTTTTGTTTCTCATAATGATAACAATTATTTTTTATTACTATATTTATAATAGTTAAGTACTTTTAAAAAAAAAGATCATATTGAACAATACTTTGGATAAAATATAGCCAAAAAGTCAATGTCAAAAATGTTTATTAAATATAGAAGATACACAATTACACATGCTTATTGATTGTTAAAAAAACATCAAACTACTGAAAAGAATCAGCGAAGGAAATTCAGTGGGATTTTCTATTTTTATCACGGATGAACTATATTTTTACTGTAATATATAGTTCTACAGAAACTATAGTTCCAGTGTACCAAACCACACTGGAGTAAGCTCCAAACATTATCAAAAGAAGAGAAGAGGCCTTAGACCAGCAGGGGGATATCTACAGGTTGTTACTATATTTTAAGTTAATGTATATTGAAGGTTTTTAGGTTATATATAAAAATAATATTTATATGTATGTATATATCAAAAATAATTATCCCCATTTTTAACATGTAAATTATAACAGTTTAACACGTTGGTAAAACTATGAGCTACAAGAAAGTTTCAATCGAATTAGTAGTTTTTGCAAGACTCATTTTTCAAGAAATTCATTTTCTAGGGCAAGTACACGATGTCAATGAGGCGCGTCGAAGCCAGCTTACGAAGGAGCAACAGCCTCACCTCGTGGCGATCCCTGAAAACTGAGTTTGTGAGTTATAAATTTTCTTTTTCTTTACCACTAGGCTTATTTTTTTTCTTAACAAATGAAGTATTATGTATGTATTGAAGTGAACTGTGTTACGAGAGTAGAAGTTCAAGTTCTAATTTAAACGTAACATTTTTATGTAATGTTTCTGATGCAAATCGTTTCGCTCTCAAAGGTACTAATTTGCATCAATTTGATTTTATATTCATACACGTAGCCTAAATTTATTATTATATATGTACTTACTTAGTGGGTACTAGGTACATCTCTTTATATAATATCAGTAGATGGCGTTATTAGCTCCGGGCGTTTGTTGAAATAGTTGCAAAATATAATCAAAAACAACTTCACAATACAATGATCGTAACATTGGTAATACTCTGTAACCGTTTCTTTTGCTATTGTCATAATATTTTAGTTGTTAATTTCAAGGGGTTGTGACCAATGGGCGTTTTTAAATACACTGAAAGTCTTTTATGTACTAAAATGTACAATATAGATGTGTTTTTGTTGCATTTTATAATATGGGTGTCATTACATTATAAATACAATAAATTTCTTGTATAATAATGTTATTGTACAATAAGTTTATTTCTTTTACATAGTAGGTATGGTTAAAAACTAAATTGGATACAATACAATTTTGAAATATATCGAATGATATCCATTTTTGCACATTATGCTGTTAGGGAAATCTTCATGTTTGTTGTTTCGGAAAAATAAACCAGTTAAATACTTGTTCAAAATAAATAAATTGTTCAAAAATCCATTATTATAAATTATATTCACAAAAATGTTTATAAAAATATATATAAGTATGATAAATGCTTAGAAAAATATCAAACGTCGGACTGTAAGAGGCCTAAATTCATTACGACCTGTGTCCGATTGTAATGGTAAGCTGAACTTTACGCAAGTCAAGGCGAGAAGTGAGAACAGCTACACAATAATACCTTGCCATGCCACTAGTTTGCGAGTGCTGTAAAAGGGATACCATTCGTCTTTAAAATAATTTTGTTTTCCTAAGTAATCCTTTGATAACTTTAAAATTGTTTGTTCTCTTTTTAAGCAATGGAGTTGTGATTTTTTTATTTACATATTGATAATCAATGGGCCGAAGAGTGACCAAGACCACGGGGTTATAGGATAATTCATAGTAAAACTTAATATAATCTATATTTTGCCCTGCCCAGGAGGCACCACCACCACCCATTCATCAATTATTATTCTTCTGCTAAATATCAATACTCTATGCTTCGGTTTTCTGGTTTGGTGCGAGTAAAGCAGTATAATTGATGGCACAGCGGCTTAGCAGCGGATTGATGGTGTAAGGAGTGACTTGTGTCCAGACTTTAAGGGCGTAGGTGACTTCTTACCATTTATATTTACTCGTCGGTTTTCCTAAAATAAATAAATATGTAAAGTAAGTGTTTCCTAGTATTGTGTCTAATGAAAATCTTTGTCAATAGTAACAACGTTTCGTATATAAAACAGAATACTTGTAGTTAGTGTTGCTCTCTTGAGCTCTTATTATAACGTCATTTTCGTCACCTTTGTATGGTTGACGAAAAGTCCGCCATATTGTAAATACGAAAGAAAACGCCACTTTTTTGTGCATCTACAAAATTATCTCTTTTTTTAATGTTACGTCATTTTGTACTAAACAAACACAGTATTTAAATTTGCAACTGTATCATTACTATATAATCATTACAATTTTAACTAGAATAATAATGTATTGTTTTAAATATAACAAAATAAATATACCTCTTTCTGTTCTGTAATATTACTTTACTAAGTTACTCAAGATTATTTAGAAATTGACCTACATGACTTATACCGTACATATGTACAAATATAGCACGAAGCATGACGTTTATAATATGGTAAATAAGTATGTCTTTTAATTGTCCTTGTATACCCTGTCGTTGTCCTGAGTTTTCTGTTTATTTTTATGGTAACACTAATTGCATTTATTGTTATCGCTGTTGACTATGTGATTTGCACTTTATCGATAGTTATTTTTTATTTGCATCTTTATTTGCACATTTTTCTTACGAACTAACTATAATAACAATATTGTAAAATATAAAAGAATGCTGTTAATTATGCTGTTATAAAGTGCGAATCACTCTACTGTATGATATATTGTGATGATTAATCATCATCATCAAACCAGAAAAATTTATATATAAAGTGAAAACACGATTTACATTAAATTCTTCAACTGTTCTCATGATTCTCATAATAATTAATGAAATAGTGCAACGAAGCAAGTAAATTAAATAATCAAAAAAAATTATTGTAGCTTTGTAAAGAGTCTTTGAACTTAAAAAAATATAGTTAACTTAACAAACTATCTATAGTTTTTTAAACTATTCAAAAAAATCTATAGATAGTTTTTTTGTAATTACTGTTTATAACAAAATAATGTACCAAACTAAGACGCTGATCAATATTAAACGAAAAGGTACTGATATTAAAATGCATTAAAGTTAAAAAAATATTAATAATAATAATAATAATGGTCCTCCAGACCGATTTCGGTTACGGCGGCCAATTTCAAGAGAGATTGCGCAGGACATATTATAGTGTGTGCGCAAACACAGGTGCACTCTCTATTCCCTAACTCTTATAACCCGATGCGACAATAAAAAAAAATCACTAATTAATATTCATATCCGAACGGAAACTAAAAAAACAATTTACAATCAATGTTCAAATCAAAATGCTATTTTAACGCTATTCACATAACAACAAAAAACTTAACAAGATAAATAAGATTTAACACCCTGTCATATTATCACTTAATAGAATAGTAGTACCAGTACATTTTTCGCACAGAGAATGGAAATTTCGTTCAACGGGGAAATGTTCCTAGCATTCTAAACAGTTACGATGACTACAATCAGTTTGAAAAATAATGAAGAAAATAATTACATTCTATCTATATTAAAAATATAAGCCCGTTATTTATGATGCATGATGACGCACACGGCTTCGATGAAGAACAAGATAGAGATATGTTATATGAAACTCCAATTAATGAAATTATTCAAGTATAATAAGGATTCTTATTCAGGTCATAAATCTGTGCAGCAGCCGTCTAATCAGAAAGCGTTGCGACAATTTTTTCTTCTTGTACAAATATTGTATGACTGAGTACTTCATTATTTTTCGTTATATATACATACCTATTTTCGCGATTTTTACGTAGCGAATCAATTTTGTTTTACTATTATAGTATTATAATAGTTCCTCTTAAAATATATTATTTTTTTGCATATAGATAAGATTGTCGTTGTATAATTTTTAAATTATATTTTGTATTTAATAAATATATTATATATATACTTTTTTTAAATTGATATTGCTCTTAAAACCCAACCTTACTATGTCCAACTATTTAAAACAGGGATCACGTAACATTATAAAATAAGTTTTATTTAAAGTGTACATGTTGAAATAGTAAAATATGGTAAAGCGTCGCATGACTACTGGTCTTACTTAATCAAATACGGTCAAGTCGCATTATTTACGTGTATAGTATAACTCTCAAATACATACACAATATATATGTAAGACACACACAAGAACATATATTTTGCATATGTATGTCATGTCATTGTCAAGTTTAAAATGTATTATAATATGGGTCCCGAAAGTCGGATATATGACGTCACAATAAATTTATGATGGGATACCGTCATTGCCAAATTGTAGACTTCTTGTTTCAAACTATATTATTTTTTCTACTATACATATCTTTTTTTTGTAACATTATTAGACATGCATTGTCCAATATTTAATAAAAAACAGTTGCACGCTTGAACTTGTTTAACAGACATTAAATCGATGTTAGTAATTTGCGTTATAATCAGGCATAGCCGGGACACTGACTAGTACGCGACGTGTTAATATCGCAACACTATCATCACACGCTAGAGACATCAATTCTAATAAAGAAAATGATAAGATAACGAGTTGTCCGCAAAGCGCAATTAACTTAATAGATGTGACTTCACTTTCTGATGGAAAGTTGAAATATTTCATTTGTTGATTTATTGCGGCTCGTCTGGTTATTGAAAAACATACATGTATAGGCCGTAATAGTATATGTTTTCATTCATATCGTTTAATATATTAAATTTTTATATAATTATTGGTATTATAAGTATATGGGGAAGTGACTTTGTTTTTTTGTTTGTTTCATACCCTTTCACAACTTAACCGATCATCGTGAAATTTTGTATAGGTATATTTGATAACTAGTAACTAACTTATGAAATGTGAAAGTTATTTTATTTACCTTAATTATACTGTTAAAAATAATACGGCTAAAAATAATATTGCTTATTTTTGTATAATTTATATGTATTATTATGGCAAATCTGTTAGCAATGCTTTATTAATTGCTGTACCTTATTTCCCTAGTTACTTTTCTTTTCAACTGTAACCATTAATTACCAAGTGGGAGGAGCGAGGCAACTGTCTGTCTAGTATCTTGCTATCCTTTTTTTTTATAGAGATAATATTAGTGTTAGAATTCTCTTTACAGTTGAAACCTTGAACTTAGGTGTTATAGTACAAAAATATAACATCTCGTTTTACCACCTCTACTGGTCACAGGGGTCCATTTCTCATCTATAGGATTAGAATTGCGATTCAAAGGGGAAAATGTTGCTACCGTTCTGGTCACCATTCCACGCGTTCATAATTTGTACCTACAGTATCTATTTAAATTTTTATTTGTACCTATATATTAAAGGCTTTAAATAATACTTATGGAAATAAATTTTATGTAGATTAAATGACGGTAAAAAAGAGTCCCTATTATCCGGATCATTATTTCGTATGTTGCAAGATCAAAATAAACCAGCAGTACTGGCGTTTTTATAAGTGTTGAAATCCTTTACGTCGATGGATTCACGAATGAGCATCACATTTTTTATGTAATCTAAACGCAATACATATACATTGCAAAATGTTGAATATGGACGTCACGGGAGGCCCAGCAAATCTGAAGCATCGAAATTTATGGTTTTGAAAGAGTTTATAAATGAAGAAAACAGATAAATAAGAAACATAAGAAAACAGATAAATATATGAAGTAAAATAAATACAAACATAGATTCGTTCGTAAAAAGATATATATTTCACATTAAAAAGCATAATATTTAAAAAAAAAGTAGATATTACTTACTACACCAACCCGCATTGGAGCAGCGTGGTGGAATAAGCTGCAAACCTTCTCCTCTAAAAAAAAAAGGAGAAGAGGCCTTAGCTCAGCAGTGGGACATTCACAGGCTGTTTACTTTACTTTACTTGTACTTGTTTAAAGAACGAGGCCATGTACCATTTCCGAGTACAATATAAGAAACCTTATGACGTCACAGTGCTTATTATAGTTCTAAGAAGGTAAAGATACTTCATTAGTCAATAATGGCTCTTTGCTTCACCGACTCGTAAATACAATCAAAATTTTCAATTGCAGGATATTCAATACGTCACCACTGTTATTGTTTTCCGTCGAGTTCAATGGTGTTTTGATGTACTTCGATGTTTTTTTAGGTTTCATAGTTCAGGAGTTGACAGAAAAATAGTTATTAGTAGTTTCTTAGGTAATGTTTTGCGCAACACTCGCAGGTTTAGAAGGCCGATTAGGTGTTGCCTGAAAGTTTGGTTTAATTTTTGACGTGTATGCAAATGCTCCAAGGCATAAATAAAGCTTTTATCTAGTGTCTATTTGTAGTAGACTTTATGATAATATATATTTTAGGATAGAAAACCCTGTAAGAAAAAAACACAAAAATAAATGTTGGGTTTTTTGGTAATATTCATATCCACTGTGTTTTGATTTTCAATTCGATTTTATAATTTGAACCGCGAAAGTATGATGTCTGAGTAAATTTGTGTCAGATTTGTTCCTTGTACATGTTGATTTTTTTACAGAGTAAATTCGCTAAAGGCGATATCTTATATATATTAATTAGATTATTGATAGGTTTTGTACTGTATATTATATATATCATAATTATGTAAGATAAATTAACTTTCCCACTATACTAGACTTTCCGGCAGAGATATCTTGTTAGAAAACATTAATGGTATATAATCGATTATTTTTATTAAGTTTATTATGAATATGTTAGGTATGTACGTTAAAGTTATTTTTGTAAAGTTCATACATACAACTTATATTGTGAATTTAAATAATAAATAAATATTAATAAGTCATTACATTAAGTATTGCATATTGGTACATTCTAGGCAAGACAAGTCGCGTGCTGAGACTAAAAATAAGCCAGCTGCTAGGCTATACGGCTTCCGTTTCTTATCCAAACACGTCGTTCAATGGGCGGATGTGTCGCGACTTAACTAGTTTTTGCTTTCGATTCGCCTTATTTAATGGAATAATGAGTTCAAATGAGGTTGATTTTCAGGCTTGATTCACAATAGTGTACGTTTACTTTTTATCCTAATTAAATTTAAAAAAAAAACCAATGGAATTTACATAAAACCATAAATATAACTAGTCATGATGTAATATTTATGGACAGCTATAAAGTGTTTATGTATTATCTCAAATTAATAATATTAAATTCAAATACATAGTCTAATATTTAAGCTACTTTTACACATCTTATGTTTGATATATATTAATATTAATTTGTACTTATATGTTAACTTATTTATGTCTATAAGGCAGATGATTTAGTACCTAGATGTCCTAAATTCAAATACAGAGCCGGGGCAATAAAACAATATTGGACTATAAAGTAAGTATATTTATTTAAATTGTAATAATTATTGCATAGGCCACCTATGCAATAATTATTGGATGGATCTGTCAGTATAACTAAATAAAAAAAATAAACAAACAAAGCTGAAGTCACCATAATATTAATAATGCAGTGTAATGTGATTACATCAGATCAAAACGGAACACGTTGAGAAATTGCAAATCTCATCAAAAATACCTCGACTGGCCCTTTTTTGTATCGCCTTTCTCCGTAATGCATTATCGCGGGTTTTGGTGGCACTCGATCTTGTTTCTTGGAACCAATTATTGCTGCCTTTAGTGGGGTTTAATGACTCGCTGGACAAAAACCGTGAACGACTTCAGTAGTGTTATTCTGTAAGAATTTCGTGAAATGTTGAGAACTGACTTTCGGTGATACGCTATTTTGTTGTCTGCATCCCTTAAATGTTATAGTAATTATGGTCAATATTGTAAAACATTACTGTGATATTACGTGAGTCACATATACGTGAGTTACCACGATCGTGTTCAACGGTGAGTTTTATGTATGTTCTTACAGAATAGTTCAACTAAACCGAAATTGTTAAGATTTCCTTTGAAGGACGAAAAAGAAATTTACTTTTATTATCGAACAAAAAAATATGTACTTATGTTATCACAGTGTCCATGCTTTGTATTTTCCATCTCATTATGTTTTTTGTAATTGAATCTTAGTTAAATGCATTGACAGACAACAATTGTTAATTTTACATATATTATAATATTTTTGTTTGCTTAGGCGGTGTCATCTGGGCTAAATTTTGGTTATGCAAACCTGTTTGATACAAATAATGATAGTTATTGCGCTCCTTAGGTTCGAGTTGAAATATATACGGTTATATGAATAATAAACGTAATCTCTAGAATTAAGATTTTATCTAGAAATGTATTAATATCTGTCAATAATTAATCGACGGATTTATATATATTTAACAAGATATCTTTGTTTATAGAACAAAAATTAGTTTTTGATGAAAAGTGCAGTTTATGCGTGTCGAACAAAGTCAAACAATTTTCTACACCTTATAGTATAAGTGATTAAACATCTAGCATTATCTTCTATACTAATATATAAAGCTGAAGAGTTTGTTTGTTTGATCCGGCTAATCTCAGTAACTACTGGTTCGAATTTAAAAATCTTTCTTCCATTATTCGAGGAAGGTTCTAGGCTGATTTTTATCTATTATGTTTTCATTAATTATACGCGGGTGAAACTGCGAGCACAGTTAGTGTTTTATACAATAGTTCTTAGTTGCTTTTCCCATGTTTCTAGTTTTTTATAATCAAACTAAACTAATCTTAAAATGTTATTTGTTCCAATTTTTGTTCGTCGATTTAATAATATTTAATGAAGTAATTATTAAATGACTAGTGAAAGTAGTTTACCGCAAACGCGATGATAAATATATATTCATGAAGAAAGACATAATATGTATGGGGTTTTCCAATAGGGACGCTTGAACTTTGACAGCTGATTGCGGCCATGTTGTTTGAGTGACAGCTGTCAAATGCAGTGTGTTATATTCATTCCGTCATATATAAAAACTTTTTGATAAACAAATTTTATAGAACTACAAATATACTGTCTCTTTCTCGTACGGAATTAAAGAGCAAGCAAGTCTAAGTTCTTCCAGACTTAAAACTTTGCTTTTTAAATATATTTTTGCTGGAAATGCTTTTAAGTTTTCGTTTATGTTCTTATCCATTTACCATCATATTAAGTAAATAGTGATATTTGTAAAGTACGTGCATGTTCACTCTAATATTTCCTGCCCAGAAGAGGTTAATCGAGGTTGGTTGCTCTAGCTTAAATTCGGTCACCAGGACATCGTTGATATTGTAAAGCAATTACTTTGGCCCAATTTTTTCATCATTCGATTATCAATAAGGCAATGATAATAAATAAAAACAGAACAATAAAGATATATTACTTATCGTTTCAACGGCCAATATGCGTATTAAGTTGTAAGTGTTTGTGTTATTAGCTACTTATTCGTTTCGCAATGGAAATTTCGTATTATCTCGGTAAAATCCCTATCGCAATGGCTCACACGTCTCTGATCTGTCAGATTTATCTTTGAAACTGACAGCGGAAGAAAATATTCACGATGTTATTAATCACAGACAGTTTCACATGAGTATTGTTTTTGCTATCATTTCTATATCAATTGAATCGTTCAGGGTTCCGTATCTTCGTAACATTTTATATAAAGTGTAACTTCAGCAACATGATTTTATATTTCTGGTAAGGGAGCCGGGAATGAAGAATAGAAATAGTGTGACTGAGCTGAGATGTGGAATTTTACCGAAAATCGTGGTATCAAATCCGACCAAGCACAATGTAATTTTAAGATTTGTTTTTAATTATAATCTTTAATCTGTGCTCGGTCGGTGGTGACAAAAAACATTATGAGAAAATTTGCATGTGCATGCATTATGCATAAAAGTCTGCCAGAGTGCTGGCTGATGATTTAAATTTAACTCCTCAGAGGAGCTAAGTTTGTACACTCAACGGCAAAGGTCAGGTGTGGTACCTACATGGGCCATTACTTCAATGTCGAATTATAGTTTAAAAAACATAAACATGAATGTAGTTCGTGACATTATTATTAACGCTCTCCATATCATGCACTTGAACAATGCCCTGTAATGTTTGCTTCATACTTATGTTATTATTGCATTGGATTTACAAACATAGCAATTTTTAAAGATAACTGAAATTCTATTTACCATAAAGCTAGATAATTTATATGGTTGGACGTGCTTACAACAACAACTACCTGTCCGAATTGAATAATTGTTTTCAGTTGGACATTCCGTTCACGGAGGAAGAATATAGGCTCTACAACTTGACGCTGACACTCTTCGGAACAAAGCAGAAACCATAAACACCAACAGATATGAAAAACTGTATGAAACAGTCGATCAAATTAATGTTTAATGGCGCTGTATATATAAATACACTTTTTTATACACGTTAAAGTGAAACTGTAATAGAAATTTGCTTTAATTTTACAGTTTTAATAAACGTTGTAATAATTACCATCAATAAAATAAATAAAAGTGAAAAAACACTTTTTTTATAAATATTAATTATTTGAGTCTGAATTACTTTATACATACCTATTTGTTAATCTGGAGTGGAGGAAGTAAAAGTTAGCAAAGAGTTTCATTTAGATCTGGAGAAAACACATGAGTCATTTTGACCCATTTTCCTAAACTTAGCCACATTTCCTAGAGTCGTATGATATGCGGTTTTCCATCGCAAACCGGACTACCGGATGCTACCTGTCTGACTTTCTATGATTGTCGAAATGGTAAAAACAAGATTGTCTGCTTGATAAATGTCTTATTTTCAGTCAATTTTCTAGAATTATCGATTGCTTATTTCAATTTGTGGTCAAATATTCAATTGAATCTTTATTAAGTGCTTGATTCGAATTTTAAAAAGGAATGGAGTTTTCAGTACAAAGGTGTATGGACGTATCGATTTTTCTCTTAATATTTTATCAGTAATACATGTAGGTAGGTTATTATATTATTCAAAAGTTAAATTTTGTCATAATTTCAGAAATGACTGCTTACTATAATTAAAATCAAAGTCAATTCGGAATATATACATAGTTTAAATATAGAGATCTTTAAAGAAAATATTTACAGTTTTTGGAACGAAGTTCTTTATGGGGAGGGTTTTTGCCCTAGCCGGCAAAAAAACGTCCGTAATGTTAAAAAAAAAGCGTAAGATTTTTATATATATTTTTATAAATCATTGTAAACAAAATAAAGGTGTTAAGATAATTTTGTAAAGTAGTTATTTTAATTCTTATCGATAAAAAAATCATAATAAAAAATGTATACCCGAATTATTATTTTCTTTATACCTCGAATAGAACTTGAAATTAATATTTTTATAATAAGGAACTTCGTTCGACACACTCACGACACCACACGGATTTTTTGTTAGTACTTCAGTTTACATACATTACTTAAACTTTCTTGCGACAAGCTTCATTTTAGTTAATTTTTTTTCTCATGTTACATGTATGTAATTAGCCTCACAAAACTTGACTCATTTGTTTACTCAAGTGCTCCACGTTATTCTCTTTGCCTACGTGTTTCATTTTATTTATTTTTAAAACGACTATTTCGTAGTGACTCTATGTGAACGTGTTTCATCATAATACTATTTTAAAACGTCTTTGTTTTTAAGTAGTGCTCTCTTCATTGTTTTGATTTTATCTAAAAGTCATCTGTTATCTGTTATTTTCTTAAGAATTCGCTTCGAAAGAAATGGTCTACATCGGATACGTAACCAATCGTGGAAGTTTAAATCCACCTGGAGACGTGACAAAAAACAACAGGTTAGGTGCGCGTGAGGTCGCGACAAAGAATTGTCTGGGGGCGCCAGAGGCTGCGATCGAGCGAGAGGGACGATACCGTCGAGCCTATTCCATTCATTCTCGATAACTCGCAGCAGTGCCGCGCCAACCGTCAATGGTAACGCTCGTCACGTCACTATCTTGAAACTAATCAAATACGCGAGTGACTTTTGAAAAGTTTCACAGTAACGAATCCGTTTAAAAGTCGAATATCGAATTAAACAGTGTTGTGATACAGTGTGGCGTTTTAGCAACAACGCCGGTACGACGCGTGGCGTCAAAAAATAAACTTTCGTCGCCAGTTTCAAATGGTCCTCTGCAATAATTAGTTTGGTAAAAGTGAGTGTGTGTGCTGTGGACGCTTGATGGTTTAATTATTAGAACTCGAATTGGCGTTTGTTTGTATTTATTCGTGCTCACGACTGTCTGGAATTACAAATGATCAAGTTGGTTAGTGCATTGCTTGTCGATAAAACCGCTTCTTAGCACATAACTTTGTTTATTAACGTGCATGTTATAATGAACACTATCTTTACACGCTCCCACTTATTGACATATCAATTTTTGTATCAATTGATAAGACATTGTTGTACAAATTTGTTTCTTAATGCAGTTGATAACATAATTATCTTTGAAGACATCTATAATTATACGATACGACGTATGTAATTTATCAATGAATATTGGATTCACTATGATGTCATTTCTGACTCAGAAGGATGCAGAACTTTACCCTTACCTAAATTAATCGTTTTCTTGTAAGTGTTGGATTGGGAATTATTATTTAAATATTTACTATTAATAAATGTTTACTTTGTATCACAACAAAAAACTCTTAATATTAATGTAATAAATTGTTGAATAATATACATTTTAAAAGTAAACAAAAACTTAACAGTAGTGCTGATCTTACACATCTCTGAACTAAATTATTTTGACAGGACTAAAATATTGCTGTATCTTTCTAATACATGATGTTGAAAAGGATAGAAAGTTTTGATCTATAATATATACCTTTTTGTTTAGTTTATATACTTAATGAAATATTCATTGGCTGTTATTGTAATGTCTTTAAGAAAGTGTTTCTTTTAATTATGTATTTTCGTTTTTCATTAATAATAAAAACTATTTTGCTTGATAATTGAATTTTGTTTAGCTTTAAATAATATCAACGAATAAGCAAATTCTCGTTTAGAAGATGAAAGTGAGTTATCACGCAGATGTTGCGTTAAGAAATTTTGCATGCATCATTTGATTTAACTCGATTTCATTGTTATAATTCCCATACATTTATATTAGATATCAATCTGAATATGGTTTAATTTAAATCCTATTTTTGCAAATCTATATAGTTAAAAACACTACCTTTTTTCGTACTTATCGGAGGTAGGACAATGTGTAGTCTCGTCTGCCTTCCGAATATAAAAATATTGATTCTAAATACAGTTGGTAATTATCATTCATCAAAAATTAAACTAATAAACTTCTAAACATTAGTAACTTTAAACTATACTGCGTTTTAGTCATGTAAATAAGGTATATTTTATACGAATAAAAAGTAATCATCATTTTATTATTAAAAATGATTGCCATGTTTTTTTTTAAATAAAAATGGGTTGTGATATAATGTACGTAAAAAATTCATTGAAATAGTTATACAATATTTTAATGTGTAACTAAATGGATAAAAAATGTTAAAATATTATTTTTTTCCTTACTATATATATATTTTTAAATAACATGAGTAATTACATTAATACCTTAAATAAATACAAATAAAAATTAAAAATATTTACTATACAAATCGTGACCGCGTGGAATGGTGGCAAGAATGCTAGCAGCATTTCCCCTTTGAATCGCAATTCCGATTCTCTGGGCGAAAAATGAACCAGCCCCTATATATTATTATTATTATTGTTGAAAATGTTTGATTTATTTTCGTTTTTAAAGTATTATTTATTATCGTCCATAAATAGGTATATATTATATAGATATATTTAAACGACGTTGGCTCCAAAATATTGATAATCAAAATCATAAAAGTAAATTAACAGTCTGTAAATATCACACTGCTGGGCTAAGGGTTTCTTTCTCTCCTTTTTGAGGAAAAGGCGAGAAAGAGAGTTTACGCCATCACGCTGCTCCAATGCGGTTCGGTGGACAAATTCAAAATTTACTATTTTATTAAAAATGTCTCTCTCTTGGTTATCAAAATAATTTATTTGTTTTCTGAAACCGCAGAAACGACCGTTTAAACAATGATATATGACGGATATCAATAGATATCTAAAGAAATTAAGAAAGCGTACACGCAATAACTAAACAATAGTCTGTCATTTTAACACACAATGAATCACAGAGCACGACATGGACAAAGCATGGATAAGTGTATCTTAGCATTAATACGATGGTAAGAGAGCGGAAAGTGGTCGCAAATTCACAAAATTGGCTTTCTTTTGTTATCCGAGGATTTGCTCCAATTACCCATATCACGGCTTCGTTTTCATGTTGCGTGCGTTCTCCTAATCAGGGTTGCCAACATGTGTTGAATAAATCATATTATTTTGTGGTCCCTTTTGTTTTTGCTGTTTATTTTCTAAGTTAAAATGTATTAAATATTTTTTATTTTTGTATCATGTAAAAAATTAATAATAGTATAACAATAATAAACTTAAGGTAAATTTCATCCAAAGAAATCACTAAAAATGTAATTTTTATCGGTATTTGTTTATCAATGCAAATATAATTTGTACTTGAATATGTCCTTGTGAATTTAACTGTACTGGCAGCCCTGGTGCTAATGACTACACATAAGTCGCTACATTAATCATTCCCCTGGGGATATGATTTCTCCTGTCACGTATTAAATCTAGCCGCTCTGTAATTCATATGCCGTTTACATTGATTTCGTTATCAACGTGTAGTGTTGCGTGTCCGTTGTGACTTGTTCATCTTGTGTGTTATTTATATTTTGTAAAATAATATAATATATGAAATTTAGCCTAAAAAGTCGGTATTTTTTGCATTCTAGTATTCTTTTAATTTGTAATTGTTTGCAAATCCTTAAAATATTTTTTTGTAAAGAAATTTTACCTTGGTAAATCTCGACTTGTTCTGTATTTTGCATTTTACCATATAGATAATAGATATAGATAAATAAAAAAAAAATTAACTAATAGACTTTTAAACATTAGTAACTTTAAACTATACTGCATTTTTGTCACGTAAATAAGATATGTTTAATACCAATAAAATATAATAAAACGTCTGGTTTTAGTTAATGTTATATATAATACATAATAAAATATGGTATATACGTAATCTTTCTGTTGGATTAAAAATTTGAAATAAACACATTTGATTTGCAAAATTAATATAACGTAAAGTTATCAATGCCTGGATACGGCTTTTTATATAAGCATTAATGTTAAAGATAAGCAATCATGGAAAAATAATTTATCTTTCAAGATATTTTATTTTAAATAAATAAAAACAAGAAAAGATATATAAGTTGAAGGAAATGTGACAATGGTATGAAAAATGTGTTTCCACGTCGCAAACAGTATGCTGCTATAAATAGCAACGGAAGTTATCATCAATCATGGTCACAGTACATTAGATCTTGATTCCATCTTATCTCCGGAGATGTTATCATTAGTTTGCGCGGTAAACAATACATCGTTGACGTATTAACGGTATCTGACTTAACTTCAGAATCGGATTCTGAATCCTGTACAGATCACGTTTCAGAATGTTTATTTTATATATTATTTTCGGGTTTTTACCGTTATTATACCTTTTCATGAATATTATCTTAAAAACATCAACATACATCTATGATTTATAATTAATTCTTCTATTATTATTCCTCTAATTCTTTATAAAGTTTTAAATCTTATATAAAAATCTATCAATCAAATTTAATGCACAATTATTATGTTTTTTTTTTATATAATGCGTTAATGCTTCGTTCGACGATTGAGCTGAAACTTCGTACAGTGCTTGGCACGTGAAGTTGCCATTTTATCATCGTTTGTGTATGAGACAAGTTGGCTAATTGTGTACAAAAAAAGAGAGATTGCAAGTTGCAATGCATGCACAGAACCAGGCACCAATTACCTTTGAAGTTTGATTCACCCGCTTAATTAAAATACGAAATTAATTTTAAAAAATGTCTTTGATTTTTAAATCATTGCATGAATATTTAATCAAATAGTCGAAATTGTTTTTCTAATTATACAGTGTGGCAACCCTAGACTAGTAATATTCGTGTTGTAATTGTGAAATGTTATATTTAAATTACTTATTGAAATCCAAGGCATGTAAAAATATGATAGCATTGTTACGATCTAAGAAGTAATCTACACACACACACGATGACAGCAAAATTAATTTTGTTTTAATATTAATAGAAAACGGTTTTACAATAAATTATTATTTGAGAAACGAGGAAGTTCCATCTGATTGTAATCAATAAAACGCTTCTCTGATTCAGTAAATGTTTTAATATGCCATAAGACATTGAGGATTCGAATTGTATTGTACTTTCTTTAATATTTATTCCGATTCGATTTTTTCCTTATTATAAAATAAGTTAGTAAACACTTACTTTGTCAGATATCTCAGTTATCTCAAAGGATGGATGATTCAGCAATATTTTATGTTTTTCTCAATCCAAATGACAAAACTTTAAAAGGTAGTCATTACGAAATTAAAAAAAAATTGAAGTTTTTTGTATGTTATACGAATTTAAAGTATAATAAAAATTAAGCGAATCATGTCCTTTAGTTTTCGTCATTTTTACAACTACTATTTAAGAAATAAATTGTATATCTTAGCCGCCAAAGAATGTTTTTTCCTGCTGACCTCCTGCTTTTGAAAGCGGCTCAAAGTGGAATTAACTTAAAAATATTTTTATTCTAATTTGAATAAAAATTGTTAATGTAAATTAATAACGTAATTGGTCAATGTTAGCAGATGACGCAAGAGGTGACCAATGAGCGTTTAGTATTACAGAATAGTAAATCCGTAACTGTAAAATTCAAAAACTGTAGTTTAATCGTTCTTCTGATCAGAAATATTTATTATAAAATGAATGTCTATAACTGCCGTCGCGTCGTTTGGAAAAATAAGTCAACTAGATAACTTATCACAAAATTGATATGTTTTGCAAGCGAAGTGACGATTTCGTAAATTTCGAAATAAAACACTATGAAATATGCATTCATCTTATTGAATGTCAAGTACACTATCTTTGACCACTTGTGCAATTTGTCTATGAGATATTGCGCCATTTTGTCTATTAAATGGGTAGAGACAATATTTTTGCAATATACAATATTTTTTATTTATTCGTAACATGGTCGTGCGTTATATTATATTTTATTGTTTTTCTAGTTATATAATTTATTTTTACTACGAAATAAAATATAAATATAATTTTAAATATTGAATACACGTTTTTTTTTATTATGTTTTAAATATTAATTGAAATAAATCTGAAATGGTGAATATTATAAAATTTAATATACAAATCGATTTTATTGTGGCATAGGTACATATTTATTTAAAAAAAAACATGTTTTTAATGAAATTTACTTTTCGCGAAGCTAACCATATTGTAATAAAATACAGATCGCATATAATAACCCTATGGGTAACATCTTACGTTAATTGAATATATTAATTATGTAAAGGTAAAGGAAATCCTATATTTATATAGAATTTCTTGTAATATGAGTAAGTGAGCCGGTGCACGAAGTACGTGCGGTTATGTAGAAACGTCCGATAAGCAAACTTCGCTGCGCAAGAGTTGAATTGTTAACACACTCCTGCTGCACAGTGATAAGGACCAATTTTGTGTGACATAGTATTTTATATACTATTAATAATTATATACTAAATCAACCTATCACCTAGGTGATCGGCTTGTTTTGAGTGTTTTATTTTAATACGCCATAAATGTTATAGTGTAGGTAGAAATATTTGTTAAATAAGAATATTTTTGTATTGTTCACTTATTTCCCAGATAACTGATAAGAATTTATAAAATAAAATATATAGAAAGCGATTTTCACGTTCATTTCATTTCATGTCAAATAAAATAATGATCGTTATTTTTACAAATGCCACGAATAATGTTATGAATGTATAATGATGAATTATCTTTGTACATTCCTTCGTTGTTCTATGTACTCTATGAATAAAATATTGTTATAACAATTTTATGAAAAAAATATTACATTTTTGTGTAAGTGCCTGTCGATATACTGAAATAAAATATTCTATATCATACAAAATGAAAGTTGTAATTAGACTATAATTTACATAATTTATACATATGTAAATTGTGATTATAATGATTTGTACCTAGTTACATAAAACCGTGTAACATTGCACATATCTTGTTAAGAATCGCAATATGTTTCCTATTTCTATCTCAGTAGAATCTTGCTTTATTAATTATTCACATAATACATTAAGGAAGTTTAGACAATGCGTGGGAATGTTAACGAGACGTTCAAAGTTACGTTTCATTTACTTACGATGTGTGTCAAATTTAATTTCGGGTTATGAAATTTGTTATAATTATCCGTGCGTTGAAGTTGTCATATTAGGTCGATTTGAATGGCAAATTAGCTTATTACCTAATATTACAGCACTTCTTTAAATAATGATATATATACATCATTATTAAGTAGCACATATTTTTTTGTACTGGCAAGACTAGTATATGTAAGCAGAGGTGTTCTATTTTTAACTAATATAAAACGTTGCCGAAGAATGCAATAATTACAAGTATCATCCGAAAATTTCAGATAAGTTTGGCGGGATAAATAAAGTCACATGTTAAGATGCGATTGTTTTAAAAGTAATTATACCCGTGTTCAAAACGCTAAATCTGGAGATATGACAAAGTTTATGCTTTAAAAACCTTGTTTAATAATATCGTAATAATATGTCGTTTATATTCGACTAGAATTCCGTCGACTTTTTGTTCCCATAATTATGTCTTGCATGTCTTCGAAATGCTTAAATACAGTTATTTTTGTCACTATATATTTACTTAAGGTTAGGTAAGTACCACTATACGTAGTCAAGGTGGAAAAGAACACCTTTGTTCCCAAGATAGTATTATGACATCTGGCATTGTATTTATATCATAGCTAAATAAATAGTAACAGTATAACGTAACGTACACACAAGCGCAAATAACTGCTACATTGGATTCAACGCGATCGTGTCTGTCGAGACGCTGATGTACATACTATTCGTAATAATATTCACTCAGTGGTAGAGCTTTGTGTTTTGTAGAGCGATGTAAGCGATGGTTAACATTTTTTACAATGCCATTGTCTATGGGCGTTGGTGACCACTTATCATCAGGTGGCCAATACGCTCGTCCGCGTCCCCATACAATAAAAAAAACAAAAAAAAATCGAACCGTAAGGCTATTCTGTAAGACCAAATTTAAAACTCAGCGTAGAAAACCGTTGTGAAATTGTAGAAAGTGATACGCAACATTTATCCTTTTAATTATAATATATCAAGAGTACACGCATCAAAATAGTCCATCACCATAAGTCGGTTGTCAATATTTCACGGGTAAGTAACGAAGTGATTACAGAATAGCACTGCAGTAAAGCTGTATTGTACTGATAATGATATAGATTAGTTATACATATTATTAACGCATCAAAATAGCGTGTAGCGCGGAGGCCTTATCCCAGCAGTGGGACATTCACAGGCTGTTATTGTGTTGTGTTATTGTAAATAGCGTGTGCATAAAGATGTATGACATTGTTGTATGTATGTATGTTTTGTTTTCGAGTTCATCTCAAGGGTGCGCAGGTGTATCCGAGTCTTAGTGTGCCACCTGCCTATATTCCATTATGTATTGCAAACATAACTTACTTATTCGTTAGTCCATTTATTTATTAAAAAAATATATACTTATTCCATTAAATTAATTTAGTCATAATTTCATGAAACAAATAGATTTTTGTTTTAATTTTAATTATATTTATTGTTTAAATTTCGGCCATGTACACATTAAATATATATTCCGTGCTCATTGCATATTTTTAATATCGTCAAAACAGATGTAGCAGTTTTGTAACATCGTTCTAAAACATTGAAGTAACGAGGGTAATGATATAATTTTTACAGACATTACATTACAAATGCATTGCAACGTTACCTGAAAGTGAATGTAATTGTTTCTAATTACATATAATTCAATTACTGTTAACAATTTTAAAAATCTCCTTTCACAGGAACATAATTAAATTTATTTTGTTTCGAAATTTTATTTTATTGTTTAGTTTTGTGATATTTCACATATTATACATACCTAATTAAAAGAACTATTCATACCATATTTATTAATATTATAAAATAGTATAAAAAATACTTAAGAAAATGATAAGTTAGATTTATTTACAAATCTTAGTTTAAAATAGAAAGCATCGTGCATTTCAGTTGTTTTTTTACAGTCAGTGAAGTTCGATAGAGGTTGCATTTTCAAATTACATTACAGATATTATTATGTCCGTTAAGAAATATTGTGCATGCTCTGAAGTTTAATTAACATCGATAAAATATAATTATTTAATCGTAGATCTCTAGTTTGAAATTTATCTCTAGCGGTAAATGAAAACATCGTGAGGAAACCTGCATGTGTCTAATTTCACTTAAATTCTGCATGTGTTCTTCTGCATATATTCTGCATCTGCACTTATTCCACATGTCCACATGTGGAATAAGTTCCAATTATATTAATGATATATCATTTATGAATATTTTTTTTTTTATTCACAAATATATTTTTTGTTTAGATTGGTCGTTTCATAAGCACAACGATCAAGTACTTACAAATATAAGATAAAGATGACGTCATTGCCTTGATATGATCTAAGTACTTATTTAATCTTTGATCAACTCTTACCATTTTCGTTTTATATTGCTTCTGATTCATTGGTTTTATAATTTATCAGCCAATAGTAATTTTGAATTAATAAATAATCTGTCTCGTCACCACTAATGCTATAATTACACAGAGGTGTTCGCTCTTTACATTTTCATTTTGAAATGAAATCATGTATGTCATTTTATCTCGTATCGTAAAAATATATATATTTTTAAGAATATTGTTTTACGTACTATTTCTACTTTTTTTGAAAAGTTGTATAAAAAGTTGTGAAACCTAAGTAAACTGTGTCAGAACTGTTTTATTAAAAGGTTTTGTATATAGAAAGAATGCATTTAAATTTGACATGAACATTTTACTCCAATGACGCCCAAAGAATTCAGAAGCTTGAATGCTTAAAGATATTTTTGAAGTATCAAATTATTCCTTGTTTAAATAAGTTTTATTTACTAACTGCACCGACGACAGCACAGGCAAATTTAGAGATGCTTGCCCGGCTAATGTAAAGAATCACGTGATTTTACATTCATATATATAAATTAAGGAATGCCATATGTTAAATATAACATTGTACATATCACAATACCTGAAATAAACTAGTAAGGACTGGTTATTAAAATAAATCAAAGTTTTTATGATGTCTATATATAAAACAATTTATGATCAACCAAAATAACCTTAATATCTTCTTTAGTCTGATGTTAATCGTGTATGTAAAAGTGAATCAAAAGACAAGTCAGGTGACATCACGAACCGACATTCTTGATCCTCGCCAAAAATTTCAATGTTTGTGATCACATCCGGTGCGATCGATTCGATAATCGGAGAAATGAAGCGGTTTTCTAATTGATAACTCGTTTTTTAATGTGACTTATGATTTCAAATTGGTTTCTCTCTCAAATCAATAATTTAAAATAAAATTTAGATGTTTGATCTAAAATTATTCTCATATGGTGCACGATATTTCTTAGGATGTTATTACATATACATACATATATGTATACATATATTGATTGTTTAAACTGAAAGGTAAGACAATAATGAAAAACTAACTTACATTTGCATAATAATTTGGTTTAAATAGGTTTTATCAAAATAAAATAAAAACGAATAAATTGAGCTTTGGTTATTGTAAGCAATTGTAATGTGGTTGGGGCAAGTCTTAAACATCGATTATAAATAATTAAAACACAACATTAAACGACTATTTACAATCGATCAGGAATAAAACTCAGAATTATTTTTAAAAATCCATTGTAATGCATAGTTTGTCCGACTTTTTTTCCGACTCTCGTCTTCAAATGTGAATGAGAACGAATCCTATTCCGGCCGTGAGTGTGTTTGACAATAAGCCTTATGCTTGCATCGAAACAAACAGCCAATATGTCTGTTAATACTAGTTGAAAATTTCAAATTTGGCATAAACGCTTCTAAGTTGTGTTACGTAAAACTTAAACATGTTCATAATTACGACATCCCATTCATCAGTAACACCTTTTATTAGGTATATTAAGCCACCGTTCAAACGTATTATTCAGCAATATTAAGAATTATTAACGCAATAATTATAAAAAACTTGGCGATGTTTACGAAAATTGTGATTATTAACTCCATACGTAAATATGCAAATGATTGTAACACCGTCGCTATGGTTCGATGTAAATATGAAAATTAACTGCAAACCGGAACAGTTATAGAAATCGTGACATTCGCCTTCAAAAAACGTTTTGTATTCAAATTGTTGTTTAGACTTTGATCGCCAATAGAATATCTTTGAAGCACATCTCTAGGCAAGAATTCGAAATGCGATGGTAACGTAGAACACTATCGTTTAATGTCAGAATGTGATATTCGATCTATGTGGTTGAATATGATTTTTATCATTTTAAGTCAAACAAATCCAGTAAAACAATTTAGCTTTACTGTCCTCTAATCAATGTTGTACAGTTCGGGTGTAATTTTGGTTTCCGTGTCTTGAAGTTTTGTGTTGTATAACTTAATTTTAGAAAAAAAAAATGATTAGATGAGTATTGGATATAAGATTTCAAAACAAAAACACTTCTATCAAAATGTTATTCCTATATTTAATATATTTTCCTTTTATATAAATTGTTAGAAATCCTAAATAAATGTCCTTCCATAAAGTAAAATTCGAGAGGTTCTTTAAAAAAGTTACGATGAGAAATGTTAGTTTAAATAATGTGTGGTAAAATAATAATTTGTAACTGCACTTTGTTCCCGGCGATAAACTTATTTCATCCTGTTCGGTAACAGGATGAGGATGTGGGGTTCCTATTATTGTTTAACTGTCGTAACGAAATACATACAAACTTGCATTCTAATTTTATATAACATACTTGTATGATTTTTCATAAAATCTTTTAGACAATTTTTATGTAGTTTTAGGCAGCTGTATCAATAGGCACTTGAGGTGCTAAATGATTAGATCTATTGTTTTTTTATTCACTTTCCGTAAAGTCTTTGTAAGCAATAATAGCAGAGTGTAATGCAAAATTACTATATAGTAATTTCCGAGATGCTTGATTAGAATGGTTAGAATGTCACACACAAAGGCTTTATACATAATGTATAATACATATATAGAGTAGCACACGTGTCGCCGCCTGAATTTTCATGTGTTTAGTTCGTGTCTATAATTCACTTATAAAACCTGTACTCTCTATGTGTCTGAATAATTCTTGACACGTATATGTCAGATCGCTGCAGAGAATCAACCAATCAATCAAAAAATTATTTATTCAAGTAAGCTCATAAGGGCACTTGTAAATCGTCACGATATTGAATTAAATGTAAAGCTACCATCACATCGGTACGGAATGCAGATTATATCGAAAAGATCCGACTAGAAACTCTTTTTTATTCTTTTTATTACTGAGTCAATTGAATACAATTAAATGTATGAATTTGCTGCTTGGAAATCTACAAATACTAACTCAACGATTTTATCATTAATAAGCCTTATTTATCAAAGATTTTTGGCCTGAGGTTTATAGTTATAGGCAAAGTTAAAAAATTTCGTGGAATCATACTATAGAAATGAATACCGTGCCCCAGGAGGGATTTATTAGCCTGGCAAAGTCGGAAACTAGGTGTTATCAGTGTATCTTTACTCCAGTGTCATGTAAAGTTCCAACGCCCAGTCAATGAAAACAGTCGAATTATTTTATGTTTCACAAACGAATAATTATATTTTTATTAAATATATTATATGTTCCATTCATTGTTAACAAGACTGCCATTAATTAAACATGTTGTAAACGATGTATTTTCAATTGTTAAAATGCGTCAAATTTGTGATTCATATATTTTTATATCAAGTACATGGAAAAATATAACTTAATGCATTAAAATAAAGAGAAGAATTGAATGTCCCATACAGACTTTTTGTTTGATTAAAAACAGGTATTGTTATTGTTCATTGATATTATTACGTAATTGTTAGATGGTTTTAGATGCTTATTTTTATAGTCGATAATAGTGTTGTTTATAAATATTAAATTATAGCAATATTTTTTAAAGGTTGTTTTTTACGTTCGTGATAATGTCACCGGTTGTAGGAGCATTGTACAGGCTGTGGCGAGAACCTCCCATTCTTAAATTATTTTACTACAAAACAGTAATACTCTGTCCATCTATTGCGACAACGTGCTAACGATAAGCGGAGGTTCGTTCTTGTAGCAAAAGAACGAACCCTAGTCGTTTGTCTCATTGAGCCCTCACGTGGGCTTCCCTATTCTGAGCTGAGTCTTGGTAGTCAGACTGATAGCGCTGTGAAGGTCAGTATTGTTTCGTTCCGTTTTGAGGGGTGAGTGAGCCCAGTCTGCAGGCACAAGGGGCATAACATCGTGGCGATTAACGGTGTAAAAAATGTCATAATTAACAAAAAGAAATTGGTTAAAAATAATTATATATCTAAAATGTTCCTATTTTTTACCACTACACCTACAATCGTAAAAACATGTTATAAAAGAAACCCATTTTATATGTTAATTGCGCAAACATAGACATTTTTGTAGAAGTTGTATTTGTATCTGACGGATTATAATATATTTTCCAATATATCTTTCAAACATAAAAATAATTTATAGAATATTTATAAATTTCAATTTTATTTCCGACCTCGTATCAATTCAAAATGAACCACACCTATTCCACAAGAATTCGTTTCAGAACTTAGTGTTAAATTGCAAAATTAACATTGGTATTACTGACTTCAATTTAAGGCTTATTGTCCATCTATACATAAGCGATACAGGCTTTTAACTCTTAAAGGACTATCAACATTTGACATTAAAAAAAAACAAATTTCGTTGTACTTAATACTTATATTCTGTTTCTTGTCGCATTGTTATTTTGTTCTATCCTCTCTAAATGATTTAGATGGCATGCATTATAGTGTCTATTCCTCTTGACTGCCTCGTTGGTCTAGTGGCTAGATATAAGGCCGCAGACCCGGTGGTCCTGGGTTCAATTCCCAGGTCGGGCCAATAAGTAGTTATTGGTTTTTCTGTCAGAAAATTCTCAATAGCAGCCCGGAGTCTGGAAGTTGGAAGTGTGTACACTCCCGTACCTCGGAAAGCACGTAAAGCCGTTGGTCCTGCACCTGAACTCTTTCCGGTCGTGTCGGATTGCCGTCCCATCGGATTTTGAGAGCAAGGGAATAGTAAGTGCACCTGTGTTTGCGCACACACTTGTGCGCTATAATATCTCCTGCGCAGTTGGCTAATCTCTCTTGAGATTGGCCGCCGTGGCCGAAATCGGTCTGCAGGACATTATTATTATTTATTAGTGTCTATTGATTTATTTAGTTATTCTACATTAATCCACTTACTTATAAACGACGTGTATCAGTGTATTAGTTAGTTTTTTTCGAATGACAAATTATTGATGACAGGAGAGAATACAAAATATGGAAAAAACGCTGTTTTATATACAATCTTGAGATATTTCTAATTTTGACTTTATGAATCAACCAATGCATAAATAAATGAAAATTTGATAAAATTTCTAAATAATATGTTATTAAAACATTTAAATTTTAGTCGCTTCTTTTTGTATTAGTATTTTTTTTTTATCAGATAGGCACTCAGCTTTACACAATGGCCTTGCCCGCAAGACTATTTGCCTATGGCGCTGACGACGTACACTAATAAATACATAGAGGTGTGCCTGTCTGTTTAGAGATTATCTTCTCTTAACTGGTTCTATAATTACATTCCACTTGAGGCCTCTGGGAGTTTATTGATTGAGAAATGGGTGTTAAACTACTTAATAGTTGCTTACATAACTTCAAGTTCTTATAAATATCGTTGGTATTTTAAATTTATCATATCATTTTTAATATGCTTAGAGAAACGACGCAACCGAATTGATTATCTGTAATTGTTTGTATCTATGTTACTTATCCTTTGCTTTTGACATCGCTATTAGTACTCGTGTACATTATAGCAACATAATCTGTTGATGTTTTACTTACATATACATATATGCAACCTTCTTGTAGTATTTATTATATAACTTTTTCTGAATAGGTACATAACAATTATTTTTGCTACCGTTAAATGTTCTGATATTTCGTCATCTCGTTCCATTGTCTCTTAGTTGGGAGAACATATTGCGCAAACTGCTCGTTTTGGTGCGCGCCTCATTGTCTACTAGGTCGTTAAATAGCTGGATGCTGGTTTCGTGTGCTTTGGAACGGATTATGTCGTGACGACTGATTTTAATTCACTTAATACAGCTGTAATTGAGTCTTTTGTATTTTAACACTATTAGAAACCGTACCCTGAAACATTATTAAAAGCTTTCGTAATATTTTCGTATTATTTTGTTTTCGCAAGGCAATATTGTAATGTGGAATATGTCCTTACATATTTATAAAATGAATTTAGAGAACCGAGATGGCACAGTCGTTAGAACACGTGAATCTTAATCGAAGACCCCGGGTTTAAATCCTTGCAAGCGTGTAATTTGTGTGTATTCATCTCGTGTTCGGCGCTGTAACAAAACACCGTGAGGAATCAATCAATCATTGGAGCCAATAAGGCCCTTCTTAAAACGGCGAGTAAGCCTTAACCCAGACAGTTGATCTACTTTAAATATACTAAAAATAATTTTCCTTAAATAAGCCAGCATTATATATTAAGCACTTCCTTTCTCCAACATGTCTTCGATATTCTGTTTAGTCATTTACTGTGATGTAACCACTATTTATAGCTTCCGAAATAGAAAATTTTACTTTCGTTTACATAACGTATTGATTTTGTTTTGTTGTAGGAGGCCCCCGAAGTGCACATGTCGCTACCCATGCCGCCACGAGCACCGGACCCCGCCGCACTAGCGGCTTACTGGGCGGAGTATGAGGATCTTTGCCGGCAGATCAGCACAGCACACCATAATGATGACGAGGATAACCATTATGAAGGTCAGTTTAAAAATAATAAAACAAAGTATAAGTGCAAGGACGTTTAAGTACTAGTGTTTATATTTATTAAGTTTTTGCGAACCATACTAACCGTATATTATATTTATTGATTATATATTTTTGATGTTTTAGTGTATTTATAAGAAAATAATTCGTATATTATATATAATAATAGAGCATTAATGCGGTGATACTTGTGGCATAACTATCTACTTCCTTCTTCATTTTAGACTATAGCTTGCATAATTTTTTATTTCGTAATTTAAAATATCGTGATTATTATTCTAAAATAAATTGCTAGCACCGTTGCAAAAAGTCTCTGGCGACAAAGTAATAAATATTATATACGAATATTTATTTCGTATATGAAGATTAGTTAACAAATTATAATCAAATGGTTCATTATAAACATGAACGTACGAAACATTTACATATAAATCTTTCTATTATTTTTGCGTGTTATTAAATTAATGTCCTCGACGGAAGCGGCCATGTTAGTTTGTCATAGAATACCAATCGCTGCAGGATACGTTATAGTGTACAAGTGGTATGTGTGCAAACACGGACAAACTGTACTATCTTAATTTCATAGTCGGCAAGCAAGCCCTCGGGTGTAGCAGATGTCTGTGGGCGCTCACTTTCCATCAAGTGAGCCTTTTGCTTTTTCATAAAAAAATAAATAAAAAAGAATAGATGTCTAACTGCTGAGCTGCTTCTGAGATTTCCTTGATAGAAAAATGAAATTGATTTTTAATTGTGGTTTCAATACTAACGTATAGAATTCTTATTGGAATTAAACCTCATATATTTTTATTAAGATCATCACATAAATCAGAGTATAATAAAAAACATAATTATGGCGTCTATATCCGCAATAACGTCCTCTCCAATTCCATAAAAAAACTGAGCAATGGCCTCACTCGTAAATTTGACGAGTGTACATATACATATATGTAACTCTTAAGGGTCTTCTTTGACGTTCCGCCGCACGAAGTTTTACGTTTTTAGCGCTACTGTCGCAACTATCGAGGCTCGGGCACGACACGCACACATATACGTATGCAGAGTGGGGTCGTCGCACTTTTTTTTCCTAAACTAAATTTTAACTTTATTGTCACTGATTTTGAAATGTTGTCAAATACATATCTATAGCGTTGAAGTGAGTAGTTTGGTATAAATAAACTTCTTGATGTCGTAATATGGAATAATAAAAAAAATATTGACGAAAGACGAATGTGGAATGCTTTATTAAAAAAACGGAACAAGTATATATACAAAAAGTGAAATAAAAATAGAACAATAGGAATACAAGAAAAACATTATATAAACATTATTGAAACAAACATTTTATGCTAAAATAATAAAAACAATATTATTATTACTGTAAAAATAAATGTTTTATTTTTTTAATTACTCAATATAAAAAAATATGTGAATAAATACATAAAATAATTAAACTTCTAAAGAAAAATATATAATTCCTGAATCGAAATATATATTTTACAACATTTATTCTACTATGAAATTCACTTTCTCTCTTTCTAACCAATTGGAATAAAGCGGAATAAAAAGGATAGCGGGAATTTTAAAGTTCGACTTTCGGTTTCTTGGTTCTTCTACGGAAATCTATTACACAATAATCGACCTTACTGATGAAGTACCTAAAGACTATATTTGCCTGAGCACGTTAGCTAATAAAATAAAAGGATAGCTAAGTTCTCAGGCGATTTGATGAGGCTAGGCGTTACCGAATTCAGATATCTAAAATCGGATTTTGAAATCGATTTGTAAGTCTGAAATCGGATAAATATCAATTTGCAAAACCAATGATGACGATGAGGCATGAAAACGTTTCGTATATCCTCACTAGATAGCGCTTTGACGTAACAAAAAACTAAAAGAAACATTTTATGCTAAAATAATAAGAACAATATTATTATTACTGTAATAATAAATGTTTTATTTCTTTAATTACTCAATATAAAAAAAATATGTGAATAAATACATAAAATAATTAAACTTCTAAAGAAAAATGTTATAAAAATGTATAATCCCTGAATCGCGGTATTGAAGTTTTTAACGCAGCTTATTAGATATACAAGCGTGGCAGTCTACCGATTGGAAGTGTGTTCTTTAGTGTGATGCCACTACTGTTCTTAGATCACAATAACATGGATATTGTACTGCGTTCTTCGCATTTACACTGGAGTACTATATTTCCCGCTAAGTTGAGAGTCAGTAATTTACTGACTAATGAGGGTTTGTTAGGTGGGCCATCATACGTGTTTCGATTTATGCATAAATGGGATTTGGTCATTTTTCTTATTTAGTGTTCAAAACACTATTTATAAATACTTTGTTTAGTTTTACGTTATCAATGAAAATAAGAATAATTTGAATTTTTACGACAATAAATTTATTGCCTCAGTTGTTGTTTTACTGACCAATATAACTAGGAAATGGACGAAATAAGTAATTATATACAAAAATATTTCAAAAAATTATATTTATTTATAAAACAATTGCAATGTATCATTATATATGAGTGTGTTATAATTATGTAACTAGTTAGAATTTCAACTCGAGTTATTTTTTGTTTTTTTATCAAACTACAAAATATACAAAATATTATCAGTAAAAATATCGTATCAAATGATAAAACACTAAAAATATCAAAAAAAAAACAGAATACATAAGCCGGTGCGCGTCCTAAAATTTATGATGAACAGTCGGTGACAACTAAAACGTTCAAATAAATACTAAATACGCTATTTACGCACACATTGATTTTGTGTAAGTACACGGTTCGATCGCGATCTATCAATGCGGCGCAAACCGACGTGCTCTCACTTCGGAGGCGCGTGGCCGACTGGTCTGCGAGGGTTATCGGCGGCTCACATAAGAAAACGCGTACAATTTCATTGTAATTTATTATAACAAAAAATAAGAAAATGTTTATTAAAAAATGAAGACTCCAGACGTTTCTTTATAGTTTTAACTTTATTATTTGATAAAATTCATTTCTAAATTCTCGACGATTACGATAATTTCGTCTCAATAAGGAAGTGCGATTTTACACGTTTTAGTGATTTTTCTGATTTTTTTTACACTTATCCATAAACATTATCTTAAATTCGAATGTTCTACACGTAAGTTAAATTCATTGGCTAACTGTGTGATTTATTCCAAGGTTGTGGAGCATCGCTTTCTATATAATTCTATCGAAATCCCGACCTTCGAATTTCCACAAACGTCAAAGAAGACCCTTAAGAGAAATATAATTATTTTCCTTAAGCATCAAATACTAGGTTTCACGTATCAAATAACTTGGTTTGTGGCGTTCGCGTTTATCACGAATTGTTTCAACATAAGGACGTTGGTTGAAATGTTTCGTCACTTAAGTGAACACGGTGAATTTTCAAGCTAAAACTTAGTTTTATAGCAACAATATAAATGCAATGAAATTGTAATTTCATACGGTCATTATTGAAATGGGATTTTGCAATGTTAAACAATCTACATATTTAAATAATCGTATATAGGTTTGTTTCTGTTTAAATAGTTGGCAATTTATGTGTTTGCATCACTTCAGAAAGTTACCAACTTTTGTTTACCTGTACTAATATTATAAATGCGAAAATAACTGTGTGACTGTATGTCTAAACCACTAAACCGATTCTGATGAAATTCGGCATGAAGCAAGTTTTAATCTCAAGCTACATAGACTTTCGCCTTGCCTTACTGGCTTCCTCACTAACACGAGGGCAGAGCAGCGGGCAAAACTAGTATTAGTATATGTAATACTAACAATGAGGTAAATAAATCTATCTGCGCAAGCGCAATTAAGTGCACAATCATTCCAACACAAGTATTCCTTCGTATTCCTTTAATATGTTTTAGTTTTATATAACCAAGCCACGATTTTCGACATTTACTTACAATTTTATCACGAGTTCAAAAATATAAAAAAATCCCAATTTTATTTTATGCTGACTCAGCAGTATGACGATACATAACAAATTTCCATTTGATATAATTATATAGCAATTTGACAGCCTAATTTTATTATTGCTATAGCATCCGTGATTATATCTCACTTCAGCATTACGCGCATAATATATACAGTGGTGGTCGTATCATTAGAAACACTACCAACGGTCCTTGACATTATGTAAGATACTTCACCGCAATCGTTTTTATTTTGAAATTAAACAATAAATCGGACAACAATATGTTCAACGATTTATCATTTATTAGAAAAACAATATAAATCCCATTACACAAGTGCAGTTTCAATATTACATTACGGACAAAAATTTAAATCAGTTTTAAGGTACGAACAATAATGGTCAACTAATTAAAAACAACAATAAAAATGTATAAAAAACAATATTTTTTAAGTATTAGTAATTAGTATTGTTATTTACGAAATAGCTACTATCACCAGCCTACCAATAGTTATAATGAATATTTAGTGGCGTATCCCTTATTTTCAATAACAGCACTGCAACGACGTGGCATTTATTCAATCAATTTCATACATTTTTCTAGGGGGATTGAATTCCATGCTTCAACAAATGCTTCATATAGTTCGTTTTGACTGGTGTTACGTTTGTTTGAAACTTTCTTTTTAACAATATACCAGAGATTTTCTATCGGGTTTAAATCCGGACTATTTGCTGGCCAGTCTAAAACGGATATACGCTGTTCGCTAAGGAAACATTTGACGCTATTGGCCGTGTGTCATTTGGGTCATTGTCATGCTGAAAGATCCAGGTTATAGGCAAATGATCGTCCGAGTAGGGAATCATTGTGTGATCTAAGATATTTTTGAATTGCCATTGATCCATTGTACCGCCACCGTGCTTGACTATACTCCTTGTGTATTTATAATTAAAAGCATTGTTTACAGGAGTTTTTCCATTCTCGTACCGTCCAATTAACATATTTTTTAGCGAATAATAATCGCTTCTCTCGGTGTTGCTTGGTAAGAAGCGGTACCTTTCGAGAGATTCTTCCAAACAATTTAGCTTCCACTAATCTTCGGCGTATCAGTCTTGACGAGATGTTTCTCGAGTCATCAGGCGAAAAACTTCATTTTTAATCTGGTTGGAGCCTTTACTTGGGTCTTTTTTAGCAACACGAACGATTAGCGTATCTTCTCTAGGAGAAGTTTTTTTTGGCCGAGACTTTCTAAGAACATTTTCAACAGTTCCATGTGTTTTATAATGATCAATTGCATTAAAAACTTTGTTAATAGAACAATTTAAATGCTCAGCTATTCTTCTGTACGCCCATTATGATCTATATGTAAATTAACAATGATTTGCCTAGTTGACGCGTCACTACATTTATTTTTGCCCATTTTGAACAAAATAAAATTAAGATTAAATTTTGAATTGCCGCCAAAATAATAGAAAAAGAAATGTTATTCTCCAATTTCATAAAAAAAACGAGCTATGGATGCTTTTTTAAAAGGTTTCTAATTAGGCCTCCAGTGTCGAGTAACAGAAAATAAACTCCTACATGTGTAAGACTCATTTTGTAATTAAAAGTAAGATGTTTTATATTTTATGCATTTAATGAGTTTTTTATTTGAGTGGCTATATTATTGCATGTTTATTAATTATTGAATGTGTATATTTTTTTCGAAGATTTGTACATTGAAGTTGTATATATAGTTTTCTTTATTCATAATAAGTGTTTCTAATTATATGACCACCACTGTGTATATATATATATACACAGTGGTGTACAGATATTAAATATTATATATATTCTCACAAGCCGAGCGTATGTCTAATGGATATATAATGGTTAAATTATTTAATTTCCTATATACTTCATAGTGGTTATGTACGTACATTTAGTTTGCAAAACGCAGACCTGTTAGCAAATGATTCTTAATTCGAAATATTAATTATGTTTGCTTAATAAATGCAAATTAAAACGAGTTAATACAAATTTAATTTAAGCATTAAATTATATTATGTGTAAACGTTTAATTGCTCAAATTTTAAATTCAGCAATAAATAATGTCTATTCGAGCTATATTTTATTACAAATAATGATTTGCAAAACAATGATTTTGCATTTACATAAACAACAAAACATGAAATATGTTTAAACACAAAAATATAAACAACTTACGTATATTGTCATTATAAATCTTACGGAAAACGCTGATTAAGAATTCGAAGAACGTTATTCATTCCATATACGTCTTTGTTTCCTGTAAAACGACATTTTTAGGCAAATACGTTAAACTTATGTAGTAAATAATAATATTGCTTATTTATTTATTTATTTATTATTTTTAATGTATTATTATATAAAGTCAATATTCTTTATGAGCCAAGGTTACCCAGTTAACTCACACGCACTCACGGTCACGGTTTCAATTTTTTTATTTTATAGGATAGGTTAGCGGATCTTAGTCTTTGGCAGTGTAAGAAATGTTAACCATCGCTTACATCGCCAATGCGCCACCAACCTTGGAAACTAAGATGTTATGTCCCTTGTGCCTGTAATTACACTGGCTCAATCACCCTTCAAACCGGAACACAACAATACAAAGTACTGTTGTTTTGCGGTAGAATATCTGATGATAGTGGGAGGTACCTACCCAGACGAGCTTGCACAAAGCTCTACCACCTAGTAAGTAAGTAAAATCGGGTGATCACTAATGAGTTTCATATGCCATATTCGTGTTTATAATTTTCGTATTGTGCTCAGCGGTAAAGGAATGTATCGTTAGGAAACCTGCATAGGTGTCGCTTAGAGTGGAGTGGTGTTGATTGGTGAAATAAGATGTAAACAATTTCTACAAAAATAATCCTCGGCCCAGTTGTGACATTTATAGGCTGTTACAATTATTATTCATCTCTAGAACATTGATGACGATGAAAATTCAGTGGTTCTCAGGTTCAGAACTCGCAATAATTGTTCAAGATGATGATTTAAGCATTAAACCTAATCGTCTGTTGTTAGAAATAAGCGACAATTGACTTTTATGACGTATATTATGTTAACCTTAAGAGCATAATATACAAGTTCTATTTCACACATACAACGTTTCAAAGCCCATTGTTATGTCAAAATTATCAACAATAATTAGCTATTGAATATATTTCGTATAGATAACAACAACATATTATTAAAGATTGATAATGGCTTGATGTTTTCGATAAATCAATTGTTGTACGTTGATTATACCACACTTTCCTGACAGCCTTGGACCCGCATTCCTTTTGAGAAAGGGTTGCCACAATTGATTTCATGTTTGTTTAAATAGTTGTCTGTTTTATTTATGTATAATATGAAAAAAATCTATTTTGGATAAGAACATCATTCATAACCAATGTTTTTGGAACGAAGTTCTTTTACGCGGCTTACAGCTTAGAGTGAAATGGTAGTGGCCCAAGGTCAGGTAATAGCGGTCATACCGTGCCTACCAAATGCTACAAAATGCGATGCGTTAGGCGTTCGAATTTAGGAGGTCGATAGTAATAAAGGAGGTTGAGGTGCTTTTTGGTGTGACAAAAATATATACAGTAATATAATCAATTAAAATCTACATTTATAACACGGTTTGAGTCGAAAAAAAATCACACAGAACTTCTTTCCTGAAGGGGGTCCCCCGACCGCACAATTTTATTTTTATAAAGATATTATTTAAATTATATAAATGCGAAAGTTAGTTTGTTTGTTACGCTTTTACGTCTGAACTACAGAACCGATCATGATGAAATTGTATACACATTGTTATTACCTACTAGGCGGATAAATGAAAATAAAAAAATACTTTTTGTAATAAACATTCATGTCTTCTTTCTTATAAAATATATGTATATAAGAAATAAATATATCTGAAGTTTGCAAAATATCTGTTTTATAAAATAAGGATTATCAGGGAAATGTTTTAGGTAAATAGCAACTGGTCATCACTTATCTAAATAAAAATGAAGCATTTGCATAAATTATCGCTTTTTCTTTCAAATGATTGCGACAACCCTATAAAACAAGTTAGTTGAGAAAACCGGACATTTCGCCGAGGAATTGGCGGCATTTCTCAACGTCTCACGTAAGCCTTTCCTTTGATAACCCGCCCACTTGTACCAGCTTTGTAGTTCGCAATCGTTTAAATGTCAGTGGGTTGATTGTAAGGAAGTGTTTTGATGTTGATTTTGTGAAGACGATGAGAATATATAAATACTAATTAGAAGCTTTAGCTTATGGCGCAGATCATCTTTTATAAAGCCTAAAAACATTAAAAAGTTTTAAATCGTCAAGAATATTAATAAGATACGGTATCTCTTGTCCGAATTTAATGAAAGTTGAAAAATAAATTGTGTATACTTGACAGAGGCCTTGGAATTTAACACGCTTATTATTGTACACCAGCTCACTCACCCTTCGAACCGGAATACAGGAAAAAAATATTGCATTTTGAATGTGTTCTTCTGGTTGTATATATCCAGGTGAACCTTTACAGTCGTCATGCTCTTCCACCATTTCCTTAGGGAATAAAGAAATGTCTACGAAGTATAATTCAAAGCGTCTATAAAAACGTGTCTTAAGTTTCGCACGCACATATGTGATAAACTTATAGGAACGGCTGTCACGCCTCGTTACTCGTATATATATCTAAATCGATCGAGTATTGATGTGAAATATGAAAACATCAATATATATAGGCGGAGTATAGGTTTAAAAATTTTGCAAAATCAGTGTTCTAAAAGTGTTATGTATGTGTATAAAGTGGCATTATAATTATTGATTTATAATCTACATTTATTAATAATAAACCAGTGCCAACCGCCGCGCCGTTTGATTATGAGCATATTAACAGTTAAAAGGCACAAGTGACACCGTTGATCCTATTGTTGGATGGGTATTGGCAACGTGAGAAATACATCAGTGTTTTATAATGCAAATGCCAACGGGCATAGTTGTCCACATATCAAGCCGCCAGTTGCCTATTTAACTTCCTGGAACATACCATGCCAGTTAAAGAAACTCGCATACGTATTCACTGTAGGTCATTGGAAACATGAGAAATAAATTTTCTCACTATCTAATCGTCGTGTATCTTCTGAAGCTATATACGCTTCACACCAATTGGTCGTAGTAATATCATATTCACCGCGTTGCATAGTTTACTCAAGCGTTTCCCCGGTGCGGGCGCACGTCCACTCGCCGGCCCGTTACGCTGGTGAGATTGTAACGGGACCTCCGACTGTCGCCGATGTGTGGTCATCTCGACCTTGGCGTTTCAAGGTTAGGTGATCTATATACTGTAACATAGAAACAGGTAACGACTTCTATAACGTATTTAGCTCGTATATTTTGTTAAAAAATGATATTTCTTTGAATTACCAGCCAGAATAAATCTTCTAACTCATCAGACGAATTATAATTAGTGAAAACGAGTAAAAGCGACGAGTGCCAATTTGCTTAGATAATAATGATGACATAGAAAAAGTAATGACTGACTGTCGATAATAATGGAAAGTCGTGCAGTAACCTTACGTTTAAATGATAAAACCGACAATTGTTTTATTAATTAAAACTTCACCGAGTAGTTGATGATTAAAAAATGCTATTCAACAAATTAAAAAAAAAAACGAAGTTTCAACAAAAACCCGCTTTTAACTGTTTAAATTCTAATCTATACATGATTATAGGTTAAAGATGAAAATCCGTTTGACATTGACTTAATAATGTATTACAGAAATAGACACATTTTGTTTTTTTTTTCATTTATTGTAAAAGGTCAAATGAAAAAAGGCCCACATGATGAAAAATTATAAAAGACAGTTGAAACTGCCACTGTGCGTACCATTAACCATGGAATCTAATGTCGCCTGCAATTGCACTGGCTCACTTACCTATCAAACCGGAACACAGCAATACAAAGCATTGCTGTTTGGCGGTCTAATAAATGTAGAATGGGTGGCACCTCACTTTTAAACAAGTAAAAAAAACAAAAATATGCGTTGGATTTTCCATAAATTTGACGGTCAACAGCCCGAGCTTGCGGAACTTCTTGGCTATGGTTTAATATTTGTATTTACAATGATTTTAAGTCTTAAATCATGAGTGGCGAATACAACTTTAATTGTATATATCTGTTTCTTATATACAGAAAGACCTGTACAATATTCATTTGAATAATAAATCCGCCAATTATTCGATTTCCGAGCGTTTCATTGATAATATCGTTATAAATTTGTATTGTAAAACTTTTATTTAATCTATATATATTAAAATTAAATATTGAAGACCATTTATTTTATATTTGTCTCATAATTTAAGCTGATTTCATTGAATGGCAATGGTTTAAAATGCAAACGCATTTGACCCACTCATGCGAAAAAGTGAACTTAAGTATTAATAGTTAAAAAATAAGAAGTTCGTTGTCGTGTCTGATTTTTTTTTATATAGAATAGGTAGGCAGACAAGCGTAGGGGTCACCTGATGGTAAGCGGCCACCAACGCCCATAGACATTGGCATTGTAAGAAATATTAACCATAGCTTACATAGCCAATGCGCCTCGAATCTAGGGAACTAAGATGTTATGTCCCTTGTGTCTGTAATTACACTGGCTCACTTCAAACCGAAACACAACAATACCCAGTAGTACTATATTGCGATAGAATAACTGATGATAGTGTCGAGTTTCTAGTTTTGTCTCGTATAATGACGACTCCGAAGCGCTTTTTCTAATAACAAGCATATTTATTTTGTTTTTAATATATAATAGTGCAAAATGTTTGTTTTCAAAACATATTAATTGTTTCAATATGCTATACAGAAATTTATAAAATATGATTACATTTTAATGATAGTTAAAGCATTGTCTATTTGGCGTTTTAGTATTATTAAATATATAAATAAAATACGAAAAAAAGTAATATAAAACGGTATGTTTTATATATTTGTTCGTGTTAAAGTTCTATGATTATATTTTACATAATATATATTATCAGTAGACAAACGATAAAAAATATCATACGATGCAAATGTAGTACAGACAGACAAACAGTTACAAAAAAAGCAAATCATTATTTTAATGGTATAATTTTTTTTGAAAACATCGCATCAGTTCATTTAATTATTTCTTAATTTTTTTAGATATTATGTACACGAATATAAATTATTTTATTTTAAATATTAATTAAAAATAGAATAGTTTATTATTTATTTTAAGGCCGGCAACGCACCTTGGTAGTCACTCCATCAGATGAGCCTTCTGCTCGTTTGCCCCTTCTTACATAAAAGAAAATTATAATATGATAATAAGCAATAAGCTACATTATTTAATGAAAAAAACGTACTACAAAATAATCGAATATAACAACTAGAAATTATTCGTTATGAGATACATTACATTTATCAATACAGCTGTTATCAAAAACAACTTGTCAAAATCGATACCAATCGACACACGTAATAGATCCATCACATAGCGCATTAAGTGACTTTCTAGTTACATAAAACTAAAAAATAATAATAATATCTGAGTGAAAGAGAAATTACACGCTCGCTCCTATTCGACGCTTGTGATAAAATTGTAAAAGCAGTTTTTTCCTTAATGGCATATTTATTTTGGCATATTGATATTTCTGGGATTTTAACATAAAAAAAATGAATACATATATTTTCTTAGGTAAGGTACATTTAATAAAAACTGCATTCTCTTATACAAGTGTCAGTCTTTTTATTATAGGACTAGTTATAATGCTTCAGATCTGGAAGTCCCGGGTACAAATCCAGGGTCAGAATAATAAGATATTGTTTTTTTTAACCGCATGCCTTGGAAACATCGTATTATAGAGACACCTGTGTTTACGCGCAAACTTACTCGTTTGCAGATGACTATTCTCTGTTGAGGATGACCGCTGTCATCAAAAACCGCCTGGAGTACACAATCACGTAACAGTAAAACTGTAACCATATTTAGTATACACTAATCACTTTGAAGGATGTTTATTATATGCCGGAGATTACTGCCGTATCGATGTGTATTTGGGCATTGAACATTAATACATACAAGCACTTGGTGGTAGGGCTTTGTGCAAGCTCGTCTGGGTCGTTCGCCAAACAGCAATAGATACTTACGATTAGTGTTGTTATGTTCTGGTTTAAAAGATAAGTAAGTCAGTATATATACACTAGATCTCAAGGTTGATGGCGGATGCACGATGTGAGGGATGTTTAATATTTCTTACAGTCCCATGCCAATTGCAGCGATCATAATTTCATATTTTTCAATATTCATAAAGGAAAGAGTATGATATACATAAATAGTAATGAGTTTTATATTTATATGATTAACGCGAGATATTTATCATAAAAAAGTATCAAAACACATCAAATCGAATATATTTCTTGAAGTAAATTTTTTATAACCGGATAACTTGGACTCTCAACGGGACTCACATCTGGTTAGATGCTTTTTGCGAGGCGGAATGTAACGGTTAGTTAATTTGTGTGCCGAAGCCCTTTGCGTCTATATCTGTGACCTTGTTATTAACCTGTTCTAGTATCAAGATTATTCGGTGATTACTTTGTAGCGTTGAGATTTAATTTATCGTGGATTTACTCCTTTCTGGCTCAGTAATAAACAGTAACAATGTATTTATGTTTTATTATAACTGTTATCAAAAATGTAATAAAAATGCAAATGTTCTGTGAGAATTGTTCTGGCAACACAATCCTCTATGTAATTGAGCTTTGAAGCCGTTGGACAATATTCGTTTATCAGATATATATTATACAAAATAAATATATAGAACACACACACACACATAAAAATCACTAATACATAATCTAACAATACAAACCTCTAAACTTTTAAAATTCGGATCTAATTTCAAATACAAAATGAATGAATTACTTCATAGCAGGTTTTTTTACGCTTTATTATGTTATTGCTTGGGTTAAATACAATCATTTTTATTAAATACTTATCATAGGTAAACGTTTATAAATAATTATTTATTAACGGATTTACGTTGAAATAGTAAATTTCTTCAATTTCACAGTATACGTCCAAGTTTATATATCCTTATAAGTTAGTATATTCGGCTGAAGGGAAAGGCATTGCGACCGTTCGACGTAACGGTTGTCATGTGCATATTTAGGGTAGGAACTGACGGTGGTCCAATGACGGCCATAGTAATAACTTCTAAATACTATGAGAGAATTTCATCCGTTGAGATACGAAGTAATGATTATATTAACAATAGTAGTTTTTCATTGCGATATCTCAATACATCCTAATTAATTTATTAATAGGTATATCTTAGCACATCACTAGCAGGAATACTAAAGTGAGGTATAAAGCTATCAAACACATACAGGTCATAATATACACCTCATAAAATAATACAATATACACTTGGTATTTTATGAGTGTCAATGTTAAAAGCTTTTAAACCGAACGTCACATAAAATGTACCATAAAAGCCCCTTATCAATGGGTAAGTACATGATTCAACAAATGATGACGGTAATATAAGCTTGATAACTTTATTATCTATTTTAGGCTATTACAAACTAATGTGTATTTGTTTTATGTTAAATATTATATAGTGAAACTAATTTCTATTTTTTTTTTTAATTTCATGTCTTTGAGAAGTACAATTTTCACATTTTAATTCGTAAGTAACGGTAACTAATGTTATGTTCTTTGTGCTTACAGTTATACTGGCTAACTCACCTTTCAAATCGGAACATAACAATACTAATTATTGCTGTTTGGCGGTAGTGATAGGGTACTACCTACTCAGACGGGATTGCATAAAGCCTTTACACTATATAAACCTACCTATTAAAAGTTGTACATTTAAAGAACGCTATTAGTTCATTGATTGCTTAGCTTTGCGGTTATCAAATGCATTTATATATATTTTGATCTTTAACTGTATGTCATAAGGATCATAATATGAATTTTCTACACGTTGTTCTTTACACATATTTTGAAGTTGGTTCGCGACGTGACGTGAATTTTTACTCGGTGTATTTTTGACGCAATCGCCGAAAAATGTTTTTCATATCAAGCTGAGCATTTTAATTCGAATAAAAAAATGCATTAATATTTCGTTGTATACCGTTAATGACTTGAATATGAAAATCAATCACAAAAAAAAAAATTAAAATTGTTTTCCAAACGTTACCAAAATAACAACTTTAGATATTTTCCTGCAAGTTAAAACCAAAACTTTATCATGTTACATATAATAATAATAAATATAAATAACGAACTGAGACATAATAATAATAAAAATACCAATTTGTTTTTATGCGTTTCGAGTGAACATATCGTACGAATTTAATTGAAATTATTGTAAGTATGTATTTTTCATGCAGTTTGACTTAGAATTTATCACTTCGAGGTGAAAAGGTGTAATGAACTTTTATTTCGTTAAAACCTCTTTGCAGTAAATTATACGATAAGATTGCTGTCGACCTTTAAGCATTAGACACTGAAGGTACAGTCATACAGTGAGGTGACATCACAGATCATTCAGGAAACTCGTATCGATATTTAAACGAGCTAACATAATCCAATGACAAAAAAGCCTTGGTTTTAATTTAAACTAGTCTATTTATATTTTAGAAGGATACCAATTAAGAGTCGAAATTTATTTCATTCAAGTAATCCTTTATCTTTCGGTCGTTGCATTAATATACCTTTTAGTAACAATAATCTGTAGATTATGAGAATAATATTATATAAAATATTCACTGAATAATTTTCTAATTTCTCTCTAATTGGGAAGGTATAAAAGTATACATAGATAGGTATATAGTCATTGCGGTAAACCAAGATAAAAAATAACGAAGCTAATTTCAAGCCGACTTAAGTCACAAAAAATATACTTATTGTATTAATATTGATTAAGAGATGAATATATGTATAAAGCATGACTTTTTTATATAGGGAAGCTGCCAAAAATTAATATTATTGATATTTATTACATTCTTAATTTGCTGTATGTTTTTTTCACTTTACTACCACCTAAACTTTAATTTAAAAAAAACACTTAAACACCAAAAAAGAGTCTTTTTTTTCAAATCCATACCAAGAAGTAATGTGTTTTTTTGTCTATGGTTATTATATACCTACACACTACAGTGCTGCGGATAATTGTGTTCTATGATCTCATTGTATTAAAAGTACATGTTTCGGCTGTGACCGCTCACGTCCTGGGTCGTCCTACTTATAATTTTATTAGTTGTATATCAGGGCTGTCCAATTGTACATTGAATCTTATCTATATTTGTCTATTTCAATATGTATTCGAATTATTATTATGAAAGTCTTATGTACCTTAATCAAGTTTTTCCAACAAAATTAAATAACTTGCATATGAAGCACGTACCCTTTTCAATCGTGTAAAAGTATTAAATTTATCAAGAATATTCAATTGTTTAAAAAAAAAGACAACTTTTTTTTCCTTTTCTGGCGTGTATCTGCGCTATTTCAGCGCAAAATATTCTGCCAAAAAACATAACTTTATTATGACACTGTTTTTTTTTGCTTTGAACAATGACATCATATCGTACATAGTTATTGTTTTGTTGTTGATTATTTTTTTTTAATTTTTTGCCACTGATCCGTGTTTATACGGCTAAACATAAATTTGAAACATGAATCGAATATTGTTTCATAGTAATCATTATTACATATTGATCTTTCAATTATTTATTTTTTACATGTAACAATAGATTCAATGATTTAAAACTAAATAATTAATTGGTTTTTGTATCTAAGTATTAAGTTATAAAAAAAATTGATGCTTTATAACATCTATATTGTCTTTGATCTTTACTTCTGGGAATTAGAACTCACTTTGAACGCCTCTGCATGAAAGATATTTATCATAACATGTAGGACGTATATAATAGGCATGTAATATAAGTTATCTATTACAAGGCATTAGAGTTTAGTTTCGCCTAGTTTTGAATATAAGACCTTGTTTGAATGATTTTAATTAGTTCAATTTCAGTTTATTAAGTCACGGTCTAATTTTAATAGCTGAGTTTTTGTCATTTGAACTTTTGTTTACCTCAAGGTTTGTTTTTTTCTTCATTCTTATACATTTTTGTCTGTATTTAATTAAAAAGTGTATATTTAGGTTTTTTTTTTATTTACGTCTTGTAATATTTGTTTTTAATATAGTCAAGGTGACATATAGATTACATTGAAAGGTCGCAAGGAAAAGTTTCATTGTTGTTAAATTTTTTAGATTTGCTATAATTTTTTGTTATTATTATTTTTTCGCATAATCTATACAGTGCTATTTATAGCGGTAAGAACATAATTAATGAATACTAAACAGTACTAAAGCTCCATAACCTATGAAAAACAAAAAATGTATAATTTTCATGTTCGTTCGCCAGTTTAAAGTCAACTGTTTTTAGGTAACGTTTGCTGGAGGATTGCTTTTTTACCATCATAATGGTGGTTAATAAGCTTATGTGGCCTTTCGTGGTAATCAAGCGATGCTCTTAATAAAAAAAAAAAAATTGTTGGCTTCGACCGTTTGAAAATATATCGCGCTTCTTTATTAGATCAACACGCAATATGTAACAAAGTATATACATATAACAAAAAGTGAAGATTAATTTATGTAAACATTGTTTACATAAATTAAACTGCACTAACTAGATTATGGGAAAATTATATATAATATTTCTACGCTGTTTCTCACAAACTTGATATTAGTATATAAAAGCATCCAAAACGAACAAATAGCAACTTTATTCATGCAAATAAATATAATAGGAAGTGCTTACTCGAATGCACGTCCGACAGCCAATATCAATAGACCGTTAGCATTGTACGGACGGTAGCGGTGAGAGTAATCGATTGTTTGCACACAATGCTTCATTGTACTCGATATCTTTATTTTCGTTATCTGTGTTCATCGAGATCTGTTTTATCTGTTTACACGAATTTAAGCGCCAAACTCGTGTCTTAACTGCAATTTTACGTGCTTTTAGTGTTGTTTTATATTTATTGATTGTGGTTTATAAGCCATTAAGCTGTGTTCAATGAAATATAAGTATTATACAACTATTCTATATGGCGATACTTAAAATTAAAATGTAATTTACAAATAATTTGATGGCAATACTTTACGGAAGTGATAAATTAAGGAACCTTCGAAGAGTCATTACGAAGAATTTCATGTTGTTTAGAAAGAGATTAAGATAAAATGTATTTGCGTTTAACCTTGGTAGTAGGCGTCATTGTTGTTACCATATTTAGAGGATAACAAAGAATTAAATTAACTTAAAATCACCTTATCAGTTTGTGCATACGCTGTAAAATGAACTTCAGCAAATAGGTATAAGCGCCGAGTCTACACTCCGACGCGGTAGTAGCTTGATGAATAAGTTAGAAAAATCATGACGTCGTTGTAGTATGACGATTCCTAAGTGCATCTAATAGACTAGTTGAATGAAGTATTTTCAAAAGATTTACAGCTTCACTTGTTATTATGTTTTGGTCGAATCTTGTACGTGAATTTTAAACCAGTATCGTGAGGTGAAAATATTCACATAATTTTGTTTCTGCTGGCAATACAATGTAGTATACTAAATTTTATTTTATTTTTTAAGATTTAATAAAATATACTTCGAAAATATGTCTTTTTATAATTTAACCCTTTTAATGTGCTATTTCAGTTAGTTAAATGGGAGACACATGGGACCCATTATATTATGAACTTATATAAACGTAAACATGAGTATTTCATACGACTGATATGTTTAAATGTCGTCTTGTATATTTCGATGTAGAATAACATCACAAGGATACCATTTCGTATATCTATTACGAAGGTTTTTGTTTAAAGTAATACCTACTCTTTTAAGCTTGGAATGTACTTCTCCGCGCTTCTCCTCATCCACGTTTCCTCGATGTTTTCCATTGCCCCCGAGATTAATCAATTAATATTAATATAACTAAATAAGTAATATATCTTAAAATCAATCCTGTTAAGAGCCAGGCTATTATAATTGGTAGTTATAAATTATTGCCGAGGGTAGACTATTCCCTTTTGCCACCTATTATCTTTAACAATACTGTAATTCCATTAAGCAATAAAGTAAAAAATTTAGGTATATATATATAGATCAAAACTTCTCGTGGATGTCACAAATAAGTGAAGTGAGCAGGAAAATGTTTCACTCGATTGGATCCATCCGTAGACTACGTAACTTTCTACCAATTCCTACCAAAATTGCGTTAGCTCAAACTATTCTCCTACCCATCCTTGATTATGCCGACACCTGCTACCTTGATCTTAGAGAGGAGCAATTAAATAAACTGGAGCGTATTCAAAATCTCTGCATTCGATTTATATTCGGGCTTCGTAAATATGACCACATTTCCGAATTTCGCAAAAAACTCGAGTGGCTCCCAATCCGTCTTCGCAGGAATACTCATATTCTTTCTCTTCTCTATTCTATACTTTTTCATCCCAACTCTCCTCACTATCTTAAACACCGATTTGAGTTCCTTAAGGACTCGCACGGCCGAACTCTGCGATCTGGTGATAATCTTATCCTTAAAATTCCTTCTCACTCTTCTTCCTTCTATACTAACTCCTTCTCTGTCCAAGCAGTTCGCCTTTGGAATACCTTACCACTTTACTTAAGACGATCCCAGTCTATCAACACTTTTAAAATCAGACTCAAGACATATTATTTGTCTCAATAATTGCCAGTTCGGATGTTGTTTTATCAACTGTCGTATTTTATTGCTATTTATTATTATATTTATCTTAATTACGTATTTTTATTCATATATATATATATATATATATATATATATATATATATATATATATATTATGTATGTATATAGGTATAGTTTATTTATACATATATTTATGTATTTATATTTATGTAGACATTCGTAAATATATAGTATACAATGCATGAATATTTATTTACACATATTTATTTAAAAAGTAAAATTGATCCTGTGCACCTCCTTACCGCGTTATTCTTTTCGTGTCCTCTACCCAAAGGTTGTCTGGAAGAGATCGCTCTTTTAGCGAAAAGACCGCCTTTTGTACTTATATTACTACTCTTCTTAAATAGCATTTATAATTGTATGTTTCTGTTATCTTGTATGTGTACAATAAAGCATATTCTATTCTATTCTATTCTATATCTATTTAGCAAGCATATTTTTACCGCAAGTTTTAGCAAGCTTATATACGTGTATCAGGTAATTGGCTCTCTCGGCTATAAATGTGTGTAACTAACGTTTCGTGGGATTGATGCCCTTTTTACCAAGATTACATAGTACCGTATATTTAGAATGCTATTCGATATTAATTAGAAATCAAGAATCACAATATTTGTAGACAGTAGTCAAGTCTCACGGGCTCTTGGAAATAAGCCGACCACTTTCACGTGGGAGACTTCATTGTCTCCTACAACGGAGGAAATACGTATATCATGTAGCCGCACAAGAATGAGTTTTATTAGAAACAAGAAGAGGTCATATTGCTTTAACTTGAATATCATTTAATATTAACATATAAAGCATTATGTTTTTGTAGACTATTTATATTAGACAAGCCATCTGTACTGCTTTTGAATGTTTTATCAATTATATTTAATAGTGTAATATATCCTTACATGATTTTTTTAACAATAAAAAAGTAATGTAACAGTTTGCTATTGTCCTACGTCTGGTCGCTACTCTCGAGGACAAGGTTGGGATGTTATTCCATCAAGCAAAGTGGTGGATACTCGTGTCGAAATTTTATCCGATAAATGTAGGTTTTTTTACCATGTTTTCTTTCATCGCGTGCACGAAATGACTTCGTGTTACCAACACCTAATAAAGCCTTAACTGACTTTAACAAATAACTCTTAAATAAAAGCCAAGCAGTGGCAAAGGTTATATCACAGGTCATTTGTTTTTTTTATTTAAAATCTTTTTCAGCAAACAAAAATACAAACTATGTTCAACTTATGTCTTTGTTATAATTCAAATATAAGTGTTATCTATACTGGACGTACTTATTCGTAATTGCTTATATGTTTTACATTACAATCATACAACAGATCAGTAGATAAGTGAATGGTAAAGTATTTAAATGGCATGTTTTAATAGTCAATTCCACGAAATATAACTGCTCTGTTTTAAAACGGTAATTGCAATAAAATTTTCCCCTTATCATTTTATTAATTTTATTCTCAATACCACTTGGCTGTATGAGGAATAGCTTACCTATCTTGGCGTAGTTTTTTGTGAACTCGATGTAAAATATTTTTAAATAATACGACTCAACGTAAAAAAATCGAATTATTTATATATTTCAGATAAGACTTCGCAATTGAGTTTATAAAAAGAAATAATTTCGCCTGTCAAGTTTTTATCGTTTCCGAAGGTTGTTCTAAAACAAGGAAAGATAAAGCGCCTAAATATAGCTGTCCTGGTTCTGTTTTTCTGATTGAGCGAGATAATCATCGCGTGAATTGCTTATATAAAGGAAGACTATATAGCGTTTTGGGCTTCGAATGAGTTGAGAATATACGCCTCCTGGATAATTCAGGTTGTTCACCGTCAAGGCTCAGCGACGTCAGTTTTTCCCATGTGGTTATCACTATGAGAACTTAAGTCTATTGCCCTTATTGAAGCTATATTTAAAACACACGGAACAGAATTTAGAATAATTTGACAAGTACGAGAGTAATAAAAAAATTAGGTGTCCTTAAGAATTTAAATATGTTTAAAATTTGAAATTTACAACCTTGAACTCTTATGTTATTTTCGTAAAGGCATATAGCACTAAGTTATTATATTTTTCAATTTGAATACGATGTGCGAGAAATTATTACATAATTATTGACACTATTATTATTTCTCAGCATGAAAAAAGCTACACTTACACTGTATGACTGCATCTTTGCTATTCTTTTTCAATTTTAGATAGAGAATCACTTTCAAGTCGATTAAAAAAGAGGTCGCTTTCTTTTATTTTTAAGGCGTCAAAATTGTTTAATTCTCAATCATTTTAGTTTGATATCCTGATATTTTGTGTTATCGCTGCATTATCTTCGATGAACTGATTGATTAGCAATTTAAAAGAACTCTTATCAAAGCATAATCCAATTTCAGCGTTACGACATTTATACATGAAATAGTTTAATTAATTTTCAAGGGTATTGACCTAAATATTTGTATGTAATAAAATAAATATCGAGAAATTGTTATAGTTAAAATTATTATTTTTTATTTAAAGAGAAAAATAAATTTTAACAATGAGTTTCATAAAGAAAGTTAGACTAAATCATCAAGAGACGATGCAGTATATGATAAAGTCAATTTACGTAATTTTGTTTCAAAACTTTAAAATGTGTTTTTGTACCTAAGTCCTTTTTTTGTCATCGGAATACCCACTAAACACCAGCGGCATCCTTTCCGTCTTTACGAGGAGCGCCAAGTGATCGCTTACGTATGCTATCGTGACGAACCAAAAAGTACCTGCCATACGAACAATATTTAACAATTATATGATGCACAATCTAAGTTGGCCGGCCTGAATTAGGCTTATCGACTCGCAGGTGTAACAAGAAAATAATGATAATCGACGAATTCGTTTTGAACGTCATATTAAAATAACAATATGCGTATTGTATTCAAATCTCTATCTTTTAGTTATCTGCCGTACTCTACAAATTGGTTATTATAGGTCACATGTGTGTAGCCACTGGTGACTAATTTAACTGACCAACTTAGATCGCGCCTGAACGGAAATATTTTTTTGTGGATGCTTTCATATATTTTGATCGAATACGAAATGACCACGTCAAGCCAACGTGAATTAACAGTAAGTCTAAAACCACGTAGCTTGTTAGCAAACATTTTAAAGTACATTAATATAACCATGCCGTTTTCTTATATTTTTTACACATGCAATATAACTTACAAAGCAAATCATGTTCGCCTAGCGACAGCAGTCACGCCGCGGTATGCATTACGAGGAGCATTAGTTTTTTATAACAATGCCAGGAGAACTTGACAATGATATACGTGATGGGAATGTCATCAAATATGCCAGATATGTAAAGCTTAAAGGGAAGTGATATTAAAAACGGTTTCTATTACAAGATGGATGATAATTCGTGATGGTGAAAAAGAACTCTAAGGTAAATAAAGAAAGAAAGAAAGAAAAACTTTATTTGGGACAAAATCTGGTATTCCAGGCACGTATATTAACTAAAATATATTTTTAAAAAAACAACAGGACATTTTAAAAATCAAATTTCGAATACATTCTACTGTACATTGTATGTACTTTTTATTTTTACATACTATATATTTTACTTACCAAATATTCGAACGAAGTCACGAATACTAAATTTTAACAGACTGTTAAATGTAAACCGGAATCACCAAATGCTAAATAAAATGAAGCCTTGGCCTACAGACTGTCATTTCGAATTTGTTTCCTTAACCTGTTTCGTTATCCGCCGGATATTATTAGCCTTCACCTAATCCATAATCCGAACGCTCAGGTGCGAATCTACAAGATCTGTTCCTACCAAATCCATATATCAGCATATTATTAGTTAGCGAAATCGTGGAATTCTCATTCACGTCAGGTACAGCGCTCGATGCCCCCCTTTTGTAAGGTCCATTTGACCGAGTTAACGGTGCATCCTTTTTAATTGTGACCTAGCGTGTGGTACTTATGATTTTATAACTATAGTAATATACATATATATTATTTTACTAGTTATAATAAAATAAAATATAAAAATATATTCGGAAGCTGGTTGCTACAGTCGTAATACGTGGACGATGATATTTATTTGATTACTTTGAAGTTTATCGTACTTATTATCATACTTATGATGTGTATATTTTTTTTTTAAATTGTAGTACTTTTTCTTATATAATAATTATTAATATTGAAGTTTGTTTAGTCAACATACAAATCAAAATTGAAAATGCAAGACCGCGTGGCAAGAATTTTATCAGCACTGTATCGCAATCCCGATTACCTGGGATTAAAATAAGTCAAATATACAAAAACATATTAAATTATATATGAATGTATGTAGACCTACAGTTTCTTTATATCTTTATTTTTTAACATCGAAATTACGTGCGTTTAAATGACCCCTATTCTACTAGAAACGAAAATAGAATTCGTGTCACTATTAGGTAATTATTACGTGCTTATGACATTGAATTTATTTTTAATATTTTTAAAGTAGTTTGCCAATAATAAACCTATATATCATTATACTCAGCCTACGCAAAATCTAACAATAATTTAAATTTTATTAGTAATGTTCTCAAAATAGAGAAAGAAAATAATATACTTATTCTAATAATAATAAACGAACGACGCTAAAAAGAGGCAAGTGTAATAAAAAAATTAGGCAGGTCAGATGTTACTAATATCATACGTAATTAATCAGTCCGGAAATATTTAAATTAATGTTCTTTTTTTCGCTATTTTATTTGTACGTAATTATTCTGAAGAGGTCATAGTATTTTGTAACACTCGCCAAAAATCCATTAGGACTAAAATAAAAACAAAAACGTAAAATTTGGACTCAAGAGTAAGTTACGCTTACAGTAATCATATACATGTTATGCATTTACATACATACGATATGTAAACGGACATATCTTTTGCGACTAAACTGAAACATTATGTTCATTAATACTTGTTCTTCCTTAAGAATTATGATAACTTGCTAATTTATAGTCGTCTTGGTTTTAATACTTTATAATACTAATTGATTTTACTCCTAAACCTTTGATGTCCGACCTAAAATGACGTCAGTCCATTTATGTACATAACTAACGCTAATCTTCGTTAGGCCAGTAACTATCTATTGTTGTGTTGTTGTTTACTCTGTACTCGTTTACTTAATCACATTAGCTTTTTCGTTAATTAAGCGCTTTTAGTTGTAAGTGTTATTTGCTACCAGTCTTTCTGGCTGAGCGGTTCACATAATATTTAAATTTTCTCGTGTGCTCTGTGATTATAAAGTCATATATAATATGATATTTATTCCATTAAACTGAAGACTAAAGTGATTTATTCAACATGGTAGTAGTTCTTCGATTTAGGACTACGGAATTTCTGCGCATTTTGGATACCGGTAAGATTTTTTAAAAATAAATTTGATAATACATAACTATTCTTAAACTATAAATAAGTTTAAAAAAAAAGAAGTTATATTCATAAATTACATTCGTAGTCTGAAAAAATGTGAACGAAAAATAACCATTCGAAATTTGAATTTGTTTACAGAATCTATAGGTAGTAAGTAGGCAGTATAAAAATAGATGTCCTATTTTTCCGTACATATGACGACGATGACGTAGCAACTACGTAGTTTTATGTTCTGTGCAAAATAAAATTAACCCGTCTAGACGTCGGACGCATTTTGACACGCATATGAATCTATCTCGTCTTCAACGTCTCACTATTTTTATGATTCGATCTATTGTCATATTGTATGACATCAGTAAGTATATAACTTCAAACTTTTTACGCTGTTTCGGAATTGGGATTACGGCTATGTATATAAATATACATATACAGTGATAGTGTAGGAAAGTCGAGACTGCTCCAAATATCGCGTTAAGGAATAACATCAAAGTTAACAGATGCTATACAAAACGATGATGATAGTATTTAAGAATAATAATGATATAATATACGCAAGTATCAGATAATTTATTTATTTATTATTTGGTTTGCTAGCGATTTTTACATAAATAAGACTCTCAAAGAACATGTAATATAAACTTAAAACTTGCACAGAGTAATGCAAAATCATTTAAAAGCAAACACAACTTGCTGGAATTTCTGTAAACACCTTATTACACTACAATTGAGACAAATAAAACAGCTATTAACATCCGAAAATAATTAAAATAATAAAAGTGAAAATGTGTAACTTAATAACTACAAATAAATTAGTCTATAAAAAAGCATAATAAAATAAACAAATAAAAAAAATCGTAAATAGCAAGGATAAAATTCTGGGCAAATACAATTGGTACGTATATGTACATATATCAATTAGCAATGTCAAGAGAAATTTGACTTATTTTGGCGCTTGAGTTAATATTTACTATCAACATTATGAGTCCTCCTTGTTTCCGGAAACCATTTGAACCATATCGGACTAAATATAAATAGACAACGGAGAATATTTAGTATACTGATAATGAATTACCTCGTTAGCTTAGTGGCATCAGGCTGCATATTTGGAGTTTATTTCTGGGTTCGAATAACGAGCCGAGGGAACTAAAATTTATTTAATATTTCTATACAAAATTCTGAACAATTGCCCGTGTTTCGGAAAGTACGTAAAGCTGTTAGTTTTGCGACTCATCTTTTACCGGTCGTGTCGGAGTGCCGTCCTTTCGGACTACAGGTGGCATGGATAGTGTATATGTGTGATGCTCACTCACCTGTACATCGTAATATTACCTGTGCTGTTATTATTATTAGGTAACGTCACTTGGGAGTTTATAAGCTTTAATCACAACATATTATAAAACAGAGTCTGCTTGTCTGTCTGCGTGTCTGAACTCAAAAACCACCGAACGGATTTTCATACGGTTTTCACCAATGGAGTGATTCATGAGGTAGGTGTTTAATTAATTAAGTTAGTATATGAGGATAATTGTTGATGGGAGCATTATTGGCGTGCGCCTCTTAAACCAATCGTTATACATATGTATTACAATATAAATGTTTTTTGGTAACCCTTATTCTACCCGTGCGAAGTCGGGACTTGATAGCCAGTTTGGTATAAAAGATAGTTACTGTGATTAGTTCCTTATTAGCTAAAAATAACTTATTCACTATGTTTTGAAATAACTGTTTACTGCAATTTAGTCAAAGTTACAAAAGCCATTGAGACACAATCATCAGTCTCAAATTTTTATGTTATCTAATGAACGGATTACTGAACGTAACGTTCATTGATGGATTTTTATGAATGAGGCATTCAACTCATCTGAAATATTTTTCACATATCGATACATAAGAGTAAATTTCGATCGAGTCTATAAATATAAGACCATAATAAACTCAAACGCGAACTTTGTATGCCCACGCGCAGTCTCACGCGCGCCGCGACGCGCGATACGCGAAGAGGCGTCATACAATACCGAGTGTCATTTTTCATTAACAAGCCATATGTGCGTCCTTTTCTATTCGACTGGTAAACGAGAGATGGCGTTATATCTACGTGACCGTTTTTCAGCTGCGAAAAATCGTGTCGTTAATTTGTTTGCCGCTTCATAAAAATCTTACTCTACGAACGCGAATATTTTCGTAAGAACTCACGTTTGCGTTTTACAATTGACTCAGTACACCCACTGATGTGTATTCCATTTAAAACCTTACCCAGGAGCCCACTCATATTTGCGTGGCTTTTTTAAACAATTGAATCGGAACATTCGTTTGTAACGGATTGTCGTCAATACGGTTCAAATAAAATTAACAATTGACGAAGAAATAACCTGAATTATTACAATTGAAAACCACCTACTGTGTTAATGTGTGTTATGGGAGCACTATGCCGATTTCACGCCAAATACGTTATCGGTGAGTGATCATAGAGCGTTTTTTGTCATGCTGGTATCGACAATATATCTGGCTAATCTATACTGTCTGTTTGGTACGTTTTTACGGCTAAACCACTGAAACGATCTTGACGAAATTTGGTATGAAGCAAGCTTGAATCCTAAGAACATAGGCTAATATATACTACTTCTAGTACTTTTTCAATCTACAACCTGCCCATTTTAATTTTTATCACGCTGACGAAACACCGGGCGAAATCTACTTTAAAATATTAGTTCTTTTTTTATTGAGAGAACGAAGACAATCCAGCGGTTTGTGCATCAATTAGGTGGTCACTGCCAAGTAGGTCTACTTCCTAGGTAAGTCTACAGCTGCGGCTGTAGATTCGGGCCCGGTTCAAATCCCGGGGTAGGCCCGATAAAAGTTATTGGGTTTTCTGTTATACATTTGTCAACCAGGCAATAGGAAATTGCCAACCTGTCCCTGGAAAGCACGTAAAGATTTAGCTCGACATCTCTAAAAAATGTAACTTTTTTAAATTGAAACAGCAATTCTTGTCATCTTAGTACATATACCTTCCTGTTCATTATTCGTAGCCGTAAGCAATATGCCAATGGTAAATTTTGAATAACCTCTCGTAGACTATTTCATTATCCGTAAACAAAGCGAATAGTTTTTTATATAAAGTAACCGGACATAAGATAGCCAAACCATTTTTTCCCATAAAGAATAGCGATTTGCGATTTAGGATTTCATATAACAAAAACATAATTAAAGGATGGTTTAACGTCTCTGCCAATCTTGGCAGATTCAGATCCGTTGGCCTTTCTTGCTTACTGAGGCACGGGAGTGTGCACATTTCCTACTTCCAGATTCCGGAAAGACTATTTGAGATAAAAAAAATTATCGGCCCGACCTGGGATTCGAGCCCATTACCTCGGGTTCTCTGGCCTTAAAACTAAAACTTTTTACCTTTAAACCAGCGAGGTAGTCAAAAATATGATATGATTTATTTAAATAACTAATCGATTTAAATGTATAAAATCGTATTTAAATTTATATACGGTTCCAACACATAAAGAAAATGTTAAAATTTTTGTTATTGGTAATTACGAATAAGACAATGATTATTATAATTATAAAAAGACGGCGTGTTCTCCTTTTTAAAGAAATGTAAGGCCATTTTGAAATATATTTACTCACGATGTTGCCTTATTATAAAGATAAACCTAATTATCATTATGATTTCGTAACAATAAAGTGTTATTGTTCTGCTTAACTTGATTGTGAACAAGATTCCCTTCGCTTCGAGTTTTCATTTTAGTATATAAAAAATTAAATGGTAATTTATATTGTGGCTGAATTTTTGTAATGTATCATATTTTATAGTATACAATGATATTTAAAGTAGCGATATGTTTTTTTTTTTTATATAATATGTAAATGTAGTATTTTTTTTAATTATGTAAATGAATATTTAAAGATAATCAATTATATTATAGAATCTGATTTGGAAGTTAAAGTTAAATAACATATTCATATGTAGTGGTTTATATGTATAAAGTGTGGTTTGTGGTCGTTTCATGTAAAACCAAAATTGCTTACCTACAAATACATATGTAAATAAATATTTTTTACATGCGCCTCAACAGGTGGTTAGGTACTGTACTTAGCGAACTGTCTTTGTCTAAACCAAGTCTGAACAAATATATTTTCCTTTAATATATTTATATGTTTAATCTCTGCACAATTTCTCCGAGTGCATCGAGCGCACTAGTGGTTTTATTCGGATGTTTCGTTGTCTAAAAATAGTTGAGTTTCGACCAAACAAATAACATCCTATGACGACCAAAATAAACCAGTCCGCCTCCGTACTGAACTGTGAGCAACGCCCTTATGCCAACACACATAGACATTATTATAACAGATAAAAAATAGAACACAGATTATTAATCACAGGAAAAGGACGTAATAGTAAGCTTTTTGAGAGATTTATTATGTGTAATAAGTAGCGTTAATTTTATTCAAAATTAATCTATCTAGAAAAAATGCACTTCATTATATTTAATATATTCTTCAAATAGAATAAAAAAAGTGTGCACGTGTCGGGATAGATTAAAAGATTTTTGGTGTTGTTATACTAGCACTAAAAATATAATGCTTAAACGTTGAGATCAATGTATACGAGCCTTATTTTATCGACTTAGTTATATCGAATCTGTACGAAGTTTTTTATTTCTACAGATAATATTAAATAAAGTTAAAAGACTGCACGATAACGTTTCCTAAAATATCTTCGTTACTAATGCTAATGGTGTTGGCTTATGGAAACAAAGGAAATCGACATCCAAGTATTAAACCTACGAGCTCTTTTTGATATTGTACACATTGCCCTGTAAATGCGAGTTGGTGAATTCTCAGTTCAGATATGGGAAATATCTTGTTTGAAATCAGTCCACGTCCAGTCTTATACATATCAGATGAACGTAAACAAAGACATCCGTCTTTTTAAACCGAGACAGTTCCTTTGAAGGAGGAAAACGAACAACTTGTGCAGGCATACATAAAGGCAAAACGAAGCAGTATTTGGTAAGCGTTAAGCGCTGACTCAGAAGCTATTTATGAGTGCATGGTAACGATCCTTATTAGGGTTACTTTAATTGTATTGTTTCTGTTAAAATACTTATCTTGTTAATATTATCTTTAAATGTATTATCGAGAAGTCTGGTGCAACAAATCACTTACTATTTAAATTTAAGTTTTAACTTAATCTGTTATGTACGAGCGTTATATTTTTTTATTATTAAATTTCATTATTATTGAAGCGTGATTAGCGCAATGGTTTTTAATGCCCCTTAGGCCTTTATTATCGTACGCATTCGTAGCAAAGTCTTACGCTCAATTGGAGAGTTAAATAGGAATGTTAGTTATTTTCTTAAAGCGAGAATTTTAAATACCTATTCTATTTTATGTATATATGACGTTGAGTTAACACAGATGTACAATTTGAGTTAGTTCATACCCTACAGCAAACGGAACGTACGCTGCACTTGATGTAAGTTTTTTATATGATTCATATTTTTTAAGAAATAATCTCGATAACATTTTTCTGAGTTCTAAATTATAATATTGCAATTGAAACGTTTGTTAATCGTTCTTAAAGATAATTCTTATTTAGTGTAGAGTTATTTCATATTAAAAATATTATAAGATCTAATAAATACTTAAGCAATGTGGAACATTTTCGCTAGTATTCTATAAATTTTTCATTGTAATTAACCAGCCAGCAAAATTAATCGAGTGTAGGTGTATCAGAAACATGGATCGTAAAAGGAGGTCCCATTTAACGGAGTCCGTTATTCGTGATCTTATGATTTCATCTGCTGTATTTACTTATTGTTCCGTTATATAGGCAATTATAGGTAAGTAGAATAATGATGAAAGTATGTACAATATCTTCCTTTCTAATACAAGTTTTTTTTATAAATCTTTTGTTGGTAATTTATGACATTAATTTGTGTCTATATTTTGTATTTCAATTAACATGTATAGTATACAATCCTTTAAGTAGCTATCAGGGTTTTAGAAATTTCAAATCAATAAAATTTACTGATGAAAATTTAAACAAAAATAATATCGGTTTTATTAGTGATCTAGAAAATAACAGATCGTTGAACTGTCGGTGTTGTAAAATAACAATTAAAAGTTTCCTTTGTTTAATAATTTATCATTTGGTAACCCTTCCCTAATACCATTTATTACGAATCGTGGCAGCGTGTTAGCTGTATGCGAGAATAATCTGACACTTGACACATACGGCCTTGATTGATGAGATGTCTAAAAAAATCCTTTCATTAAACACTTCAAAATTTAAAACCGATCTCATATGTGTCATCTCTTTCGTACATTGGCAGAATATTTTGCACTCAACTAGCTTAGATACAAAGAAAAAAAACAAAAACTCCTTAGTCGATTTTTAAGACACCCACGAGTTAGGATGGGCGGACTCTAATCTACTCAGCCCCAGAAAAGACCACACGACCTATAAACCTCCTTCAAATAAATATTCGATTGTCGAAATTTAATTTAGCTAAAATCTGTGGCGTTGTTTTCACTTAGGTAATTATGAAAGTAATGTGTATCGAATCTCTTAACGATATTAAAAATTAAATTAATAAACATTTTGTAATTAAGCAATGACTCAGACTTATATGCATATTAATTTAAATTCAAAATCAAACGAAGTAATAACTAAGAATATAATGTCGGTAACTTCGATATTAAGTTCTTTAACCTTTGGTCTTGGGGTTTTTGCTTGCGGTCCGTATTCATTTAACTTATTCTGCAACTAACAAAAAAAATACAACGTACATTACATGACGTGACACGTCAGTTTTTTTACAATCGTTTTTGTAATAAATTTATGTTCTTATTTTGTTTTTAAATTAACTGTAATAAGTTGGAAACGTCAATAGAGCCGGTTTACAGGCCACCTAGTGATATAAGATTCGCAAGTTCAATCCCTATCCATCACAACAAAATTCACCCTTAATTAATATGAGTATAATCCTTAAAATTCAAAGGAACGGTAAATAGTTATGGACGTCGCTACGAAAATAGAAACAATAAACTTGAAAGCCCACGTTAAAGGATAAATCTTATTACAATAAAATAAGACAGAATTATGTTAATAGTTGAGTAACAAGCATGAAAATTTAATTTGATTGTACAGGAATATATCTATTTCTGTAAAGGGATAGAGACACCACAGATAATGCGCGTTTTTGGCGCGAAATATTACTCGACTCTTTAAAACGCAAATCGTATATGAATTATTTTTTACTTATCTTGTAGTGCTGATACGAATTCAGTTGTTTCGATTGTATGAAATTGAAGCCTTTCTAGGTACATGGAGCTTTAAATAAGTATTTAGTTTAAATCGTGCGCTGATAATTGATCAGTCAGTCAGGTGGCCGTAACTTTTTTTTTCACATATTTTTTTCAATTTAAGATTGGACTTGATTTAAGTTTTATTCAAGTAGCTACAACGTTTAGCGTCACGGCTATATGCTTAGAGGTTATTCAAGCAAAAAACACGCGCTATATAGTGACACAATGGTTATATGAATATATAAAAAAACACGGAAGGCAACTGATGTTTGAATAAAACATTAATAGGTTGAAAAAAGAACAATATTTTGTATGTTAGTCTTTATTTTACTGATGACATTAATTTTTACTAAGCTTATAATTTTGCTTGCAGCGATTTGTGTTTACTTAGCATTACATTATTAAGATGTAGAACCAATATCAAAATCTGAATACAAGTCGGTTCTTATCAACACTGGAATTGAAATATGATTATTTAATCCACTGTATTAGATAAAATAGTTTTACATGTGTTGTTTAAACTATTTTATTTACATGTAAATGTTATGTATAGAAATCAACGACTACTATACAACTATATATATATAATATGTTCTTTTATTGTATAATATGGATCACGTATTCATGTAATTTTAATATTATCAGATTTAAATTGAATATCAGGCAAAGTTATATAGACGTTCTTATAACCCGGTGTACAAAAAAATTGGATTATATTATAGGTTTCACTTCATGGAATAGCTTGGTGGAAATAATTTCAAGTTAATAATTTGTAGTTTATCTTTTTCACAGAAGGCGAATTAGAAACGGAATGGCTCCAAGCCGCTGGTCTCGGCTCGTTGGCAGCACCGTTCCAGGCTGGCCTCGAGGTCACCGAGGCTCAGCTGGGAGAAGCCGTGCGGCCCCTGCCTCGGGAACAGGCCGCTGCTGTGCGCAGGAGAGTGAGGCGACTAAACCGAACCGTCAGGAGGCGACGTGCTGCTTCACGGGCCAAGAAACCTGACATTAGAGATGTCTTTAGGGACTTAGAGGTTAGTAAATGAAAACAAATTAATGCAATAGCTTACTAAAAAGTCGAGAGTGAGAAATTTACACCAAGAGAATTAACACTTAGAAAGTGATACAAGCTTGAGTGACATCATTTCTTATGTATTCACACAAAAGAAATCACCATTGAAAATAGTATTACAATATTTAAATGCTCAACACTTTATCATTAATATTTCAGCTTAGTCTGATATTTACAATAACTTAACATACATACGCACACTAAGTCCGCTATCGCCTTGCGAATAGTTCTTCACTTTCGAATTTAAAAATAAATGTTTTCTATTATATATTTTTATTAAATTTTCGAAAAATCATCAAACACATGTTTGGCAACGTTATGTGAAAACGTGATTACATAATGCTTTGTGAAATTTGACAAATTACAATATAATGTTAAAGTCAGGTAGTTATAATGAGTTAATAAAGTTTCACTAAGCCTTTAATGTGCTTAAGAAGCTGATAAGGACGCAATCAAGCAGTATATTATATAACGCGAGGCATTAATGGTACATTACAAAATATTATTCACACAGGTTATAATTTGTACAAGCATAAGATGAGAATTCCGTCAGCTTTAAATTACGGTGAAATAGGACCGGTTCTATGGTTTTTTTTTATGTAAGTGTCAAATTCTATTCGTATTACAAAATTTAGTTTTGAATATGACAGGGGCCCGTGGGTTTTTTTTAAATTGCAACACTATTGTCTGTCAAAACTGTTTAATGTTACGTCACTAGCATTTTCTATTTTTGAGTTTTGGGATATCCTGTTTTTTTTCATAAAATGTGTGTCCGCCTACAATTAGCCACCCGATGGTTGTGGTCACCACCCATATACATTGGTTCCCTAAGGAATATTAGTCATTCCTTACATCACTAATGCGCCAACGGAACTAAGGTGTTATGTCTCTTGTGCGTGTAATTACACTGGCTCACTTACCCTGCCAATTGGAATACAACAATACTAAGTATTAGCTAAAGATTACGTGATGAGTGGGTGAGACCTACCAAGACGGCCTTGCACAAAGCCCTACCACCAACTAAGAAATTAACTAAGAAATGCATATAATATATATATTGTCTCTGCATTTATCATGTTATTCGGTTCGTTTCTATGTACATGACAATATGAGGTTGTAAATAAACCACGTTGAGTTCAACTTTGGGAATCCCAATGCGAATGTTTACAAGAAAGATCTTAAGATAATTTTGCTAAAAAAATAATAAATCATATTCCATATTTAAACTTACAATAACATCTGACTTTTTCTCAATCATTCTAAATTGTTGGGAGTGTTATTCGATCTGTCATTCTATTTAATCGAACTGTTCATTCGTTTAAAACAGCTGTGCTTAATACAACATTGTAATACAATGTAATACAAACCTTATGCCTTTTAATTAAAGTATATTATCAATAAATCCGCTTATAATACGGTAGGCGATATGAATGAAATCCGATGTAAGTATAAGTCTTAAAACTTGTTTGATTCGTCTATGTCAAGTTTATGAACGATTTTAATTCCGCACGCACCGTTAGCCTCGAATCTGGATAAACTAGTTTGCATGTTAAAACGAGGCGTTTCTAAACGTATGTATATATATACCTTTGTAATACGAAATGGATTGCCGTCTGTAGTGTTATAAAGTATATATTGATAGTTTTGTTTTCCTATTGTTTTTGAATGTTAATTTTTCTGTGTCCTTTAGTTCTTTTTTTATTTTAACAAATGAAAATATAATATAATTTATTAATTAATTATAGTATAAAGCATTATATACACGTATTCTGATAAACGTCTTATAATCTATTTCAGAATGACATAAAGAAAGATTAGAAGAATTTAATTATTTTTATGTAACAAAAGAGGAATTTCGGTTTTGTTTTTTTCGCCAACAAAGTTTAAACAATAGGCATGTTTATAAATGACATCTTAAAAACCCAAAAAGGTCACTTATAGCGATAGCATCATTAGATGCTGACAAATCGCTTTATTAATATTCATAGTTTTTCCTCAAGCAAATAACATATTGAGCCAGAATTAGTAAAAAAGCTTGTTTCCTAGTATTATTTTCTGTCTCTATCTCTAAAATAAAAATATGTGTAATATTTCTGCGATTAGTCCTTAAGTAGTAAATTAAATAAATATCTAGGATAAGCGATAGAAAAATCATGATAACAGAATAACTGTGTAATGACTAAGTTTTTTTGTTTTTGTTTCATAGGTAGGTGGACGAGCATATGGGCCACCTGATGGTAAGTGGTCACCAACGCCCATAGACACTGGCAGTGTAAGAGATGTTAACCATCGTTTACATTGCTAATGCGCCACCAACCTTGGGAACAAGATGTTATGTCCCTAGTGCATGTAATTACACTGGCTCACTCACCCTTCAAACCGGAACAAAACAATAACAAGTACTGCTGTTTTGCGGTAGAATATCTGATGAGTGGGTGGTACCTACCCAGACGAGCTTGCACAAAGCTCTACCACCAAGTAAACCAAGTTTCGGAAATAGCGGCCAATCCATAGACTAAGAATTACACACACATTCAACTTACACAGACTGAAGTGTGTGCAAATCCATTTTACTGGAAATTTGTTTATTGGACACGCCACATAAATCTAAATCAGCATAATCAATCCGATTATGAGTTATAGAATAGTAACCATGAACTTCGTATCAGGAAAAAACTACGTTGTAAATCCGCTGTCGATTGTTGCCAATTCGAATGCTGGTTTTAGTACAATCGGCGTTCTAGGCGAGATTGCTACGTCGCCCCCACTCCCGCTAATCTATGCGAAAAAACATAGGAAAAGAATGAAATTAGAAATTAGTTACTCTGGTACCTTGGCCTTGTACCTAATGCCGCTATTGGCCTATTCATATTCCGACCAAAGAAGGTTACTCGTTATAAACAAACTATAGATTAACATATTCCATCTGATTTGCTAACAGCTCAGCTATATTATGCACTTTAACGGTTCTTGATTAATATATCTTTATTAACACAACACCATTCCACATAAATATTTATGTATATCCACTTTAATTTTACTTCCAACTTCGTCGACATTCAAATTATTTTTCATTCATCGAATTCATATTGAATACCATAGATTATTAAAGATCTCGACCAATTATATCGCGTCAATTCAATGTTAGTTTATTTTTCTTTACTCCTCTTATGATTGGAATACTCTACTGTAATTTGTTTGGTCTTAATTTCGCTGTCGTGACTCGAATCTGTTACTGGTTCACTGTCAAGAGTTGTGAAAGACAGATTGTTTGATATTCGTATGCACGTGTGTGTCTTTGGGTCTACCCTTGTATTATAATTACGCATACTATTCAACACAATGGTAATGACGAGGCTGTTCGATTTAGTTAAGTTGTGCCATTATCGTATCGAATCCAATACTACGTGAATTAGATGTGGCTAATTATGCACGTTAATTGATTACGGCGGTCGAAAGCTTGTCACGAAACGACGTCACTGATTTTGAGGACCTTGAGTTTAAAAGAAAGTGTTCAATCAATTTCTCTAACTTATTCGAATAATGTTGTCTTAAAAACACTGTCTGTTTGTTTGCTATCGTGAATCTGCTAATCAATCGTTTTTTTATTAGATGCCTTAATTTTTGTTTTGTTTGTTCGATTATTAATATTTCTTAAGACTATATCGTATATTTAGAACTTATTAACATTATTTGCATTTAATTCTAAATGTCTGCAATATGCTATCTGCTTATATATATATATAATGTTTTTATCCCAAAATCTTTTAAGTTTTTACTAGTAACTGACGGGGACGTGTCAACAAATATTTTTCTGGTGCTTTTTTGTAATAGTCTATGTACATATTTATCTTTTTGTATATGGATTATAAAGAATTGTATATACCTCATAATAGGAATTTTATAAAGGCGTCTCCCGATCAGGAAACATTACATACAAAACATATAAAACGATAAATAATCACATAGCCATAATAAAAAGAATTAGTATTCGTATATCTACAATAATAAAGATTCTTACCTCTTCTTCTCGTTAGGAGGGATCATTATATATATTCTCATTTCTTCAAGTCTGTTCGTGATTATCATAAAGGGCTTCTATTTAAAAATCGAATATGGTATCGCATCACGTGGCTTATAACTCAAATGATGCATAATGAAGTTGTAAAAAAACACAAAATGGATTGAAAATGTGGATTAGGTAAACCTCAGACCATTTGCCGGTTTAATAGTGTATTAATACGATAGTGGGTTAATGGATGGAAAATCGGAACAAGCGACAGATGAGTCTCCATTATGAACTAAGATAATAAACGCATTCGTTTCGCATTCAAGACTTTTTGGATGGTTCCTTGTCAAACTCATATATTTACTCAAAGCTTATTATCTTCTTTACATATAAAATCGTTTGCACATTTTGATTATCAAAGCTCTGTCAAAACTAATGTGAGTCTAGAAAGTTTTAAATATAAACTTTATTTTTTAATACATTAATGTAAGAAATAATCAAGATTATTTCTTACTCTTACTTAAAACTACATAAGGCGCCATAAAATACATTAACTATAGAATTAAGTTAAGTAATAGAAAAATATTCACTTGTAATTATGTAAATTGTTCACAAACCTGGAAAATATTACGTTTTCTCTGAAACAGTTAATCTCTGTACAATTTATAGTGAATTAATGACAGACAATTAAGATTCTTTTAAAAATGTTAGAGCTCGGGCAAGTCATTAGGGCTACGTGATAACTGGATGTTGTTAGATAAATATGCAATTAAAGCTGGACTTCAAAATTTAGTTCGGAAATAACGCTCATGAAACGAACGTCTTTTTTACGTTACAACTAAGTATTTTAGAACGTGGTATTTGTAAAATTTTAACGTAATAAAGGATTTAAGTGTCATTTATAAATATGTTTTTATTATCTTTAAAAAAAATCGAATGGTTGTTCTTTTTTTTAAAAATAGAACTATACCTCTGTAAATATAGAAAATTCAAGTGGTAATTATGAAAATGCGTTAATATAGAACTAATATTGTACAAATGTAAATAAAACGGATACACGCCTGTGTAAATTGCTTCGCGTCCGGCAAATTTCAAAACTGTATTTGGTGTTTAATGCATACTGCTTTTAGTATGTGCTGAGTGCGGTTGTTGTGACGTTATGTTATATGAAATATTTTATTGTTGTAACGTGGTCCTATAAAGAACTCTACGATGATCTGTGAGAAGGTTCGTCACAAAATATGCGAGAAGATGGTGAATTGCAAAGGGCTGGCTTTGATGCGCTCCTACCTCGATGTTTTGGTAAATAAGTGATTATTTTACGCGATTGTATCTCAAAAGTGTAATGTAGTTATTGATTGCATGATTATAGGTACATAAGACTTATTATAAGAATCAAATTTGGAAAATAAATATTTATTTGTAGACATTACATCCGTATTCAGTTCCAAATTCTAATAAAAAGTATTCCTAAATATTCGTAAATAAGGTATTATGAATATATCAAAAACAGATTTAATGTTTAATATGGTATTTTGAAATTCGCAATATGAAATTGTTTTCAAGGGCTAGAAAACGTATCGCCATAATTGCACACACGCAAAAAAGTATCATACATACATACTTTTAATACTAACTAACTACTAATAACGCACAATCAATCATCACCCATACAACTCTATTAAGTAATACCTTTAATAACTTTGTGCTAATTATTACGCTCTTGAATCAATTAGAATTATATGAAAAAGGCCGTCTGATGCGAAGCTTAATAGATTTCGCCTTTCAGTGTACGCGTGATCGTTTTATTATTATGAATGCTGCATCTTTAATTAATTATGTATGGAAGATTATGAGGATATCTTCAATAGTATTTATTTGTGTACTGAAAACTAGACACGTTAGAATTAAAACTTGCTTTGACCTATTTGAGCCCAAGATGTTCTGCAAATAGTTCGAATCCAAGTGTACAGCGGTCTCAACTGCGATCATGTCAATTCCAGAAGATTCAGATTTAAAATGTTCTGCTTATGGCAATGACCATTAAAGCGCTTGCAGCCATAATATCTGAGTTGTTAGGTGATGATGATGTCCTCCTGATACGACAGCCATTTTCGAAGGAGACTAGCCAACTGCATTTTATAGTGAACAAATGTGTGTGCAAACACAGATGCAATCTTCAAGCGTAGGACCAACGGCTTTACGTGTTTTTCGAGCCACAGAAGTGAACAAAGTTCCGAACTCCAGGCTGCTATTGAGAATTTTCCGACATTGGATGTTACGTACTTATGTCTCCATTACCATTTTCATCTTATCACACTTTCTAACTCACCATTTATACCGTCATATAGAAATATTTTATATTGCTGTTTGGTGGTAAAATAATTAATATTTTGATGGTACCTACTCAGAGTGGTATGCACAAAGCACTACCATATATAAAACTACAATTGTACTTGATACTATATAAAAATAATAAACTAAATGTTGTAAATCTCTAATAAGATACATTTAAGTGTTATATATACGTCATTGTAGATAAGCTATCGTTCTCATCAAGATAGTCTTGTTCGAGATTAAGCAATGGTTGAATCTGATTATCGTCACGAAAATATTGCATCCCGCTGTAATGATTGTATAATTATAATCGTAGTCTGTAAGAAAAGAAAAAAAAAAAACATTAATCTGTGGAATGAACGTCCGAAAGATGTGTAATTATTTATTCCATTGTACTGTCCGATTAAATATTTTGCTTTTTTCAATTGTGCCAATACTGACAATGGCCACGGATTATTCCGCCAAATTCGAACGTTAAAATAACAAAATGAAAACAATAAACTGTCTATGATGCATTTAAATTGTTTTCTTTATTCAAAATCTAATAAATAAAATGGCATCATTGCTCAATATTCAAATTATGCTGAACTATATCAACATATATTAGAGAATTTAAAAAAAAACGACAGTACCACACACAATTTTACATTACTTAAAAAAAGGTGATTATATTCCAATTTGACAGGTTTGACGTATGAAAATATTCATTCAAAATGATTATATCGTTATGTAGAAACTATCTTAATATGTTTATTATCCGTTTGCTCGAGCCATTAAGCATTAACATACGATGTGCGTCGGGCGCTATGAGAGCCGCATATTGATACGTCGACCCCGATTCTCTGTTTAATAGACAGCTTCCCTTTGCCGATTATAGCTTGAAACTATTTAACGGCTATTAAACGTTTGTTTTATTTTCAACCCAGAACTCTATTTAGTTTTTTTTTAACTTGTAATATCGTAATATACGGTATTTTTTTTTTTTCGGGTAGGAGTAAAAAAACAAGCAACACCACTTTTAAAAGCTCTTAAAGATTTTTTATTTTTATAGTATAAATATTTATTTAAAACAAGTTAATTTATAATATATTATGTGTATGTGACCTACTCTACCCACCAGATAGTGAATCCTCCTTAAAATTACTTATCACTTGAACTATTTGTCACTTTAAAACTACACAACAACAATGGAATCTATCAAGGAGTCTCTGGCTGCAATGACCGACTTATTCAACAGCCGTATGAATGAATTCCAGCAAGACTTACAGAGGACAACAACATCTGCGACTTTGCCTTCTCTTTCATCGGAGTTCAATTCTTTTAAGTCTTTTGTTCTCACTGCACTAAGTGGACTTCAGCGACAAATTGAGTTTCTCGCCAGGGAAATGGATCGGACTGAAATGCAGAGACGTCGAAAAGTGCTTCTTTTCCATGGTGTTAGCGAAGAGAGATCCGAGGATGCCACTGCTCGCGTTACCAGCCTTGTTACGGAGCACTTGGACTTGCCAAATTTTTCTACCAGCAGTATCAAATCTTGTCATCGCTTGGGAAGACCTTTGGACAGCAAGCCCAGACCTATAGTGGTCAAATTTACCGAGACTGCTATTAGGGATAAGGTCTGGTTCGCCAAAACGAAGTTGAAGGGCACCGGTGTCACAGTGTCAGAGTTCCTGACGAAAAGCCGACACAATGTGTTTTTGGAGGCCAGGAAGCGGTTCGGCATCAACAAGTGTTGGACACGAGACGGTTTGATACACATTATCGCCCCAGATGGATCTAGACATCGTGCCGAATGTTTATCTGATCTTGACTCGATTTCAACTTGTAAGTCCCCAGTCCAAAAAATTCCCATCGCAAACACTAGCGATAAAGTTGTATTGCAGAGGTCAAAGCGCGTGGTTAAGAAATAGTTATTTTATATTTATCTTTCTTCTTATTATTGTTTGTTTTTCTATAATTTAAAATTATTTCTCTGTCTACCTGCTTTCGATTTAATTTTTGTGTTGTGTAAAACTATTTACGAATCTATTTAGTTAAAAGTTAACGTCATTCTGACGTTTGTCAATCAGGCGCCATAGTTTTCTTGCTTTGGATGGTTAGTTTTTTAGTTCTATACTAGACATTTATAAAGATCGTCTCTACTTCATTTTCATATTCGATATAGATAGATAATAGATAAATATAGATATAATATAATAATATTCCTTTTTAGTAAAAATTGTTGTTATGGCTGCCTGATAAATATATGTTTTTTTTTTTTTTTTTTTGTTAATGTTAGTTTTAATGTTATTATTGTTTCTATTTTGTTATGTTTGTGTTTAAGTGATTATTCCTAGGCAACTGGCGGGTGAGTGTTCATATGAAATTAATTAACGTATAATTATTCATTTACCTATTTTTATTTTGTAATTATAGAATTAATATATATTATTATTATTTTACATATATATTTTATATATTTATCTTTATATTTTTACTTATTTTTTATCTGCTGAATATTTAATTTAAAAATGTCTAGAAACAATGACGATTTGGACGAAACTTTTCTTTCTTTTTCTTCTGATGGATTGAGCAGTAATGATAGCTTTCATAGTATCCCTTCGCTCGGTGAAACTATAAATTCTTTATTCTCAGACTGTCTGAAGTATTTTAATGTTATCCATATTAATGCTCAGAGTATTCCTGCACATTATCCTGATATGTTATCATCATTCGATTGCAATAAAATACATGCTATCCTCGTATCTGAGTCCTGGCTTAAACCCTGCTTACCTTCTACTTCCTACTCTCTTCCTGGATTTCATTTGATCCGTAACGACCGTGTAGGTCGGGCAGGTGGTGGAGTGGCGATCTATCTCCGTTCTCACATTCCATTTTCAATTATAAGTCAATCGACACCTCTGTCCGTTGAAGGGGCTGAACACCTTTTTATTGAGGTTATCTTTGGTCATATTAAGATGTTATTAGGTGTTTACTATAGTCCTAACCTCACGGTCGATTACTTTTCATCATTTGAAATCCTTCTAGAGCGATTTAAACCGTTGTATGCCCATACCATTCTTATGGGAGATTTTAATACATGTCTCTTAAAAAATGACCATCGCTCTAGTCTGTTGAAATCTGTACTGAATAGTGCAGATTTACAAATCCTACCCCTATCTGCTACTCATTCCTTCCCTAACTCTATCCCTTCTCTTCTCGACTTAATTTTGGTCTCTTCCGTTGATCATGTTGAAAAGCATGGGCAGTGCTCCGCCCTTGCTTTTTCATATCATGATCTTCTTTATCTCTCCTATAAAATCAAACCACCCAAAGCAAAATCGAGAATTCTTCTGCAGCGTAATTTTGGTGGAATGGATTTGAATAGTCTGCGGGTGGATGCTGCCAACATTGATTGGAGTGTTATTTTAAATGCTGATACAGTCAATGAGCAAGTTACAGTTTTTAATTCCCTATTAACTCAACTGTATGATTTACATGCACCAATTCGTCCTGTCCGGCTAAAACACCTTCCTGCACCTTGGCTCACCCCAGAAATAAAGAAGCTCCAAGTAAGAAAGAATATTGCCAAGGCTAAGTATAGGTGTAATCCGACTGACACAAATCGCGACAAGTATCTGAAGGTTCGCAATCGCTGCAACAGGCTATGTAGAGATAGTCAACGACGCCATATCCATAAATCTATAGCTGAGGAAGAGGAGTCAGCTAGAGTCTGGAAATTTCTCAAGTCCTTAGGAATTGGAAAATCATCTAAAAACATAAATACTCACAATATTAATTTAAATGAATTAAATAATCATTTTTCGTCCTCTCAAACTTTCGACACTGCTGTGAAGTCTAATACTTTAAAAGAAATTTCTGCTAAATCAACTCCTGAAAATTCTCCTTTTTTCTTTAGTCAATTTACTGATAGTGATGTTAAGAAGAACATTTTAGCAATAAATTCTGATGCTATTGGTTCGGATTGCATTAGTCGTAAGATGATCCTCCCAATCCTAGATATCATAATTCCTGTAGTCACACATATTTTAAACCAATCCATTATCCTTTGTGAATTCCCTGAATCCTGGAAAGACGCACAAGTCATCCCCCTCCCCAAAAAAACAAATCCTTCATCTTACACTGATTATCGTCCTATATCCATTCTCCCTTTCCTGTCTAAAGTACTTGAGCGCCTTATTCACAATCAATTAAACCAATACCTTTCAAAAAATGTCCTATTGAATCCTTTACAATCTGGCTTTCGTCCTGGTCATAGTACGACTACGGCTCTGATCAAAATAACTGATGACATTAGATTAGGAATGGATAATCAACAGGTTACTGTGTTGACATTATTAGATTTTAGTAATGCTTTCAACACTGTAGACTTTGATATTCTTCTTGCTATTTTGTGTTCTCTTAACATATCTCCTAAAGTAATTGACTGGTTTCATTCTTACTTGTATGGGCGCCGGCAACGGATAAGAGTTGAAGATTCTTTCTCAGAATGGGCTCCTATAACTGCTGGCGTTCCACAAGGTGGCGTGTTGTCTCCCCTCTTGTTTTCGGTCTTTATAAGTACCATCACTTCTCATATATCTTCTCTCTATCACCTGTATGCAGATGATCTTCAGATCTATTTACAAAGTAAAATTGCGAACCTTCCTGAAACTATACATTTAGTTAATAATGATTTATTAAATATTTCTAAGTGGTCTACTGCATTTGGATTACGAGTAAACCCAAATAAAACACAGGTGCTGATTATTGGTAGTTCAAAATTAATTTCTCGTATATCTTTTTCGGATCTCCCGGTTGTACACTTTAACGGTGTTAACATACCGTTCAGTGTTACAGCTAGGAATTTGGGAATTGCCTTTGACCAGCACCTGTCTTGGGAACCACAGATAAGTGAGGTAAGTAAAAAAATTTTTGCAGCCTTTGGCTCCTTTCGAAGGTTACGCAACTTTCTACCCATCCCTACCAAAATTATGTTAGCACAGTCACTCCTACTACCAATTCTCGATTATGCTGACGCATGTTATCTTGATCTAAAAGAGGAGCAACTTAATAAACTTGAGCGTCTCCAAAATCTTTGCATCCGATTCATATTTGGTCTTCGTAAATATGATCACGTTTCTGAATTTCGTAAAAAGCTCAAGTGGCTCCCAATCCGGCTTCGCAGGAATACTCACATCCTTCAACTTCTGTACTGTATTCTGTTCAATCCGTCTTCTCCTTCATATCTAAAAGAACGTTTTCAATTTCTTAGTTCTTCACATAGCCATAATCTTCGTTCTGAAGAGAATTTGGTTTTAAAAATACCACCCCATACAACATCTTTTTATAGTGACTCATTTACAGTCCATTCAATTCGTCTTTGGAACTCTCTTCCACCAGAAGCAAGACGTGCACCAACTATTACTTCTTTTAAAAAAATGATAAAAGAGCACTATCTTGCTCCATGAAGAAATACTGCAATTAAATATTTTATTTATTATGTAAGTATCTATAGTATGTAAATGTATATATTTATAATGTGTATGTATATTATATTATTATATAATTATATATTTATGGAATATTTATTTATATATCGTATATATACATATATATATTGTATCTATTTTTTTTTTGTACACCCCTACCATCCTATCTCTCTCCTCTACCAAAGGTTGCCTGGAAGAGATCGCTGTTTTAGCGATAAGGCCGCCTATTGTACATTTTTCTTTTCTTTGTTTTTGTTTTACTCCTATTATTTCTGTCTATTTTGGTGTGCAATAAAGAGTATATAAATAAATACGGAACTTCTAAACAGCTTAATGTATTGTTTTAAAGTAATAGTTATTTAAGTTATTTTATTTCATGATCGAATTATAAATAAATTACCTCTTAGTCAATATATTGTTAAATTATTAAATTTTTTGTTAAAAAAGGATTCAATCTTGTCAAATTACTTGCATGCGTTTTATTTATTTTTATTAAAATTTATATTCATTGATGGATTTAACAAAACATTGCCTATGTTACGAATTGCATCATTTCATAATTTTTATCTTCATTATCGGTGTTTTATTTTAATTGAGTTTTTCTTAATTCGTATATTTCATTCATTTATGTTCGCACAAAAGAATACAATTGAGAGTCACACACAATATTATATTGATATCCTAATATTAAGTGTTAAAATCATTTGACAAAACACATTATGTCTAGTTGGAAAAGATTTTAGTATTTCATGGTTCTTCTCGGTAGAATCTATTCTACATCTAAAACTAAACTAAACTTCAAATAGATGCCAATTTATTTACATATTCATTGTATAAATTGTGGAAGGAAGTGACTATATGAAAATAAAAATAACTTCTGAACAATGTGCACAATGTGAACAATGACCACATCGATCCCTGGCAAGAATGATAGCGGCACTTCTCCTTTGAATCGAAATTAGATATTTTCTAGACAAAATGATCCTGCTTTCGTATCAGTAGTGGAGGCAAAAAGATGGGGTTGCTATATGTTTTAGAAATTTTTTTGAACTCAATGGTCCAAATTGTTTAAATGCAAACGGCACAATAACTTCGAATTAAAAGCGAATAGTGTCCGTATTCGCTTTTAATGCCGCCGTTTGTTCGCTTCAGCGCTATCCGCGGTGGCGCCGGCCTTTGACGTCAAATAGGATGTTTATGGCAACATTTTTGATAAAACCGTTATAAGTTACCTCATTTTACAAATATGTAGAGATTAAAATGCATTGCATTCTACTTCCTAGCTCTAATCCTGAGTTGAACGACACCGTTTTCTGAGAAGTGTAGACGTTTAAATCAAATCATGTATGTTCGGGGAAGAACAGTGACGAGCTGGAATAGAATAATAATTTTATTGCATTCCTCAATGGGCATTATTTTAATGCAACTATGATATGAATAGTGATGTCTTTGTTGGTATATCGATGAAAGTCAACAAGATGGAAAGTAATTTAAATTACTTATTAAATATCTTCTTTACAGAACACTTCACAACTCTGACGTGTAAACTTTGTATTGGAGATCGATAAAATCATCAGCTTCAGATATCGCTTCATAGACTATACTTAAAGTGCACTTATTTCCTTAAGGCTTCTGTTTGATATTAAAATTCTTAATATTAACTAATTAAACTGTAGATAATCCTTAATTATTTATGAAGTAATTACTTAACAGTTTTAATAACTTGTACAAAATCCTGTCGGATTTGTCGTCTTATCAACATCATTATCATTGTCAAATTATGTAATATATATCTCATATGTTAGCTATAACTGTCGAGTATATCTATCCGTGTGCGTGAGATGACGTGTGCAAGATGGGAGTATATAGATATGATTAGTATGAATGATAATAAAAATTAGCAATCTGTAAATATCTCACTGCCGGACGTTGCTCAAATTCTCCCCTACACACATGGCTGATTTTCATTCGATATATACGTTTTCTCGCGACGTTTTACCTCGCCGCTGATTATTATGAGATGAGTTGTAAATCCAAATTAAGAACGTTGATTGCAATCTTCGATAATTTACATTTTGTAACAAAGGGACAAACGAAGTGCGCCGCCCTCAAACGCAAGCAATGTACTTATGTACTCTGTATGCAAATCGACGAATACTAACTCTAAGCTCTTTTATCATTTATATAACCTTATGCAGAATATACTTCATTTTTGAATATATTTTTGCCATAAAACTGAAATGTCTTTATTGATAAATGTAAATAAATTCAAAATATCAAATAAAAAAATCGTTATTTATATTTTTAAGGTTGAAGTTTTAATGGTTATTGTGTCGAACGGCTAGGCAGTTAACCAGATTACTTATGAGTAGTCGATAGAGAAACACATTTCAACGTAAGTTAGTTACCAACTTTCATTTATTATATAACATCACGACACTATGACAAGAAAAACGTAATAGTCGAAAAAATCATTTCACTTCCCATTAAACGAAACAATTGTAAATCCCTTGGTCTATTTGTTCGTCATTGATTACGGCATATATATAAATGCAGCTGTCTTCTCACGCTGCTTTCTATTAAACAAAAACCGTGAGTAGTTAAGGAACAATTAACTTGTTTTTTTTTCTGTGACGTTTTAAGTGTTTCGTTCCGGGTTTGTGTGTTTTGTTCGTTTGTTTGAATAAGTTCTGACTTTAAATGGTTTCTAAGTGCTTTTTTTTACGTAGAAAATAAAAGTAATAATCTTACACACCCTAACGATATCAAGATATCAAGTTTTATTTTAATTATCAATAATTATAAATTTCAATCATTTACATTTTCTTTAAAAGTTCGCTATTCTAGCTACATTTTTGGGAGTCTGTTGTTAAACCATATACAATGCCAATCAGGCGTCATTTTGGTTGCTTTTTGCATTAGTGCTATGAGTATAACAATTTTTCACAAATTCGTCCGTAGATGTATCTATAATATTATATTATAATTATTAGCTTTGATACGAATGACTGAATTATTGATAATATAAGCTTGCGCCGTTGTTTAAATATATAAACTTTTACAATACGAATATAACTTAACACTTCAGCTACATCATTTACTTGGTGGTAGAGCTTTGTGCAAGCTCGTCTGGGTAGGTACCACCCACTCATCAGATATTCTACCGCAAAATAGCAGTACTTGGTACTGTTGTGTTCCGGTTTGAAGGGTGAGTGAGCCAGTGTAATTACAGGCACAAGGGACATAACATCTTAGTTCCCAAGGTTGGTGGCGCATTGGCAATGTAAGCGATGGTTAACATTTCTTATTCTGCCAATGTCTATGGGCGTTGGTGACCACTTACCATGGTGGCCCATATGCTAGTCCGCCAACCTATACCATAAAAAAAAAATAAAAAAAAAATTAAAAATAATTATCCATCTTCGATTTGTTAGTCCGATTACTTCAGAAGTTTACACATTTTACTACATATTAGGAAAGCGGTTACACAAACTGGTAGGTGCGGTATTTCCCTTCAACACATTCAAATAATTTGGTTGAATAATCGTTTAATACATATTACATATCTTTAGTATCCACGAGCTAATACGTTATAAGATCATTTAATCTTTCAACTGTAAAATATTACGTCGTTATGGATTTATGAGCTTAAGGTTTTGTTGAACATGAAGTATACGAATACAATATTAATAATAATTATGGCTACAATAGACACTGAGAATACTTTCTGGAAAGTTGGTATAATATAAAACAATAAAAAGTAAAAATAACTATTATAATAATAAATATTAGTATATGGGAATTAGGTTATAACATTTTGACTAAATTTTATAAATAAGTAATAATTTTTATTTTCTCCAGAATTCGAGCGGCAGTGAGCCTCGGTCGCGTAGTGCGACTCCTGATTCGCTGGACTCGCTGCCAAGTGGAGGCTCCGGCAGCCCACCCACTGAGTGGGCTGACAGCGCTACGCCACCCGACTTTGTGTAAATATACTTACATTTTATAAAATGTGTCACATCAACTATTGGCAAAATAATGTAACAAGTACGAATTCCTCAGCGACAGCTACCCCGCGGGCACGCACGCGCCTATCGCGCGCACGCCGTCCGCGCCCGCACCCCGGCGCACGCGCCTCTCCCCGCCCGGCCCGCACTCACCGCACTCCCCTCCGCGTCCCGTGCACGAGCTCTTTAAACCAAATGATCTGCACTGGGCCGACATTGCCTCCAACACCGGTGAGTTATATATACTAAATGTAACGTGGCCGAAGGGATGTTTCATATGTTAATGACATAAAATATTATTTGTGTGCATTACAATATTCAGTAACGATAATTTAATATTCCAGAGGGTATTGAACTTTTGGGATATCAAAGATACGGGACGGTCCAGGGGCCGAGGATAGGCAAGGAACGCATCAATGGGTCCATTTTAAAAGAAAATGACCTTTTTATGTAAGTAATGATTTTTTACTTCAAAATTATTATAATCTTAGGACAGAAGTGATAAATCAATTAAAGGGAAGTTTCGACGAATTTAACAACATTTCATCCAGACACGAAAGGAACAAATCATATTAGCTAATTCTGCGACAAAAAACATTTACAGATCATATCTTACACTGCCTTCTTAATATTCTTTATAATCGTTACCACCGCTAGCAAAAAATAATAATACAAACAAAATATAAACGCAACACCTACGATATGTATGCTGCCAGGTCTATTGCCCACAGATCACAGAATAAAATTGGATTTAATCAATTTAATCCCTTTTTCGTTGTTTGCAGGAATCACGCACCGGTTTCACGTACTAAGAGCGCTGCGTCTGCGCAACAGCCGTTAAGTTTTGAGCACAAGTTCAATCTGGATCGTCAGATGATAGACCATGAAGAGGTAGGATTCATTTATTAGTGCTCGGAATTACTAATAATGTTTAGTAATCCCATATGCAGAGGGCAATGTTACTTTATTTATTATTAATAGTATTAACAAAAATGTTCAAAAAAGCCATGCAGCGCAAATGAATAAAAAATATATACTTGTATACATACTTATAAACGTTAGCGGGTGATTAGTTAAACATTGCTGTCTTCTTCTTTCGAATGTCAAACCAATAATGACAGAAAGAGCGCAATCACTAAACAGCGGCTAAGCAACGTTTATAAGGCGATATATGTTTATTTTTACTATGTATGATATGTAGATATAAATTTGAATTCTCATTTTATACGTTTCAGGAATGGCCAGAACCGGATAGCACAGTCGACATCGAGACGGTCGGCGAACCGCAGTTGAAGAAGTTGCAGCCGTTACTTTGGCTCGAACTGACGGCCCTCTTCGACAAATACTCGCTGCCCTTCCACAAGAGGAAAACGCCAAAGAAGAAGCGAAAGGAAGGTTAGTTCAGGCGAAAGAACTACTTTATGTTAAATCACCAATCTGATATCTGATGAGTGGGCGGCGTTACCTACCCAGACGAGCTTGCACAAAGCTCCACCACCGAGTAAAACATATTATAGGCCAGTTTTCGTTTCTTAGTTAACTTTGCGCGTCAAAAATGTAACTTACCGTATTAGTACCGTCCATTTTGTTGCTAAAAAGGTGATATAGAATGATCTTATCAAATTTAAAAAAATGCATCTTTCGTCTTAATGAATCCACATATATAGTGTCCGATTTTAGTGCTACTCTTCGGATATTTTCTGTAAATTGATTATGCTTAACTAGTACATTATTTATTGAACAGAAGGCACAGTATTCGGTGTCGCATTAGAAACTCTTCTCCGCAAAGACATGATCCTGTGGGAGGAGACGTGGAGTTCGGTTCCGTCAGTTCTGCGAGCGCTTTCGTCCGCTCTGCGCGCGAGAACTAAAGACGAGGGATTACTACGAGTCCCCGGAAATAAACATAAGGTATGAAGAGTACTGTTTATTATATTAAATTTGCAATTATTTGTAATTTGTTATTAGAGAGTGATTGAGTATTGACTTTATGTACAAGTGAAACGAGTATTTTCACCTAATAGATTATCCTAACATATACCTATCCTATTCCAAACGGAGCAGGAGTAAAGGTAAACAAACCGAAGATTTACAAATTGCTTGATATTACCTAATTATTTTGCCGGATTATGCACTACAAACAGTTATTGATAAATTTACCTTTATTTACAATACAACACTATTCCACTTAACTAGTTACAGACACATTAATTTTACTTTCGAAGTTTCCATTACAACTTCGCGGACAATGAAAACGCCTTTTTTTTATTAGTCTATAGTGAACATCACAGATTATTCAAGATATCGACCAACGATATCGCGTCCAGCGATATCGGCGACAAAGTTGGTTATTTGGGTTTACTCCTCTCGTGGTCGGAATGAGCTATAGGAAGACATATTGTCGTTTATGTCAGCCGTTGTCGACGTTAAAGTAACCTCGGTATCCGAAAGATCGTACGTAAGGAGCAATGATGTGAGGTGTGCGCGTGGCCCTCAGGTGGAGGCGCTGTGCGCGCTGGTGGAGCGGCAGTGGTACGCCGACCGCGCGGGCGTGGACGCGGCGCTGCGGCGCGCCACGGGCCACGACCTCGCCGCCGTGTTCAAGCGCCTGCTGCGCGCGCTGCCGCAGCCGCCGCTCACGCAGGAGCTCATGCGCCTGTTCTACCACACCTACGGTGAGTCCGACCGCTCCGGAACTCTACGCGAAGTGTAGCTTTTGGGTTGCTGAAATTTAAATTTCAGGCTCTAGTTTCGATCCTCGCCTACCTAACCTTTTAAAATACGTATTTCTCGTTGATGCAGTTCGGTTTTATATCTTTTTCCAGCTCTATCCGGCACGACCCAGGGTCGCGCTCTGAACCTGCTGGTGCTGCTGCTGCCGGCGGAGCAGCGCGCCACGCTGCGGGAGATCCTTGGCCTCGTGCGAGAGATCGTGGCCATGAGCGAAACTAACAAGATGAGCGAGCACAACGTCGCCATGATCATCGCGCCGACGCTGTTTCCACCCAGGTCGGTGCCGAAGATTTTATCTATTCGTTGTTGGTAGCCGAGAAATAATACGATTTTAAAAGCAAAACGTAGGAAATAAAAACAAACGCTCTTTTTAATGCTCGAACGAAATGTAACAATTAGGAATCTGTCTCCACAAGAGTCACTGGCTCTAGATAGTCTGGTAGGAAACATATTAGTAAAATCCGAATATTCCGCAGTTTCCTGATCAAGGCGTCGGACAGCCTGGAGACGCAGCTAGCGACGGCGGCGAACAGCTGCCACGTGACGGAGGCGCTCATGCGCTGGTGCGAGCAGCTGTGGTGCGTGCCCAACGCGCTGCTGGTGGCCGCGCGCCGCAAGCCGCCGCCGCACCGCCGCCCGCAGCACACGTGAGCGCTGTGCACCCGCACGCACGCGCACGCACCGCCGCCCGCAGCACACGTGAGCGCCGCGCACGCGCACGCACGCGCACGCACCGCCGCCCGCGCGAGCCCCGCGCTCCGACGCGCTGTGCCGCCTTGACCCGGACGGCGCCGAGTGATATCGTTATGTTTAATAGATGCATATACTCTGTGTTAGCGTAACCGTTAACGCATCTAGTGTGGTATACGACATGTGAATGAGATGCCAAATATATCGTTTTTTTCCATCGGTGTTATTTACTACTATCGATAATTTTATTCCAGTTTTTTTTGAGGCTGTACCTTAGTTTAGGATTTTAATGAGTGTGGTGCCATGTGATCGTCGGACGCGTTACCACTTGTAAGAATTCGGTTGTAGAGATGGTGCCTTATATAGCATGATATTTTACTTAATTTACTCACAATCCTTGTTTATCCTTAATATATAAATTGTAAATAATAAAATGTATAAATATCATACCAATTGACTAGGCAAGCAAAGACTGACTTGTATTATCTTATGTATATTTTACTCGTAAGTGTATTTACTTCACAAATAAAAACCTATTATTCAAATGTTTTTTTATTTTATAATATACTATATCAATCTATTGGTTCTGTCTGTACATATTTTTTTTCGCCTAATTTTGTGATAAATTATCGTTTTATGATGCTGTGATTAACATTATACTATTTTTTTCATTTTTGTCTGTCTGACAGTATGTCTTCTTATAACTCAAGAACGGTTTGACCAATTTTGATGAAAATTGGTACACACAAAGAACATGTGATGGGGCAAATGTTAGGCCATAAGATCGGTAAACCCTACGGTATCTTATGAAAATTAATTTCAAATCGTTAATTACGTATTTCTGTACCAGTAGCCATGTATGTGTTGTATGTGTGTGTGTGCGCGCGTGTGTGTTATTATAGTAATAAAATAATTTATTATATTTTTGTTAATTATACGCGGGTGAAGCCGTGGGGCACAGTTAGTTATTTTATAAAATTCAACATAAGTAAGTATTGTTAATGTTTCGGTTGTTACGTTTTCCTAAGCTTGTGATGTAACTTTTACAATATTCGCCACTACAAGATTTACATGCGACTGTTACGTTCAGTAAAATTAATATTTCCGAATATCTAATCTGGATATGTAAATTTTTGTTATGATCAAAAAAATACATAATTTTTCATAATTTTACTTGGGTACAAAAACCTGGCCGCCCTATGCAAGAGCAATTCATCTGAAAATCCATCACTAGATCTATATATAATTTGAGATAAAAAATCGTGTTCTGTTATTTTGGTGTAGATACTTTCAATTATGATTGCTCTTAAATTAGAAAATGAATATTGTTGTTTTTAACAAATTAATAATTTTCTAATTAAAATTGATTTTGTTGAACACAACCACAATCATGTTCAACAATCAAAGGTTACTGTTGAGACACAGAAAATAAAATTGTAATTTGAGCACATGTATTTATTGGTCCATTAGCTGAATCGTTTTTAACATAAAACATTTAAATATTCTGAGCTGTCCTTTTAGAAGGAAAAAAATCATGACACATGTACATGCTCGGAATGCACAAAAAACATAAAGTTATATATTTAATACTTGAAGTTTTTAATTAAATAGATAGCTTCATTGTCAGCACCGCAGAGTATCCTTCCTCTGTCGCAGTGCAGAGAATTGATCGCCTTATGTAGAGTTGGCATTAACGAAGTAACATTTAATGCAGTTTTATCATCTAATGGAACATATTCATCTAGACCTTTCTTTGTCAACGTTTCCATATTCCAATCCCATATTTCTCCAGAAACTGAACTCGTGAGCAGCTTATTAGGATTTTCTGGGTGGAATTGCATTTCTGTAATACCAGCAGCATGAGCATTCAGTAAAGATGTCGGGAATTGGTTCACACGGAGGTCCCACATAGCAACAGCACCCGACTCACTTCCAGCTAGTATAATGTGAGGTTGAGTAGGATGTCGAGTTATACAGGTTGCCGCCAGCTCATCTCCAGCGAGCAAAAATGCCGCAACAGGCTTGTCGTTTGTTGATCTTAAATCCCATATTTTCATGTGACCTCTGATGTTGCCTGTTATTACCTGGTGAATTATGACAAACTTTGAGAATAAGCTATATTATTAAGCTATTTATTATATACTGTTAAAATTATTTGTTATTATAGCAAATGTGTAAAGGAATATTTATTACCTCATTTACTTTGATAAAACAAACTGCATGCAAAGAGCAGCTATCCGCTCCTTTAATACTTCGTGATATGTCCCCTCTTCTACTGTTTAAAATGTTTATATTACCATCTTCACCTATGCTTGCTATGTCTCCTTCTAAGGTATCTAATGTTGTGCATGAACATTTCTCTGAGCTAAAAAAAAAACATTTTTTTAAGCATTCAAAGCTACAAAATGAATTTATAAATTAATATAATGTGACATGTTTCCAATAAGTTAATGTCTTTGTTTTTTTTATTTACCTAAAATTGTGTAACTTTTTCCAAGTATGAACTTCTTTTAAGGGCGTCTGTCTATCATAGGCGCTTACTTCTAATATTCGAACGTCTCCGCTCGAAATAGAAACAGCAATTGAGTTCTTGTCTACAAACTTTATATTCGTTACATCCCCATCTACCTTGTACTCAGATAATTGTCTTGGATATTCAACTTCTTCATCTTCATTAAGAGACTCAAAACTCCAAACTTTTATAGAGTTTTCTTCATCATCCCAACTACCAGTAAAGAAATGTTTTGTTTCAACATAATCTTCGGGTATCCATCTTATTTTGTTAATTTTTTGTGAAACAAAAGTACCCTGCACATCTAACGGCATTGTTTAGAATGTAACAATTATAGTTTAGTTAATTATTACAATTATATTATTGAACACAAAAAATCCGTTTATGCGAAATTTTAGGTTAGTGAATTGTCATTGTCAATGTCAAATAATAACACAAAATATAAAAGCCGAAGGCGTGTTCCAATAAACGCTTAAATCCAAATCTATAAAGTAAAAATCAAATTAATTATATGGCAAAGTTGATCAATGAAAAATCATAATTTAAAAAATAATAATAAAATGATTGAGCGTTATAGTTCATCTGTTCTTACTTAAAAAGTTGGACATTTTAACCACATACAGTCCAAATTCCAATATACGTTTTATATCTCTTCAACAAAAATTTAATTGTCAGTGTCAAAAGTTGGTAAAGTTGGTTTGTTGACTTGAGTTTAGATTTAATTTAATAAGTTTGATAAGATATGTTTATAAAAGTAAAGTGATATTTATAAAGAAGTAATTATAAAATTTGTTCCCGCTTAAAAAGTTCCCGTTTTATTATAATTCAACAGGTATAATGGTGCGTAATGGATTTTTATCACCAGCGGAATCAGGTAAATTTATAAATACTCGAGCGCAACATGTTCACATTCACGAGGCTGGTTTAGAAAAACTTTGTAATGAGGTAGGTAATATAAAATAAAAAAATAAACTATAATAGCTTCTGTACAAGTGTACACTATCTTTTAATTTTTTATAATTTTAACAGATGTTCTCATCTTTGAAAGATAATAAACTGCAGATACCAGATGCAGGGGCAGACTCAATTCATCCCAATAAAGATCATCCACGTGCAGTTGACTGGATATTTGTTACGGATTCTTTGAACTTCTGTTTCTGGTCACAGAGTAAGGAAACACAGTGGACTGTTAATGGATATACTGGCTACTTTGCTTTAGAGGCTGCATTACATAGAGCTTTAAAGGTGAAATTATATTATTTTTGTTATTATCGAAATTACGTAAGCAGGATTTTTTTAAATTTAATTTAATAGAAAATTGAGAATTATTATTATTTATTACTTTTTATTATCTATAAGTTTTGATAACACCTAATTTGTTCATATATACCATATATTTATCTGGCATCTTACTTTAATATATGTTTAATTTTTATTGCTATCAATATAGTCAGTGATAAAACATAATAGAAATACACTCACTTTTAGTTTATGACGAAGCCTACCTGTTTATGTAATTGAAAGATAAAATAATAATTATATGTATTTAAATTTTAAACTTATGTTTGTGAAAGAATACTTTTTTTATTAAACCTTCTTCATCATCATCATCAACCTTTTGTCCTCCACTGTTAGACATAGGATAAAAACTTAATAAACTTACTTATTTTGTAATATTAAATACATAAATAAACAATGTAGACTTCAAACATATTATTGTTTTAAAAGGAGCTTTTCCTACTGGAGTCCAATTTGTTTACATAAAAAAATGTTTAAGGAAGGATATGACATCACAAACCCTGAATATTATTCAAAGTTGACTGAAGAACAACTTTCACACATATTGAGAGGTGACACCAGTGCCAAAATACCATTGTTCAATGAACGGATATCTGTCTTAAATGAAGTTGGAAGTATATTGATTGAAAAATATGATGGATCTTTTTTGAACTGTGTGAAAGAAGCTGATAAATCTGCATTTAAGCTATTGGAAATTGTTGTGAATAATTTTCCATGTTTTCGTGATGAATCCACGTACAAGAAACAAGGAGTTTCATTCTATAAAAGGGCCCAAATATTAGTAGCAGATTTGTGGAATTTCTTTGATGGTACAGGATGGGGAGAATTCATAGATATAGATAAAATGACAATGTTTGCCGATTACAGAGTGCCACAAGTTCTAGTTTATTTTGGAGTTATGAGTTACAGTGATGAGCTGATGGAGAAATTAAAAAATGGTAACATTATATTTATTAAAAAAAGTATCATTAACATTTGACTATCCCATCCCATTAGGATGAGGATGTCCCATCCCAATTTGCCAATTGATATGTAAATTTAAGTCATGGAAACTGTTTGTGATACAGAATTATTTTCAGTAAATATCAGAAACAGAAAATAAGGTTCTTAACAAAATATCTCATAAGTTAAACATACAATCAAAGTGGTGCAAACATTTGATAATTATTTATATTTCATGCTCAGTGGTGACGGCAAATATAATGACGAATATGATAAAGCATGAACTTATGCTACACATAATCCAATCTGAAGATCCAAGAATCAGTCCCAAATCTTTTAAATAACAGAAGAGGTCTTAAGCCAACTAAATGATAGTTATAGTCGACTGATTTACTACTTTATTAATTTCTCTCTTAAATTTTAATTTATGAGATTAGTGGTGAAATTTAAGTATTAATCTTGTAGGAGAAACTTCACTTTATTATTCTTTCCTAATATTATATGTGGATTACCATCAGATTATTTTATATTTGATAAGGTCACTAATTAAATAATTGAACACTATTATGACCCAACATTTAAAATTTTACAGATGATAATATTCCAAGTGGATCAGAAGAAGAAATAGAAATACGAGGATGCTCAATACATGCGATTGAATTACTCAAAAATAAGTTACAGGAATTGATAACAAAATCTGGTCTAAGTTATGAAGTTCCTAATTCAAGCCTTATTGATTATTATCTGTGGTGTTATAGACGGAAATACGCTAAAGAAATGGAAGTAGTTCCCTATCACAAAACTCTAGGGATATTTTATTGATTACCTGTGATTATTAATTTATAATGTTGAAATTTTTATACTTTTCTTATTTACTGTTAAGTATTTACATGTTTGTAATATTATAAACTTTGAATATTTAAAAATAATAACCATAAACTACAGGCAGTATTTTTTTAAATAAAACAAGTTATATTTACAGTTTATTTTATTATAATAATTGACCTTTTTTTTCTACATCACAAAAATATAATGGTGTCTCAAGTTTTTACGGAATTTAATTGATTGTATTTATTTTAAATTACACAATAATTCATATTAATTTCTTTTAGTCATTTAATAAAAGAACTGTTTAGTATCTATTCATCTTGTGATATTTATTGCACATCTTAAGTAACTAAATACCAAGTTAATCATATGATTACACACAACCTCGAGAAATAACCTACCTACCCACTAGTAATGAATTTTCTATTTACAACTTATATAAATATAAATTATATTTTAATCTGGAAATGTAAATTATATTATACTTTGGCTTTAGCTATAAATGATTACAAATGGCACTAAGTATTTACACCATAACCTAATGGATATGAATTTACTATCTAATGTGACCATTTATTGTTTTTTATTATTATTTTAAATTATATATTATGTTCTAAAATTTTATTTAATTACAACCACACCATAATATTAATACCGCCAAAATATGTAAGGAACTGTTTTGAGGATGTACATATTTTTTTTGTTTGTGCGAAATGGCACTGGTCCGTTTCTATTGGGCTTATAATAATAATTTAATTTTTTCAAAGTTATAATAACATTTAGCGATCTGCACTATTTTTGTTTTGGAACTAAATCTGTACTCATACAATTTTTCGTTTATTTCGTATTTTTTTTATCGAACTACTAACTACATAACTAATTTACAAAATAGTAAATAAGCCGTAGTCATAACGGAAGTTGTAAATATGCAGTTAGCATAATTATAATTATAATTTATCTTAGGTAATGGAAATCATAAAATATTTACTTATAGAATTCAGTTCTCCATAAAAGAAGTAGCTTTTAAGTAATTGATATATATTAATTAATGATTAATATTTTCGAGACTGGCTTTTAAGAAGATTCAATAGCATAATACAACTTATTTGTTGCTAAATCTTTCTTTTAGACTTTCAAAAAAGGCTAGCTTTGTCTTTATCGTTCCAGGTTCGGGAACTGGACTTCCTGGTCTGCTGGATTCCCTCGTTATATCTTCTGTACCTTCTGGTATTTCTTTGGCTCCACCGGGAACTTTAAGTGGGGTTGCCATAGACAACTTAAGTTCTTCCCTGAATTCCTTAGATATACTTCTTGCAGTGAGACTGTGCATATAAGTCAGTTTAGAAGCAGGTTTCGCCTCTGGACTAAGGATATTCTCTTTGCTTTTCTGTCTTTTCAAAAGAGGTTGTGGCGTCTGAAAATATATAATGGTCAAATATTAACAGTACCTGAAGTGATGGCTGACAAGAAAATACATAAATTCCGATGATATTTAAATGGGTTTAAATATATTCAAATAATCTTTATTCTCAAAAAAGACGAACCTAACTTAGATGAGAACAACACGACATAAAGTTAAATATAATAATGGTCGCCACATATGTTGTCACTCAGCTAACTAGATATCAAGTAAGTTTCTTTTGTTATATCAATATTGATTTTCCAAAATATAGTGTGAGAGCATTGGCTCTCACACTATATTTTGGCATTGGCAAGTATTGACTTGAACTCGTTAATTGAGCTTGAATTACATTTTTTTGTAGTATGTTGTAATTTGTTATAAAATTGTACTCCTTCAAACGTTATATATTTTCGTGCATACTTAATACTAATTTTCGGGAGAACTAGTAAACAAGGTCGATGGGTGCTACGCTTACTTAGATGCTTCAAAAGGACTGAATGAAGTACAATATATATGTATAATAAAACAAAAGGCGTTTTCATCAATTCAATGAATCATTTTTACGATAAAATGTTTTGACAGTTGTAACTGACCTTGACAGGTTCGCTGAGGCTCTCCATGCTGATAAATTTCCTCGCTAGTTCCTTCACACTTGGTAGATGAGCTAACTCGTCTAAATCACTGACTTGCTCCGGTTCCTCCTTTAAGCTGTCGATTATTACCGCTTCCTCCCCGACATCACTGTCTTCAATGGATGTTTCTCCTGCAATGTTCTTATCAGGTATATCGATGTTGTCATTTTTGTCAGTCGTTGCGTATCTCGTTGATATCTTATCTTCTGGTTTACATTTCACAATCTCACCAGTTTGTACGTTATATATTTTGATTGAATCTTCAACACTGCTCGAACTTAGTGAATTTTCTATGCTCGATGGTGATTTCTCATGTTCATTCATTTCTTTATCTGTTGTTGTTGTAAATGATTTTTTATCGGAATTGTAAGCGCATTGTAAAATTTCTTCGAATTTTTTGTCCGTCTCTTCATCCGTATAGCCGGGCTTAGCAGCAAATAGTGTATGTTCGTTAACATCATCATATTCTATTATTATTTCATTTTTATATTCGTTTGGCATCGTTGTTATTGATACGTGCTCGTTATCTTTACTGAATTTCGTATACTGCTGATTGGTAGCAATTGTGTTGAACTGATGTATTAATAGTCCCTGAAAGTATAATTGACATGATAGTATCTAATATATGATTTTATCTTTGTGATAAATATTTTAATTTATCGTGATCTTTTTGAAGATATTAAGATTATTCAGTATTGTAGTTAGAGGTTTTTATTTCATTGATTGAATCATAAAATCAATAAACATAAAATCTGTTATAATATTTAAATATTTGTTAAAACGAATTAAATTATAACAAATAATAAGTCTACTTTAAGTCAAACCGCGATACTTATAATATTATCTGAATCTTCATGTGTATCATTTTATGAAATAATCAGGAAATTCCCAAATAAGATAAACTGTTACTCAGGTTATTTAAAAAACGTGCGGGTGCTGATTAATTTCCTTGAGACAATGGTGATTGTTGCGTTGTTATAAATATTTTAGTCGAAGCGTGAGTGCTGTTGCCTTTAAAACGAAAATTAAGATACGTCTTGTTAGTTCGATGAAAAGCTTTGAGTTGTTAGTCAAGATTTGGCTCCAAAAACTTACAACACTCACCACTAACTTCTTGGAGGATTACTGTTGTTATAGAACTGAAAACTTTTATAAAAGAACACAAATCTATGAGTGCAGTTCTAGTCATTATATCGTTAAAAGTGCAGAGTGCTGTTAGTCAGACAAACTTTAAATTAACATCATGCCAACTTTTACACTCGCAGGCATTTTAGTATAAGTCGGAAATATTACGGGGCTGCAAGTAATGCTTTCACCATATTCGTCTAAAGGCTATGGTTATGAGACATGAATGAGTTCATTAGAATAAATTATGTTCGACGGTTCGGCTATGTACGTACTGTACACAGTAAACGGAGATTCTTTCTGATTTTCGGTATCTTATTTATCAGTGAGTGCTATGGGGATGTATCAATCGGAAATTTTCGATCACCACAGATCTCTACGAAAGCCTTCGCTCAACCTTACGCTTCCACCGAAAGTGAAATTGAAGCCAGGCCGACGCTTCGCGCGAAAGCACAGGTCGTCGCTCCTCAGCGTGCTACTCCGCCTAATATCTGCGTATTTTTCGAAAAGGTTCTCCATGATCTCGGGCGTTTTCGGTATTCTAAGCCTAACTACGTCCCCGTCGCCGTCGTCGGGCCCGGGTCCGGCGCCGGGGCCGGCGAGCGGGCCGGCGTCGGCGCCGTCCGAGTCGGAGTCGGGGCGGTCGCGCCTGTCGGTTTCGAATATGGGGTTGATAGCGAAGTTGGGGCTCGCGTGGCGCGGGCTGAGCGCGGCGCGCGCGACGCTGTGGCGCAGCGCGGCGGCCTCGAGGTCGCTCAACGAGCTGCTGGCACTTACGGGCGAGGCGAAATCTCTATCGACATTCTCTAAGCTGCTCGATTTGTTTATCGAGGGAGAGGGGGAGCTCGCGCCGGTGAAGGCTCCCCTCTTGCGCTCGCCGGACGACGATCTGGCCTCTTTGATATAGTAATCCCGCCCGTATCTACAATGGTTGTGAAATATACAGAAATATATTTATATGTATATACATGGTTTACGACGTAAAAACATAAAAACATATTAATTTATTTTACACGTAATTATAGTAAGTTGTACACTTAATACATATAATAAAATGTACCGACCTCTTAAATTGAGGAACTTCATCTGAGAGCACGTCTTTTAAAACCTTAGGCGATGGACTCATCGATCTTCTTTCATTCATACTATCATCTGTGCTTATGCTTAAATTTAACTGCCGTTTGCCCATTTTCTCTTGAACATACTCTTCCATGGAATCCTGTTCGTGAACTTCATTATTAGTTTTTGGAACGTTCTCGTCGGACGGTATATTTGGCTCTTCTAAATCTTTCTTAGTTGTTATAATATCAAACAACGAGGAAGTGTTTTTAGCCGAAAGTCTCTTTTTGATTGCTTCAGGGGAATATGGATTGTTTGGCATATCCACGTAGTTAAGCCACTTCTTGCGTTCTCTATCAGCTATAGACCCTAAAATAAATAAAAAACGACTTTACCATTTTTTTGTTGCTATATTACGGACTAACCATGCCTCTTACAAATAACGTACATAAAAAAAATGTTAGAAAATATTCTACCTGGTATTAATTCTTCTTCTTTTTCAATATTAGGCGTAGAAAATCTGTAAGTAAATAGAGATATATAATAATAATAAATAAATATATAATGATGATATATATAAATTTCAATGCGATTATTGTACAATAAATATTTTAATCAACATTTTAAATAATAACTTACGGTTTAGGTTCTTCGAAGTGTTTTCTACGCAGACTGTCGGCATATCTCTGAACTGGTAACGCTTCCGTTTCTTCGTAGTCTTTCTCTTGCTCCGAGCGGAGCGTGTTTGTGGATTCTGAAGCAAGATAGCGTATAAATTTGAAAAACGGTTTCTAGACAGCATTAATTTGTAAAAAAACGATTAATTATTAATACGGGCGGGATTAATTTATTTTCTGAAGGATATTGTTAATTATTTATTGGACATTATTGATACAAATAACATTGTTGTAAAATTAGGTAATATCATAGCCATATTAAATAATACATTATATTGTAATGTTATTGTATTCCGGATTTAGTTTAATAGTTTGTCATATTATATTTTACCTTTAGCATGCGTCGTAATATTCGAGTCCGGTACGTCTCTACTAATGCTATCATTTTCAAAGATTTCATCGTGACCGTTTAGAGCAGTTCTATGAATTTCTTCTTTTAAATTAAACTCAGTTTTTGTGATAGGTCCGCTATTTACACCTAACACTAGTATAGAGTCGTGAGTATCGTCCTGTGAATAGATAATTTTTTCGTTATCCTGATGTTTCTGGGTGACAAAATTTAAGTTAGTAGCTGTTATCGGTTCTTCGTTTGTAATATTTTCATTTGCTTTTTCATAATCTTCTGCGCCATCGATGATCATTAAACTGTCTGGCTCGAAGTCAAATTCATCTACTTTAGGCTTGCCTCCGATAACATGTTTGGAGTTTAAGACTTTTTTGATATCACTCGTGTATTCTAACTCTTCTTCGTTATCGCTTGCGTTGTCAGAAAGGTCTGTAGTGTCATCGGCATCCCTGTCACCGATCAAAGCTCTATACTGTGTATTGGAGTTCGGTACCAGCATTGGAACCGGTGCCGACTGAATATTTTTTATTTTTTTCTTTTGGAATAACCAATTTTCCTCCCAAGTTCCATCAACCGCCTGTATATCACTACCGGAGACTTCATCGAAGTCACGAAGTTCATTATCTGTAAATTATTTTATTTGAAATTCAAATATTAAGCTTACTGGTGGTAGAGCTTTGTGCAAGCTCGTCTGGGTAGGTACCACCCACTCATCAGATATTCTACCGCAAAACAGCAGTACTTGGTACTGTTGTATTCCGGTTTGAAGGGTGAGTGAGCCAGTGTAATTACAGGCACAAGGGACATAACATCTTAGTTCCCAAGGTTGGTGGCGCATTGGCGATATAAGCGATGGTTAACTTCTTTTACATTGCCAATGTCTATGGGCGTTGGTGACCACTTACCATCAGGTGGCCCATCGGTTCGTCTGCCTACCTACGGCATAAAAAAAATATATTAAGCAGATAGAAACAAGTAAACAAACTTAATTCAACATTATCTTATGATTTGTTTCTTACGTATTTTTGCCGTTATTTGTTTATGATTAATATTTATTATGTAATGTCATGATTGTAATCTTTGCATAAAAATAGTTTATTAAGCCAGTGGAATTACATTTTTAATAAAATACTGGAGATAATAATAAAATAAACGAAACATGTCATTTTATTTGCTTATTTACTGTCTCTGTTCAGGCAGATATTATGATCTTTGACTTTTGACCTTAATATCATCGAGTTCTGTTCAATGGATGACCTATGTACTTAACTGGCAGCTATTGAATAGTTATGTTGATGGTCCAGATAAACTTGTATAACCCTTAATTACCTGATGTATGCACTATGTCCCCTCCATATTCAGGGAAAGGTACACGTCGCGGAACTTCAACCGCATCGTCTGTGGCTTCTCCTTCTTCCCAGTCAGATGCATCGTCATCATCGCGAAGCTAGATTGAATAATAATTAAAAATATTTATATTACTTTTATTATTATGTATTTATTTGGTAATTATTCCTGACTTGTTATTATTGATATTCATTTTAGAAGTTAATTAGGTTCCTGTAAAAAGTTCATTAATCTATTTATACTCGTATAACTTATTTGTTTCATTCGATAAGTCTACGTTAATGTTGGCAGTTTCCCTGACGGTTTCTTGAGTACAGTGATCAGAGTTTTTTAAGAGGGTGAGCCTTTAGCTATGAAACACTTTTTGTAATTATCACTTTACGATTCTTATTAGTGGAAAAAAACCAACAGTAACTTAACAACAACGAGTACAAACGGATTTGAGATCAAAGAACTGGTTACAAATAAATTTGTACGTCATGCAAATAATTGTTTATCTCACACTGGGTCTAAAAAACTCTCTACATTTTGATTTTGACTATTATAGAAACAACTCTTACCTACGCTTCTGTTTACTGTCACAAGTTAGCAATTTTCCTTTTGTGGATCGCAGTTTTATTTCATAGGTTATTTAAAACTAACGTTACACTTACGGGTGGGGTGACATCTCTTGTATTTCTCGAGTTAAGAGAGCGCGGGGATGATCTGTCAGAGGGTGAAGGGCTCGCGCTGGCGGAGTGTATTCCGCTACTGCGTCCGCCTGACCCGCTTTCAGTTTGGTAACGTTCGATGACCTGAAATAAAAACAATTAAATAAAATGTAGCGAAATCGATAGCGCAAGTATTACGAGTACAAACGATCTTATTTAATCGATATTTTCCAGTTAACGTTCCAGTCGAGAGCGCAGAATTAATAAAGACAACATAATAATTAACATGAATATTATCGATGTAAATAACTACAAATATACCAACGACTCATAATGAGAATGGATCAATCTTGTCTATCAAGCTACTTCAGTGCGGGTCGATGGATGCACACGAGAGAGAATATAACACAAAAATATAGTTATTGCTTAGCATAAGACGTAATAAACACGCATTAAGCTGGTGCTTGCCCGGATTTGAAGCTGCAATCACCAGTTCTTCAACCACGTTTTTTATTCAGTGAGCCATTTCATCTCGTAGGTTTCATGATTGAGCTAAATTGAACTAGTATGGACGCAAATTTTCTACCATACAATAGCTTAATCGTTAAATATTTTAACAATCAAATAATCTAAGAATCTAACAATAAGTGTTATTGTATTTTTTGCAAATAAATTCACGTTACGCGATTGCTCGCGACCCTCGGTGCTTTTTTCAAAACTATTTCGGTGACGCTATATGCAAATGAAAATAATTATAATTATTCTAGTTTAATTGCACTTTTCGATATTTAATCTCATGATCGAATCTCACATCGAGTTTCGAGTTTGTTTTCACTGATAAGCAGATATTAAACTCGTATTGTATTTATATTTTAGTGTTTGGTAATTTGTCGCTAAATGATCGTAAAATGTTATCGTGGGAGCATGAAATCGCATTTCTCAGACCTTGAACAATGATAATATGCTAAAAGATACATGTATTTAATGATAATTTTACATAAATATATTCATTTTCATAGATTGTATTCACTATTTATTTAAAACTTCAAATAATTGTAAGATATTTAATCTTTGTTATTTAAATGTAACGTTTGACATACGAAACTTTAACTAAAATATAATAATAATAAGGTCCTCCAGAGCGCCGAAATCGCTCTGGAGGACCTTATTATTACCACGGCCGCCAACCTCAAGAGAGATTAGCCAACTGCGCAGGGGATATTATAGTGCACAAGTGTGTGCGCAAACATAGGTGCACTATCTTTTCCTTAGCTCTCATACGTGTCATACGTCTCCGATGGGACGGCAATCCGTCACGACCGGCAAGAGTTCAGGCGCAGGACCAACGGCTTAACGTGCTTTCCGAGGCACGGGAGTGTACACACTTCCAACTTCCAGACTCCGGGCTGCTTCTGAGAATCTTCTGACAGAAAAAACCCAATAACTATTTATTAGCCCGACCTGGGAATTTAACCCAGGACCACCGGGTCTGCAGCCTTATATCTAGCCACTAGACCAACGAGGCAGTCAACTAAAACTAAACTAAATCTATATATATATATATATATATATATATATATATATATATATATATATATATATATATATATATATATTATCACTTTAAATGTATAGATTATAGGTAAATAGGTATGTTTTGTGTAATACGCGGAATATTAAACTTTAAATAATACATTCGTATACATAAGAGATTTCCGTAAAATAATCTCCACCTGTAATGAAAGAAATCACCTAGTTCTATGTAGTCACGTAACAAACTATATCAAGCAGTAGAAACTATGAATACAATACCTCGTTTGTATCGGGAAAGTAAACAATGATGAAACTGTGCAACATTTTCATAAAAACCAACGATAAGATTATGATATTAATTAGGCCGACTGCTGCTTTTAATTGCTATATAAGTATCGAACAAAGATTCACACGGGAGAGATCGGTCGCTACTGTGATGCGAGAATGCGTTGAACGAAATAGGGTTGACAATTCGAAATTTAAATAAATGAAAATTACTACATTATAAAAAAAAAAAACGTCTTTTATCAACACATACCACTTATTTGATATACGTGCATGTAATATCCACTATAACTCATTTTTAAAATTAAATAAAATCACAAATAAATCCAATCGATAAAACAGTTACAAAGTCCGATAATAGATGTCACTGTTGCTAAGAAAATAAGATACACTCACCCAGCTGATCACATACAACATCAAAACTCCTAAAGTCATATACAAACTCAACATACTGGCCGGTAACACAATTCACACTCGCATTAAAAAAAATATACAACTCAGCCCACATCAGCGCAAGGCATAATTACTCACGCTAATTGTGAAAAGGAATTAATACTTACCATTTCTTTATACCGACGGTCACTTCGGTCTATCTGCAGCTCAAACCGATCCCGTTATCACGATAACGTCTTATCTAAGGATAGTGCGATAACGCATATCGTGAAATCACTCGCTAGTCTAAATGTAGTAGGGAATGTATTGTCGTAATCCGGATCTTTAAATCGCATATCATTTACGAAACTGCTCAGATTTAATATTCGAACGTTTCCAACGTTGATAATCGTGATAAGTTGTGTTTTTTTTTAAATTGCTGTTTACACATTTAGTATGTTTCATAACAGTTTGAAATCTTAAATTTCAGTGCTTTTTTATTTTATATAATACGTCTACGAAATAAGAATAAGGATTGTAAATAACGCAATAAATTGTCAGTTTTGGTTTTATATACTTTTTGTATTAATTATGTTGAATAATACTATTTATTTATTTAAGAAAACAAAAAAGAAATTGAGACAGGGTTGATAAAAATGTTTTCATCGAAATGAAATCTTTTGTTTTGTTTTGACCCCAGTGATAGCCCTTAATTAAATGGATGATGCGTAGTTCGATTATTTCAGAAGTCGTAGGGATTCTTCGCATATGTTTTGTTAGCGTGGTTTAGTTGGAAATAACCTGTTTGTGTGTAATACGTGTACATTAATGTATATGGTTGATTATATTTGGAAAATTTTACTCTACATATTAAAAAGTAACGAGAAATACAATTTGGTATTGATTTTAATTAATTGTTTTAAATAGAAGATAACAAATCAAATATCATTATTACTATTATTATTTATTTATAACAAATCACACCCACCAGACACCCAGTCAGTAGTTAGCTACTGGCTGGGTGGGTTAAGAAATCATGTGTTTTTTATTTCCTTGAAATAAATTAATATAAACGATATTATCGTACGTATTAGATCATCGTGACGTCATTATATAAAATTGATCGAATCACTACTTATTTATGAATTTGAAATTTGTTTGATGATTTATCCTTCTTTTATATAGCACAGGTCAGCGTAACTTCTTACATAGAGGCTTTTTATTTACCAGAGTGTGACGTAGACATTTTAATGAAACCGCAGGTAAATACTATAGACATTTAATACATTATTTAGTTACTAAGTATTACATTGAAGGTGTTTTTTTAACAACCTGGATGTTTTCTAAAATTTGAATTTTATCAATTAGATACTAAATTAATATTTATGTAATTAATTAGATTAAAAAAAATCTTTTATCAATAATATTTTTGATAAAAATAATATTAATCTGTATTATCTAACACACTGGAGGCTAATTAATATTAATAATTTAATTTGCCTAAATTACGTTGACTCAGATTTATTAACTTTTTAAGTAAATAATTTCAATCTACTTTTTGTATTATTTACTCTATGGTGCAGTTAGAAACGCACAAGAGTACCAAACTAGATACATAATAGGGTTTAATCAAAGAAACAACATAAGGTTTTATATAACCAAGCGTTAACAACAAACATTACGTTTTATTATTAAATTAAAGATAAATCGTTGATAACCTTGCAAATATTACAATGAATTGCAATTTATAATTTAAACAAGAAGTAATAAATAATAATAGAAAGCGCGGGTGGATGCAGTTTTTCCTTTGATTCGTATTATAGATTGCCCACCAAGCTAGGCTTATCTGCTCGTGGTTACAAACACCTTGCGTGCAACAAATGTATCCTTCGACATCAGTTGAACATGACTTTTTTATATTTTTAATACAAGTTTTTTTTTCTACAGTTTAAACGCTGGATCGTGTTTATTTACCTTGGAAATATGCAGATAACGAAGGTAAAAACGACAAGTAGAAGAGAAATCTCGGTAAACAGGCGAAATTATAAATAAGCAACGAATCATTATACTCGTATAGCCGTCGTGTCGGTGATTTCCGCATTATGCGTGCAAAAATAGTACAGCGACCTCGAGTCCATAAAAAATAAAAATAAAACGAAATCAAAAATATTAATCGAAGTTAACTACACGAGTTCATAATAGCCCGGTATATATTTTGCCGCTAACCAGCAATACTTAGTATTGTTGTGTTCCGGGCTGAAGGGTGAGTGAGCCAGTGTGAAAACAGGCACAAGGGACATAATATCTCAGTTTTCAAAGTTGGTGCCGCATTGGCGATGTAAGGAATGGTTATTATTTCTTACATCGCCAATGTCTGTGGTGGTGACCACTTATCATCATGTGTCTCATTGGCTCGTCTGCCTGCCTATAGCATAAAAAATACAATACTATAAGCAATTAAACCTGCGACTTTAAAATCGCTTTAAAACGATTGAAGCTTCAAGTTAAGACTTCATAGACTTCAAATAAAATGTCTTTATAACTCTTTGTTGTCTGTGAAATATTGTGTGCAATTAATTTATAATCTGTAACAAAGAAACGACAGACGGATGCCAATAAAATATTATCGGCTATCAATATTTTACGGTTCAATTATATTTCAATAATGAGTCAATAACAACATACATACCACCTATTTAATATAATATACCATTTAATTTCATATTCCAATAATTTAAAATGTTTAAAAAGTTAACTTCATAATTGTTACCACTTACGTATATTTATTATAAAAACAAATTCACAACAATATTACTCTTATTCACTACATTATACAGACAATTTATTTTGGAAACTTAGTATACCTAAGAAAACTAAGATTAGAAAATAATACATCTTGAATCATCTATGATCCTTTTTTATGCCTTCACTAATATTATGTCATAATCTATTCATAATTCAAACTAATTATAAGATTGACGCAATCATGTAAAAGTACTCATTCGTTGTACTTACTACATACCTATATATTTCATGAATTTCTTTTAAAATGTATTTTATGGAGCTATAATTAGTCTATGCTCTCTACTTACATTAGTCATGTGTGTTTGTGTATTGGCGTCTACATCAGACTTTGTTCGAACAGACGTTGTTTACTTGGTGGTCGACCTTTGTGCAAGCTCGTCTGGGTAGGTACCACCCACTCATCAGATATTCTACTGCAAAACAGCAGTACTTGTTATTGTTGTGTTCCGGTTTGAAAGGTGAGTGAGCCAATGTAATTACAAGCACAAGGGATATAACACCTTAGTTCCCAAGGTTGGTGGTGCATTGGCGATGTAAGCGATGGTTAACATTTCTTACACTGCCAATGTCTAAGGGCGATGGTGACCACTTACCATCAGGTGGTCCATACGCTCGTCCGCCTACCTATCCTATAAAAAAAAAGAACATTATCAGTTACCTTATTCAATATAGCAGTGGCTAGCAGATCTTCGTATGTTGATGACTCTGTAGGTGTGTGTGGTTCAGTGGCATATCGTGCGAGTGCTGGCAACGCTGCAGCTTCTTCCACAACCCGCGCTACCAATCGCTTCAGCTGAGTGTGAGCTCCGCTCGCACCAGTATGGTTGTGTGCGTTGGGTCCCAGGCGCTGTTGTGGTAAATCTGTTGATAGAGAGATTATGAATTATTTGCTAAATTCGTTTTTGGAACACATCATTAAAATATATGTCGCTATTGAATACAGGCATTAAAGACTTTTTTTTTAAATATCACGCTATGGTAAAATCAAAATTATAATAGAAGTTAGGGATGTGAATTAATTAAATCATAATTCAATATTCAATATTCTTCTCAAATAATGTATCGGTTAAGTTATGAGTAGTTTATCAAGTATTGTGTAAACGGTATTGTGATGCAAATATAAAGTGCCAAACAATAACATTCTAGGTGGATGAACATTCATCCGCGCGCAATTTTTAACCCGACAAAATAATGCGCCAAAAATTTAAATATACTAGATAACATTTATTATTTTTAATTTTTATATTAGCCGAGATGGTAAGGTCGCGTGAATCTGAACCGATGATCGTGGGTTCAAACCCGAGCAAGCACCGCTGAATTTTCATGTGCTTAATTTGTGATTATATTTCATCTCGTGCTTGACGGTGAAGCAAAACATCGGGCATGTGTCTAATTTCACAGATTTTCTGCCACATGTGTATTCCATCAACTCGCATTGAAGCAGTGTGGTAGAATAAGTTAAAAACATTTTCCTCAAACAGAGGAGAGGAGGCCTTAACCCAGCAGTGGGATTTACAAACTGTTACTTACTTGTTTTTCAAGTTATTAATTTTGTTTTACTATCGCAAAAATAATCTAATATATATCTCATTTTTTTAAATGATTTCAACAAATTTAAATGGATAATATTATATAAGTAATGTAGGTCTGCCGATTATAAGCCGTTAAATAATATTGCAAAAAAGTCGCACTTTTATTAATAATATGATATTTTTACGACTATGCAACTTTTTATTACTATTTCTAATAAGTGACCATAGGTGAGATGGACCATCATCGTCACCATATACATTGGCATCAGTCACCAACATTCCGAACTAAGATAGCTCACACAACTTTCAAACACGACAGATAGAGAATATGTGTTGAGTGGGTGGTAGCTCACCTGTTTCAGTTGATTCTAAATCGGATAGTTGAGCCACTTGATAATAAGTGAACACAATAACCAATTATAAACATTAATCATACCATACGGTCAATTAATATCACATTGAAGTTCACTCAAGCATTGATTTGATGTGCACTGTATTTGTACGTCTTGATAAAATGTTACTTTTAGGTGTCGGTGAGAACACATAACACTATTGCGTTGCTAAAAAAAATTTAGCGCCCTTTTATATTTAAGTTGGACAAACACTAGATTTATAGAACGCTTAGATTTTTTTTAAATATTTCTAGCGTTGCCAGTGCTAAGAATTACTAATATTCTTATTTATCTCTCGAATTAAGAGCAATTAAGTTTTAAAAAAGAAATTGGCAACAATTATACAAGAATTTTATATCAATTAAGGACTGAGTGGTTGGATCGCGTGAATCTAAATCAAAATATTTTTTTATATTTCATCTCGTGCTCGGCGAACGAAAATATAATGAAGATCTGCATATGTCAATTAAAATTATGCCAGTGTATTCAGTAATCCGCATTGGAGCAGCGTGTTGACAGATGTTCCCAATCTCAAGTAAAGCAGCCTTTGTCTGGTAGTGTAAAATTATGTTTTGTTTTTCTATACATCAATTAAATTATGTCTCAAGCAAGTTGTCTTGTAACTACAAGTATAGTCGTTTTTTCTTTCTTTATAAATTACTGTAATAATGTATAATTTACGAACAATTATATACGCCATTGTGATGTTTTTGACATGGCAACCATGAACTAATGATCTTAATTTATTTTGTCGTCTTATTTTATTTTTCTTATATACCTACTTTTTGTAAGAAATTCAAAAGAATCGAGACATTGTATTGTGTATTTAATAAATAAAATGAACTTGTCACAGAACGCAATTTTTAATGCCTCATACATGTTTCTTTCATCAATGTTCAGGTTTTACTGTGTTGTATTTTTTAATTTTCGAATTTTTACTATTTTTGCCCTGCTCCTTTCACATGATTTAAATTTGGAACCTACATGTTGCATACCATGAGGCATTTATGAAATCAGACTACAGTTTGCAAGTATGGATAAGTTAAATAGATAGTAAAGATAGTTTTATAGGTGAATTGTATATATTTGTTATTATTTTTCTAGAATTTCAGTGTATTGCAGTTATAAGGACTTTATAAGCTGCGTAATTGTCGGGAATACAACGAGTCTGCCAACTTGTAAATTAGACTTTGACGAAAATAATTTAGTGCAAATAATTTTAAGCAAGTTAGTGCAATAACATACTAGCTGTGACCACAGTTTCACCCGCGTATAATGTAATAAAAATATAATGAATAAAAATCAGCCTAGAACCTTCCTCGATAAAAGGACTATACAACACAAAAAAAATTAAATTCGAACCAGTAGTTCCTGAGATTAGCCGGATCAAACAAACAAACTCTTCAGCTTTATATATTAGTATAGACGTATAGATAGTTTAAATAGAACGCAGTAGTCTATGCCTAAACTATCAAAAATCCTTTGAAAATTAACTAAGTTCCGCGAAATATAATTTAAAATGCAAAATCTTCAACAACATTACGTTACGATGTTGTTAAGACTTGTTTTTTTTTTAGCAAAATAATGAAGCGAGTATTTTAACTCGTGTGATTAATTTAAAATCTACAAAAACACTTAAAATGTTCTCATATTTATTCATTAGATTTATTTTATTATTTAATTGCTCTTTTTGCGTCACCTCATCTTGAATTTTTTGCAAAAACTCTAATTAGTTATCCTGACAAGTTTTGATCATTGTATTTATTTCTGTTGCTGGGATGAGTTCAAAAGGTCTTTGAGATTAAAATAATTTAATTATTACCGTGTTGTGAATATTATACATACTTTTGTGTATATATATTTAATACCTTACTGTTGTTGTTTAATAGACTTTATATATCTTATAAGTGGTTAAATATTAATGTTTGGATATAAAATTGTAGTTGCTAGTTACATGTTATAATTTGAATACCTACTCTGATTTTTGGTTAATTTATTCCACATGATCTATCTATATATAAATGCATGTTTTTATGTTTGTCTTGTATCACATACATGTGTGTGTATGTGTGTCAGGAGCGGGGGACTCTTCCTAATAGACCATGGCCATTCCGAAAGAAAGGCTAGGTTCTTACTTGACCTATATAATATGTGTACAGTTATTGGTATCGTACCACTAATGTGCAATAAGTTTTTTTTTCATGCATAGCAAGGCGGACGAGCTTATGGGCCACCTGATGGTAAGTCACCAACGATACCACGATTACCATAGACATTGGCATTGTAGGAGATGTTAATCATAGCTTACATCGCCAATGCGCCACCAACCTCGGGAACGAAGATGTTATGTCCCTTGTGCCTGTAATTACACTGGCTCACTCAAACCGGAACACAACAATAGCAAGTACTGCTGATTTGCGGTAGAATATCTGATGAGTAAGTGTTACCTATGCAGACGAGCTTGCACAAAGCCCTACCACCGGGTAAGTTAGCGCTAGTAACCTTAAAGAAGCATTGCATCGAATACCGATAACCAGGAAAAAATACGTCTGTAATCGTATTGGCTCTTTTTGATATATACATATATATTAAAAAGGTATTTAAAGAAGTTATAAATATATAATTATTAATTCGTGTAGGAAACCCATTGCCTTTGAAATGTGTTGAAAGTGAATTTAATAGAATATAAAATGATTTGGATCCACAAAAGAATGCAATGCATCTGGCCATTATGTACGAACGTTATATAACCATATTTTAATGTCACAAGATAATGGAGAAGATAAAGCTTATATAAAAATGATTTCCGGGTATCGCATTTACAAAATTATGATTTATATAAAAAAAAAATTATAGTATAGGCGGACGTGCGTACAGGCCACCTGATGGTAAGTGGTCACCAACGCCCAGAGCCAGTGGCATTGTACATTTCTTTAAAAAAAAAATCGCCAATGCGCCTTCACCCTTGGGAACTAACAATACCAAGTACTGCTGTTTTGCGGTAGAATATCTGATGAGTGGGTGGTACCTACCCAGACGAGCTTGTACAAAGTTCTACCACCGAGTAAAATCTGCCTTTTAACACCAATTTCGTTCGTGTAATTAGTAGTTTATTAAATCAACGTCTTATCATGGAAGTATATTAACCCAAAGGTAATCTACAAATTTATTCGAAATCAGATTAGCCATTTAGTCGTAAAAAAATGAATAGGCAAACACGAGTACAACCATTAAGAATATTTTATTGAAGTGTGTTAAATTACATAATTATGCAGTTTGCAGATGAAACACTTGGACCATGGAGCGCAGAAACTTTTCGAAAACATTTACACACCGCTGACAGAATTACTTTATTTTTATAGACCATTGAAACGGTATTTCGATTCAACGGGTAAATTCTACTAGCATTCATGCGATCATTTGTTTTTCATCAATTAGAGCAACAATTTTTATTTTAATATTAAGTTATTTTTATATATTCAATGAGAAACTGTATTTCTTAGAATAAGTATAATGTTGGCTTTCTAATAAATAAATAACTAAAACGTTCGACGCGGTCATGATTTGAACTGAAGCTAATTATTAAAAGCTTTTCAGTCAGCAGTCTGTATTTGTGTTATCCCTGCTTGCACACTTGCTTAAACACTGGCTGTCAAAACGACACATAGCAACACAAAATTTTAATTTTGAGCGGAATTCTAAATGAAACTATCGTTCTAAGCGTTATTATTTTAAGACGTAATTACAATTATTGGCAGAAAAGACTAACTACTGAGTTTCCTGCCGGCTCTTCTTAGTGGTATCGTCGTTACGAAGTTGTGGTAGATTTACATTCAATCTTGTAACTTACAACTCAATAGTGATTAAGAACGTATACTTAAACAAATAATACATTAATTTGTACATATGATTAGTGGCATATACCCAGATAATCTTGCTCAAGGGCACTACTAATAATTTTGTGGATTGTTTTAGATTATAAAAATCTTGGTCACGTTTTCGACCGTATTATAGTAGAACCGTTTTTTCTACTCTATTGAGTCTAACATTAGTATCGTTTGTATTCTGTAAGCGACTTCATCTAAACCGTAATATGTAAAACACGTTCTTCTTATATATGCTATGTCATGCGATGTTAAAATCTCATTACATATATAGTATCCGCTTTACATATAGTATTTACTATATATTACGGACGTAGGTACAGCTGAGAATATCTGGACCGAAAAACTTAAATATTTTTTTTATAATTACTAGTCACTAAGCCAAGGAAGCGATCCAAAATTTTACAAGTAAAATTGTAAGATTTTACTAACGAAGGTGTTATTTTGTTCTGTTAATAAATTTTTGAAATAAAAAATATAACATATTTATTTTCGTAATTCTGATAAAAACTGTGTTTACAAACTCGACCTGACCAATCTCCAACGTTTTTGTCATTCAGCGTGACATTGGTGTGATAATTGGTATTCACTTGATACGATTAAAACTACCAAATATATTGAACACTAGCTGCTGCACGCGGTTTCACCTGAGTTAAACGTTCCTGCTGCTCAAGAACAGGAGGCCAATTCTACTAACAAATTGCAATGCGAATCGAAACGTTAACTGTTTTCCTATTCTAATTTATTGTACACAACGTCATCTTCCATCTAGTGAGACGGAAAAACCGAATAACAAAAGTGATTGGGTTTTTTAACCTAAAATCTCGGGATCTCTGGTCTTATAAGCTAACTACTAGACTATCGAGTTAATTTATACAATGCTCTTAATAAAATAAATAATTACAATGCAATTACATATGGCCTGACCATTACCACCAGATTAATACTTTATAACTACATATTTGCTTTCGGGTTATTCATATCGATGTAATATTAATGAAATGTTAAATTTAATTTAATTATTAATAATTGAAAACAAATAAAAAACACATTTTTGTCGGTCAATATATTGAGCTCGTTAAAACAAACCAAGTGAGTTCAAAATCGAAGGGTAATGAGGTATCCTTGACAATGGGTAATAATAATTGAATTACTCGATTTGTTGACTTTTTTATCACATACAAGTGATGCTAATAAAGTGCGTGAAAAGCATAAAATTCTTACCGAGTATTTCCTCAAGCCAGAAGCAGGATACGTAGAGGAACAAGGCCACCCCCAGCCAGAACCCGATGAGGAGTACAGCGAGATAACCCCACATTTTGACTATTTCATCACTGTTACTTTATCACTCATTGCACGCCATTTTTATTGTTGCATTAATAATTTTTAAGCATTTGTGTGATTTAATAAATATGTTCTCGTAACCTGTTCAATATATTAAAATGTTTAAGTAACTAATTACGTCTAATTAATCTATATACGACTATGTCGTGCGAAAAATTATTTTAAATAGTTGTATCTAACGAAAATGTAAATGTTTGCTTTTATTGTTTGAACAGTTTTATATGACTCAGACTGAAGTTATAATGTCATGATTTGTAGTTTTTGTATAAAATCGCACATAAACTTAACTGCTTTTTATAAACGTGTGAAAATATATTACAATTTTTTATTTCTTTTTTTAGAAATTTAAAGTAACATAATATTTTATATATGATGTATTTTTTATATGAGTTTACATTATATACATAATATAGTCAAGTGTGAAACTTAATTACTTAGGAAATGGCTGTATCATTTTATCGACAACATGATTGGTATATTTAAAGGGAGAAATCTGGCACTATACGATTAACGACATTAAGAGGTTTTAATCAACGTAAATATATTAATCAGGTAATATAAATATTTTAAGAACTTAGTTGATTATATTCATACGTTTTTTTTATTATCATATTCATAAGTTTAGTTAATAATTTTGTAGTCATAGTTAGCGTATAAACAAAATATACTTCTATTTATCTTATGCTAAAGGTCGAACAAACTTACGCAATGATAATTACAACGATAAATATTTATTAAGTATTTAAACGAAACGACACTTTTACAGATTCATATAACATAAAACACCTAACCGTTTTTATATCTGTTCATGTTTGAAATTTAAATTAATAATAATTTATTTATTTCTCCGAAATCAGACGAGCGATCACTTGACAATAAGGTCATCAGTAGACACTATCACAGCAAGAATTATTAACCCATCCTTAAATCGTCAATACGTTACGATTACGGATTATACTATAATAACCACGGAATCTACGTTTTTTTTCCATATATATATAGGAGAGCATCTCTGTTTTCCAGCACTATTTCACAAGTTTTCCGTGATCAGTGGTCAGGAATGTGATTGTGAATTAACTTACTTTGATTTTGAGACATACGCAATTAATGTCATTGGCTAAGAAGTCTGCCACGTAAAGTTTTTGTCCAGCAGTAGGAATTTCACGGGTTGATTATTATTAATTTATAATATTTACTCTTGATACTTTTAGTTTCGTTTTGACTTTGTTCACTTATCGTTGAATTACGAACGAGAGATACGAGTTCAGTTTATCAGTATGTCGTACCTATAGATGGTAATTCCAACCGTTTACGACGTTTCAAGTCGCCTTCAGAAGGTCATCCTCGTCGTGATTTTAAACATTCATAGTACGCACGCGTCCCAGTTTCCGCTGTTTCGTGGAAATTTATGTGTGACTGCACATTCCGAAGGATGTAGTAACGTGGTTACTAATGTTAACACGATTATAGTTATGGCTTTAACTGTATTACTTGAATTGTCATTTCGTGCTCGACGGTGAAGGAAAATATCGCAAGGAAATGTCCTGACTGAAATTCTATAATGTATGTATCTACGAATTTGCAATTGAACAGAGACCAGAGTGGTTCTGTATGATCTCACTTTATTACTCACTCGTGAAATGGTAGCAGGTGACTTATGTTGATATACTATTATGATGCGTGTATTCTTGAAATGTTATAATTATTATGGTCAATGTCGCAAATCACTTTCAGACTTTTCACGACGTTTTTCTGCGGTGAGTTTCGAATTTATTCTTATAAAATAGCCCAATAAAAAATATTGATGTGAGGCAGTCAGCACAAAGAATGCACTAATGGGCTTTTATTTAACGTGTTAAAATTCCACGTCAAATTATACTTTATTCGAGTAAGCTATCACAGGCACATTTGAATGGTCATCTACCAACGGTTCGGAATGAAGATTCTACCGAGAAGAACCGGCAAGTAATTCAGTAGTTACTCTTTTTACCAATAATAAAATTACATGTAATAATCACACACAATTATATTTATATATTCTGTATAAGCTTCAATGAATATTAACTCCAGCTCTTCTATCATTTATATAGTCCTGTACAGTATAAAATAACCGTGTCAAAGTCAGTTGCAGCAGTCATCTGGACAATAAATAAAAAAATCAACAGCATGAACTGAACTGGCATGTCCTTTATCTTTTTACTACACTTATTTTAAAAATTGTAAATAATTATTAAATAACATTTTAACTTTCATTAACCGATTAATTTGAAAGATTGGTGGTTTTTACTTGTTGGTAGGGCTGTGTACAAATTGTGTCTGATGAGTACTACTCTCATCATATATTCTACAATTAAGCAGCTACTTAGTATAGTTTGACGGATGGGTGAGCCAGTGTAACGACAGGAACAAAGGACATAGCATAATTAACAAGGTGGACTATGTCTGTTTATAAGTATAATATATAATTGGTCAAAATGAAACTAAATAATGTAATAATTTAGCTTTGCGAATTAATAAATATAAATCTCAGGCAAAATAAAACAAGGCATATTGTCAATAAAAGATATAAGATATAAATTATGAGGTAATATTCATTGATTTGAATACATTAGTAACTTTAAATGTGAATGACGTTTTAAAACCCTCTTGAATTAAGTATATATTTATTTTGATTTCATTTATGCGTTTCTTATTCATATAAGAAGATCAGAGGAAGTGGTTTCATCAAATGTTATTGATATAAAGATTTAAAAATAATGATTATTGCGATGTGTGTAAACATTTTTTTTTAATTTGAAATCTTTTATTTACCGTCATACAAAGATATATAAAACGACAAATGATCAACGTTTCCGCCGACAAAGAAGTCGGATACACTTTCCCGTTACCGTCTCGCAGTGACCACTTTCATCAGCAAAAACCGGCATTCCTTTATACGAAGATATGTTTAAAAAAAATATTAAACCAAGACAAATGAGTAGATAATCTCTCACCAATATAATTATGTTAATTGTTTTTTCACATAATGAAATATTAATCATAGCTATCCAAACTTTTTATATTTAATGTACTTTATCATTTTCTTAACTTTCGTTACTTGCTTAGTTATTATTAGAAACTTAGATTCTGCGCGTGAGCAGATATTAGGTTTAGTATCTACCCCTGAGAACTTGTATACAAAGTTTCATGTTTATGGGTTGAACAGTTATGACTTCAAAGCGAAACGAAACATATTCGCTTTCGCATTAATATATTATTCTAGCGTTTTTCCTGCGGTTTCACCCGCGTAGTTCCCGTATCAGTGGGAATACGGGGAAGAAATGTAGCCTATGTTATTCGCTTGTAGCATTCCTTTGGTGAATGAATTTTTAAAATCAGTTTATTGGTTAAGGCTTGAAAGCGTAAGAAACAAACAAACTCACTTTAGATTATTAGTAAGGATAGTACGTTTTTACAGTCATTTCTATTGAAGATAGGTAATATCTAATAACCCCAGCCCAAGCGAAGTTGAAAGCAAAAGTAAACATAATAAAAATAAAAAGTTATATTTCTAGTATCACTAAACAAGGAGCGCAACGGATATATTGGCGCTTCGAAAATAGGATTTCCTTTCATCGAGGTGAGCGTCTATGTAGGGAAGCTAGGCCCGGTCAAGTGACTTCACTTTCGCTATGCAGTTCAATGATCATATCGAAACGTCCTTGAGTTACGCAAGCGATGTATGGGAGAAACTTGATGGCTTTGTCCGAATAACAAATTGGAGGGTCGTTTGTGGGCAGTTTCTAGAAAACACGACATCTATCGACTATGTTTATATCGTAATTACGCGGTCTTTCCTCTAGAGTCAGGGGCTTCTGCAACCACTTATTTATTTTTATTTTTTCCAGGCTCTTGTTTTAATGATGAGTAAGCCAGTGTAATTACAGTTGCAAAAGGCTTATTACTGTTAATTATTAATATATACAGACATAGATTATATACCGTATTTAGTAATTTTTAATTGCAATTATACTTTGTAAGAATTTTTGCGCTAGTAAAAAAATATTATTATGTTATATCCTATGGTGGCATGTTGACAGTTTAACGAGAGCTTAATATCTCTAATAGTGTCTGTATCTAAGGATGAAGGTAACCACTGGCTTATCAGCCTTCTTTCGTTTATTTCGCCAATTTTAGGTAAATGTCAAAAAAAGTGTCGTTATAATCAAAGTTAAGCCTTGTTTTACGCGACTACTGATCTCCGACAAGATTGATAGTATTCCCGTCTCATATCATGTGTGATTGTTACCTATATTGTTAAAAAAGAATAGCGAGTCTAGTCCTGTCATATAAGGTATACTAGTTTACTGCCTCGTTGGTCCAGTGGCTACATGTAAGGCCGCGGACACGGTGGTCTTGGGTTCAAATCCCAGGTCGGGCCAATAAAATGTTATTGAGATTTTCTGTCGAAAATTCTCAGTAGCAGCCCGGAGTCTGGAAGTTGTGAAGTGTGTACACTCCCGTGCCTCGGAAAGCACGTTAAGCCGTTGGTCCTGCGCATGAACTTTCTTTCCGGTCGTGTTGGATTGCCGTCCCATCGGGTTATAAGAGTTAGGGAATAGAGAGTGCACCAGTGTTTGCGCACACACTTGTGCACTATAATATGTTCTGCGCAGGTGGCTAATCTCTCTTGAGATTGGCCGCCGTGACCGAAATCGGTCTGGAAGACCATTATTATTAGTAGTTTATATATATATTATGATGTGATGTTATAAAGTTTTTTTTTAAAAACCTTCAATATTAGAATCCCGTTATAAATAGAATATGACCGTTATTAATAAATTGGAAACTATTAAAAATAATAGCCTTAAATAATTTTTGAATTTCACGTATACCTTATATGGGCTTAGGAATTTCAATCAGACGAATTATATCAATTGATTTACTTTTTTGTGATGAGCCCATTCAAAGGATGACTGGAATGTTTTTTGATATAATTATACATAATTGTTAAATTAATTTGTGAGTTTGAATGATCGCTAATGATTATTTCAATTAAAATGCCGGGCATAATAAAAAAATTAAAACTTTTGTGGTTTCAGTTATAGAAAGATTTACTCTATCTCCATGGGTTATTGTCGTAATCACTCTTAGCATTAGTATATACTAGTAGGAAAAATGCAGTAATTAGAACGAGTACATACTGTTTATGAAAGTAATAAACTAAGTGTGTGAACGTTCGTTTGTGTGGGTGCGTGTGTGTTTACGATACTAGCTGCTCTGCACGTTACTGCTCCTTCTTCGTGGGTCGTAGCGAGATGTTAGGTATATATATATAGTTAGGTATTTTCCTCAACAAATGGGCTATATAATGCGAAAACATTTTTTTAAATCGACGAAAGACATTGTCTTTATGTAATATTCGTATAGATTACATTTACAACTTAATATATACAAGTATAGGGTTTTCCAATAGGGACGCTTGAACTTTGACAGCTGATTGCGGCCATGTTGTTTGAGTGACAGCTGTCAAATGCAGTGTGTTATATTCATTCCGTCCTCCCAAACCACCATGGCAGGTTACAGTGTCGAGCAGCACGTGCAAATCATAAAATTGTTTTATGAAAATGGGTTTTCAGTTCGAGCAACGTTCCGCGCACTTCGCCCGTTTTACGGTCGCGATGATCGTCCTGCCGAGTCGACTATCCGTCGATTGGTGGACAAATTCGAGTCAACCGGGTCAGTTAACAATCAGCCGGTTCCCGTGCGTCAACGTAACGCGAGATCTGCCGAGAATATCGCCGCTGTGCGCGACAGTGTCCTCGAAAACCCGCGGCAGTCAATTCCGCGTCGCGCACAGGAACTCGGCCTTTCGCAGACGACAACTTGGCGAATTTTGCGTTGTGACTTGAGCCTGTACCCGTACAAGATCCAGCTGACCCAAGAGCTCAAGGTTAATGACCATAGACAGCGCCGTGTGTTCGCTGACTGGGCATTAGAGCAGTTGGAAGTTGACGCCGATTTTGGCAAAAAAATCATCTTCAGCGACGAGGCGCATTTTTGGATGAATGGCTATGTCAACAAGCAAAATTGCCGTATTTGGGACGAGACCAATCCACACGAGGTTCACCAAGTGGCAATGCACCCGCAGAAAGTGACTGTTTGGTGCGGATTTTGGGCCGGAGGCGTGATTGGTCCGTATTTTTTCGAAAACGATAATGGTGTGGCCGTCACCGTCAATGGTGAGCGATACCGGTCGATGATAACCAACTTCTTTTGGCCTGAAATCGAGAATATGGATCTGGACAACATGTGGTTTCAACAGGACGGCGCTACGTGCCACACAGCACACGCTACGATGGAAGTTCTGCACGAGCAAGCGCCCTTAATGGAAAACCCTATATATTTAACTACATAATTAGTAGATGTACGGGTTTTTAGTTTTATTGGCGTTGTATTTTTTATGCTTTAAATCTAGTTCCACGTTAATATAATTACATCAGCAAAGGTTGACGTAAACTGAAGATTAGGTTAGTATTCTTTACTTTCAATTCAACGTGATTTAAGCATTTCAATTTAGAAATTCGTCATTTATTACTTATCCCATTTATTTAGAGACAGCGTGTGGTGTATTTTAAAAATTCTCATCCCTTACAAACGCCATTCTATTTTCCTTCTTTAATATATTCCTCTTGCAATTTAGCCATCCATTGCAACATTCAACCATTCTAATTTTAGCTTTTCCTTGGTGTATTAAATACGCCAATAAAAATTACAGAATAAGCGGAAGTTCGGGACTTCACCCGAGTTACGTCATTAAGACATGTTAACTGCGTCAGAATTTGTGAATTTCGTTTCCGTACAATGTTGTTCTTAGTCATTAATTGAATATATTATTTAATATTTTTTGATTGGATGCTACCATCTTGTGTCTCTCTAAATGGGAATCCTCGATAAATAACGTAATAAAAACTGGAATAAGCTGTAAGCCCCAAAGGGGAATACATTTGAATAAAATAAAAACAATTTTGTATTTTTACTTGTGGGATGTTCAAGCCACTAATTATTATAAGTAGTGGTTGTCAAGTCTGTTCTTTGGTTAAGATAATTAATGTAAGTCGTTTATTTTTATTATTGATTAACAGGTTTTGCGAGAATTTGTTTTTCAGAATAAGTCGTGAGCTTAAAATGACTTTTTGTATTGCAATTTTTATTGCGTTAAATCAAGTTCTATGGTAATCAATCTATGTTTTCGATAAGGTTTAGCTTATGTATTACTTAGTCATGTCTATAATACCCATATATACGATTGTCGATTATATATTATATGTATGTAAAATTTTAATTAATTATGTTTTTTAACTAAAACCTTCTTGTTCAGTGTAGTAATTTTTTATAATTTACAAAATATATCATATGATAGTTATTTAAACAAGAATGAATCGCTTAATCGCGTAGAAATAAGACATGGAATGAATATCTTTCATGCGGGTTTTCCCTTTAAGTGTTTTCCTTTCAGTTCCATGAGATGAACTGATGCAAACAAAAATCAAATCGTATTTTATAAAAATCCAATTTAAATACTGCCGGCCAAAAGTTTGAGACCACCTTTGTGTGAAAGCAGGCTGTTTGATTAACGTATAAAGAAGCCATTAAGATATACAAAATATAATCAATTTAATTTAATTTATTTATGCTTGCATGAAAAAATAACTAATACAAAATCCTCGTTTTTTTCTCATCTATATAAACACGTAAAGAATAATATGCCTTGTTTTTTACTTTTTAAATAGGTAACTTCAGATTTAATTATAGCATTGATCATAACGTAGATAGCAAAACAAAATTAACGATAGTAACGATAGTATTATATATTAACGATAGTATTAATATAAATGTATCGATGACATTTATCGAACACAATCTTTGATTGTGTGATGTTAACAATATCTTGTTAAACCAATTAAACATTTCCATCGCTTCGCTTAATCGGTCATCGCTTCCTAATCACGACGTCAAAAGTGATTAAATCCTGTAAATATATATTCATAATGTACGACCATTATAAGCTATTTAAATTCACCATCAGTTTTCGCAAATCGCTAAATGAGAGAAACTTCCTTACTCGAGAAGTCAGCGATGATTTATGTTACGCGAGATCTCACAAAGCGATTGGTTTAAAGTTGATTGATTAATAATAATAAATTATGATCACTATTATGCAATTAATTATTTAAGTATTATATAAATTTAAAAAGCGCTTTGCGTTTTTATAAAAATATGTCCCATAGACAAAGCCTCCTGTTTCCTTAGGAGAAAGGTTCCTAATCTTCTGTTAAAATATGTATAATACGGCCATAATATGAGAAATTGAAAAAACACTGACCCGTAGTAGACACGCTCCAATACTTTCAGAAATCTCTGATATTACGATCTTATGAATAAATTTAGTGCGAGTCAATTTTTAGACGAAACTCATATCAGATTACATCAGTAAAAATTGTATACATAGTTGTTTATGTATGCAAATACAAACACTATCGAAGATGTTACATAAAATGCTTAGCACTCAGAATCTACATTTTGCAAACTATTGTGTACACTTGAACAGTCGAGTACAAAAAAAGTAAAAAGTATCCTATCGGAATATCGCATGTTTAAGGCAAGCTCCTGAAAGCACCACTGTCTATCTCCTTAATTTGTGCTTATAATTTGTCACATGGCAAAACTTCGTAAGACCTGCATGTGTCAGATGGAATTCTGACTCATGTGTAGATTAACCCGCAGCGTGATAGGAAAAACTTCAAACTTTTTTTTACTTACACTGAGAAGGGTTTGCCTAGTATAGAGAAATTTAGGGGCTGTTACTTTTTCACTTTAGTAAATATACTTACTCAAATTGTTTTTTTTTTGTTTTATATACTTTCTTAGTTATTTATATTTTTAGTCAACGTCTGTTTTTATTTGTGTTTTCAACAATATGTAGACACTTATTTGGTTTTTGTGTATTTTAAATGTTTTAGTTATGCATTTATGATAACTGCATGTTTTTCTCAATAATAAAATTGACAAGTATTTCTGTCATTGGTAATACTATGTTAGCGTGTATCTGAAACATATTCTTACATTGTAGATACATAGACACTGTCTGCTTTGATCACCAATGATTGAAATCAAAGGTACTTTAGATAATATGTTACGAATATGATAATATATATCTAAAATCACCGTGGTGAGCCGTAACGCTCTAACAACGCAATTACTTTGATCTCTCTGAATGTTACCTCATATTCTAATTTTATGTCGCATTTGCGTTACGATTGGTAATCATAGGGGACAAAATAATACGTACAATTTACTTCCAGTTTCTGTAACGTTGGTCTGAGTGAAATTAATTAATTTGGTTTCAATCTGAACGCTGACTGGTCGAAATGTAAGCCACATTTCTTTACTACTTAATGGACAGATAGATAATAACTGTTTATTCTTAGGTGTACAAGTAATAAGTATTGTGTATTTTTGTCATTATTCGATCCAATGATGCAATGTAAGTGATGTGCAATAGTTTCTTATTTAATAAATTTGCATATTGGTGGTGATGAGCACATGCCACCAGGTGGGCCATTTGAAAATCCGCCTACTTCGTATTTCATAGAAAAAAATGGCATTTTGAATGTCGACGAAGTAGTTATCGGAACTTTGGGAATAAAATTAAAGTGCATATAAGTGAGACGGAATGTTGTATTATAAAGGTATATTAATCATGAACTGTTTGTAGTGCATAATATAGCACAGTTTTTAACGAAACCCATTGAATAATTATGTCTGTTTATCTGTACTTCTTCTTCGATTTAAATAAGCCATTGGAGATCTTTGACTATTTTCCGTACACTTGACAGATGACACGTCTATTGTTAAATAAACTAATATTTATAGAACAAGTAACGTATACATAATCTTCATGTATATATTGTTTGTGTATGTTCTTACAAAACTTTTAACTATTCCTAGATATATGCAGTGTTTTTGTGTGCTTTGTTTTTTCAAAATGGCGACGGGATGCACGTATGATTCAAAATTTAACACTTTTCTAAGTATCATCATTTCACGTGTCTCAAATGTCACACTTGTGTAATGTTTTGTCGTAAAAAGTGTCATTGTTCACGCAATCACGATCTGAAAGTGCACCAAGCTGCGGTAAGTTTATAATTGACGGATTCAGTTCAATTTCCGCATTATTTAATCGTTCATCAAGTCGAATGACAGATAGTTTGTAATGAGAGAAAATGTATTAAATCTTAGAACGTTAGCTTAGACCTACTTTTTATATTAGGCTAGCTCTACAAATTGAGAAAAAAAAATTAAATTATTTTTGCGACGATATTTAGCTTCGAATATTGTTTAATTTTACGAGTCTTTACTTTACTACTTAATGGCCATTATCTCTGTTTTTAATTTATTCTTAGGTGTATATGTATATTTGTATTGTCTTAAAAAAAAAGATGTTATGACCCTTGTGCCTGCAGTTAGACACTGGCTCACTCACCCTTTAAACCGGAACGCAACAATACTTATAATTAAAACCAATAACTTGAATTCAATATAAAAGGTATTTAAAATAAGTCTTTATTGATTCTGTGATTGGAATAAACTATACGTTTTTAATTAACTTTATACTCGTAATTCGTGAATACACTATTTATTCACAATCAAATACAAGTTGTTTTCATTTAAAACAAATGGTTCTGTATAACTCATTTTCCTTAATAATATTGCTGAATTAAGTTTTTTTTTTGTTACGATAAAAACAAAAACAATATAAGGATAATAATAAAACCAGTTAAGAATACATAGTCCAAGGTAATGCGATGCTTAATACTTTATCGCTTCTTTTTTTACATCATAATAATTACTCGACAAGTTTAAATTGTTATTTTTTAACTCATGCAACAAGTATATTTCTATATTATATCTGTGCTTATGACCGTCATTCGATCGCGTAAATATTTGTTAATGAAATTTGAGATTTTAAAAAGTATTGTATATATTGAATATCGTGAATGTACTTTCCGCATTATATAACTTATACAGATAAATATATAAATAAACTTTAAACAAATTTGTTGTTAGTTTTAAACTTGTTATTTGAAACTTTCATTTCATCTCATTTATAGAAAGATCAAATCGCTTATCTAGTTGCAAGATGGAAGTAAAAGATTAACCCAACGCTCTGTAGTAATGCGGGTTTGCGGATACTTCCTTCTAATTATGAAGCTTGTTCGCAATGATTATTTCCTTGCACATAGAAAATGAGTAATTTGTTATAATCTAAGCATTAGTATGAGAACAATGCTGTTACATAGTCACGTTCAAATTGTCTGCGTTTACGTAAACCAATCAAGGACAAGGTTTGAATATATTTCTAGGAAGATGGAACATACGTTAGTTCTTTCGTGGCAATTTTTATTAAAATTATTTTGTATGTAGTATATTCAATAATCAAAGTGCACTTGAATAATAAGTAAGTACGCTCTTACGAGAACTTTTATATCAATTTCTAAGTGAAATGAAAAGTGACACTTTAAACTTACCACGGATTGGATACGTAGATTCTAGACTAAGAAGAAGAACAAGATAATCAACAGTTACTCTGTTAACACGCAAATTAATTACATAGGTATGTTACTTAAGAACTACATATACACGGTTATTTGTAACGACCCTGCAACCTCGTAGGACTAGATAGCTAACACCATAAGCAACAACTTTTGTTCTACGATTTCGGACATAACTCAGTAGATGAAAAAAATAAATATTTTACAAGTTTTTGACGTACTATCGTGACATTTGTAGGTCTATATTTCATTAATAACGACAGGACGAAGCCACGCGACGATCTTTGCGATGCGCGTAGATTTATAAACGTTCAAGCGAGAAATTAAATTAAAACTTATTTTTTATGAAAATAAAATCTAACAAATTATCAAAAGTCGTAGAACAAAAGTTGTTGCTTATGGTGTTAGCTATCTAGTCCTGCGAGGTTGCTGGGTCGTTATAAATAATCCTGTATAATATATTGGTTGCGTTTGGAAAATCTTTGGATATACGTTCCGATCTTAGTTAAATTCCCGACCGTAATAAACATAACTTATAACTAAGTCGATATTTGAAGTATAAATTTTATTGGCGTAATGAAGTTGTACTCATAGATCAACGTATTGAATTGCCCAATGCAATTATTGATTTCAAGATTACGCTCAACAGATGCTCACGTGTTTTTTTATAGTGGATTATACTTATTATTTGATTGATTGCGATGACGTCAAACATCAAGTTAATGGTCTCTCGTGATCAGTTCAATGTCCAAAGTTAATAAGATATAAGTATTACATAGGAATAAAAAATAAAGTTGTGATGTATGTTTTTTCTGTATTATTAGTCATGTCTTCGCTCCCAAAATATTCAGCCAACCTCGAAAGAGATTAACCAACTGCACAGGTATAGTTTACTGTATGAGCACAAACACAGAAACACTCTCTATTCCATCTCTCATAGCCCGATGGGACGACAGTCAGACTCGACCGTAGAGATTTCAGGTGCAGGACCAACGGCTTAACGTGCTTTCCGAGGCATGGAAGTGCACATAATATCTTATGATTGAAAGGAGCAGTGTTTTTTATTCTGTGGAATACATATACTGATACCCATGAAAATATAAATAAATTTGTTTTATTCTGTCCACTTCGTTGTAATTCGCCACTAGATGGCGTAACTGCTCATCAACTCAGTAGTGAAAAAAATGTTTCGTAAGTTTTGTTATGAATACCTTATCTAGTGACTAGTGACTTATATATGACAAATGATTTACATAATTGTGACAAGTCGTTGTTTGAATGTACAAGTAAATAGTCAAGATGGAGTTTATGTAGTCGTACATGTGTTTTACTGAAAGTTTCTTATGGACGGCGCGTGTTGTCTTTAAATGATTGCTTATCTTATACATAAAAAATAGTGCTTTTGTTTTATCGTATGTAAATATTGTACGGTTGGAGTTTACACTTGCGAGTGTATGATATAAGTAGTACCATCTATAGGTGACGCGCGTCAATTGTAGATGGATATTGTATAGGATAATTGTTTACAAAAGTATTTAAATAAAAAAGTTTACATAAGTTTTCAAATCTAGCTTCGAAATAATGCTATTATAATTTTTGTTATATTTTGCATGAATTATATATTGACTATCGCTCTAGCTGAGCTGAAATAGTCCAATGGTTAGAACATACAAATTTTAACCGCAATTAGCGGGATCAATTCAGGACAAGCATTTAACTTTTCATGTGCCTAATTTATAGTTTATCTCGAGTTGGTTGATGAAGGAAATTGTAAGGATATTTACATGTGGCAGCAAAATCAGTCATATATGTATCCATCAACCCGCATTGGAACAGAATATTGAAATAAACACCAAATTTTTCACCCAATTTTTCTCAAAAGGAGAGGACATCCGGGCTATTCTTTCACTTATTTTATTAGTTATACGTTCTAACTATCAATTGACACTGTAAAATTGAGTTGAATATTGATTTATTTTTCAAGCCTTGATAGAATTCTTCAACAGTATTAAGATCTTAATTATAGCTCTAAATAATTCTTTTAAATGTGCCATGTGTGTTGTTCATGCCATGCACGAATATTAAATAAAGTAGCTTTTCGCATATTAAAACTATTATCTCCTACGGGCCAAGGATACCTAGAATCAGTGAGGCTTATTTGTAAATAATGTAAATATTGATAACACTAAGTAAACAGTTAAAGTGTGTCTGATAATCACTTTACATTGCTGCGAGGGCATCTATTTATATAATTAACAGTATGTAGTCAGTGGCTGGTTTAGCTGTAAGAGGAGTACGCTGTGGTATAGGCATCATACCTTAGTGCCTCGAATTTTAGAACTTTAAATTTTAGAAGTATTTTTTAACGACAATAGAATAGGCGAGATAACAGCAAGAGGACAATTTGAACAAAATAACTTATTTTGCTTTTAATATTGTTAGTTGGCAATTCATGAGATAATTTTTAACTAATAATTATGAGGGCTTTTAAAAAAAACATATCTCAGTTTGTAAAATCGATTTTTTTATACTCGCACACACATGAGTTTTTTAGGAAGTTTAATTCTGTACGCGGCTGTTTTGTTTGATGTCGGCTATTACTTATATTTTTTCAAAGACTCGGCTTATAATAGTAACTTCCTTCTCAATATAACATAATTAAATTGCAAACATAAACCACGAACATGCCTTGATTTTAAGCTCTAGGCCACGATCGGCGGGCTCATCAAAACAAAAAAAATGTCATTACAAAAAAAAAACTTTTTCCTAATGTATTCAGACTGAAATCCAAAAACAATGAATCGCTTTGATATCAATTTCAATTTTGAAAATTGTCCGGAATCACACAGATAAGTCTTTATTTTGTAGATTTAACTTTTTCATGATTCAACATTTCTTGTTGTTTTTTATAGACTTCATGGATTAAAAATTTACAGTTTTAGATCATAATATGATAGCATACTGATCCATCAAATGATGATAATTTGCGAAATCATATCAAAGTTTTAGATTAAGACGAGTGAAATTACCTCACCACTTGGATCATTAATATAACTCACTATATGTATAATATATTTTATATTTTTCTTGTCGATAAGTAACTATTGAATTTTATTTATTTTTAATACAATAATATACTAAGGTAATGTTTAAATTATCATGTAAAATTTATAACAATAGGTACCTAAAAAAGCTTTTAAATAATATTATAAATAATTTACAATGCTTGTGTAAAATATTGTTCGCCATAGAATTATAATAGTTTAGAACATTTCTGAAAAATCGCACATCTTTAAAACTTTAGTATAAAGTATGACGTCATTCGATGCGTCAATGACGTTACTAACAAAACTAGATAACACAAGCCTATATTAATAAAACGGGAGATTATATTTATATCTCAAATACATGGTAAATTTTAAGGGTATTTTTATACAAAACTAAAATTTAACTAAATTAAAAACATGATGAATTATAAAGTAGAAAAAAATACCGTAAGTTAGAAAGAGCTTTCATAATAATTAGCAACAATAGACAAAGGCCGGCTTCTTTATTTATCAAAATCAATTTATAGTATATTATTATTATATCGTTATATTTATATCATTGGACACGCTATTCTCAGGAACGAGTAGTCAGATTTCAATACATAATTATTTTTGCGCTAGATAGTTTATTGAGAAAGGTTGGTTATATAACTTGATACTACGATAAGGAACGAAGTAATAAAAGACATCTAATGAGGCAAGTCGTAAACAGGCAGGTGCTTTTTTTTAAATTATTTTAGAAAAAATAGCAAATAAAACAATGGAGTGGGCGGTTAGCGTGTGGAGATTCGATTAAAATATTAAAAAAAAAGTCACATGCATATATTAATAAATAAATATTTATCTCGAAAGAATTGGAAAAAGTGCGATAAACTATCTTAAATGTTATGAAATTTAAATAATAAGCATCTTTATTATTTATCGAATAGCAGTTATAGATTTTTTTTGAATTTATTTATTATTGTATCTCGTCTTTACTATGATTAATTTTATTTTAAATATTTGTCTGCGGTAGGGTGTTGAGTAAATCCGTCCGGGTAGGTACCAACCAGTCTTTTAGTTCACATATTTTACCGTCCAGCTTAATATGTTCCAGTTTGAATGGTGAGTGAGCCAGTATAACTACAGGTAAAAGGGGGAGATAACATATTGGTTTTTGGGCAAGTGGTTATGTAAAATCCTGACATAGTTGATATTTCTTATAGCGCTAATGTCCTATGGGTCACTTGCCATTAGGAGGCCCCTTTGCGCGTCCGTCTACATATAAAACAATATATTAATGATATCCCTGCGAGTTTTAAGTTTTAGGGATAAAGAAGCATTATACCGATTGATGTTCAACACTCTGATAGCGACTCGGAAAGAACTACCGTTTTACTACCTATGTCCGCAAATAACAGCAGTAGAACAGTCAACTCAAAATAAATAGTTTTGCCACGTTCCATATTATAATATCATCTATATTATAAAATTGTATGTTCCGACTGTCTATGAAGGCACAGCCAAATCTACCGTCGATGAATCTGGTGATTGAAATTTGGAACATACCTACGTATATTTTATATTGTAACAGTAATACAGTACAGGTATACAGTAACAGCCTGTGAATGTCCCTACTGCTGGGCTAAGGCTTCTTCTCCTCTTTTTGAGGAAAAGCATCCACTAAAAAGGATTTTCCGAAATTTCAACATTAAAGGGGAGTAGGGCAATGACAGAAATAACTTAGTATGAATTTTACACAAAACCTGTCCACCAAACATAATGTAAATTGTTATAGATTTGTAGGTACTGGATGAGGAGGCGGAGATATGAGTCGCGAGGAGCATTAAGTGTTCTTTAAAGTAAAATGTATTGTATTATGCGTTCACATTTAAAGTTAAAAAAATACTTGAAAATATTTTCTGCGGTTTTTGTGCGTATTACTTTACGATATAAATACATAAATGACATTAAAAGTACACCCCCAATGACACCAACATAGTTAATATTAATTACATAATTATGAATTAACGAGGTTTAAGGTTACATAAAAGTCAAATTTGAACGTATTATATATATTTACAAACTTAATCTTTATATTTTATCTGTTGTCGACTATTTGGCATAGTAAATAAAGTATAGTTAAATAAATTAATAGTTTTTGTCTTAAGACGATATTTTACCCATTAATTGTTGCATAGCAGTATTATACTTATATAGTGTATGAATGGTAATCGGCTTAAAAGTTGAAATAAAAATAGGAAATGATTATTCATACGTTAGGTATACGTATGAATAATCATTTCCTATTTTTAATTTTCCGGTTTACAAACATTTTTAGTAAGTGTTGAGCTTTTCGAAGAAGTGGATACGATAAAATTAATACATCAGGTTAGGTAATCCGATCGCTAACCGACTCATACACCGTTGTTATTATGACATATTTTTACTATTCATAAAAGAACTAAGTATAACTGGACCATGTATAGTTTTATAAAGGAAAAACACAGTCATTCATATCACTACAGCCGGGCAAAAGCCGCCTTGAGAGAACTTGAAGAATAGGATTTTACTAATTATATTATATTATAATTCGTATATAAATTATGTATCTAACTAATATATGCGATCAAAATCTACGGAGATACTTATGTTTTCAGAGGTTATCGGTTTGTTTACATATTACATGTTAAGATAAAGCTGTCTATTAATATTATAAATTAACACGATATTTATAATCTATAATTAATATTTAATATTTGCATTCTGCAACTTTTTTTTAAAATACACATTTAATCGTTAATGCCGAAAAAGGAATAATACATGATATTTTTTAATTTAATTTTTTTTATGCACGGATAGTGCTGCCTTATTATATTTTTATATATTTTAGATTAGTTTGAAGCATCTGTTATATAAAGAGATATTACGATTTATAAAGCTTAAGTTTCGATACGGATTGTTTATAATATGCTTTTAGTTTTTTTAGGTTTATTATTATTAGATCCTTTTTTATAATTGTTTTTGAATTAAGAATTAATTTCCCATTTGAAATAAATAAATTTAGTATTTAATTTTTTTTATCTATTAATATTTTTATTGCTAAAATAATATGTCGTCGTGAATCGTTAATAGGTAAGCCATAAAATTGCGTCAACCTTGACAAAACAACCGCCTTATCGTACACCTGCTTAAATATAATGTAAACTCATATACGACACTCGTGGAAATAGCCACTTACACTTTCATAAATCACATCACTACACTTCGCGCCAAAAATTTGACAGTTTTCTTTTTAAAATTATATCTTGTTAAACACTTTAGTACGAGACTTTTTTTTAATAAAAAACACGTATTGCTAGTTTGCTACAAGTTTAATTAGATATATTTTTTAAAACGGAACGTTGTTTCGCGTTGACGCGAATTCGGAGCGCGCAGTCTGACGCGCGTCGCGTGCAAAGTCGAAGGAGTCAATGCGTGCTCTAGTGGAAATACTGGAAACAGTCATGTTACGGTGGCACCGTATTGCTCTTAAGTAATAAATAAAATATCCCATTTTGATCAGATCTCGTCACCATAAAGCATAAAGCAATTATGTCTTAATCGTTAATGAAATGTTGATTTAACATGACGGATTTTGATAGTTTGAATTATTATATAATTGAATCGTTTAGATTGTCTATGGGCAATATTTAACGGCTGCTTATGTAACGACCCATCAAAGTTCGAAATAGGAATGCCCACTTGTAGTGTTGCATCAAATGTTTGTACAACAAATAATAAGTATGTACTTTTGACGCAATAGAAGTGCGAAGGTTAAAATTTTATGTTAAAGAATTATTTTTTGACGCGTAGAGTCAACTATAAATATGTTCTCTAGATGTTAATTTTATACTTCATTTATAAGTATTAGTAGCATAGCTCTGTGGTATAACTTTAATTTATATATTTTTTTAGTTTAATAATGAGTATATAACAAGGTGACTTTCATAAGTAATAAATTACAATAATAGTACAGCCAGACAGTAATTAAACCCTTTTACGCAAAAAAATATTTTTAAATTCGAACCTATAGTTTCTGAGATTAGTGCGTTTAAACGGACGAGCTTTATATTCAGTCATCTTAAATAAAATTTTGTAAACATGTTATCGTCACGAAAAATGCAAAACTTAAGAAAATTACATTGAATTAGCTATAGTACAATTATGACTTTACCTAGAAATGTCAATTAGTGGGCGTTAAGTTAACGATGCTGTGTCTTCTTCTTTCGAATGACCAATCGATGATGACAGAAAGAATAAAATCATTGTTTAACAAAACATTTGCCAAACTTAAGTAAGGCCGTTACTAATTAAGATTTCAAGCATAATGCCTTTGTCTAATCGAAATTAAAAACTGGTGCAACCGGCCTATCTACTTCCACTGAATTTTCACGCGCAATAGCATGTATGAGAAACGATCTTAGTTTCTTAATTGGATATAAAACCGTACAGATGTGACATTTGATTTATATATGATTATATATACTTTATTATTACAATAAACGCGATTCGAATTGTTATTTTTAAATTAAAGAGACGCGATGGCTCAGTGGTAGAGCATGTGAATTAAATCGAAGGTCGCATGTTTAAATCTCCATGAACACCACTTTTTTTTCTAAGTGTTTCATATATGTATATTTTTCATCCCGTGCTTGTTGTGTGTTTCGGATGAAATTCTGACAAAATTTATGAACAAAGCGAAGAGGCCTTTGGTATTTTTCTTAATTTTTATTTTGAAGTTTCGGACTTTATTTTAATAACAGCAACGGTCCCTAAATTACTCATAGCTGGAGAAACGTTTCACATTCAGAAAAGGTTCAAGTTTAATTATTAGGTGTCTCCCAAACAGATTTTTGTTTTTTTTCAATTATATCTCGCAAAGCAGAAAAGACGATTGTAAAACCTTTAACAATTAACAACAAGGGACTTAGCACTTGGAAATAAGTCACGTGCGTCAGATTAAAATTTACGAGCTTAGCACAATTTAATGTTCTAATACGATGTATGAAAATGAATATCATATTTCGACCAATTTTTTAATCCTGAAACGTAGATTGTGATGCATGGTAATAAACGTGCAGGCACATTAAAATAACATTAATATAAATTCAAGATAAGAAACATCAAAGGTACGGAAAACACGTCTGTGGATATATAAATAAAAAAATATAAACAAAAATAAGTGCTCATATTTTTCTTTAAATTTTTGTGTTCGCCATATTAGCAAATAAATAAATAAAATATTGTGTGTGTGTGTGTGTGTTCAATCGTTCATGATGATGATTACACATCATTTAAAATAAGAACAATTTTTTATGGCATAGGAAGGCGGATAGGCGTATGGGCGATCTGATGGTTAGTGGTCACCAACGCCCATAGACATTGGCATTGTAAGAGATGTTAACTATCACTTAGATCGCCAATGCGCCATTAACCTTGGGAACTAAGATGTTATGCCCCTTGTGCCTGTAATTACACTGGCTCACTAATTATTATTAAGCGAATTAATAGTCTCGTGTATAATATATTATATATTTTTTAAATAAAAATCCAGCAAATATCCGGATATACATTTTCCGCATATTTAAAAAAATCCTTGAAGATACGGTAAAAGTAAATTTAAAAGGTTGACATTAACTTATATAGCAAGGGCACTATCACAGTCAACATTAAAATCTGATAGATTGAGTAATCAATAATAAATTCAGATCTTTCAGATTCACCTGACTAATCTCTCTTGAGATTGGCTGCCGTGGCCGAAATCGGTACGGATGACATTATTAATATATAAATCTAGCATATATTTGCAAACGCAATCATGCTTCAAAGCGAAAGACGACAATAAGTTTATAACAATATATCGTAATTACTAAGTATTGCAGCTTGGCAACAGACTTTAGGCTTACATAAAGTCTTAAGTATTGACAACCCCCTTTTTTGAAGTCGTGGCATATCACCTTAAAATTGTTGTCAACATTTCCTGAGTGAGACACGAAGTGAATTCATACAGGATAGCATTTCAGATATAAAACTTGTCGAAGAAGTCGATAGTAAGTGCAGAAAGACAAAGTCCTTTTTTAAAATTAATAATTCAAATATCAAATTTAATTTATAGCGAGCGAAGCGGGCTCGTATCAGCGAGCACGTTATATAATATTAGTAAACGAACTCATATTTGTTTCTAGACGCTAATGACATACAATTTAGACTCGATAGAAACACATACTTTAGTTAGAAACTATTGGATGACTATACATTATCTTAATTTCGTATTTTCTCTTTTACATGTTACAATATTTTCCATAATCATACTGAATATATATATTAACATTATGCAATCTTGTTGTGAATACAGCTTGCTAGCTGCTTTTTAATAAAATGGCCTACGCTAAGAATTGACTGGAGACAAGCGCAGTTCACTGGATATATTTTTTGTTACTATTATATTCATGATGGCTCCATATGTCCCGAAACCCTGTTATTACACTAATTGGCGTTAGAATAATTGATGAGCGAGAAGCGGGCATACCACCAAGTGAATTCAGAACATGAAGATTATATAGTATAGATATATTGTTTCATTAGAAATAAAATGATAAGATCTAGTAGCTCTCTTTAAAGCTAAGTCGAAATAAATGTATTCAAAGGTATTATTTATGATCTTTAAACAAAAGAAAACATCAACCCATCACAGTCACGGCACTTTCTCCCAGTAAAAGAATTCGTTTTGTAGGATTCTTTTCTATATCATTACTCTCATTTACTGAACTGTCACGAACTAATTGTAATCCGCTTTGTCGTCGGTTCTTATCGGGTCAGGATATTTTCTTTTCCGAACCTGTGGTAGGTTTTAACTTGACGATTAATTTATAAGTGAATTTGTTAATTTGTTAAGATTTTACGTTTGTATTACTCAATTCATCAATCAATCACAACATTTTGCATTTACTTTGTCAGGGGTACGGAAAAAGACACAGGGTGCTTAACACCAGCCTCACTTCTCCTCACAAGACGAAGCCGCGGACGAAAACCAGTAGCAATGGCAAAGGATTTTGATTTGATTTGGTAGTGGAATCTAATGTCAAAACTTTTCTCCTTTATGGAGTGATGCGTTTCAAGTTAACCATTGTTCATTTATCCTTACGATTTCTATGTAATGCAAGTCTTATTTTATTTAGAAAATTCACTTTTCGGTATTGGAAAGTAAGTTTTTATCGAATCGCCACGTGCCAGCTACCTAACGAATCGATTTTCTATACTACGTCCGTGACGCACGTATTCGTAGCGAAACTATAATTGCGTAAAATAATTGACCGGGGAAAAGCATTGAAGGTCAAAATAACGCTATAAAAATTCTTATTTTTCCTTTTTAAAATTTAGTCTTAGTCGATTTTCAATGTTTACTGACTTTCGCTTACTGTGGTGAATTTTAATATTATATGCAAGTGTACGCGCAACGCGGTTATTTTCTGTATGATTGATTTATTTTACAAGGTTCACTTTCAGACAGGACCAATGTTAGAAGGAGGAGCGGTAAGATTGGGTGGAGACTTAGATGATGATGATGTCCTCCTTGACCGACTTCCCGTCTCTAGAGATATTTGCCAACTGCGACATATGTGCATGTGTGTGCGCAAACGCAGTTGCACTCTCTATCTCAATCTCATAATCCGATGGGACGGCATCTCGATTGAATTCAAAGAATTCAGAAGCAGGGCCAACGGCTTTATGTGCTTAGACTTAGAGTAATATCAGTAATAATACCAGTAAGTAAAAGGGCCCTTTCTTTCTTTAGTTCTTGTAAGCAGTGAACACTCTGGCGCTCCATTTGCTCTATTTTAATTAAAAAATATTTAGTCGTGTTCAAAGCGTATACATGTTAAAAATAATAAAGTTACGTAAAGTTTTTTATCGATCCATATCCAAGAAACATATACATTATAAAGTATTGTTATTTCATTTCGAACTAAATTTAATGAGATAATAATTTAAATTGAGTAATTTAAGCATTCAGCGATCAGTGTATATAATTATAATGTCATATATTTTTACATGTTACACAACCGATTCGCTCGGGGCGAATAACCTCAAAAGTTGATAATAATTTAGAAGGCTTACTGTCACACTGTCGTGTAATCCTAGCTTTTGAAATATAAAAAAAATATATTAACATTTGTAATCGATATAAGTTGATATAACTATTGTAATATTTTAGATAAGAATTTAATGAAGTCGAAGTGTTACCAGTATTAAGGGAGATTTAGGTAGATCATTGAGATAATTAGGACATCCATACTGTTTTGATTGATTATTTATATAGAAGGATTAATGAATACGCTTATGCAATGAGAGAATAGTTTAATTATGTATCTATTTCAGTAACATTTTGGGCACGATGATAAGACTTGCTAATTGACAACCTTTCGTTATGTTTTGAAGTTGGATGGTAGTGAATGTAATAGTGTTATGTACATTTTTTGTGAAATTTCGTTCTACCGCAAAACAGCAGTACTTGGTATTGTTGTGTTCCGATGTGGTCGGTGGCGCATTGGCGATTTTTTTTCATCAGGTGGCCTAAATGCTCGTCCGCCTACCGATACCAGAAAAAAAACCATTTAAATCTAATTAATTGAAATACTTTATTGGTACAACACCAATAAAGTATTTGAATTAATTCGATTTTAAGAAGATATTGAAATCGTTTCTGACAGATCAATTTATCATTGACAGTTTTTAGCGCAAATATATAATGTGTTATACTTTTAGGACCAATGCAACTACACAAAGATTCAATACCGTATTTGAGTGATGAAGTTAAAATGATTGTTAATTTGTTTGTGCGGCTTACATACATTTATTCGCGAAGGATAAGAGTTACTAGTAATAACAAAAAATATTACCAATTAAAACAGCGCATAGTCGAAAAAAAATCGCAAACAATTGCGTTCGTATAAGTTATAAAAAAATTATGATTATTATATAAGACCGTACATAACCCGCCGGTAGGTCAAGTTCTTACAAAACTTATGTACCATACTATAATGTGAAAATATTTCACGGTCTATATATTTATATTTGTTAAACTTGATCTGAAGTGTATATTATAATAATTAATTACTAGACTTAATGTTTCATTTTCATTATTTAAAATTTCATAATGTTTTTATAAATGTGTTAGATTTTAATCAACTTACAATAGTTGTTTAACTGCTCCGATCAACAATACTACTGATCGAAGATAAGCGGGTGATTAGTTAAACTTTGTTGTCTTCTTCTTTCGAATGTCAAATCAAAAATGATAGAAAGAGCTAAATCAAGGTTTAACTGAGTAAGTCCGATATGTATTAAGCTCAAGATAAAAAGAAGGTTATATTCATATTAAACGTAGAAAAATAACATGAAATGCTATCAACCATCAATTCTATCATAATTAGTATCTTTGATTAATATACATATATTGATATATTATAATAAATTTAATTTCAATGTAATATTTTATTTATGTTTAATTTATTAAAATCTATCATTGGTTTTTAAATCTAAATTCTTACATAAAAAAGGTTTTACTCTAAATCCAATATCAATAACTTACTAACAGGCTTAAACCGGATTATATAAAAAAAATATAATGAAAACTACTAAAAAATCGGGAGATATTTTTGGGATTTTAATCAATATTTTTTTTTACGCAGTACCGGACCAGTTAATGTCATTTGTTTTATTAATATGCGTGTTTTTCGAAAGTAATTCTCACGTTACGTAACCATGTGACATAAGGTTATTTATAAAGTATTCGCGCAAGTAGTAATTTAATGCAGCCTTATATTTTGAAGGGCGGTGTTGTGTTACGGGTTTGGCACTTGTCGGGTTCGAGGTATTGAGTATTAGCAAAAAAAATCATATGAAAACAACATGCCAGTATAAATTGATAAAGACAAATGATAAATAACCTACGTTTTTAAGGTTGTCGCGCAAGATATCAGGGACGTATTTTTCAAGGTTCCATCACATTGACACATTCCATTCGATATCTTTGATTAACAATGTAGGCTTTTCTATGATGTGTGCTTTTATCGAATGTCATATTAATGACGTAATCAGTGTTTAACTAATAAGTTTATAAAGGTCTGTTTATAAAAATATGCGTAAATTCCCTGGAAATTGCCGCCGATGCTCTTGAGAAAATATGTGTGACTGTGAACGACATAGGTGACCCACATGCTATTAAATGTGCTATGACTACGAGTCATAATTGATATCCTCACTTCTTCAATTCCTTTGTATGTTATTGTACATATATTCATTTTACATTAAATATTGTTAGTATTAATTTTACCGTAGCATAAAATATAGTTGCTGAACAACTATTTCTCATGTAATCCCAATTTAGTTGCTTAATTAAAATATATATATATATATCGAAAAAGGAATGTTCTCTTTTACCCCTGTATGTTTTGTGGATTTTTTTAGATGCAACACATTTATATTGTTGGTTATGTCAACGGAATAGTTAAATATATTTATTTATATTTATATACATATACGTATAACTCGTATAAGTCTGTACGTTTGTATGACATTGAACTCCATGTTTTATTTATGTTTTATAACTACCCACGTAGTTATAAAAAATAAATAAAATTGCTATTCCAACCATACGAAGTCTGGACGGGCAGCTAGTTTTATTATATAATTTAACATATTATAGTTTTCGTGTTTCGCGAGAAGTTACTTTAGATTGTTTTTATAATATTACGATGCAAATAATACGCAATAGCCCTAAAAGGAATTCCAGTTACCTGCTTATACGTAACCCGTCATCAGCGGCAAGAAAGGTACGTAAATTGCACGCACCTGCGCGTGCACACTGATTCAGTTGTTTGTGCAATTATGAATGTAATGTTATATAATTATTTTATTGTTACGATCGTTAAATTATTATATTGTTAATTAATTTGAAGGCTACAAAATTAACAAAGATTTATTGGATAAATAAGCAAATCAATATGACAGGGGCAAAATGGTAAGATTTAATTAACTTTTAATTAGTATAAAAGCAAGGTCCCCGCTGGGCAAAGGCTTCCTCGTCTTAAAGAGCAATTCGGAGCTGGATGGTGGTTGAATACGGGTTGAATAATACACGTGTCAGAAGTCGATACATACAGGTGATATGAATTATAGTCATCAATTAAGCACATTAAAACTCAGATCGGATCGGATTTGCAACCTTAGGTTAGGTTAGGTATTGAGAATTGGTCAAAATAAAACTATCAACATTAATCCATGTAGTAAGATTTTTTTTTTAAAGAGCTTATTTAGTTGCATAATACAAATATAATGCGAATACAAGCCATATCAATATAGTTTAATCAATAAATCAAAATGTTAAAGCTGGCAAGAGGTGAAAATAATAGTCTGTAGGTAGTTTCAAATTCACGCCGTGTTTAATCTTTGTGACGTTTATACAATAGTTATTTTATCTGTGATCCATATAATAATGCAAGTTATTAATGTAGCCTACTTTATGTAATACATATATAAGTAAATACTCGAAGTGAAGTCTCTTTTTTTAATCTGAAAATTATCAATTTAATTCAATGTATAAAGCTCACCATGAAACTATAGCAAATTAATCACGGAAAGCACGTTAAGCCGTTGGTCCTGCGCCTGAACTCTTTCCGGTCGTGTCGGATTGCCGTCCCATCGGATTATGAGAGCTAAGTAAAAGAGAGTGCACCTGTGTTTGCGCACATACTTGTGCACTATAATATCTCCTGCGCAGTTGGCTAATCTCTTGAGATTGGCCGCCGTGGCCGAAATCGTTCTGGAGGACCTTATTATTATGTTACATTATTGAGCCGGATGGCGTGGTTAGATACCTGCCTTTCGCGTCGCAGGTCGTGGGTTCGATTTCCACCCAGGACAGACATTTGTGTGTATGAACATGTCTGTTTGTCCTGAGTCTGGGTGTAATTATCGATACACATTTCACGGATGAGTAATGAAATGAGTTCTCACATAATAGCAGCTACTATTATTTTATGAGATAGGTATCAACTGAATACATAACTTTGATGTACAATCAAGAAAAAAAAAACATTTTGAGAATCGATTAGAAATACAATTACGTTTAAAACAAAAGAAAATTAAGAGTAATGAGGTATTTCAATATCATCGACTGTGCCGTTGGAAAGGCGTAATAATCACATTTTCGTAATGCTTACATTCGATCTAAGAGCTCGTTGCAAAAGCATTCATCTTGTTTCTGACAGGTGTAATGAGATGATCGCATAGCGCATACACAATGCGAGTCACACGCTAAGCGCGAGTGGTACAAGTAACAATATCATTTGAAAAAAAATAATTATTTAAACTTTTTGATTTGTTTGGTAATATTAAGTGACCGATATCGGTGATGGCAACGATTCAATTCAATCAAAGCAACAGTCAACTGTACTGCGAATAAGATGTTACAAACTTTGTAATTGGGGTGTTGGAGGGGCTTAAGATCGGTGGTGCAGAAGTTTGTTGGTATTTTACTTATATATATAACAACTGCAACTGGATCGATGTGTTAGTAGAATAGGAAAACAGTTAAACGGCAACGGTTTTGCGTACAATCCTTAATCCCTTTTGGGACTGGACGTTGTGGCAGGTATCAGTCAGGATGTCCATCAATGAATACTGACAAATAGATGGGCAAATGACTTAGCAACTTTTAATTTCTTATAAAAATGAAGTGCTGTAATGCTGTAACGTTTATTAAATTTAATTAATACGAAACATGACCAAAACTGAAATCCCAAACCATTGCATATAATAAAGATTGACTTGTTGATAGTATCATAGATCTCATGGTTAGAGGCGCACTGGTGATTTAGATGGTGTAAGAGAAGCCAGCGTTTAAGAACGAAGTGGACCACTTAAGATTTGTCTGCTTAAAACTAAAACTATTCCATAAATACACTTAGCTCTAATACTATAAATAATTTTAAGCTTGGACCTCACGTCAAACTGTTTTTCTTAATACCAGATTTTTGATGGAGCAATGCCCATTAACGGAACATTAACTACTTATTTTACCCTACTGTAGTCAATATAAGTGTCAATAGCACAATGGTTTATGGGCCGCCTAGCGATGTCGACCCCTGTTCCCGCTCCTGCCCCTTAGGCTCATTATCTCCATCCATGACACAAGATTTACGCTTAATTGGAGTGAGGTAAATAGGAATAAGTATTAGGAAAAAATGGAGGCATTGCTAATATTCTTTCAAAAAAACAACAAACGATAATTTGTTTTTGGAGAGGAATGATTTACCTGTCTGTGCATGTTAGAAAAATCAAGAATCGGTTTAATCAAGAGACCTCTCTTCTGCAGGATAATTTTTGAAGCTTTTCCACCACTCTACTTCAAATTGGATTGATGGATACGCACGCCACATGTTAGATGTGCTCATTATGTTAACGTCAACCCCGAGCACAAGATGAATTATATACACAACTTATGCACATGAAAACAGTGGTCCTTGCTTAGTTTTGAACCCGAAATCTTTGGTTCACATTGATGTGTTCTTGACTCTGGATTAGCATAAAAGTTGCACATTGACATAAACTTATTACTCAAACGTGACAGCTGTCATATTTCACTGGTAAATGTTAAAGTTACACACTGCTTTTTTTATTTTTTTATTTTATAGATAGGTGGACGAGCGTATCGGCCACCTGATGGTAAGTGGTCACCAATGCCCATAGACAAAGGCATTGTAAGAAATGTTAACCGTCGCTTACATTGCCAATGCGCAACCATCCTTGGGAACTAAGATGTTATGTCCCTTGTGCCTGTAATTACACTGGCTCACTCGCCCTTCACACCGGAATACAAGAATACAAAGTACTGCTGTTTTGCGGTAGAATATCTGATGAGTGGGTGGTATCTATGCAGACGAGCTTGCACAAAGCTCTACCACCGAGTGAAAAAAAAATGAAAAAGTTTTTTATTATTTTATTATTATACAGTCTATTGCGATTGTGTAAGGATATAACGTAGTTTGTATCAAGGTCGCGGGTTCAAGTCCAATCTTTTTTTTTGCAAGTTTTAAATGTGTGTCTTCGAATTAAGTCATTAGTACATAAGTACTTTTTATGTACATACGTTTAGTTTGTGTTGTAATGTTTAAATTATGAGATTTCGTAAAATTTAATTGGACAAAGAATCAAAGAGTTCTACACATACTGCAGCAGTTCACTACGTTTTAATTTATTAGATATACTTGTATGTCTCTTAAGGTTACCGCCGCCGGTTCATCAGGATGCGCTCGTGCTGTAATTAGCTATTAATTGTTTTTTTAATTTTGGCTTTATTGTAAATAAGTAGGAACACATTTATGCACACAGACTGCCAGAGACGGTTGCAGAATTTTATATTTTTCTTTTTCAAAGCGACTAGTGCTTTTTAATTCTCTATAACAATATGCGGCTAGTTCTGTTACTTTTCTTTTTTTGATTTCGCGGTCTCACGCTCGGCTGGATATAATAAAAACCTGATATTACTTATTGCTCCAGGCAACTGCGACGCGGGCAATTATTTTATAGTTTTTATGCAATAGTGCCCAAGAAAAATGACCTATATGGTGCGAGTTCTTATTACTTACTTTGTCCTTACCGCATGGAGTCTTAACTATTTTTTTTGTATTATAATTTTACTATATAATATTTCATATCAGTTATGATTTAATATTTTACAGTATTAAGAAATAAGAGATATCCAATTATTTTATTACCAATGCTTAGATTTATGAATACTATCTTTATTTCTTCTTAAAAACTGCGTACTCGTGTAATTGTAAAATACCCATATAGACTCGCTCATATAAATAATTAATATACAATTACCAACGCGAATGAAGCGTTACGATGCGCATGCGCATTAGCATGAAAATTATGTATTTTTTTAGTTTAGTTCTTATATCTTAGAAGTTAAGGTTCAAAGTATATTCTACATTTTATATACAGTTTTTGATCGGATATAAATTATAGCCATTAAGTTCCATAAAGGTCAACGTAGGTTGTAGACCGCGCCTGCTTAATTGTACTTACGCAAAAATAAAAATAAAACAATAAAATTAATGTATGTGATTTTTTTAAATGTGATGTTGGTTCTCTAAATTTTTTTTTATTGAGTACTTAAATAATTATATAGGAATCTAAAATAGCTACTTGGAAAAATGCGATAGCAACTATGAGGAAAAACGTTTTTAATCCCAAGAAAATAGTTATACTGCGGTTAAAATCTTAGTACTGACAATAATTACAAATCTCAACAGTTGAATATAATAAAATTAATTACGATTCATGGGTCAAGAACTAAGCGAATTGCTTTAATTTATACCTAATTATAAAGCGTTTTAAACAATGGTCTTAAAATACATTTCGTTTTATTTACATTAAAATACATTGTTTTCATTTATAAATTCTGGATTCACGTAGATTGGTGACGTCACAGATTTGAGAAGAGCCACAATGTAATCTCACGTCTTATGTCCAACTTTTCAGAGAATTGTTTTTATTGTACGAGACAGGTTGAAAAGTTATTATTCATACAACAAACTAGATGTACGATACATCTAACAAAATTTGAATTATAATATATCTGTTTGTTTAATATTAATGTTTAGTACTTGTCTTCAGTTTGGTCTATATAATAACCTATCTATTGTATTCTAGAATATGATGAAAATTCTTCCAGAAGTTTCGAGAAGTATTTTGCAATTCAATGCAATAGACTTCTCGAAACATGTCGAGCATTATACGATAAATAGAGTAAATAAATCGAAATAAATAGTACATAATAAGAATTTTTTCATGTAATTTACATATTAATCGAATGAAGCTATTTTATAAATATTAATTGATTTCAAATAATTAATAAGTAAAGTACCTAAGTTAAATATTTTACCTTTACAATAATGCATTTTTGAGTCCAATAATTTTTTTTGACTGTTAATAGGTATGTGTTTATTGTAAGTAACAGCCTGTAGATGTCCCACTGCTGGGCTAAGGCCTCCTCTCCTTTTGAGCAGAAGGTTTTGGAGATAATTTCGGCACGCTACGCAAATGCGTGTTGGTGGAATTCAGTGGTGCTTGCCCGGATTTGAACTCACGATCATAGGTTAAGATTCATCGGTTATAATCACTGGGTCATCTCGGCTTTATTATTATTTATTTATTAACAATAAATACAAGTATGTCATCGTGATGTTCAAAAAGACTGATCTTAAAAACACAGGTGCGAGCGCTGTTTTCTCACGACCGAATGTGAGATAATAAGCAGAAAGATTGACGTGCTCTCCGAGGTTTTACTGGCTCGGCCTGGGATTTGATTTCAGGCCCTTAAAATCTGCCAAAAATATATTTTTAAAATCTTATATTTATACTAGCTGTGCCCCGTGACTTCACCCACATATAATAAATTATTTTATTACTATAATAACACACACACGCGCACACACGCACACACATACACACACACACACCCACTTACACGCACACGCACACACGCACACATGGCTTCTGGTAAAGAAATATTAACGATTAGAAATTATTTTTCATAAGATACCGTAGGGTTTACCGATATTATATATGGCCTATCATTTGCGCCATCACATATTATTTGTGTGTACCAAATTTCATCAAGATTGGTCAAGCCGTTCTTGAGTTATAAGAAGACATACAGACAGACAGACAGACAGACAAAAATGAAAAAAAATAGTATAATGTGAATCACTGCATCATAAAACGATTATTTATCACAAAATTAGGTGGAAAAAATATATTTACAGACAGAACCAATAGATTTATATAGTAGTATAGATATATTTGAAGCTAGTAAGACCAATGATTCGGATGCCTAACAGGGTTGTCCAACATTAGTGTAAGTATAGTTTTACACGGCTTAAAAAGTATATAAGATAATATTTTAAAACAAATAAGTACTTGCCCCGAGTGATGTCACGTAAATACATTGACGTCATTATAAACAAGTTTTTATTTAAAGTAATGGCAAAAAGAACCACAATTACAATACAACGAAGGTCGTTGAGGCTTTTAACCTCTAACTTATGTCAATTATATATACGCGTTCCTTAAAATACATATTGGATATATGTATGTACATAATTATCACTTAATATTTGTATATACATTTTTATATCTTGAATATTATATATTCTTTAGTATTTCTATAAATTAAACCTAGTTACCTACAAAAGTATTTATGTAATATATGCATGTATTCAATATGTATTGCCAGGAAGTTTCAAATGAAATACTTATTAAAACAACCAAGCAAATTTGTTAACATAAAATATTGCTACGAAAAAAATATCAGGCGTTACCTTATCAAATGATACACGATTACGAAAAGGACGTTTAAGAAAATCAAATTTATACGATGGTGTTTTTTACCTCGCCTATTTAGAATTTGATTAGTTCTTAAAAATAAGAAAGCTTAAAACATAGTGTAGCTTGAAAGTAAAGTGCTATCAAAACATAGTGCAGATAAACATATACAAATATAATCTTCTAGTATTTCAATCCGTATGTCTGCGAATAATATTATCAGAAAAACACCCTTATACTTATAAATAATAGTTTTCTAGTTTACTTACATGAAGAAATTATATATTTAAAAAAATATTTTATAGATATGGTTCCAATAATTATTGGATTCATCCTATAATTCGACTTTAAGCATATGCATTATAAAAAGATTATTCAATGTCTTATATACTTTTAATTTAGCTTATACTACAAATGTAACTTACGTGTGCATGTGCTATGCTTTTATTAATGCAATCAGCGTGTACTACGGTTCTATTATTGCAATTTTCGTGTGCTATTACTCTAGCAATCCAACCTGCGTATAAAAGAACTACTACTAATGCAAGCTGCGTGTACTCAAGAAAAAAAGTGCAATTGTCGGTCGTGCAACAGTGCATGCCAGCTTACACTTTAGCGCGTCGCGAAGCGCGTTGCTTAAGGCGGCGAGAGTGTCGCGAAGAACTTCATGATGCCTCTCGAACATGCTCATATCTATGTAATTTTTGTTTTTGTTACAGTTTTTTAAATTACTTTACTTGTAATTTCACCCAAATTACCAGGATTGACTGTTAATATTTAAAAAAATTGCAGATGTCCGTAGACAACTAATGTGTTAAAACATATCATATGAGCATAAAAAATACCCGGAACAATAATATAATACGATTTTATTCAAATATTTACATAATAGATAAAGATAAATTAATTAGAACAACATGTCCATTGACATAAACATTTTATATACATAGACTTTAAACAATGAGACAAGTCGAATATCACCTTACGCATCAGTGTAAAAGATTATTGTATTTGCATGCTAACATTTTGTAAACGTGGAATAATATTTTTTACAAACTAGAAGTATTAAATATTCTATATGTCTTCAAAAATGATAGCCCTTATTACATCATAGGATAGTTTGTTGTAAGCACGGGATACTCACAAGCAGGATGGGTGTATAGTGGCGAGACTCTGGTTCCTTCTAGTGGACCACCCGCGAGCCGTGATGAAATCGCCTCCAGAAATTCTCTCACATTGTGTAGGTCACCTCTCGTTTCTCCTGAGCTGGAACCTTCGCATTCTTCCTCCTCTGCAATTTCAAAATGTTATATAGTTGACGCCGATTTTGGCAAAAAAATCATCTTCAGCGACGAGGCGCATTTTTGGATGAATGGCTATGTCAACAAGCAAAATTGCCGTATTTGGGACGAGACCAATCCACACGAGGTTCACCAAGTGGCAATGCACCCGCAGAAAGTGACTGTTTGGTGCGGATTTTGGGCCGGAGGCGTGATTGGTCCGTATTTTTTCGAAAACGATAATGGTGTGGCCGTCACTGTCAATGGTGAGCGATACCGGTCGATGATAACCAACTTCTTTTGGCCTGAAATCGAGAATATGGATCTGGACAACATGTGGTTTCAACAGGACGGCGCTACGTGCCACACAGCACACGCTACGATGGAAGTTCTGCACGATCAAGCGCCCTTAATGGAAAACCCTATATATAACCAGTTTCCATTTACTTTTTGCCGAGATGGCTGATAGATAATAATTATTATTAGATCGTGGGTTTAAATACGCACAAGAACTACTAAGCAATCATGTACCTAATTTGTTTATAGCTGTTATCTCGTGTTTGATATTAAATGAAAAGATCGTGAAAGTTTATGTCTCAGATAAAACTCTGCCACTTGTGTATCCAACGAACCGTATTGAAACAGAATGATAAAAAGCCTATAAGCAATGGCTTATTTATGGGTTGTTATGTTCTCCTTTTCTTTTTGAATTTCGAAATATTTTAGTCGCTCACTATATTAACATTTCAGCAACATACTCACCAATTTGTTCCAGTCTGTCTGTACTAAAAGACCACGGCATAAGGCTGATGGCTCGTTGTACTTGCCGCAAAAACCACGCACCTGATTCGAATTTTATAGATCTGAAATAATAATATTTTGTTAAAAACTAGGCGAGTAAAAGGCGTCAACGAGAAATACTTTACTAAATACGCCTGGTATAAAAATAAGGCAATTTTATTTGTGCTACAATATTTGCTATTTGAATATTTTATTTCTAATAAGCAGACAAACCATTTATCTATTCTAATCACAGGAGCAGTAAAGACAAATTTACAACTTTAACATTGAATTGACCCATAGGTCGTAATTCAATGTTGATTTGTGATAAATTAATGGTTTGAATTTGAAATTGAAGCTGTTATCAAAAAGACAAATTCCTCTATATATTCCCCTATATATATATTTATATTTATTCAAGCGTTGTTTATAGTGCTTAATGTAATAGAGATATTAACAAACCACGTAAAATACTACTACTATTAATCAACAAATAAATAATAAGTAAACTGTCAAAGTTCTGTTCTTCAATTGGAATCTATACTAATATTATAAATGCCAAAGTACTCTGTCTGTTACGCATCACGGCTTGAACACTGAACCGATTACGAACCTCAAGTAAGTCTTTACTTTTTTATAACAACCTAACCTAACATGCCGGCAAAGCCGTGGGCGATTACTAGGATACCCTAGTGATAGCCCACGGCTTCACCATAGATATTACAGTGGAAGTATGAAGTAGCTTACTCGTAATTTTGACAGATGCAAGGAACCGCTCCTCCGAGCTGGTCACCGCCACATCTACCACATATGTGATGGTCGTTTGTTCTGATGCATTGCCGCTTTGTTTCTTTTCGCCCGTCGCTGTAATAAAAAATTAAGTTTAATTATAGCCTATAAAAATATATCACTGTAAGAATGCTAAATAATTATTAATCTAGTTAATGTATTTTATTAATGTGTAAAGTATCCGTCTTTAAATGTCCCACAGCTGGGCATACGGCTCCTCTCCTTTTGATTCTCCTCAAGAGAAGTTTTTGGAGTTTAATCAAATGCGTGTAAATGTGGTAGGTTTTCTCATTTCGATGTTTCCTTCACCCCTGAATACGAGATGAATTATAAACACAAAAGTGCTTGCCTGGGATTAGGCCCGCAGTCTTTGATTAAGATCACATGTCAATCTTGGCTTCCCGGCGGAAAATCAATGTATTTAAATCGATAAAAATATTATATATACATATATAGTTTTGATATGCAACTAACAATCAGGTGACTAATATTTCGCATATACTTTTGGGGCTGGTATCGGTGAAACCTTGTTACTTCAGTGTTATTGAAATTACTTCATTAATTAAATAAAAGACTAATTTATAAACATATTATATTATTATATTTCAAGAATCTAAGTGCATGGAACAAAAATTTAGTACATTTTCATATTTCTATTTCAGAGGTCTCGAACAATTATTTCCCACGGATGATGTTTAAAAATAATGAAACGAAGCAATTTACTTTTATCACAACATCTAAATTAAATTAAAGCTTAAAGAGATTGTGTGAGAAAAATAAAAACATTTTATTATTAGATACTATTCTATGAAAATATCATCATAACACATTTTATATTATTTAATAAAATAAAGATGTTTTTATTTATTTCAAACTTAAATCATTAATTAACAATATTTGTTAAAAATATTTGTTCAAAAGCGTTTTCCTTTATGAGCCTACACGAATAAACATATATTTTGATTTGATTTTATATATCAAATTAAAACATTTTTCTAAATAGCAGAAACATTGAAATATTTCTTAATTTAAATCCTGTGTTTTCGTTGATTACAGAAAATGTAAAATTAATTATATAAAGTATTCTTTGTAATTTCATTTGCGAAGAGCCCGAAGGATTGCTTTACGTAACCCGATGGTAGCTTTACGTTAAATTTAATCCTATAAAATTAAATCATTTTATAGGATTAAATTTAAACTTAAATCATTAATTAACAATATTTGTTAACAATATTTGTTCAAAAGCGTTTTCCTTTATGAGCCTACACGAATAAACATATATTTTGATTTGATTTTATATATCAAATTAAAACATTTTTCTAAATAGCAGAATCATTGAAATATTTCTTAATTTAAATCCTGTGTTTTCGTTGATTACAGAAAATGTAAAATTAATTATATAAAGTATTCTTTGTAATTTCATTTGCGAAGAGCCCGAAGGATTGCTTTACGTAACCCGATGGTAGCTTTACGTTAAATTTAATCCTATAAAATGATTTAATAGTGCTTTTATGAGCCCGCTCGAGCGATATATATTTTCATTTGTTGCCATTTTCAAGATTGAAGAATATGCTTATAACTCATAAACAGTCAAGGTATAATATAATTTTTATATTTATTATTTACATAAATCGTATAAAAGTTGGATTTAATTTTTTTTTGCAGGATATATAAATTTAATTATAACTAATTTAAATGCATATGTACATATGTAATTTGTACGAAAAACTTTAAAGATTAAATATTTGAGAATGCGAAGCGGCGTTGTAGAACTGTATTATCGGTATGAAATAAAATTGTCGATTGACTAATATTTAATAATTATTATTATATACCTAGATGTAATAAATCGATGTCACTTTCCGAGGATGTCCGTTTATTAGCTTGCTTCTTCTAAACGTAGGATTTTTATGCGGTCCTTATAAGTAAGTATTGCTACTAAGATTCTCGTCGGTTCTTTTAAATAGGAATCACAATTCGTTTCAGATAAGAGTTCGTTATTTTGTCATATAAGGAAAAGATTAAGAGCTACTCGGTGGAAGAGCTTTATGCAAGCTCGTCTGGGTAGGTACCACCCACTCATCAGATATTCTACCGCAAAACAGCAGTACTTTGTGTTGTTGTGTTTTGGTTTGAAGGGTGAGTGAGCCAGTGTAATTACAGGCACAAGGGACATAACATCTTAGTTCCCAAGGTTGGTGGCGCATTGGCGATGTAAGCGACGGTTAACATTTTTTACAATGCCAATGTCTATGGGCGTTAGTGATCACTTACCATCAAGTGGCCCATATGCTCAATATTACGCCTGGCCTACCTTTACAATAAAAAAACCTAATGATAGGTACAGAATTAACGTAGTATGTAGTAAGTTTTTTCCATTCGGAAATTAAAGACGGTTGAGTAACTAGTAGCCGAAGCGAATGTTGTGTTGGCACACGCCTTGCACAACCTGTGCGTTAAGATCAGACTCTACTATTGGAACTCTCTCGATTTATTAATATCGAGTTCACAGACGAATGCAGTAATATTGTACGAATAATTTGTTATAAAAATAGTTTTTACTATCACCTGTTGTGTTTTTTTTTTTAAAGGAATGTTAACCTGTAGTATGTATGTAGTACGCAAAATACATGGGCAAAAGAAATATTATTAAAACTATTATTTAAAACGAATAAACTTATTATATTTTTTTTTCGCCCAGAGAATCGGAATTTTAATTCAAAAGGGGAAATGCTGCTAGCATTCTTTCAACCATTCCACGCGGTCACTATTTGTACAGTAACTATTTTTAATTTTTATTAGTATTAATTAAGGGCTTTAATGTTAATAAATTTTAATTATATATATAAATAATATGCACACATGTAGTCGATCTACGTTGCTTGTATCAGTATAATGTACATTAAAAATGTACTTGATTTGCATTTAGGATATTATCAAAGTAATATTGAATTACTCGCCACTTAAACTGGGACAAAACAATACCACCACCAACAGGGCCACGCTTGTGTTATAACTTATCGATTATAAAAATAATCAATCAATCAGCGAAACTACGAAGGAACATACACAAACAAAAATTCAAATAAAGTCAAACTGATAACCTTTTTTTTTAAGGTTTAAATATTGAGGAAGACAATTTTATTATTTATTTATTGGAAAGGCATATCTACAGTGAATATATATAACACTAGTGAATTTAAAACAAGTAAGTAACATCTATCTGATAGGTATGCACAACCTCGACAAGGTAACTCACTGCCTCGTTATTTGACAAAATCTAGGTGTTATAGCTAAAATTGATTTTATATATAAACATGGAATTATAGAATTTCATTAACTAATTGATAATCATTGCCTCGAAACATTTCAGCGATGTAATAAAAACATTAACATAATATGCTTTGTAAAACAATACAAAATACGGATAGGAATAATTATTATAAGTTGCTAATAATTTTCGCTCAAGCACTCTGACAATGACACAGTTATTTCACCTCGCCCTTAGACACGTTCGTCCGTCTGTCCGTGCCAGGAATCATTATTGCTATAAAACAGATTAGAATGACATTAGTCTGCTAGCTTAATATATAGTTATCTGATTATATACTTTATTTATATATAATGTACATTTGATACACGTATATTTTGTTATTTATTTGGTGGAAAAGAGTGTGTAGTTGATATAAAGAACAAACACAACTTGGTGGTAGAGAGTAGTGCAACGTTTTTTTTATGGTATAGGTGAGCATATGGGCCACCTGATGGTACGTTGTCACCAAACCATAGACATTGGCATTGTAAGAGATGTTAACCATCGCTTACATTGCCAATGCGCCACCAACCTTGGTGGAGTGGTGAGTGAAACAGTGTAACTGTAGGCACATCGACGTAAGTTTCAAATAATTTGTAATATTTCTTACGGAGCCAATGCCTATGGGTGGTGGTGACCACATACCATAACGTGTTACATTTGCCCGACCGTCTAGCTATATTATAAATTAAAAACAGCCTTATAAATCCATTGTAAAAACTAAGATTAGGTGAAATGTAATTACTAAATATTAATATTCTATTTTATTAAATCTATTGAATTATTTAAATAATTAAAAGATAAGAATAATATCCAAGAAAAAGATATTTTAGTGTAGCAACGAATATTTTTCCTGGGAAGCATGCATTATCTTTGCGTAGTCGGAAACCTGTGTTGTGTTCTGAGTTTACTTTTTATGTTAACAATCAAATGACAGAGACGTATCCGCGTCTGTGTATCTATAATATTAGATTGAAATGTTTTGATAAATTGAAATTTACTTATGTATCTTATTATGTCACTGATCCTATCTACATTATCTATATTATTGTGACCTTTTACTTGGAGGTAGAGTGGTAGAGAACTGCAAGCTCGTCTGGGTAGGTACCACCGACCTAGCAGATATTCTACCGCAAAAAAGCAGTACTTGATATTGCTGCGTTCCGGTTTGAAAGGTAAGTGAGCCAGTGTAAATACAGGCACACGGGACATAACATCTTAGTTCCTACACTGCCCATGTCTAAGGGCGTTAGTGACCACTTACCATCAGGTGGCCCATACGCTCGTGCGCCTACCTACCCTATAAAAAAAAAAACATACATAAGACTGTAGTTAACATACTGCGACACCTTTCTGAAATATACGAAACGGTAATTAGTTCTTTTAGGTGTAGTTTTAGTTATTTGTTGAGAATAAATTATCCTCATCCCTTATCCTATATGTCATATAATAACAACCCGACTTCGAGTTCCTTGTGACTTTTAGACAAATGGTAGTGGACTTAAGCCAGTATCGTATTGCACTGTTTTAATTATTTCAGCACTATTGCAAAAGCGTTCAGTTTGTAAATACAAGTATGAAGTTAGACCTTTCATTGTAAAAAAATAAGAATAAAGAAACATTAGAAAATATTTCTATATATAAACAATTATTTTACATTTCTTAATACATAGTATAACGGTATACGGAGTCTGCAAAAGTAAAAGTCTGCTGAGCTAAGACCTCCTCTCCCATTTTGGAGGAGAAGATTTGGAGCCTATTCCTTCACGCTGTTCCATAAGAGCAGAAATGAATGTCCGAAAGTGAAAAATATAAAAAATATAACATTTGATATATATATATTTTTTCTTATTCTTTATTAATAACATTACATTAAAACCCTAAATAAATACAAATAAAAATTAAAAATAATTACTGTACAAGTCGTGACCGCGTGGAATGGTGGCAAGAATGCTAGCAGCACCCCCCCCCCTACCCCCTCTCCCTTTCCCCTTTGAATCGCAATTCCGATTCTCTGGGCGAAAAATTAACCAGCCCTCTTTAACATTTGATGAATATAAGCATCAAAATAGCAAATCACCATAAGACGGCTTCTAACATTTCATTTATGATATACGAAATGTGATCTTATAGAATAGCAATTATGAATCATATTTTTATTTCGACGTTGTTTTGTATATACACGATAAAATAATAAATGTTAATATATATATGATTACACGTGTCGGCAATTAATTTTGGCTCGTGTAACTTTAACAATGAAAAATTATATTTGTTTGTCGGATCAAAAGTTGACGCTTTTGTATATGACATATGATTTCTATGTGACAATCATATACAGTGAAATTATAAAAGCTACCTACTTCATAATAGTAGCTAGTGAATATCTTAATTAATAAATAAAATCTTTTCAAACGTTAATTGATAGTGCATTCCAATTTATTTTTTAATCATTTCTGTAGATAAATGAAGCTTAATCGGTCATCGGTTGGCAAAAAAAAAACGCATAAAATCTGAGATCAACCTGCGATAGTGTACGGGTTTTAATTTATAACTTTTTTGTTCGTATTGACACATAAATCATATTTTATTATTACCAATATATTTAATATATTTGACTTCACCTTATGCAATTTATATGATCTTGACATTGTATTACATAATGTCGTTACTCACGCCGGCGCCACACATTCGAGAAGTTCGTGGTAGTAAATTTATTGGTTAGTAAGTTGAGTGCCTTGCTGGTGTATAATTGGTTAGGTTATAAGACCCGGGGTCACGGATTCAAGCTCCGGGTTAGACAAATGAAAAGATACTGGATTATACTGTCAATTTTTATTGATCCATTGCTTCTGTGCCTTTTCTCATTTATTGGATTATGGGAGTGAGTGAAAAAATAATGTGCTTGTGTTTTGGCACACACTTGTGTAGCATATAATGCGCAGTTCACGAGTCAAAATCGGTCATGAGGTCACTAACACATTATCATCACAACTAAGTACATCGAAATCATATCGGTATTATTGACTCTCGAATCGAGTAGTATTGCCCGGATTTCTACCTTGATTAGTAATAAAAACATCTTTCATACGACTTTTGTCCGATAAAATGTATTGTATATTAAAAAAATCTGCAGATAAAAAATTTGACTTTAATGATTAGCAATTATGGAGAGTTTTGTAAGGTTTATACAAATCTTAAATATCTCGTTGTTGGAAACAGGCCAATGATGATGAAAACATCTTTACTTACGAGTATTTTTTTTTCTTTGAAACATAATTCGATACACGATGTTTGTTTTCGTTGCAGATTTAAAGCAATTTTGTAATCTTTAAAGTATTATTTTCAAATTACAGTCCACTATTTACTTAAACGTTATTCAAAACTAGCAACCGTATGGAAACTTCTATGGTTGTTCCTCTTATTATTTTATCACGTTTTTATTAAATCGTTTTGATCAGTCTGTGAAGGTGGAATTTTGTAATTGATTTTATTGTTTCCTGATGAGTTGAAGAGTTGAAATTTTGAATATGGCTCAAGATTGAATGACAATACAAGAAAAAATTTAATATACTTAAAACATATGAATAATTATTTGTAATTTGTATCGTAATGCTTGTTCTAACAATCTCCTAACAGTACAAGTGGACTACGACGGACGTAGTCTTGAGATTTTAAATCAAATGAAGCCTCAAAAGTCTAATCTAACGTTATAGTGTGACGTGGCTTTGATTAGAAAATATATCACTCCCTGGCTAGGCGTGTTCTTAATAAAAATAATTAAAAAAAAATGGAAATAAGAGTATAAAAAATATAATATGTGTTCGAAGTTTGAAATTCATGCAAGCATACGAGCAATTATGGTCGAATAACGACCATCGGGACTTTACACAGAAGTGGACCATTAGCATTGCTTTTAATTATCATGTTTCGTTTTTGTTTTCATATTGGCATAAATTGTATTATTTATGTATGATAATGTTATATAAATTAATTAAAATCCCGGCAAGCTTAAAAGGTTATAAAGCTAATTTAAGCTCAAGATTCATAAAACCTCTACATTTTTCGCAACAATTTGCAACTTAGATAAGTATTATTACTGTGATGCAAGAAGATACATTAGTTCGCTGATTGGTACAAACAAAGCGATTGCTAGGAAGTATTAATGTGTTAACACTAATAGAATAAAAACTGATTTAATAATTAAATGCAACGCTCATGGGGTATTTACGTAAGACTAAAGTTTTTCAATAAACAAATGTAACATTATATATTATCTACAATTATTATTGTACGAAATAAAAATATAATTTTTGTTTAAGCCAAAAATAAATTAGAAAAGTTGCTCGCTCGCTCGATATTAGCATATGGTTGATAATATGGTACCTTAATGGTATTTCTGTTCATAACTGACTTTTCTAGCAAATTACTTTCCTTATGTAGGTTTGAGCTTGCCCAACAGCTTGCCCAATAGCAATGCGGCTTAAGCCGGGATTGGGACAGTAGCACGGAGCACCACCGCAAGGTCGACGAGAACTTTTTCCACATAGACACTTGTTTATTGACAAATGTATGCTTTATGAAATTTAGAATAAAAATGAACAAGCGACTTTCAAGTCGCGGTTCTTTTTGAATGTTTTATATTATGATACGGTGTACAGTGAACTTACACCTTCATATTGTGTCTATTTGAGGCTACAGTTTCCATAGACCTGGGTGCGGACCCAGGAAAGGGCTAAAAAAAAAATCTGTCAATAAATCATCAGTTTGAATGATGGTATTTTCAAATCTCCCGTGCCTGTCAAAATCTACTCTATTTCAATTCGTTTTTAAACGCATATGAAATGTTAAACAAATTGAAGATATGAGGCTTATATAAATACTGGGCTTCTTGCCGGACCTTCTCGGTGTAATCGACATTTGAAATTGACATTATGATCAATATTTAATTTTTCAAACTGGAACTGCCATTGTGCCTTGTACTGGCCTTAACAGTGAACCGAGTAGTACTGAGACTTAAGACGGACAACTTTCTGTTGTTGGGCGTCGATATGTGGACCCAAGATAACACACAGCTTAGACGTCGACGCCTGGAGAGAGAACATCGAGGTAACTATTTGAACCAAAAAATCTTTAAAATAATAAGATTTCCAAATGATCAATATTCTGTTAAATATTTTAAATTCGAATGTTAAATGTTTATTGAAAATTAAAAAGTATAAAGATAGAATATTTGTAATTATCTCAAGGTTATGTTAAAATTGAGAAAATCTTTTTATATCGAATTAAATAAATCACTATATTTTTTATGTACATAAATGCAAAGTACGTTTTTATCTTAAAATTATATCCGGCACATTCTGACCGTGAATATTTAATCTGTTATACAGAGATATTTGAAATATACTCAATGACAAATTTATACAAAAAAATTACTTAGTATATTAACATAAATAGAAAAATAAAGTTTTACTATAGTTTTGACCGAAGATTTAACTAAAAATGATGATGAAAATGTTGTTAACACTAAATTATACCTGTTTTAAAAAGTGATTGAACCTAATAATTTTAAAATTACCGTAACCATTAAAGCGTCAACTAAGAGATCATTGATATATTTATTGTTTTATCGTTGTTATAAAAAAAATATGTTTTATCGTTGTTATAAAAAAAAATGGTATGAATGATGCCCTAATAAAGTCCATGTTTCTTCCAATTTAAATTGGATGAAACTATTGTTTTGTTAATAATATACAATAGAACGCCAACCGGATTTATTAATAAAATGGGCGAAATGAGTTGTTCACATACGTAATCGAAGTTGCATTAATTACAATCAATTTGAAAAAACAATTTCCACGTTTTTGCATCGTCTCGATCTTATTTACGATACGATATAATATTTTGATTCATAATTATTTTCATTGTAAATTATTCATTATATATTTCATTTATTCGTCCGTTTTTATATCTACAAAAACTCTTTATTTTAATCTGTTGATTAGATTACTTTATTTTCGAAATATATAGTGATTGTGTATTTAGATTGGTTACAGCGAAGACTTTACTTAATGACGACTGATCTCCTGAGGATATCCACGAAAACGGCATATATTTCGATTATATAAAAGAACTAGCTACCCGTCCCAGCTTCGCACTGGTAGAATAAGAGTCATCTCTAATAATCATCGTCACATATCAGCCAATTAATACAAAACTCTAAACTATAATTAAATACGTAAACCATCCTTAAGAATCATTTCGTCCATCGGCATAAGCCTTAAACCGTAAGTAACTCCATTCGGTTGCTTTTCAGTTTATCGAGTTAGATAGACAGACGCGGCAGGGACTTTGTATTATAATATGTAGTGACTAAGCAATTTTTAAGGAATAAATTGTACTATTTTATCCCCAAAGCGATAGCTTATTTTATCGGTAAGATCGTCCAAAGGGCCTTTTTTTTCTAATTGATTGTAGCTGTTGGCCCATATAGTCCCGACAGCATCACCTTATGAGACTTAAAATACTCAGCCGGAGTCCAAGGGATCAAGATCGAATCTGCATTACATCAAATAATTATCGAAACTTTTGAACTAATTTGGTTAATTTACCTAAACGATACTAAACACAATTTTGAATAGGATTCTGGAATATTTATATGTTTAGATTGTAGATTGCAGAGTATATTATATTTTATAATTTCCGCCTTTATACCTATTTTTATTTTTTTATTTATTATTACTTTCATCTTTATTTTCATTGTTAGCCGCAACAGGGTCACCTCTGAGAATGTTACTCGTCATACACCGACTCATAAAGATTGATTTGTGTACTCGTACATAATTATTTGGATAATGAAAATGTTACAAGCAATTCTGAATAGGATATTGAAAAGGAATTATTGTTAAACATCGGTTAACAATGGATAAACTATAGTTAAGACGTTAGAGGAACAAATGACAAGGTCGTTCTTTAGTTCCTGCTGTAACCCGGAAGATTTGTATGCGCTGATGCTTTTATAAGAAACGTTAATTAGCTTAGACACTTCTCTATTAGAGATAAATGGTTTAGTTATAAATGTTCTAAATTATATGTTTTGATTCCTCTCTTCCTGTCATTATTAATTTGACATATGAAAGAAGAAGACATAACTATGTTTAACAAAACGCTTCCTAAACAACACAACTTTAACCTATGAGGTTAAAGCCGTTATTGATTAAATCGTAGTCATATTTTCAATAACAATATTGATGACTTAATACTGTGATAGACACATCGAAACCGACAATTTCTGGTTGTTGCTAGAATTTTCTGAATTGAAGGACATACTATGAAAAAAATCTTGTGTTTTTTTGTCATGTCATATTCATATAATAGTAAGCATAATTAATAGCTACTTAATTGCAAAAAATTATTAAAAATAAAATTTTCATACAATAAAAGAAACGCTTATTGGAAATATATATATTAATATTAAAATGCGAAAGTTACTCTGTCCGTCTGTTACGCTTTCACAGCTAAACAACTTAACCGATTTTGAAACTAGGTTTGAACTCACGAATAGCTCGAATAAGCAATTTTTATAGCCAATACTTGCACTACTTAACATGCAGGTGAAGCCGAAGTAAATAAGGTATAAAGTTTATGTGAGCTGACTTGCAAATGAGCGTCCGACAATATCTTTAATACAATTATCACTTACGAGTGTTCGACACCTCGCTGAATTATTGACGATTTTTCAAACTCATATATTAATTTGCCAGTCATGCACATTTTTTTTCAACCCTTATTTCCGAATATTTTTACTACACAAAAAAGAAAAACAGTTCACAAACAGAGAATAAAAAGATACTGCAGTTTTTTCATTGCCTATATATACATAGATAAAATTAATATAAATGTAATAATAATTAACAACAATACATTATATCGCAAATGATGATTAAATAATACGACAAGGGATTTGGTTTACGAAACAAATGTCAAATAAAACAACCAATATGAACTAATATTTTAATTTTCAATAAGAGTTATGTATCTAATTAGTTTGGTGCATCAACAATGCCTAACTTAAAGTTTAAGAAATAAAAAATAATGTACGTAATAGAATCATCACCAGTGTTTTTGTATGTCAAATATTTGGTAATGTATAGTAATTAGTTACCAATATACAATATAAAGTACTCTAGAATGTGTAACCAATTCAACCACATAAGTAAAAATAGACGTAAGCGTTGTGTTATGGACGTTTACAGTACAAGTAGTTTTGTACAAAAGTATTGCGTGTAGACAAAATGTATTTATTGTTTTTTTTTTTAAACCAATTGATTCTGCCCTTATTGTAAATACTAAAAAATGATCACAACTATTTCCGATGTTAATTTAAAGATATTTGGTATTTATTTTAACTATTTAAAGACTTAATAAAGAAGATGCATTCCCTTAAAACAAATTTATTTTACCCGTACATATAATTATCCTTATATTTAAACAGTCGATATATCACATCACTATTATAACACTGTCATTGTTATCACTCATCATCCATGTCGAACCACATCGATGTAACACTAGTCGATTGCTCCCTGGACTGTTCCTCGGTTATAATCTTCAAGACAACAACCTCCATCATACAAAGCGCGAAAAATACGACAAAAATTGCAAAATTCGACCCCTGGTGGTGGAATTGAAAAGAGGTCGGTGTAGGTCCCGGGGGCGGCCATGCCGCGACACTAAACGTGACTATACTCGATATGGAAAGCGCCATTATCGATTTTTATATCGATATAAATAACATCCTTATTTCGTGGCGTTCCCTTTATCACATTATTTTATTCGATATTTAAAACTCGATTATTATAATAGTTTCCGTGTTTCGGACAATTCTTAATTGTAATTCGTTCGTTCTTGTTCACGTACGTGCGGATGTTCAGCGTGTCGCTAGAGCAATGCTTTACGTTCGCGACTAGCGCGCAATGCGCAGCGGTGCAGGTCCGGCGCTGTTGTAACGCACTCTTATGAAATATGAATCGTTTTAGTTAGATCCACCGTTGAGAAACGTTGAAATACGGGTGAATGCAACTGTTTTGCGGTCAAGGCTGAGCGTGAGTAGTGGGCGACGACCTTTGTGCGGTTTACGATATAATTTTTAACCCTTAACTCACGTCGATCTTCAGAGTTAATTGTAATATATGACTTATTGGTCTCTTACGTAGCAATATATAAAACACAATTAAATAGAATATTTAATATAGACATAAAACCGTTTATAGCATGACTTATAATTTATAGCTTAAGTACAAGGTATGTAAATGAAATTGCTATTCAAAGTACCTTTGCTGTTATTGCTTTAGTAATGACTTAATATAAGAAAATCATTTCCTTGGCAGCAAATTAAAATTTTTGGTACCTACATATTTTGTTTTAAAATACAGTTGCAAGTTTTACCCATACAAACTAAGAAAGCTTATAAAAAATTTTGTTATCTTAATTATATTCCAAAAAGTATTTTAAATCATACTGACATCATAACTGTGAGATTTATTATTAAAATCTTTCTATTAGTAAATCCTCGCTAGACGGCGAAGGAAAATACTGATAGAAATCCTGCATCGGATGAAATGTTTCAAACCTCCTCAACTGATAAAGGAGGAGGAAGAACTATAGCCCAGAAGACGAATCAATGACGAATTTACATATTTCTAAAGCTATAATATATATTTTCGGCCCCTGTGGGTTCCATCCAACACTATTCACTTACTGTAGGTAAACAAACGGTCTCTCTCTTTTTTTTTAAATCGATAATCATGCTTGACTAATGTACCTAACTTGTAAATCCTCAGTAATTCACTTCGCCTCCGGTTTCGTCTGATTTCCGTTAGAAAAACTGTACAATGATCAATTCAATTATCGAATCATTCAAGATTTTTTACGGCGAGACAATGTTTAAACGCATTCGATATGGACCAGTAGCTTTACAAATTTAATGTTCGGCTCCTATTTTTTTATTTAAAACATCGATTTTGATAACAAACGTTTAAAATACAGTTTCCGTAGTCGGTAACGGAAATTTTAAAAATATTAACAAGGCTCTATGGATTAAATTAATTGAGACATATTGAATTATTGACAGCTAAACAGCGGCTATGACGGAACGAAGGGGGGTGACTAATTGCCATACTTATAGGCCAGATTCTGGTTCCAATTCCTACCAGAGGAATTTTCCTACTTCCTGAGTGGTACCTAAACAGAAGAGTTTTCACAAACTTCCTACTATTATAAAACCGAAAGTTTGTGAGGAAGGACAAACTCTTTGTTACTCTTTCGCAAAAAACGACTGAAGGGATTTGGATGAAATTTAATTTAGCTTATATCCTGACTTAACACAGACTGCTTAGCACATACCCCTTCCGTCACCCTTCATATGCATAGCCGCAGGCGGAAGCTAGTATAGCATATGTTCTTCAAATTTACTTATATTTCTTTCCTACACCTTCCCTTGCTTAGTATATACTTTATAAAACATATTTAGACATATATTTATATGATTCAGAATTCTTTTAAGAACAATTATGTTAGACTATAATAATTATTTTTATATTTTTGTTAAATACAATTATATTTTATTTTATGTTTACATGACAATGATAAATAAATATCCTGTCAAATTGGCGGGCGTTAGTAGCTACGACGCTTTACTCGGTGATAGAGCTTTGTGCAAGCTCGTCTGGGTAGGTACCACGCACTCATAAGATATTCTACCGCAAAACAGCAATACTTTGTATTGTTGTGTTCCGGTTTGAAGGGTAAGTGAGCCAGTGTAATTACAGGCACAAGGGACATAACATCCTAGTTCTTAAGGTTGGTGGCGCATTGGAGATGTATGGTATGGTTAACATTTTTTACAACGCCATTGTCTATGGGCGTTGGTGACCACTTACCGTCAGGTGGCCAATATGCCCTTCCACCTACTCATACAATAAAAAAAACACAGTTTAATGCTATTGTAGTTACTATCGTATTATATTGTTTATGATATCTATTAATTGTTCAAAAATAAAAATAAATTTTATTTTCACACAGCGAAATCTAGTTATTTAAATGCCTCGAATTTGTTTTAGTGTGTCTCAAAAGATTCTGCCAATGTCACATCTAAATTAGAAGACATACATGCAGTATATTTAGTTGAATTGGTCAAGGTTTAACAAATGTTGAAATTTCTCAAAGTAGATTGATAAGTTGATCAACTTTGACGCATCATTAATCCAAATGTACATAATTATGTCTATGTATATCGTTGACGTAAATGACGTTTAAATTAAGAACTATGAAAATTCCAAAAATTATTGTTTTATTCAACTTCAAAAATACTTTTGTGATCTGTCAATATCATTTATTGCCTAATATAAATAGATTTCATGTACACATTGTTTTCGAAACTAACAATGAAACGAAATGTGGTTGGATACTCTTTGCATTGAGAGTACTTACCTTTTTTGTAAACTCATTGTATGTTAATAAACGTCATTTTTAACGTCTAAAGTACATAATATTATTTAAATAAATCGCAATTACTTTGTTATTATTGTTTTTGACGTGGTAATCTTGACTGAAACAGCGCCAGCAAGCGATAAAAAAAGAAAATAAAAAACGTAATTAAAATTAATTCAAATTATGTTCATTAACGTGGCATACAAGGACGCACCGGAGCTGTCGACTGAGAGGCGAAGTTCTTCCGAAATAGATCTCTCAGTTGAGAAATTATTGTTAGTCAATCCGAACTGTCCGGTTCGAATTATGCTTGAGTATATACGAAAGAAGTGTCGGCTTGGTGTTTTCACACAGTTCGACTTGTGTGATGAAAATGGTATTTTAAAAGGCCTATTTAGCATGCCCACTTATGTGTACGCAACAGATCAGTTTGAACACAAGAAAACGTACTACGTTATTGTAATTAAGCAGGTAATTGTGTAATATATTTTTATGAAAAAATCTTTGTATCTTTTTTAAAATTTATTTTTTATTTTATCTAATAGAAAGTTTATGTTACATTGTGTAGGGTATAAGGTTACTAGTTAGTATATATGTATATCGGAGCGAGACAATATTAAATAATGAAAATTAGTTAATTTTGAGGGTTATAATTAATTTTGTTAATTTTTATCGTTGGTAAATTATTCTGTTCAGTTTATTAGAGCGGTTAACACCGAATGGAGATGTGTCTGTCACGGCGGGCGTCATGTCAATGATGGACTTGTTGACAGCGTTGGTACGCGGTGATCATTCGCAAACCCATTGGCTCTAAATCGCTAATTGTTAGAGTAATCCCTAATTGTACAAGTAATAAGTGTTTGCATAATTAAAATTGTAACTTAAGACAACATTGTTGTCCACTTATTTTAACGTTTCCTGAAGCATAACGCCCACCATGGATTCCCGTACTAACGAATTCACAAATCAGCTATTAGATTCAAGCCCGACCTTCCCGACGTCCCGTTATGTATATAACCATCCATATGCTTAAAACATTTTCCTGAAATACACACACTATTTGTCGACACATTTATTTCTTTGCCAGTACAAGATTGTGATGACGAAAGTGAAACCGATTCCAAAATATGTGTTTGTTCATAAATAACCGGCTAGCTCTGATTTGAACTGGTATTGTCAGTCGGTGACATTTAACACGAAGTATACCTGTCTGGCAGTGATGCAAAATATACCGATTTATCGGTAGAACTTCCCAGTCCGAGCTGTTGAGATTCACACTGTAAAGGGAAGTTTTCTTTCATCGTTTGGAGATGATTTATAAATATAGATTTAAAAGTGCATATGTGCGTAATGCGCATACATCAAGTATGTTTTGATGGTATGTCTGTGTTGTCCTGTTGGTTCTCTAATTTGAATAAAAGATAAAACTTGTTTATTTATCATAACAATATTAAATAGTGTAACAGGACTAAGTTATGATAAACATAGATTACTTTAAATATTATATTCTAGCAATAAATCTGAATCAAAATTTATCATCGGTTCTAAATATAAATTATTATTATAAATTATAAAGACAAATTATTATTTGTATAGAGGTAAGTAAGGTAGGTAAGTAAGATTCCCACCTTCTGGGCTGAGGACTCCTCTCTTTTTGGAGATAGGGATTGGGCGTTATTTCACCGTTGCTCCAAAGAATTATTATTTGATAAATGGAGGGTTCCTTACGATGTTTTGTTTCACATGAAAGATCATTGCTGCTTGCCTGGGTTTGAACAATCTTCGATAAGAATTCACGTGTTCTATCGTCTCGCCCATCTCTGATAAATCATACTTATTTATAAACAATAAACATCATAATTTATTTCTTATTACTTAATCATTGTATAACAGGTACATAATTACAAAATATCTTCCTCTTTCTTATGTCAAATTACTGATGACAGAAAGAGAGAAACAATATGATGGCTGATGATGAGAAGCATATAACGCAAATTTATAAATATTGAAAGATTAGTATGGATAGCACCAGCTGTAATACTTTCAAATACACTCGGCGTCAAAAAATCGCACCTTTTGAAATTTTGATTTCAAGCGAATAATACTCTTAACTTATTTATTGTACCCTACCAAACTTAATATCATTTGAAAGCACAATTAATACACTTTAAAAACGCGTATCGTTCTTTTCTGTAAAAACAATAATCACGAAACGTCAAACGTCAAACGTCGAAACGAAAATCATTAGAGGACTCACTACTTGTGCCACCTTGGACACGAATAAAAGGGGGGGTAAAAATTAATTATGGGTCATTAGCTATCCAGACATCACAGAAGTCACACCTGACCAGCTCCAGTAAGAAAAACACTCTGAAAAATGGATACCACGGCAGAAGAAGAAGCTCAAGTGGTAGCACTACTGCAATCAGGACTACGCCAAGTTGATATTGCTCGACAACTCAACATAAGCCGTTTCCGGGTGAAACGAGTATCCCAGTGGTTCCAGGAGACTGGAGGCTACATCAGGAAGCATGGATCCGGAAGACGACGTTGCACTTCCGACAGAGACGACCGCTATATTGTGTCGACGTCTTTGCGTAACCGATTCTCCAACGCTGTTGAGCTGCAACAGCAGCTCCGAACAGCTCGGAGGACGTCGGTGAGCGTCTCCACAATAAGAAGAAGGCTGCGAGAGAAGAAAATCCAGGCCCGTGGGGCTGCTACTGGCCCGAAATTGACAGCAGAGCATAGCCGAGTCAGACTTCAGTTTGCCCGAGACCACGTGGATTGGACGTTCGACCAATGGAAGTCTGTCCTCTTCTCCGACGAGACTAGGGTATACCTTTTCTGCAATGATAGGCGTAGAAGAGTGTACAGGAGGCAGGGGGAACGGTACTCACAGGCCTGCTTTGAAGAAACCGTCAGCTACAGAGGAGGATCCTGCATGTTCTGGGGCGGAATTTCAATCCAAGGAAAAACCGACCTTGTGTGCGTCTCCTGCACTGGAGGTGCACGTGGCCAGGGGTCCCTGACTGCTCATCGGTACATCACAGAGATCCTGGAGGACCATGTGGTCCCGTATGCTGGTTTTGTCGGACCTGAATTCACATTCATGCACGACAACGCCCGCTCCCATACGGCAATCATTGTTCGGGACTACCTGAATCAGGTTGGGATCCCCGTGATGCAGTGGCCAGCGAGAAGTCCTGACCTGAATCCCATAGAGCACCTTTGGGATGATCTGAAACGCCGGGTGCGGTCTCGTGATACTGCCCGTGCCACCCTTGAACAGCTTCGGGAAACCGTCGTCGAGGAGTGGAGTGACATTCCTCAAGAACGCATCGTGACGTTGGTGAGGTCAATGAAGGATCGCATGGAGGCTGTAATTAGGGCTAAGGGAGGTAACACTAGGTTCTAAGTTTAGTTTTAAGAATTTGTTTTACTGTATTTTTTAATTTTGTTATGTTTTTAGATTAATTAAATTAAGTAATTTTGGCGTGTTTTTTCTTTTTTCATGAAAAATGTTTTTTATATGCTTAGTAATCACTATCACAGTTTTATTATTTAAAGGATTCAATAACCTTTAAAATGAGGCCCCACACTTATACCTTACCATAGATGAAATAGGGTTTATAGTTGCTTGATGTCAAAATACCAAAAGGTGCGATTTTTTTGACGCTGAGTTTATTTGCTTCGAACATGTGGAATGGCAATTATAACAACAATAGATACATGTTAGTAAATATTGCGAGTAGAACTCGCAATATTTTACTCAAAATATTGCGAGGTCCACTGGCTGAATATTATCGAGCAAATAGTGCATAACTGATAAGCCCGATATATATATAGCCCGATATATACTTGGTGGTAGAGCTTTGTGCACTTGGTGGTAGAGCTTTGTGCAAGCTCGTCTGGGTAGGTACCACCCACTCATCAGATATTCTACCGCAAAACAGCAGTACTTGGTACTGTTGTGTTCCGGTTTGAAGGGTGAGTGAGCCAGTGTAATTACAGGCACAAGGGACATAACATCTTAGTTCCCAAGGTTGATGGCGCATTGGCAATGTAAGCGGTCGTTAACATTTCTTACGCTGCCAATGTCTATGGGCGTTGGTGACGACTTACCATCAGGTGGCCCATATGCTCGTCCGCCAACATATGCTATAAAAAAAAAAAAAAAAAATATCTAGGTCGATATAAATCATTATTTAACTTGACCGATAACTTTAAATACATATATTAAATCAAATTACTGTACCCATCAATATCTTATCTTATGAGATAGCGATTCTGACTTCGCTTACGACTATTGAGTATTATATACTACGACTAGGTGTCCTTATTTCACTGCTACTTAAGTTGTCGCAATAAATGGCCTATCGTATACAAAAAGTTTATTAGAAATCGAACCAGCGAGCCAACCACATCCTCAGATAAGGGCGTTGAAAAAAATGGACAAACTTTTCAGCTTTATATAATACAATAGCAGTAGTAGTAGAAGAGATGCATAGATTAAATAACACGGAATAAAATGGTCATAAATAGTAATGTGACGGTGATGTGAATTCCTAATTTTAATATTACTGCCTATGAACATGATATCATAAATAGCCCGCTACTCTTTTATTTCTACCTTGGTATTTTCATTGTTCCTAGTTATTTTTGTTTGTACCTAGTCATTTAAATAACAATAGGTCATTCACCCCTGTACCTGTATTCGTAGAATAACTCATGAGCGGACGGCATTTAATCAGACAGCAGTGTTGCAAAACTGACATTTAAGAAATCGGAAATTTATATTCTGTACAGTATATTTACTTTTTGGTATGTAACAATCTAATCATGGACTCTGCTACATTCCAATGACAATTATATTCAATCCTTAATAACTATGTAATACGGCTTAGATTTTCTTGTTTAATAAGAGGCTAATATAAAATGCCTCAGGGAATTACCATTTATGTACAGTTTAATTTCGGTTCAAACAGTGTTTCAAACCTCAAAACTCGTATAATTTAAGATTAATGTGTTAAAATGCAGTAAATCGATCCCTTCTCTTATACGTTTCTCATAATATTTACTTATTTTTTTCAACAGGATATTGACAAAAGATTATCCGTGCTGCCTCAAATTAATCATGAAAACAAAATCTATTTGGATCTGAAAACGAAATTACAGAAATATCTAGCTGTGGGTGATATCACCCCTGTGCCCTCGCCACCCGTGGGACTCAATCCACCTTCGGTTAGCCCACCAATAAACAAATCACCCGCAGTGAAACAGAGTGGAAAGAAAAAATGAAACATTATGCACAAGCTATATATTATTTGTTTTCCATTGTCAAAAAGTCAAGCAAATCAGTGAAGCTTTTGATAGAAAACCAAAGTGAATTCTTAAGAAAAAAAAAATATAATCTAAAGTTAAAGATTAAAATTTACAGTAAGATCTCGATTTAAATGTTTATTTGACACGCGTTTAAAAGTTTTATCCAATTTGTTTTTAAAATGCTAATATTGTTTCAATAATAGCAATGTATGTGATACGAGCTATTGCTCTCGATATTGTCGCAGGCCCGTCTTTACAGGTCACCTCGCCTTTTGTATTAACGCACATATAAAATACATATTCCATGATACCTAGGTTAGGTGGTTATTATTATATGCTGAAACAAAATAAATAAAGTAGGTACACAATATGTTAATTTTTTAAAATTAATTTATATTAAATACGATAAAATTGCCTAAGAAGTTGATATTAAAGGATTTTTTGCATTTTTATTGTTGTTTACTATTTAAGGTACATGTGTCTTGATTTTTCCTTGAATAATATTTAACTTGTTATTATTCTTAGTAATACAAGCGCAAACTTCTTGCTAAATATAGTAAAAATAATTCTAGTTGCATTTACCTAGACTTCATAGACGTCTAGGTCTTTAAACGTGATGGGCATACAAAAAAGGTTAGGTCATAAATATTAAACCACAGGACGCAACGCACGTGTCCCGGAAAGCGGATGTCCTGTGGACTGGGTACAAACGTTGCCCATTGTCACGCGTTTAGTGATTATTGTTACCAGTGGATTAAATTATAACACACCTTTTTGAGCAAATGATGGCTTTGAGACGTACGTTCTTGGCTTAAAGTAAATAAAAAGGTTTTATTAGTATGGACAGGCAAATGTGCCATTTGATATTATTATGACGAGCCGGTTTGCGTGGTTGGTAAGATACTGGCCTTTCACGCCGCATGTCGTCGGTTCGATTACCACCCAGGACAGACGTTTGTGTGCATGAACATGTCTGTTTGTCCTGATTCTGGGTGTGATTATCTATATAAGTATGTATTTACAAAAGCAAAGTAGTATATGTAAGTATATCAGTTGTCTGGTTTCCACAGTACAAGCTCTGCTTAGTTAGGGATCAGATGGCCTTGTGTAATAATATGCCCGGATATTATTATTATTATATTATATTTATTATTAAGTATTTTTTTATTATTTTGTAGTGGTTATATTCATTAGCGGATTTTTCAGCTAGTTCTTTTAGCTTAGTTTTTCAGTAGATTTTAGGCGTTTTTACATCTCAGGAACTTACCTTGTTGGCAGTAACGCTTTATTGTAAGCGTCTAGTTAGATAGCATCCACTCGTGCAACTTTCAGATGTCACGTAGAAATAAATATTGGAACAACATTCTGACTTCCTTGCATTTTCTTTGTTTGCAATTGAAATCATTTTATGAAATTTAGAAATAAGAATACCAAAAATAAGTTTTGATGGTGCGTGATATTAAACAATCTATCTGGTCATATTTATCAAAATCAAAATATTTTTTTATTCAAATAACTCAATTTAAGTACTTGTAACTTATGAATCGTCCAGCGCTATCACCGGTTAGGAATGTCGATTCTACCTAGATAAACCGGCAAGAAACTGAGGAGTTACTCTTTTTTTACAAAATACAAATTTGTATCAATTACATACACTTAGATCCTGCTTATCTTTTAGTAACACACAAGTTGCTATGTATGTGTCTGCGCTTATTAAATATTTTCGATAACATTAAGTCAAGCTAAGGAAATAATTCTATACCTTCTCAATGGAGGAGGCCTTGATGAGTGTGTGATGAGTTGTGGGTCATTTAGAGTTTGGTATTGTTTTACAGTAAGTCATTGGATCTTTCTTTCAAAAAATAAGATGCAATATCTTATTCAACATACATGTATACATATATATAAGCGTATATGTATATAAAGTAAGTAAAAAAGTAAAGTAACAGCCTGTGAATGTCCCACTGCTGGGCTAAGGCCTCTTCTCCTCTTTTGAGAAGAAGGTTTTGGAGCTTATTCCACCACGCTGCTCCAATGCGGATTGGTGGAATACACATGTGACAGAATTTCAGTGAAATTTGACACATGCAGGTTTCCTCACGATGTTTTCCTTCAACGTCAACTACGAGATGAATTATAATCACATATTAAGCACATGAAATTCAGTGGTGCTTGCCCGGGTTTGAACCCACGATCATCGGTTAAGTTTCACGCATTCTTACCACTGGGCCATCTCGGCTTTTTATGTATATATTATATATATATTATGTAAATATAGATATTAGATAAATCCATCTTATATTGTAACTCAAACTAAAGTTTATTCAAAATAATTAAAATTAACGGCAATCCGTCGATGACGTCAAACCAATATATATGGCTGCCCGTTTGACGTTCCGCCAGGGTGATAATATAACAAGAAGTCTGCTATCACTCTCGTCTCGTCTCAAATTCCGTAGTCAAAAACCAGCACCACATTCTCGCCGACATATATATGTATGCCGTGATACCATATGTATACATACGTATGACGTAAGCATGATTTATATCATTTTCATATAGTACATATTATATAAAAATTAAGTTTTGTTTAAATTGTATGAATAAAAGTTTTCTAATAACTATAATTTTATCAAGAGACGACATGCCGTAGAAAATTGAAAACGGGATTGTGTAATGGCATTAAAAAGAAAAAGACAGCTTTTGGTGCGCAGTTGCTGTTACAACGGAACAATGCGATTGACTTTTACTTGGGCGCTGACTGCAAATTCTACATCATAATTACAATGCACTGATGCCCATGGTAGAATTTACGTACAACGTGTCTACTCACAATCGTGTTCAAATTAAAAGCGATAATTTTTTTTAAAATAAATAATATCTCAGCGAAGTCACGGAAATGGCTGAATGTTGTTTTTTATTATTTCTATAATAAGCTAGTATTCCGTGCATGTGATGCTTTTTTAATTTTTCTTTAGGAACGCTTACAACGCTAAGCAATGTTTGTTTTAATTATTTTATTTATTATTGCGAGATATAAAACTCATCAAGATGAATCAATAGGTGATTTTGCGGATCGGATCAATTTGTGTTTTAAGCTTAACCCGTAGAAGAAGACATTGGGATTTATTTTGTCAAAATGTAACTATTGCCTCGAGTTTACAAGTGGACAGTGTTTACTCTCTCGTGCCTCAGAATGCTCATAAAGACTTTGGTCCTGCACCATCCCTTTATATTGAGAAGATCCTATCGAAAGGAACGTACAATAGTCAGTAGTCTTTTTTTATGGCTTTAATTCTGTAACGTAAGATTCATCTCAATCCCAGCGGTGGGCAATTGGACCACATTTATATCAACGAACTTGCAATCGAGCAGCGAATTCGAATAAAACCTTTTTACAAGAAAAACTACCTTTACAAAACAGCGGCTCGTTTTAGGGTTAGTGTTCTATGTATGGGTAAGTACGTATTAACTAATGCAAAACTATGTGAAACTATTGTTTTGTTGCGTTACGCCGACGATAACAGTTTTGACAACGGCGCAGCGGACCGTAACCGACCGCCAAAAGTCGACCACGATGACAATTCATCTGGTATAATGAAAGTTGAACCATGTACACACAGCATTAATATTTATTATAGTGGTCGCAATCATTATTAATACTCCGCAGTTGATTATTCAATTAAATTCGTTAAACGAATTATCTACTACCAATTTGAATATTGGACACGTAATTTAAAAAAAAAAACATCTATTTTATATTTTGTAGTAACCGTTGTCTAACCCGTAAAATAAATAAAAAGGACTTCACACAAAAATCAGTATTTTAAAATTATTAAGCTACTTTTAAAACATTTTTTTAATCTTCAGTTATAGTTTATGACAGTAAATATTAATAATAAGATTAATTAGTTTAACCTTTTTGGTGAGCATTCATTATCTTTTGCAGTAAAACTGATATTAATGATAAGATTAAGCTCAAGGGTCTTTAATTATATTATGAGTATAACTATACACACTCATCACACATAGGTATATTTAATTTATGTAAAAACAATTGTACTATCAAACTAATCACAATTTTCTATGATGTGCCTACAATATAAAAAGAACGTACATACCTACTAATGTTAAAATATGTTTATCGATGTGATAATCCGTTTTAACACAACACTACTAAAAAAACAACACACACAAAAATAGTTTTACAGTAAAAGCAGATTAAAAATAATTAGCACTATTTTGTAAATCGAAATGTAACAATATCGGACCCGACAGCGGCCAGTGTTTTGAATCGAGTATTGGCGCGAACTGACTGTCAGCGCGTCACAGCCGGCGATATGGCTCATGCATTCCTAATTTAAAATTCTCCCTTTATCAGGGTCCAATGATGGTAGCCAGTACACAGGTGACTAATTAGATTTATTCAATATGAACCTTATACCGTCTATTTTATTTATGAAACTATAGTTTGTGAGTAATTGCTATCCACTTTAAATTATTGTTTAGAGCGATTTTAACAATAAAATCTAAATTAAAATGTACACTTAAAATATTATAAGCTCTTATAATGTAAATCAAATTTAAAATAATATTGAAAAATATCACGTATTATCATTTGACTAACTAATATTATAAATGCGAATGTGAGTTTGTTTATTTGTTTGTTTGTTACGCTTAACGCTAAACCAATAAACCGATTTTAAAAATTCTTTCACCAATCGAAAGTTACATTATAAGTAAGTAACATAGGCGATATTTTATTCCCGTATTCCCACGGGAACGGGAACTATGCGGGTCAAACCGCTAGTTAAATATAAATATTGCAGTATAATCGAAGTATAAATAGTGTCAAGTATCAAATTAAGTATTTATGAAATTCTGTATAACTGATTTTACCCATATAGCAATTCTTGTTTTATATACATACATATATATTTTGTGTATGAGCGAAACTGCTCTAACGATTTGTCTCATATATTTAGACGTTTTTCTTTTTAAGTTTATCTATATGTATATGTATATATGTCTTCTATGAAAAACGCAATTTTTCATAAAAAATAATAAAAAGTAATTTTGTTACAGCCGAGTGAAGCTGGTTCACCTATGTATATACTATGACTTGCATTACGTCTATGTACATATGTTCTATCCACACCGATATATCGATATATACCGACCATGAAATAAAACACAAGAGTTTATGGTTACATAAAAATACAACATTTATGAATAAAAATTGCTTTTTTTCTAGAGAACCTATTTAACGTGTGCGTCAATTTCTCTAGCGACGCGGTGTAGCGTGAAATGCAGCCAATATGTCCTCGATATGTAAAAAACTAACAGTATTCGTTGTAATTGTTTATATTCATAACATTTCACATATATACATATGTATAGGTATATAATACAATATTATTTTACTTTATTATACAACAAAATATTTAAAAGTCAGTGTAAGTCTAATCTTTAAAGTGCAACACAAAAAGGCGGGCTTATATTTTTTAAACTTTTACTTGGGTACCCTGACAGGTGGCCCTGCTGGGTAGCAATACTTAGTGCCGATGTGTTCCGGTCGAAAGAGCAAGTAAGCTGGTGTAACTATAATCACGAGGGACATAAAATATTAGTTCCCAAGGTTGGTGGCGCATTGGTGACCACCTACCTACATTTGGCCCATTTTCCCTTTCTCCTACACATATTTTAATAAAAAAACATTAATACCAAAGTTTGAAAAAACTGTTTGGAAACAAAAAATGGTCGTTTTCAAAACGGAGTGCTGACTGTAAAAAAAATCGGAATTAAAAAAAAGAAGCCAAATTGAAGGTGAAACCCTTATCTGTAAAACGGCGTTGTTTAAATTGGCCTAAGCCAACTACCGGCGAAATGGCACGAAAAACTGTCCCGGAACTCTTTTGAATTTTTGTCCGGAAACTTTTCGCCGGTAGTGTATATAAAAGTAAATATTTTTTTACCGTTAAACTTTAGCCGTTAGTCGTAGTTATGTTATATAGTCTATTTAACTTTTCTCAATAATTGGGCTATCTAACAAAACATTTATTTTAAATCGGATTGATGGATACTGAGATAAGTGCGTTTTTAATAAACAACCAAACTCTTCAGTATTATTTAAAGGTATTTATAAATAATACCGCAAGTATATAAAATAAATTCGGCAAGAATTATTCTTTATATTTTTGCTTTTATTTCAATATCTCAGAACTTTTTAGAATTTTTAATTCTAGAAAGTGATGGACGAACTCACGAACTTTGCGTGACATTGAGTAATATTTTTGATTCGCGTTAAATTGGCGTGCAGTATTATCAAACCGGGTAATATATTAAATATTGACAAAGCTATTACACATTTTTATTATATAAAACATTATGCCGTCAGTCAGTTTTTTTGTTTGTTTTCTTTGGTCATGCAACCACCGCTCTTATAAATAAGAGTAACCATTTTGCTTTAAAGTACCCTTTTCCGCTACTTTTGAATCGTCATTTTACAAGATCGAATTTAATATAAACCTACCGCTAGCTTGGAGATTCTAACAATTATTTTTTATAAATTCTAAAAATTTTAAATGTCTTTTACGACAGCCATTTATTTCAAGAGTCCTTTTTAATTCAATACTGACGTTTAGACTGACGTTTAATGGAGGCCACACACTATTACATCCGTCATTGACAAATCGTTATTAATAAAGATTCTTCATGGTTCAAATTTTGTAAAACTCAAGCACTACTATGCAAGACTACCTATACAGTCATGTAAAAGTCGCAGGTTCAATTCTCACCCGTTGGGCTATTGCCGTTTCCACTCGGAACACAAGCTGAAGTGGTAAATAAAACATTTAGTAATTTATTACAAAACGGTATTGCTAGCATTATTTTTCTTTAATCATGATTTATTACAAGTCGTGACAACTCTTGACGATTCGTTCCAGCGGTTTTGTCTGTGGTTTTGTTTAATATTGTGTGTATCAACTATTAGGCTATTAAGTAACACGACCGTTTGTGTTGCACTAGGATTATTTGTTATGAGCCGGATTAATTCATGTGTAATACATGCTAATTAAATATGTGTCTTCTTATATTTATTAATTTACCTTCCAAAATTTGAACATCTAAAACACTCAATGTTGCCAGAACTATTTCGAGCCGGCGACTTTCAGTTAGAATAAATGCGGTTAAATCATTCGACTGTTGTGGCAATGCTAAGGCTGTGTAAATTGCTGCCATCTGTGATCAATTTAATGTACTCTTAGTAGTGCTGAGATGATGTCGATAGGCCGCGTTGGAATGACCATGATGACCACACACTACATGAGTGCTTTAAGAATTACTCGATAGATGGCGTTAGAGCGCATATAAAATAAATAAATAAATTAGAAAATTATAAATCATAGAAATTCATTTAAAATAGGGGAAAACAATATTATTATTATTTGTCTTTTTGTATTTGTTTTTGTATCTATTGTATGTGGAATTTGTTAAAAAAAGAGACAAATTAATTTTTAATTAAATTATTTATAAATTATAAGTAGAGTTACTATAGTACGGAAAATTTTAATCAATTTCTATTAGCACATGACGATGAAAGACCGCGTGTCAAATTACTTTTGGAGATGTGAGAATGAGAAAGTTGTTGCTAGTATTCAGATGAAATAACAGTCATGGTCTAATAAATAGAACGCTTCGTAAGGGATAACGTGCACAGTTCTGGAAACGCGTTCCAAGCTTATTTATACTTATATAGAATGCACTGATGTAAAAAAAAAATTTTTTTGCACATCAAAGTTATGATTTTGTAAATAGATAAATGAAAATAAAAATTCATGTACGACGTTCCTCTGACGGGCAAAGGCATCCTCTAAACGCCGTTTCAATGCGTTGGATTCGTATGAAAAAGTCTATTGAAAATAATATTTTCAAAAATGTCAGTATAAAAATTATTTCTTAAAAGTGTTAAGTTCTGTAATTAAAACTTACCTCGGCCGTGACATCCCATTAGCGAAGAGGTAACAAACTCCGGACACGATTCCAGCGAGCAGCCCCAGGCTAACCCCGGCGGACAAGGACAGCGTGTCTGGCATCTCTTTTACACTGTTTAATGTCACTTTCAAACTTTTTATCACTGTCACAATGAACGTCTCATAATGACGGTACAAAATTTATGCAAACTAACTTTGCCTGACTTAGCTGTTTGGCTTTACAAAATGTATTTAATATGTACATGTATTCTTGAAGACATACGTGATATTGTGTCAATGTCGGCTTATATAATTCAATAGTAATAGTACCCCCTTTAAAAAATAAATAATTTAGGATTTCATTATCTAACCACCCACTCATCAGATATTCTACCGCAAAACAGCAGTACTTGGTATTGTTGTGTTTCGCTTTGAATGGTGAGTGAGCCAGTGTAATTACAGGCACAAGGGACATACAATCTTAGTTCCCAAGATTGGTGGCGCATTGGCGATGTAAGCGATGGTTAACATCTCTTACAATGCCAATATCTATGGGCGTTGATGACTTATCATCAGGTGGCCCATATGCAGGTCCGCTCTCTTATGCAATAAAAAAAATGAATAAATTAAAAATATTTATAAAAAATAATAATAATACGGTGTTAATATGTACTTTTGAAAGGAAAATTAGGCACTAAATGCTTTAATAAGAAGATACCGTACATTAAACATTATCTGTTCAAATACAATTTATTTTTTTAATTTTAATGTCAGAATGTGATCAATTATTTTGTTATATTTGTTTCCAATCATAAATTAATGTTGTACAACACTATCGATATCGATTTAAACAGCGAATAGCATCGTAAAGCTACAATAGACTAATTTCGAATAAGATTCCACACCAAGAAGGTTTTACATTACAATACAAAATTGCATAAAATAGCATAAAGCTTAACTTTTCACAGACTAAACAATGTAAGATAAGGTTGTCCCATCACAATAAGTAATGGGGCAAGAGCCCTGGGACATTCCCAGGCACACCGGACGGAGATAAGATGTAATGTTCAGGTCAAAATTATAGATCTAAACCTGTTACTTAAGCATGTGTTACCTACGCATTATCATTATGTATTAACTAGTTATAACTGATGTATAGTTATTAGATAAATTTATGATTTTGTTTATTTATTTAAGTATTATGTAATTGTAGTAATTACTACTTATGTCTTAAATTCTTAACAATCTCAAATTATTATTTTTTGTATGTATTAATTATCTTCAACTTCCAACTCCAATTCAACAATTTGTGACGATTGATGGTATGAGTGGTAATCTCCTTTCCTTTTTTAACTAACAATTTGTAATTCTTAGTCTACTCAATTAGGTGGATACATCTATTAGGTTAGTATAAGGAACACTACTTAAAAACATTAAATAAAAATCAAAACGATTTTAAAAAGGTATTTATAATTGGACTATTTCCATACACTGACGAGATCGCAGTCAGACGAGTTTTTATAATGATTACATTCAGTATTGCTCGTTTATACCTATCGTGTATACACGAGTCAATGTTAGTCGATCAACTGCTAAAAATAGAAAGCAACACGAGCCGTCCAATCAAATCGAAGCAACAAAAATCGATTCAATAAAGTACCCCCCGCTTCTGTTGAAACCGGTCTCTTGTTGAATCGACACGTCGGAATGTTCGGACGTGTATCGGGAAGTCGAATTCAATGATTTATTAATTCTACGCCTCGTGTACCGAATACGTTTCTGATTGATTCGTTTCGTTGCGGACGCAATATGTTAGCGAAAAAGTCAATAAAGTGGTCTGATAACATCATGTCACGCTTCTTGGAACTATATCAGGAATATGAGTGTTTATGGAACAGTAACACGGAGGTGTATAAAAATAGGGAAGCCCGGGAGACGGCTATACAAAAAATCATTAACGAGTTGAATTTGAAAATGACAGAAGCCGATATTAAGAATAAAATCAAAAGTATCCGCACAATGTATCGGAGGGAATTGCTTTTGATCATTAAATCTAAGAAGAGCGGCGCTGCGCCCGACGATATTTATAAGCCGAGACTGAATTGGTTTAATCAAGCTGATTCGTTTTTGAGGGCCGTCACAGTTGCAAGAGAAAGTATATCAAGTTCAGTAAGTATTGTATTTAGAATTACAATAACAATTACAACATTATTTTGATATTAATTACAAATTTAAAAATAATTTTAGACGAGTACCTTATAATATGTAGAACGTCAAAATTCGTTTTTAACAACTAAGTCTAAGGCTGAGCATAGTTTTCATTTTAACACATAATTATTTAAAAATATTTAAGATGTATTAGATCCTAGGCCGTCTTTGAGTTAAAAGTAACCAGCCTTTCAAAATAATATCCAATATATTATATCGCAAGATAAGGGATGATATAAATCTAGAAATCTAAAATCGATAGAGTGTGTGCCCTGCGTGGTATATATCACACAGAGTACTTATGTTTAAACAATTCGAGGTTTTTCTTAATCTAATAATTATAACAATACTGCTGTCTGAGGTAGAATATAGGTGGTAACTAACTAGACAATCTTGCACAAAGCATTACCACCAAGTACAGACTGTTTTTTTTAAGGATATCAATGAAATTGCTGGCGGAGACGTTGAATCAACTATTGAGGCGACATCACCAACGTCAGAATCAATTGATAAAAGCGAATTTGTTCGACCCAGCACCTCTCAAGTACCAGCACCACCACAAGTATTACAGGCAACATTTCGCAAACGCAAAAAAGACGCGACCAACGAAAGGATCAACAAGGTACATAAAACATCCAGTTCCAAGGATCAAGAATTAGACGAATTTGATTATTTCGGAAAGTTTGTCACCGCTCAGTTACGAAAAATGCCTGAATATGACGCCATATTGTGCCAGGAAGAAGTGCACAGTGTTATGAGGAAGTATAGATTACGTCTGCTTTCTGGATCTTTAAATAGTTCACCTTCCGCGTCTCCTTCAGATCACAGTGAAACGACTACACCTTCACCAGCACCTCCTCAAATATATATAAAAAATGAAATAGAGTAGGACGTGAATAACATTGACTGAAAAATATTTTGCTGTACTGTATTGCATATCATAAAGGTACTTCTTTGCTGGGGCAAAGACTTGGATGATATTATACAAAAGCCTAATAATATACTTCTCTATTAATAGTTACTCGACAGCCCCAATTAGTATAATGTAATATTCAAAATTGATTCATGTTGGTCAAAATAAAGTATATTCTTATTATTATTATTACATTAATATAAATTTTACGGTATATGTTACGAAAGAATAAGTGTTCTATTATATAAAAAAAGGTAGTAATTATATATAAAAGTAAAGGTATTAGTTAAAAGATGTACTTTGTTGCCGATTATCTATAAAATAACAATAACAATGGATTTTTTACATAATCATAATAGTTTAGGGACGGACATAGTCCATATTATAAAGTATGTTTCTTGTTATATATTTTGATATACATATGTATGCTTATTACGTCAGCAAGATCAAGATATAAAGGAAGAAATTGTATTTATATTTTTATATATGAAGAAATATCATTAGAAATAATATATGATAACTAGATTAGTTACAATTAATATTGTTATATTTAAAGAAGTTGTTATAAAAAAACGATAAAATTAGTTAAATTTTCTTGTCCAAATTATTGATTTTAATTCTAAATAAATAAAAATATATAATGAAATACCATAATAAAAATTCGGTATATTATTATATTTTTTTTAATTTATTAAAATTAGGCGGACTGGCAAATGGGCCATCTGATGGTAAGTGGTCACCGCCTATATATTATACATTGGCGCTGTAATAAATATTACATCGTCAATACCGTCTCCTACATCGCCAATGCGCCACCAACCTTGGGAACCAACCGACAAACGTGCTCTCAAAGTTTGTCGTCAAGCTGTCTGCTAATAATGCTTTTTCAAGTAGTGAGCATACGACGAAATAATAAATGGAAAAAGGATTAGGAAATAATGATGTTGCAGAAATTAAAAACGTATTTTGTAGCGTTCTGTCTTATATATATACAACTAACCGCCTTATTCATAAACTTTATTTAACTGGTGATTAGTTAATATTTTGTCTTCTTCTTTTGTATGTCAAATCAATAATGACAGAAAGAGACAAATCAGTGTTTAGCTATAATAAGGCCGTAAGTGTAACTGCTAACTATTTATGTATTTCAAGGTTAGTTATATTTTTTTCAGCTGGAATTGCTTCCGACATTTTAATATCTTCGTTTTGCATTCTCTAGCCCTTACTGAAGTAATCTAAGTAGCATTTATAAATTAACTCTTAACATTCAAAGGCAACTTTTGAGTTTATTTTATGCTATAGGTAGGGGGAGGGGCAAATATCTGGTGGTGGAGAATAAGATGGTATGTCCCGCATGCCTGTAGTTATACTGGCTCACTCTACAAACCGGAACGAAACAATATTAATATTGCAGTAGAAAATCTGATGGTACCTACCCAGGCGGGCTTGCCAAATTCCTAGAAAAAAGTATGCTCATGTTACATAGTCGGGGGCAATTGCGAGTTCGTTTGATTTGAATTGAATTTCAAGCGCGGGCCGCTTTTGAAGTAACGACTTTGAATTTATTTTAATTAAACAAATAAATCACAGATAAACATAAATATTTATTTAAATCATGAAATCAATGAATTTGACATAGCACCATCACAAAAAACGATAGAAAAATATGTCGTTAAGTTTGTCATTAAAAGTAAGTTATCGTTTTATTCTTATTAAAAAAATTAAAACGAAGCGAAAAAAATATAATGCCTAAGTATTTATAACAAATTAATGACGTTATATAACGATGACAAATCTAAAATTATAATCACCTCGCTGTGAAAGTCGATTGTGTGTGGTATTGTTTCTTAAAACACTGAGGTAAAACTCAAATAAGTATCAAAATATAACATTAATATATTTCATAAATACATTTAAAAAAAACCGTTTACTACAGATGGCTTATAGTGTTGGCAAAAAAAATGTTTACTTAAATAATTTGACAGGACTTATAAATTGCTTCTTTAACTCTAATATCAAAAGTAAAACAAATTGAAAATACTTGCTATCCTTTTTAAACCCACACATTATATAGAGATAGCTGCAATATTTTTAATACTGTCCCAATTCAACACATATGATAAAATATAATAAAAATATGTTAAACCATTTTAAAGCGTATTTTTACTTTTTTTAAGGTTTCATAAAATACAGTTAACAATTTTCGATGTTATCCTCATAATTTAAAACTGAAATATAGTTTTAAACCTGACGCATTATAATCTTTTAAATACCTACTGATACCGGGCTCATACGAGGGCTGCCAACATCGTAAATTCATAATTATAATTAAGCTGTTTTATGTATTTACGTAAACGTAACCATTATTGCCGTCGCTTATTAGCAATTGTAATATTATGAATAATACTGAAAGTGGTTATTTAGCCTTTTGGTCTAATTTATAATACTATTATTGTTTGTTGGATATTTTACATAAACCTTAATAATTGACTGTTTGACATTTGGATTTTTATTTCAATTATTTTGGACAATTATTAAAATAATTAATATCTTATAAATATTTGCAAGACAATTGGTAAGACATAATGTGCGAGCGCTTTTAAAATTACCGAATGGTACAGGAAGTGCAGCGTAAAAGTTATACAAAAATATAACCAATTATATACATTTAGGTAGCCCTGATTCACACGGTTCGTGTTCCCGCGCTCGAGCACGCACAGTGCGCGTCACTTGCACGTGAGCGAGATAGCACTACCCGTTACTTGAATCCGTTAAAGCAGTCTGCGTCTGTGCGAGGGCGTGCGGAGACGTGCGAGTTTACGTTAAAGCGTGTCGCATAACGGAAACTTCTAGAATCGAATGCGTTCCATTTTTGTTTTTTTATATAACCTATAAACAATGACGGGACAATCGAGCCATATTAGCATGGAATGGAAAACCGATACAATATTCCAATTCTTGAATCTATATCAGAAAGAACCGTCACTATGGAACACTACGTCTATGGAACATAAGAATAAGGATGATACGTACGACGCGTGGAATAGGATCAAACAGCAATTAGGTGACAGAAATATACCAATTAAAGAAATAAAGAGGAAGAGGGACAATCTAATGTCTACGTACAGGAGGCTGAGAGGTAAAGTCGAGAAATCACGATTGACAGGCGAAGAGGAAATATACAAACCGGACTGGCCGTTCTATAACTTTATGGCGACGTTTCTTGACGATATGTACAATCCGAGAAAATTGCCGTGTCCGGACGCGAGTATTGTAAGTGGAACTATTAATACCTATATACGAAAAGCAATAAGCTATTATCACATTATATAGAAATATACATATTTTGTTTGTTTTTATATCTGTTATATCAATTAAATTACATATACATATATATTAATACATGAACAATGAAAATTATAGTAGGTACTTGGTGCCGATTTTAACCGAAATCATAAAATATTAGGTTATACTTTTTGACACTTGTATCTTTTTTATGGATACAGATTAAACAAGTCGTTAGAAATGTTTACATAACGCTATGCATATTTTACATAGCGAAATTCGATCATAGACGACTCTAGTTCATTTAAATACTAAGTTATAATACAGTTATAAATTCAGTTAAACGTCAATAAAATAAAATAATGTTCATATTTTTCAAAGATAGTAAAAGTTACATTTTACCGTCAATTTCATTTCTAATTGCGGTACTCAACCGATATACAACTCGAAACTCACTGCAGAAATCGGTCGTGAAATGTCAGAAAGTATTATGCGACATTGACCATAATAAATATTACATAACAAGAGTACACGCATCGAAATAGTATATCACCATTAGTCGGTTGTCAATATTTCTCGGGCGAGTAATGAAGTGAGTTCCTACAGAATACTGTTACTGAATCTCGATACAATATCAAATGTTAGACAGTAAATTAAAAGTAATTTTTTGTATTGTAGTATATATTGTATAACATTATTATAAAAATGTGTATTTATTTCAGTCCTCTGTAACAACATTTATCAAAGAGGATTCTAACTCAGAATATAATGAAGAAGAATGTTTTAAAAAAGAAACATTACCGGCAACGAAAACACCTAAACGAAGAAAGATACAAAGTTCTGATCATAATAAACAATCGAACGAAGGTAGCGATTGTTCAAAACGAAATAAGAAATTAGATCCAGATTTAGAAGAATGCACACTTTATACTCAATTGTTATGCAAAAAGCTGAAAACATTAAAGGAGAGTACGCGAGAGATAGCAATGCTGGAAATCGATAGATATATTTTCAATTTAAAACAACAAGAAAAGTCAAATTTGGTTCTAGTTCCTCCAAGGTTAATGCCCGTTGAAGGGCAATATTCGCCACGATATCACCTGTCACCACGTTCCGAGTATTCGTCAGTGTCACAGCAATCACCAGAATACAAGCCGGAGTTCTCTATTAATCTGTTACCATATCCTATTAATTCTTCTCACCAACCGTCCGAGGAGCAGTCCAATGAATCGCTACCAACGTCAAGTTCGGAAAACTCTCAAATGCCATCGTGACCTTAACGGGAATTACGACTTGACTACACAAAAACACTTTTCATTTCGAATAAATAATTGCCACTACCTCAATGTATTTTACAAGCTTTAATTAACCTCATGCTTGGGGCAAATCTTGCAAATGACTTTTGTATTGTCAACTGAAATTTAAACCTACTTTTGATACTATTTAATACAATCTAGTACTAAAATTTAGTACTATATATATTTAATATATTTTAGATGTTTAAACCTCGGAGAAGCATACCATCAAGATAATTTCGGTAACGAATCGTTTGTAGTGTAACGTTTCAATGCTTGTATATTAAATAAATATTTTGACTTATAAGTTAATCAACTATATCTATTTCTTTCTAACGCGATATAAATACTATTGTTGTGTTTGTTACTATTGTATTGTTGTTATTATTAACTTTTGAAAATGTTCATGAAATTCCCTAAATAATGGTGAAAACTGTATGAAAAGTTTTATAATAATATACATAAGAATAGTCTCACATAACACATTAATAAAAAAAACTTTGTTACATTTTTGTCTTAAACTTAGCAAGTCGCTTAGAAACAACTGAAACAATTAAAATATAATAAAAGAAAATGTTAGTCATGTTTTATTCATAATTAAACGCAAGAAAAAATGTATATGATGTAAGTAATTATTACGAGTAAAATGTTGATTAAAATACATATTAAGACAATGAAGCAAGTCCATTGTGCTACTTTCCAAACATTGTTTTGCATACAATATATTAATATAGTTATTTACGGCTTAACTTACAAATGTTGCTTCGGGAGCAAGTAGTTAAACAATGGTGCGTCTTCTTCTTTCGAATGTCAAATCCATAATGACAGAAAGAGAGAAATCAATATTTAACTAAACCGCTAAACAGCGTTTAGCTAAACTTATTAGTGTAGTACCCACGGCTACAATTAACATTAACGTTATCTAAATATAAAATTTCTTACATAAGTCAAATTGAAATTAACACTTTTTGTTCGACAAAATTAGGTAACAAGAGGTCATTCACATTAAAAATTATAAACAAAAAAATTAAAGCGCGCGGTATTACGGGATTTTTTGCGTAAGGTAAGTTTCACTTGATCGTTACATATAAAAACGTTGCTCTAAAATTTGACCATGAAATTTTACTGCAAAAAAATACAGTACATATCTAGAAAAAAAAACAGTTTACTTATTCTATCTTATACATAAGTCCTTTAATTATAAGATAACATGATATTTTACATAATTTCAACAAATTCTCATAGTGTGTAAAAGGGCCTCTATTAACTAGCGTAGCCTAGCGCTAGGCTTATGTGTTATAGTATTATCGTCCTAAACCTTAAACATATAAGATCCATTTTGTCATGTGTATAGAATGATAAGAACAGCTAATATTGACAGTCAACGCGTTGCGAGGCGTAAATATGTGTTTCGTAACGAGGAATTTAGATAGACATCGTAAGGTAGGATTTACGCATAGTCTCGACAGGGTCGTAAAAGGAAAAATTGTTGTCTCTTTAACATACGAGCAGGCGCAACGTGTCATGTCGGTATCATTTTCAACGAAATCTCTGGGAGATTGATGATTTATTTATTTTTTTTATACCCGGGAGGGCAAATGACTCTACTCCACCTGATGGTAAGTGATAGTAGAGTCCAAACGCGACGACGGCTAGTGAAGTCAGGAAGAACAATTTGCACTAGCCGCCCCCGCCTTGCCGGCCCGCAAAATTCCTCTTCACGCCTCATCTGAAGGAACCCAGGTCATGAGAGGAGGGGAACACGTGTGCAGGTAAAGAATGCCATGTTTTGGAAATGCGACAAAGAAAGAGTTGCCTAATTTCTTCGTGCGCGATGGAATTGATGTCACAGTTAGGCGGTGACATCGAGAGCCAGTACGCGTAGACTTGTGATGGAATGGGGAAGCAGGAATGAGGGAGAATAATTCCTCTGAGCACTCGCCGTGATACAGTCGATAGAAAGCGCTCAGTGCCGCTATCTCCCGACGCAATTAGGCTCGAGGCTCGAGGGTGTTGATCTTTTAATCGCATCAGAACGTTACTACATATTAAACTATTGTTATGAGGGCTATTTTTGAATTTTTCATCTTTTTTTTGTACAAACTGAAGTAATCTTACCTATTCTGACTTTCCAATGACGTTGTATAGACGGGAGCGTAGTAGACTTAGGGCTACCAGTTAATAAATTCTCCTTACATTTAGGGAACATATCAACGATTATTAACGAGTTTTGTCTAATTGATGGCATGAGAAATCCGAACTGGTGTGCATATTTTCAAAATAAACTGAGTATAATAATTAATAGCCCCACGATAAGATCGTTATCAAACTGGATCTATTTGTAATTGTTACAAGATTATGTTGCAATATCCATAAACATAAGAATAAGACAAAAAATAAACCTGTTTTATTTTGACTCTCTGTTCATTCAAAATGGTGAAATTTAACTTGTGAGATGTACTAGGTGTTTTAAAGCTCGATAGATATATCGATATGATTTTTTCTTACTTAATAATTACTATCGTGATTCTAATTATATTATCATTGTTTTAAGTAAAACTAGCAATATTTGCTCCTTTTTTTAGAATATGTTGATTTTCTGCACGTATGTAGCTAATTCACAGCAGATGAGGAAGATGCCTTGCACAACTTGTTATTTGAAACGCTTAAAATAAAACTAATGTCAGTTCTAACGGAATATATTTTTATATCTGTAGAATTCCGAATTTTGACATTTTATTTCATTGATCAATTTTATTTATGTACAATATAATTTTTTTTTTAAATCACCTTATGGCAAATACTAATTTGATTATTCAATGCCTCCTCGGAATACAATGCAAGGAGTTCACAATCATCGCCGCAGATCAGATGAACATACAAAGCTTTATTATTATGAAAGATGGTGAGGAAATATATAAATATTACAATATTACTCAAAACAACACTTTAATATGTAGTAAGTACTTAAGATTGAAATATAAACTAGACAATACTAACTGCTCTGCGCGATTACACCAGCGTTAAATATTGCTGTTCCGGCATCGTGTGCCTTGCTCAAATTGGTCTATCAAATATACAAATATTTTCTGAAATACGACTAGTAGTTCGCGCGTTCAAACAAATAACAAACTCTTTAACATCATAGTTCATAAGATTATTATCGCTTAAAACCTCAAATTATTTTCTAAATCATGTCGCTGATTTTTGAGATTGCGGTAAGACTTTGATAACTTGTCTAAGATTTCCGAAATAAACACCTTAAGTAAAATTAAGTCTTTATTCAATATAAAAGCGTTACACTTACTTATTGATTGTTCTAAATCTACCACCGGTTCGGAAAAGTAACAAATGAAAATTGATTTCAGTGCGAATACTAATAATTGCTATATTATTTTTATGTGTTACAAATTACAAGCTTTTTATATACCTACTTCATCTGTTAGTTGAAAAGTTACGGCTGATTGTAAACCAAATTTACCCAAGCAATCGATTTTACTCTCTCAGTTTTACTATTAATGTTTTTTTATTTTTTATTTTATAGGTATGCGGACGAGCATATGGACCACCTGATGGTAAGTGGTCACCAATGCCCATAAACAATGGCATTGTAAGAAATGTTAACCATCGCTTACATCGCCAATGCGCCACCAACCTTGGGAACTAAGATGTTATGTCCCTTGCGCCGGTATAATTACCACTAGCTCAATCATCCTTCAAACTGGAACACAAAAATACAAGGTACTTTGCGCTAGAATATCTGATGAGTGGGTGGTACCTACCAAGAAGAGCTTGCACACAGCTCTACCACCAAGTATATATGTATATTATATTTACAAATAATATATCTATTAACTATTTTTTAGAAGAAAGTTTTGAAATCTTAAACCCTTGATTTGAATTTACTAAATATGTTTCAAGTATAACAAACATATAATGATAATGTGAAAGCCTTAAGTCAATCCGTTTAGTAGTTCTTGCGTGAAACCGGAAAATAAAAACAAACAGAAAAACTTTTCACTAAATACTTGTATGATTAGTTAATATGCGTTATGGTGTCGTACCCAATATGTAACATGTGATTTTGCATATAACACCGATAAAGCCTTAATAAGATAATAACGAACAATGTTGGAAGACGTTGTTAGTAATAAAATAGATATAAGCTAATAGTTTTAATAAAATCGACCAACCGACAAAATGACTGGGTTGGTACTGAAAAATTTTGGACAGAAGAAACCAAAGGCAACTTCATAAACGTAAACAATATGTATTGTGGTTGTTGGTTATATATAAAAAGTACATAACATTTTTATATCATTCAATACGTTATAAATTAAGGTTTTTTGCAATTTATCAATTAATCATTTTATGAAGAAATGCCCTTGCAATCACGAGAACAAAGCACAGAATTGATTTCGCTGTTTTTCTAGAATATTTTTATGCGGTGCGAAATCATTCTTCAGCTACACTGAGATTGTTAATAAATAATTTTCTATTAAGAAAACAACCAATGACTGCAATTATTGTTGCTAATATTCTCGGCCAAATAAATATCATCCATTGTTATTGCTGTATACATACAAATAAAAGTCATGCAAGCAGTATATGATACGTAATAGTGTGTGCAGATTAACGATTGATGTACGTGAGAGAAGCGTAAAACCTGCTTTGAAATCTTTCGAAATCAAACAAATATTAATACAACACAAACTTTTACTTGATTAATAATATAGAATACATGTATCACAATTTGAAAAACTGACTTCAAAAATTTGTCTGATTTTTGTATGAGGTACATTTCCAATGAAAACAACAATATCCGATTCCAATTCCAATTGAGATGAGACCACTTTGGAGTGTAAAAATCATCAAGATTGAGTTCATAAGAAATAATATTATGTATACATAATATTATGTGCTTTTATATAATAAATATCTCCATATATTTTGAAGTCGATTAAAACCGAGCACTAGCTTAAGTTGTCTTCATTATCGAAATGGTATGTAAAAACGTTTGTAAAAATTGAGTTTTAAGATCTACCCAAAATAACTAACAGATGATGAATTAAAATGTTAGAAAATAACTTTAAGCGTGTTACTACTATTACATTAATTTCCAAATATATATACATGTACTATATACAATATTAAATCCGTCTCATATCGTCGATTAAAAATAAATATTTCCTATAACATCAATAGCATTTCACTTTCTTATTTTTTGCCAAAAAATTGCCAACGGTTCAAAAATACTTCAGACCTTTGAAGAACCGGCGAAAGTAACTCAGCGGGATTTTTTTTTTGTTTTACATGAATATAATCTTGCTTTTGATAAGACTGCAGGTAACGTCGCAAATCTTAAATTAGAATATTATGATAAAATCAATGTCAGTTAACGACCTTGTAGGGTCACCTCGCTCCCAATGCAGTGATAACAAGTTACTTTTCTATGTTTGCTGATGGCTTCGCCTGCGGGTCGCATTACTTCAGATTATTTCAGCTATCACGTTCAGCGCTCTGGATATTTATAAAATTATAGACCTACAATGGCGATATTTGGTTTAATTTATATATGATAAGTATGATAACCAGATATGAGGGAAAAGAGAAGAAATGTACTGACAGATTCCATTCATTGCCCATTACCAGTACCGTTGACTGCGCGGGAAATATTATAATGCACTAATTTCTTCGCTCTCATAATCTGATGGGACGCAAATTCAACACGATCAGGCCCAATCTTTGCGTTGGGAGTATATAAATACTGCCTGACTTCAGCATGCTATTAAGAAATTCTCGGCAGAAATACACAATAATTTGTTTATTGGTCCGGTCTGGGTTTGGGCTCCGTGAGTCGTCGGAAATCCGACGCACTCTCGATACTCTTTACATGCGTCGGGCGGGCTGATCGGCGTCCGTCTGTAATATCAAATACCATGGGAAGCCACCGTAAGGCATCGCGATTAAACCTGCGGTTTTCACATCAATGTGTATACTGTTTAACTATTCAAAGCAAAGAAAAACGATGACAACTCGTTTCTTAATAGCTTATCTCTTGATCGTTTTCACGTTGTTGATACAGATGCGGATAAGATCATTGAAATCTCAGAGAGACTGGTAATAGGTGTGAACGGAGACGCGGCAGATACGACGCAGTTCACTCAGTACGTCGAGAAAAATTTGCAGCTGTATTCGATGAAAAATAACTACCAACTCGACACACCGGCGGTTGTGCACTTCACGAGGAAGAGTATGGCGGATGCTCTGCGCGATGGGGTAAGGACTGGACTATATAACGTATGAGCACTTAAGCACCACACACTTGACATCAAAATTCAATAATTAAAGAAAATGATGTTTTTACGCATTAAAGAAATCAAAAGTGACCATGCCATATTCTTATACTAAGCGTGTAAACCCAATCGATTGAAATTGATGTGTGTAATGTGTATTATTATTTATTTGTATCTTGACAAAACAATAGGGAAATTACTACATATAATTGAAAGAAATTTCAGGAGCATTTAAATGAACGAAGTTTCATAGAAACCAGAGTTTAATCTTTTGTTACAAATTCTCAAAGGTTGTTTTGCAAGTTTTTATAAACTAACTGTGCCCGTGGTTTCACCCACGTATAATTAATAAAATAATGAATACAAATCAGCCTAGAACCTTCCTCGATAAAAGGACAAACTCAACACAAAAATAATTTTTAAATAGTAGTTCCTGAGATTAGCAGGATCAAACAAACAAACTCGTCAGCTTTATATATTAATTAGTATAGATAAGTACATATTGAAGTTAGCCACTTCGTCGTGGACTTGTATAGTAATTGCGACATAACCAATATTCGATTCGGTATTTATTGCACGGTCAATGCTCACTCGGTTACACACATCGTATAGCTAATCTAATACCGCGTCAGTATAATCACAAAACCTCTAACGACCTTACTAATAAACGCTATAAATCTGTAGCGATTGTGTTGTTACACAATGCTGTGTCTTCTTCTTTCAACTGTTTAATTACCTATGACAGATAGAGACAGATAGAGACAGAAAGAGAGAGAGAGAGAGAGAGAGAAAGAATTAATAAAATATTTAATTATTTTATTTATTATAAGAGTCTTTCTTCACATTATTCACAAAATGAACAAATAATGACGACTATAGTAAGCTATAATATAGAATTACATATATAATATAATTATATTATAGAATTACAGGCATTTACAACGATGATTATTGACTTTGCTTTTTAATAATATGTTTAATTAAAAAGCCAAGTCTTTAAAAGCAACGACTCTTAATTATGGATAGAAGTAAGATCGTTCGTTTTGATGCAGAATCCACGTATATTAAACATGTTAATTGCGGGATATGATGATGATAACGGCTGTCAGTTGTACACAATGGACTTTTTGGCGTCCTGCATGAAGGTTCCGTACGCGGCTCATGGTCTCGGCGGACTGTTCAGCGTATCAATTCTTAATCATTATTATAAACCAAGTAAGTAAACAATTTTAATATTATCCAAGGGAACTCAAAAAAGCACGGACTAAATATCAATACATATAAAGAAATGGTATGTTTAATTTTTTATTTGGTCTTGTTTTACATGTAATGGGCATTTCGTAATCAATATGAATACCAAACATAGCTAATAAATAAGTTGCGACATATATATACATGTTGGTAGAGCTTTGTGCAAGCTCGTCTGGGTAGCTAAATGTTAACCATCGCTTACATTGCCAATGCGCCACCAACCTTGGGAACTAAGATGTTATATCCCTTGTGCCAATTACAGGCACAAGGGTCTATAACACTGGCTCACTCACCCTTCAAACTGGAACATAACAATACAAAGTACTGCTGTTTTGCGGTAGAATATTTGATGAGTGGGTGGTACCTACCCAGACGAGCTTGCACGAAGCTCTACCACCGAGTAATGTCACTAGTAGGTTATTTATACCATCACCATTTTTTTTGTATGGTATTCATTTATGATACTTTTTGACCGAAGCGAGTGCCATAACACGGCTGAGCATTTGTTCTTATTAAATCATATCATAAAGATAAGCGATTATTTTGAATAAGAAAGAAAAGTGTATTTATCTTTAACTAAAAAAAAAACATACAAGTAAAAAATAGTTTACGATTTTAAAATTCTTATCAATATGCTTTTTAGTTGCTATAACGGTAAATTTGATTAAATATTTCATACATTTCAACCTGACTATTCTATTTTATTCGTATAATACAACAATTATGTTTTATCTAAAAGTATTTCACAACAGGTTTATCGGAAGTCGAAGCGTATGAGGTGATCAAGCTGTGCGTCCGCTCGATCCAAAAGCGGTTATTCATAAAGCTGCCAAACTTCCTCGTGAAAACTGTGTCCAAAAATGGCATTAAAGTACTTCCCGCTATCAATCCAGCCAGTTTTATGAAATCGTGAACATGTTTATTGACGTTATATATATCGTATACACCTGTTTGTGTTTTATATAATTTTCTTTAGAATGTGTTAATGATCTTCTATAACTTCGTATGTTTACTATATGAATCTATACATATAATATCTTTATAATATACATTTTATAGAATAAATTTGTATGGGTTTTATTAATATAGGTAGTTCATAGTGAGCAAATTTCGGCTTTTATTTATTTATATTTTAAAAGTGATCTGGCTAGTTACTGTTTACTCTTGTTGATTGACATTAACATTGCAAGTTGTTAAAACCACTTCTTGTAACGTGTGTCGCGTATTACTCCGGCTCACACTTCAAACCGTAGCAACATATACAGTTTGGCAGTAGAATACCTAACTAATGTGTGCTTCCCATTAAGATAGGCTTGCACAAAGACAAATTAAACAAGAACTGTTTGTAGTGCATAATATAGCAGAGCTATTAGCAAATTGCATGGAATATGCAAATATAAGTTTTGTTTACCTTGAAATCCACTATTGGAACAGACTATACATAATATATAAAAGCCGAAAGGAAATGCAAATATTGCTTATATACATATTGTATGACTAAAAAGATTGTTCGTATTTTATTGTGTCTTTAAATTTTTATATAAATAATTGAAATTTATAATCATTTTTTTATTTTAATTAAAAATTGTAATTAACAGTTTTTTTTGCTTTGGCGTCGAATCGATAAATAAGGAAAGTAATTTAAATTTTATAAATCACCGTAATTAGTTGTATATTCCCATCTTATCTTATTATCATCATCATTAAATATTTTATAAGTTATTTTCATGTAGTATTAAATAGTTTTTATAGGGGTGTTTGATACTAATATATGTTTTGATAGTATCGTGTGTAGTTTATAATGCTTTCGAATATTTTTAATTAACTGATTAATTTATATGTCAGTGCTGATTACACTTTAAATACTGTTCACAAATTAGATACAATTTAATGAAATTACCCATGATTATTTTATATAAAATATATTTATATCACTGTGGTGTTGGTTGAGTAATTCTACTGACAAATTGACACTTCATCAATCGAATCAAAAGACGTAATTGTTGCAATGGAGTAAGAGGATGCAAATAATGCTGTAAAAAGTCCTTTCTCATACTTACATGTAACGTTTGCTCCATGTCTTCTATCCACTACGTCATATCGGCGAAGTAACTCGTAATGTGCTCAAAAACATATTACTATGTGTCCGAGTGTCTAATCACATGCAAATCAGTTTATATATAAGTTTACCACGTCATCGATGATAATGTACCACTCACGCGAGGCACATTATCACCTAGATCTTAATACCTACCGCTGGGGCTGATATAATATATTTCACGAGGATGGAAAAACGTTCGTCTAGACTGCAACGATCTAAGATTTATTTATCAACAAAAAAACGTATAAATATATTAATTTTGGATTACATGCGAGTTTGTAGTTTTTTATAAATTGATCTAACGCTACTTATACATATCGAAGTATTAGGTTTTTTTGAAAAGACAGGTATGGATACAAACCGATGTTTTTATAATGCGATCATACTTTTTCTTTGCATTCAATTATAATCAAAAAGTATATCCTAAAGTTTAGATTGTGATGCTGTTTGATTAGGGAGAAAAATATTAAGCAATAAAGTTGTCACCAGTTGGTATAGTTCTCAGTAAAAGTAGCGGAAAGCTTGTTTTGATGGCACGTTTACATATTTTAAATAAATAAATTTTATTTATTGTTAAGTACACAGTAATTCTAATTGACTCTTCGTTTATATTATCTGTAAACTCGCATTTTACAACTTAGCTTCAATAGAAATAACATAGAGCTGTAAATCTTTATGTGTAATGTGTCATTGTTTATGTTCGTAGATATATAATGTGAAGGTACTAGAAACTGGAAGGGTTTAAGTGTTGATTGAAGGATTTAAGTGTCAAAAAACAAATGCATATATCAATTTCTGTAAGAGAATTTTGTAAGCTCCAGCCTCCATATCCAATAATCTAATTCCAACAATTTATATCTGTCGCTTAGATTATTTCAGCTCTGCCTTGAAATGTATTGTTATATACAAACATATATAAGGCAACAAAACGTCGTACAGTTTATCGCCATATTGTATGTTTAAAGTGATTTTCCTTGAACACAAGGTTTTAAAGCGCAGATTTTGCGTACTTATGTACACGAACTGCCAGCGATACATCTTGCATTACCGATAAGTCGTGATGTTGAAGCAATACAGAGGGCTTGATATTACGTGCTGACTGAGGCACGTAGTGTAACACTGACATTCTCTTAACTCTAAGATGCTACTGACAATTATTTGATATGAAAGCGTAATAACCAGATCCAGGATTAGAACTTGACACATGAGGCTCTGCAGCCTCATAAGCTAGACACTATAACCCATTCCAATCGAAGAAAGTGTAAACAAAACTTTGATTTACGTATTCTATGCAATTTATTATAAAAACGCAGAGATGGCCCAATGGTAAGAACGCGTGAATATTAACCGATGATCGTGGGTTCAAACCCGTTCAAGCACCAGTGAATTTCATGTGCTTTATTTGTGACTATAATTCATCTCGTGCTTGACGGTGAAGGAAAACATCGTGAGGAAACCTACATGTGTCCAATTTCACTGAAATTCTGTCACATGTGTATTCCACCAACCCGCATTGGATTAGCGTGGTGGAATAAGCTTCAAACCTTCTCGTCAATAGAGGATTAGCCCAGTAGTGGGACAGTCTCAGGCTAACAGCAATTTATTCATAGCTCTGCTATATTATCTACTACGAACAGTTCTTGATTAATATATTATCTTTATTTATAATATAATACTATTCCACGTAACTAAGTACTTATCTACTTTCATTTTACTAACTATGTCCTGACAACTTCGCTGGCATTCAAATAGCTATTATCTATTCTCGAATCCGGTGTAAATACCATAAATTCAAGATCTCGATTAATTATATCATGTCAATTCAGCGTTGAAGTTGTTTATGCGTCATTCTTATCCTGTGATTGGAATAAGCTATACGAGGCAATCAAATATGTCCGTTAACACTTGAAACGCAATAGAGAATTATTGTACAGCTGTTGAGAGATCCGTGAATTCCGTGATAGAATGGACAATATATCTTTTTAGTGGCGAACAATTTACGATAAAAATATTAATATCGTTTCTGTCGTATAAATGTTTAACTTTAAGAACTATAATTATGTCATGTAAATGTAGTAATTTTGTGCTAAATTTAATTTTAAATCGTACTGCGTTGTTACAAGGTTATATCAACTATTTATTATTGTTGTGTAGCTATCATGACCAACTGTCAGACGCTAAGAACGCATTCTAATTCTCTAAAAGGCCTGACTTAAGTTCTGCTTCGACGACCACACTATAGAACTGTTGCTGAGTAACTATATTTAACTAGATTAAAAGACATACATTTTTGGCATGTAAACTGTATATGCAATTAGTTGAGAGTAATTCTTATTTGTATCTTTTATGTTTGCAGCGGAACCGGCGTAAATTTGCATGTTATATTTTATTATCTTGAATCTGAATTGTCGATTAAAACAATAGTAAATCTTGTCAGAACATTTGTTACCCTTATTAATTACATGTTGCTTATTTATTTGTTTAAATACCTTTACTTGTTAACAAAGTATTTAAAAACCTTTATTTTATTTATGATTGGAGACGAATTTAATAAAAGTTTTCTTACTGTATGAGGAAACCTCCGAGCACCGCCCTGCCTGCTGAGTTCTAGCTAGCTAGCGTTTCTGAGATATTTGCCAAGAGACGTTTTTTAAGATGGCGGCTGACGTTCGCCGGTCTAGGATCACAAAAACTTTCATACCCTCTAGGGGTACCCTCTAACCTAATCCAATCAAAAAATCGAGTAGCGGGATTTTATGCAGAGCGAACGCGTTTGTGGTGCTAAAAATCTTGGACTATATGAGTTACTTAAAAGCAGTGAACGCTTGGAAAAATTGGACTCGACATTAACCGAAATATATTTTTACCCAGCGTAGAAAGAGCGCCTCGCAGGGCAGGTGTACAACTATGATTCAGCGAAAAATAAAGGTCAACCGCACTTTTCATTCATATGGTGGAATCGCATAAAAGCGATGGCCTCGCAAAATGTATCTCGCCCACATAAAATTTCGGTCTTGTGCTCCCACTGCCTGTTGTGCTTTAATCCATAGTATGAGAGGTCTGTATCAACATGTTATATTTTTTTATTGTTTAGATGTGAACGATACGATATCAATTTAATAGCTCTACTCTCTGCTTGAGTATTTAATATTTAAGTTTAAATGTATTAAATATACTGGCACATAACTAGCACGAAATTACACAATTATAAAGAAAGTATTTTAAGTATGTTTATATCTCGAGCGGAGAATGCGGAAAACAAAACAGTATAGAAAAGTTAACCGTGTATACGAAAAACCAAGGTATACCTACAGTATAAAGTCTACTTTCGCATCTATATTGATACCAAAACAAAGTACGTAAGTTAGTTATTCCTTAAAACAATACTACTAGCATTTCTTTTTAAACAAACATCAATTTAATAATGACATCAGCATATTAGGTACGAAAATACTTTACACTCGGTAAGCGCGGAGGTTGTGAAATGTCTAAACTAAGCTCATAGAGATAATCAGTGACGAGAATAGTGAAATTTATGAAATACACACGAATATCGTACTCATAATTGAATTCGACGTACACTCATCAAGAGAATGTACACTTTCGAACATGTTTTACTTTCGTTATCGATCGACATCGCTTGTTCTGTTTACATAACACAATGAACGACGAAATAGATCGGAGCAACATGAACAAAACAAATGGTTTAAGTAAAACGATTTATATCCGATATAATTGTCATACACTTATATTTAAATTGATTTATTTTATATAGATATCAGTGAGTTAGGACTTTAGTTAGTATTGCTTTTCTCCTAATTAGTTGTATCTCTCCTTTTAGTATTAATCTGTCAATCCTTTTGATGTCAAGTGATCCATGTAAAGATTTTACATTTATTAATAAAATTAATCATTAAAAATATATTTGATAACAAGGGTACGAATCTATACGAGTTGTTTGATTTCGTCGTCAAAATCGACCGATAGGTTATTGACAAACTAAAATTTTCATAAAACAAAACTAATATCCGACTTGTAATATATATTTTCAAAAGAGGTTTGTTATGTCAAACGAGGGATTTTATGAACATAATTTTATCCAGATATGTTGTTAAACATCAAGATAAAATTGTTAAACCTAAATATAGAGATTTTAGATCAGAATATTAATTAATATTAAAATAGCCAAAATAATCTTGTTATATCTGTGTATGCAGTTATCTTTGTTAGGGCTGTCGTTTTTTTTTCTTCGGTATAACCTTATTCTCCCCACGCAAAGCACGGACTGGTGTCTAGTAAATGTATATATTTTAAGAGTTCGATTAAGGAGATTTATGAAAGAAAATAGGTAGCTATTATAAATAACAATAATAAATGAGTTATTTTCAATGAAAAAATCACGTAAAGTATATTTATATTTCTCCATGACATTTTTATAAATATCTCATATTACAGATTACTTAAGCAACATGCATTTCACAAATAATTAAAACATTTCTTAAATATAAATACAAAAATAATAATAAGAAACTATGTAATAATTTATAAGGCGATGAAAACTAAAATAGACGAATTCGTATGTGATTACGCTTTCTTAAATTTGCGTAGCCAAGACTCAATTATATTCAGCCAGCGATGCGATTAATAATTTAATCTTTCTTCTCTTATAACGACGTTGAATATTAACAAATACAGTGTATATAATGTGTTTAATGATATTTTGTATAATTTGTCTATTGTTGTTTGGTTTTCGCCATGAATTAAAAACTTTATCCCATCCCATCTTAAGACTTGCCTAAGGTCAGAACGTCACGGTAACATGCGCAAGCGATCCCGTGACGCTCCCCGTTAAGACGGAAAAGGTACCACTGGTTTTTTAGTGGGTATTCCGATGTTCGGGGGGCACTCGGGGCACCACTGTTACACTGGAAACGCGTAATAAGTTTTATAATGCGTTTCCAGCGTTAATAAAAAAAGGCAGAACTTTGTCTTACCAAAAAATGTAGTTAAATGTCCGTATGTATGTACAGTTTTACTTTGTAATATTTGGATTAATTACAAAGTGATTTTCGGACATGAAGTAGGTTAAATTAGATGACATTGCCATAGACTGGCACGGTAATACATGTAACTCCTTACACCATCCACTATTTGGTAGCGGAATTTAAGAAGATATTTTGTCGCTTGTCCCAATTTACACTAGCTCACTCATAGTATAGAAAAAAAGCTGTTTGGCGGTAGAAGAACGGGTAAGTTGGTGATACAATTGACGAAAGGACAAGAAGAGATAAATTCGTATTAGTCAAGTTAAGTAAATATTTCATAGTAATTATTAATCTTTGTTCATTTTATATGTAGGTACACTATTTCATTATAATCACCATAAAATTCGTCCAAACGCTTGGAAGTTAATTTACTCTGTCATTTTATAACCTTATCTTATATAATATGTGCATGAGTAATAACTCATACAAAACCAACGGTTATTTACTTAGAACTACAATTCAATTAATTAATTTCTAAAACAACGTTTACGTCAAACGAATCTTGAATATATTATATTAATTATATTTGATTGTTTAAATGTTTTTCCCGATAAAACAACAAAATTTACATGAATATTCGCTTCAAATAAAAACTAAACGATGAAATTTGACCACCTTGATGCTACTGAATCCAATGTAAATAGAATTATTAAAATGGGTTCATAAACAAGAAAGTCATATATAAATATAAATTAACGAAGATGATTCTTATGTTTTCGCTATTTCTATTTAAAATACGATGTCTTTAATGATTCTAAATTACATATATTTACTTCGTATAGTACTAATGACGATTAAACTAGATGTTACTAACTTGCTATTAAAAACGATTTTTATAATATTCAAGATAAGATTCCAGAACGGAACTTAATATTCAAAAATCGATTAGCTTAAAAATCTTTGAAAATGCTTTATTAGAGAATTCAATTACTTACAAGTAAACATCCGAATATAATATGTTATATTTTAAATTATTTCTAAAAGAAATCGATCACATTCTGACCTGTATCGTACAATTATATAAGCCGTCACTTGCACACCTTATGTAAAACAATAATAATTTATAACACACACAAGCCACGTGAAACCGTAAAATAAAATAATGAATATGAAAAATCAAGTCCAAGTCAATACGAAAAAGTCACTATCACTTATCAAATAAGACACAATTTCTAACGATCGTAAACGGAAAGTAAAGACGCGGGCGCACGCTACACCGCGCAAGCGCAGATGACAAGAAGGCTGTTATCATGAGACTGAAGTGGTAATAGTGTAACCATGAGACTAAAAATAATCAGGACAGTGGGAAGGAAAAAGTATTTGCAAATAATGTAATTACATTATTGTTCAATTGAATTTAAATTTAAGATGTTAGTAGGGCATTACACAGGAACACATCTTTCACGTAATATCCTTTGCTTGACTGGACATTGACAAGGTATGTGAAGTATATATTTCTTTCCGTGACCATGTCTAAGGCTGGTGGTGCCTGGTAATTTTCCGGTATTCCTGATAATTATAAATATACACATGTTTTTTCTCTCGCAGTGATAATGATAATATTTATAATAGAAAGTAAGGAAACTGAGTACCGATTTGTATGTGTCACGTGCAGGTTTCCATACGATGGTTTTGTTCACCAACGAGCAAAAGGTGGATTTATAATAAAACACAAATTAAGCATATGCACATTTTTTATAGGACTACAATTGTTTCTTACATATAAAATAAATTGCATTTTATAAAATTCCATCCACTCATTTTAGGTTGATTGACAGATGAACATTGAACATTGAACAAGTAATAAGGTTAATGTGTCATTAAGAAACAAATTAAAATTAAGAAAAATAAAAAATCTAAATGTAAATAAAGATTATAAGTATATATGGGTAAATACAATTTTTCATTTTTTAAATATTCCTTAATACATATGGTTTGTTACAACATGTCCATGGTCACTCTTGCGCAATTTAAGATGAATGAAAGCCGGTGCACGCTCGACAGACACTGAGGTGTTGATGCCGATCGCTTGTTGCGCTTGCGCAGGTGAACTCGTGACATGTAGGTATGCTAAATATAAGTCATATAGATGCCTATATACCTTTATTGTATACTTTTATATGTATTACGAAACAATTTGTATTCATATAATTTTTTGTGTTGGCTTTGTATACAACTAAATATATTATATGTAAATATGAATCGAAGAAATTAATAATTATATAACACGCGGTAGTAGAATGTACATTTCTCAATGCTGGTCAAAGGTATCATATTAAGAAAAGGATTGGAGAACAATTTTCTACCAAGCCGCTTGGTTAGTAACATAAATAATCATGTGGTGAATTTCTTTCAACTTGAGCCTTCCTTAAAGTGTTTTTCTTCGTTGCCCAGCAAGAGGTGAATTCATCACGTAATCAGAGATTAAGCATATGATAACAGGGTTGCAATTCAGCTTATTCATTTTTCTTTGTTTGGTTTTCCTACTTTATACAAATACTCGTAGATACTAAATGATTTGATTACTAATTTATTTAGGACCACCGACACTAGAATATAATAAATACAATATAAATAATACTTTAAAAAAGTTTTTCATTGTTTTTTCTAATAGTGATAGATAACACATATAAGACAATTACATTTGGAAAAACAAAAATATTCAAAAACTAAAAGTCAGTCAGTATAACGTTATCAGTTATCATTAATCATAAAATTATATTTAAAATACTTAAAAAGTCAACAAAGCAGCTATATTAAAAATATATATATAATTATAGAATATATATTTACTAGCTGGTCCTTGCGTACGTCTTTGGGCAAACATTTTTACTTGTAATGAAATTATGAGTGCGATTCGGTAAGTGCTAAGTGCTATTATTTATTTCCTGACTGCCAAAAGGAGGGCTATATTTTTACTGCATAATATGCTGTCACTGACTTTTTTGTAGGGATTATCAAGCTCTACAACTGTTCTCTAGAACTCAATCATATATCACTTATTGTTAAGGCAGCGTTCGCAAGAAACGTTTTCGTTCGACCGTTTTTTTTTTCGATTTACTTTGCAAATCTGACTACCACAAAAAAGTCATTTTTCGGGTTAATATAATGTATGACACTCACACGTAATGTGGCTAGTATTAGATCCTCTTTATAATATTAGTATAGATATACAATCTTTAAATTTTGCCATTCGAAAATAATTTGAATTATCGACATAAAACCGCTTAAGATTCACTTAAAAGCTTCGATAAAAACTCTTACCTAATTCAAAACAAGCTTTTGTTTAACTTTTGGACAAATTTTAAACCAGTTCCGTCCAGCCGACTGAACTGAAAATGTACACTCCTTTGATTTTTACAAACATGTACTGTACTAGATTTGATTCGTTTATTACAATGTTACAGTATTAAATATAAACTTAAAAGTGAGTAATAATATATAATATAAAGTACTCTCGGTTTTTTTGAGGCTGTCATGTTTGTAGTAGAGATGTTCTGCACGCTTATACTGCGAAGTCAGAGCGATTAAGAAAACTCCTAATAAAGAGAATAATAACAAATTAAAATAAAAACATTCTAATTTCATGAGTAAGCCTCAAATAATTCACGAAACATAGCTGCTATTTATAAATAAAAAAAAAATTGTGCGTCTCGCTCATACTTTTATTCGTGAAGTGACGAGTTGACCCAGAAATTTCTGACCGCGGGCAGTCCTAAACACTATTTATTGCGAAATTAGATTGTTTTAAGTATTATATCACGTTATATTTTATGCACTTCCGTATCTCGAAAGATCTGTAGATAACTTTAACTAAAATATAGAATACTGAAGTTATCTAGCTTTGTATGAATGCCTATATTAATGTCTCTTGGCTGATTTCGTCCAATTGTGGCGTAGATGCTACTTACACACTCTTCACTCTCAGTCCGATGACTTTATGATGACCCCGACGTATACGACAAATACATACAAAAACTGATTTGATATATTTATTCTGTTATATATGCATTATTCTGAAATAAGAAAAATCATATTATCCAACAAGCTGTATCATAAATCACTCTCCGGCTTATAAACTATCATGATGAAAAAATTACGTCATAAATAAATAAATAAATAAATAAATAACTCTTCAGTGCTGAGTGATTGGAGAGACCAACAATGGCACTTGCATTTTTAACATTAATACGCATTATACCTACAGTATTTATGTAGCAAAACATCGTAATACTACTTTATAAACAAAACACCTTAATGAACTTCGTGACTTCGTACAATGAGACAGTTATGTTTAACTATAACGTTACCTAAGTTTCTTTGTAAGCCACATTCACGGTAATGAGGTAGTTGAATATATAATATAATACCAAATTACAAAGTTACTTTGCTTAAGACCTGTAGACCTACAGTGTAATTACACGAGGGACATAACATCTTAGTCACATCATAATTATCTTAGTTGGTTGGTGGCGCATTGGCGATGTAAGCGATGGTTAACATTTCTTACAATGCCAATGTCTATGGACGTTGGTGGCCACTTACCATCAGGTGGCTCATATGCTCGTCCGCTTACCTATACATTAAAAAAAAGTCTACGATAACTATTGACATCTTCATATCGGACTAGCAAACGTATGTATGTACTGCTTGTTTCCCAAATAAAATAAAATAAATATAGGTATTTAAATTAGAATATTTTCATGGACGTTTACGTTTATACCATCACTTTAAAGTAGAAGGCAGTACATCAAATTCTAAAATACAATATCATCAGGAAACACAACAAGCCCACGAATTGAGTTGAAATATTTTAGGAACGTATTTGAACTTTCAATGACGATGAAAAAACCTGAATGCTGAAAAAAGAATGGCCGCAATAAATTTACGATTCAAATATATTGTACAACTCGGGACATGAAAAATATATCCATTGAAAACATAATCAAACAGTTACAATTATCATTATTATTATATCGTTTAACAAAGTGTTTTCGTAACTCACTGGTACTAGAATACTTGAAACTAAACGTATATATGTATATTATATTCAAATATCTCTGATTCTGATTAGAACCTCAGAAACGTCGAAATAGGTCAGTTGTCCGGATATCCATGAGTAAGGTTCCGATTTAGATATCGAAATTTGAGCTAACTGGCTGAATATCTATTATAAAGTGAGTCCGCTTGAGGCACCCAAAAAAAATTATAAAAAAAAATCATAATACGAAAATTAAGTACAATTTTTGCGTGCGTACGCGTCCTTCTCATTGTTTTGCCAGACACTTGACTGCTGCTATTCTGGAAGCACCTCGAATCACACCGTAGAAAACGGTCGTGAAATCACAGAAAGTGATATGCGACATGGACCATAATAATGATAACATTACGAGATAACACGCCTCAAAATATTATAACACCATATGTCAATGGTAAGGGTTTACTCGGTGGTAGTGCTTTGTGCAAGCTCGTCTGGGTAGGTACCACCCACTCATCAGATATTTTACCGCAAAACAGCAGTACTTTGTCTTGTTGTGTTCCGGTTTGAAGGGTGAGTGAGCCAGTGTAATTACAGGCAAAAGGGACATAACATCTTAATTCCCAAGGTTGATGGCGCATTGGCGATGTAAGCGATGGTTAACATTTCTTACAATGCCATTGTCTATGGGCGTTGGTGACCACTTAGCATCAAGTGGGCCATATGGCCCGTCCGCCTACCTATACAGTAAATAAAAAAAAAAGAAATGTCAATATTTCACGGATGAGTAATGAAGTGAGTTCTTACAGCACAGCTGGCCAGAAATCAGATTGTTATATTATAATTTACGCTTATTGTAGCGCGTGGGTTGCAGCTATTAGATGTTTTATTCTAGATCTAGCAGCTATGTACCAAGAGATAAGAGTGTAATAGTAATTTCTCTTATATGACACGGCCACAATTACACACAGCTTCTTTTGATCTGAAGCATCTCTAATACCATGCATGACGTTCATTATGCCGTCATTTCCCCTCTCCGCCAGGCACCACAGCTCACTACTCCCTTTTATGTGCGTTTCGCGCATATTATCGTTGCTTTATATTAATATAATAATAAGATAAAAATATTTCTATTATTATGGAGACTCTAAGTTGTTATTTACCGTTCTCTTATTTATTTATTGCTTTCTTTAGGGTTCCGTACCCAAAGGGTAAAACGGGACCCTATTACTAAGACTCCGCTGTCCTTCCGTTCGTCCGTCCGTCTGTCACCAGGCTGTATCTTATGAACCGTGATAGTTAGACAGTTGAAATTTTCACAGAAGATGTATTTCTGTTGCAGCTATAATAAAAAATACATACATACAACTAAAAAACAGAATAAAATAAATATTTAAGGGGGCTCCCATACAACAAACGTGATTTTTTTGCTTGTTTTAGCTCGATATTGATAACGGCAACAGGTAGACGCTTGAAATATTCTCAGAATATTTAGTTATATATTCACTTTAAAAATTTATTAAGATATAATTCAATACAGCTTAAAACCTTAAATAAATACAAATAAAAATTAAACATATTTACTATACAAATCGTGACCGCGTGGAATGGTGGCAAGAATGCTGGCTTTAAAAATAAATAATTAAATTAAAATAAAACAAATATAGGGTTTTCCATTAAGGGCGCTTGATCGTGCAGAACTTCCATCGTAGCGTGTGCTGTGTGGCACGTAGCGCCGTCCTGTTGAAACCACATGTTGTCCAGATCCATATTCTCGATTTCAGGCCAAAAGAAGTTGGTTATCATCGACCGGTATCGCTCACCATTGACGGTGACGGCCACACCATTATCGTTTTCGAAAAAATACGGACCAATCACGCCTCCGGCCCAAAATCCGCACCAAACAGTCACTTTCTGCGGGTGCATTGCCACTTGGTGAACCTCGTGTGGATTGGTCTCGTCCCAAATACGGCAATTTTGCTTGTTGACATAGCCATTCATCCAAAAATGCGCCTCGTCGCTGAAGATGATTATTTTGCCAAAATCGGCGTCAACTTCCAACTGCTCTAATGCCCAGTCAGCGAACACACGGCGCTGTCTATGGTCATTAACCTTGAGCTCTTGGGTCAGCTGGATCTTGTACGGGTGCAGGCTCAAGTCACAACGCAAAATTCGCCAAGTTGTCGTCTGCGAAAGGCCGAGTTCCTGTGCGCGACGCGGAATTGACTGCCGCGGGTTTTCGAGGACACTGTCGCGCACAGCGGCGATATTCTCGGCAGATCTCGCGTTACGTTGACGCACGGGAACCGGCTGATTGTTAACTGACCCGGTTGACTCGAATTTGTCCACCAATCGACGGATAGTCGACTCGGCAGGACGATCATCGCGACCGTAAAACGGGCGAAGTGCGCGGAACGTTGCTCGAACTGAAGACCCATTTTCATAAAACAATTTTATGATTTGCACGTGCTGCTCGACACTGTAACCTGCCATGGTGGTTTGGGAGGACGGAATGAATATAACGCACTGCATTTGACAGCTGTCACTCAAACAACATGGCCGCAATCAGCTGTCAAAGTTCAAGCGTCCCTATTGGAAAACCCTATATTTAAGGGAGGCTCTCATACAACAGACATGATTTTTTTGCCATTTTTATAGATAATACGGAACCCTTCGTGCGCGAGTCCGACTCGCACTTGGCCGGTTTTTTAAAATAATTATGGATTATAGGTGTTCGCATTATTGGCGACGTAAAGGTCACCAACACCCTCGAGCCTTTACAATTGCGTCGAGAGATAGCGGCACTGAGTGCTTTCTACCGATTGTATCATGGCGAGTGCTCAGAGGAATTATTCTCCCTCATTCCTGCTTCCCCATTCCTTTACAAGTCTACGCGTGCTGGCTCTCGATGTCACCGCCTAACTGTGACATCAATTCCATCGCGCACAAAGAAATTTAGCAACTCTTTTCTTTGTCGCACCTCCAAAACATGGAATTCTTTACCAGCACACGTGTTCCCCTCCTCTTATGACCTGGGTTCCTTCAAACGAGGCGTGAAGAGGCATCTTGCGGGCCGGCAAGGCGGGGGCGGCTAGAGCAAGTCATTCGTCCTGACTGCACTAGCCGTCGTCGCGTTTGGACTCTACTACCACTTACCATCAGGTGGAGTAGAGTCATTTGCAATACCGGGTAATATAAAAAAATAAAAATACCAATAACCATGTAATTCGATGTATCACAAAATGGAAAGGACATTATATGTATGCGTCGAAGTTAAATCTTTATTTACAAATATATAATTATGTTTTATTACAACCTGACACTAAAACTAACATGTTTGTTTTTTTATTTTATTTTTTGTTCTCGTTCGATTGTTTTGAGGGAGAGGCTGAGTATAAGAATCCGAATAAAAAAATGAAATAGTTTAAATTGATTTGAACTTTTAACTAAATGAATCGCCTTTGCACTATATTTTTGCATACACAACATTTTCAAATTTACGAGAGTTGCTTAGTGAGGGGTTTCCATTTAAACGCGTACACTTTTTGTGTCTCGCACAGATACTGTACGGCTGTTTCTTTTTTTTATTGAATTCTCGTTCACGTATTCAACATTTTCCGCTGCGAGCGTTAGGCGAATGTCCAATAAAGTTAAAAAAATTGTGATCTTTAATTGAAAGTGTTCTGAACTTTCAACGAGCAGATATAATAAACGATTTTCTAGAAAGAAAGTACCAACAATATATTTTTAAATTTTTTAATATTTTTACAATATTTTATGTTGTTTATTTTGTATTATTAATTTAATTAAATATATACAGGCTTTATATTTAATTAAATTATTACATAAATAGAACCGACACACGATACCTAATAACCACTTCACGGGTCGGACACGAATTTTGTTACACGTTGTATATAAATAAAATAACGTCTTCATTCAGATCTTTTTTATATATTTTTATCTATTCCAGATCGTTTTAATGTAAATGTAATAAAAATACGATCACAGGAAGTCACACGTACTGTATGTGCGGAATAAAGGAAAAAACACACTTGTCGTGTATTGCAGCTATTACATTTAATCACTCATCAAAGGCTGACCCAGTAACCTCTAAACATTAATATTGTTGTACAACAATATCACTGTCTTCAAGTATGCTTCGAGTATGGGCAAGTGAATCAGTAATAATTTTGGTCGGTTAGGCCGTTAAAAAGTAACTAGGGTTTTCTGTTGAGAAATTCTCAGGTAGCACTTCCTTACCTCGGAGATACGTAAAGCTTTTGTTCCTGACCCTGAACTTTTGGTTTTCGAGTCGGATTGCTGTCCTATCGAATAATGTGATACTACAAAAAATCTATACCTATTACATAACATACGAGGTCGCAAGCTAAAATGAAAGTTGAATTAATTGTACCAAGCGATCAATATACTTTTAGGCTGCTGTAAATATACTTTTGCATCTTATTTTTGTGGTAACAGATGAAATAAAACAAAATCTAATTTACCGGAACCCATGTCTCTCTAATCCTGACCCAATTCCTCGCTCGGTCCGGTGGATTTGTTTAAATCGATATGTCCGCAGTAATCGATTTAACTAAGTGACATTGCCTTTGTATAAATCGCTTAAAGTACTGTAATACTCGTACATTATATGAATTATTGTTCGTAATTCTTATACCACTTTTAATTATTTATCTACATTACTAATTCTTATACTTTGAAAATATAAAATAGTTGAACATATATTTTGCTATAAATATTACACAGGCGCTTTAAAATTAAATGTACCAATAGATGATTCTTGCAATATTAGTTCTTACATAATTATTATATTTAATTGCCTGCCTCGTTGGTCTTGTGGCTAGATATAAGGCCGCAGTCCTGGGTTCAATTCCCAGGTCGGGCTAATAAATAGTTATTGGGTTTTTCTGTCAGAAAATTCTCAGTAGCAGCCCGGAGTCTGGAAGTTGGAAGTGTGTACACTCCCGTGCCTCGGAAAGCACGTTAAGCCGTTGGTCCTGCGCCTGAATTCTTTCCGGTCGTGTCGGATTGCCGACCCATCGGATTATGAGGGCTAGGGAAGAGAGAGTGCACCTGTGTTTGCGCACACACTTGTGCACTTTAATATCCCAAGCGCAGTTGGCTAATCTCTCTTGAGATTGGCTGCCATGGCCGAAATCGGTCTGTAGGACATTATTATTATTATTATATTTAATTGAATTAAAATATGTGTAATCTTGAATTGTAAACTTGATAAGGTATATTGTAAAATAGAAAATGTATCGAGTGATTACTTGGAAGACTTTGTGCAGGCCCTTTTGGGAACCACCCAATCATTCTCCTTAAAAAGCAATAATTAATTTGTATTGCTTTGTACCTTACCGGTTGAGTGAGTCAATGTCATAAGGATAGTGGACATAACCATCTATGGGCGATAGTTACCTACCACACCAGACCACACGTGATCATTTTGTTCGTCAGCCTTCCTATATACTATAGCTATGATATAAAAAACTGTTAAACAAATTTAATAATAAAACAATCTAGTCCTATTATTATATTCATAAATTAGTAAGTATTTTTTTCGTATTAGTCATTAATTATCAGCTATGTAGTGTCAGGTTTGTTTTATTTTAAATTATTTCTTATAATAGCAACATTGATTTTGGTGCGTCGCTTCACGATTGGCGAACGACAGAGACATCACACGATGTCGTGAGCCAATCGGAGAGCCGGATTTTCGCGGCAATACGAAAGATCATTTTGACCAGAGGCGGGAGTTGAGACTAGAGATGAGAAGGGATTCGTAAACTGAACTTTGAAAGCGATGTACATAGGTCACTAAATAAAATTGAATGTTGTGAGAAAAAAAAAACAAGTACAAACTTAAATATTATTTTACTACTTTTTACAGTTTTGCCACCATATTTTAGTAAGCAAATATTACTACATATATTGAGACAGATTCTTTACAGATAGTTCTTTAATTTATTATTGCTTCTTTAAAAATATTATGAGTTCCAGAGTACGTCGACTTCCTTTTTTACTAATATAAAAATACCCGGAAATTAAAATAGTTATTCGTCAGCCGTTTTTTTGGAATGTGATATGACGGACATCTATTTAATAATAATTACAATTGCTCCTACCCATTTGTTCACTTCCTCATATATATATATTTTTTTATTGTATTGGTTGGCGGACGAGCATATGGGCCACCTGATGGTAAGTGGTCACCAACGCCCATAGACAATGGCCATTGTAAGAAATGTTAACCATCACTTACATTGCCAATGCGCCACCAACCTTGGGAACTAAGATGTTATGTCCCTTGTGCCTGTAATTACACTGGCTCATTCACACGAACAATACAAAGTACTGCTGTTTTGCGGTAGAATATCTGATGAGTGGGTGGTACCTACCCAGACGAGCTTGCACAAAGCTCTACCACCTAGTATGTGAAGATTCCGGTCTACAATATTAACAATTTACTTGTTGTGACTCTAGTCCGTAGGTACCCGATTTACTTATATATCGTTGTTCGTATAGTGAATACATATTATACAGCAATTCAGTCGGAATAATACACCATTTATTTGCAATAAGGTCGTAAATGTTGTCGCCAAATCCTCTTCATTTCCGAACGTAAAATTAAAAATAATAAAAGAAAGGTACGCATGCGCGCAGAGCGGTCATTTCTCACGGGGCTGTCATTCGCGTAGCTAACATAACCTATAAAATACCGAATCAAAACAATAAAAAATATATGTGCATAAATAGACTGTCCTTCAATTGGTCGATAGATCGAACCATGTTTTAAATTGAAGACTACTTTAAATCATTTCAATTTGTGTCTATCATTGAAGGGGAATCAATCGAAACGCTACCATCGTGTTTTTATAAAGTTTTATGTGAACTAAGTGTTTTAAATGTGAAATTTCTATTGAAAATGATTCAAAATTAAAGAATATTTCGATGTGCTTATTATATTTGACATAAAAAAGGTGTTATTTTGAATGCCGGGAATTCAACAGCTGGTACAGGTTAGATAAAGATACATATATGCCTCTGTCTCTTTCTAAAAAACAAATGGAATTACAAAATTCGGGAATTCGTTTTATTTTACTTTTAACTAATGTAATTTATTTTTCTTTCGTCATGATTTCAAATAATGAATCACTTGTACATATCCCATTTATTTAGATGGATTAATATAAAATTGTTTATAATTTCTAGCTGCCCTTGAAGCAATGGCTTGTTTGTCTTGAGAATTATTGATAGCGTAATCAAGTAAATTGTAAAAATCAATGAGATGGTAATACATTTTGCAATTAAACAACTACTGGATAAAGAAATAATGCTTTGAAATACGTTTTAATAACTTTATTATGATTGTAAATATAAGACCTTCGAAATATTAGATCAGATATTTTTAATCAAATAGAATCCCTAGAAGAAGTTATAAGAAGACATACAGACAGATAGACAGACAAAAATGAAAAAAATAGTATAATGTGAATCATAAAACGATTATTTATCACAAAATTAGGTGAAAAAAAAATTACAGACAGGGCCAATAGATTTATATAGTAGTATAGATAAGCAATTCTTTTTGTAATAAATATTTCGTGTATCTCGGAAACGGCTCTATTGTTTTGTGACTGCCTCGTTGGTCTAGTGGCTAGATATTAGGCTGCAGACCCGGTGGTCCTGGGTTCAATTCCCAGGTCGGGCCAATAAATAGTTATTGGGTTTTTCTGTCAGAAAATTCTCAGTAGCAGCCCGGAGTCTGGAAGGTGGAAGTGTGAACACTCCCGTGCCTCGGAAAGCACGTTAAGCCGTTGGTCCTGCGCCTGAACTCTTTCCGGTCGTGTCGGATTGCCGTCCCATCGGATTATGAGAGCTAAGGAAAAGAGAGTGCACCTGTGTTTGCGCACACACTTGTGCACTATAATATCTCTTGCGCAGTTGGCTGATCTCTCTTGAGATTGGCCGCCGTGGCCGAAATCGGTCTGGAGGACCTTATTGTTTTGTATTTAGATAAGGTTTTGCGTTTTAAAAGTATTTCCTAAGAAAACCCATTTTTTACAAAATAAAATAAATTTATAAATAATATGAGAACCAAGCAATGCGACGAAGTCGCCCAGGTACTAACATTATCCATACAATAATAGGCTCAATGGCTACATGCTTAATCGAAAATTGCGGGTTCAAAGCTGGGCAAATACCACTTTATTTCTATGTATACCACATAAACACAAACTTTCTCATTTTCATCTATAATTTGAGACAAACTTGGGTAATATTTATTTGACTGCAAAAATCCGACATTAGTCAAATACTCTCATGCTTAAGGTCGACTTAGAATCCTTTGACTAAGAATATAAATGGGGTCGGCGATATCCTGCTCTCCCCTTGCAAACTTATTAAAATTAATCCTCTATTTGATATGCCAACCTAGCTTCTATTTAAATGGGGAAGTGGCGAGATTACGGTGGCTGAATTGAATTGGGAGAGAAATAAATCGACGGTTATTATTTACGCGGTTGCTACTCGCTAGTCAGTCAAAAGGAGCAAAAAATTGAAGCAAAAAACACTATTGCCCTTATATCACATTATGGTACATTTACAAATAGTGAATTCGTTTCATATGATTTTTTAGAATTCTCAATTAATGTAATTTTTTTTTAAATAGCAGCAATACCCTTTTTTTAGGAATTACTAACATTTCTCTCCCTTTAATTAAAATTACAGCTTGTGTTAGGTGTAGGAAGAGCACATTTGTTGTCACCATGTTTGTTGTTAGGGTATGCATTCCTAGACTATTCATCCGATTGTGATGGAACATTGGTTAGGTGATCCATAAAAAACAGGATTATTTCTTTGAATGTAAACAATATAAATATTTTATGTTATTAGATCGTCACAGGAAATATGAATTAATGTAAGGTAAGTCTCTGAAATTCTACAAAATTGTCCCTTACACTAAACTCATAAATAAATTTTAAAGAGTTTATTTTGTGCAAATTAATGTAATAAATTAATATCACATATTTAATTACATGTATTCCTAGAACAATTTAACGTAAGCTACATTAAAATGGACAGGGAATATATTGTTTTCCTTTTCTCAGTATACCCTTGGTACCATGAGTTAGAGTGAGACAGTTGAAAAAAAAACCTTGAAAATCAGAAAGTAGCCTTCGCAATTATTTACAAATTTATTTCGGCCTGAATATAATATTGTCTTCCATATTCCAAAGAAAGATAAGTGTAAATTTTGTACAAAGTATGAGAATACAGAGGAAAAGACGTCGAAAGATTTAAAGGAGTATAAAATTCATAAGGAAGAAAAAGGCGCTACATATAAACGAACTGAAATACATAGAAACCTAGTAAGTAAAACTGTTTTAACAGCTAGTTTCGATCTGCAATATGTCCTAAACGGTGTGTTTTTACAAATTAACAGTGTATGAAGCGAGAACCCGAAACCGATACTGTTGTACATGGGATTATAAAAACTTTTAGAAAGGCTAACTTTGTTTTGTTTTTGCGTGGTCTTATTATTGTTATGCAGACGAAGGTTGTAGTCCCGAATTTTGTACTTGTTTGCATAAATATTTGGAAAAAAGTTGACAGGGGAGGGATTAAATATTTAATATTTCACTGCGACTCATGCAGCGGACAAAACAAAAACAAAGTCATCTTATCTATTTATATTATATCTATGTTTTTTTTTGTATTGTATAGCTAGGCGGACGAGCATATGGGCCACTTGATGGTAAGTGGTTACCGACGCCCATATAGAATGACATTGTAAGAAATGTTAACCGTTGCTTATATCGCTAATGCGCCACCAACCTTGCGAACTAAGATGTTATGTCACTTGTGCCTGTAATTACACTGGCTCACTCACCCTTAAAACCGGAACACAACAATACAGAGTACTGCTGTTTTGTGGTAGAATATTTGATAAGTGTGTATTACCTACCCAGACGAGCTTGCACTAAGCTCTACCGAGTAAGTTTTAAGAAACTTCTTAGAAACTTCTATAAATTTGGAAGTTACAAATAAATCACCTGTTGCCTGGCCACACTTATGTATCTATGCCAGTAGATATCATGCACAGTGTTTTCGAACGTGAAGTCCAAAAAGTAATTGTTTGGCGTCCTATACAATGGCTTACACTTATGCTAACTGATAGAAGAACATCTCATCCATATGAAGTGAATGTAATATTTAGCAAACGAAATATTTACTGCCAAAACGGTTCCAACAAAGATTTAAAAATTAAGGATATCTCAGTTGCTACATTAAGAAAAACGAAACGTAGATCTAATGGAAGCAAAATATACGATGAACTAAATAAATAGTATAAAATTCTGTTGAAACTTGCAGAGACGAAAACAAAGCAAGACTAAAGGACAAGGAGTAGGAAAAGGTAAGTTCAATCGAAATAAAAATAGAACTTTTGACGAAATTTCAAGAAAGTTTTATCTAACAAGACTTCCTTTTTCGTTACTTACATACAACCTGAAGAAATTGTGTGAAGATGGAACAATTCCTAAAATGTACCACAAAAACTATCTTACACTTCCATATGATACACAAGTCATTGACACTGTTAGTGAGATCGAAGAAGAAATTGTTGAAAATACAGAAAACTCTACTTTTGGAAATGAGCCGATGCAAGAAAATGAAAACATTCCGTAATTTGACAATATACCTCATAAAAAATTGAAATTGAAAGTTAAGAAACCACACCGCAGAAATGAATGAATATTACACCAAACAAATTACACAAAAACTATTGAAAGAATAAGTAAAAAACACCAAATAATTGGAAGAAAATAAGGAAGTAACACATGAAAGAGTTAAGAGCATTGTACCAAAGATATAGAAGATGAAAAAAGAGAAATATATTAACTTAGCAAAGGCGAAAGGAAAGATTGAGAGAGGAAGAGGTAAAGGGAAAAACATAATTCGATCCCGGATTTTTATTACAAAAAAAAAGATTTCTTTTGTCCTTAATGTTCAAAAAACTGTTAACTATAGGGTTTAACTGTAGGGTTCTTGTACTTTTTAAAATATTATTATTTCGATAGATACCTACGTATGAGAAGTACTTTCAAGAGAAGCCATTTGCATTTGTTGTATGGCTGTAATTTTATTAAGCATTATTTTTTGTGAAAACACATTTAATGTTTTAAGTTGGAGAACTGAGAATCATTTGAATGTAAATTCTAAAAGAAAAAAAATTAAAATATGATTATTGAACACAATAAAAAAAATATTTTTATTCGGTATCATTTTGTTGCAGCTTATAGAGAAAATAAGTCGATAGATCGTACAAATATAATCATTGACTTTTGCTGGAAACTACAAATTAAACTTTATTTTCTTAGGTTTAGGTGTCATTTTCCTTTAAATGCGCCGAATGGCGTAACTCTAAACCCAAATAAATAGTGTTTCTTACACTAATACAATTTACGTTTTCTTAGACCTTATTTCACATTTTTTATTTTCCAAAATAATTGAGCGTAAGGGACATTAAAAAAAAAATTAAAGCAAGGGACAGTCGACTTTGGAATCTATAAAGATTAGCTCAATTTCACTAAGCTTATGTTATACAGCTTAAAATGTAAAGAAACTTTGCCATAGTTGTCATTTCAATAGCATTACAAACAAAAAGCTATAGCACTTTTAAAAAAAAAGAGATCGTTTTTGGCTCACCTGAAAAGTTGTGATTTGTCCCTTACAGTAATTCATATTTCCAGTGACGAGATATTCTACCCGAGCGAAGCCGAGATGGGTAGTATACTGTTATACATACTAATAAAATGTATGGTTATGATCAACTGCCTTTTGCCCTTACCGTATCTATGTGGAACAATAATAAAATAATAATATTCTTCTATGTTTGTACTTGTAATTAAAATAATTTGTGTGTGTTCATCAATATATTCGCCTTGTGAGTCGATTTTTTGAATGGGTATATAAATAACTTATAAATAAATAACCTTATTCAATGGCACGCCACACGCCGAGCCGTGTCACGTTAAGCCAAGCCAAAGCCAGGACAGTTAGTCCGCCAAGCCCTCCTGTGACTAATAGTGACGTCACATCCTACTGTCAAGTGGGAAGAAATAAATATCCGATCCACTCATTTCGGAACGTCATTCGTTAGTTGTTTATTCAGGAAAGGCACACAGTAACCGGAATGACATTACATTGAAATTATTAATAAAAGATAGGATATGACGTATTCGTTGTTACTGGAACTATGGATTAATTATTTTTTTATGAGATAGACTAACGATAATTCAGGTTTACTTAAAGAAAAAATCCATCTATGCGAAACTAGGGATTTGTTATTTGTTTTTCGTAATGGCTCTATCTAATTTCATAGGCATAATTAAATATAAAATCCATTTATTTTTTTAAAGTAACATGTAACGCTACAAGTCCTTGTAACATGTTGAAATTTTAATATCATTTATGGCTAAAGAATCTCTTATCCCTTAATTTTATAAGGATGAACTCACTATTTGCATTTATTTTATTCACAGATATTAAAAAGAATTAAGTGTTTACTTAATATTTGTTACTTTTCATAGTTTTTGTTTCAGTATTCTAAATGAAATAGAGTGGAAAGATTAGACGCTTAGCCTCGCACCATTTCATTTTACGGACATCTAATATTCCGTCGAAGCCATCGCTTCCAACCACGCTAACAATAGTACCGATGACATAACAATACAATTAATTCTGCTTAGTGGGATTAAAAAGTTAATGAATTAATCTAATAAAAATATGAAAACCTTAAATTTTATTGCCGTAATATATATTATCCTTTATGTCAATGTGAATATTTTATTTATTTAATTTGAAAATCAAATTCGAAAAGTGTACTTTTTCTGTCATATGTTAAAAAGTAAAACGTACCACGATACAATCGCATGTAATTAATACGAGCTTAAGTAAATGACATCAAATAAGTTAATGATGATCTACATCTATTAAGTATGTGCATCATTATTGCTAGAGTTAATGAAGTATTGCTAGAGTTAATGATAGCCGAGATGGCCCAGTGGTAAGAACGCGTGAATCTTAACCGATGATCGTGGGTTCAAACCCGGGCAAGCACCACTGAATTTCATGTGCTTAATTTGTGATTATAATTCATCTCGTGCTTGACGGTGAAGGAAAACATCGTGAGGAAACCTGCATGTGTCAAATTTCACTGAAATTCTGTCACATGTGTATTCCACCAATCCGCATTGGAGCAGCGTGGTGGAATAAGCTCCAAAACCTTCTTCTCAAAAGAGGAGAAGAGGCCTTAGCCCAGCAGTGGGACATTCACAGGCTGTTACTTTTTAATGAAGTATCATCAACTAGCCAAATTGTATTCATATAAAAATCCAACACAATTGTCAAAAGTTGTCGGTTTATATAAGATCAGCCCGATCAGCAGAATCTTCTGTCATTATTGAAATAAAAAGAGATTAATTTTAATTGGCTGACCGTACTTTTAAGTGAACCATTGTTCAGTGAATTCAAGTCATTTCAGATAATTATTCATTTGAACAGGAGTTTCGTTTTTGGACTATTTTTAGGAACATTTAAACGCTTTTGTAAAATCCTTTTTGTACGTTTTAGTTAGTTAAACTATAAAACAAGTCACCTTTCTGATTACTCCGATGTGATTTATTGCAAAATCTTTCACGAGACAATGCTGTAATTATCTTCCTTATCACATTAGCTTACTGACGTAACCCGACCTTCTTATAAAGGTAGCTCCGGTAAATCAATTGTTAATTATTCACGTACTTTTCCATGTGTTCCAGTAATGTATTTTATTGTGTAACTCATTTCATTTGTATCCACCGTTAAATGGTGACGTGATTTTACACGTGCTGCTTTAACGTTATAAGTGAGAAAGAGACAGACATATTTCTATATCACTTTTGTGAAAATAATGCCGACCGTGAACTTGCAGATTCGGACAAGTTGAGAAAACAATCACATCTTGAACAATACGGAAAGGCTACGCGTAATTTATTTACATATATGTAAATTAGTTCAAACAAAAGTTTCTTGTAATATAATAAAATAGACGTAATAAAAGACTGATAAATAGTTAATGTCACGAGTAATTTTAAACGTATTAACTATCGAAGTGAATTAGGGACCAATACCAACATAAAAGTGATTAAAATAGATTATAGGAACCAAGTGTCTTATTGCAACAATAAGACTTAAGCGGCGGTTGATAACGTTTGTGATAAAATTAATATTATCGAGGATTTCAAAGTTTTACAAATGACAGCTAAGACTGATAACGTAGCAAATGGGATCCGTAATCCATCAGAGCCGATCAGTTCGAAGCTGTTCCTCTCAGACGAGGACCCGGTGAAGCATGACGTGTCCGGGAGTGTTATGGACGGTCTTATAATGGAGGTGAAGGGCTCTTACACGGTTTACAGGACTCGATGGTTGATGTTGGCATTATTCGTGCTGTACTCATCATCGAATTCCTTGCAGTGGACTCAGTTTACGATAATATCGGATATTATAGTGAGGTATTATGGTGTTTCGAGCAATGTTGTGTCTTGGACATCAATGGTGTATATGATAACGTACGTGCCCCTGATATTTCCGGCTAGCTGGCTGCTGGATAAAACGGTGAGTGAATTTATTGTTAACTTATTAACGAACCATAATTATTAGTAATTTTATATTGATTATACTTGAAAGGATTTATTGAAAAGAGTATTTTCTATCAAATTTGTAATATTTAATGACACAGTTCTTCTATCTTGTTTGTTTCATTTTATTCAACCTTCTCTCGTAATAATTACTTATTTTGTCTTCTTACATAGGTGTACAGTGTGTTGGTACATCTATTAGAAAATGACAATAAATTAAATAATACTTACTGATAAGATTGTCTGTTGCTTCGGTCTCGTAAAATCGCATGATCCTTATCAGACATTTAGATCAGTCGTGTAGATTTATCTATAGACTTAAAAATAGGCGCCTTAGTAATTAGTTAATATATTATATGGTACTGTTCCTTTTGCGATAAATGTTCCCCTTCCTCTCCCAGACTCGTGCTATGAAATCTGGTGTCCTTTAACCAGGCGCCTTGTAAACTGGTGGTCGTGGAAAATATAACGTGATAAATATAAATTCAAAAGACCAAATCAAGACAAATTGTATCTCGTTTGTTTCAAACTATTCGGGAGTTTTTGCAAATTGATAGAACCTGTTTGTGTTTTGTACACCTAATGCAGAAAAATAGTAACAAATAAGTATGTATTTTTACATCACATAATTATTTTCATTAAAAAATCTTAGCATTTAGCGTAAAATTCTACTATTAAAATATAAGTATTGAATGACAAATGTTATATGAGACGTAAATATATGGCGAAAGTCGTCGGGGCGTCACGGTAGCATGCGCAAGCTATCCCATGATGCCCCGAGAGACGGAAAGGATACCGCTGGTTTTTAGTGGGTATGCCAAGGCACTTGACACCGGCAAGACCCACAAATATTTTCCCCACTTCATGTGGGGAAACGTAAATATATTTTTCCAGCGAAAAATAAAAAAAGGCGATATTTGCTAAAACAAAATATGCTAATGATGAAATTCTGTGAAATGATCATCAGCTTCTCCTCTATTCCTTTATACAGTAATTGGTTATATTGGCTCTCTTCTTTTGAACATATCATAAAGTACAATTTGTCGCAATGTGAACGATTTTGACGATCATTTTTGCGTTGGGTGCGAACGAAATCACAGATCAACATGATCAAAATTATCTAGCTTACAGAATAACAGACTAACGAGACTTGAAGATCAAAAATAAGTGCATTAAAAAGACTTTAAGAATCTGAATATTCCAAGGAGCATCGACTATTACCTTTATCCGATATGTTCATACAACTGAAATCGAGTTACTTAAATTGAAAAGATAAAATGAGAATGTATTTTCGCTAAATCGTCGTTGGGAGCTAGCTTCGGACCCTCCTTACAAATCTTGTTATTTGAAATATACTACATTTTAGGTGAATTTTCTTCATAATAATGTACGGAAAATGTTGTTGAAAAATGTTTTTCTTTACAAAACTGCATTTATATTATAAAATAATCAATTGATTCATTACTAATACAAAATTAAGGCGATATTAAAATAAGAATAAGAAGAAAATACCTTGATTATTTTTCTATGTTTTTTTATTTTATTTTAAATACCTAAATGGTTTAAAATTATAGCACTTTGTTGTTTGCCGTTAAACGATACGATTCGATAACGATAAAATACTACGGCAATAAATACTTGTAAAGACATGATTGTGATATTGAAATCTATTTAATGTTTATCTATATCTTTCACATTCTCGGATCTTCTCGATAGAATCTATGTATAATCCCAACCACGGAAATCAAGGAAACTACCACCTCCTTGAATAAATATATATTTTTTTTATAGCGTTGGTAGACGGACGAGCATATGGGCCACTTGATGGTAAGTGGTCACCAAAGCCCATAGATATTGGCATTGTCAGAAATGTTAACCATCGCTTACATCACCAATGCGCCACCAACCTTGGGAACTAAGATGTTATGTCCCTTGTGCCTGCAATTACACTGGCTTACCCACCCTTCAAACCGGAACACATTCATACCAATTACTGCTATTTTGCGGTAGAATATCTGATGAGTGGGTGGTACCTACCCAGATGAGCTTGCACAACGCTCTACCACCAAGTAAATGATATTTTGAATTTGTTTTTATAACCGCATTGATTGTTTTATAAGAACGTATTTAAAAAAACTAAGATATATCTAAATGAGATAACTACTAACCGCCTTATTCATAAACTTTATTTAATTGGTTATTAGTTAAACGACTGCCTCGTTGGTCTAGTGGCTAGATATTAGGCTGCAGACCCAGTGGTCCTGGGTTCAATTCCCAGGTCGGGCCAATAAATAGTTATTGGGTTTTTCTGTCAGAAAATTCTCAGTAGCAGCCCGGAGTCTGGAAGGTGGAAGTGTGTACACTCCCGTGCCTCGGAAAGCACGTTAAGCCGTTGGTCCTGCGCCTGAACTCTTTCCGGTCGTGTCGGATTGCCGTCCCACCGGATTATGAGAGCTAAGGAAAAGAGAGTGCACCTGTGTTTGCGCACACACTTGTGCACTATAATATCTCTTGCGCAGTTGGCTGATCTCTCTTGAGATTGGCCGCCGTGGCCGAAATCGGTCTGGAGGACCTTATTATTAGTTAAATAACAGTTTGTCTTCTTCTTTCGTATGTCAAATCAATAATGACAGAAAGAGACAAATCAGTGTTTAGCTAAACAGTAACTAAGCAACGTTTATAAATAAGGCCGAAAAGTTTATTTAAGGAATTAATGCAAAGAACTAACATAAAAAATAGGTCCTCGTAGAATTTGCGTCAACTTTGAAAATTACATTCTTCAAGTTCGAAATTCAATAAGGTCGTAGTGTTTTTATGTTGTATGGAAACCTTATTAATCAGCTTATATCGATACTGTTTTAATAACAAAGATAGTTCATCAAATAGCCGGTCACCGGGCCTCGCAAAATGTCCGCGAAATTAATCATTTCACTTTGTTCTGTTTCCATTTACGCTCGTTGTTAAAAATATTTGATGATATTATTAAAATACTTTAGCGGGTCGTTTCGTTATTGTAATATTTAATATCAGTTTTTATCTTTAGGTAGATATCACTTATCGTAATTTGGTAGTAAAGGAAGATTTTATTACTGTGTATTCAAATTGTACAAGATACGTCTATTTTCTATAATCAGGCCGTCTAGGTAAGATTCACCCATTAGAGCAGAAGAGGGCTATTCGCGCAATCTATAACTTAGAAGCTAAAGAATCACTAAGACAGAAATTTAAAGAAATTAAAATATTAACTGTTGCTTCTCAATACATAATAATAATATTAAATAACTTTATTACACACTCACAAGGAAAGCAAAACAAAACAAATCAGTTATAAATAAAAAGAAAGAAAAAAAAAAATAATAAAAAAATAAAAGTTAAGTTAAATAAAAATAAAATTTGTATGCTGCAAGGGGCGGTCTTATCACACAAGTAGGGATCTCTTCCAGACAACTCTGTATTAAGATGCTAGCAGGACATAACGGCCATTATATATACATAATACATATATACGTTTATATAAAATACAACATATCAATACATATATAAATAAATTAAATGTGTAGACACATTGTGTAATGTTATGTATGTACATTCTCTTGTACTTTTTGGTTGAGAACAAATGAGGTTATTTATTTAATTCTATGCTTTTTTTCTGTGTTTTGTTTAAATTTATCACAGGAAGTAACCGTAAAGTAGTGAGCAATCGTTTTTTTAATAAGGAATAATTATTTCAATTCGCTTTAAGAGTCAGGACCAGATCCAATCGCTATACTTTTAATGATGAAAACTTAAGAGTTGACTTGTGCAATCTTAATTTATATATATTTTTTACTTTCTAATTATTATTTTGTCAAATAACTATAGGACGATAGTCTTCTACTATTCTGTAATTTTAATCATTTTGGACAAGGTTTGAAATTATATCCCTTTGTTAATAAATAGTTTTGGAGCTCACTGTACCCGTCCCTTAACCATAAAATGACCTTCTAATACCGAGACCCAACAATTTATAAGGAAACTAAATATTTCTAAACATACAGGATACTTATTGCTGTCAGAGTTTAACAAGATAACTTGTCACATATCTTCGTAAATTGCTTGTTTTATGATAATTTTATCTTCAATAAATTCTAATTTTTATCGTATTATCTTAAGAGGCGAATAAAAACGACATTTAGGCCAGAATTTCGATAAAGAAGGCATTTTATTTGATAAATATTTTTTTCTGCAATTACCATGGGTTTCTGTGCACCTATAAGTAAGCTGTAAGACCAAACAACTATCGAATATGACTCACCGGAGAACAAGAAATATTATTACAACAATTTCATGAGTTGAATATCAGTGCGGTATCGTCAGCAAAAAAGAATATGTCACCGTTGCCTATTTCTAAGTTACACAACTTGCTTACATATATTAGAAAAAGTGTGGGGCCTAGCGTACTGCCTTGGGGAATTCCATGTGTGATCAAATTGCTATTGCTTGTGTATTCTGCAACTTTAACTTTTTGTTGTCTATCACTTAAATAGTCTCTGAACCAATTTAGTGACCCGCCTCGTACTCCCATGTTTTAAATTTTTTGTAAAAGAAGAGGTATTGAAATAGTATCGAATGCTTTTTTCAAGTTAAGAAACACACATAAGCTTTTTTTGCCTTGGTCCATATATTATTGTAAGCAGGGTAGTTAACGCAATGACGGCATCCTCGGTTGAATTCTGAGCTTGGAAACCATATTGGTTTCTAGCTATAAGGTTTTGACTTTGTAGGTAATTGGTTAACCTACAATTAACAATTTTCTCGAGTATTTTACTCAGTGTACTTAAAAGACAGATAGGTCTATAGTTCGATACTATCTCTCTATCTCCAGTTTTGTGAACGGGAGTAACGACGGCCTGTTTGAAAGTTGTTGGAAAAATACAATTAACCAAGCTAAGATTACATAAGTGAGATATTGGGTGACATAATATTTTATTCGGTGGTAGAACTTTGTGCAAGCTCGTCTTGGTAGGTACCACCCACTCATCAGACATTCTACCGCAAAACAGCAGTACTTGGTATTGTTGTGTTCCGGTTTGAAGGGTGAGTGAGCCAGTGTAATTACAGGCACAAGGGACATAATATCTTAGTTCCCAAGGTTGGAGGCGCATTGGCGATGTAAGCGATGGTTAACATTTCTTACAATGCCATTGTCTATGGGCGTTGGTGACCACTTCCCATCAGATGGCCCATACGCTCGTCCGCCTTCCTAAACAATAAAAAAAAAAAAGAAGCTAGATCTTTTTAGTAATTCGGTAGTGATATTGTCATATAATAGTCACAGATTTGTTTTAATGCAATGAATATCTGCTTCACAGTTATGTGAGATTTTCTTTCCGACTCCATACTTTCCAGTTTAGATTTAATTTCATCATATTTTGTTGACATAAACTCTATAGCTCTACGTATTTCTTCGTTTTGTTGTTTTTTTTCTTGTATGTTTTATTTGTAAGAAGTGATACTTCTGATTTTGTTGGTCGGCGGAGCTGGATATCAATGTTCTTATTTCTTCCATAAAAGTATTCATTGTCTTTACAATCACAACGTTTCCTTTTTATTCGCTCTTTAACAAATGAATAAACATTATAGTTATCGCTGCGACGATCGACGGCAGGTTGGGCTCTGAGTCATACGCTTTTGTTTGCAGTGAGCGATCCATTGACATAAAAACAAAAGGCACGCGTGGACAAATCTAATGCTACCAGGCTCTCAGACGCAGTCGTATCCAACCGGTCACTTTAAATTGGTTGTTATTGATACTTTTGTTTATTAATAACTAATGTCCAGTACAACTTGACCTCTGGGCGTATTTACGAGGTTGCAATAAGTGAAATATAGTTGTCTCAAACACTTGCGCGTTATTACTATCCTGTACTTGCTTGCTTAACTTATCCACCCTTCAAAGAAAGAAAATAAATTCTTACTCACTAATGTCCACAGAAATACTGTTGCATCTTCATGCACTCCTATTATTTGAGATCTATTTCTTGTTTTAAGTTTTAAATAATAATTATTTTTAAATTGCAACAAACTGCTGTTGAAACGTCTACAATAGTCAGCGGTCCGAAGGGAAGGAAGATTGCATGTGATTATCTATAATATAAGTATCATAATTATTATATGTAAAGGTACTATAGTCACTTGATCTTAAGTATCGTAGTATCGCCTTAATGTGTGTCTGCTTTGCGTAAAAGTTGTCTGGAGAGGATGCTTTCTGGCATTAAAGTCTGCCTTTTGTACCAACTAAGCTATTTTTTAAAAGCTTTTCAGTTATGTATAACGTAATAGGTAAAATTATAAAGCTATTGAGTTTGTTTGAACGCGCTAATCTTAGGGTCTACCAGAGCGATTACAAAAAATGTTTTTGTGGAAGCGTCCGGTTCATATAGTTTATATTATACGGCTGTAGATTATACGAACGCGCTTATGTAAAAAGTAAAAGCCCAATTATATAATTTATTTTCGTTTTTAACGCAATGAATTAATTTATATTTTTTATGTAACACGCGGAGTAGGAGTATAGTATTAATGTACGTTCAATAATATTGCAAACTATGAAACAGGCACGTATAATCCAAGTTTACCGCGAGCGTAGTGTTGGGTTCAGCCAGTGTAACATATTTCTAAAAATAAAACGGCTTTGACATCTTTCTTATTTCCGTTAGTAAAGAGACGGTCGAAAATTTAATATGCCGTGAATTCCCTCGAAGCTTATGTAAACCGATTTTCAATAGTTTACGCTACGTTGAATGAAAAATGTAAGTCATATTGCAACGTGTACATTTTCATATATTATTAAGTTTTATTTAAACGGATTATTATTAAGACATATTTAGGTTAAATTGAGTTAAACCATTGTCATGACAGATTAATGAAAGATAGAGTTGTGTAGTTTTTTTTTAATTATTTAGTACAAAAACTACGATTCCACTAATTAGATTTAAACTTACGTGTCTTAAATAACGTATGTGTTGACTTATATTACTCAGAGAATACACAAACATTTGTATCTGAAGTCAATGCGAAGAAGAAGAAGAAGCTCACAGGCAAGGTACGTTTTATAATATTTAAATCAATCGTAAACCGTCTCTTCCGCTGTTCCGCAAATGAGGAGCGTCGTGAATTAATCGTCGATTCATTTTCCTTAAAAGTTGAGTAAGTCGTTATTAACGATGCAGCAAAATCTGAGGTGCTCTATTACATTTTATATAAATATGATTTATAAACAAATGAAAAAGTAAAATCTAAAGTTACATCTTATTTCCCACTGTGGGTAAAAGCCTACTTTTCTCTTAAAGGGCTTAAGGCCTTATTTTCGAGGAATGCGATACTGCACTGGCGGATATTAATGTGGTACAGTTTCATCCGACACAAGCGAGTTTCATTACGATATATTCCTTAACCGCCGAACTTGAGATTAATTAAAATATACATTATCATAATCGTGTTGCTATTTGTTCAATAAACAATAGAATAATCGTATAAAATAATGCTTAAATAAAGTTATTACAAACTCATATCAGCAACATATAATTTTATTGCGGTTCGTTAAGTGTGACCGAATAACTTATATTTGGTGTTAAATATCCGATGCCATATTTAAGAATACTTTGCTAAACTTATATTTATGCATTTCAAGAAAATATCCAGAATGTTATAAAAGTAAACTAACAAATTTTCAGCATATGCAAAAAAAAGTTTAGTCGAACCGCTTAGCGCTAGAATGGAAACTTAACGTAGCGGCCTCTTTCCCCTTAACAGTTCGATAACTCCATTTCCCGTTTTTAGAGAATGTTCCGTTTATAGATTTCATTTACTGCCTGGGAATTTACTTATTTATGTCATTGTCCACCATTTGTGTATTCAAACCTTTAAAAATAAATATGTAAAAATGTTAACAAACAGATTGCGTTGCGTAGTTGATGTCGATTTTGACTCGAAATTATTTTAGAATTTAAATATCGTCCCACTGCTGGGCTGACGGCTAGTTGTCCTCTTTTTTTGCTGGAGCTTGCAGTGTAATGCTGTATGCACTGCATATGTAAGTTTTGATTAAAAAAGGATGGATATGATATGATTAATAGCTTCATTTATAAGATATCAATAAAATAAAATTGTCGCTGAAAGATGTAATTTGGATTTGTTGTAATTACTATTTACATTTATTTTTATACACGATATAAAATTCACGTGATCTAACCGCTGGACTATCTCGGCGATTTTTCAAATACATTGTGTTTTATCAAAATCATTGTCGTAATGAGAATTGAAGAGAGTGATGTACGGCTGCGTATGTACCAGGGACAGTGGTTAGAGAAATGATATATTGCGCTCGAAGTGCCTACGTGGTTCAATTTAAAGCCCTGCGTGAAATTCAGTGTCGGCTCTTTTGTACATGTGTCATTAAGATAGAGATTTATCGATATTAAAACTATTATTTTTTAGAATATATTGTCATTTTACTATTGCTATCAATATATTTATGTTTTTTAATGATTTCAGTTCTTAGTGGTATTCAATTACTATCACCAAATTTTGTGCCAATATGAAATAGCCTTATTTAGGTTCATCAATAATGTGTTGTTAATAATTGTAAATTGTTTACAACTTTGTATGGTATAACCCAAACACAAATAATAATTGCATTTAAAGTAATGACAAAAGCACCGCTATAAACAGAAATAAATTATTTTATTATATTTAAATTAATTTATTATTTTAAAAAGGCGATCGTATCGCTAAGAACGCTATGTCTTCCAGATAACCTTTGGAGAAAGGACGTAAGATGGATAAAGCGGTAAGGAGTTGTACAGGAAATATATACGAAGTAACTCGATTGTGTAACCTCAATGTTAGCATAAATTATCGACTTTTTCCGTCCAAATTCACACAGACTGAGTATTCTATATGTGTTGTAATATGTTTGTAATGCTCCGTAATTATTGTATGATTTAGAGGCAATAGTACCTTTAGCTGACAGCTGGCAGAGCTGTCAGCTAAAGGTAGTAGGTTCTAATTTATTACCAAATATTCCAAGTACTGTAACTTGAAAAGTGTCAGGAAATGTTGATTTATTTGACACAAACTATTGAAGTAACCAACTAACCAATGTAAAGTTGTAATGGAATATATCGATATAATATTTTATTTTAGCAAAAATATGCCCATGCAACTTTGCTATGATTTTGCTGTCAGGCACTTGTATTATTGTTTTAAAGTACATAGGTATGATATTTTCGTGATAACATAAGAATAGTTAAATTAATTTCACATCTATTCGTTCACGTTCAAACATCTGCCAATAACAAAGTTCGCTCCCTACTGTCTTCAATATATTCACGTAATTATATGGAGACATAAGTACCGCGGCAGCTGTTCAGCTAACGACCTCAGCAATTTGCTGAAAACGCCGCTATCCACTTTTCATAGAGTTTAATTACGTGTCTCTGGAGCAGCTCAAACATTAGACAGTCTTCTTGACGTACTAAGTAATAACGCTAATATTGTGAATAGTAAATAATAGCCTTTAAATGTTACACTGAAGTGCAATTATTTATATGTAGTAATTATTATGTATATGTTATCTTAAAATTAAAAATGGCGCCTTGTATAGGGCATGAAATTCTGTATTTATAAAATAAATAAATTTAAATAGTGTCGTGCTTCAGTTGAATAATTGAAAAATTACGTCATCATTTTCAGAGCGTGATTTTTACGCAGTCGTGTTTTTGTTTTGAAACTGTAACGTCAACATTATAATTTTTTTAAATGTCTAATGTTTGCACTTGCCCTATAATTTATCTAAATTAGAAGGAAGCGTAAGCAACATTTTCAAATATCTAAATAGCCCCGTATCTATAACATATCATTTGCGATATTTTTGATTTGATTTTTAGTGCTATGTGGAAACAAATTATAAAAGTTTAAAAATTAGGTATAAGTTCTTGACATAATAAAATATCATAAAAAAAACTTGGTTCCAATTTGGCACAGAGGATCGGAATTGCGTTTCAAAGGGGAAAAGCTGCTAGCATTATTTCCAGCATTCCAGTCATGATTTATATAGTTGCTATTTTTAATTTTTTATATGTATACATTGTGACTCAAATGGTCCTCCTGACCGATTTCTGCCACGGCGGCTAATCTCAAGAGCGATTAGCCAACTGCGCAGGAGATACCGGAAAGAGTTCAGGCGCAGGGTCAACGGCATTACATGCTTTCCGAGGCACGGGAGTGTACACACCCAACTTCCAGACTCCGGGCTGAGAATTTTCGACAGAAAATCTCAATAACATTTTATTGGCCCGACCTGGGATTTGAACCCAGGATCAACGTGTCTGCCGCCTTACATGTAGCCACTGGACCAACGAGGCAGTCTGTTGTGACAGTTGTGACTCAAATATACTAGTGACAAAATACTATATTTGTTTTATCTTATGAGCTATACTATTAATGTTATCATCAGAATTTCTAAATAAATAATACAAACGGAACCGTAAATAATATTCAAATAACATTGTATTTCATTTTGTAACAATAGTCGTATTGTTTCCAATTTAAATGAAATATAATTTTCTACGTTTATCCTTAGAAGTCATTGTTTAAATAAGTTTGCAAATAGCGTTGGTGTATAAAGCCAATAGCGTTTGTACATATGAGAGGCAGGTTGTAGTTCTTCTACTGCCATCATCAATAATACGAGAGTTATGCGAGCTAACATCTGTTAATTATCTCGATTGCATGTGTTTTCTGCGAGCAAAAATAAAACCTCGTACCCTCGTTATGCATTTTTAGTTTCTGGCTGATGAAGTACGCTCCCAAAAGACCGAAACGAAACTCCCGTCTCATTGAATAGGTTTCACAGCCGTTCAAGATACGGTATATATAGACTATATTTTATAATATACGATAATGTGGAACAAGTCACCTACATATTTAGAAAAAATTACTCTTAATTATTTTTAAATTCGTAAAAGGCACAGAGCCTACGGATACCGATATCAGTTGTAATTAGTTATTATCAATTGATAATCACGTTGATTTTATCTTATTACACATGTTATTTTTATAATTGAAAAAGTATGTGTCGTATGTAGTGTTTCTTTTAATATAATTTTAAGATTTACTTTATAAATTAGACGATTATCTTACAACATATTTTAAACGTCGAAGGTTTGTCATAAATACTAGTGTTACAAAGTACGAGTAATACACTAGTACATTCAAAACAACTATTTTGTTAACTAAACGTGCTTATCGTTAAGTAATTATTTTAATTGGTGCAAGGAAATCCACGTAGAAACGATACATAAGCGTCTTAAAGCGCCTTGATAGTGCTTACTATCAAGGTATAAATTAAATAACTTGAACTTGAGTCACTTGCACGCAAACCACTTGGCAAAACTAAAAGGTACTTATTTGAAATTTGTACTTATAATTCGCGTCCTCGGAGGTAAAGTAAAAGTAACAGCCTGTGAATGTCCCACTGCTGGGCTAAGGCCTCTTCTCCTCTTTTGAGAGGAAGGTTTTAAGTAAAACAATCCATTATCACAATCATAGCCAATCACAATCCAGTGCTAGACATAGACCACTCTCAAGGTCAGCACAAAGCTCCTGGTTCTTCGCCTTCCGCATCCTGTCGAGTCCCATCACATTCCTCAACACAAAAAAATTAAAACATTTGATGGAATTTTTCCACATCTAAGTCGATCCCCTCCTTTGCGCTTTATTATAAATTTAAAAGGAACAGAATTACATACTGTACAACTTTCTAGTGGTTACTAATTGTTTGAATTTTAGTAAACGTTTTGATATTATTTCATACCTATTTAGTCAGTCAGTAATCAGTAACAGCCTGTGAATGTCCAGTGCTGGGCCTCTTCTACTCTTTTGAGGCGAAGGTTTGGAGCTTCCAATGCGGGTTGGTAGAATACACATGTGATAGAATTTCAGTGAAATTTGACACATGCAGGTTTCCTCGCGATGTTTTCCTTCACCGTCAAGCACGAGATAAATTATAATCACAAATTAAGCATATGAAAATTCAGTGGTGCTTGCCCGGGTTTGAACCCACGATCATCGGTTAAGATTTACGCGTTCTCACCACTGGGCCATCTCTATTACTTCCTTAGCACTACCTATTTAGTGTTTAAGGAAATTAAAAGAAATGGACGAAGACCAGTTATGTAAAACATATACTAATATCAAGTGATTATGAGGTACCATTACGTTAAGTATTGAATAAAAATTTTGGTTTTTCTGCGTAGGTGTTTGTATATATTTCTGAACTATAACTAATTTATCTTGATATCTAAGGTTCCGTACATCATGAAAATACGGATTAATTATAGGATACTTCCCATGTTTGACCGTCATTGTTACTGGACGAATAAAATTGGTACTCAAATAGAGTTAGGTGATCCCGGAAGTATAAAGTAACTAAGGAAATTATAATATAAATTTGGAGGCTTTGACAACAAAAACAAACATTGCACCATAAAACTAAAGGGAGACGAGAAACGCAAGTATATTTTTTTATAATTTAAAATTGTATCTTTTAAAATACAATAATGTTATATACAAACTTAAAAATACTCGCCTGATCTTAAAATGTTGACAAAAAATACGAAATATAATTCATTCAATAATCTATTAAAATATATTCTATGAAAATTTCATATAAAAGGTTTCTTTTTTTTAATTCTATATATTAATGAATCAAATCAAACTTTTGTATGTAGCGCCAATATGAAAAATGAAAATTTATTTGATAAATGGCCGATGTAACTTCTGTTTCAACATTGTTTAGTAATTGTTCGATGGACCGGGGGAAGTATATCGGATATGACGTCACGTGTTTCAAACTCAATCACTGTATGCAAAATTCAACAATAGTCACCGCGTTAAGTTATCTTTACCTACAAGCTACATACATATATGTATATATTTGTGCCGATTGAAGTAGTTGTTAACTGTGTCACCCTTTAAATTTTTAAGGGTTCGAGTGTACTTGTTATGAGTTGTAGAACCGTTGTTGCCAGAATTTATTGTAAATTTAAAACAATAGAAAAAAATAGATCTACTTTTCATTTTATTTAAATTGGAAGAGAAAGAAAAATCCGTCAGAAGTGATTACTTATGTTAAAAATTACAAAAAAAATAGCTAGAAGTTTATTAATGGTCGTTTAAGTCAATGAAATATTTATATATATTTGTATAATTCGTTACATCACTATATCAAGATGACTAATAACATTAAAACAACTGGTTTAGTCTCATCGCTTATCAGAGTATCGTTCACGGAGGGTGCGAAGGAGCACTTCGGCCCGTGATTGAGGAAAATTGAAAACAGTCGACTGCGGGCGGCCGCGCGTCTCTCACGCTTACAGATCAAGCACCTCGCATTAAAAAAAACGCGCGGAAAATTGACAATAATATAATATATTAAACTGACAACGCTTAGTGTTACATACAATAAATATATAATATATATAACATTAATAATATTTACGTATTTTTTTGTAGACTTAGTAAATTAATGTGCCATAGAAGAAATTTATTCTTCACAACGACAATAATATAGAAATATTTACAAAGATGACGGATTCAAAGAATCTTGAAGTATGCGGGAGCGTGATGGACGGTGTAGCGGAAAAGGGGGGTGTTCTAGATTCACCGTCTAAGAAGCCGACGGTTGAATATACCGTTTTTCCTATTAGATGGCTGGTTTTGTTCATATTCGTTCTCTACTCGGCCACTAATGCGATGCAATGGTTGCAATACAGCATAATTCAGGACGCCGTGGTGAAGTACTACGGGGTGACGAGTATCATGGTCTACTGGACCTCGATGGTATATATGATTACGTATATCCCGTTGATTTTCCCGGCGAGCTATCTTCTAGATAAAACCGTAAGTTACTTAAATAATTATCTACTAATTTAAAAATCATTAATATAAGTTTTTTTCCGATGCGCAATTTATTTTTTAGTTCTAATTTTATTTGGGTGTTAACATGAGGTCGAAACGTCTTCTAAATATTATAAGCTTTTATTTAACACACACACACACACATTTTTTAGTGTGTGATATCATATATCTGAGTGGTAAACCCGTCCTGCTCCGAATCGAGCTACACGATTTGTTTTAGTATTTTATTATGGGATTAGATAAAAGTTTGATTTTTTTAAGAAAATATAGTAATATAAGACTATTCTCTTCGGTGAGAATGGCTGCATAATTACGTTCTATATTATAAAATGAATTATTAACGGATTTTTGAATTAAAAAGTAAAAACTTTTTTTTATTATTCGTTTTCGTAATTATAACCGATGGTTGGTTGTTCATACTCAGGCAAGCACCACTGATTACTCTCATGTGCTTAATTTGTTTTTATAATCACAATCTATTTCCTAGTAGGTATTGTAATTAACTTAACTAATGTTAACGATAATCACTTAACTAATGTTTTCGTATTATTCTTCATCAAAATACCAACCAAATTTTTTTGTTTTAAATAATTTAAAATCCCTAAACAAAAGTAGATCTTAATAATAAAATAATTTTATTATCGGCTTAAAAAATTTAATAAATTTGTATTAATATACATATATATATATATATATATATATATATATATATGTGTGTGTGTGTGTATATTTGCGTAGCGGGATATATATATATATATATATATATATATATATATATATGTGTGTATATTTGCATTTCGTAGTGACGTTTATTAAAAAACATAAAATAACATATCATGAACTTGAAATGACCTTCTTGTTAAGGACAAAATAAAAAAAAAAATATAATAGAAATGAATTATATCAACCGATATTTTTTTTTTGATCGACTGAATTTTAATTTTTTATTAACATATTATTCTATGCAAACAAATTAAGTGGACCGTGAGAGATCCGTCAATGAATGACATTGGATCGGAAACAAATACCGGCTCGGATTGGAAACGAACACCATTCGTAGTTCTTCTATAAGAATGCACTAACGCTAAAATATAATTATATACAAATATATGTTACATCAAATAACATTTTTATTTAAAAATAATAAAAATATTTAAGTATAAAGCTGGTTACTTTGACGATTTCAATATATATAGTTTTAATTTAAGTATTTTGCATAAGAAATGGATGATTTCTTATATATATATGGAAGTTTGATAGATGGATCATCTATCAAACCCAATACTTAATAACTTATAGCGTAGCGGGATATTGGCTATATTATATTGATGGTTTTCAACTCAGATCCAAGGATATTTTTTTTTAACCATTCCTTATCGTTAAAATTTCTTAAGACCCCAATGTCTATGAGCAGCGGTGACCACTTCCGTTTGCTCTTCCACCGAACTATATTATAAATAATCTACTCTAGACCGATCTCGGCCACGGCGGCCAATCTCAATAGAGATTAGCCAACTGCGCAGGAGATATTATAGTGCACAAGTGTGTGCGCAGACCCAGGTGCACTCTCTCTTCCCTAGCTCTCATAATCCGAAGGGACGCCAATCCGACACGACCGGAAAGAGTTCAGGCGCAGGACCAACGGCTTAACGTGCTTTCCGAGGCACGGGAGTGTACACACTTCCAACTTCCAGACTCCGGGCTGTTACTGAGAATTTTCTGACAGAAAAACCCAATGACTTTATATTGGTCCGACCTACGAATTGAACCCAGGACCACCAGATCTGCGACCATATATCTAGCCATTAGACCAACGAGGCGTTATTTTTATCTATAATGCATATTATAAATAAAAAGAAACTGACACCAGTTGAAAAGAGATTCAGCTTTTCCGTGACTGTTACGGCACTAAATTACCTTTAAACTTGTTATTTTTGACACTTTACCAATGCAATACTGTAAGGGCGAAATAAAATACTTTAACAACTTAAAACTAAAAGTCAGACATCGATAACTTCGATTTTACTCTAATCCATAAAAATACACATAGGTACAGTTGAAGTGTTGCAATGTCAGACATCGAAAACATCTTCTAAGACCGGAAACTACGCGACCTTTAGCACGCATGACGTAAAATTATTGTGGTTCAATTCCTTCGATACATTCATACATATTATATGTACATATATGTAGAAATTGACTGCCTCGTTGATCTAGTGGCTAGATATATGTATATTAGGCCGCATATCCCGAGGTGTTGGGTTCAAATCTCAGGTTGGGCCAGTAAAAAGGTTTTGGGTTTTTCTGTATCAGTAGCAGCTGGACAGGGGTAAACTTCCGTGACTCGGAAAGCACGTTAATCTGCTGGTACTGCGCTTACACACTTTCCTGTCGTGTCGAATTTGGCGTTCCATCATGATTATGTTAATTATCAATTATATTGGTGAAGAAATAGAGAGTGCACCTGTTTTTGCGCACACTTATGCACTATAATATATACATATTACATCCTGCTCAGTTGCTTATTTTTTCTATAGGATGGCTGCCTAAATTTTTGAGCCAGTTAAACCTGAGGTTGCTTAAAGAGCCTGAGACTCCATCAAACTAAAGGTAGGCTTATTAAGCCATTCGACAAGGCGATATGCGATTATAGCGGGGGCAGTGCATGATGATATTACGGCGATAATAACGACATAAGACTGGTCACCTTGTCATCTGGTGACTTCCGCCCGGTACGTGGACATTGCGATTATAGCGAGACGAGTTATTTAATAAATAACACTTTTAAATTAACAACTCCTGATTCCAAGGTCTGAGACATTATGTTCGTACGTTACCCACTTAAGGAAAATTGCGTTAAGGTAAATTACACTTTTATATCTTTAAGATTATATAAAAGTGCTTGTAACATGATTGCATCGGATGACGTGTATTAAATAAAGATTAATCGATTCTAATTTTTCTCATAACAGACTTTTTGAGTGTCTCTTGTTTTATCATTTCAACTTCTTCTTTTGCCCATAAAAGGGAAATTGAGGTGTTTAAAGAAAATCGTTTAGAAAAAAAGATTCTATTATTTATATCTTGACTAATGAATACTTATAAGAACTCCGAATATTATTAAATCAAAAATTTTATTTATTTTAATAATCTTAAATGTATTCTAATACTTCTAGCATGTCGGTCTTTTAGCTTTTAATAATATTTTTAGCCACGACTTTACAATTTGGGAGTGTAATGCTTTCAGGACCCATATACATATGCATTGTATGTATGTGAGGTTTTTTATTCCACCAAAACTTTTAAAAGCATGTAGGTTAAGATGTGTAGGGTATCGTTAGAAACTGTAAGCTATTAATAAAGTCTACTTAATAAAATAAGATTTCAAAGTTTATGCAAAATTTTAGTTCAATGGGCTGGGACTGGTTTAAAATTCATTTCTTTAATAAGACCCACATATACTATATATACTAATAGGTGAAATTCAGTAAAAGCTAATCTTACAAGAACAAGAAAATCTACAAATCGAACCGGTGTGGGTTTATATTCAATAATAAATTTACATTTATTAGAGAGATCGGCCGTCGCCTTAGGGAGAGGGGTATTGACAATCGCTCCGGGTCTTACTTGGCGCAAAGGTTGTCTATTGCCGTATTTGCGGAAACGCGGTGTTATGGGCAGCTTTGCGTCGAGTGAGAATCTGGAGGGAATATTTTAAAATTTGAAACAATGCATGTAAAAACAAATGAATTATGTATGTATGTTATATGTATTTGAATGTTTTAATATTATCATAGTATTTTTTGGTTAAAATTCAAATTTGTATAATAAATTAATAACATTAATGTTAAAACATGGCCATTTAAAAGTGCTTATATAACCTATTTGAATAAAGTAGACACCAACATTTTGGTTTTGTGTAAGCCATATTATCTAACTCATATACACTTATTTAGCAATTATTAGGTTTCGTATTGACAGGGCCGGATTTAGAGGTGTGGAGGCCTCGGGGCAACAAAGGAGTGTTGAGGCCCCCTGACTAAATAATTGATTGTAAAACCAAAGAAAGAAAAGAAAAAAAAGGTCAGCGACAGCGACATAAAATTTTCTGAGCTTTTTTTTCTTTCTTTCTTTGATTTGTAAGGGCCCTTCTTTTGTGAAGGCTCCGGGGCTCCATTTGCCCTCCCCTAAATCCGGCCCTGCGTGTTGAATTTAAATAGCTAAACTGTGTAGTTTTGTATCTTTTATGTACTTTTTATAAAAGTTTTTTCGCCCCATATAACATGAGAGGAATAATAATAAAATACTTATACACTAAATAAAAATAGGCAATTACAAAGAATTCAATCTTCAAGGAGCTTTAGAAATAGGTCTTATTCTCAAAAAGCAATTTCTATCAGACATCCAAAGGATAGAAGAAATATTTCTACAAAAGATAAATAAAGGGGCAGGTGGCGTAACATATATTAATAAAATATTTATATATATACACATAGTCCCATATAACCACACGCATACATACTTATTTGTAATAAACATAAATACGTATAAAACATATAAAATATAGAATATTGTAAATATTATATTATTTTGTGTACACTTGAACGGTATGATACTGAGTTTTTTAACTAGAATATAATTGGCGCCCAATAGGTACCAGTGGAAAATATTTTAAAATATTCTACTACACAAATCGATGTAAACGATTGCAGTAAACTTGAATTTTAAACAAACTGCAATAGCAATCAACATTTAAACGGTCGACAATTTCTACCAAAGGACGCTCCAAGAAAAATTTAATTAACTTTGAAAGTTTCATTCGTGGAGTTTGAATTTAAAATAAGGGTTGTAAATAGAAATAAATCGATATAATTCTAGTAGAAACGATATTATTTAAATTGATTGCGTTTTTTTTTTTTTTAAATTATATTATCAACAGAATCAAACTATAAGAATTACCTTCTTTTTTTTATTAAGAACTCTTTTATATGTACCAAAAAATATATTTTAATAACAAAAGACAAAAGATAATTCAAAATCAAAGATATTCTATTATCCAGTATATATTTAATGAAACGTACATCAGTAACTGATTGTTTTTGAGTTACTAGTTACGAGCCATTGCGACTGAAAATTAACGTAACGTTTTTTTATGGGGACGCTTTTCAATTACGTCTCGTAGACAATTCTAATATCTGTAAGCAAAACGAATCTCTCATCATTTATATACTAACTGTATATAAATGAACTGTAAGTCTACCTTACACTCTAGTTACCTACTTAAAAAACATCAAAATTAACTAAAATATAATAATAAGTAAAGATATGCGTGAAAGATAATTGAAAACCCCTTTAAGATCGACTCTGTACCCAACTCACTTTGCTGCTAAATTAAGTGTCGGACGTGTCGGTTTACTTACGATGTTGTTTGTCCATGAACAAGATTAATTAAAAAAATTTTTGATACTACATCTATACTGAACTGAACAAAACATATAATGTCCTAGCTAATCGTCCCGGCTTCGCACGGGTAGATAAGAAGAAAAACGTATTGTGATAGGATTTACGTAAAATCCGTTCTTGCTGAGCGTCTACGTCGGGGAAGGAGTAACTGTGATAAATTTCAAGTCAATCGGGCGCATAGTTTCGATCTCGTATTGAGTGGTATTTCGCTTATGTATATATTATATATGATCCTTGGGATATAAACTAACCCACGAATTAACGCGATATACATGTTACATTATTACAAAAATATCAGACTCTATAATACGCGGTGATTTGTATATGTGTGAACATATATCAATAACATGCGTACACACCATCCACACATACATATACATATATAAACTTTTTTTTTGTGTTAAAAAACTACACAAAAGAAAAAATAAAAATACACAATGTTTGTGTTTGTTCTTTACATTAAATTTAACGTAACAAGTATATTTTAAACTGTTTATCAATTATCAGCAATGATCGTTATTTAGACATAGACTTAGTTAAAATAAATAGTATTTCACCATAAGATAAGATTAACTGTATATCGTTACATCATGAGTTACATGAGAAGGTAATGGGGCGCTATGCGATTATTGTTTTTAAAGTTAAATCATATCAATACATAAATAAGATAAAGTGGATTACGCAGAAATTTTAATTACCTCGCTTAAGTTAGTCATTTCAAATTGCAACTTATATATTTTTGGAATGATTTGTCACATATTTGTAAACTAGTCTAATGTTTAATTCGTTTTGTCGTTAAAACTTCACAAATATAAATAGGACACAAATAACCACTACAAAGGCGATTTTGGATTATAACCTTAAAGTAGTCAAGACAGAAGTGTAATAACGGTCTAGTTGAATAAATTATAATTTGAAATGTACGATAAAACACGGTTTTCTTTATTTATTGCACACACTACGAAAACATAACAAATACAAAGAACAAGTTTTACATAATATAGTATGCAAAGGCGGCCTTATCACTTACAGTGATCTCTTCTAGGCAATCTCATATTGTAAAAACATATTGTTGTTAGCCAGGAGAATTGATCGGGCATAGTGTGCGAACAATTTATACATAAAATGTTTTCTTTATATGTATTTATATAAAATGTGTGTGTAATTAAAATAAAATATATCAATAACAAGATTTTACAGATTCGAACACGATCGCAGTTTATATCAGATAGTAATGAATAAAACGTTTTAAATGTTTTTCGATAATACTTCCCGCGCAATAAATTCAGTTCAGATTGAAAACGTGTTTCTGGTCGCGGGTATTTTATTCATTTTACGAATAAAATAAGCAAAATATTAACATGCAAACTTGTTTTAATATGCATTTGTAAGCGTACCTATATACATAATGTGACCTATGTACATAGTAATGCAATTTGTACTCTTGAGTTTACGAATATAGCTAACTATTAAACTATAGGCCATTTCGGTGGGTACCGCTAATCGTTAAGCGGCACTACTGTTTAGTACTGTCTTTCTGTTAGAAGGTTAAGTGAGGAAGAGTAAGTGAGGTTACAGGTACCCGCCTTTTTTTTGACATTTTCGTGCTCCTTACTACCTGGCGCCTAAAGCCATCGCTCCTCTCGCTATTTCCCAGTGTTAGTGCTGCTTGCAAGTGTAGATTAGCCTTATACGATAAATGCAGGTGGGTGCCAAATATTCATGACTCAGATATCTCATTAAAACTATTTTCTAAGTCCCTTTTCTAACTGTTTTCATATGTCGGATATTGGATGGCTTAAATTGTACGTCTCAAAGTGACGCAAAAGGCTTATTCGTTCGGGTCGTTTCCTGAAAAAGTTTTGTTTAACGTTCATTGTTATTTTTATTGAGTTTATACTACCAACGCAGTTATGATGATGATACATCACAAAGTTTTCTTGATTTTTTAAATTAGAAAACAGGACTGCTTGTTTCTTCAACCTTTTTTAAAATTTCGCTGGAAATACTCCCTTACGCCTCCACATTAAGTGGGGATGTATGTGGGATTCGCCGTCACTTAGTGCGCCGAAATACCCACTAAAAACGAGCGGTACCCTCTCCGTCTTAACGAGGAGCGCCACGGGTCACCGGTTTACCTACCTAGACAAACCTAGGACTTCCGGATCTGCTCTAACACAGTATATATTCTGTTATCCTCAATCACTGCTCAAACTCTTCTGGAGACGTAGACCAATATAAACTCCTACATTTTAACTCATTTTATGTTTATATACATTAAGTACTGCTCCTTACTTAATTTTGTTTAATCCAATACGGGTTGAGGTTTACTAATTAATGAGGGTTTTACACGTAACTTTAGTCACACAGACTTAAACAGCTGATTAGTAAAACGATCTTGACTTGATACTTTGATTGCTCATAACGACATCATCGTTCTTTAAAGACAGGTCTCTCTGCAATAAAAAAGTGATGTATGACAAATAAATAAAAATAAATAAAAAATAAAATGTAATCAAATATATTCTCTATTTATTGCTGTGTTCGACCAAGCTACGTCACATGAAGTGTATAAAATGTAAGTTATAGTTAGGTATATATATGTCATTGGCTATTGCATTTTTAGTTTGAATGACTGTGTTATTATAGTTGTCATTTAATTATATTATATGTACAATATAATCGTAATTTAATAGTCATTTGTAACGATATTTTCTCGAAATATTTTTACTCCAGATTTTGGTGGTTGAGCTTTGTGCAAGCTCGTCTGGGTAGGTACCACCCACTCATCAGATATTCTACCGCAAAACAGCAGTACTTGGTATTGTTGTGTTCCGGTTTGAAGGGTGAGTGAGCCAGTGTAATTACAGGCACAATGGACATAACATCTTAGTTCCCAAAAATATGTACAATGCCAATATCTATGGGCGATTAACTACTTACCATCAGGTGGCCCATATGCTCGTTCACCTACCTATACAGTAAAAAAAAAGAGTCCGTTTGCTTAATCGCTAGAATGGTAATCAGTTATTATTAATTCTATATTTACACAATATTTTGTTTATGTACTTCGATCTGAAGCTAGTTAAATTTTAATTATATACAAGGGGCATCTTATATCCCAAGAGTGGTGATGACTTAACAGCGAAAGTAATCAGAAGGTAATGGGTTAATGATAATTAACCCTTACGGTGCCAATGGCTGCGACAAGTTGTACCATTAAGGTTACACACAGGTTCTAGTATTAATTTTAAAATAAAACCATCATAAGTAAGTACGAATAGTTTCCTTTCCATTTAAATGTATATATAGTAAAGTTGATAGATAATATTTGATGTAAGCAGGAAAATCAATCTCGCCCCTTCACCTTTTAATATGTTATCGCGAGAGTTCAAAACGAGCACTTGAACCGTCGTTGTACGTCATTGATCCACTAAATTAATTAATGCGAACTATGTTAAGATAAGTTAAAATTGAACTGAACTAGTTGAGAATTAGCTCAGCAACGTGAGATCGTTACATCGCATCGTTAGGAATTCCGCAAAGATTCCCCTATAGGTGCCTCGGTTGCAAGATTGGATGCATCTAATCTTAGGGCCTACACACATAAATGTCGCACAGTAAAAATCGGCGATAGGTACCGCCCTTCTCATCGTAGAAATTTGTTAAATTAAATTTACGTTGGTTGTTTCGACTGTATGACCACTTACTCAGAGTAAGCTTTATTTCACTTAAATCCTAAAACACTTGACGTATACGCGTTTGTATATCAGATCTCGATAGTCTGCATTTTTAGATAATATGGCGAAAACATGATTGAAGTCTTAAAATAACATCTTTTCATCTATTTCTTGTAGCATTTTCGATAAAAGTTATCATATTTTTTAGAGTGTTTTTAATAACAATGATACAACAAATAAGGTCCTCCAGACCGATTTCGGCCACGGCGGCCATTCTCAAGAGAGATTAGCAAACTGCGCAGGACATATTATAGTGCACAAGTGTGTGCGCAAACACAGGTGCACTCTCTTTTCCTTAGCTCTCATAATCCGATGGGACGGCAATCCGACACGACCGGAAAGAGTTCAGGCGCAGGACCAACGGCTTATCGTGCTTTCCGAGGCACGGGAGTGTACACACTTCCAACTTCCAGACTCCGGGCTGCTACTGAGAATTTTCTGACAGAAAAACCCAATAACTATTTAATGGCCCGACCTGGGAATTGAACCCAGGACCACCGGGTCTGCGGCCTTATATCTAGCCACTAGACCGACGAGGCAGTCACAACGAATAAGCTTATAATGATCCAATGCAGATAGGTTCACGATTATGGGAAGAAAGGTCATATCACAGTATAAACGCAAAACGCTTTGCGACGCGACAGCGAAACGCAAACGCCTTTTCCCCTGTGTCTCTAGGCGCTTAGTACTACAAATAGTTTAGGTGCAGCTACCAACAAGTGAACAAGTTCAGATGTTAATCATGCTTGTTTTCATTTTGATAACATCATCAAATTGAAAATGTATCGGTAGGATTTAAATGCTTATTTAGAGATCACATTAAAATTAAGAACATTATAGGTATTTCGTACGTTTTACGTCACATGGATTCTTTTTTTTCCTTTAAATAGCTATTAAGATAAATACAAAAAGGCAGAAGTTATTAATGTCATAGCTTATAGTTACCGATAACATACTTTACTGTTTATTATGATTTTGTAATAGATAATTATAGAAATAATCTCATAATACCATTGCACATATATTAGTTTTCATTGTATGCGGATTATTTTAAACGAGTTTTCAACTGTGTTGTGCTGGTTTGCTTAGTGAACCTAGAGTCTCGAGATCTATAGTCCTAAAGGCTAGCTGCTAGACCGACTAACCCCAGTAGTTACTTCTACCCCTTCAATGTTTCCTCCCGAACTGGCGGCAATCAATAAGTATAATATTTCGAATAAAGATTTTTGACTTTTGAAAAAAACTTTTTAATTGTAAATAAAATACTATATAATGTTTACATCATTTTCTTGAATTCTACTTTTTATTTATTTGTTATGAGAGAATTTCTCATGGTTTTAGTTTTTTTTTAAAGCGTCTCCACCTTGACGTTGAAGAGGATGTATCTTGCACGTAATTAAACTAGTTCACTCGAACAAACTGAAGTGTGGGCATAAAATATTAAGTAAATAGGTTCTACATTGGTCCAGAAATAATTCTTACAAAACCAGGAAAGGAATTTTTTTTAATCAACATATGATTAAAAAAATATATTACTTCATGTTATGTGCTATATTTTTATACCAAAAATGTATCGTAATTGCCAATAGCATGTAAAGTAAGTAATCGAATGATTTATGTAAAAAAATATAAGAAATAAATATGTACATAATTTATTTTTTGCTGTTTAATAACATAAGTACGTACGTACGTACGTACTTCATCTTGAAAGTATAAAATTAGATAGAATAGATTTCTTTCATTAAAAAAAGGCAGTATATGAACCAGTGTGATGCAACAATGACACTAATAGCGCAGCTTCACCTGCAGAAACAAGTCGTTTTCATAGGATCAATGTTGACCCATTTCGGTAAGTGGGGACGAAGTTAGGTAAACCCCATTATTTGCGTATTCCAATTTCTGCGCCTCAGAGACGTATATCTACGTTAATATGGATCACCTCGTTAGCATAATGTATTCGGACTAGTTTGCCCTTGTTGGAAAAGTTTTTCCTTGGTTTGATTCGAGTGACACTTATGGAACGGTCTTCCATGATTTCTAATATTGCGATGACACTACAACCAGATCCTCTTCCTTACCTTCAACATAATATATTAAGAGCGTAACCCTCTTACAGGCAGGTATTAAGTACCCTATATCCTTCGCTGTAGTTCTGGAATGTATGAAAAATTTCATAACGGTCGGTTGAGAAGTTAAGACGTGAAAGCGTAACAAAGAAACTCACATTCGCATAGCCGCTAGAGCCGGATCGTGTCTTCTATTGAAATGTGCTTAATGAAGCAATGAATTTTACCTTTAGTTTACCTTGTATTGTTTACTTATGTGTGATTTTAAGAATATAATGCTTGTTATTTTCTTAATGGACCAATATCATGATAAAATAAAGACTATTATATACATAAGACAATTTAAAGTCATAGCTGAATTAAACATATTAAAAAAAAAACAAGACGATTTTATGTATAAAGAATAAATTAAAATGCGAATTTTGTCCACATGCGACACTTACAATTTCCTTATATCATGTTAGACGTGAAATGAACGAATAATGAAACAATATGGTCGAATACTATTTAGCCAACTTTAAAGGAGAAGGTTATCAGGTGTTTTGCGATATTCTCGCGGATTTTAAAAAGATCATATACGTTAAGCACTTGAAATTCAGTGGTGCTTGCCCGGGTTTGAACCCACGATCATCGGTTAAGATTCACGCGTTCTTACCACTGGGCCATCTCGGCTTACCTTCAACATAATATATTGGGCCGAGATGGCCCAGTGGTAAGAACGCGTGAATCTTAACCGATGATCGTGGGTTCAAACCCGGGCAAGCACCACTGAATTTCATGTGCTTAATTTGTGATTATAATTCATCTCGTGCTTAACGGTGAAGGAAAACATCGTGAGGAAACCTGCATGTGTCAAATTTCACTGAAATTCTGTCACATGTGTATTCCACCAACCCGCATTGGAGCAGCGTGGTGGAATAAGCTCCAAACCTTCTCCACAAAAAGGGTAGAAGAGGCCTTTGCCCAGCAGTGGGACATTCACAGACTGTTACTGTTACTGTACTGTTACATATACATTAAGGTACCGTTGAAAATGTCACCTCTAAGAGTAAAATACAGAGGTAACTAATAACGCGTCAATTGTTTCTAAGACCATAAAGGATCTTCCGTTATTAATTGAAAATCTGTAACAGTTATTTAGAAGTTATTTACTATTTAAAACTAAAATATATTATTAAATGTAAAAAAGTGTAGTTATATTAATAATTTAAGGTTTATTCTGCTTATATAACAAAAAGAACAAAAGAGTTATTAATGTTAAATAAAAAACGTTTGTTCTTGACTATTTTTGTTTAATTAATAATTAATTTAAGTTTTTCAAATGAGATATATATTTTTCTCGTGAAGTACTTGAAATATTAAACAATTGTATAAAAAATATTTATAATTTACTTAAATCATACGATGAGATCGTAATCGTGTGCAATGCGGAAAATAATACATACTTCAAATGTATTCGGCGGAAATCATCGTTGGTTTTTTGTACCCCGATGTTATTTCGGGCTTTCGGGGTATATAAATTGAAAATAAAACGAAAGGAGATGGTAAAAAAATTATCAACAAAGTCGATGTAAGCACTGGTATTCGTATATGTTATATCGATTTTTGTTCCTTCAATTTGATTGTCTGTATAGGCGATCGTTCGTTTTCGATTTAGCCATGTATCGACTTAAATCGACTCATCTAAGCTGTCAAGTAGTACGCATCCCTCAATACTTAAATTATAACAATCTTCCAAGAATTTTTCATATTATAAACCACACTATGCCAACTCTAAACAAATACGAAAAAGACATGTGAATGATAATACTGGAAGTCAGTAAAATACGTTATTAAGATGTCCGTTGCAAGAATTCGTCTGACATCTAACCAATTTTTGAACATGGATAGTAAAAAACACAAGTCTCAAACATGTCGAATAATTCTACGAATTAATTTTCAATCATGGATTTTCAATTTATGTCACCTTTGTCTTTTGTTAAGCTTTCAAGTCTCTTATCCGAACAACAGGGAACACGTCGAAGACCAAACGTAATTGTTACTTGAATAGAAATGCCGGTAAAATCAGTATGGAACTGTTCCTCCGATCGTGTCAATTATGTGAGTTGTTTAAAAGAGTCTACGTCCTTCCTTGGTGTTCCAGCCTTCTTCACATACAAATCACAACAGACAGACATACATAGTTACTTACGCATTTATAATAAAAGTTTTGATACTTACATTTACAAATCTGGGTAACATCAGTCCAAATTATATAGTTTCTACAATAGTTGTGTACACTTAGCGACCGTGCACATTGGCTAAGAGATTCTAAATTAAAAAAATCTAGCTCTTTAATCCGGGCGTGGTTTAAATTCGTTTTTTTTTCATTTATATTCGACGTAATTTCGAATTCAATAGGTAAGTTTAATTCTATTTTGACATAATAAAAATCAACTTAATAATTTACATACTACTAAATCAACTTAATTATAATAGCATAATATGTTCACTTTGAAGACATATTCATACATAGTTTGTTAAAAATTAGTTAAATAAAGCGTAAGTCCTTTCAATATACGAAGATTATAACAATCGTAAAGATTAAGACCGACGAAATACAAGTCGTCATTATATAATATTTACTCCTTACTTAAGAAGTAAAAATGTTTTACAACTTAACAAGATGTAGTAAATTTTGGTCTAGATATATAAATATGTATTATGTTAATTATATTTGCGTTGAATAGCGGAAATTTAATACTCTAATCCCGGCAATGATAATTTATTATGTGAGCTGAAATGTATTTTCAGTTGACATAAATAGTTAATTTGCAATCATAAAAAGTGATAACTGGCTCATTGTCACATACTTGGCCCAAATTCTACTAAACTACATATAACGATAACGTACCTATCGTGATTCAATTCCGATCCAACTTTGACTATTTATTCGGATCGGAACCGAACCGATATAATGTTAACATAATATACCGTTGGGATGTAAAGGAGCACACCTACATCTTACTGCTCCAAGCCAACTTCACCTGCACGTGGTGCATCCTGCCGGTCAACAAACGAGGCTCTGGCGACCGACTAATTATATTAAATATTCAACTCTGTCATCTCTTCGGGGAGAACTCCAAAGGCATGGAGCAAGAGTATTGTCGTGTTGTTCTTCAAAAAAGGTGACAAAACCTTATTGAAGAACTACCGACCTATTTCCCTCTTGAGCCATGTCTATAAGCTGTTTTCCAGGGTCATCACAAATCGTCTCGCGCGTAGACTTGACGAGTTTCAGCCCCCAGAACAGGCCGGGTTTCGAAGAGGATACGGAACCATAGACCACATTCACACAGTGCGGCAGATTATACAGAAGACGGAGGAGTATAATCAGCCCCTGTGCTTAGCATTTGTGGACTATGAGAAGGCTTTTGACTCTATTGAGACCTGGTCTGTTCTGGAGTCCTTACAACGGTTTTTTTTTTTTTTTTTTTTTTTTTTTTATAGGGTGGCGGACGAGCATATGGGCCACCTGATGTTAGTGGTCACCAACGCCCATAGACAATGGCATTGTAAGAAATATTAACCATCACTTACATTGCCAATGCGCCACCAACCTTGGGAACTAAGATGTTATGTCCCTTGTGCCTGTAATTACACTGGCTCACTCACCCTTCAAACCGGAACACAACAATACGAAATACTGCTGTTTTGCGGTAGAATATCTGATGAGTGGGTGGTACCTACCCAGACGAGCTTGCACAAAGCTCTACCACCGAGTAAGTGCCAAATCGATTGGCGATATATCCAAGTGCTGAAAGGTCTGCATGATGCTGCTATTATGACCGTCCAAGTACAGAATCAGCAATCTGACCCCATCCTCTTGCATCGAGGAGTGAGACAAGGGGATGTCATCTCCCCGAAATTGTTCACTAATGCATTAGAGGATATGTTCAAGACGCTGCACTGGGAAGGGCGGGGCATAAACATAAACGGCGAGTACCTTTCACACTTGAGATTTGCGGACGATATTGTCATCGTGGCAGAAACCGTGCAGGACATGCAGTATATGCTGAGCAGCCTGGCTGATTCTTCTGCTCGAGTTGGTCTCCGGATGAACTTGGACAAAACCAAGATAATGTTCAATGGACACGTTGATCCGGAACCAATAGTTCTTAACGGAGTTCCTCTCGAAGTTGTTCAGGAATATGTGTACCTTGGGCAAACTTTGCAGTTGGGTCGAAACAACTTCGAGAAGGAGTCACGCAGAAGAGTACAGTTGGGCTGGGCAGCGTATAGGAAACTTGGTCAAGTCTTTTCGTCACGGATACCATAATGCTTGAAGACAAAAGTCTTCAACGAGTGCGTCCTACCAGTTATGACCTACGGAGCCGAGACATGGACACTGACCGTGCGTTTGGTCCACCATTTTAAGGTCGCTCAGCGAGCGATGGAGAGGGCTATGCTCGGAGTTTCTCTGAAGGATCGAATCCCAAACGCGGTGATCCGACAGAGAACCAAAGTTATCGACATAGCCCAAAGAATTAGCAAGCTGAAATGGCAGTGGGCTGGACACATGTGTCGCAGAACCGACAACCGTTGGTGTAGACGTGTTCTGGAATGGAGACCACGTTTCGGCAAACGTAGCGTAGGGCGCCCTTCGGCTAGGTGGAGTGACGATATACGCAAAGTGGCTGGCAGTGGATGGATTTTGAGAGCTGAAGATCGAGCTCAGTGGCGTGCCATTGGAGAGGCCTATGTCCAACAGTGGACGACGAAAGGCTGATGATGATGATGATGATATACCGTTATGTCAAAACCAAACTTTATTGTTAACTTTTATGCCAATTAATTAAAGTAATGAGTAGGAAAACGGATAAACGTCAACGATCAAGTGACAATCTGTGAGTAGAATTTATCCCCAGGTGGTTATAATTGTATTTAAATTCTTAGTGATTCTAGCGTGGCTTACGTAGTCGTACTAATAATGTTTAAGACGTAAATTTTTATTCTCCTTTATTTCGTCATTTGATTATGATTAGTCCAATCCAGTCCATTTAATATCAACGAATATTAGCTAAATGCGTTATTATAGTACAATGTGTGCGCCATCGCAAGGCATTTACTATTCCCGTACTTTAAAAGTCAGTCGTAATTTTATTTTATTTTTTTAATGGCTTTTTCGACCAACGTCTGACACCTATTAAAGTATGTTAAGACACCTTTTTAATAAAAATACATAGGTGCGAATGAGTTGTAACCATATTAAAGGAAATAACGTTCGTTATTGGACAAAAACACTTTTAATGTCCGGTCAGAAGTTTTTGTTTCACATCGAAAATAATACAAATTGGATTTTTTGTTAGGACAAGTAATAACTACCGCCATATTAACTACTAATAATGATAATATGTTAGTACAATTTGGATTTCTGTAATGTTTTGTTGGTTATATTTTAGAATTATAGTGTTTAAATTCAACGCAATTAAATAACATAATGATTTCTGGAGTGTAATTGTTATTCAGAGTGCCTACCTTTCAAATATTTTTAATTGAATAACTCTTTTTATTCATCTTTCATTTAACAACAGTACGAACCCACACGAACAAAGTTTGTCTTGTATATTAATTTTTATTGTGATAATTTTTTAAAGTACTTAAAGCTGAAAATATATGTACTCATGCCAAAAATGGATTGATTTACTCAATGTTATTAACACGCTGTATATTTCCTTATTTAAGACGCAAGTAGGTACATATATTGAAATTCAAATTGAGTTGACGTGAGCAAAGTTCATATCTTTTGTATCTTGAATTACTACATTCGATGTCTTTATTTCGAATGTATTTAACAAAATTCATTGAATTTTGGTAAGTATTGACGATATTGAACAGATTCCAAAGCGCTGTCATCTGCCATTGTTGAAATATATACATACACATATTAAAACGTAAAAGGTTTTAACTATAAATGTTGTTTTTTTAGTGATGTGTTTATTTATGTGATGTTTATTTAAATAATGTTGTGCCTTTTTCTTTGGTATGTGAAATTAAAGATAAAAGAAAGTAAGTAATTAATATTTAACATATTATTCAATACATAATAATATAATAATATCCTGGGACATTATTCACACAAGGCCATCTGATTCCAAACTAAGCAGAGCTTGTACTATGGAAACCAGACAACTGATATACTACATATACTACTTTTCTTTTGTAATTACATACTTATATAGATAATTACACCCAGACTCAGGACAAACAGATAATTTCATGCACACAAATATCTGTCCTGGGAGGGAATCGAACACACGATCTGCGGCGCGAAAGGCAGGTATCTACCACCCACGCCAACCGGCCCGTCAACATAATATGTTTCATTCAATCATTAATCACTCATAACATTTTGCGAAATTTATTAGTAAAATAAAGCAGAATAATAAAAAAACAAAAATGTTGTTACAAACAAACAAATATAAATGTACAAAAGTCGCCAAAAACGAACACGGTACGATGTTTTCCTCTTGTCGAGGTATTGTTGAACTTCACGCTGGACTCAAATACAATGGAGAACGTCTGTCATCGTTAAAACAAGGACAAAAAGTTGTTATAGAAAAATCATTCTCAAAGCACTGGCTTTAAAAAGAAGTTTACAAAACATTCTCTAAAACTTACGTTTAACAAAAATCTATTTATAAGTATTTCTTTTAGCAAAAAGACACCCATAGACATTATAGAGCGTTTTTATAGTATCTATCACTTTCATAGATAATACCTTGACTTATAGGTGAAGTTGGTTTAGTAGGTACTTATGAGCTTTAACATCCTGGGCTCCTATCACGAGCTCGGACAGTTTTTCTGTCACGAAAGATGTCGAGAATGTACTTCCTGCACTTGTTATCCGGAGAGATAAATTCGGTCTTGTCGGATTGGCGTCCCAACGGAATAGAGAGAGGATTAGTATTTTCGCACACTATTGAATAATATTTCCCTTGAAATTGGCTGATCCGTGATATTGGTCGCCCTGGCCAATATTCGATCAGCAGAATTTTTGTCGGCATAATAAATATACAGATAATATTGCGCTTTGCACAATATAGAGTTCTTGCTTCGGTCACTATGATCCAATAAGATAAAGATGAATTTGTGGAAACCACTACCACTAATAGTAGATTAACGGGCGTAATTTCCATATCTTTCTTCTTAACAAGGTAGAATGCCTTTGCCAAATGATATATTCGATGGTATCTAACCCGACGGGAATCATCGGAAATCATTTATCCTAAGTCATTTACGGTTTTCGAAAATAATAACTGTAGACTATTAACAGACAATTGTATTAATAATGACTAGTCGACCATAGTATTTATTAAAAATTTGAGGAAAACATGTTATCCATATCGTTTCGTACATTTTTTATTAATAAGGCGATCGTCATTAGCCACAAAACAGTACTTTCAATTTTAAAGCTACTCACCCAAACCGGGTGAGTAACAACGATTTATTAGTAAGGCCGCGTAATATATATTTAATAAAAACTATGAGAACAATTTTAAAAACTAGTTCCTGTAAACGATAAACAAATTAAAACTGTCGCAAGTTTTGATTTCATGTGCTGTTTTTTATATAACGAGAGTTAGCATGTAAACAAAGTAGCCTGAGTTAGCCTGTATAATTACCGGTTCGGCTTACGCTCGAGTACGTTTATGATTCACAGCTCTTGCTTTTTCGTTATGTTACTTTAAATTTTTAAACGTAAATTTTTAAGCGCAATCAGCGCTGGAAACTCAGTAATGTTTAAAACGTACACTAACAAGCTCACTGGGGTCTGTGCCGTCTTTTAAAATGCAGGCTGGTTCTTACAACTTTTAAAAGTGGAAGTTAGTTAGTTGGATTGGATGAGAGTGACATTTCAAGTTCGACCTTGAATTCAATAGTTCTACTTGTTTTGTTGAAAGGTTTTTTTTAATTGATTCGTCTTGTAACTGGCCGAAAGCATATTCCTATACCTGTCTGTTATCGCGGAAATAACTGAATTTAATTAGATTCCGCATTGTGATATAATGTAAATATTGTATTTGTATGTCATAATATTGACCTACATGCATATGTTAAGTGGTCATAAACAAAGATAATGCGATGCTAAATAGTACGTATGAAATTCAACAGGGAAGTGTTTTGGGACCTACATTATTTCTAATCTATACTAATGACATTCATTGGGTATTTTCATATGATGATGACATTATGACATTATGACTTTGTGGGTTCGATTTCCTTGCGGAGCATTTTAACACTGTGCTCGATTGGGTTTCCTCATGTGGCAGAATTTATACGACTCGTGTAGGTTTCCTCACGATGTTTCCTTCACCACCATGAGATGTATTAAAAAATATTACACCAATTTTATTTTTTATATCATAGATGTGTAAAATTAAAAAGAAAATAAGAATACTAATAGAATCAGTCCGTAGGTTGTTCGTCCGTTGTTGTTGTAGGGACTTATATAATATAAAATTAAGTTTTTAATTAATAAACTTTCGTAGCCTTTCAATTGTCTCTTTATACTTGTCTTACTACTAAGTAAACAAAATTTAACTACTCTCGTTCTTTACCCTTATCAATTATACAATAGAAATTTTAATTATAATACTCATTTAAATTAAGGGCACTTCGGATTGTTACATAATAGCCATAATTCTAAAGCTTTCAAGTTTCTGTTAAAGATTGTTCTGAAATTCCGTCTAACGACAGTTGTAGGAAATTCTAATAGTTAAGGAAATCGGTTCTTCGCCCAACGTTCTCTTGTAGCATATTTATTTCTTTAAAAAATATGGTGACTGCGTTTTGAATGCTAACCTTTATTTATTTCGTTATAGTATGATTTTAGTTACTAACGTCGTAAGTCCACATTTGGATGGTAGAATTTATAAAAATACTAATGTAAACAATAAAAATATATATTAGGTCCTTACATATGAAATTGGCGTTTTGTACGGGAGGAATATAAAGTCGTTTTTTTTTGTAAAATATATTTAATTAATCAAAGTATGCACCGTTGTTATCTATGCACTTTTGCCATCTCATAGGTAGTTCATTGATCCCTTTACTAAAAAAACCATGGGGGCGAGAATCAATAAACTCTTTGAAGGCGGCTTAGACTGCCGCATCGGAGTTGATTTTTTTTCCTTGTAAGAATTTGTCCAAATTCCGGAAAAATGATAATCTGTTGGAGCAAGGTCCGGGGAGTACGGTGGATGTCGCAGAAATTCCAATTGTAGCTCATCTAACTTAGTGGTTATTTGTTGTGCAGTGTGTTTTCTTGCGTTGTCGTGAAGCAGCAGTGGCCTAGAGCGATTGACCAAACTCAGTTTAGCAGCTAGTTCTTCCTTCATGGTTTGCATTTGCTGGCAATAGATATCTGCCGTAATCGTTTAACCAGATTTTAGAAAGCTGTAGTGAACGACACCTTCGCTAGTCCACCAAACACTCACAAGTAACTTTTTCTGAGTCAATTTTCGTTTAGGGCTGGATTTGGCTGGGTCTCCAAGGTTCAGCCATTGCGACGAACACTTCCGATTATCGTACAGTATCCACTTTTTATCACAAGTAATGATTCGATTTAAAATCCCTTCATTATTGTGTCGGTTGAGCAAAGTAACACAGCAGTCGACGCGTGTTTGCAAGTTCGATTTACTCAATTCATGAGGTACCTATCGTTCAAGTGTTTTTACTTTCCCGATATGCTTCAAGTGGATTAATACAGTTTTATCACTTACCCCGAAGCCTGCAGCTATCTCTGAAGTGCTTTGTGATGGATCCGCTTCCACAATAGTCTTTAATTCTTCATTTTCCACTTTGGTCTCCGGTCGTCCACGGGGTTGGTTCTGAAGGTCGGAATTTCCAGAACGAAAACGTTGAAACCAAAAACGTACCATGCTTTCTTTTGCGACACCAGCGCCGTATACATCATTAATCCTTCGAGCTTTTTCTGCAGCACTGGTGCCACGGTAAAACTCGTACTCGTAAATATACCGATATTTCATGTTTTCCATTGTGCGGTAATAAGCGACGCCAAAGAAAAAAATAATGAGGAAAAAACAAATGAATGACTGTTTTCAAAACTCAAATGTACCAGCTAAATGAATTTATAAATTTGAATTTGGAATTCTTAACCAAAGAGGAGATATTTCAGATCAAAGTGGTCAGTACGACGAAACGCAAATTTCTTATGTAAGGACCTAATATTATTTATTGTATTTATAGGAAAACTGGCAAATGGACTATGCCATGCTAAACATTGGCACTGTAAAAAACTAATGTATACAGAGTAAGTATACCACTGATAACCTAACAAATATAGTCTTATGTTAAATATATGTATAAGATTATAATTTCGCCAAGACACAATTACCACTAGGTCATGGTGAGTTAAATATAAAAGACAAAATAGAAGTTTATATATTGTTACTTTTTTGATAAAATTAAATGGTTATCTAAATAAACATTAGTATTATAATTCACGTCACGGATAGCCACAATTCAATGCCATGCAATTAGTAAATCTTTTAGTTCGCTAAAACGTTAAAAGGAGTCGCAGTAAAAACACGTTCACGTTATAAACGTGCAATATTAACGATCCATTCATTGATCGTTCATTGCGAAATAATAGTGATTTTAATCTATATCTATAATAATAATATTATTCTTGAGGGACCAAGGGAGAACGTTCATCGCATGTGTCCCGGGGTTGTGCGATCTATGGCTTGAAATGGTTAAACGGCTTAGTAAACCTTTTCCTCAAGAGAAGATACCCTTCGTCTAGCAGTAGGACATTTACGGACTGTTTATTTGTAACCGAATAAGGCACTCACACTGGTATAAAGAAATATACTTGTAAGTAAAGATACATAAACAAATTACAGAAAATTGTCCCGTCGGTGATATCATAGATTTAATTTCACCATAAGGATAACATTTGAAAAAAACAGTTACTGTTATCGAACAAAGATACACGACTCGTTGACTGCTGACCTTAACTTTACGTTTTATGATTATACCTATTGTCATTATCATTGTCATGAGAACGCCCCGAGCTTGATAATGTCAACAACATTGTAATAACTAATTTGTTTTCATAGCTATGTACATTCACGTGCTATTGGCTATTCGTTGATCTCGGTCGGTCTATATTGATGCAGTTACCGAGGCCTTTTTTAACGCTGGAAAAACGCATTACGCGTTTCCCCCACGGGAACAGCGGGGCGGGTATGTGGGGCTCGCTGTGTCCAGGGCGCCGAATGCGCCCCGGTCATCGCAATACCCACTAAAAAAACAGCGGTACCCTTCCCGTCTTAACGGGGAGCGACACGGGATCACTTGCGCATGCTTCCGTGTGATACCGAGGCCCTAAGTTTAATTATATAAATATATTTATTTAAACACCAACATAAACATAAAATCATACTTGAATAACAAACCATGTAGGCTTATGTACTAAAGTATAACATTATAAGTAGCATTAATTGAAAATATTGGTTTTGATTTTATTAGGTGACTGGAACTCAGTAACCCTCATGGGCTATTTGGATTACCTGTGTTAAGGATAGGAATTTACCAACCCACAGAATGGGTAAGCAGGAAACGTAGAACTACATATTTAGCTATAATTAATTAATTTCCTTGTAATCTATCTCATTTCAATATTTAATAAATCTTAAACGTAGTTGGAAATTATCCGTGACGACGACGTACAACCTACTTTTCTTCGTCGAATTGTCAAAGTGAGAGAACAGAGAGTGAAACTTTGTTTGCGCACTACATCTCCTCTCCAGTGCAGTTAGCTTGTCTTGAGATCGGCCGTTAGCTCGTAATCCGATAAGTAGTACATCATATTCATGACATAAAATAACAAAGCCATCAGAACCTCGGCTCCATCGGCTAACGATGATGTTAGTGGCCGCTATTAATTGCAGAATTGACTCTTTAGGATTTTGTACATCCAGTGAAACAAATAAACTATTATAGGATCAACAAAAGAGTAGGACGTAAAGTGTAAATAATGTTCTAATTTTGGATTTTATGCGTAAAAACATTTCTTAAAGTTCCTGTGACTTCATAAGCAAATGGGCTTGTTATTATAAATATATAGCTTAGAGAAAAGTTTAAGCGAAAATCGTCGCTTTTATACGGAAATCTTAAAATATTCGTAATGTGAAAATGCAAACAAAATATAAAGTCTAATTTCAACGAGACACAACTTCAACCGGCCTAGTGGGTACTATAGTCGCCTAATAGTACAACGGAGCAGTGTTAAAATGTAACCGTTTTTGTATTTTTTTTTTAATTTTGTACGAGTAAAACCTTTAGAACAATTAAATACCGGACAAAACATTTTTCTATTTCTAGTTAGTTTTGTAACAATTTCATACTTTTATTTAACTTCACATATGAAAACTGGATGAAATTTAAACTAGTTCCAAGTAACATCAAGATTTTTTTACATAAATCATTGCATTCGCGTCGAGCTGAAATCGTGCTGCATTCAAGTGAGGTTGAAGTTTTTGTATAGATTTTTAATGTAATATAAGTAGGTTTTTGGTTTAGGTTTTAATATATTATATAGAATAGATCTTCTACGTGTTGTCTTGTACGTATCATATTTTTACTCTTGTTTACCAATAAATTAAAAAAAAAAATTTTTTATTTTTTGGTAGACGAACTAGCATGTGGGCCACCTGATGGTAAGTGGTCACCTACGCCCATAGACTTTGGTATTGCAAATGTTAACCATCGCTTACATCGCCAATGCGCCACTAAACTTGGGAACTGAGATGTTATGTCCCTTGTGCCTGTGATTACACTGACTCACTCATCCTTCAAACCGGAACACAGCATTAACAAGTACTGCTATTTTATGGTAGAATATCTGATGAGTCGGCAGCACCTACCCAGACGAGCTTGCACAAAGCTCTACCACCAGTGAAAACTAATTATTAAATACCTTAATTACCAATAAACGTTTGGGTATTTGTGATTCAGCCGTGTATTCATTATGGTTACGCTGCAAAAGAAATACAAATTATTAATTTTATTGACGCATTCGTAATTTCATATCCGAAACGTTTGTTGAGATTTGTACGAAAATTTTCTCGATATATTCTTTAGCAAACGAAGCACTCGTTGTTGGTCAAATACGTGTCGTTTACTGCCTTTTATATAGAGAAATCTATACTAATATATAAAGCTGAAGAGTTTGTTTGTTTGAGCCGGCTAATGTCAGGAACTACTGGTTCGAATTCATTTATTTATTTTTGTCTCGGATAGTCCTTTTATCGAGGAAGGATCTAAGCTTATTTTTATTAATTATACCCAGGTGAAACCGCGGGGCACAGAGTTTATTGGAACGAAATTCTTTTATGCAGCTTACAGTAGAGTGAAATGGCAGTGGCTCAAGGTCATGTCACATAACGAAATAGCGTTTATACTGTGCCTACCAAATGCTACAAAATGCAATTCGTTGGGCGTTTGAATTTAGGAAGTCGATATAAAGGAGGTTGAGGTGCTTTTAGGTGTGACAAAAATACAGCAATATAATCAATTAAAATCTAGATTTTAAAACACGGTTTGAGGTTTTAGTCGAAAAAATATCGCAAAGAACTTCGTTCCTGACGGGGGTATATAGTATAGATATATAAAGATATATATAGAGATATGATATGATGATGTATAGTAGGGATTTTGTTTTCCGTCTTCTTTCTTTTAATATTAGTCTTTAATACAGGTAATATGTCTCAATTTATAAATGGGAACTTCGTTGGTTAAGTTTTATTAATATTTCTTATTTTCATTTATTATTTGAATCGCTGGTTTACAAAATAAAATCAAAAATATATTCTTTTATGTATTTTTTATTTGTATACGTAATTTTACCATGATAAAGTGTCGGAGTTGTTCACGTGTTGCAAAACCAGTTTTCGGTCATACATATCTACTCGACTTTAAAACGAATAATAGAAACACTAATACTAACTAAATATGCCTAACTGACTGCCTCGTTAGTCTAGTGGCTAGGATTAAGGCCGCTAACCCGGAGGTTCTGGGTTTAATGCCCAGGTCGGGCCAATAAAAAAAAGATATTGGGTTTTTCTATCAGAAAATTCTCAGTAGCAGCCACAAGTCTGGAAGTTAGAATTGTGTACACCCCGTGTATCAGAAAGCACGTAAAGCAGTTGGTCCTGCGCCTGAAATCCTTCCGGTCGGATTGCCATCGGATTATGAGAGCTAGAGAAAAGAGAGTGCACCTTTGTTTGCGCACACAGTTGGCTAATCTCTCTTGAGATTGGTCGCCGTGGCCGAAATCGACAGATGGAGGACATTATTATTATTTTTATTATACCTAACTATTTGGAATCATCAGCTGATTTAAAAAATATATATATTTAATATTCAATAATTTGTCAAGGAATTATAATGAAATACAATTTAAAAATAATAAAAACATCCATTAGTATCGGGGAGTTCGATTGTTGATTTCGAAACAACAGTGCTGTAAGAAGTCACTTCATTACTCACCGGTGAAATATTGACAACCGACTTATAGTGATATACTATTTTGATGCATGTGTTCTTGAAATGTCATCATTATGGTCAATGTCATATCACTTTCTGATATTTCACCGTTTTTTTGCGGTGAGTTTCGAGTTTGTTTTTACAGAATAGCCAAGTGTTTATTAATATGTGAGAGAAATCTAATTTTGTAACAATGGTATGGTTTATTTTGATCATTCAGTCTGCCCACTGATTAAAAGTTAATACGAATGTAATCGGTCCGAGATAAATTATCCCAGTGGGAATTGATATATGTGAAAGGTTAATTAATGAACCGATCTCAGCTAGGAATAAAGAGCCGTGGAAGAGTTATGTGCAGGACCGCCAGTTATGGTACCACCCACTTACCAATTGTACTAACATAAATATTCTGTATTGCTCTGTTCCGGTTGGATCTCCGGATGACCGAAGGTGACCATTTACATTCTTAAATAAATACCTACCATTAACTATAATTGAATATTTCATCGTTTCGTTTTTAATTCAGATTATAATAATGCGAACCTTTTCCAACCATATCAAAATAGCATCTATACAGTTGAACTGAACTATAAAGAAAATATAATAATTAATATTTAATCGATTAGATTACTTGGTGGTAGAACTTTGTGCAAGCTCGTCTGGGTAGGTACCACCCACTCATCAGATATTCTACCGCAAAACAGCAGTACTTTGTATTGTTGTGTTCCGGTTTGAAGGGTGAGTGAGCCAGTGTAATTACAGGCACAAGGGACATAATATCTTAGTTCCCAAAAATATGTACAATGCCAATATCTATGGGCGTTGTGACTACTTACCATCAGGTGGCCCATATGCTCGTTCACCTACCTATACAGTAAAAAAAAAAGTCCGTTTGCTTAATCGCTAGAATGCTAATCAGTTATTATTAATTCTATATTGGCGATTTAGCGATGGCATTGGCGATGTAAAAGACGGTTAACATTTCTTACATTGCCATTGTCTATGGGCGTTGGTGACCACTTACCATCAGGTGGCCCATATGCTCGTCCGCCTACCTATATAATAATAATAAAAAAAATATATTGAAATAGTTTACCTCAATATAGAAAGTAATTTAAATTCCAGGCTTTATATAAATAGCAGATATTTGTTCTTAATTATATATTTTTATTTATTTTCCGCGTGCACTCAATAATATGATAAACAAAAAACATTATAGATTAATTCTGAAGTCAGTATGTTTATATTAAATAGATGTGATGATGTATCACATTGAGTAAATAGGTGATTACGGATCGTGATTTAGTGTTTAACAGTTTCCAAATCGACCTCCTTAGCAATAACACAAGATGTTGAAAATAGGAGATCATAGCTCTGGTCTTCAGTAGAATCACTTAAATATATTTTTGATTAATAATCATATTCTGTTTCAGGGTCTTAGAATAACGACAATCATCGGGTCATTTGGAACATGCGCGGGCGCATGGCTGAAGGTGTTCTCAGTACCACAGGACCTGTTCTGGCTTGGATTCATTGGTCAGACTGTGGTGGCCATATCACAGGTCTTCATCCTAAACGTACCGCCGCGCTTGGCCGCAGTCTGGTTCGGAGCTGATCAAGTGTCATCGGCCTGCAGCATTGGTGTTTTTGGTAACCAGGTAAATCTTTTCAAATTATTCAAATTATTGACATTTAAACTAATGATATATTACAAGTTATATTAAATAAACAAGTTTTAAAAAACTCAAATTCAACTTCATAAGACACGATTTTTTTATATAATTTAGACATTTTGGGTATAAGTTAATTTAAAGCTTTCATTTGATACCATACTCGTTATATTAGAATTCTTTTTCTATCTGTTGCTAATTTATTATGCTCGTCTGGGTAGGTACCGCCCACTCATCAGATATTCTACCGCAAAACAGCAGTACTTTGTATTGTTGTGTTCCGGTTTGAAGGGTGAGTGAGCCAGTGTAATTACAGGCACAAGGGACATAACATCTTAGATCGCGAGGTTGGTGGCGCATTGGCAATGTAAGTGATGGTTAACATTTCTTACAATGACATTGTCTATGGGCGTTGGTGACCACTTACCATCAGGTGGCCCATATGCTCGTCCGCCAAACTATACAATAAAAAAAATTGCTATATCAGCCATATTGGATAAAACATCAAAATCATAGCCTAAGTCAAAATGAAGGTGATAAACACCTTACTTGGTAAAATAGGGTCAGTTATTACAAAGCAAAACACTAATAGTGTTATTGCTTTGTCGGGAACACAGAAGGGTTAGTGAGCCAATGTAAATACAAGCATGTGACATATTAGATCACATGATCTAATATTAAGTTCTCATTTATTCAATAGAAGTAATTGTGTATAATGTTAAATCCACAAATAATCAATTTAAATTTAATAGTAATATAGCGGGAACCTATCAGTACCTTTTTCCGTCAAATAATTTACAAAAAACAACGAATCAAATTCAATACTAAAAATACCGTGATAAGGTCGAAACAGAAAATTTTCACTTCTTAAGTCTCTATATAAAAGTTCCGTCGGGAAATTTTCGGCGTTGCAAATTTTGGAAGTAATTCTGCAGTGAATTCACGATCTACAAAAAAAATTTAGCTTTATTAATAATGTCTTATGAAATGTCCGCGATTAAATTGTTATTCCGTAATCGTCGTATGTAATATCTATATCTAAGTCCTTACCCAAATCACAGGTTACTTTAACGTCCAATCCTACAGGATTAATGGCTTACTCTTAGTAACAAACATTGAGAGATTGAGTTACAATTGAATTTACAATATTCGTTTAGATCATGTTGGTGTGAAGTTAATGTTTTGTTTCAATGTCACGCAACATGTTTATCGTTCGGTATTATTTTGAATTGGAATAATTCAAGATCTGAAGATATAAGGCCAACTTATTTGGATGCGGTGAGAATAAATTTACAAAGTCGAATGTGAGTACTGTGTCTGACGCACAAACGCTTCATTTCTGCCACGTATACTGATTCGCATGCGCTTTATTTCAATTTTTGGACCTCGACGAAACAGATCGAAGTCGAAAAAAACAACGACGAAAAGTACGTTGTTAATAAAAAATCTATGCTTCCTAGTTATTATCCAATACGCTAATATTTGTTGCTGTCTATTTGATGTCCCATATATGGTACTATAGAATATAGTTCTGTTTATACAACTACAAAATGGATCTATGAATAAATTGTAGTATTATACCAGTACAGATGGACTCAGGAGCGATTGCTTACTCGGAAGCGTTTATTCAATTGTTTTGGTAGGGGGGCCCGGTGTGGTGTGATTTAGTTCATATCATTCATATGTACAGAACTGAATTTCTGAGCACGTATTTTGAATAAATTATGAAAACTTTGCTCCTTAGAAACTGGGGACAATATATTAGTATATTATATAAGTAATGTGCGATCTAAACTTTATAAAGTGTTAGTTAACCTTAGCAAATATTATTAGCGACAACAAAATTTCAATGACTGATTACTGAGGACAATAAAGATATAAAATATAATATAAATATTTAATAATCCTTTAACAAACAAATACAAGTAAATGTATACATAACACACATACATAATGTAATGAGTAATGCAATTTTGTTTAAACCGCTGATTACTGTCACGCTAATCATTTGTGATAATCTCGCGACGTGATTTTCACAGATGTCTTAAATGATCATTATTATGTAATTATATCGTTTCTAGGTTATGTTAACATGACATATACACGAATAACTGTTAAAATAGATAAAATATTCTTATGTAATTTCTATTTCGTTCATAATACATAAAGAAAACTTCAAGAAATAGTTTAACGTTAACTGTAAGTATGAAAATAAAGAAACGCCTGAACCAGTCTTGGCGTACTTAATAACTTTTATTATTTATAAAAGACAATGAGCATAAGAGCCAACTGATGGTAAGTGGTCACCAACGCCCATAGACAATGACATTGTAAGAAATGTTAACCATCGCTTACACCGCCAATGCGCCAACAATCTAGATAACTAAGATGTTATGTCCCTTGCGCCTGTAATTACACTGGCTCACTCACCCATCAAACTGGAACACAATAATACAAAGTACTGCTGTTTTGCTATAGAATATCTGATGAGTGGGTGGTACGTACCCAGACGAGCTTGCACAAAGCTCTACCACCGAGTACTGTCTGTTACGCTTTCATGGCTAAACCAGTGAACAGATTTTGATGGAATTTAGTTTGAAGCAATCTTGGGCCCAATACGCCTTATACCTAACCTGCTAAAATCCAAACCGCGGGCGAAACAGCGGGCGAAAACTATTTTTTTTATATATTAACTTTATCAAAACAAAACATAAACACTTCATTAATTATAAAATAAATGATTAACTAAGTTAAATCTCTATAATCTTTAATGTAGAAGTAATATGAATTAATGGCTTGTGTTACGTGACATGTTGTGTAATATTTTATTAAGATTGACAAATCTCAATTAATTATGTTTATTTAAGTATGCTTGTGGTTACTGTTGTCTTTTTATTTACTATTTACTAAATTATTGGAAGCCTGCCTCGTTGGTCTAGTGGCTAGATATAAGGCCGCTGACCCGGAGGTCCAAGGTTCAATTCCCAGGTCGGGCCAATAAATTGTTATTGGGTTTTTCTGTCAGAAATTTCTCAGTAGCAGCCCGGAGTCTGAAAGTTGGAAGTGTGTACACTCCCGTGCCTCGGAAAGCACGTAAAGCCGTTGGTCCTGCGCCTGAACTCTTTCCGGTCGTGTCGGATTACCGTCCCATCGGATTAAAGAGCTAGGGAATAGAGCGCGCTTGTGTTTGCGCACACACTTGTGCACTATAATATCTCCTGCGCAGTTGGCTAATCTCTCTTGAGATTGGCCGCCGTGACCGAAATCGGTCTGGAGGACATTATTATTATGTAAAATTTCGTGAGACAGAAATGAAGGCACGCTGTGTTCGCTACAAAAAAATAAAGAGTATAATCGATTTCTTTAAAACGTTCACTAGAATTCGAACAGTCGTTTAAACGAGATTGTGTAACTAACATTTAAAATTCACAAACATTCGCACCTTTAATATTAGTAAGTTAAAAAAAAAAATAGAATTGTAAATTTTCTACTAAAACTTAGCGGCTTGAAATCTCAGAAGACATCAATGTTACATCTGTTCCGTGTTCGATGACGTTAGTCGCTGAAGAGAAACCTAGGTCTATATATAGAACGTACATAACTTGACCTTACGACTTAATATGCATCATTGTATACTCTGTGGTAAAGATAAAGGCGGCAATTTTGGACGTTACTGTCATTTGTCAAAGACGTAATCAGTCACTCTCTTAACATTGCATGAGATTTGCGTTTCTAATTGTTTATTTCAATTGTATTCTTACTGACATTCCACGTATGTGATTATTAGCGAGCTCTTGATACCGCTTTGGCTACATTTACTTACAGTATTTTCTCGTCTCGTTTCTCGCCTATATGTTATACTTTTACATACTGTGGCAGAGCAGTTGTAAATGGTTTTTTTGTCCACTATGTACACTTTATTTTATTTTTATTTCATTTTAAAAGGATCTCCAACAAGGAATACACAAATTATGTTAGTTACAAGTCTATGTGCTCCCTCAGTTACAGGAAACCACAGCATCCATCTTATGTAATTAAGTTATTACATTACAGCTATTACAGTAAGGTTAAAATTAATGTATTTACAAATTACTAAACGAACTTGAACAAACTATAAAAAATCTTATATTAAATAACTAGAATTTAAGAATAAAATTTGAAAAACTAAAAAATAAAAACAAAGTACTATAATAATACTAAAACATACTAACAACAGATAGAATGAATAAATGAATGAACTTTATTTTATTTTAAATATTGCTTAAGACTTATGTAGACCATAGATATAATATGAGATATAGACTTTGTTAATTATTATTATCGATACAATGTTAAAAGAAATATTGTTCAGAATATCGTGTTCACATAAGCAATTAAACTATAATTGGTTGGGTTTTAATTGCTATGATTCTTTTACTACAGATCAACTTTAAATGATATTTTTGTATCGAAATTTGTTCATACAAATTTCAAGGTCGAATTTAAGTGCATTTCTTCCCTACGTACGCTACATACGTCACTAAAAAATATTCATTCATTTGTCAAGTATAATCTGTTGCACGACTTTATTTTTTATTTTTGTTGATGAGATTTAAAAGTTTGTTGTGGATAGACAGCAAAACTGTTACTTATTGAGCGCTGGGCTCACTCCCTCATTCATAACGACCCGTGTGACAGCGTCATGCACGCACGCATCCTCCTTTCCGATGTCGACGGCGCCCTAAGCCGCAGGTCGGACTTACTTGGCTTATGAAGAGCGTATTCTGAGTCCTAAGTGAATTCCCAACGTCCGCCTTGAGTCTCAGTACTCGTCCTCCCGCCCAATAACGCGGTCAGTAGGGCCAGCATACGCAATACGAAAGAAAAAGCTGAACTCGGCTTAATATTATATAAAACTTACCGACTCTTGAAATGTGGCGTTTCTCTCAGTCGTTCTGTGTATGCAGAAAGAAATAAGTATTTCTAAGCGTAATAACCGAAAAAGCCTTACTCGACCAGTCAGCCACTAAGTCCAGATATTTTCTACACGTTGTTGAATAATCCTCGATAAAAATGTAAATTATACCGGAAATTAAAACAATAATAATATCATTTATACTAGAACACGTGTCGTGACGTTGTGAAATTCTGCCACTTGCGTTTCTACCAACCCACACGTGGAGCCGCTTGGTGGAAAAAGCTCTACACATTATCCTTAAAGAAAGATGAGGCCTTAGCCTACTAGAATACTAAAGAATATATATAGTAAAATAAACGATAAAGATTTAATGTCGCATATCACATCTGACATTTGACGGTCGTGTCTGCTGTAAGATTAGAGCTTGCTCTTACAGAATAGCCTTACGGTTCGTGATATTTTGAATCCATTATATATAACGTTATTCGTGAAGTTATTGCGATTATTTATTTTGTCAATTTCGCGGATTTGAATAACAGCTATTGTCCGAAACCGGCCATGAGCTAAGATGTGTGTAATAAAAATTAACGATCACATTTGAATGCTTCTTACTATGTACATATGTGGTCTGAGATCATTTACTATCTATACTAATAGATAAAGCTAAAGAGTTTGTTTGTTTGATCCGGCTAATCTCAGGAACTACTGGTTCGAATTTAAAAAATATTTTTGTGTTGTATAGTCCTTTTATTGAGGAAGGTTCTAGGCAGATTTTTATTCATTATATTTTTATTAATTATACGCGGGTGAAACCGCAGCCACAGCTAGTTCTAAGATATATGATAAAATAATATGATTACATCACATTAATATTATCACAATATGTAAAATAAATATTTGGGAAGCAAAACCTAGAGAAACTTATAAATAAATATACAACGATGAAGATTACTTTTAATTTAGAACTGTCTTTTTTTTAAATTAGACTTGCAAATAGCCGATATAGTCATTGACACTGTTACAATAATTAACAATCGCATAATTGCATCTCAACCCGTGTGAAAACTTTAGGCTAAATGTGTTCGGCGACCTTGCAAATACGCCATGTTTCTTATTGTTTTCGTTACATTTCCAGCTTGGCGTTGCTCTTGGATTTCTACTACCTCCGATGATCGTACGAGCACAGGGCTCCGTGGATGAGATCGGCGCGGACCTACAGTTCATGTTCTACCTCGTGGCCGGAATCACAAGCGTACTTTTTGTTTTCATCCTACTTTGTAAGTATATCGTATAATTATATTATATATATAGGGTTTTCCATTAAGGGCGCTTGATCGTGCAGAACTTCCATCGTAGCGTGTGCTGTGTGGCACGTAGCGCCGTCCTGTTGAAACCACATGTTGTCCAGATCCATATTCTCGATTTCAGGCCAAAAGAAGTTGGTTATCATCGACCGGTATCGCTCACCATTGACGGTGACGGCCACACCATTATCGTTTTCGAAAAAATACGGACCAATCACGCCTCCGGCCCAAAATCCGCACCAAACAGTCACTTTCTGCGGGTGCATTGCCACTTGGTGAACCTCGTGTGGATTGGTCTCGTCCCAAATACGGCAATTTTGCTTGTTGACATAGCCATTCATCCAAAAATGCGCCTCGTCGCTGAAGATGATTTTTTTGCCAAAATCGGCGTCAACTTCCAACTGCTCTAATGCCCAGTCAGCGAACACACGGCGCTGTCTATGGTCATTAACCTTGAGCTCTTGGGTCAGCTGGATCTTGTACGGGTGCAGGCTCAAGTCACAACGCAAAATTTGCCAAGTTGTCGTCTGCGAAAGGCCGAGTTCCTGTGCGCGACGCGGAATTGACTGCCGCGGGTTTTCGAGGACACTGTCGCGCACAGCGGCGATATTCTCGGCAGATCTCGCGTTACGTTGACGCACGGGAACCGGCTGATTGTTAACTGACCCGGTTGACTCGAATTTGTCCACCAATCGACGGATAGTCGACTCGGCAGGACGATCATCGCGACCGTAAAACGGGCGAAGTGCGCGGAACGTTGCTCGAACTGAAGACCCATTTTCATAAAACAATTTTATGATTTGCACGTGCTGCTCGACACTGTAACCTGCCATGGTGGTTTGGGAGGACGGAATGAATATAACACACTACATTTGACAGCTGTCACTCAAACAACATGGCCGCAATCAGCTGTCAAAGTTCAAGCGTCCCTATTGGAAAACCCTGTATAATGTGATCAATATATAAAAATTGCCTAAATTAAAAAAGAATGCCATATTCGATGGTCGAGTGAAAAGATTAAATATAATAAACGAAAAGAACGCGATCTCGAATATGGCCAATCAACATTCAGTTTCCATTTGCTTGATTTGCATCACAAGCCGTGTTATATCATTATTCATGTCGTGCTCAGCCGTGAAGGAAATTCTGTAAGGAAACCTGAACATAAAATGATTCGATTTATGGCACACTTCTGGCAGAATTCAAATTGAATTTTAATCTTTTTTATATGGAACGAACACCTTTATCAGTTACGAGAACACCATATGTAAAAATAAAAACAGTCCGTTTTCCACGATACATTCAGTTCGTAATCGCGATCATACCTTTTTCATTATTAAGCCTGCCGTTTCGACAGAGTTGTACCCGTCGTGATCACGAGCTGGCAGGTAAAAATCCGAATGTAATGTACGAAATGGACAACATACATGGGGAATGTTTTTTCTACAGTCTTCAAAGCGGCTCCACCGAGTCCACCGTCAGCAGCTGCCGACTTTGGTTCCAGTTTGGACTCGAACTTCCTCAAGTCGATTCAGAAGCTGCTCACCAACCGGAACTACATCCTGCTACTCATCTCCTACGGGCTCAACGTCGGTGTCTTCTACGCGATCTCGACTCTTCTCAATGAACTCGTTCTCACTTACTATCCGGTAACAATCACCATGATTTTCTTTATCTATGTTCAAATATGCATGTCTATGGCGATTTAGTGTCCTCCTGCCTCGTAAAGTTCAAATGATTAAACAGTTCAGGGTGGCCCTGCAGTATGAAAATGTTATAGCTTAGGCTTATTATAGGCTGTTATCGTTACGCTTAAGTGAAAACGACACAAGATGAATAATTCGATTTGAGATCTACTCTACTCTACCGGAATCACGAGAACATAATACTTTACTAATAAACATCTAAAAAGGTTTAATATAAACACACAATAATTACGTTTTTTATATACTTTTTTATTTCACTTTTAGTCACTTTTAGAGTATGTCCTTCTTTGTAGTTCAAGCTTGCTTCATACCAAATTACATCAAAATCGATAAAGTCGTTTAGCCATAAAAGCCTAACAGTCAAAGTGACAGACGAACAAACAGAATTACTTTCACATTTATAGTGCTAGTTAAATTACCGTTAAGGTGTTAAAATTAATATCCTGATCCTGTTTCATTTTTATTTCAGGGTGCGAACGAAGATGCTGGTCGTATCGGTCTAGTAATCGTGGTGGCTGGAATGATTGGCTCAGTGGCGTGCGGTCTTATCCTCGACAAGACCCACCGGTTCAAGGAGACCACGCTCGCCGTGTACGCCGCGTCGGTGGTAGGAATGATCATCTTCACCTTTACCCTTGACTGCGGATACATTGCTGTTGTCTACTTCAGCAGTATCATTCTTGGGTAAGTTGCTGTCTCCGCTCTTGATACTACATATAAATACAGAAACTGGTGCCGGAACAGATTGGCTTTATATATAAAATATATAATAGCTATGTGTTTAACCTCGAAAAATACAAATTCAAAAAGTATTTTAAACTGTCTGTAAAATGGATGATAGACGAGGATAGGTGTAAGACTTATGGGCTATAAAATCGTGGTTAACGTTCACTCTCTGATAGTGACACATGATAGCTCAGTTTATATAGCTGTCATCTGCAGAAGAGTTTACGTTATTTAGTGATAAAATAATAGTAAGTTCCTCCAGACCGATTTCGGCCACGGCGGCCAATCTCAATGTTCCTCTCTTGGTGAGAAGGTTTGAGCTTGAGGTTGAATTTGTTCCAAATGTTTGAAGTATGTTTCTTTATAAAGCAGCACACCTGTAATTGTGTCTGTCCGTAATGCTTGATATCAGTTACAACGCTGCTGCTAAGGTGATTAAATGCAAACCTGTTGAAAAATATCTTAAATTTTCAGATTCTTCATGGCCGGCTACTTACCCGTCGGTTTCGAGTTTGCTTCCGAAGTTACCTATCCTGAACCCGAAGGAACCACTTCCGGCATCCTCAACGCGTGCGTTCAGGTACTCGTTTTATTTAAATTATAAAAATTAAAAGCATTATTGATGATTTACAAGCGGAGAGTTAGTACTTCTTCATTCCCGTGCACGATATACGAGTCGACGGTTGCCCTGCCGGATGATTCATAATCATCCTCCGAATGATCCTCTGATCGATCGCGTCAATCGACACAAAAGTGCGTCGATTTCGATCTTGAGACATAATATTTCCCCCGACCGGTCAGATATTCGGCATCGTGCTGACGCTGCTGTTCGAGTGGATGCTGGGCGCGGCGGGCGACCGCTGGGCCAACCTGGCGCTGTGCGCGCTGCTGGCGCTCGGCACGGCCGTCACCGCCGCCATCCGCCCCGACCTGCGCCGCCAGGCCGCGCAGAACAAGGCCTAGGGCGCTGCCGTGCTACTGCCGGAGTGTCTACATTGGGTGTTCTTTGTTGTGGCTTGCGAGTTTTGTCTTTCTTTGTTTATTGGTTACATTACATCGTAGTAAATTTTTGTGCCCGTTGTTGGCTTTTAGGAAGGAGTAGACGCCGATAATAATTCGAATCGAGGATTTTGTTACATTTTTATTTAAATCGGGGAAACGTCGAAATTGCATCGAACGGAGTTTGAAACTATTTACATACATGTATGGTGGAATAAATGCGGGTAGAGTGAAATTATTTTCGTGATTTAATTTATGAAAACTAATATAATATGGGGATTTATATATGCTTATAATATATTTATAGGTTTTTGAAATTCCACTTTTTGATATTTTTGACAAATTTCTTCGGTCACCTTTTAAATTATATCAACAACTAGCTGTGATCGCGGTTTCACCCGCGTATAATTAATAAAAATATAATAGAAAAAAATCAGCCTAGAACCTTCCTCGATAAAAGGACTATACAACACAAAAATATTTTTTAAATTCGAACCCTTAGTTCCTGAGATTAGCCGGATCAAACAAACAAACTCTTCAGCTTTATATATTAGTATAGATAACATTTATAACATAACATGCTTCAAGTCGTATCAATAACGATATTCGAAGAAAATTTAGTACCTCAACCGTTAGTAAGATGACTACATGAAATTGTGTACCGATTATAATACAAACCATATAAAATACTGTATTCTACGGATACGTGCGCGGAGATACCGGTGCGATGAGATGGGGTTGTAACGCTGGAACTGTTTGTTGTCAAATATATTTTTTAAATGTGATAATTCAATAATAGTTGTACTTGTTTTTATTTTTATTTAAATATTATCAGTGACACGGTGAAAACTATGAAGACTTTTTAGAAAATTTACCACAATTTAAGTCATTGCCTTTACTTTTTGGCCATTGTTAATAATAACCGAGACAATATTTAAAGAAATTAATTCATACTTATATTCAAAATGACAGCTAATGTAATGGTGCATTGTGGGCGCCATTTTATATTGAAACTACTGGTGGAACCCGTAAAGGTATTGTAATTTAATTTCTGAACAGAATTTATGCAATTTTTAGGAAACTTTTGACCAATCGAACTTACTATTACAAAACCGACAGAAAACCCGAGATTATATATACTATATTATAAACTCCTTAAAAATATTATGTTTATTGTAAAACTAATTACTAAATTAAAAATGGTAATTTAGCGAGACAATTTATAACTAAAGAAGTACAGATTCAAAAGTTTCATGAAATGACAAACGTGTATATTATATTATATATTATATAGGATATTTTTAATATTATAGAAGTTTATTTGCTTTAATATATAACCGTGCTGTGCGAAGCTTTTATCGATATATAACGAAAAAAAGATTAGAAATAATTTACATAATTTATGTATTATGTTAAACGAATATACATACATATACTTTATATATTAGATGTTTTTGTAGAAGTTTTATGGAAAGGCCTAGCTTTGATAGTAAATAATAAACTTTTAAATACGTGGGATTTTCAAGGTTCTGTAAAACGTGACAATAATCGTGTGACTACGACAAACAAATGGGAACTAATTATCTTACATTCCAAAGTATATGCTGTAGGATATCCGTGTGATAGAATAGGTATTTTTCTTATAGTGATTGTAACAGACGATTAGAGTTTTGACAAAAATATTTAATAAATATTCGTATTTTAATTTTTAAATGATAAGTAAATCGTATTTTTATGAATTCGAAAGCGTAAAATGCTAGCAACACAATTTTTGATCCCAAATAGATTATTAGTGTTAAATTTTTTTTAATAAGGCTAGTTATATTTATTCGTCTACAATATATTCATGTACGACATTGCTTCTTATATTTATGACAATATTAATAAAGTGATATACTATTAGGTGCATGTTGATGAAAATACAATAAAAATGTAGTTTCTAGATATGTATTAACATTGCTTAATGTGTATTTAGATAATTATAATAGTCTTTCACTGTAAAATTATTGTATTTTTTTTGCCACAATTTGCATTTTTTCTGTGATCTAATATGATGATGAGTGTGTTTTAATATGATCCAGTATTATTATATTTATTGCGTGTTATGTTAGTTTATAAGGTTTTTGTGTACATGATAAATATTACAAATGGTGTTGTGATTGTGTTAAATTTATATATAAAACGGGAGTTATACGTATGATTTACCTCAAATGTTTCTTGTCTGTGGTCTTTCAATTTATTATCTTGTTTTGAATGTAAAATCCTTTTTAATAGCAATTGTAACTGGAATTCAAATTTTTCTAAATAAATCACATTAACTTTTCTATTTTAAAGCGTATTTTCATCACACTTGTAAATTTAGTTAATTTACTAAATTGAATTTAAATCAAATGAAATGTAATATTTTTTGTAATATTGATATTGTATTAGAGAAAATCGACTTACCGCTTAAAGACAATAAATGTAATAAATAAAAACAATACAATAAATAATGTGTGATCGTAATTATTAATATTGTATTTTAAAATTATGGAATATAAAGTTGTGGGAGTTTAAAAACTAACCACATTTAAAGCTATAATTATTATCCATGCGTATTTAACAAATCGATATTAGTAGTAGTGTTTAAGAACTCTATGTTAAATAAAGTTGTTTAATAAATGTTGTTGTGTACGATTTAGTTATTTATTTCAAGAGATACCTTTATTTTTTATATTTATTTTGTCAAAATCAATCTTGGATTAACTTTTATTTGTTTTAAATCGAAATATGTAAAATTTATTTTCTATTAATACAAAAATACTTTTTAGCCTAATATATGTCGTTTATGCAAAAAAACATTTATAACCAACAAACTAATCGCTCGGGTATATATAAACTTTGCACGAGTAGATAAAACGAAAAATGTATTTTGTATAGGATTTGCGTAAAATCTGTTCTTAGTTAGCGTCGACGCGACGCGCGACGCCGGGAAAGGAGTAACTGTGATAAATTTCAAGTCAATCGAGCGCATAGTTTAGGAGATCTCGTGATGAGTGGTATTTCACTTTTATATATATAGATTATAAACATTACATTGTAAAAGTAAGCTGTTTTTGTTATTAAAAATATATGATTCGATACATCTTCATTCTGTTCTTTAACTAGACTGTATGATTGGAGTCTTTGCCTGTCCAGAATTGAAAGAATGAAATAATACAGTAATCTTTGGTTGTTTATGTTGACAATATGTCAATGTTGTTGCTATGGCGGCATATTTGTATTCAGTGTTGAATATTATTTTATTCCTATACAGAAATTAAATTTATGACTATAACTTTTGCTTCAAGTTATGTGATTTCCATTTATTCTACTAAATGAAATTGAATTATCCTATTATTTAATGATTGAACTAAAAATATACATTAAATATTATTTAATACCATTTCCATTAGTAATAACAATATTTAATAAATAAGTTATGATGATTCGTGGTAAAGGTGATAAAGATATTGTGTATGGTACATGTAAGAGTCATATAAACAGATCAGAAAATGGTAAGTAAGGTCACCTTGGAGTCAATTTTATATTAAATTATTTGCGAAATAAAACTTATTTTAGCTAGTACAAATTAAAATTTATCACATAATATATTACTTTGTGTAATGTAGCTTGTCAAATTAGGTCTTATTAAAAATGTAAAACAATTTTAATAAAATATTTTAAAAATCCATTTTTCAATTAACAGATTTATACAAAATATGTCCATCGAAATTAAGTAAACAGGCATTAGAAGACTTATACTTTGCATTATTTGAGAGCAATATACAATTAAAAAAAACTGTAAATGGACAGAAGGATGAAATCAAAGTCCTAACAACGAAAGTGCAAAGATTGACAGCAACAGGAAATCGTAACCAAGCTTGTTGTGCTAAAAGTTCATCAGTAATTAATGAGCAAAAAGAATTGTAAGTAATGTCATAGTCTATAAAATGGTAGTGTGATTATATTGACCTTTTCGTCAAACAGAGAAAGGATTTACGCCCGGCAGGGGATCAATTAAAGGTTGTTTCCTAACTTTTAATAAATAAAATTTAAAACTAATGCAGGACTGTGAAGTGGTACAGACAAGTGAATGTCCATGTTCAGCTGTGGGTGAAGTCTGGTTTCAATCAGACGATTATGATAATTAATAAGTTATATTAAAGGCAAACATCTATTTTATATTTCTGTAATGTCATTAAACAAGTAAATTTAAATATCAATTTGTAATTTTTTTGTTTTGTAAGTAAATGTGCATCAGACGGGAAGTGTTCACAAGTGTTTTAGTTATTCCACTGCAAGAGTACTAAGTCACTTGGATAAAATATATACCAAATGGCTGGGTTTTGTGCAAGTGCATATGGGTAGGTACCCTGCACTTATCAGATTTTCTACTGCCAATCAGCAATACATAGTATTGTTGTGTTTTGGGTTTGTAGGGTGAGCGAGTCACTACAGGAACAATTGGCATAAAATCTTAGTTCCTAAAGTTGGTGACATGTTGGTTAAGTAAGGAATGATTAATATTTTTTATAGAGCTAATGTCCCATAGACATTATCATAGTGATCACTTATCATCAGGTGGCACATGTGCCACCATATTTTATAAAAAAAAATGGTGTATTCATGTAGATGTTAGTTTTAGCAGAGTATGTATCTATGGGAGAAGATAACCAATTACTATTATATGGTGCCACTTCCTACCAAAAATAAATATAATTTTTTTTTAGAATATCTGACTTAAAGAAAACGAATGGGCAACTCTCAGAGAGAATTCGTCTCCTCAACATGAGACTTTGTTCTGCAAAGCAGTTTTTAAGACGCGGCACATCTCTATCTACTTCACGCTGTTCAAAATGCTGCCTTGCTCTCAATACATCAATTAAGTATGATAGTCATTTATTGAATATTTTTTAAAACTACATAACGTAGTTGTTAAAATATTAAACTTAATTCACTAAAACACCTTTACTCGGTGGTAGAGCTTTGTGCAAGCTCGTCTGGGTAGGTACCACCCACTCATCAGATATTCTACCGCAAAACAGCAGAACTTGGTACTGTTGTGTTCCGGTTTGAAGGGTGAGTGGGCCAGTGTAAATACAGGCAGAAGGGACATAACATCTTAGTTCCCAAGGTTGGTGGCGCAGTGGTTTTTTTTAAGAAATATACAAACTTCTGTCTATGGGCGTTGGTGACCACTTACCATCAGGTGGCCCATATGAGAGTCCACTAATTTATACTATAAAAAAAATGTAATTGTCAAAGAAGTAAGATTAAAAAATATCAATATGAATATAATATATTCTTTAAATATAATTTAAAAATAACATTAGGGTTCATAATGGACCGTCAATATAATGGGTATGTATAGTTTATGTAAATTATATATTATCAAACATTATTTTCAATTATTAAATCTTTCCAGGAACGCATCCATGAGTGCACTTTATACCAAGAGGAGTGTAGCCAATGTTGGGATCGCAGCCACTTCGTGTGAATTTTTAGACAAGTTAGTATTTTTTTAATTTGTACTTGAATTCGTAAAGATCCTAACATCAATAACGCTTGCATCCGGGCAATGTTTGAGTTTTCATATTAAGGCATAATTTGTGCTTATAATTCTTGTGCTAGAAATCCTTACCATTGGTAAGGTTTTCTGTCACATGATATCAAGCTGTTACCGATTATAATGTAAACATATTATGTTGTAAAATTTTAAAAAAATGCCGAAAGCGATTGTGTACAATTTTGTAACACTACAAGTTTTTATTAATACATTTGAAGGTAAAATATCAATGTAGTTATTCCTTGTAATTTTTAATTTGGCATCATATTTGTAACGCACTCTTAAAAATTCATCTGTATATAAATAGAAAAGGTAGGCGGACGGCTAATGGGTCACCTGATGGTAAGTGGTCACCACCGCCCATAGATATTGGCGATATAAGACTTATTAACCACCCTTTGCATCGCCAATGCGCCAAACCTTGGGAACTAAGATGTTATGTCCCTTGTGTCCGAAGTTACGCTCGCTCTTTCAGCCTTCAATATCTGATGATTGGGTGGTACCTACCCAGACTGGCTTGCACGAAGCCCTACCACCATGTAGTTGTAATCGAATACATTTTCAATTTCAGAGAGAATATTCCGGTGAAGTTGATAGAAATGGCTTCCAATCAAAATGAAACGTAAGTTTACATTTATTGGTGCAAAAGCTACAAAAAAAAATTCACTTGCTATAATAATAGTTCGCGCGCGAGCAGATCATAGAATATTGTTAGATTAGAATAAGAAAATTTGTAAAAGCATTGAAGAATGGTTGACTGGTTCAAGGCCACCACCACCAATAAGCTCCACACCCCCTCAAAGGGAGATAAGGGGGTAATGGGATATTTACAAGTTTTTAGTTAAATTAAAAATATTTGTACGTAACATTTGACGAGCCCGTTGGCGTGGTAGGTCTTGGGCTCGATTCCCACCCAGGACAGACATTTGTGTGCATGAAAATATCTGTTTGTCTTGAGTCTGGGTGTAATTATCTATATAAGTATATATTTACAAAAGAAAAGTAGTATATGTAGAATATCAGTTGTCTGGTTTCCACAGTACGAGCTCTGCTTAGTTTGGGATCTGGTGGCTTTGTGTGAATAATGTCCCAGGATATTATTATTATTATTTGTACTGACGAGGATGTATTGCTTCTTGCAATTATAAATTTGACTAATGACGAAATTAATCATTAATTTGATACTGTAGTAAATCAGCCCGAGAAGAGAACTGCCAACAGAACAAGTGTCGAACTACGATAGACGAGTTGAAAGAAAAGATTTCTATTCTGGAAGAGGTAATGTACAGTACATAGTGCTTAGTTTTTAAATGAAAACGCAATTGTCAAAAGAGAATTCTTCAGTTTTGAAAAGTTACATATAGAAATGTTCACTGATATTCCACTTCGAATTCTTTTGTAACTTATTGTAATAATATTATTCATAAACAATTAAATGAAAAGTCAATCGATGCAAGTTGCTGAGAAAAGACATCCTTTCCTACATAAAGAAGCGTTTATAATTTGGGTCGTACTTGATGGCGAAGTCAATCGTCGGGAAGGAACAACTTGCATGACGTGTAAGAATAAATACTACCAGGTGTACATCCGCAAACCTGCGGCGTTGTGGGCTACTCCGACACTTCTACGAGCGAAGTCTTCTACAACATAAGTCTTTAGCCTTATTTATCTACCAATTCACTATCATTATAATAATCGAACACATTGAGGTGAAAACGTAGACAATTAACTACTTTTTAGTGCTTTTAACACCAGGAGTTAATCAAAACGCACGACCAGTACTCGCGGAGATCGAATAAATCAATCGAGGAGGTCGCCGCGCTGAAGAATGAGTGCAGGCTCGCTCGGGCTGACGCCGCCGCCGCCGAGCTGCGGCGCCGACACCTGCGGGACCTGCTGCGGGCGCACGAGCTGCGCTGCGGTGAGTGGCGTGCTGCACCCCTGGCCTCGCTACCAGCTGAGAACACCGAGTAATCGCGTAATAGTAGTTACAGGCTTATACCTGATTCAAGCGTCAGCAGTGTGGACATCACAGTTTCCTCACACGTGCACGCACATACATATTGAGAGGCGACAGTCATTATTTTAATTTTTTTAAATTTACATCTTAGTGAATATTTTTGGCCCAGGTCATAAATTGCACGAATAGTTCTACAGTACAAAAATCGTACTACACCAGAGTAGAATGCCGTAAGATATTAATAACAGCCTGTGAATGTCCCACTGTCGTGCTAAGGCCTCCTCTCCTCTTTTGAGTAGAAGGTTTGGAGCGTATTCCACCACGCTGCTCCAATGCGGGTCGGTGGAATACACATGTGGCAGAATTTCAGTAAAATTAGACACACGCAAGTTTCCTCCCAATGTTTATCTTCATCGTCAAGCACGATATGAATTATAATCACAAATTAAGCACATGAAATTCAGTGGTGCTTGCCGAGGTTTGAACCTACGCTCATTGGATAAGATTCACGCGTTCTTACCACTAGTCCAATCTGGGCATTTAAGTAAGATATTATACTGTCGAAATAACTAACGTATACTAGGCGAGCTGTGTCTATATATACTCGTCAATCTACTGTATATCTTCCTCGACAATAAACGAAAAACACCGTCCACACATACTAACGAAATCGAATAAAACCTTATTACAACAGTTCAGTTTAATGAATATTTTTAATCTGTAGACGATTTAGAAGCTCAGTTGATGATTGAAAAGGGCAAAGTCTCCGAGTTGGAGATGCGACTCAAGTCGGCAGAATTATCGAGACACGTCGCTAGGACGTTGGAGAAACAATATACAAGTTCAGTCGTAAGTACATTGAAAATGTCTGGATAGGTAACTGCATATTATGTCCCAATGATATATTTAGTCATAACTCCGTCCGAACGAGATGAATTATAAACGCAAATCCACATGAAAATTCAGTAGTGCTTATTCCACGAGCAATTGTCGGCTTTTTTATATCTAATACCTGATCAACACCCCCCACCCCTCCCCAAATCCTATTTTGCCGGCAAAGCAGTGGCTGACAACTAGTACCTCTCTGTACATATTTTCGTTATTCATGTAAGTAGTTTTAAGAGCAGCCAGTGGCGAGTTTACACATTTTGAAAGTGTAGGCTGTGAAGGTGTTGACGCACTTTAATCAATCTGGCGGAAAAAAAAAATAGTGAAAAATCTTATTCATATTTATGAGGTGACAAAAATAAAAAGTTTTGGTCCCCAAATTTGCCGCCCCAAAAATCTGCCGCCCTAGGCTGAAGCCTACCCAGCCCGCTGGTAAATCCGCCACTGAGAGCAGCTTATGTTTTACTAGATAATCTTCGCTCCCTTCACTTAACATCTGTACAGACATACATAAAACTGAATTATTTCTAGGTCCTAGCACCCAACACCTCTTCATTGTCGACGTGTAAAGCGAGTTCGGACAGAGCGAACGATGACTCTGGTTACGCCGAGACGAGTCAAGACAAGAGTCGAGGGAATGCCGATAAGGTGCTTTATCTGTTTAAATTCAATCTGAACACTTCATTTAATGTTGAAATGTAATATAATCTGCACGATTGGGATGGAATCCGACCTCTTGGAAACGAGACATCCGCATAAATGAATAGTGATTAAGTGGTTTGAACTCTCCTTGAGTTAAAAATGTCTAAATTATATAAATTCAATAAAAAATTCTGACATCACTTGAACCGTTCTTCACAAATCAAAACGAGACAGCTCTCAATGATCTAAGATGTCATATTCCCTTTTCTCTTTGTCTGAAATTAGATTTGCTCTCAATGTGCTTGTACTCAGACATAAGCCACGTCATGGTGACTTTAGTGTCCCAGACGGACTCGCACAACTTGGTGACTTTTACTTGGTGGTTCGGTTTTATCCAAGTCCGTCTGGGTAGGTACCACCCACTCATCACATATTCTACCGCAAAACAGTATTTAGTATTGTTGTCTTCCGGTTCAAAAAGGGCACAAGGCACGTACTATCATAGTTCCCAAGGTTGGTGGCGCATTGGCGATGTAAGGAACGGTCAGTATTTTCTATAGACCCAATCTCTACAGGCGATGGTGACCACTTACCATCAGGTGCTCATTTATTGGCGCCTGCCTATTTTTTAAAAGTATGTAACTGATTCTTATCGGGTGTCTATTCAGGGCTTCTCTACTGGACCAAACCACGATCAAGACATCTTAGATCAAATAGCGAGCCTGCAAGCGGAGTTGGTCAGTTTAAAACAGTCCTTCGTAAGTATTGGTCGTATTTATTTCATTTACGTCACACACGCTCGAAAAATTGGCTCTTTAAGCTAAGAAAGGGCGAGAGCGAAGCAGAGGTCAGAATGAATGAAAATGAAACTTGTTCCGTTGTTTTCTAGTACATTCGATTACGGTATATATAAGTATGAATATGTCGCATCGTCAGATATTACCAGCGATCTTGGGATCGAGTCTAATCTCATAACAGAGGCACAATCACGACACATAACATTTAAATAACTTAATTAAATAATTAATTAGAATTTCTTACGAAACATAACTGTTCCCAAGAAGTGTTCCCCAAGCAACTGACCGACGAATGTCAATCGCCGCTCCCTCGCCGCGCACAGTCCGCGCGGCGTGGCGACATTCGTCTTTCGCTTCCAGCTTTAGAGTCATATTTAAAGTTTAAAACACAGAGGTCGTTGTACAATGTGTTACAATAACAGTTGATGCTAACATATAATAAGTATATCATTTATATCGTATAATAATTCTACTGATTCGAGGGACGGCTTACGACTAACTTTGTTCATAGTCAGTATCAATGATTTCAGAAAGATCAGAAGGAAGCATTAAAACAGGAACAAAAACCGAACTTCGATCACGTCTTGAAACAGAAATCAATTAATGGGGCGAGCTCAGAATTAAACAACGGTGACTTTGCTTCTAGTTCAGGATATATTGAAAAAGTCAACGCGTAAGTATTTTTTATTAATTCACTTTACACATTCGCAATGCAATATATTTAATCTATACTACTATATAAATCTATCGGCTCTGTCTATATTTAATTTTGTGATAAATAATCTTTTTATGATGCAGTGATTTGGGTGAATTGGTACACACAAAGAACATGTGATGGCGCAAATGTTAGGCCATATATAAGATCGGTATCGGTCGGTACGTACGAGTGCGTGCGTGCGTGTGCGTGTGCGTGTGCTTGTGCGTGTGCGTGTGCGTGTGCGAGTGCGTGTGCGCGCGTGTGTGTTTGTGTGTGTGTGAGTGTGTGCGCGCGTTCGAGAATTGAACTATCTGTATTCAATGTATACATTATGATAGGGGCTCGTAGTTTGGCGACACCAGTTAAAAGGATGTTCAGCTCACCGCAGTCGGCTGCTCTGCTCTGCTTTATCCTACAATACATTTATTAGATCGTTACATTTACGATCATGGATAAAATCCGAATAATATGCACTAATATTTTAAACCCAAGCCTATGTCCTTTAGGCTACATTTTATACTCCTAACCTAACACGCGGGAGACTAGTGTATACTATACTATATTATAATATAAAAAAGTGTCTTTAATTTTTTTTATTTTTCGCATAGATAGGTGGACGAGCATATGGGTCACCTGATGGTAAGTGGTCACCAACGCCCATAGACAATGGCATTGTAAGAGATGTTAACCATCGCTTACATCGCCTATGCGCCACCAACCTTGGGAACTAAGATGCTATGTCCCTTGTGCCTGTAATTACACTGGCTCACTCACCTTTCAAGCCGGAACACAACAATACCGAGTACTGCTGTTTTGCGGCAGAATATCTGCTGAGTGGGTGGTACCTACCCAGACGAGCTTGCACAAAGTTCTAACACCGAGTAAAAAAGTATAAGTAAATAATATAATATTTAAACTCAAATTCGTTACTTAGCCTACTCTCCGTATCGCGGGAAGGTGACGAAGATGCAACTATTGACTCCTATAAGGAACGTCACAGAGATATACATGAATATAATTCAAAGGATCAAATACTAGCTTTGATTGTCAATGTTTCTAGAATACCACGTTTGAAACATTATATTAGAGACGCTATAACTGAGCTAATCAATAATGAATCTCGTAGAAATAGTACTATAGACACTCACAATATTGATAGTGAAAAACCTGAAACTTTAACGAAGAACGATGGTTTAAATGAAAGTAAAACCGATCATAGTGATGAAAGTAAATTTACTCACATTACAAATGATGAAGAAGTTGACAGGACAGTCGTTAATAGTAAAAAAAATAGCGATGATTGTATCAGGACCTCAATATCTAATAAACAATTATCACCAGAGGAAGATTCTGGTAAACACAAAACTGTCACTCAAACACGAATTATTGAATCTAATGCAAATATTGAGAAAAATGTTGATTCGAGAGACAGTAGTAATGATCGAAATGAAGGTGTCAATGAACCTTATGTCGATAACATTAAAGTTGAATCTCCAAAATCAAGAGAAGATCTAAAAGGTCACATTAATCATAACGTTGATAGAATAGAGAACAATGAAATACAATGGAATGCGAGCGATAAGAGGAGAATGTCATATGTTATCGAAACGAAATCAGTCAAAGACAAATTAACTAAAGTGTCGAGTGATGATCATCTTGGTAAATATTATATTTTTTTATTTATATATCAAATGTTTAAATATTTAAACTGCCTCGTTGGTGTGGTGGTGTGTTAGTGGCTATATATAACAGTTATAGCCTGTAAATGTCCCACTGTTTGGCTAAGGCTTCTTCTCCCCTTTCGAGATGAAGGTTTGGACCTTATTCCTCCACGGGTCAATACGGGTTGGTGGAATACACATGTGACAGAATTTCAGTGAAATTAGACACATGCAGATTTCCTCACGATGTTTTCCTTCACCGCCAAGCACGAGATGATGGTGCTTGCACGGGTTTGAACCCACGATCATCGGTTAAGATTCACGCGTCCTTACCACTGGGCCATCTAGGCTATAGTGTCTATATATAAGACTCCAGAACGTGGTCCTGGGTTAAATCCTCAAATCGGGAATTGTTTTTGGATTTCTCTGTCGAATATTCCCAGTAACAGCCCGGGGTCTAGCTTATACTCTGAGTTAACACAGACACACGCGCGGATGTTAGTTTGTGATAAAATAAAACATATTATAATAATTTGCTCCACGAAGTAGTTATGTTAGCCCGAAGCATGAAGACAATAGAGGTTAACGCTTACCTAATATTTCAGGATCGAAAACTTACTCGCTCGGACCTAAGAAACCGGCTCCCCTAGCAACCTCGAGTCCACGACAGAGAACCTACCGTCGAGGTTCCGCTGGAGTGCCGCGAGCCTCGTCTCCCGACAGCACCGAGGGCGAGATATCTTCACTCACAGACCTCCCCGATGAAACCGATGGTATGGACACTTAGATTTATTATTAAAGTATCATCGCATCACAAAAATTTGAACAACATTTAAATTTATGAAATAAGGCAAATGGGTCACCCGATTGTCAGTGGTCACCATTGCCCATAAAAATTGGTGATGTAAGCAATGTTAACCACATCGCCAATGCGCCACCAACCTTGGGAACTATGATGTTCCGTCCCTTGTGTCCGTAGTTAAACTGGCTCACTCACCCTTCAAACCGAACGGACTATTTTTGTTTAACAGTAGAATATCTGATAAGTGGTCGGTACCTACCCAGACGGGCTCGCAGAAAGCTCTATCACCGACTCATATCATGGTAACACAAAGATTTTTACTCGGAGGTTGTAAGTGTCGTAGCGAACTTTAAACGCGTAAATAAATTAAATCACATAAATTTAAAAAAAAATACAGGAAATGAATAAGATCATAATTATAAATTGAAATATATAACGCAATACTATTATCATATATTATAAAAATATATTGTTTTGTAAATATAATTACCGTACTGCAATGATTAAGAAAAATATAATGTAAATAAATTATTGACATTATATCGTTTTACATTATACTGTTTCCGTAACTTGCCTAATTGAGAAGAAAGTCATCACCAAATGGATACTGACATAAACTTTATTTTAATTATTTATTAATAGGAGTGCTTTAGTAATTCTAAAATTTCCAATATCTTAAATTTAAGTTTGACCTTGAAACTATTCTTGTACTACTTGATGTTTAGAATCAAATTTTTTGTAATCTCTTAATATTAACTGTTCTCGTTTTGCCACCAGTAATTACCATGAATAGTAACAATAAAGTATTTTTTTTTTTAATAAAATTTGAATTAATTACTTGCCAGATAAAAGTCCTCTCGACTACATGTCGCCCGGAGAACGGCGCGGCAGCACGAGTCGTCTTTCGACGACTGTTTTGTCTGACACTTCATTGAGTGAGGGGGAGCTGTATCCAGGTACACAACCACATACACACAGACACACACTGACACACACACGCACCCATGCACACACGCCTGCGGTCACCCACGCCTGCGGTCACCCACGCATGCACGCACGCACGCACGCACGCACGCACGCACACACTGATATATTTGACAGGGAGCCCACACATAACCTCATGATCACCTCTTGCACTTATAACTTTGATCAATGCAATATTCAAATTTTCAATAGCTTATTGTATTATATTGTATATTTAATAAGAGATAACTTATTTGTTGTCCACTGAAGCGCATGAACCCTACAAGCGGTTCAATTTCATTGTAATGTTGTAAGAACTTAATTTTACAGTTTCAAAGTCATCGTGTGACGATATGAAAAAGAAATATGATATTATTGGGTGAGTATATCTGTTTATTTTAATTATATGCCTGATTCATTCAAGTTCATTAAAGTTAAATAACAAATTTCTAAATCACACTGTAAATATTATTGTTTTGCTATCATGGTGCGCCCCAGTAGTTTGGGCGCAACCCACAGTCGATATGTCAGTCAGACAGTCCGTCATATATAGATTGCCTTGCAAGGAACTAACTACTAACTCTTTGTCATCGATAAAAGGATATATATGCAGTGTGTAACAAAAACCCTGTCCGATCCGTGAAGTGGTTATTAGGTATCGAGAGTTGGTTCTATTTATGTAATTACTTTTAAAATAAAAGTTATTTTTTATCAATTCCTTCTGTGGTTAGTATAAGGTATACAGACGTTGAATTACAGTTGTATTAAAGATAGAAATGAACTCGTATCGACTTCCAGACGCGAGTCATCCATGCAGGAAGCTCTCCGTGCCGTCGGGGCGGAGGTGAGTCGCTGCAGGCGTCTGCTGCGGACACACACGCGCGCGACCGCGGACGACCACTCCGCGTCCGGCCACCCTTACAACTACAACTCGCCTTAAATTTAAACGAAAATAATGATATTAGATTTATAAGAAATTAAGTAAGGAATAATTAAACGCGACTATTTATGTTTTAATTTGCTTCATATTAGCATGCTAAAAAAAAATCAAAGGTTCAAAAAAAGAATTTATGTTTGTATTCGTAAGAATAAAAATGCATACTGCTATTTTTTATATATAATTAATTTTATTATAATAAGGGCTCTACACGCTTTAAGTCGGCCAATCGCGACACGTCGTCAGAAACACGCGTATAAATTATGTGTATAATGGTTAAGAGATATATAAGACATGTATCATATTACTTAATATAAGATATAAATTATTAGTAAAATAGGCATTCTTATAAAGATTATATATTTATCTTTATATAACATTCTCTAGACCGATTTCGGTCACGGCGGCCAATCTCAAGGGAGATTAGCCAACTGCGCAGGACATATTATAGTGCACAAGTGTGTGCGCAAACACAGGTGCACTCACTATTCCCTAGCTCTCATAACCCGATGGGACGGCAATCCGACACGACCGGAAAGAGTTCAGACGCAGGACCAACGGCCTTACGTGCTTTCCGAGGCACGGGAGTGTACACTGTTCCAATTTCCAGACTCCGAGCTGCTACTGAGAATTTTCGACAGGAAATTTCAATAACATTTTATTGGCCCGACCTGGGATTTGAACCCAGGACAACCGTGTCCGCGGCCTTACATGTAGCCACTGGACCAACGAGCAGGAATCTTTATATATGTACTAGCTGAGTCGCGGTATCTTTGCCTGGCAATAAATTTTTTTTTGGGTATAAGGTATAAAATATATCTTGTGTTTTTTTTAATCTATCTTATTGTAAAGGATTAAGTTTAGTCAATTAATGTTTTGTTTACTGGCAACGTCGCCTTTTCGATTGGTAATATTTTCGTTAAATTTATATTGTCATTGATAATTTAAATACAAATCTACTGTTATGTATTAGTCACATTCTGTAAGAATCACTTCGTATCACACTCGTGAAATGTTGAAACCGACTTACGGCGATACGCTATTTTGAACCTTAAACACTATGTCTATTACAGTTAATGTCGCATATGACGTTCTAACATTTCACGTCGTGTGCTGAGGTGAGTTTCGTATTTGTTCATACAGAATTGTTCTAAAGTTTCAAGTGTTGAATTCGGTGCTTCCGATATAACGTACAAATTATTTTTACTTATTTATGATATTCAGAACAATTTCGTGTCATCGTGTTCGTATTTATGGTTAATTCTTTGAAATGAAATCCAATGGTTGTGTTAAGTTTTCCAGTATATAAAATATTTCTTTAAGTGTGCAATATTATTGTATTAATCGAAGTCTTAGTACAAAATTTATTGTTATATATTAATAGTACCTCTATATTGTCTATGGTACCTGTCTTCAAATTGTACTTTGTAAGTAATTAAAATAATTCAATTCAATTTTGTTTTATTTACCTGTAGATGAAGATGTTTATTTCTCCTATTTATTAACGTCTGTAGGCACGATTTAGTGATTTATAATAGTGTTGCTATTTTATTAATTATTACTGCGACTATAATATAGTTGACTTTGATTGTCAATGATAAATCCATTGTAACCACGGTCGTATACACAGGTCTTGCAACTGAGTCCAATTTCCGTGGTGAGAGATGAGGTGCGAGTGTGTTACAACTGCTAATTCGCAATACCATCCGCTGTACGTACTACGTCGCTGCTATCGAAGCTGATATTTTTCTCTCCAAGTATTGTGTTATTTAATCATTGTTATATCGTTTTGTTGAGTTTTGCGGATTTTTTGTCATTTAACTGTTTTGTTTGCATTTGAAAAAATGTTCGGGATAATTATTACGCGAATTGTCATGCCTCTGGCGGCCGTAATTTGAACTTAACAGCGTCATTATGTAAACATACCCCATACTGATGTTGCAAGACCTGTGTATACGACCGTGATTGTACCGTTTTTTGATCATTCAAGAAATTATATTAACTTAAAACATTCTGTTGTCTGTATTAGACTAAACTAAATTCTAAAAACGAGCACCTAAATATATATTAAAGTAATTAATGGTACCGTCAGCAGTAGGGTACAGATTAATGATGGTAGAATAACACAGAATAGTATTTTCATTTTGCTTAATAGTCGTTTTTTAGTTACGAAATGGAACGTATGATTTTGTTTTCTTTAACTTCTAAAACATTATAAACTTTTAATTAAAATATCGATAATTGTTATCTGTGGTTTTAGGTGGGAAATTCGAATTCATAAAAAACGTCATGAATTATTTAGCCACAATTAATTTAGTTTTAATAAAAATAAATGTTATGTTTCGTTTTAAATTCAGTAAGTATTAATTTAATTAGATTGTTCGTCTGATATCGTTTGTGATTAAAATGTAAAGTATTTATTGTCTCGACACACTTAACTTTTGGCAAGGATCATACAACTATTTTCGAGTGATCGATTGGTGAATTTATTTTGGTACATTATAAAATGTAAACGAAAGTAACCGCGCTTCTAAAAATAGACTCTTATTTTAATTTACTAATTACTAGTTTTCACCCGCGTGTTCGGACGAGGGGGGGGGGGCGAGTCGTGGTTCGTTGCGTTATGTATTAAATTTCATGTTATTATTTTTATCATTAATAGGCCAGCATTTGACCGTTATCTTGTCTGATGTTAAGCATAGACACGGCCTATGATGTATTTCATTTTCATCGAATTCGGTTCAGTATTATAGCTATGAAAGCAGACTGTCTGTCTGTTACGCTTAACGTGTTACTTTAGCTATTATAATACTAGTATTGATATATAAAATTGTTATTTACTTGTATTTAAATTACCATTCCGGTAGATCAAAATTAAAATAATGTATGTTCGAGTAAGTTTTCACAAGCAATCTTGGCACGACAAATTCAAATTTCTTTATTCAATATAGAAGCATTACACTTACTTATTGACTGTCATAAATCTACCACCGGTTCGGAAATAAACACCTCAGACCTGAGAAGAACCGGCGAAAGAAACTCAGCGGGTTTGTTTTTTTTTTTTAGCTTATTCTTTACAATTATAATTGATTTGCATTATAATATTCCTATTTATTCGAAATAGCCTGGATGCGATCGTTTCATTCCCAAGGTGGGCAATCATCTAAAACGTCATTGATTGCGTAATATCCTTTAGCACATAAGCATTCCTTAACAATTCTTTTAAATTTCACAATTGAATATTTTTTAACGCTTTCTGGGATCCTGTTGTAAAAGCGTATATATTGTCCCATAAAAGACTTACTAACCCTGTGTAATCTAGTAATAGTGGTTGTAAGTTTATACTTGTTCCTGGTGTTAACAGTATGTACGTCACAATTTCTGGGAAAATCTTTTGTTTTTGCGTACATACATAACATTATCAAATATATATTGAGAAGCGACAGTCATTATTTTAATTTCTTTAAATTTACATCTTAATGAATCTTTTGGGCCCAGGTTGTAAATTGCACGAATAGCCCTCTTCTGCAGTAGAAAAATCGTATTTATGTCGGCTGCATTACCCCAGAGTAGAATGCCATAAGACATTATACTGTGGAAATAGCTGAAATACACTAGGCAAGCCGTATCAACATCAGTCAACATTCTAATTTTTTTTACCGCGAAAGCTGCAGAGCTGAGTCTATTTGCCAATTTATTAATATGAAGGCCCCATTGAAGCTTAGATTCTATGGTGATACCAAGAAATTCTGTTGCTTCTACAGAATCTAAAGGTTCTCCATTTAAAAGTACATTCGTTTTTACAAATTTCACGTTGGAATAGTGATTGAAATACATTTTGTCTTTTTACTGTTTAACAGTAAATTATTAACACTAAACCAATGTACTATTTCAGAGAGAGCATTGTTTACCTCGTCATATATAGATAAGCGTCTTTTAATTTTAAAAATTAAACTGTATATTACAAAATTAATATAATTTAAAGTTACCGTTCGGCTCGGAATTTAAATCTGTGAAAAACCGGTAATATTCTCTCCCTAAATATAATTTAGTAATATTGTAACATGGATACTGACTGCGGGACTGATCGACAAATTCAAGGTCAGCATGCTATGTAGTAAGTTATACTTGAAGTATCTTTGAAAGACAAATTCAGCAATGAGATCCGGAGAATAACCTACAGAAGAAAGATACCGACATAGCTTGTAAATCACACTTAGCAGTGTGCTGGTAACATACAAAGTGGAGACCCCTCATCGGAAAACAGGACGCCCTCCAGCCTGAAGAAGGTGGGGAGACCGAACTGGATGCAGAAGGTGAAAGAACCGGAAGCTTTGGTTCACCTTCGGTCTAACAAATTTCTAACAGTGGATAGCGATTGACCGATGATGATGATGGTACTTCTACTTATTTATAATTAATTAATCCATACATTCTTTATTAGGTATATATAATAAAATTTTACTTGATGTTAGTGCTTTGTGCAAGCTTATCTGATTAGGTACCACCCACTCATCAGATATTCCAGCGCAAAACAGCAGGATTGTTCTGTTCTCTGAAGACCAGTCACTGTCTTATCATATAATATAATATACTATATATATTTATAATTAGTTAATAAAAAAAAACATACTTAAATTTAAACTAAGTTTGGGACTGGCTCCTTGTTTGATCTCAGTTCTGTTTGAAGTAACTAATGTATAACTAAGAAATGTTATTTATAATGCAGATTTAATTTTAAATTTCCAGAAACAGACGTCTTCTTATAAGTATTTTATTATGAGAGCATTAACGACATATTCACTGACACTCGCTGGGACTATTGAACTACCACGGAACAAACTCAAATATGTTTTGAAGGTAATCTTTAAAAAAAATAGCATAAAATTTCAAAATAGGGCTGCTTAAGCTTCTGAACCACGTTCAAGAACGCAATGTAATCCATCGTAGCGATTAATGCAGTGTCAGAGTCAGTCATAGTGGTGTGACGGCGTGCGACGGACGCGCTAACGCGACCGAACCTCACGAACGACTCGGAACCGTTTCGTAATAAAAGTTTCGTTACCCCGAACCCCGTCACCTTAACCCACCCCTACACGTGAACATTGTTTACACTCACCGCGAGTGACGTTTGCGTTTACGAAATTTCAAATAATATTGCAACACAAAATTAATTAATAACTACATTTTCGTTTACTGACTTAAAACTGATAACTAATAAAATTTACATAATTAAATAGATGTTTACGAAGTTTAATAAACCATGAAAAAGAAGTGAATTAAAAAAACTTTATCAAATTCAAAATTATAGCCAAATAACGAATAAATAGTGTTTTAAAATAATAACAGTTGATTACCAATAAATCCTATAATTTTATGTTTATACACCTCAAGAATTTTACGAGGCAATTGTAAACTGAAATTTAAAGTATTTGTTGAAAACGAATTTGTTTACAAGTGATTGGTCAAAACTCTTTACGTTCCAAAGCTTGTGAAGCATAAAATTCAAGAGCTTAGTTTTATCGACCAATTTTGTGTTTTAATTTATCTTGACCTTACATTTTCTCATATATTAAATATAAATATGTAATGTATTTTTTAAAAGCATGTGCGAAATATACAGATTTAAAGAAGTTTTAACCGCAGCTTGATTATCCAAATGTCAAGCACAAAGATAACGAAGTCTGGACTTAGCTAAGATTAATCGATCAATCAATCTGCGTGCATCGGCGCTAGGCGTCCTTGCCCCAGTGACGTGCCAAAGACGCGGACGCATTTAGCCCAGTCTATCCGCTCTGAAATGTTTCAAACTTTCTTCCTCATCCTATCAATCGATTAACAACCTAATTGTCTTATCGTTAAGGTGATAAATGCTAAATACATAGCTTGTAATTTTCGATCCCTTGAGAGTTTCGTTCATCGTCTTCAAGGGATTATGAACTTTATTGCTCTTGGAATAAGCGTGGCACATAAAAATGGAGAGTTACGCATTTCAAACGTATCTTCGCCATCGTGCACTGACATTTGGATACGGAAAAAATATTTCGTTTGTTATTTTAGAGTCAGTTACAAATGATGTTTTTTTTTTATGCCGAGAGTGATTCATAGCTCTGGCTTTTTAATTGATGGGAAGTCGAAATTAAAAATTGTTCAATCTAGTGCTTATAAGCCTTACTTTCATTCCGCCATTACACATACTATTACAGAAGACACGCGTAATACTAATAAAGCGGATATTGCCCACACATCTATTTTCGAAATCCATTCAACCTCTTGAGAATGAAAATTCATTTAAAATATACTCACATTCGTGCAGATCTATTTTAATTTTAATGTCTTGAATAACATTATTATCAACAGTGTCGTCTCTAATTTTATCGATTGTATGTGTTTGTTATATTTGATTTGTCGTCTCAACATTCGTTATTGGGTTGTGATTCACAAGACTAATTTATACGAAGCCATTAAGATGATGACATTTCCGCCATTACTACCACCAGTTATATTAGTAACTTTCCATGCTGAATTGTCTGTATCAATGCAGTATGGTGCTTTTTTTCTAATAATTAATCTTATGAATTTCATAACAGTGGCGATTAAAAATATATTTGGTCTGTATATATAGTGTGGTTAGTTAGTTTGTTTCAAATTGCAGCTTTCATCAATTAGATTTTTGCGTATTAACTTCACTTAACTTCTGGGTTTTTTTGACTAAAAAAGTATTCGTTATTTTAATATTATTGAATAATATGAGAGGAAAAAATGTTACACTTCAGTATGGATATTTTTCGTATACACAGACAGTCAATATTTCGTTATTATTAAAAGTGTGATTACAACAGGATGTCTAATGTGCCAAATATTCCAGTACTGATCCTGAACCGAATAGAGACCTTGATATAATTTTAGTTCATGATCATTATTCCGCATGACGAAAGCAAGTTACTGAAAATTAAGATTAAAAGATTTCCCCAATTATTATGTAAACGAGAGATAAAGATCGGTTTACGTTACTCTATAACTTAACATTAAGATTTATATTTCTCGTGAATGTCAACGACAATATCGCATTCTTATCCCTATTTATGTAAACAGATTTCGGATGTCATTGAGCGAAATACTTTTCAGAGTATTCGGACGTCCTCTCTTTTATTGACAGATTCTTTCGAGCGCAAATTCGTGTCGAGTTTTAAATATCATTTATTTTTCACTTTTTCTTACACTTGTCTACTGGCCTGTGATTTGTTTTTTTCATAAACTCAGCCACCTAATTGTACTTCTAATAAATAGTGGTAATGCAAGAGGTCACTTTTCACGAATGGAATTAAACAATATAACGTATTGTTGCTTGCAACTTGAATAGGTAGAGGTCCTACCACTAGGAAATGGTAACCTGGATGAACTACCATCGGCTTATAGATGCATTTTTCGTGCAAAAAGTGTTACCCTGTATTACGCATCTGTTATATGAAAATAACCATTCATATTTTTTCAAATTATGTTTATTCGTTTTCATTCAATATGTTGTTTAAATAGTTTATTTGGCATGATTTCGTTGGCAATTGGTTGATTTGCATTCCTATTGTAAAAGCAATCCATACCAAACCATTAAATAATTCTTAGAGGAATTATTTACGTGCAGGTGCCCAATATGTGTTTGGCAAAGTTGACAGAGCGAATGCATTCCGTTCTTGATACTAGTTTCATTATCATATATTGTCATTAACAAATACACATAGGTAGTAATGTTAAATAAAACAAAAAATCAAAACTTATATTTTTCGTAATAGGATTCGTATTAAATATGTTTAAATAATAAGAGTTATATCAACGGTTCGCAAAACAATTACCCATAATAAATAAGTTAACTGTGAAGTGTATCGTCAAGCCAGTGATATAATTGAACTTAAAATTGATCGGAAAAACAGTAAAACACAATCGTAATTATAATTGAACACACAACACACACACAATGGACACCCAACACAATACACGTGACATCATGAGCAAAGAAGCGATAGGTCAGTGCGCTAAATTTATAGCTTTGATATAAATGTTGCAGTTAAAAAAAAAGTTTTGCTTAAGAAGTAAAAATAATGAAGAACTATATTTTGGCTCTCATAATTTTGACCTGAATTTTTTTAAGGACATTTCTAACTTTGTTGAAATTTAAATTAAGCAGTGTGTTTTGATAATTTAAAATGTGTATTTTATTGTCCAAATATTATTTTTAGTAAATAGTCGTAGTTTATATTGTTAATATATTAAGTTTATATTGTTAGATAAAATGATTCCTTATTTAAAAGCTAGTAGTGTGGAATTTGGCGTAACACAAACTCTTAATACTAAATCAAATTTTTCAGTAGATTTTCAAAACACTAAAAAAAATATTTACTTCGTCATACAACGGAAGTAAAATAGTAGAAACACCTATATACACTAATGTACTGTATTATATAAAATATATATAATATTATATAGTCCCTGCTTAAGTAGTTTAGTTTTAAAAAACGAAGCTTTATACTATTTACACACAAAACTGAACACGAATCCAATTCCTTTCCGTATATATACTGCATTAACATTCATTTCCAAGTCCAATATCATAAATCTCCTTATATGTCTAATCGCATATTAAATCTTGCGTACGTCACTAACAGCACCAATAGCATTTAATTTAGCAACTACATCTATCTTATTTCGTCGAAATAATATTTCTACATACATCTTCAACACTGCTTCGATTTTCACCCAAAAGGCGTAGCTAAGAAAGAATATTATCAGATTTATCAAATTAAATTTACAGTTATATGTTCCTAAATAGGTTCTTATCTTTTATGTCCGGTTTCTATATTTAAAGAATCGTAATTATACGTATTAAGTAACTAAACGTTTATGAGTTCCGAGTAATGATATAGATCCGATCCGATAAAGTCGTTTCCATAAGTTTTCACGTTAATTGCGATATACGACTTCGAAACTTACGGAAAAGTTTTTCGGACGCTTTTTAATTATGCCTTGAGTATAGTGACCGGACATTAATGGTGTAGATTATTCTAGCGTAATGCAGAGGAAAGTGAAAAGTCAATCGGACTTCTAAATTATAATTGATACATTTGAACTATTTTTGGTGTATTAGAATGCAAAATGGGAATTCTTAGCTACGCCTCCCTTTGTCCATCGAATATCATCGGTGCGTGTTACCAAGTGTCGTGACGAGTGCGGTGTTATAGAATACGGCGAGTGGGTGAGCCGAGTGGCGGTGCCGGCGCTGCGCTCGAGGAGACTAAGCGAGCAGCGAGCCAGGGCGGCAACACTAAGAAGCAATATGGAAGTAAGTGAATGCTTAAGATCACAAATAAAACACGTACCCACCTACCTATTAGATATCTTTGACATGACGAGCCGGTTGGCGTGGTTGGTAGATACTTGCCTTTCGCGCCGCAGATCGTGAGTTCGATTCCCATCCATAACAGACATTTGTGTGCATAAATATGTCTGTCCTGTATGCTATGTCGTCCTGAGTCTGGGTGCTATTATCTAAATAAGTATTTATTTACAAAAGAGTAGTATATGCAGCACATCAGTTGTCTGGTTTCCATAGTACGAGCTCTGCTTAGTTTGGGATCAGATGGCCTTGTGTGAATAATGTCCCAGGATATTAAAAATATTACAACTTTACAAGTAAATACTACCGCAGTATTTTCTCAAGTAAGACTTGCTGGTATAGTTAAGCCATTCCTCTTTCGGAATGCTCCTCAAGGTTTGGTTTAGAAGCCAATATTACATTATTAATGATCCGAGTATATAGCTGATATGGCCTTAGGTTAAGCTGAGCTCCAATTTTAGGAAGGCTATGGTTTCATAAATATATAGATATCGCATATCTGTTTTTGCATATACCATAGTCTTCTCTGTCCTATAATTCTATACTTTGCAGGAAAGTTTCAGAGGAAATTCTTAGTTTACTTTCCGTCTCGATTTCAACATAAGCATAATAAAGCGTTAGACTTAACAAAGTTTTTATAACTTCAGTATTCTGTATATCTTTTTCAATCGATCTTTCATCTTGAAATAATTTAATAGTTTGTTTTAGTACCATTTGCGTCTGCAGACCAAAAAATGAATAATAGATTTAAAATAATCATTAAATACATATAAATACATAGCTCAAAAATAATAAATATAGCAAATAAAACGTGATTGTGAACAAATACAATATTCTGACCACTACCGCATTTAGCTTTTGTGTGGTTACCCATTGTCAAATCCTACGCCAATTTCCAATTAATGCGGAAACTACTTATATGGTAGGAGCATTATACAGCTTTTGAATATTTAGATTGCTTTTGATGACTTCATTAAATTTCGGTCACAGGAAACAATTTAAAGGACTAGTAGCGCTGGAGATAAAAATATGATAGTGCACAAGTTTGCAAAGACAGGATATCTCTCTGACTCTCTCATTCACTACCCGACGAGTCGGTAATTCGAAACAACGTCAGCCACATCTTTAGTACCGATTAGTATTAACAATGTTATTTTGATGCAAAAACAAACCATACGACACTTCTATTAGATAGCTCGAAGATCGCGAGTAAATCGGATGATGACGTAAAAGACGTGCAATTCGCATGAGAGCTAAATTTGTTGATGGTTTTTAGACGTACTAAATGATATAAAGTTAAGTTAAATTAGAGGAAATTATATTTAATAAAAATTGTGCGGTTGGCGGACCCCCGTCAGGAACGAAGTTCTGTGCGATAGTTTTTCGACTCAACCGTGTTTTCAAATGTAGATTTTAATTGATTATATTGCTGTATTTTTGTCACACCAAAAAGCACCTCAACCTCCTTTATATCGCCCTCCCAAATTCGAACGCCCAACGCATCGTATTTTGTAGCATTTGGTAGGCACAGTATGAACGCAATTTCGTTATATGACGTAACCTTGGGCAACTGCCATGTCACTCTACTTGTAAGCCGCGTAAAAGAACTTCGTTCCAATGTAATTATGACATATGGTTCAGGACAGCGGTTTTGCGTAGCGCCTTTTGTGAACCTACACGTCAAAGTTTAAATACTCAATGTGTCAGTATATATGGCGTCCAAGGTCATATACACAAGTCTATCAACAGCAGTAGTGGGGTACGTCGAACAACAACAGGGTTCCTCCTGACTGGCCCATGAAGCCAGTCTGGGTACGGGCCCCGGGGTTTCCCCCCCTACCCGGGCAAGTCCTCACCGGCAGTCGGAACTGCCGTGTCAGTCGTTTTGACCTAACAGGTCAAGGCCTAGTTAGGCCTGGTGGGTACGTCGGCTATATGATGCTGTTCAGTTCAATTTACGGCCGCCAGAGGCATGACAATTCGTGTAATAATTATCCCAAACACTTTTTCAAATACAAACAAAACAGTTAAATAACAAAACGAAAATAACGACAAATCCACAAAACGATATAACAATAATTAAATAACACAATACTTGGGAGAGAAAAATATACGCCGCGTGTCATTCTACCACGTTTGATAGCAACGACGTACAGCGTGCTTTATTGCGAAATAAAAGTTGTAACACAATCGCACCAATCACTCACCACTGAAATTGGGCTCCGTTGATAGACCTGTATTCAAGACCGTGATGGCGCTTCGTAAAAATACCTACTCTTAATTTTTATACATCATTTTAGGGCTTTATAGCAATTAGCACGCGGCAATCTTCCTTAAGCCTTGGAGAGCAAAGATCACCATATCTTTGACACTAATCAAAAAGCAGAATCTTACTTTCTTTAAACATAAAATGATACCAAATTGTGTTATTGAAACAGCTGCTAAACTAGCGATTTTACTTTTAACATTTAATTCGTTTTACAATTTTCTCATGTGATAGTTTGAGTTATATTGTGTTACTTAACAATTCATACGGCTTAAAGATATTGAAATATAATGCAATTGGTATTTTTATATCGTAGTTCAGTTACTATTTGCATGAATCTGTTTTATGGTGACTTTGAATACAGTACTTAGGTGCGGTATTCAAAATTTATTTCGCTTTTTACTTTTAAGCGTTATTTGTCTGCGCTTTAATTAATTATACCTACTTTTGACTCTTCATAGATTTATTAAATTTGTATTCTAAATAAAAATAGATAATTATTTAACTAAATTTATTTTAATAAATTTTAATTTAACAAAGATTTACTGAAGTCGCAGATTTCTCACCTTTACATTTATACACTAATAGCTAATCGTCTTGGTTTCGCGCGGATAGAAAAGAAGAAAATAATTTTATTGGATAGAATTGACGTAAAATCTGTTCTTAGTGAGCGTATAGTCAGGTAAGGAAGTAATTTGAGTTGTTAAAAAATAGCGACTATCCCTTTTTTCTCAGTAGTAACTACTTTGCAAACCAACTTTACATTTATTTTAGTTAATTATTATTGTTATGAGACGAATAGTCCTTGTAAAAGTCTACTCGAATAAAGTACATTTTCATTTACATAAAGAGTTTACTTGGTGGTAGAGTCTGGGTAGGTACCACCCACTCATCAGATATTCTACCGCAAAACAGCAGTACTTTGTATTGTTCGTGTGAATGAGCAAGTGTAATTACAGGCACAAGGGACATAACATCTTAGTTCCCAAGGTTGGTGGCGCATTGGCGATGTAAGCATATCTTACACTGCCCATGTCTAAGGGCTTTAGTGACCACTTACCATCAAGTGGCCCATATGCTCGTCCGCCTATCTATCCTATAAAAAAAAAGTCATTACTCATTACCTATAATATCATTAAACTCCAACTATAATCTTGCTTAGAGTTGGTTCTTTATGTTTTGTAGTAACTACTACGAGTATAAGTATCACAATAAACAAGGTCTGCCACATCGGTGTATAATATAGAAACTTTGCTCGCCAACTCCCTAATAAATAGATTTTGTACTATAAATAAAATTAGTGCGTAAATACTAAAGTGTTTTTGGATAAATTACTTCTTTTTTTTTGTATAGGTTGGCGGACGAGCATATGGGCCACCTGATGGTAAGTGGTCACCAACGCCCATAGACAATGGCATTGTAAGAAATGTGAACCATCGCTTACATTGCCCATGCGCCACCACCCTTGGGAACTAAGATGTTATTTATGTCCCTTGTGCCTGTGATTATTTTCTACTAAAAATAAAAAATGTATCTAATATCGGTATGATCCGATGTCAGGTTTGTTTTCTTTTTTTGGATTATATAAAAGCTTGTTTGTAATAAGTTTTATTGTTCATACAATATAGTGTATTGCAACGATAAAAATATAATTGGTATTCATACACTCATAATCTATTCATGTAGATCACTCTGTCAACACTCTCGTCACAAATATTTCGTTACTCATATCATTCCATTTATAATCTTCAAATCTCTTCAATTGCCAAATCAAAAAGATTTATTTTTAGTAACTTATTTGTCTATAATTACCATCTTTTGAATTTTATTGATAGCGCCCTCTGGTCAAACTAATGCTTCTTAAATACAAAGACTTGTCCAAGTACTTTTGTGCGCTTAAACGCGATATTTGTGAGTTTCAATCTAGTTTTGACTGTTGTCAACAGATGGCGCTCATACAGAATAATTCTCTTAGAATAATTGTCGTATTTTAAAAATAGATGACGCTTACGGCTCTCGAAAGATTATTTTTATTTTAATTAATTATTTATTAAAATAATAGAGACAGAGGTTTTTGGATTTTAATTATACTTAAAAAAATAATTCGTTACTAATTTGGCGCTGTTTATAAATATCATAAATTTTAGTTGTATGGATTGCTAACATTGATATTTTTTTCGCCAAGCATCCTATTGTTTTGTAACGAAAAAATAAAATAAATGCGCATTATATTTATAAGTAAAAGGAACATAGCAACGAACCCCACATAGCTTGCAATAGCAGTGCATTGACATCAAAGGAATGACTTTATTACAAATCAAATATAGAATCTTTATGGGCGATTTTATGGAAATTAAACGGACACAGCACGGTACGGCAACGGTTTTATTGGATATCTACGATTGATCGTACCGTGAATTGATTTTAAATCGAGAACTAAAATGATTTGGTTTTTTATTTTTTTTGACAGATTACGCGTGTTTTGTGCCACGTGTCAAAATTAATGTTATGTAGTTTTTTCTGCCATTTCATTTTCTAGTGTTTTTTTTTTCAAATAACAAACCATACGTTAAGAAAATCATTATTAGCGCGCCTTGGGGTTTAACCGATTCGTGTGCCGTCACGGCAAACAGCATGACGCTCTTTAATACCGTCATATTTACCACCGCTCTCCATTGTTTACTATGAAGCTCGTTATATTATAACACTAATAAGAGAAATATATTAATTTTAATAACAAAACTTTATGATTGTATTTATTGGTTAACTAATTATATTTTTGTGGCGGCCAGGACCCGAGTTATGACATTCATAGATATGCAGATTACTAAGTTCAAACTCATTTATTGAATTTAGAAGGTACAGTGATTCTATTATCCGTGATAGAAGTTAGAGTAAAAACTAACACAATTAAAAAAAAGAAAAATATCCTGACTTGAGAGGTATCTATATATTTTATTATCAAAATACAAATAATATGTACATACTTATGTATGAAATGTTCGTAAACTTAAATGCACCTAATTTTTCTCCCACTGCGATCTATTTTCGCCTTGCGTGTGCCATTCGACCCGTGCAAGCTAAATGCGCTGCTATCTCTATGTACTTAGGGGTAATTTGTGTATACATTATTTTAGTGAGTGGTATTTATGACAATCCCCCTACGTCTAGTCTAGTTTGACTGACGTGTCTGTAATTAGATTTTGTTCAAAGTGATTTTATTTTAATTTTCAACGTTTAAAAATATTTCATTACAATAATGAATTTCATTTTCATTTAAATGTAAAACTAAGGTCATTAATAAAAACCTTATCTAGGTATAGTATTTTTCGTCTGTGCATTTAGCAAACGGGCCAAGATGTTAAAGGTCACATTCGCCAAAACACTGGCAATGGCGCATTAAGAATACATACATGATACAGTCTTATTTTATTAATGCGCTGACCAAGTGATTTATAATACCTTGAGCCTATAATTACACTGATTCAAACAGAACAAAGAAAAACAACAAATTGTATTATACAATAACTATTAGGCGATTGGTACCATCCAGACGGCAATGTACCACCTTCAGATGTTATATTGTTGCTACCACATAGAATGGATTTAACATTCACGACGTATTGATTGCTTATCAATCATCTTGGGCTATCCACATTGTGTGTATCCCGTGGAAAAGGTAATACTTCCGAGAGACAATCCAGGTGCTGATTTGGACTAAGACAGGACCGAGTGCGGAAGTTTGAGGTGTTGTTCTATGATGAAAATCTTTAAATTTTTAAGAATAGGAAATTCTAATTAATATAATTAAACGTATATATTTACTACATCGCTTCTTTAAAAAATATATACGTGTATGCTCAAATAATTACAAGACGACGGGCGCCAAAAGTGGGAAAAGATTTTGGACGCAATCTGACTTCATATCATTTCTAAGACTATAGAAAAGCTTTACCTGGGGCTATTATTGTAAATTAACTTAGCGGTACCATCAAATAATAACGCGTGTGAAGTATATTTAAAACCGATTTGAATATAAAATGATTTTATGAAAGTTTTTATTGCGACACGGCGCTAAAACAGCTATAAAATGTATAAAACGAGTGACACTTATTTTCATGAGAAAGTTCGTAAACTTTAAGTTTAATATGTCATCGTTAAAATATCTCTGTATGATCAAGAACACTCATAAAATAATATATTTACATTATCTACCGGGAGCAACTATTTTTTCCTATAATAAGAACAGTGCAATGACACTCGCACTAGTTCTCTGTGTATTATATTTTAATAGATGGACGAGAAAGGATAAACGAAGCTTAGTTTTTAAAAATCAATGCGATTTGCTAACAGTGCACCTATATTATGTCCTTAAACATTTATTGATAAAATATATATAATAATCTATATTTTATCAATAAATAGATAAACCTTCAATTTTATTCCCCATATCAACTTCGCCGACATTTAAAACGCGATTTTAGGAATCTATGATGAATACCAAAAACTAATTGGATTTCGACCAACGAGGTCATGTAAATTCCATCATGTTCAAACCTTTTACTAATCTACTTTTTGCTTTTTATTTTCAATTCTGTTTAATGATACTCTAATCCCTTTAATCTCCGCTGCTTACTTTTATTACAACTTCAAATAATTACCGGTTAAATTTCTCCTGTCAACGGACCGTTTAAAATTGAAAGCAATAGATTGTATGGTTCAAATCCTAAGACATGTAATCTGAGATGTTTGTATATGTTACATGGGTTGAGCTAAGCTTTGCAAAATGTTATTTTTAAAACATCACGTTATACCAGTTTATTTAAATAAAACAGACCTCTTCTATCTTTATTGAGAAAAATCTTTATTTTGTCTCTTAACGTCATTTACTCTTCATTATGAATTATCGTACTGATTGATGGCGTATTTATAGATTTTTTAACATAGTTATAAAGAATCACAGATACAAAAAACTAAATGGCTTTCACAAGCAGTTCCAGTATGATATCTGTCACCAAATATTTATTTGGAAGGTGACGACATTTATATGATCAGTGGGAAGTCAATGACTAAATAGATAAATGGGCAACAGTTTTCTTTAAATAGGATCGCTACTTGTCACTTCTCCACAGAAACATTGTAAGAAATATCTATCTTTATTTAAAATAATGCATTTTGTCCCGTCCTGAGAACTGAAAAACATTCAAAACATATGCTTCGTTTATTAATCAATTATATCTACTATGCATAGATTACAAGTAACTAAATCAACTTCCTATTATACACTAAGAACTGTAATACCCAGATAAGATCGCACACAAGAAAAGTTTAAAAAACCCCTCATAAAAGTTGTGTTACGAAGATGCAGTTGCTTACTGCAGAAGCTTAATTAAATGGAAAGAGTATACACCAAGGTATCCAAAATAAGTTACTTTATTACGAGTATAAAATTATGTTATATATAATTATTATTAACTGATGTAATTAAAATAACTGTACTTACGGCGTTTTTATTTTTACTTTTTGTGTTATATTTTAAACTAACAATAAAGGTTGCCAATTAGTTGCTGCCAAATTATTGGAATATTTTCTTGAACAATTACTGCCAGCCAGCACTCAGTAATGAGCATTAAGTGGTAGAGCGCCGGCGCTCTTGTGATTTTATGTAATAGAAAAATACAAAAATAACAAATCACGCGAGGAAGCCCTAAATGATTTATTGAATCAAATACCATACCAAGACAACTGATCTTTAACGTTTAGTGTGGCCATAATCATTAAAAATGGCCGGATAACAAATAGATTAAGTTCTGATTAAGTTCTTGGTGACGTATTTAAGTAGGACCGTTTTTATTCTATATTTTTTAATGATAGAATTAAAACGGTCCTTGCCGCTATTTAAGACCTGATTTCCTGATAATGAATATACATAATTATGTCCTAATGAGGAGAATGCTATATTTATTGTATTATTATGATTATTTTATTTAATGCGTTGAAACATTGGCCTCGTCTAATAAATATTAAAGTCCGGAGCCGCCACGGAAAATGCAGAAGCGAAACAACTGCATAAATATCCATCTCTCCATTCCATTCTCATTTATTTTCAAATTACATCCTTGTTTCATTTCTAGTTGAAACGTTGCGTTGAGTGGACAAGATGTGGTATTACAAAAGTCCTCTTATTGCCTGCATCGGTGACAGGAGGGCTGGTTAGAACGAGCACTTTTATATTATATTATATTCGTTGAATGATTTTGATCTCATCATCATCATCATCATGTCAGCCAAAAGACGTCCACTGCTGGACAAAGGCCTCCCCCAAGGGTTTCCATTTTGGCCGGCTCGCATCCAACGGCTTCCCGCGACTCTTATTATGTCATCGGTTCACCTTGTATGCTACGTCTTCCGCTTCGTGGTCGCCAATCGAGAAATTTTTGCCCCAGCGGCCATCAGTTCTGCGAGCGATGTGCCCAGTGGGCGCCACTTCAATTTAGCAATTCTTCGGGCTATGTCGGCTACTTTGGTTCGCCTGCTTTTGATTTAAATCTACTCGTGTTCAATTTATATGCTAGAAATATCGGGCAATCATGTTTTCCTTTGAGTGAATATAACATATTTTTTAAGGTGTTGATGTTGATTTAAATCGAGTTTACAAATTCAAAGGGACTCAGTTGACTTTATTCCATACGTTTATTGGTTTCCTCTTGCGCCATCGGTGGCTAGCGACCAATGACCATTTAGATTAGAACTAAATTATTCAATTTGAATTTGATATAGACCCTGAATTTCCGAAAACTTTATATATATTAAAATAACAAAATATTATTTCCTAAAATTACTAATTACTAATACTATATTTTCGTTTGTTACTCGTATCACATTTTGTCTTGTGCGCCTTTTGTTATAAATACGAGGTTACGATACACATATAGCATTAATAACAGTAACTTACGAACTCCTTTATTGAAGTAAGTACCGACATATGCTTCCAGCTGTTTGAATAACAATCCTTTACATTTCAAACAAGTGCTTGTTTCAAAACAAATGAAATCCAATTATAATTTCCTCCCATATCGCATAAGCGTCAAGAACAGTGTTACGTATAGATTTCCCAGAAATCATTTATTATTTCAACTGAGAACCGTCCGCCGACCCTGAACTAGTTAACTAATAATAAATATACGTTCAGAATTGTGATATTTTGTAACTTATTGACCTTTGTATTAATAGTTCTGTCTGGAAGTTAAAAAAGAATAACAAATTATTTAAAAAAAATATGTTTGATTTTATTTACAGCACAACGAAGAAATATTTCTTGTGCGACCGTGAAAATGACGCTAATAAAAACCGCTGTATTGAACGGAGAATTAAAATTTTCATGTCATATTGATCCGTGGGCTTAGGCTTATTAATACGGCAACATAATTAATTTTTTTAAGTGGTTTATGTGATGCAACTCTTTAGTCATACTTTTTCATGATTATAATGCAAAACAGTTCAAATAATTTTTACATAATTTCAATAAATAGCCCCAAAAACAATATACAGCTTATATACGATCAATAAAAAGGATTATTTACAAGTACTGTAAAAAAATTGTGCTCTGTTTTAAAATAAACATAACACTACTATCTGTTGCTGTTTAGGGGTCGAATATGAGATGGGACCTACTCGGACAGGCTTGCACAAAGCCCTGCCACCGAGTGAACCTCGTCGCATATACTACAATAGATGTAGTTCGAGAGTTGACCCAGATACTTTTCTAGAATGCTGGGTTTGTTAATAGGCTGTTTAACTATACTACGAGGATTGCCAGTTTTTTTCATATATGTTTCGACTTAGGACGTTTTTAAATTGGCCTATAGTTTCAACTGTCAGCATAAGATTTATGTTGTAATGAGTATGTATGTATGTATGTATGTGTTATGAGTTTAGTTATAAGACGCACTTCTTCACTACGATAAAGTCAACCCCGCTGACCCCTTTCGCCACCTAAAATATTAACAACCAAGATATCCATCAAAGTTGACACGTCTCCAATATTTTATCACGAAACAAATTTAGGGCGAGCAATAAATCCATAAAGAAATAAAGATAAATGCGACCACAATTTTCGAAAGAGAACATCGCTTACTTCTGTCTTATAAAAATATTCGTCCTAAAATACAATCCGTCGGTCCAAAGTGAAGTTCAGATTATTTTGGTTTGTTTCTTTGAAATCGCACACCTGAACGATGTTTCGGTTACCGTGTTCTTGATTGCTGTATTTTAGGATTTGCAACTTGTTACTGCGACTTCACATATGTTTAATAAACGAGTTCTCTTTGCACTTTAGGAAATGTGACGTAAGAAGGAAATATTGGTGGCAAGAAGCGATTGAAACTTTACTTACATCGTAAAACGTTATACTTACTGCCGATTTCATAAATAAAGAAATGTCATTTTCTAAAACATCTGCCATTGCCTGGTTATGCTCTGGCTAGCACAAAAGACTCAGATGTCGGTGCAGATCTTTATTTGGGTACTAGGTTGTTCACAATTTTGGTGAAAAATGTGACACTCCCATGCCTCGGAAAAAACGTTATATACAGTGGTAGGGGTGGTTGACTGCCTCGTTGGTCTAGTGGCTAGATATAAGGCCGCAGACCCGGTGGTCCATGGAAATGCACACACTTGTGCACTATAATATGTCCTGCGCAGTTGGCTAATCTCTCTTGAGATTGGCCGCCGTGGCCGAAATCGGTCTGGAGGACCTTATATACAGTGGTGGTCGTATAATTAGAAACACTACCAACGGTCCTTGACATTATGTAAGATACTTCACTGCAATCGTTTTTATTTTGAAATTAAACAATAAATAGGACAACAATATGTTCAACGATTTATCATTTATTAGAAAAACAATATAAATCCCATTACACAAGTGCAGTTTCAATATTACATTACGGACAAACATTTAAATCAGTTTTAAGGTATGAACAATAATGGTCAACTAATTAGAAACAACAACAAAAAATATAAAAATCAATATTTTTTTAAGTATTAGTAATAAGTATTGTTATTTACGAAATAGCACCTATCCACAGCCTACCAATAGTTATAATTAATTAATTTAGTGGCGTATCCCTTATTTTCAATAACAGCACTGCAACGACGTGGCATTGATTCAATCAATTTCATACATTTTTCTAGGGGGATTGAATTCCATGCTTCAACAAATGCTTCATACAGTTCGTTTTGACTGGTGTTACATTTGTTTGAGACTTTCTTTTTAACAATATACCAGAGATTTTCTATCGGGTTTAAATCCGGACTATTTGCTGGTCAGTCTAAAACGGATATACGCTGTTCGCTAAGAAAACATTTGACGCTATTGGCCGTGTATTTAGGGTCATTGTCATGCTGAAAGATCCAGGTTATACTCAAATGATCGTCCGAATAGGGAATCATTGTGTGCTCTAAGATATTTTTGTATTGCCATTGATCCATTGTACCGCTACCGTGCTTGACTAAACTCCTTGTGTATTTTTAATTAAAACCATTGTTTACAGGGCGTCTAACACAGCGCTTTTCATCGAAATTTACCATATTTATTTTTGTTTCATCTGAAAATAACATTTTTTTCCATTCTCATACCGTCCAATTACCATATTTTTTAGCGAATAATAATCGCTTCTCTCGGTGTTGCTTGGTAAGAAGCGGTACCTTTCGAGAGATCCTTCCAAACAATTTAGCTTCCACTAATCTTCGGCGTATCAGTCTTGACGAGATGTTTCTCGGGTCATCAGGCAAAAAATCTTTATTTTTAACCTGGTTGGAGCCTTTACTTGGGTCTTTTTAGCAACACGAACGATTAGCGTATCTTTTCTGGGAGAGGGTTTTCTTGGCCGAGCCTTTCTAAGAACATTTTCAACAGTTCCTTGTATTTTATTATGATTAATTGCATTAAAAACTTTCTTAAGAGAACAATTCAAATGCTCAGCTATTCTTCTGATCTATGATCTATATGTAAATTAACAATGATTTGCCTAGTGGTTGCGTCACAACTTTTATTTTTGCCCATTTTGAACAAAATAAAATTCAGATTAAATGTTGAATTGCCGCCAAAATAATAGAAAAAGAAATGTTATTCTCCAATTTCAAAAAAAGAACGAGCTATGGATGCTTTTACAAGCGGTCAGTAACAGAAAATAAACTCCTACATGTGTAAGACTCATTTTGTAAATAAAAGTCAGATGTGTTTTATATTTTATGCATTTAATGAGTTTTTTATTTGAGTGGCTATATTATTGCATGATTATTAATTATTGAATGTGTATATTTTTTACGAACATTTGTACGTTGAAGTTATACTTTATTCATAAGAAGTGTTTCTAATTATATGGCCACCACTGTATGCTCTAGTTCTAATCAGGTCATATCGGATTGCCAACACTAAATTTATAATTTCATATTTAGCCTTGTATATCAGCGTCATTATTTGTACATCCGGTGTTACGCTATGTAGAAACAGAACTCAAAAATTATTATATAAGCCATATTTTACTCGCAAGATATCGATCGTTAATAATTTCGTTACATTTTTTCACTGTATTAAAATTGAATTATTAAATGTCAGGCTGGTTGTTGGCCTTCTTCGAAAATAAAATGCATCACTTCTGCGCCAAGCTGGTCGTCGTTGGCGTGTTATGTCAATGTGTATGACGTTATGACGTCAGAGCTTCAAACGTTCACCATGATATAATTAAAAATAAACAGTGATGAGAATAGCAGACAAAGACATCTATTAGAAAAATAACAAATACAGTATAAAGTTATTTAAAACGATGATGGAATACTTATAGTAATACACTTTCACAAATCATTGAAATATTGAAATGTTAAACTTCTCTATAGAATATATAGTTTAACATTATTATATATTTATATTAAAAAAAATATTTATAAAAAGAGAGTGTATTTTTTTTAAATGAGTAATTTGGTGGTTAGTGGTTACCATTGCCCATAGACATTGGTGCTGTAAGAAAATAATAACCGTTCCTTACATCGCCAATGCGCCACCAACCTTGGGAACTAAGATGTTATGTCCTTTGTGTCTGTAGTTAAACTGGCTCACTCACCCTTCAAGCCGGAACATACAAAAGTAAGTATTACTAGTGGTAGAATATTTGATTAGTGGGTGTTACCTATATTATATTATTCAACGTAGAGCAGTTCGAATTGTCGACGACCAAGCTATTACCGACCGGCTTGATTCTTTGGATTTGCGTAGAGATGTTGGGTCACTCTGCATCCTCTATCGCATATATCACGGGGAGTGTTCTGAGGAGTTGTTTGGTTTAGTCCCGGCCGCTGAATTTCACCATCGGACATCACGCCAGAACTCAAAATTCCATCCTCACCACTTCGATGTCTGGAAATCCACAACAGCGCGTTTCCTAAGGCATTTCCTGCCTCGCACAATCACTCTGTGGAACCAACTTTCGCCGCCGACTTTTCCGAACCAATATGACATTGCAACCTTCAAGAAGAGAGCGTACTCTTCCCTCAAACCCGGCAACGCACCTGCAAGTCCTCGGATGTTGCAGATGTCCTTGGGCGGTGGTAGTCACTTTGCATCAGGTGAGCCTCCTGGTCGTGTAAAAGTAACAGCCTGTGAATGTCCCACTGCTGGGCTAAGGCCTCTTCTCCTCTTTTGAGAAGTTTTTGGAGCTTATTCCACCACGCTGCTCCAATGCGGATTGGTCGAATTCACATGTGACAGAATTTCAGTGAAATTTGACACATGCAGGTTTCCTCACGATGTTTTCCTTCACCGTCAAGCATGAGATGAATTATAATCACAAATTAAGCACATGAAATTCATTGGTGCTTGCCCGGGTTTGAACCCACGATCATCGGTTAAGATTCACGCGTTCTTACCACTGGGCCATCTCGGCATTTTCCTATGGTCGTGTGCCTCCCCATAAAACCAGCCTTTATATAAAAAAAATTATTAAAAAATTGTCAAATTATTGTACTCATAAAATTGACTTTATAAAGTTCTTATATAGTCTCTGGTCTACTTAGTACAGTCCATCACATTTATCGGTTAGTTTCCTTGTAACGTCGTCTGTGGATTAATGGCGTACACTCAAAGGGTTGTAGAGCTACGAGATGGAATTAGTTTGGATTCGACCCAATTCGACTTGGTGCTACTTCATATAGCGAATCATACAAAGTGATTTATTGAAGCTGTAGATAACTTGAAAGCAAATTGCTGTCGACAAAACTGTTATATTTATGAGAGTTCTACTTTATGTTGTTGTATAAACCTAAGGTTATGTTATGGGGTCAGATATAATGGAAAACATTGACTTCAGCCTGTATATGTGTATGTTTGTAAATATAAATGATGTTATATGAAACCAATAACAATATGTTAATATTCTTTTTAATTATAATTTCATTTTCCCTGTTGTAAAAAATAGTAAGAACGCGTGAATCGAAACCGATGATCATATGTTCAAACCCGGGCAAGCACCACTGAATTTTCATGTGCTTAATTTGTGTTTATAATTCATCTCGTGCTTGACGGTGAAGTAAAAGGTCCTCCAGACCGATTTCGGCGCAGATTAGCCAACTGCGCAGGAGATATTATAGTGCACAAGTGTGTGCGCAAACACAGGTGCACTCTCTTTTCCTTAGCTCTCATAATCCGATGGGACGGCAATCCGACACGACCGGAAAGAGTTTAGGCGCAGGACCAACGGCTTAACGTGCTTTCCGAGGCACGGCAGTGTACACACTTCCACCTTCCAGACTCCTGGCTGCTACTGAGAATTTTCTGACCTGGGAATTGAACCCAGGACCACCGGGTCTGCAGCCTAATATCTAGCCACTAGAGGCAGTCATGAAGGAAAACATTGTGAGCATGTGTCTAATTTCACTGAAATTCTGCCACATGTTTATTTCACCAACCCACATTGGAGCAGCGTGGTGGAATAAGCCTTAACCTTTTTGTCGTGTCTCGTGTAAAAAAATAAATGAAATACTCTGTTATTTCAACACCATTAGCCAAAAAAGTAGTTTTTCTTAATGTGATCTCGCAAGAACTAATTTGTATATATAGTAACAGCTAAGTATAGCGAAAGCAGTTTAAAAGAAAACTTTCCACTCAAATGTGACACTTTTTTTATATAATAGAATTTCGTGTCAGCTCTTTTAGAGGCCGATTCAAAGCATTTCATAAGTGTTTACTATGGCTTATTTGATATAGGTATATATTGATCAAAACATATTGATATAAAATGAGATAATAAATATAAATTTTAAAAAAAGACAAATATTTTTTTCTATATATTTTATCGAACTGGCAAGTAAAAAGAAAGAAAATGTATCTAAAAATTTCAAGACAAAATTTCTAAACACGTTTGCAAACAAAACACTGAAAAAAAAGTTGAGATTTTATTTATTCTAGGAAAACTCTAAATAGACGCACTACATTTAAGCCTGTTATTCGCAACTGGGTCGGTTCTCTTTGAAACGCATCCAATTTGATAGACAATCTACAAAGGAGACTTTATAATTTAGAGTCGCTTACTACAAAAGATTATTTATGACATCTTGATTTTGGACGAGTTCTCTTTCATCTCTTATTTAGAGAATTAGCTGTCACTTCGGCTGCCATATTTAAAATTGACAGATGTCAAATTGTCGCCGCTACTCCAATTCAGGAATATTTTTTGAGCGTCTCTTGGCACAAATAAAAGTTACGAATTAAAAATTGGATATGTTAAAATACTGTTACAAAACCTTGTTTTAGTATTTTATATCTTTAGTATTGAAGAATTGAATTACTTTAATTAAATACATTGTTTTTTTTTTTTAATATTTTTTTTTTTTTTTTTTATAGGTAGGAGGACGAGCATATGGGCCACCTGATGGTAAGTGGTCACCAACGCCCATAGACAATGGCATTGTAAGAAATGTTAACCATCGCTTACATTGCCAATGCGCCACCAACCTTGGGAACTAAGATGTTATGTCCCTTGTGCCTGTAATTACACTGGCTCACTCACCCTTCAAACCGGAACACAACAATACAAAGTACTGCTGTTTTGCGGTAGAATATCTGATGAGTGGGTGGTACCTACCCAGACGAGCTTGCACAAAGCTCTACCACCGAGTGGTGTAATATTTATATGAAGAAAATAAGATATTGATATGAAGTAATTTATTCAATTGTCTCTTCTTATTACCTTATGGATTTACATTAATATTGTCTGTTATCAACCGTTTAGCAAGTGTGTCTGTGGCATCGTAGCTCCTAAACGATGGACCGATTTTGATACGGTTTCTTTTGTCTGTAAATGATGTAGTGGATCTACATACATTTGAAGATCTCATTTCCTACTTGACTAAATGTTCTTACCAACGTTTGCAGGCCCGATTGATGTGAAATTGCGAGCCCCGATGCAAGGACGTTTATATTAAAATATTACTGGATACTTATATTAAAGTTTAAGGGCCAACAAACACAAAAAAAAAGTGTGCTCGACAGAAGTGATAATATTTAGTATTAATTATAATATATTAAATATAATTTAAATTAGTACTTGAGAGTTGCTTATTTATTATAAGTACTATTTGTATACGCTAGATGCCGTTAGGTTGGTAACTCTCAGGTAAAGCAGTCCGCGTCGGTAATAGTGGAACCGTAACGCGTTACGTTACGAAGCCGTTTACGCTCCCATAAGAAGCTATCACTTCAAAAATATTTTACTTTGTAGAGTATTTTTGTGTCGGTTTTAGGTTTTAAATTTAGTTATCTTAAGTAAGAATTAAATTCCAGAACATAAAAACATCGAAGGGCTAAATAAATACATGTTCCACATATTCACGGAAAAGTGTGTCGAACGAAAATTCCATTATACTTTCGAGAAGATAATAAAACATGTCATATTATAAAAATATAACAAATGGCCGATGTTAATAAACTGTAATAAGTCGCATGCGTCACTGCTTTCTACGAATTTTATTAAATAACTGCCAATTTACCTTGATTTTTACAAATTTTATGAAAACGATCTATCGCGTTGAGTCAAAATGGAAATGAAGTCCGCTTTACCGAATATCCGCCAAGACTATAACTGCGCAGGAGATATTTAAAATAAATGTGTGCGCAAACACGGATGCACACTATTCCCTCACTCTCATAATAAGTACGAAGGATGGCAATCTAATACTGCCGAATAGAATTTAGGCATAGGCCTTCTATCTTAATTAAAATTTTAACTTTTTATTGACCCGACTGCAGATTTGAACCCGGTATATAAGAATCTGCAACTATAACCACAATGTTAACAGGCCATAGTGATAGTCTTTAGTTTCGGGGAGTATGTCTTTATAATTGATAATTTTTGAGATATTATAGTTATTATATTTTGAGGTAAAAATACATAATAACTTTATTTAAAGGGTTTGTGACTCCAAACTGTCTACAAAAAAATTCACATACATAGATTCTGTTATATTCGTGCGTACAAAATATTATTACGAGATAGACCTTCGGTACGAGCGAGGTCGTTTGTCCACCTAATAATATAAAATAATAAATAATAATAATATATTCTTAACAATCTTCGGCCGAGTGTATCAATTCCTTGGGCCGGAATATATTTAAAAAAAAGTAAAGCGCGTCATCGCCCGTCATATAAGAATATTTCTTTTGGCGCGAAGTTTGGGTGCTTCGAACACACAATTATGCTGTCAAGGAATATTAATTTTCGTATTAGTTGGTTAATGGTTCTGTTAGCATTTAAAGTAAATAATGATAGTTTTGGTTGATATTTGTTTATTTCTAATTATAAACTCAAATAAATATTTATGTATTACTTTTGAAAAAGTCATTTTCACTTCTGCTTTGTAAGAATATATTAATAAAGGACATCGCATACATGTACGATACTGATTAAAATTGATTTGTGCTAAACTTCTGCTATTGAGTTAAGTTTTGCTGTTAGAAGTTATTCTTTCTTAACAATTAAAACAATATTTCTTAATTTATCAAATTTTACGAACAAATACTTCCGGGTTACGGATACGGAATACGGAGTTTAATCACCTAATAGGCTTTGTGCAAGCCCATCTGTGTAGCACACACAAAATGCATTGGAAGGGTGAATAAGCCAGTGACAGATTGCGAACATTTAACTGTCCTCGTATACAATGTGTAAAATAACGAAAGTCGCTATCCTGTTATACGTCATAAGTAATTTTAGATATTGAATTTTTCATGTCATTTTCCTTGGAAAGAAACATCACGTTTATGAGATGATTATTAGAAAAATATTTCGATGTGATGTTTGTTGCGAGAAAAACGCTTTGACCGCATTATCAGGTAATGGTTTTGAGGTGAATCATACGGATTTTTTGTTTACTCGGAACATCGGCGATGAAATAATGTGAAAAAATTCCTCGGACGACCCACGTAATTGGTATTTCGCTGGACAGATAGTAAATTAATGGATTAAATTGTAATTGTAATAGTATAATGATATTAGAGATAGGTGCCCTTGATAAGTTTTACATGTAAAACGCCAGTAGGTAATTTAATAAGGGAAATAAAAACTCAATACGAATTTAATGTTTTATTTAAAAACGGTATTTCAACATGAATTTAGTAAATTAACTTACATACAAAGTTACTGCCCCTTATAGATTATCTTGTTAATCAATTACTTAAATTTGACAATATTATTACTTTAAGGATGCCTTTATTCCACATTAAAAAAAAACCACTTCAAACTAAAGAATTTTTATATTTTTGAATGATTTTTTCAGTCATATATAAGATATTCTATTTTTGAAATGTTACGCTAAATTCAGTTAATCGTATATTCTGTGTAACTGGAAATTTTTAGAATACTTCAGCAGCTGTGCTAATGTTTACAAATACCGAAAAAATACTTGATTTACTGTTGATTAAAATAGAGTAGAAATAACTGTACCTTTGTTTGCTTCTGTGAAGGCCGTGAGTTTACCGTTATGGACAAAATTTGCATGTAAGAGCATCCTTTCCTACTAGTCTAAGCGTCGACCGCATAAAAGGTGGTCATAAAGTATAATTTTAAAAATACACTCTATTACCTTTTGGATGTTATATGAATTATAAACCATTGGTCTAGGCGGTCTGTAAATTGACATTTTTTTAAAAATAAATGCTTATATAAATGTTTATGCGGTCGCCGCATAAACTAATACCCTCGTATATAAAAGGTTAATTGATGTTAGGTTAATGTTAACTGATTATATGTATTACCAAAGCACAGCTTACACTTTAAGACAGAGACAATAAATAAAGAATTAATCTTTGTTTAGTGCGTGCATTTATAATATTATATTTTTCACTTATATTTGAGTGTTAGTTAACCTAAAATTTTTTTTTTATATCTGCGAGTGAAATCTCTTATTAGTGCAATTTAATTTATTAGATGCTTGTTAATAACATATGGTTACGTTAAATATATGATTATTTTGATGATTTATAAAATATGCAGTTCGTAGATTTTATAACATCGCGCTATGACTACCGCAAGAAGCGTTTGGTTAATTAGAAGCCCGTCATCTCATTTCAAATGTCGTTAATTTCTCAAATCGTCGTATTTCAGTCCGCGTGTAAATGAAATACAAATGTATGAGATTATGATCTCTTCATGATGACAAAGTGAAGGTGAGAAGTTATGTATTTAGAAAATATTCTCCGCACTTCGCGAAGGTCACGCTTTGGTATAGGTAGGTATAAGTTTGTCAAAGCTTCATTTAACGTCAGAAATAATGAACCTGCGGTAGCGTATTACTAACTTGCTTGTAGTTCTACCGCTACAAGTGTATCTCATTAAATGAGATATTTATATGTATATATATGTTTGCTACTCAATAGGAAATATATCCTATCAAACGGTTGGACGGTAACTAAAATTACGGATATAATTTCGGGGATTAAGCCTGAGGTTATATTTGTTATTAATTAATTAATAACAATTACATTAATTAATTAATAACAAATATAGGTAATAGTAATCTAGATATTTAAAAGAATAACTGACTGACTGAAATATGACACAACGCATGACATAAACCCACTGGGGCTAATACCATGAAAATTTCGCTTACGCGTTCCTTTTACACAGTATATAATATAAGGATTTTTGAAAATTTAACTTATTTTTATAAAGGTATAACCAAATTTGTTAATATCATGTTTAAATAACATGCCAAACATATAATGTAATGGCTCGAAATTGTGACTACTGAAATTCTTGTCGTCTATTTTCGTAATTTGCGAACAGGTAACTATAAAATTAATTTAATATTCTATGACGAGTAACGCTTCGTACGTACCTACTATTGTCAGGCATATCAAGATATACAACAACATTTTTTTTAATATAATATTTCCTTTAACTATTATACGTGTAAATGAAGATGAAAAATATACTTTTTATATTGTATAGGTAGGCGGACGAGCATATGGGCCACCTGATGGTAAGTGGTCACCAACGCCCATAGACAATGGCATTGTAAGAAATGTTAACCATCGCTTACATCCATGGGAACTAAAATGTTATGTCCCTTGTGCCTGTAATTACACTGGCTCACTCAACCTTCAAACTGGAACACAACAATACAAAGTACTGCTGTTTTGCGGTAAAACAAACAAAACTTACGTGATTTCATTAAAACTATTTTAATTATAATATTCATGTAAATTAATTTTAAAATAATATTAATATGTATGTTTGTTCTATAGTTTGTGCACATCGTTTACATAGATACTATTATAATACGATTCTATAGACAGTCAAATAACTCTAAATAATGTATATTTAAACAAAATAGCGAAGTCACCTCGTTTCTAAATATTTCGCACTAAATACTGAAATGTTTTGCGAACTTTCTCGACGTACAGGTAAAACATTGGGCGGAACAGAAATAGCTTCTCACGTTCGCTTCAACTTGAAGGTCCAGTGTGGAGATGAATCGTAAATACACAGCGGTTAACCGCCGCGAGGTTAGCCGTCCGCAGCCGTCAAGTGTCACAGAGGATACATAAAGATTTATTCAGGCTTGACTTGTCACACTTCTCGTCCATGACTTGTAACTTGCAGATACGGTTCATGACCCTTATGATGAAGGTGATGAAAATGTTACGGATTTTTTTTTTCAAAATCTGACGTTGACAATTTTATTTAAATTTTTTAACAAGCAAGACAATGCTTGTAGTAAAATATTCCAATTTCAAATTATAGTTTAAAATGATGTACATAGTCTGTACATCAATATGACGTAGTGCGAGTTGATGAATTGAAAAAAATAATGCAAAAAACTGCAGGGTGTGATTAAGTTTTCACCAGTGAATCACGTTACAATTCAACGAGGAAATGTTGCTACCAGATATCACCATTCACACGGTGTAGGTTAATATGATAATAAATAATTAATATGTATATAATATTTAATTTTGATCTGTTATTTAAGTCTTCAAAGTAAAAAATTCTAATGTAAGTGAATTACCTTAGCATTGAATTCTAGTTACATATATAATGTTTCGGTTTGTCTAAGATACATACACACCGCATATTGGCCACCTTGTTATGCCAAGGGAGATGTCTGCCCGAGCATTAATAAGATATCAAGTGTTACAGTAAATTTACTTTAATCGCCTTATGCGTGACGATTGAGTAACAACGCCTACGTCATCATCTTCCATCGCCATCAAACTACATCAATTATTATTTCATCAACTCGTATATATATATTACTTTGATTAATTTCTATTTCTTCTTTCTAATGTCAAATCAGTGATATGAGAAGGAGATAAAAGCTTTTCAGAGTCATTTTTTTATCGGTGATTGGTTAATCGTAATTTTTTTCATATTTCTTAAAACGGCCTCAAATAAGATAACCTTTGCTACCACTGATCTCAAACACATGATTATAATTATTATAATTTGATCGATCTACCTAAAGCTTTTGTGCTTTAACTGCTAAAGTAATTTTAAAATAGCTTAAAATTTAAAAAAAGTTTTTGCTTGAATAATCTACACCGGAAGTAGTAAAGTAATGTTAAATAAAATATTATAATTCTTATTGGCACTCACTAAAACACTAAGCGACCGTCTAGAACGAAAATCTTAATTTGATATAAAGTACTGTGTGACAAGAAGAGTCGACTATCGACTCAGCTATACTGAGCCGAAACAAAGCGCTGCTTTTCTGCTGGTCCCTTACACCTCGGACCTTAGAAAAATCAATAAACAATGAAAATGGCAATGAAAAATAGTTTGTTTACAGCAAAATATAAATAAATATATTACACACTTGATACAATAGCTGGGTAATGGTACTTGAACTTATACATATGTTAACATTAAAAGAATAGAAAAAAAGATAAAATGATATCATACGAAAGTGTGGCTAACCAGACATAGCCAGCCTTTTCAGATTTTTTTATAATACCTACATACTTTGATATCACATCATTTGATTATTTTATAATATATATATCAAAGGTGGAATGAATGGATTAAAACGTTAAATTAGTTATATTTGATTTTGTATAATTTACTCGGTTGTAGAGCTTTGTGCAAGCTCGTCTCCCACTCATCAGATATTCTACCGCAGAACAGCAGTACTTGTTATTGTTGTGTTCCCGTTTGAAGGGTGAGTGAGCTAGTGTAATTACAGGCACAAGGGACATAACATCTTAGTTCCCAAGGTTGGTGGCGCATTGGCGATGTAAGCGATGGTTAACATTTCTTACAATGCGATTGTCTGTGGGCGTTGGTGACCACTTACCGTCAGGTGGCCCAAATGCTCGCCCGCCTTCCAATATAATAAAAACAAAAAATAAAACAACTTTCTACCAAATTAAAAAAAAAATAATCATTTGTGGCCCAAATGTGGTCCATTTCCACGGCCGCCTAACTATTCTATGAAAAAAGGAGGAGAATATGTTAAGTTATAACCACAAGATTTTTTCTATAATTAGGTTTTAACCTAATAAATCGGGATCGCTTTGTGATTCTACGATACAATCTCTTATTGCGTTTCATCGATTTAATTTTAGCTCATTATTATACGTTGGTTCGTTGTTTAATATAATAAATTAATTAAAACGTTTGGGAAACACATTCAAACAAAGAAATGACGTACCCTTGTATGTTTTATCAATTGTTTATTACTAATCATTTTAATTCTCATAATATTTATAGTATATTATGATATTTTCTATAAATTATTATTATTTATTTACAAATACGTAAGTATATTTCTACATGATCTATTTTTATTAAAAAAAGGCATAAAATCGTTGTGTTCCATCATATGATATTTCTTTCTGGTCGAATGATGTCTGGCTACATTTGCATACAAATGTTTACGTTACGCAGGCATGTTGAAACACGAAAACACTTTCATTTCATAATATTTAAACAACAAAAACAATTTATTTTACTTTTACACTTAGTCTCGATGAAAGACAGTAAGTGAATATTTTGGTTGTTTCTTTATCGTGAAATCGTGTCATATATTCTGCGTAAATAAATACGTCTCCCTTTATGATTATAAATAACTCCTAACCGGAACAATATACGGCACACCGTCTCACGCGGCGAAGGTGCAAACCGACGCGAACTGTAAAGCCCTGCGCTGAGACGACGCTCTCGCAGTCACTTCGTAAGCTCCGGAACAGACGCACGCGCAGCTTTTACGCCGCGGATACTACGATAATATAATAAAACGATTGTATTTTTAAAACCGGCTTCGATTAAGTTTGTAAACAAATAATATTATGAAAACGTGATCGGCATTTCGCGATGTCTTTCTGTAGGATAACAGGCCGCAGCCGAGGGCTGCCTAAGCCAAATTACTTTCCGCTTCTTGCGCCAATCTCGCCCGCTGATGCCAAAAGATGCTGCAGGATCACAGGGAAATCATATGGATTACCTTCACATCACTACATTCCAGTTTTACTCACCGCAAACTCTGCTAAGACTAAATGTAAAATAACTAACGTGTCGGGTGAACTCGGCCCTCATCACTACTCGCCTGAAATTAATTATGGAAATAGAAAACATGAAATTCTTCCGGATTATAGATATATATTCCCGATTTTGGATGGATCAACTGAAGCTCAAAGAGCTTTAATGGAAATGCTTTTGACAAAACAAGTAGCTGACGACAAAAGATATGTGTATACCGTTCAAGAAAGAAGATGCAGCTTAGTATTTTCCGCTCGTATGGAAGCAGCAGTGCGCGATGGTGACGTTAGAGATGTTATGCTTGCTAAGGATTCGGATACTGTTCTTATTAAAACTAAACAAGGTCGTAGTGTTTCTATGGACTTTAAAGACTTCACGGAAGAGGTGGAAATTTTTGAAGGAGAGGGACCAAACGCTGAAGTATTAAAACAAAGAGAAATAGAGGAATTAGAAGAAAGAAAAAAGAAAAGGAAACGAGCAGCAGGGCTGTCGTCAATGAAAAAAATATTTGAAAATAAAGAGAAGTTGGCGGAAGTACAAGAATTAGAAGAAGAAAAATTACGCCAAGATCGTTTAGCAAAGAAAGCGAAGATGGAAGAAGTTAAACATGAAAAACATGACATAAAAAGTTTTTCATGTAATAATTTTGATCTTAATCATATGCGTTCAAAATCAAGCATTGTCAGGTGTAGTGGAGACTGGAAAGACCAAATTCATCCCCTCATCGAAAATTGGGACTGGGACTTATTTGAAAAAGACATTAAGAACGAATCTTTCACTCCGAAAGTAACCAGTTTACCATCTCCTATCAAAATAACACCCTATCATTGTGAAACAGAAATTTATGAAGTGGATCGAAATATTTGTGATGTGTCCATTACCCTTGAGAGTGTTCCTTGTGTTAACCCCTTGAAACCTTTAAAATCACGTCCATCTGAAGAAGTATTATCTGCTGTAACTACTTTACCTCAAGAACGCCTAGTGGAAACTTCAAATGTGACCGAAAAGTTATTGCAATGTAATAAAATTGATATGTTACCTACCGTAGAAAATTTACCAGATATAGTTAAAAATATCAAAAAAGGAAAAAGAGAAAAGATTGGAAAAATATCAGGTCTGACAATAGATATAGATAAAGCAAAGAAATTTATTCCTGGACAACATGTAACTACTCCTCAAGGGACTATATTTATACCAGGACAGACAGTAGAAACACCTGCTGGGCCCTTGTTTGTTCCGGGGTTAAGTGTAAATACCCCTGCTGGACCAGGATTGATTCCTGGCCATTTTATAAATAATGAAACGACCAACGAACCGTTTTTCCTTGTAGGACAAGTATTGCAAACAACGAATGGAGAAGAATTTGTTTGTGGACAGACTGTTAAAAATAAAGACGATTCCTATCGCTTTGTAGAGGGACAAACTGTATTGTCAGAAGAAGGTTTTAAATTTGTACCAGGAAAATCTATAAATAATGGTTTAGAAGACGTGTTTGTTCCGGGTCAAACCATAATGACACCCGACGGTGTACAGTTTATTCCCGGTCAAACAATTGTGGAAAAAGGCAATGCTATTTTTACCCCGGGACAAAATGCCAAAATAAATAATGAGTGGCAGTTTATTCCAGGACAAGTTGTACATCAGGACGATGAGGTACATTTCATTCCTGGGGCCACATTAGCTACTCCAAATGGCCTTAAATTTATACCGGGACAAACAGTTACTATGAATGGAGAAACATTATTTGTCCCAGGTATAACGAAAATGGGAGTAAATGACTTAGAATTTATTCCCGGAACCACAGTTGATACTATTGATGGGCCGAAATTCGTTGAAGGACAAATCGTGACCTCGGGCCACAGTGAAAAGTTTTTACCCGGTAAAACAATTGTTCAATCAAATGGACATGTTGAGTTTTCAGTTGCGAAATCGATCGATGACATAACATTCACAGAAAGCACCCCAACAGGTCTGCCAATTGACATTAAAACCTGTTCTTTGTCCGAGGAATCCTTGTATGTCTTCGGTCATATGGTTCAAACATCGAATGGTATTGAATTTTATCCAGGACCTAGAATACCAAAGTTAGATGGTAAAGTTGTTCCTGGGCGTCTCATTAAAAATGAAGCTAATCAATCTCGTTTCGTCCCAGGAATGATGGTTGAAGGCATATTCGTGCCCGGACAAGTAGTATATACAGAAAATGGCGAGCAGTTTGTTCCTGGTCAAGTTGTAGATACGGTTGATGGCCCCAAATTTGTTCCTGGTCAGGTAGTAAATACTAAAAGTGGACCAAAATTTGTTCCTGGCCAAACTATCCATACGATAGATGGTCCCAGGTTCGTGCCAGGACAAATTATTGATACAAAAGCTGGACCAACATTTATACCTGGTCAAGTAATATCCACTGAAGATGAAGGTTCAAGATTTGTCCCAGGTCAAGTCGTGGATACTGATGAAGGACCAAGATTTGTTCCGGGCAGAGTCATAGAAACAGATGATCAAGGGGTTACTTTTGTTCCCGGTCAAATAGTGCAAACACCAGAAGGGCTTAAATTCGTTGCTCCTGACTTAATTGAAGGAGAAGAAGGTCTAGAATTCTCAGTCCAAAGTTTTGTTGTAACACCAGAAGAATTAAAATTATTGAAAGTTAAAACAAACCCGAACGATACTACCTCTACTAAAGGAGAGTTAACTATTGATACAAAAATGCTAAGACAACTATCTGAAGCAGGTATGTCGATTGGAAGACAAGTGCCTACTGATTTACCAGCAATTAATGTAATTTTAAATCACACCAAAAATGCGGAAACCTTAAAAGCTTTTGTCACTGACTTTGGCTTAAAAGATGAAGTAGCAAATCAATTAATGGATGTTATTGCATCTATTATAGAGATGAGCGTACATTTAAAATCTGAAATTAATGTTAATCACAGAGAAAATGGACTAATTGTCGATGGAAAGAAAAGTAGAGCAAACAAAAAAAGGATGGATGAAATAAATCGTGCAGATAATGCTAAAGATCAAGAAGAAAATATGCGCCAAGAGAAAGTAAAAAATTCAATTGCAGCTGCCGTACTTGCAGCCTTAGTTACAGCAGAACAATATGAAGAAATAAATAATAATAATGGAAAAGAAAAGTATCATCATATTTTAAAATCGATTGATACAATTTTGGGAAAAGCAATTGATGAGGACTTTGTATCTGCTATGTTTAAAATTCTTCAAAGTGAAGAAGATAAAGAAATACTTAGCGAGGCAATTGTAGAAAATTCCACGATTCCCAAAATAGAGTTAATTAAAATTGCCATAAACAATGCCTTAGATAAAAATTCTCTTACCCAAGAACAAATGATTGATAAATTTAGTGAGTTTTTAAGTCAAGAAAATGAAGTCATTGGTCCTGCATTTAAAAATATTTCAAAAAATGATCCAAAGTTGCTTCATCAAATAATGAATAATATTTCAGACTCAATATCGTTTTTCAAAAGCGACGATGACGCTACAGAAGCTTTACAAAAAATTATTGTCGCAGCAATACAAGAAAGTAGTAACAAAACATTGGAAAATGTGTTAGATGGCTCTAATAAAGAGTTGCTAAAGCAAACAATTATTCAATCTGCTGGTCTAGCAAGAGTACTAGGATTAAGTGACGTTGCGAAAAAACTATTATCCGTAATTGATAACGAGAAAGGAATAAGTAAAATTGAAAGTGATGATTTAAGCATGAATATTCTAAGAAGGTTGACGGTTATGAGAAAACTAGCAGAACAAAACCCAAGTTTGCATTCAGCGATACGCAAATTAGAAACAGATGCAGAGCTTGCTCGCACAGATCCCAAGCTCAGAGATTTGGTACGAGAAAGCGCTGCTCTTATGATTGTTCCAGAAGAACCACCTTTATTGACATCAGAAGATGTTCCATTAAGCTTACTTCAACCTGAAAATAGTCTTGCAATGGAAGATTTCCTGTTTCAACGAAAGAAACATCCGGGTGCTTTGCTAATAATGAAAAAAGGTTTACAAGCAGTCGTTCCTCGAGAAGCTAGTCGGGCTGTATTAACTGGTCAAGTAGCCTATACAGTACTTGACGAAAATGGCATAAGACATTTTGAACCTTTACACGTTTTCTCAGCGCTCAATTTAAGTCAACCTACTGCTCACAGATTTAGTATGTACAGTTGCCCTGTACTAGATGATAATGATGAAGATCTTCAAAGTTTCACTGGATATTGTAACATAAGTCAAAATCAAAGAATTACGAAATACGGTGGCTGGAATAAAAAATATAGTGGCGTACTTCTTGATAGAGAAAACACTAGATCTAGAATGAACAGCGTCAAAAATACCCCGAGCTATGAAAGATATCATTCTAGATCATTAACAAGATCTCGATCTACTTGTAGCAGAAGTCCATCTAAGGTAAAATAGACAATAATTTCAGAAACCAGAATATGTCATTGAAATACACATACAACAATTCACACAACAATTCACTAAAGTTATAATATTGAAATTAAAAATGCTTCTTTCTGTTGTTGTAGGTAGACGATGTAGTCGTGGCAACAGCCGATTACACAGCGGCGGGGGACGACGAAGTGTCTTTGAAAGCTGGAGATATTGTAGAGGTTCTCGACACGAAAGCTGCCCTTGGATCAAAGTGAGTATTTTATCTCTAATCTACATCAAACATCCGTTCATACACCTACAATATACTATTTTAAGAGAAAGGTTTCTTGGTAAATGAGACCACAGTGTAAATGATACTTGCACAACTGTGTTCTCATTGGTTTTGCTGTATAGTTCATTAATATATATTTAACCTAGCGGACGTGCGTGCGTCTTTTGAAACTGGTGCTACTTACGCTTTTTAACTGCGCACCGAGAATAACTCATATGGCCTTAAACAATAATTCATTTATATTAACACTAATCTAATATACGTTTGTTTATTTCGAAACTTTATCGAATTCAAATTTCAAATTTCGTTCAAATTTCGAATACGAATTCTGACTGCATATAATAATGTACGTAAAAAAACATTTATGTGTAGAAACCAATACATATACTGACTAAAACGATTTACCTAAACGACTGAACCATTTACGAAGCGTCATTATATGCGTTTGCTTTATAATGTATTTCATTTTTTAATTATCAAAATAAATATCGTTCCAATTGCATATTAGTTTTCATTGGTTTCAACTACTCAAATAATCAAATCTAAGCCCGAAATTTCACTATGACAAGGCATCGGTTATCTTGAAATGCAAAACAACAAGCTAAAATAGCAAATGACAAGCCTTTAGAAAATTCCACCTGACCCAGATGCAAATAGAAAATGCTGGAAATGCATTTTATTAACACGCCAACGCGCCGGACAACGTTGCTATATAAATTTAGACGGGGTCGATGCACTCCGTTACGTAACTTTCACATCATTTTCTAAACATAAGTGTAATCACATGGTCTCGCTTAGCACCGAATACTTCGTTTGATTCTATAACCAATGATTTTCGTAGTTAGTCCTAATCAATATTTTGCGTACAAATATTTTTATATCGCTTAACAAAAACGTGATCAATCATTACTTAATAATAAATTATCATCATTATCATTATAATATCATCACATATCAGTTTAATGATTCTCCATTATCATCAGATAACGTAATGAGAGAAAAATTATTGATGCAGGTACAGAGGCCGTGTCTATAAATACGAGAATCATTTCTTCCAGTCCAGGGGTTCCTCACTGGACTATGTCTTTAGTGTACCCACCTACAAAATGTATTATTACTGATCATATAATTATATAAGAAGATTTAGTGAAACAGCAGGAAGACAAGAAGAGTCATGCTATCATTGTATATACCGCTTTCTGACAAGAAAATTTTGAATTTATGTTGTGTTCATCATATAAGTGTTGTGATCAATATTTACCTTGTGATAACTATCATTATGTATATCATTAAGATATTATAAATATTACATGCTTTATCATTATTATTCAAACACATTGTATAACATTTATGCAGTCGCTATGTATCTAATAAAGACAATTAAAGTTTTGGAGTTTCTTTTTAGTTGAATAATACGCAAAATATTTCTATATGAATCATTTCCTAGATAAATATTGTTAGATATTAAAAATTTCAATATACGAAATATATAATTAATAAATAATAAGAACTTATTGATGGGTTATGGGATATATGGGATGGATTTAACAAAGCTAATTTTAATTAAGATATTTATTTAATCTCTAATGCATTGCATCAAGGAGAAAATAATTTCAAAATAAATAAATAATATATTCTTACATATCCATTCTATAGCTAGTGTAAACATTTCAAATTTTGAAATCGATTGATCTCATATGTTATGTCATCTCTTTTGTGTGTTTACACACCAGAAAAAGATGAAAAATACATATATTTAGTGCTTCTGCTCTCAAATATTTATTATTTGGTTACATTTATTAAAGTATTACAATATTAAACTTGACATAAAACTAGTTCCAAAATTACTACCTCAATATCAATCACTGCCTAAGTAAACTTACTCATAACGACATCGATCCTACGTCGAGACTTGTCAACAGTGCCCGATTGACTTTTATAATGCTAACAAAAACAATCAAAGCACAATGGATCACCGCTACTTGCAATTCAATATCTCAACGTACCGTTCAACATAAAAGCCAAATATGTCGAGACAAGATGGCACCAAGTTATATGTATAATGTATTTTTTAATACATTATTAAACTCGCGACCGGTAAAGTATGAGAACGTATAAATAAATCCATGTCGAGTTGGTGTCGTGTTCCAAATTAATGTATACAAAAGGTTAAATTAATGTATACATTTTAAATTATATAAAGGACAAAGGGTCGAATGAAAACTTGAAAAAAAAATCTTATGCAAGTAATGGGGAAACTGTATTGGTATGAACAAATAATCTTAAAATTTAGATGTTGATGCTGTTTGGCAATAAAAACACGAAGGAACATCAAAATAATGATAATTGCTTTTTTTAACTTTTTTTTATTAATTAACATTTAATACTCAATTAAATACAAATAAAAATTAAAAATAGTTACTATGCGAATCATGACGGCGTGGAATGATGGCAAGAATGCTAGTAGCTTTTCCCCTTTGAATTGCAATTGATATTTTAGAAAATATACAGCACAAACAACACGACATATACACGGATATCCACATTGAAATAAGAAAATTGTTTTAAAAAGGAGTTTACTAAGAGCAGTTTATATATATTATGTTATATACATACTAGCACGGATATACTACACGGATATACACGGATGTAAAATGGTACAATATATTTATAAATAATCGAACTCTCATAGTAACATTGAAATAAGAAAATTGTTTTAAAAAGGAGTTTACTAAGAGCAGTTTATATATATTATGTTATATACATACTAGCACTTGCAACACATATTCTTGTAAACAAATAAATCATTTTTTTTTTTAATTTTTTTGTAAGGAAATATACAGTAACTGATACATGCAATAAAAAATAGCACATAATAGCTGTTTTCTTTGTATAAAATAAACTTATAATTCAAGTTAATTTGTAGAAGACTTCAAAATTGTAGGTTTTCAATCAGACTTACACCTACTACAATAGTGGTAGATAAGTGTTCTTTGTAAAGTCAGTTTTTTATGGAAATATAAATTTTATTAATAAAAAGTAATCAGCATCGCTTAGCTTAACTATCAGTCGATAAAAATATATTTCTTAAATACAGGTAAATCTTTTGTTATAAAAATGATAACCATACTTTATTTAAACAAAATTTGCGTGCGATTACTTAGGTATAATGAACCATGCATTATTTTTTTGTAAAATATTATGATAGAAATTTTACTGTATTTTTAAGTACTGTTTACGAATTCAGAATTTATGCAATAATTTCATTAAAAATACTTACTATAATGTAAGCAAATGTTAGTAAATTTTATTTAGGAATATAATATAATAGCGTGCAAAAAGGAAAATCCAGTGGAATATAAAATGGCACAGTGCCGGTGTTGGCTCGCAGCCAAACTCGTTGAGACTAAGTTCTAAGAAACATTAATAAGATGACCACAGGTACTTCACATTTAATTGATGATTCACTATCCCATAGCCATTTGTATAAATCAATTTATTAGGAATATTTTATTCATAAAAAAAGTATAAATATATCATTCAAATGGAAAGATTCATAACGTCAAAATGTGATGTGGTGTGGAATACAACCCGAAATAGAATGTTTGACATTTTAGCTATTTTTGATTGCTTATTTTGATGAATTTATAATATACCAGATTAATAGAAAACCGATGTTAATAAAAAATTACATATCTCAAAAATAATAAAATAAATATATTCTCCAGTAAATACGCCTATGAATTACTTACCCTATATTTTAGTCTCCAAGTGCCCGAAAAATATATGTATCATGTATCATGTTCTGATAAATAGAATACATATGTACGTATGTACATATGAACGTAAAATTCGACAAAATGACATATCGGTAACTCGGACGAGTCGCTGGAGTTAAACTATGTCGCTACCGACGTCACATCGTTTCTGGGCCAGCTTGAAATAGCACACTGATGAAACATGGCCTGTAAACTTGACAGTTATATTTTTTATTGACTATATTATTGTTAGATATTCGAAACCATAAAAATGTAGTTTTTTACCGTAAGTTTGAACTAAAATAAAGACTTAATAGCATTTTAAATATTGTTAGTTTTTGTAATAAACCTATAGAACATACAATTGTGTATGTTTAATGCAGCGCTAAGATAAGCAAAGTAAATAAAGAACATATAAGATGTACATACATAAATTATATGTATAGAATAGCAGTAACGCTCTGAAAAATGCGCTTTCAGTCAACAGTATCATGAAATGTCATAACTTGGTTATAATCCTATGGCCGCGTTAGTGTTGCCAAATTATTTAGGAAGTGTTGCAAGTTACATTAAATTTTAATGCTTCTAGTTCGATAAATATGTTCACTATAAGTTGCCTCGTTGGTCTAGTGGCTAAATATAAGGCCGCAGACCCGGTGGTCCTGGGTTCAATTCCCAGGTCGGGCCAATACATAGTTATTGGGTTTTTCTGTCAGAAAATTCTCAGTAGTAGCCCGGAGTCTGGAAGTTGGAAGTGTGTATACTCCCGTGCCTCGGAAAGCACGTTAAGCCGTTGGTCCTGCGCCTGAACTCTTTCCGGTCGTGTCGGATTGCCGTCCCATCGGATTATGAGAGCTAAGGAAAAGAGAGTGCACCTGTGTTTGCGCACACACTTATGCACTTTAATATTTCCTGCGCAGTTGGCTAATCTCTCTTGAGATTGGCCGCCGTGGCCGAAATCAGTCTGGAGGACCTTGTACTTATATACTATAAGTACTATATAAAACTGAGGAGTGTTTATGTTTGACGATCATATGGGCCATCTGATGGTAAGTGGTCACCAACGCCCATAGACAATGGCATTGTAAGAAATGTTAACCATCGCTTACATCGCCAATGCGCCACCAACCTTGGGAACTAAGATATTATGTCCCTTGTGCCTGTAATTACACTCGCTCACTCACCCTTCAAACCGGAACACTACAATACAAAGTACTGCTGTTTTGCGGTAGAATATCTACCAACGTAATTGGAAAAAATATGTTTGCGTTAGACAGTCTATTTATTGAGAAAGGTCTATTGCATATCATTATTGTTATTTACTGCGGAAAAGTAACGTTGAATGCAGGTGAAACAACTTAATACGTTTTAATGTAGAACTAAATATGTAATACGCAGAGAAACCTTTAAATATTTTAATTAAATAAAATGAACCCTTAATTTTTTTTACATGCAATATTTCATTCACGAAAACTTGGATTTATTTTTTAATATAAAAAATATATTTAGTCGTGGTTAAATAACACAGTAAAGCTTTTACAGTAAAAAGCTGAAACGACACTAAGCAACTGTCAATTATTATTGAAATATGCCATAGCGACATATTTGCGACTTACAAATCTCCTGCCATCTTCGGCAGGAGATTCGTAAGTAATCGTTAAATTTTGTATTTTTAACAAGTACCAAAAAAGCACTTTTTTACTTGTAAGCATTTTCAAGCAGTTATACAATAATTTTTCTTCTTCTTCGAATATCAGACACTGAAAAATTGCCGTGTCTATAAAGTATTCAGCCCTTACATAAAGTTTCATAGCTAACTCTTAAGTCGCCGAGTTCAAGTTTTTAGATCGTAACGAAAATAACGTTACTCAGAGCTAGTAATATTTATGTCAAACAGATTTATATACTTGTAATTTGATAACACTCAGACCCTGACATTGAGGCGTCATGTGGCAACGTCTCCGGCTGTGATTGATGTCAAGAAAATATATCATGAACAGGAAACGCGGCTCTAAAGTCCCTCTCGTCTATTTTTAATTACGTAAAATTAGTATTAACTGTAGCTGGTTAGATACCTGGGACATATTGTTGCTAATCTATCTTTGCAAGTTGATGCAATTGCAAGGAAATAAGCGATCGATTAAAATTTACTAAAACTTCTATCAAAATTTATGTATGGTGGCCATTTGGAACCGTCGGAAAAGTATGGCATGGTGATTTTCGTGAATGGCTACTTGACGATGATTAGCTTTGCAAAAATTAGCCTGATACAAATGGTTGAATTGTTTGAATGGGTTGAATTTGCCGGAGAAGTATGGCATTACGCTAACGCCTACTTCTTTTTTCATCGACTATCGGAAAATACAAGAATTTTTGTGGAACAAATCGTTTGACTCTCGTAATTTATCCGACACGTTCGACTAACGCCCACGTGATTGGAGCGCCGGTACCAGCGTTATGACTATCATTTTCCTTTTGGTAATTACGTAATTAGACCCCTGAAGAGTTGCCATACTGGTGCAAATGACCTGAAATTTTGTGTGAGTATCTTCCGGTCTAATTAACAAAACAGAAAATATAAAAAATATAGATTATTTTAACGGTCACAAATAAAATCTTTATTTAAATAATTACTATATTTATTCATTTGAAGCTACGTTAAAGTTATACACGCGTGTAGCTAAACGCAGCGCGTGTTGTGTGGTGTATTATTAATGAACGGCCAATATCAGTTCCATGGATTTAAAAAAAACGATTGAAAATGGTTTTTGAAAATGGTTTTTGAAAAAAAATAAAAGAAAGTTATCCAAAACAAGTCAGTTACATTAACATATTATGTCATATAAAACGTTTATTTACATTAAAACCATGAATAAATACAAATAAAAAATAAAAATAGTAACTGTACAAATTGTGACCGATTCCACGCGGTGGCAAGAATGCAGGATTTCTCTTTTGAATCACAATTTCGATTCTTTGGGCGAAAAATGAACCAGTCCTCCTGTCACCAGTAGAGGTAATAAGACGGGGTGTAATATTTTTGATGAAATTCAAACCAACCAAGTCGTGAAAGTCACTGTCGAATTTGTAACATCAATCAGTAAATATATAAATAAATACTATAATAGCTTTATAATGTACCATATAGCACTAACCATGTAAGTTTCATAATCTGTTTAATATGATCTCATTGTACATAAACATTACTACCAATAACATGTATGTAAAATATGAACGTACTATATTACGGCCTTACTATTAAACATTATTTATTTGATAAGTTAAACATACTCGGCCTTACTTACAAACGCTTAGCAGGTGATTAGTTAAACAATACTTTGCCTTTTTCCCTCGTATATCAAATCAGTAATGACAGAAGGAGCGAAATCAGTGCCGACGGTTAATATGTCATATAAGAGATTAGGTTACGGCTTTTCTTTAATTTTCTTTTATTTCTATAATACATTATACTATTGTTAGCAAATATTTGTGCACAATTCGTAACCTACCGGCTTTCAGTTCGCCTAGTACGGATATGAATTGAACTTGGGTTGCTTAGCATTATTACATACTACAATTAACTTACACCAACCCGCATTGGAGCAGCGTGTTGGAATAAGCTCTCTTCTCCTCAAAAGAGGAGAAGAGGCCTTAGCCCAGCAGTGGGTACATTCACAAGCTGTTACTGTTACAATTAACTTAGTTATGTTTTACTGCATTATTCATTACACCCTTTAAGATATAGGCTAAGTTGTAATTTGGATAAAAAATAAATGAAATAAAAATAAATAAACAATGGCACTGGCAGCATACACATAGTAGCTGTCTCGGGCTTCTTTTTTTATTATTACTCTTTTAGGCGCGTAATTTTTATCTATCAGGTTAAGATATCTTTATGTTTGGTAAGTAATTTTCATCGTAGAATTACCTAATTGGAGTTGTTTTTCGTGTTTTGATATAATGTCGTAAATTTCCTAATTTTGTGATTAGTTATTTCTTTTTAATTGATATTTCACTTCTGTCCTAGTAATATAACATTTGAGGAGGGAATCTGAGAACGATAGAAATTTGTAAGGAAAAATATCACAATTTTACAACTTACAACAACAACAGTAAACAATTTTATTTTAATATTAATTTGTACTATTGTATTAATATATGTACACATAATTACACATGTCATCGAAACAGATTAATTTATCAGCAATACATTACTGACAGTAGAGAAAAAAGTGTTCTATTTAGTTGGAAAATTATCCAGAAAACTAAATCCAGCCCTATAGTGTTAAAAAATAATAATTATATAAATCATATGTGTCAGAGCTTTCTAATGACGTAGTGATTAACATTTTCAGTTTTTAGTTGGATAGTCAATATGAAAATTTAATAAACGATAATACAAAATTGGTATCATTTGTTGGCGAGTGGTCTGGCGCTGTAAGACATTTTGGCCTATAATATTGATAAATAAAATGAGCGAAAGATAAACTTTTCCAGGCCGGATACACAAAGATCTACAACTATTAAAACATATATCTGTTTGTCTGTTCAATGAGAAATTAGTATTATGACCATTGGATATTCTCACTATCAAAGCATGATTTGACCCTGATTAATAAATCAATAATGTCCAAGTACTCATAGATATAGTTCCCTCATCTGTGTATTAACACTGTCCCATCTCCCAGGAATCCTCAAATCGACTCCAGTCTGAACGTGGAAACCGAACTCCTTGATGCATCAGCGGCGAAACACAAATTGGCAGTTCGACCGAAGAAAAATCACCCAAAGAAACAGACGAAGAAACCTCAAGTCGCTGAGAGGTAATCTTACTTATAAACGAAATCAGAATTTTTAGGAATTGTTATTAAAAGAATGGAGTTCGAGCAATGGTCAAAATTCGATTATAATTATTATTCGAAATTTGAGCAAATCATATATGAACTTGCATGTTTCAAACATAGCTAAGTAAATCAGTTGACAAACAGCGAAAATGTTACAGAACTGTTTTAACTTTGGAATGTAAATTCTATCTAGAAGATTTGATTATCCGAAACCCCTTAGTCACTCTTTTCCACCATTTTTTTATGGCATAACAAGGCAGACGAGCCTATGGGCTGCCTGATAGTAAGTGGTTACGCCCATAGACTTTGGCATTGTAAGAGATGTTAACCATCGCTTACATCCGCAATGCACCACCAACCTTGGTAACTAAGATGTTCTGTCCCTTGTGCCTGTAATTACACTGGCTCACTCACCCTTCAAACAGGAACACAACAATACCAAGTTTCAATCACATAGGTATGTTTAACAGATATTGATTTCCACACGAGATATTTCATTACTTTATCCTGCATGGTTATCAACGAATGCGAACTCACCACTTTTATTTTCGTCTATTTAATCTTGTATTATATAACGAGTCTTTTTAATTATTGTTTTATTATTCGTTAATACATGTAAATTATTTTTTTACGTTAAATAAATATATAATTGTTAATTTGCTACAATCGGAACAATTTTTGAAAACAGCGGCTCTCTTTTTCAAATATTTGCTTCTTTCTGCTAGAGAATTACAACAGATTTATAGTAAAGTTAAAAGAAAGATCATAACATTATGTTTGTTGATCCACAAAATATATAGATTTTGCAATGGCAATTGGTCCATGTTATACTAAATATATTTACAGCATTGCGTAATTTTTACTTGTCGTTTTTTAGGTGACCCCGTTGCGAATATTACAAAACGAACTAATGTTTAAATATAATCCTTTCCTTCGTCGCTGTGATGTGAATTTTTGCGATTTCACTAACCTTAATTTGTCTGGACAGAAGAAATACTACATTGATTTTTTTACATTAAAATTTAAGTGTCACATGGACAGACTTGCCATGGTCCATGTTGTAAAAATGTGACACGTCGATCTTAGCCATGCATCACAGATTCTTATTCTAACAGACACTCTAGTACTTTTCCACGTATGAGATATGCCAGAAAACTCTTGAATGTTTCGGATGAATTTTTGCCATATATAATTGGTATAATCACAATAGAGGAGCACCGTACCTGTTAACTCTCTGTCTTTCACCTGAGTCCTGTAACTGAACGTTAATTTCTGTGCAAAATATTTCCAGTGATTGATTTAATTATAACCAAAAATTCTTTTTATAAGGTTCTAATATTTTATGTATGATTCTATAACTCTACATATTAATGTACTTATTATTAACCTTTGTACCAAATACATAAAATGTAGTAATATCGTATACAAGATAGTATTGTTATTAGCCCCAAATTGTGTATGTAATATTGTTATTGAATATTATGCATATCGGTTTTTTTTTTTACCTGTAATAGGCTAGCGTTTGACCGTTGTTTTGCCTGATGTTAAGCATAGACACGGTCTACAATGTAGCACGCTTGCCTAGAAGATACCTGTTAACTCTTGATTTGAAGACACCAACGTTGTACTTATCGGGAAAAACAGACTCAGGCAAAATATTCCACACTTTTGTTGAAACTGGATAAAAATCAATGACAAGGTTTCACATATGCACAGATGTCGTTAAATAAAGACTTTCAAATGTAACCGATATACTGGAAGTATGATAAAACTGAAGCTATTAGTCATAAATTTTGAACTCAAATTCGACTTGGAAAATTTTATTTAAAAAAAAATACAAACTTTATGAGTATGTCAAAATACATCAACAGCCATACTTTACAATTTGGATTTGGATATTAGTGAGGTTAGATTTTTTATATTATTAGCGGCCACACTAGGTAAAATGTTTCGCGTAGCCATTTTCCTCTGTGATACTAATCCTACTTCAGTTTTTCGATCTACGTTTATATAACTTCGTAGCAATTTGTTCAAAGAAACAACATAAGAGTTCGTGAGATTGTATAAACACTGGACGAATATTATAAATAACCGCTACTAGTTTTTTAAGCGAAAATTCCCACGCAATCACGTTCCGTTCAGGTTGAAGAATCTGGCATCGCATCCGGGAATTGTCTGACTCGGTGATATTAATCTTTGCTAATAAAATGAATAGGTTCGCTGTAAAATTTTGAATGTTCATATTTTTGCCCCACTTTCAATTTATTATAATGGCAACAATAACTCTATTAGTCTCATATTTTGTGGAAATATTTCTAATAAATGTTTTGCTTTGATGTTTCTGAAATATTGATATACTTTAGATTAGGCGAAAAATGATCATACGCTTAATTGGTAGAATATTTTGCGCTCACGCCATAACGAGTAGATTTTTTTTTGTAAATATAAAGTTATCTATACTGTAAATTAGTTTTTTTTTAATTCATTCAAACTTAAAGACGTACGTAGTAGGTATAATTAGAGGTAAGTTTTGTCTTCTTTGCTCTGAAATAAATAAAAAATGAAATAAATGACCTATATTTTTTAATATTAAATATAAAGAACTTTTTCAAATAAATCTTATTATAATGAAAATATTTGCGAAATGAAACCGTGTTACTAGAATTGGATATGAGTTTATTTGTGAGCAATATATTTTTTTTTGCCAATGATGTATAGACAGCTTTGTGGCACAAATGTTACTCAGAAAATTCCAATATTTTATGTGATAAATATAAAACAAACTTAATCAAATTCTACAACCGTCAATTTCTGAATTTTAGAGACAGTTCAACATACACCGGCCACTAAGAATACAAACGAAAAATTAAAAAGTAATTTTGTTTATTGCCAGTAAAAATTATGTATGTATTACATTACTAAATTATGTATATAGCTTAACAAATATCGACTATCGAAAATCTACGAATGTATATCCCAAAATTTTTATAAAAGTACAAGTTAATTACAAAATTAACATGAGTTGACAACATAAAAGTTTGCAATTTATTTTTGGTTTACGCAAATTTAAGAAGTCAGTTCAAGGTCTGCTATAATTCAAGGTCGGAATACAATTTTCATAGTTATACTCTTCGGTCCAAACCAAGCACTTTTGAACTAATTATTTTTCTAACAGGAAACCTCTTTGAATTATGAGCATTACATTGATGGGATCGTGGATAGCTCATAAAATATTACGAGCTATTTAGTGGCAATGCCTGTTGTATTAAAAATATACGATTAAAAATAGTCTTAAGTTTATCGGCCGATGGGCAGTTTTACGCCGGCGGATCGAATCGTTAACTTGCTTTTAGAACGAATGTTTTAATTGCTTTCGGAGATACTAACCTACATTCATGTAACTATAGTTAAGGGCTGCGACTACATGTACAAGTTAACTGATCTACTAGTGAAGTGAGCCAGTGGACATTATAGTATAGGTTTCAGATAGTGTTACGTGATTGAAGTTTCTATCAAAGTTCAGCCTCTAAATGTATCACTCCTCGACTATGGCCTCCTCTCCTTTAGAGGAGAAGGTATTACTTTTTTGTGAACCATGTGTCTTTAAATACACTGACTTACCCCGAAACTAAGTAATTAAAGTATTGGCGTTCGAAAGGAGAATAAAGGTACCCAAATGGCTCAGAGCTCAGATCAAGCAAACAGGACGACAATTTACTGTTCGAAAATTATTAAAAACAATATGGACTATATACAAGTAACGTTTTGCTTACGGATGGTAATATTGTCTACGAGACATAATTCAAACGCAACGCCATAAAAACCGTTTCTTAATCATATATACACAGCTATATGTGACGTACAAACTTATATTGGTATATATATAGGTAAACGTAACGTAACAACTTACACGAACGATCTTACTCGTAAATTAAAAACGATCTTTTACTGATGTACAATAATGTATCATTATATATGTATGTTTACAGACAGGACGTTATGACTGGTACCCATTTTACATTATTTCTTGAGCGTGGTTACTAAAGCCTTAAATATATATAAGTGTGTTAGGAACTTAACGTCTCCTAATGTTGACACACGATGTTTTTGCCAAAGCGTTCAGGGCATATGATATTAACCCTAGGGTACTAATAAGATGGTCAGTAAACATACCGCTTCGCAATTGAGGCTATTACTTATTAAGTTCTTAATTAGTTATGTGAGCAAATGAATAATGTATTCATTTTTTTAAAGCTCATGAAAAAATTAATTAATAAATAAGCCATAATATAAAGTACATGATTTTATATATGATTAAAGATCTTAGAGTTGATATTCATTGATTTTCATAAAGGAAACATAAAAATTTATGGATGGAAAAGTGAAATCGGTTCTTCTATGTAGGACAAACATTCCAAAACTACCCACTAGAGTTTTAAATTTAATTAGAATCAAAAGTGCTTGTAAGTACTTGAATGAAGAATATTGTGTTTTTTTTTAAATGATTCTATTTCGTCATGAGCGTGGCGCGTTGTTTAACCCTGCGCCATGAACTCGAATTGGAGTGTCAGATGTAGAACGGATGGAGTTTAAACTTGGCTGTATGACATCATGATGGCAACCAATGGGGTTAATGGCTTGATTCTGGTATCCGTGTTTTTACCATCGATGGAACATTGGTCGTTTATTTTCGTAATTCTTCAACTATGTTATGATGATACGAAGTTTGTAATCAATATTTAAAAAAATGTAGATACATACATTCTACTACTACAGACAAAAAAATAGCAGGGTAGTATAATATACAGGATAACCGCTGAGGACCCTTTCTAAAAAAATACTGAAATCAGACTACGTCCTAAAAATGATCGCTTAACATAATAAATAATAAAAAAATCGAGAAAAATTGAAAATCTTCTCTTTTTTTTAAATCAAGTTTGAGGTCACAGCTCGGTAAATTATACTTTATTAAAAAATTAAGAATGAAACGATTAAAAGCTTAATAAAGGTATAAGATATAAGAATTGTTTGTAATTGTATGGATAAAATGGCTAAAGCTAAACAAAAAACAAAAACAAACTGTCTGCCTTTATTAACGATGCATTAAAACGACGGCTTACGTTTTTGTTTCAACAGGATAAAGCAACTAGCGATACACAACGCTTGTCTTGAAACAGAATCCAGAACGCATTAATTAACTCACATAATTAGGGTGCAAATGAGAATTTTCGTGTGCCACATTATAAATCCACGCTTCAGGAAGTCTTTAGACATCCACTCAGTTTGTTGACACGAAATGTCAGCTCGCTCGATTTATGAACTCGGTGACTAAACAATCTTCCGCGAGCCGCGCTCTATTAATTCGTCAAAGTTTTCTGAAGCCATCAATCATTGGGAGGCCATTGTTTCAATGTTTATATTGGTAATGAGTTTTTCATTTGCAATTATTCATGTTTATAGCTCATTTGAAGATCTCATAGGTCATAATGTTCGAAGATTCAAAATACCTACAACGTAATTATCAACAGATTTTTATTATTTCTGAAGAATAACTGTGGTTGATTTAATACATATTAAGAGAAGCATTTCTGATCTAAAATGGTTATACTTTTTTTAATGTACGAGTAATGTTTAGGCAAAAGTATATATTTCATACCTCCAATAGAAAATGTACAAAACACCGAACTAAATGTTTTGACAACCTATTTGTAACGTTTCAGACAAGACAATATGTTCTCCACAATAGAGATCACATGTTTTTTTAATTTTATTTATCTCCCGACCTGTTTCTTTGGTCATACAGCATGTCTTCCGTCATTACAATTATTTCTGGCGGAGCGACACAGAACTAAACTAAGATTTGATTGTTTATCGTAAATTATATTAACATATGCACAAAGTGAGGGTATATTAATGTCACTTCAGAACGATAACACACTTTGATCTTCCGCGCTAATTATATTATATGTATAAATTTAGGTACCATCCACTCGTCAGATATTCTATCGCAAATCAGCAATACTAGGTATTGTTGTTTTCCGGGTTGAAGGGGGAGTGAGCCAGTGTAAATCTTAGTTCTCAAGGTTGGTAGCCCATAGGCGATGTAAGCGATGATTAACATCTTTTACAAAGCCAATAACTATGGGCGTTGGTGACAACTTAACATCAGGTAGCCCATATGCTCGTTCGCCTACCTATTCTATAAAAATAAAAAAACTATTTTATTTTTATAGAATATAACAATAGTAATATATATTTTATTTTAATCTTTTATGGGTATTACTTTAAAGTATTAATTTGTGCAAGTCTATTAATGTATCTAACCTACACCGATTATATCTTAAATTAATGTCCCTTTTGATTCGGTTGTCTGAAAAAAAAAGCTAATGAATTAGTTTTAAGTATTCGTCTGTACTATTTTTATACAATAAGAAACCAATAAATATAAATAATCCTAACAAAGTAAATAGTATATTAACTTGAAAACAAGGTGAAAAAAAATCTCGATAAAACGGATATCAAACTTGCGAGCCTTGTGTCGTGCCCAAGATGAATTAATATGCTCGAACATTACAATGATACAATCTAGATAATGCACATATTATTTAATTCCATTACTTGAATAAGACCAAACATATCAAGAAAACAAACATAATGCCCAATATTCTTTTACAAAATAATACTGCTATTCAACGGTCGTAGCAATGTCACTTCGCTACGAACGTTGCACAATACGTGCGCAGCGCCTAGTGAGAGTTTTCTTACTTCCATAAAGTTGACGCTAGGTGTGATTTTTATATCATTCCGATTATTGTCACTAGATGGAGCTTTTTTAATTTCATACAAATCACAGTTACAGTTAACGCGATCAAATGCAATAGAATTCGCGTGTCAACACATATCCTACGAATATTATAAACGCGAAAGTTTGTAAGGATGGATGGTCTGATCTTTGTTACTCTTTCACACATAAACTAGTTAACGGATTTGGATAAAATTTGTAATAGAGATAGCTCATTCAATTTTACATTTATTATTATTATTCATATACATATGTGCCATACATAATACGTCGATGGTACTATGCCAGAACTTTTCATGCAACATTAATTTATATATAATATATAGATAATTTAAAAGTTAAAACGCCTCAGTTATCAACACTAGTATGTATAATTTCTATGAATTCATTTAATATACGATCGCAATAAAACGCAAATTTTGATATCATCCATCCAACGGCAGTGGCACTTAGCCCAGATACGATGTTTGTGGAATCGTGTTGAATAATGAAAAAAACATGTGTTTTCAATTTATTCGAGTCACTTTCGATTATGCTTGCTCTGCTCTTTTACAAACACATCTGATTTCATCAGGTCTTAATATTAAAAGATGAAAAGGATGTTTTGGTAAATTTTATCGTTATGATTTATCTGTCCTTAAAACGCGAGATTTAGTTTGTCTTAATGACATAAAGTGCTACTTGATTTACACGTGTAGCGTCAGTCTTTGTTCGAATTATGTTTTTGATTTCTTGACCCTTGAAGAATAAGAAAATATGCATTTATTTATGAAATTTAATTGACTTTGTATTATTATTATTAAGCCTTACTTGACATATTCATTTGGAACATAATATCAAAAGTTTTTTTACAAAACAGTCTACCTGATGGACGTACGGTATGGTTCACTTATGGTATGTAAATGGTTACTATCGCCCTCGTTTCTAAAACACTAGTATAGTTACATGAGCTCACTCAGCCTTCAAACCGGAACTCAACAATACTAAGTATTACTGTTTTGGCAATAAATATATCTTTTTTATTTAAAAACTTTATTGACCACCACAATATGCAGTTGGAACGAAAGGCGGACTTCATGCCTGAAACCATTCTCTGCCAGTCAACCTTTAGCCAAAACAGAAATCCGTGATGGCGTTAATTAGTAAATGATATCATCAACAAAACAATTATAGGTACACAAAAATATACATACATTATTATACATAAAACTATAAAAAATGATGTAATTGTATAATATGTGAGCAGTGACCGAGTGGTACGTACCCAGACAGACTTTTTTTTTTTTTTTACGCAGTGGACTCCTTCAGAAAGGTACCCGACTCTCTTGGGGGAGGAACCGGGTTAAACGGGATTCTTACCCACTAAAACCACTGCGATGGCCGTCCTCGGCACGGATCGGAGAGGCTGCGGGATCGTGTTGATATAACGCATCCCATGCTGTGCTCCGCTCGTGGCTCGGCGGAGCTCTCCTTAGGGGGCGAAGGTAATCCCGCCCCCCGCACTCCTCGCTAGTGCGTACGGCAGCGCGAGGCCATTCCGGCTGCCGTCCTCCTCAGGACCGTTTGAAATTGGACACGTGAGGCCCTCACCTCACGCATCCACGGCCCCAGGGTTACGCCCTATATTTAAAGCCCCGGACGTTGGGGCTGTGGGAGGGCCGAGACGACGCCGATGTCTTCTCCGCCGAGCAGGATCGGCCCTTTCCCGTTCCCGCTCCGCTGTCTCCTTCTGCACCATGACGATCTCACAGAAGGAGGCTACAGCCCTCCACGCCGATTCCCTGCAGAGCATCGCCGACACGATTGCTTGCAGGGACAGGTCTTGTCCAACTTCACGGACCAGGATCTCCCTCTCCGCACTCCACGCGGGACATATCTCCAACGTGTGCTGAGCGGTGTCCCGGTCCGCGCCACAGTGGTGACACATCGCCGTCGAGTCGCGTCCTATCTTACACAGGTATTCTCCAAAACAACCGTGACCGGTCATTACCTGCGTAAGTCGGAAGGTGACTCGTCGCTTTCGTCTCATCCAGGCTTCGAAGGCCGGTAGGATCGCTCCGACGACGCGTTTGCGCGCGTACCGTTCTTCGCAGAGACGGTCGCGCCACGTCGCAAGAGCCCTCCAGTGTTCCCGCCGCTTCAATGCCTCGAGCGCACTCGGAGGGGGCGCGCTTTCACTGTTCTGACGGAGGATGCGGGTCTGTTGATAGACCCTTGCGTCCATATCCGCCAGAATGTCCAAGGGCGGAAAGCGCGCTAGAACAGTTGCCGCCACGTGGCCACTCTCCGCTGCGAACTTTGGATCTTAGTTCTGCAACGGCGGACGCCCGACAGTCTGTGAGACCACACGGGCGCTCCGTAGAGGGCCATCGATCGCACGACACCGGCATAGAGGCGGCGAACTTCCTCCCTCGGTCCCCCAAGATTCGGCAACAGTCTGTGCATGGCACCAGCTACCTTCTCGATCCGGGGGACCCAGACTGACTTACACTATCCCTACCAAGTGAACAGCGGCTTAACGAGATGAACTTTATATCTTATTATTCTGTACTGTTTCTGTATGATAAAATATTTTACGGGAACATCAACAATACATTCAACAGTGTTGTTGTTTTATGTTAGTTTTTTTTACAATATTATTTACACAAGCAACATCACAAAACTTTCCCCAACATATGTTAATCAAATTATAAAGAGTAATATTAATTTATCCAAGTCTATACCCAAAAACGTTTTGGATTATGTCTCTTGAAAAATAATTGTATTATTAGAAATAATATTTCAAATTCATCGATTCTTAATAAAGTTTACTGTTATACATTATACAGCTGGAACTTCCTCTCTTTCATCAGAGCGTCAACAAACTGTATGGTTTACTGCGCTTGCGCAATGGATTAATACATATTGCACGCACGCATGTGTATGTTAGTTTGTCTTGGATCATATAGAACGCAAATATAGATCGGAATTAATAACTCTGAAACTAGAGCAATTCATATTCACCCAATGATTTTTGTATATAAAGTTGATTGAAAATCTAAACTGATGTATATATAGTTTTGTCATAGTTTCATTTCAGTTTTCAATTTAGTAAAACTAAGGATTTCTCTTATATACGCGTTCGCTTATTAGTATTTATCATAGTTGAATAAACCCATATACAACAAGTTATTCTCATATTTAATAGACATACATTTTTCTCATATTTCCACAGCTAGGCTAGTTTACATATTAGCGCGAAACATACGAGGTCGTCGCCCACCAGTTCATTAGCCCAAAGTCTAGATAGCATCAGGTTTTTTTAGAACAATCAAAGTCAGACTGAGATTAAGCATCTGGCAATAAAACTATCGCAGAAATTAGGTCTAGGAGATTATTTTTTGTGTACACAAACTTCTAATTTCAACGCTGGACCTTCGACAACATTATTTACTAACTAAAATATGTACCTGATGTCACGGACTAGTTAAACTATAATTGTGATGGGATGGTGGATTGTTTGAGCGACAGTTAAAAAATGAAGAAAAAGGAGATCGTTGGGGAATTGGAACTAGAGGATTAACGTGGGTCAGAATAGTGAAGACAGAGCGAACGGTCGTGTAGAAAAACACCACATGACATCGAACTCTCCGCGTTTCCGATCCGATAATTCCGTAAAGATTGCTGTAAGAATAATATTGAGATTGTAAAAGATAGTAAAATTGTAAATGTGTGAATTAATTTCAATTCTATCGAACCGTTCTGTCTGAATCCCATGATAACGCTCACGTATCTGTCTCGGTCACCCTTTGACATGACATATATGTATACTAAACCGGTAAATGTTTAATGTGGGCTCCTAAGAACTAAATTGAAATGAAAACACCTTAACCTAAGCATACTAAGATTTTAGTGCAACGTAAAATTAGAATCTATATTATTTTCTATTGACTATGCCCCGCGGTTTTAACCGCGGTAACTTAGGTAAACCGCCTGATCATAAGTAGTAACCTTGGTCCATAAACACATTGCCAGAAATATAAGCCAATGCTTAAACCGACTAGCTGAATCTATCGAAGGATATGTCTTCTTGGATTTTTTCAAACATAATTTAGAATATTTCAGTTGGCTAATCTCTCTTGAGATTGGCCGCCGTGGCCGAAATCGGTCTGGAGGACTATTATTATTAAAAATATAGATTCTAACAAAACAAATACCATAAGAAATAACAAAACCTACTTTTTTTTTAAATATAAATGTACTTTAGAAAAAATACGAGCAATTATTTTATTTATATTATTTATTTGAGCTTAACTAATACCATGATGGTATTCTATCTCCAGGTGGCTGGTGCGCGTGGTGGAAGATGTGCAAGGAGGAGAACTGTGCACGCGACAGGGCTACGTGCCCGCGCACGTGCTCAAAGAGAAGGTGCCCGAGAGAGACCAGACGGCACTGGCTGCAAGGAGACAGTAAGTAATTATATAATATGAAGCAAACATAACCATGCCACAGGGAGGAAAAGACTCGATTTAAGCACAGGCTCATTGGGTGATCAACGAGAAAATTAATAAACATCGAAATACTTGCCAAGTAACCAAGTTTTTGGGAAAATAATAATTACTATAATTCATCACGATTCAACCAAACTACTTTTAAACTTGTGAATTATTTTAGAACAAATTTTCATAATGATATTACAATATTTAAATAAAAAAAAAAATTAACACAAAAGATCATGACAATATCATAAGATAGGTTCAGTGGCCTGAACTAGACAGGCCTGTTTTGCTTCGTCATCAAATCATTGCTATACGTAATCTGATGAATTTGTTTTGACATGAGTAATGTAACGCACACTACAACTAAAGGAAGGTAATGGTAACTATATAACATAAAACTAAAAAACTCCTCGACGAGGAATGAAAATATTAAGAAGTATATTATATTTTATATTCGAAGTTATAAGTCAGAATGTATTATTGGGTCATGGAGCAATGGTCCTTACGAAGAACAATTTATTTTTATTGAAAAATATATCGCCAAATTTAGCTCTAATTAGTGACGCTAAAAGTCGGAAGCGACGCGCGCTGTCGACAGCAAGAGTCGTAAATTGCTGTTATATTTGGTCACGTCTTATACCCGTCACCGCAGTATCGTATCGAGGACTTTTTTGTGCTGAATTTGGAGAGAGCACTCTCAATGCTGAATTAATTTCATTTTGGAGATAAATTTCGAATTACTTATCTGAATCGTCGCTTTGACTTTTTTTCTTATACATTTAATAAGGGGATATGAACAATAAATAAATATATAGTATTTATCACCTTCGGTCTTAAACTGCATTGACACTGAAATAAGTACTTACTAATCTTTATGCTGTTTACCCGTTGTAGCTAAAATGCTACGTCTATTGTATTTTTTTTTTTTATCGTAATTATGTAGGCGGATGAGCAAATGGGCCACTTGATGTTACATACATTGACCCCATAAAAAATTCTAATCATCCCTTACATCGCCAATGCGCCACTAACTTTGGGAACTAAGGTGTTATGTGTGTCTTAATTAATGACTCACTCAATCTTGAAACATTAATACATACCAAGAAAGCTCAGTAATGAAACGTGTTGATTTTTAGAGCTAGAAAACTAATCTTTGAAAGTAGCCATCCAAACGGCCTTCACTGCGGAACTGTAACAATATCCTTATTATTTTTGAATATTAACACATTACAGATACAATATATTGGATGTACGAGTACACTAAAACAATTTCCATGTAAGTCCAATATCGAAATTACTAAACTAAACTACATCGATACATTTTATCTATGCAATAATAGTAAACACAATCATATACATTTCGTACTATGATTTAAGTATTTATTATAAAACAAATAAGGAACGAAACACATTATGTATATCATTCGTAAGACATTGTAAATAAAAAACAATATGGTCGACAAAGGACGCCCCGCAGAGGAACGTCATCGAAATTGATGGTTATTGTATGATTTTAATAATTCAAAACATATGTATAAAGTACAATAAATAATGGGATTACATTTTCCATTATAATGTAGCTACGAAGTGTAAACATACATAGAATACGTGCCAAGCACACACAAAAGAGAAATGAAATAAATTGATATTTATTTCTCATCACATGAGTCATGACGGCATAATAGAGTGTCATGCCGTTTGTCGTCACGGCATACGATACTCATCCTCAACCGCAGCAATAGATGATTCATATCAAATTTAACGAATTTTGTGATAAGGAATGTGCAAATTTCGACCGCTACTTAATACTAATTATCGTTATTATCAATATTTAGATTGCCAAGTCAAATTATTTTAGACACATGACAAATACATGAACCACCATTAATATTTCGTGTCTTATTGGGTAATTACTCTTGTTACGATCTGAAACGTGCAAACCATAAATTATATTGCCTTTATTAAAGCCAAACGGTGTATGTATAGTATTACTTGTCAATGGTTCTCTTAAATTGGATCCACAGCTCACTGATATGGCATGTGTTCAGAATGTTAGAACGATATATTTAGATATCGTATTAATAATTTCCCATCCGACGAAGTGGTTTGCGCATCTATTTCTTGCAACTTTGTCACAAGATCGATATTTATATTAAAGCAGATGTTTAATAAGCTAGCGCCAATGTTTTATAAATTATTCCTCATTACGTAACATTAAGGTTCCACTGGGCTAAGGTTGGAGGACTTAGGAAGCACCTATTATAGTGAAAATCTGGAGTTTATTCTATCACGCTCTAGTGGCTGTTGATGTTAAACGGGTTTCACTTTCTTTTTTTCTTTAAAAATATATATCAATTGTGTTTAACGACACTGTTGGTGGTAGAATATAGGACTACTGAGGTCATGACCTCGTGTCTTAACTACCCGATAGGTAAGAGCTTTCGTTCGCTATAGCCCGCACCTGTGTTGCCATGTAATTTTCGTAATTTAATTTAAAAGAAATAACTCCGGAATATTTTTTTGCTTAGTATTTTAAAAATTATTACATAAATAGAACCGACACACGATACCTAATAACCACTTCACGGGTCGGACACGAATGTTGTTACACGCTGTATAGATAATTACACCCAGACTCAGGAAAAACAACAATATTCATGCACATAAATGTCTGTCCTGGGTGGCAATCGAACCCACGACCTGCGAAAGGCAGGCTACCAGCTACACCAACCGGCTCGTCGAACGTCGGCGTTATCACCATATTTTCGTGAAAGATATTGCAAGCACGGTTATTTATTTATTTATTTTATTTGGTTCTTCAACAATGTGTACACTGATTAAAATAATATCATATAACAAGAGTAAAGTTCTATTCTAAGTGTCACAATTACTTAAAGAAGAAAACAGCATGCACAAAAGAAAACAGATCAACATCTTAACCTAATGTAACTTCTTAATTCCAAAACCACTTATGTTGTAATGTAACCACAATGTTTATAAAAAAAAGAAATTATAAATAATTATATAATAAAATACATATATATATATATCCGTTTTTTTATATATATATATATATATATATATATATGGGAAAAGATGCATCAACTCATACTCATCTTTTTCATAGATGCAATGGACGTAACTTAGAACTTGTTTCTGTCAAGATGAAGAGAAGAGATAAAAAAACGGATATAAACATGACTACATATATCTATTTTGTAAAATATAAACCATGTCTTAGGTAAAATAATGGATGCCTTAATAGATTTCTGAAGCCAACTGTCTTTAACGTAATATTAAAATCAAAAACTTTACTCAAAAACCGTTTAAGTCCTCACTTTGAAATATTAATTAAATTTAAAGCACTTATATCTTAATTTGACCACAGACGATTTTGAATAAATATGCAATAATGCAAGCTTAAGCCCAAAGGAAGTACATAGACTAATTGTTATACATAAAACCTGCATCTTTCAACATGCCGGCGAAACTTATGTAATTACGGCTGTAATAATAAAATAATAACCAGGGACATAATATCTTAGTTTCCAAGGTTGGTGGTGTATTGGCGATGTAAGCGATGGAACATCTCTTACAATAACAATGTCTATGGGCCTTTGGTGACCACTTACCATCAGGTGGCCCACATGCTCGTCCGCTTTCCTATGCCATAAAAAAAGTTACCATTATATGTCTTAAGTGCATTCATTGACATCGGTTTTGCAAAATTCCTTCAAAAACTGCAGCCAAAACATTTTACTCAGGCCGTTATGTATCAGCGTTAAACCGTCCTATGTATAATAAATCAACTTCATACTCAATTATTCACCGCCTGTCTCATTACCTGTTCGGTGACACTGCCAGGGTCTTAATATATGACTTTTAACGTCAAGAGGCTGCGATTTGTCGGATATAACACTTAATTACCTACTTTTCGTAATGATGCCACTGTCTTATAATCATATGTTACTTGTTATTAATGTGAAAACATTATTTATAATATAACCGGAGATAGTGTGATCGTGTTATTATTCTAATTCATATTTTTATTAAATATTAATCAACAAAATACCCATCGTCGGCCAAGTATTGAGAAGGTTTTTTTGTGCACAAAGCTGTAACTTTATGTCCGCCGCGTTTATTGGGTACATAATAAAATCGATTTTAATAATATTAAAGCTAAAGGACCTACTTTGTCCAATAATGGTGGAAATGAGTTCTGCGACTAAAAGCCATATAAAAATTACTCTAATAAGTATACTAATAAAAAATACATATTATATTAATCTTGTTGTCAAAGATCTTATAGGTCGAAGTTTGATAATGAGTCTGAATTGATTGCTATACTGACAGCTACATGTGTCGTTAGTAGCTTTCGCGTGTAAGCCTTGATTCTTCCGCTAAAGAAAAAAAAAGAAATTTTCCTTTATAATCAACGAGTTTTAAGTTCCTATCTTTACTAAATATTCTTTACCAGGGCAGTGGTTCGTGAGCTGATCGAAACAGAGGAGGAGTTCGGGCGTGACATGCAGCAGGTGGTCAGCCGCTACATGCGTCCAATGGACAAGGCTACCACACCCAAAATAGTTTTCGATAACAGGGAGCTTTTGTTCTCAAATTTCAAGCAGATTTGCGAGTTCCACAATACGTGAGTTTGACAATACTTGTTACCAGTTTATTTATTTATTAGATCACCAACAAAACACACGCAAATTTATAAAAAATCCAGTAATCCAATCTTAATTATCTCTTAATTACATAATGCAATCAGTGGCGTAGCTATCGTAGGGGCAGGTGGTGCAGAGAAACAGGGCCCCGGAGTTAAGGGGGCCCTGGAACCTAAGCTTTGAAAAAAGAGGAGCATAAAAGAAGGGGAAAAAAGAGCTCGAGCCTCGAGCCTGCTCACAAGGTTTTTTTTTATGTTTTTAAATTAACATCAACAATTACAGAATTGATTAAGTTTAAGTTACGTGGAAAGAGGGGGTGAGGGTCCGATTCTTTCTTTATGCACCGGGGCCCATGTGCAACTAGCTACGCAACTGAATGCAATAGCAACATTACTTTGGCAACATTATAACATTTTAATATAGCATATTTATACCATTTATATATTGTTCTTTTTTATATAATGAAACACAAACAAAAAATAATTTATCTTGAGACATCAATCATCTACCTCAAAAATATTACTTGTAAAATATATTTTAATTGTTATTCTACAAGATTTAATATAAAACTACCACCGTTTCGGAATGTAGACTTAAGATTCTACGAAGAACTGGCACTTACATTTTTTCATCAAAAATAATAAATCAGTATATACAATAATTAAATTCGATTATCCTTTATGAAAAACAACGAATATAACTACAAGGTTTAACATAAACTATAATTTTGAAAAATATAAATATAATAATAATATGCCACATTTATCCAATATACATGTGCTATAAATTTATTTCTTGAGGATGGTGTGGAGAAAATCTTCATATTTAAACAATATACATTTTTCAGGGCCCTATTAGAAGGCATCAAATACTACGCCGGAGAACCACGGATGCTCGGCCGTAGTTTGCTTCGAATGGAGCGAGAGTTCGACAAGCACGTCGCTTACTGTCGCGATGAACCACTTGCTCAACACTTACTCAAGAACGACCCAGTAGTCTCTAAATATTTTAAGGTAATTCATTTCAATATTATTTTTTACACATCAATGAAAATCTTACTATCTTACTACAATGAACTAGCTTCAACAACTCAAACAAAGCACTTCTTTCTGTCTGACTAACGCCATCTAGCGGCATGAAAATATATTTAATAATTGAAAGTTTCAAGATGCTACGCCTCATGCTTCGCCTGATTTCATTGGCGATAGATGGCGTTATAATATTGTTACAAATATTGAGTACTTTGTTGGATTGAATATAGATGGAGTAACTTGTCTATTTTAAATTATAGTGTAGTAGTTTTCGATCTATAAAATTATTTTTAAAATTTATTGCAATCAGACAATAGTTTTAAACCATTGTTTTAATATATTATTCTACATATTATAATGTTTTTAAATTTTATATTTAAGTTATATATTTTAAAAAAAGATATTGATCAAAAGTGTGTAGTTGGTTTTAATAGCGTTCTTGATGCCTTATGTCATTATCTGCTACTGTTTTTTTTTTATATCCTGGGACATTATTCACCATAGGCTATCTGATCCCAAACTAAGCAAAGCTCGTACTATAGAAACCAGACAACTGATATACTACATATACTACTTTTCTTTTGTAAATACATACTTATATAGATAATTACACCCAGACTTAGGACAAACAGACATGTTCATGCACACAAATGTCTGTCTTGGGTGGGATCGAACCCACGACCTGCGGCGCGAAAGGCAAGTATCTACCAACCACGCGAACCGGCTCGTCAATCTGTACATCTTTTTTTATTTCATAAATAAGTAATGTTGGTAAAATATAGGTTTTCTTAAAATAGGTATTATACTATAAATAAATAAAGCATTTATAAGTACTGGCTTTTACAGTTATTTTTATAACGATTATAATATTTGAAATTTATCAAAAACGAATACTCAAATAAACTCGTTCTATTTCAATTTAGTAACATCGGCCTCGCTATAAAAGCAACTAATTTCTTACTAATAATGTAAAATGTTTTTAAGAATTTCAATTATCGTTTACGAGAGCATCTTTGCTAATTTTCAATAGCATATTGTTGACAAGAGGCGATTCCTCCCGACGGCGAATTGACAGGGCGCGATAGCCGTTCGGAACGCGAACTATTCTAGAGCTGGCGAAATGCCACGGCAGATCTTATGGGCGTCGTATCGACAAAACAATGTACTTGTACAAGGCGTCATGAAATGTGAAATTGCCCTTACTCTTACTGTCAAGTTGCCACGCTAGACCCCCATGTGGTAAGCTTTTATTGCTATGGTCAATTTTAATGGTAATAAAATAAACTCTTCGTACTGATAGGGTAAAATTTAAGCGGATGACCTTTGCCTAAAGTAATTTGATTTAAAAACATTCTTTTAAAATACATAAATATAAAATATTTTTTTTTCATTGAGACTACGACTAGTATATGAGCCACCGTATAGTAAGAGGTCACCACGATCCTTAGTTATATAGATAGATAACAACGTCAATGCGCCACTAACTATCTGTAAATCCATGGCTCACTCTGAACCGGAACACAACAAAACTAAATAATGCTGTTTCGCGATAGAATATAATACGATAAGATATTTCTTTATTTCTTTATTTATTTTTACTTTATTTCGTTATTTATGTTTACTTTAAATATGTATTTCTTTCGAAGATTAATTAATTTAAGAAGATAATATATTATGTTTAATCCAGTTAAAAGAAATTAAATCGTATTAAACAGAATCCGCAGTTGTGTCAGATTTGTAGATCTAGACAAAGTATATATCTCATATGCATTCATTTACAATATTGAAGGCGCGCATCTAGTCTACTTATTATATAAGCTGATTTTTACAAGTAGGCAGGGCTTAGAGAACTGGGTTATTGCAAAACCCGTTTTCCAAGATAGCGGAGAAATAATGACACAATAAATCTTGATCAACAATTAGAAGACAATATAGAAAAAAATCAGACTTCTTAGATTATAATATATTAATATGTAATTTTTGATTGGGGTAATAGACTATTCGTTGGATTTGCACAAACACATTGGTCACAGTCTACCCGGCACCGTTTCTGGACTACAGTTACATTTGGTTACCCATCTGATCTTAAGGCTTGGTTTATGACTTAATATATTTTCAAACTTTCTCATTACCTTATGAGCATTATATAACCGGCGTACGTGAACGCGGAGCGCTGACACTAAATCATTCCTTGACACACAAAAAGTTTTTAATTAATATAGGTTTCGCCGTTTAGGAGTACAGTGACACCTACACATACCTATATGCTGAAGAATTAGCTATATTACACATATGTATGTGAAAGTTTTAATGATTACATAAACGTTACAGCGATTTCAAAATTTTGTAGAAAACGTTTATAATTTCTCACGTTTCAGTTACTCGCTTCATTAGTCAAAAACTCGTATTCAATTTATTTTTGAAGATTTTTTTCTCAATTGTTTTTTTTGTTGTCTTAAAGTACTTATAGAATCATGTTTATATATGTATGTAATTAATTAGTTTATACATATTATTATCCTTTACTTGTAAAACCAGCGCATCTTTCAATTAAGCGCAAAGGCTTGACAAGGATAGGGATGAGGACGGCGTTTTGGTACTTATGTGTCAGAATTTCAATGAAATTAGACACAAAATGGTTTCCTCACGTTTTCCTTCACCGTCAAGCACGAGATGAATTATAAAAATAAATAATCACATGAAAAATTCAGTGGTGCTTGCCGGGCTTGGACCCAATCTACAGCTACGATTCACGTGTTATAACCACTGGACCATCTTAGAACTTCACACATAGTAAGTTATACATTACTCGGGGCTAGAATGAGCGGTACTCAGACACATTAACATTTAACTGTATTGAATGTTTTATTTATAGTGGAGAATATATTGAATTTAATATTTTTGGGGCACATTTTCCCAATCAATTTGATTATAACTTCTAATGTTTAAACTCAAATGTGCGGTGTAGTTTTAGTAACGAGTAATGGTTTTTCTGAAAGCATTCGACTTCCTGTGTTCTGGTTTAGAGATGTGTGTATAAAAGAATGAGATACAAATCTATATTAGAGCTAAGCCTGGCTAGGGTTTTGTTTAAACTCTTCTGGACGACCCACTCATCACGTATTCTAACATCCAAACATAATTACTTAATATTCTTGTGTCCCGGTTGGAAGTGTTTTTTTTATAGAATAGGTAGGTGAACGAGCATATAGGCCAACTGATGGTTAGAGGTCACCAACGCTCATAGACATTGGAATTGTAAGAAATGTTAAATATAGCTTACATTGCCAATGCGCCACCAGCCTTGGGAACTACGATGTTATGTCCCTTGTGCCTGTAATTACACTGGCTCAATCACCCTTCAAACATAACAATACCATGTAGTGCTGTTTTGCAGTAGAATATCTGATGAGTGGGTGGTAATTACCCAGACAAGCTTGCTCAAAACCGTACCACCAGTAAGTGAACCATTGTTTCCCATGTAGATGAAAAGATGGGTTCAAATTTCTTAGGACACCAATATCGATGGGCAGTGGAGACCACTTACCAACAGGATGAACATTTGCCTATTATATATACAAGCGCCGTCGAATCCTGTCATAATATCGTCACAGTTTTTCTTAAACTCCACGCGGCGCTCTTACGGCAATAAATTTTATATTTAATTATTTGATAATGATATTGATCTTGATTCTTAAAACGTGTCACATCATTCATCAATCGCCGTGTACTAGGTCAGTGAAGATATGTAGGTGAATAAATCATTGGGTTGGTGATCTGTAACAACGAATGCCGAGCCAAATCATTATGTCTATGTACGTCTACGTATGTAAAGTAATCCGTAATATGTTTACCTAAAACATGTGGAATAATGCCAATTTATATTTTAACTCGTTTATACGAAAATACTATAAATTTACTTGAGTTTTTGCTCGTAGAAGATATGAAAGAATTACGTTGGCGGATGAAATCTTCGAAATAGCTTTAGTCCATGAAAGTGGTGGTTATTTAATATTAATTCATAATCAAATAGTTACCAGTATTACATTATTAGTAATGTCAAGTACCTTTATGGTTCAGTGTTTATAATACGTGAATTGTAGTCGAAGTTTACGGTTTCAAATCCAAGTACCACAGATTTTTCATGTTCTTAATTTGTGCTTATAATTCATTTAGTGCATTGTAATAGAATTGAAGGATAGAAACTAAATATTGCCATTTTAATTGGTTTTACTTTGTAAAATACACATCGCGAACCGTTGTTTTTAAAGCTCACTCAACAGGCGCAGATATACACTATAAGAGGTAAAATATATAGTGGCATCGAAAAAAAAAATAGTTATTTTAAAATTGGAGCACACAATTAATAAGCATAGTAAATAAATTAATAAAGGTAAATATGTGGTTTTTTTTTGTACTAGAGGTTAGTGGACGTGCCTGTGGGCCACCTGATGGTAAGTGGTTTGAATATTTCTTAAAAAAAAAACAACATCACCACTGCGCCACCAACCTTGGGAACTAAGATGTTATGTCCCTTGTGCCTGTAATCACACTGGCTCACTCACCCTTCAAACCGGAACACAACAACACAAAGTACTGCTGTTTTGCGGTAGAATATCTGATGAGTGGGTGGTACCTACCCAGACGAGCTTGCACAAAGCTCTACCACCGAGTAAAATTAAATTATGTATATAATTAATATTAGGCAAAGACGCACATTTCAGTGGGGAAATTACGATTGGCCATTGACGTAGGCCATTTTTTATATACAGACTTGTATAAAAAATCGCCACGAATTAATTACTTTCTAGTACATATAGTGTTTAATTTCTCGCATATAAACCCTCATTACTTTTAAATGAATATATTATCGAATAATGGCGGACATTGAACGGAAACTGAATGACTATTCCGTGGTCTATTTAAGTAACGCACGAAATAACTAATCCTACGCATCCCTGGTCTCCGGACCACCTGACTCAGTCCCGAGAATAAATAATTCTTCGCATTTATACTCCATGAACATTATTCTCAATGTTTCGAGATATTTATATAATCTGTCAAGGCGACATTAAAACTATAAAGTGCTATACGTATAAAGCGACGGATTTCAAATCAATACTTTTTAAAATTTTGTTTTCTATTATATATAATATTGATACACACAACATGCTATTACAAAGTTAGTTAAATAGTTAGTCCAATAACCATCAAACTACTCAAGGAGATGAACTTTAGCCATTATTGGGACTTGTTACTTTACAAAGTCAAAGTCTATCTTTAAAGACTTTTTAACAGTTAACGTTTTGCAATAAACTTTAACACATTTAACTCATTGGTAGAGCTGCGTGCAAGCTTGTCTGGGTAGGTACCACCCACTCCTTAGATATTCTACCGCAAAACAGCAGTACTTTGTATTGTTGTGTTGCGGTTTGAAGGGTGAGTGAGCCAGTGTAATTACAGAGACAAAGAACATAACATCTTAGTTCTCAAGGTTGGTTGGCGCCAAGGGTGCATTGGCGATGTAAGTGATGGTTAACATTTCTTACAACGCCACTGTCTATGGGCGTTGGTGACCACTTACCATCAGGTGGCCCATATGCTCGTCCGCCTACCTATACAAAAAAATGTATCTGATTGTAAAATAATTTGCAATCTAAAAACCCATCTAAAATTGTCCGTATATTTCTATACTTGACTGTCTTGATTTACTTGCATAAATAAGCTTGTTATTTATTTAACTGAACTTAAAGTGAATAGCTATCATAATAATATATAATTAAAATATTTTGTATTATATAAGGTCCTCCAGACCGATTTCGGCCGGGGCGGCCAATCTCAAGAGAGATAGCCAACTGCGCATGACATACTATAGCGCACAAGTGTGTGCGCAAACACAGGAGCACTCTCTTTTCCTTAGCTCTCATAATCCGGGGTGTGTAATGTTTGATATAATAACAAATGCTCTAATTTCACTTGAAATAACGTTCATATGTTATAATTTTCATATGCTATAATATCAAATAACCTAATTTCATATGATATAATGTTTTATATGATATAATCTTCCTTTGATATAATAACATTTTGTATAAAGTGCATATGATATAATTTTCAAAATGCATAATATTCTTTTAATATAACTTTCATTTAACCTAATGTTCTTTTGACCTAATTTTCTGGTCGAGGTCGGACTTGGTCCGCTTCGCGGGACTCCTACTTCTGGTTGGTTTAAAAAAAAAAACCACGAAGGGGATGGCGGGGTCGTAGACCCCGCCATCCCCTTCTAACCTAACCTATCCGAGTCGGGGTGCCCTAAAGTCCAGATTGCATCCAGATCCTCCTGGTAACAATAGTTGGGTGATGTATAGGGTATAAAGGGAAGAACAAAAACTTAATACAATAGCTATATTAGTTATTTAATCTTAACACATCAATTATAAATATAACATCTTATTTCAGTTTTAAGTTAGAGGCCAAAGCCCGAAGGAATTCGATTTCAGTGTATTCCCTTTTTTTTTTAAAAATATTATCGATTCGTTCTTTTTTCTTTAAACAATTATATAAAAAGTTACTTAGAGATTATGAATATTATAGTAAATAAATAATATACTAAATGAATGTTATGTCAAATGTGCATTATAAAAAGTGTTCATTATATCAAAAGAAATTAGATAAAATGAAATTATATCTACAGTTCAATATGACAACTGATCGTTATATTAAATAAAATTATATTAAGTGATATTATGTCAAGTGAACGTTAGATTTTTTGTTATTATATCAACCGTTACACACCCCATAATCCGATGGGACGGCAATCCGAAACGACCGGAAAGAGTTCAGGCGCAGGACCAACGGCTTAACGTGCTTTCCGAGGCACGGGAGTGTACACACTTCCACCTTCCAGACTCCGGGCTGCTACTGAGAATTTTCTGACAGAAAAACCCAATAACTATTTATTGGCCCGACCTGGGAATTGAACCCAGGACCACCGGGTCTGCAGCCTAATATCTAGCCACTAGACCAACGAGGCATTTTGTATTATAGACCAGCTTCATAGGTAGTTGATGATCGTCGGTGCGTATCGGTAGGATGCGCAAGCGTAAACAAATCTTGTAAGGAGTTTGGAGTCATGCAACCATAGATCTCATCATCTAATTTCATTATTAAAGTTTCAAAGATTATTTACAGGAACAGTGATAGATCTTAGTAAATGCTTCTTGAGTAACAATGTCTTGAAAAATCAATTTGTTGTACGCATATGTATAAGGATATACAATATATAAAGCGTATGACATCAATATATCTTGTAGCTGTTTCGACTTGAGCAAGGAAAGCCCGGTTTGTTTAGTGACCTTGCTGGAATGCCCCTGGGCATTCTCTGATAACAAACACGTCACCGGAGAAATGGCGTTATACTCTAAAAATCGTCGACGTTACTGATCTATGTTTAGCGGTGTATCGAGCAGGGGTATGGAATTGACCAGTCGCTTGGAAGCCGCGGCCGCGAACACCTCGCTAGCTCCAGCGTTGCCGACCTTCGACCACTCGTCCGAGTGAAGTGTGTGACTGTGATTGTGTTCTCTTGTTTCTGGACCTCCTGTTCCAACGTCTCCCCACTCAGGTAGGTGTTCATCTACGTTTGTTCCATCCACGTTATATATTTAGCGGAGCTGTTGCGAAATTGTATTTTTCTCAACATTCACGCTACGGGTGTAGTGTTTCAAGCATCACGTCTGGTTTATTTTGAGGCGTGCGGCGTGGGTGGTTGTTCGCTGTCTGACGCTCGAACTCCGCAGTATCCGCTGGTAAACCTTTGCGTAGCTTTGTTGGAATCGTCGAATGACCTTGACCCATTTTCAGAGTATATTTTTTAAGGATCCCAGAACTAATTCCGTATCAATGTCAGCTAACGGTCTTGAAACTATTTTAATTTGATAACAAAACGTCTTCTAATTAATATAACATAAGTAAGCTGTTTATAATATTGAAATAAAAGATTTTCATAATTTAGTAACTATAACTGTCTACAGAACATGTATATAGAATGTTAACAATTGTCATTAATTGTTTATATAAACAATACAGCTCTTCTTACAGCTGCATAACAGCTGTTGTGATAACACAGTGCTTGAAGACATTACATGACTATTCAAATATACAAGGCCTAACACGAAATAGTATTCAAATATATAGCACACTCAAATGTTTAATGACGAGTTTGTCAAGCGATTAAATAATAAAATATTGAAGAATAAAATTTCAAGGTCAAAAAGAATAAAATTTCAAGGTCAAAATAGAGCGCTAAGTTTCTTTGTGTGACGTTTGAGTGAAACGTAAAATATACAGTGTTATTTGTAACACATCAGTAATCTCGCAGGACTAGATAGCTAATATCTTAAGCAACAACTTTTGTCCTACGACATAACTCAATACATGAAAAAAATATGATTTTACAAGTTTTTGTCGTACTGTCGTGACATTTGTAGGTCTATATTTCATTCATAAACGGAAGAACGACGCGACACGTCGATCTTTGCGATGCGCGTAGATTTATAAACGTTCAAGCGGGCATTTAAATTAATACATATTTTTGTATGAAAATAAAATCTAACAAATTATCAAAACTCGTAGAACAAAAGTTGTTGCTTATGGTGTTAGCTATCTAATCCTGCGAGGTTGCTGGTGTGCTACAAATAACCCTGTATATCGTTTATAAGTAAGGCCATTAATAGCTAGCCAGAATTTTTTATAGAATACGCCGTCTATTCACTGTGGTGAGTAAATAAAAAATCCAATAACCAATGTGATATGAGGATGGTGGTGGACTAGCTGAAATACCTAATAGCTCTTAGACCATCTTAATTGAACTTCATTTTGATGTATTATTAATGATCAAAATTCGCTCATAATAATATTTTTACTTCGCATGTTAATAGATTTGTTTTAGATTTGTATCCCGAAATGTATATCGAAATCTTAAGATTACATGGCAATTATCCTTTTTTTTTTTTTTTTTGACGCTGGGAAAACGCGTGACGCGTTTCCCCCCACGGGAACAGTGGGGGGGGTATGTGGGGCTCGCCATATGTCCAAGGCACCGAGTGTGCCCCGGTCATCGGAATACCCACTAAAAACCCAGCGGTACCCTTCCCGTCTTAACGGGAGCGCCACGGGATGGCTTGCGCATGCTACCGTGACGCTCCGACGGCCGGCCCGCCTATGCGGGCCAACATGGCAATTATCCTGCCCCAAGTAATATTATTAGTAACCTCCAGTAAATATTATCCCACGCAATTGTTTTTGGATTAAGAGAATAAGCCAATATTCTAAACAAATACCTCAATATCAAAACGTTATAGCGTACATATAACAAGCAAAGCGATGTAGCACTTGCTAGCGTAAAGCTTATCCCTTCGACTATTATCGTCCCTCACTCTCAACACAATCTTTAGTAATCCCTTCAATATAAAATGTTAGTATTCTCAATAATACTAAACATATTTGAATCATGATTTTACAAAAATAAATAAACGTACGATTAAGCAACGGTAGGTTTTACCGAGGAAAACTGTCATGAAGCTCAACAGGTACAATGTATAATATCGACTTTTTAATTCTCCAGTGTTTCCTCATCTTCGTAATTAATAAGTACTAATATTTTTATTTGTTCGTATTTGATTGAGTAGAAATTGTTTAAAGTTGTTGATGGATCGGTAGTCATTGCATGTTGAATTAATTAATTATTACATAGATTTTAGAAATAATACATATTTTTATTGAAACTTAAATAATTAATATCGTGGAACAATACAAGACTGTGATTTTCATCAGATTTTTCTTGAAAACTAAAATAGGCTTTTGCCATTAAGTGTATAAATAACAGTTGGGCTACTTCAGTGGCCTCTGTAAGAACAAACTCAAAACTTAACTATGATATATAACATATGATATATGATATATTGTAATTTTAGTATGTATTGATAATATAATTTATATATATAATTTAGATATATTATATGTGTATTTTATATTTATATTGACATGTTTTTATTAGTTTGTTTTCGGTATAGATTATTATTATTATTATAATGTTATTTTATTTTGTTATTACTGCACCACCTGCATCATATCCTATGGGTTATTCCTTACACCGTTGGTTGCCTGGAAGAGATCGCTATGTAGCGATAAGGTCGCCAAAATTGTATGCTACTTTTATTTAGGCTGTCTAAGTTTTTGTAAAAAAAAATCCGTTGTGGTGTACAATAAAGTATAAATAAATAAATATGATACACGATCAAGATTACACGAATCAAAATAGAATGTCATCATAAGTCGGTTGTCAACATTTCACGGATAATTTTTAAAGTATTCTCACAGAATAGCTTACAGAATTGCTGGATATACGAGAAAATATGTCAAACAGCCGAAATATATAAGTCCAAAAAAAAAAAAAATATTATAACTCGTTTGGAATTCATAATATGTAATTTCTACAAAAACATTCTGTTTTAAATATACGTTTTATGCTCAGATTTTCGCATCGATGCTATTTAGATCAATATTAGTTCTAACGTAGCTACAATATTTACTAGATGTTATTAAACATGATAATCTTAATTGTCGACTTATATTAGCTTTATTAGGCTTTCCAGGTATTGAGAAAAAGTTGTAACTGTCTTTATTTATCAACTGGACTCCTTTCTTTATAGTCAATGTCGCAATTAACATTATATGCATCGACAGTTTTTCTTAAAATTCATCTATTATAATTAAATCATTGTCTTATTTTTCTAAATATAAACTATACTCATCCATCTAAAACATTCAGACTATTTAGCTATAGAATGTTCATGAATACTTAAACATTATTTATAATATATGTATTTAAAAAATATGTTATTTTAATAGACAATGACAATGTAGAAACACGAGAAATAATAAATGAACATTTTTTTTTAATGGATACTCATAGATAGAGTACTCTTAAGTTTATTAGTTATTACAATTAAATCGTGTAATTATTTCAGCGTATTACTTAATATATATAGGGTTTTCCATTAAGGGCGCTTGATCTTTGAAATGCAAAAAAAAAAATACATGTAGGAGAGATATTTGCGAAATTTTTTTTTTATTTGGAAGGTCTATCGACCCCATTATGTATGGAATATGACATCATTCAAATGACCGCCACGGCTTCGGTTGGTGGCGCGCACACGAAAGGTCCAATTTTCGATGACTCTGGCGCACAAATCGGGCTGTATTTGATCGATGGCGTGGCGTATGTTGACTTTGAGGGCATCGGTGGTTTGCGGCTTGTTGGCATAGACCTGCGACTTAAGAAAACCCCACAAGAAAAAGTCCAGCGGGGTCAAATCGCACGATCTCGGTGGCCAGTTATAAGGTATATATGTACATCTATGGACATGGTCAAATATCTTTTTACTTTCACTTGTCGATTATTCATAATTAAATCATAACGTAATGAGTGAAGTTTTCTTTGATAAATGTGTTTTCTCGAAATATTTCATGGCAGCGTCAACACGCTCACGTAATATGTCAAGGTGGTCTTAATATATCCCACATTCAACGGATGAATCCGAATTATGATGGCTTTAATGCCACTTAAAATCAGTTTGAATAAGTTAAATTGCATTTATTTCGTACTTTATTGTGAGGTTAAGAAAATCGCGTTGAAAGTATATTTCAATAAGCTTTTATGCAGTTTCCGGTTAGGATGTGTGGGCCGAATATTGCTACCGAATTGTACTATTTCCGCCGAAATATATGCGCGGAAATTTTGCAAACATTTTACACGTAAACACGTGGCAATAAAGTCAAGTGCCCAGAAGAACTTGAACAAAGTCTTACTACAAAGTAAATTCCACCAAAAAACATTCGAAGCGTAAAAGATAAAATAACACATCTCTAGAATTAAGAGCATTACATTTTTGGTACCTTTATAACCCTAATTTTATTTATAATAGTACTAAAGACTAGTTAAATATGAATCGACGAAAACCTAACACTATTTATGTTTAGGAAGACCATTCATAGCGTATCGATTTTCATTTGATCCACTGCCAAGTGTATTGAATAATAACAGCGATCATGGTGAAACACTTTTGCTATCGTTTCGATTGCAAACATTATGTACTATCTAAGATTACGTATTATCTATATAATGGCTTCGTGTCTGCTTAATACGCGCCAAGAACTCCCAATATTTAGAGCACCTGAATCTTAACTGACGATTGTGGGTTCAAACCCAGACGGGCACCATTAAAATTTCATTTCTTTAATTTGTTTTTGTAAGTTATTTCGCACTCGGCGGTGAAGGAAATCTTCGTGAGGAAACCTGCATGTTTGTCCACCAAACCGCAATGGAGTGACGTTGTGGATTAAGTACATAATACGGAGGGTCAATTATTTTAATAGAAATTTCAAACGAAAAGCCTTTAACCCAAGAGTGGGATATTATATACTGTTACTTTTAGTAGAAGCAATGTTCGACGTTGTTATATATCTTTATACTGGATTATTGTCTTGTGAAATATCAATAATTATAATTTTATCGCTAGTATTTGATAGAGATAATTCTAATTAAATTAACCAGTTGATGCTAAATATCAATTGTTGAGAAAAAATTACCTACTTCCATTATTACTTAGTTAAAGGATTTTTAACTATCAAACAAAGATATTTCATAACCAAAAAACTTATGTACAATGGAGAACATTCTCCATCGACGTAAACAGAACTAATACAAATCCTGTATTTAATAATCAACATGTTATTGTCATAGTTGACAAAAACAACGTCTTTATTTTGTAAATATTAAATAAACGGATGTCTCAATTGATCTTTGCAGGCTTTGGCAGACAAACTCGGAGACGATAAAGGTCTAACTGAGCACCTCAAGCTACCCATCCAAAGAATCAACGACTACCAACTTCTTTTAAAGGTAATTTGCGGTAAATTACATTGATCATCAATCTTATCCATAAAAAGCAAATTTATTGATACTTCACTGTTGTTGTGTACCTTGCCAAAAAAATTTAATCTAGGTCTTGAACATAGCAAGTTGATCTTCAATGTATTTAATCGAGCTGAACAAATACCCCTTTCAACAACGTTGTTTATGGCCGCGCTGGTGAACAAAGATCCCAAAATAACTTTTGCTTATTAACGAGTGGGAAACTGCGAGTTTAAGCGTCACACTATGTTTTGTTCTACATTTAAGTGTTACCAGCAAAATTTTACTGCTCGATTAATAAAAACAGTATAGTTCAATTTCATTCATAAACAATGACATAAAGAGTTTGTTAGTTACGTTATCAATAATTCATTTAATTATTAAAATCTAACAGTAAATCTAGTTGTTTTTCTAATCTGCTATTTATTTTGCAGGAATTGGTAAAATATTCTAAGCGTCTCGGCGACGATTGCACCGATCTTCAAAAGGCTTTAGAGTTATTCCTTGGCGTCCCCAACCGCGCTACTAATAACATCTTCATCGATAGTATCGAGGGGTACCGTGGGAATATCTACAAGCTCGGTAGATTGCTGACTCACGATTGGTTCACAGTCGATTACGACGGAGATCCAAGGAACCATTACGTCTTTCTTTTCAAAGCCAGAATTTTGATTTGCGAGGTCCAGAGAGTTGGAGAAGATAGATCGGTCTTTGTGCTTAAGCATATCGTCAAGGTATGTAAAATAGTACCAAGTTTAGAAAAATACAGGAATGTTTGTCGGCCAAGATTTTGAATTAGTTACACTTGTTTTATTTAATATTTTTCTTATCGTTAGTAAATAAATATATTATTGAGTAATTTATATAAAATATTTATAAATTACAATTTCTTTTTCTGTTATTTATAATATAATTTTTTAATTTCATTTTAATCTGTAGCTTCCTGAGGTAGAAATCAAAGATCATCCAGAAAGTACCAAGTTTGAGCTTCACCAGAAAGATCCCCACCTTGTCTTTAACTTTAAAGCACATAAGGAATCTGTAAAGACTGCTTGGCTGCGGGAAATCAGACAATACGCCAGTGATCTTGGTAAGATCGTAGTCTTTATAATAATATATTATATTAAAATAATGTATTTGTCATTGTAGTCGTATATGTATTGAGATACATATTATAATTAAACTCTATTCATAAATACATTTTTTGAACAGCTATTGCTTTAAATTAAAAAAGAAATATTTTTAATTTTCCAGTCGCTTTAGCGGAACACGCGGCAGACGATTTACAAATACTACCCCAAGAAATTACAGAACAACCAGAAGAGAAAAGAAAAAGGGAGCTTGAAGATCAACAAGAAGAAAGGCAAGAGAAAAAATCTCGAGTCGAAGAACTTGAAGTCACTGAACTTTCTTCTAAAGACGAATCACAACAAGTCATTAAAACTAAACGGAAAGCATCTTCCGAAGTTGGGCACATAAGCAAAATCTCAAAAGCTGAAACAACAGAGGTATCTTCAATTACTGAAGTTCAAGAAGTGCAAAGTAGTAGTGTAAGCACCGTTGAAAGTCAATCCACAGCTAATTTAGAGTCTTCATCGTTAATAACACAAGTTAGTGAAAAAGAATCGGTTGCATCTCAGAAACAAGTTAGTCAGCAAACACTTATTCAAGCAAATGAAAATATAATATCACAAGAGGAAACTGCAGCATTGTCAGTCGAAGCCTCTCACAAACAACTTGTGCAATCTGTGAATGGTACAAGTGAAACAATCGCAGAGAGTGTGGTAAATACAGAACTTAACACCAAAGCAGAAGCTAAAGTTTCTTCAAAATCTTTATCAGCACAAACAGCTAGCGCAACTCTTGAAAGTTCTTCAATCGAAACAAAATCTAAAGAAGAATTAATAGTAGAAAGTAAAGTTGCTGAGACAAAAGACAAAGAATCTGTTTCTTACAGTCGTCAAGTAAGTGAAGCTATCTCATTAAGTGAAGCCCAAGAAGTTGTAAGTTCTGTTAATCAAAGCGAATTAGACACTTCTCGAGATATACTTCAATCAAAATCTACAAATGCGGATGTAAAATCTTCTGATTCATCTAGTAAAGATATCGTTCAAACTGTAAAAGAAGAAAACGCAGTTATAACAGAATCGGAATACGAGAAAAGAAAGAGCATATCTGCTAAAAAGCAATTAGTTGTTGAGGAAAAAGCTGAAGAAATCTTAAATAAAAACAACAATACAGCAGAAGATTCATCGGGCAAAACCCAAGAAACTATTTCTTACAGTCGTCAAACATCCAAAGTTTCAGTCGAACAATCACAAACAACAGAAGAAAAAGAGCTTAAAAGTAAAAAAATAAAAGAAAGTGAGATTCAATCGGCTTATCAATCAAAGCTTGAGTCGAAAGTTTTGTTATCATCACAACAAAGCGTCATAGACAAAAATACAGAAGAAGATAAAGAAAACGTTCAACCTTCAAAAGAAGAATCTACAGTAACATCAAACGAGTCCAACAATAATAATAAAACAAGCGTTACTGATATAAGTGACAAAAGTGTTGATAAAAGTAAGGTCGAAGTTTCACAAAACGGAAAGACCGCAGCGAGTCGTACAAGTATTAAATCTAAAAAACTTGAATCTGAACAAATAACAGAAATCGATCAAACTGCAGAGGTATCTGTATCACAAAAAGTTGAGCAGAACAAGCAAACTGTAAAGTCAAGAGAGTCAGGCGAGAGAGTTTCGACAGAGGATCAAGCTGTAACCACTGAGGAGGCGGACGGAGAGATGTCGAGATACAGCCGCAGTTCGCGGCTATCTGGAGGTGAGAATTACAAAAATTTTAATTTTTCATTCTATTCACGATTGTCATATAAATTATACCGATATTTAAATAATTCAAAGAAAATTCTAATTAAAATATATAAGAAGTAAATTCAAGACCTAAGGAATGTCAGGTGCTCATGTTAAACTCGGGTTTCGATACAAAATTAGGTGTTGGGTATATTGAAAACGAGCATTCAAAACATACATCTAAATAAAAAAAACTTACGTAAAGCCAATATATTGCCAATATAGTAATAGCCAAATGTTCAAAATAAAATTTTACTTTTGTATCATTGATCGGATATCAAACAAGTTTTTATCTGGTATTACCAATAGCAATATTAAGTTTATTGGTTACTTAAGTTAAATTATAAGTTTTATCTGGAATTAGTATATCTAAAGCCAAAACAGATAAAAAAAAACAAATAATCCCTTTTGTTAAAATCTATAAAGCAATAATAACGAAAGTAGCCCTGTCTGTTTGATTGTTCTTTGATCATGTCTAGAGTGCGAGTTTATTGTAATGGAGTCGTAGTAATCGTAGTATAGCGTGAGTCTGGGAGCTGGTTAATAACATGAATATCAATATAAATATATTCAATACAACGCATATCAGAAAGCGTAGGATTGGATACTACTTAAGGCATATCAGTTTTAAAATATTTATTAATAAGTAAAAAAAAATAAAAAAAAACTGATTCCGATACCGGGAATCGAACCCGAGCCTCCTGGGTGAGAGCCAGGTATCCTAGCCACTAGACCATATCGGATATGGTGTTACATTGGAAATTATTGAACTTGTTCAAAACATAAGAATTATGTTATAGTTTTTTTGTCATAATTGAATCGTTTTTTATGTATTTACTTTAAATCAAACAATAATAAACTTGATATGTACGGACACATCGGTACAGTACGGACGGACGGAGAAACTGTTATATACGGTCTTAATCACTATTTTATATTCTTTTACACTATTCTCAATTAAAATTATTTAAATGAAAGCCTTAAATTTATACTAATAAAAATTTAAAAATATCCACTGTACAAATCGGGACTGCGTGGAACGGTGATAAGAATGATAGCAATATTTCATTTTTAGTTAAAAATATGAACTTAGTATGTAATTAGAAATATTATGTCAATTTGTGATGATATGTTTGCTATCTAGATAAACTTGATTCTGTAATATTCGTGTTATTAAACATATTTATATCAAAACTGTTAGTTTTAGTAAAAAAGTTTTAATTAAAACAAACTTCAACATATAATGATGAACAAAATCTTGTAAACCAAATCACAGCAATTCAAAGAGTTGGAATTTGGCGTTTGAATTGATCATTGTGTGATTATGATACCCACCTAGACTAACTTGTACTTTTCATCTCCAATATTTTTTATGATTAAAAATATATTATATTTACAGAGTACTCCAGTAGCAGTCGTAAGTTATCAACTGGTGGTCGTTACGAGTCATCGTATGACAGCACTGGTGCGTCCTCTTACCGTCGCGAGAGTGGTTCCCGTCTAGAAAGTTCGCGGTACGAGGCTGGAGTTGCTTTAGAGGGTTCGGCTTCATCAAAATATGAGTCTAAGTACTCTACTTCTAGTAAAACCGAAGGTGGTTCCAAATACGGAATCGAGACGAGCTACGATATCAAGGACGGCTCCAAGTATGCTGTAGAATCCGAAAGCAAGTTGGACAGTATTGCGTCTAAGTACGGCCTCGGTTCCAAAACTGAGAGTCAAATTGAGGGAAGGACCAGTAAATACACCATCGAATCCGGTTACGATGGCAACTCCACCGACACGACCAGCAAGATTGATAGTATTGCCTCCAAATATGGTTTAGGTACAAATTCTGAAATGCAAATCGAAGGACGCTCCAGCAAGTACAGCGCCGAAGCCAGCTATGATGGAACCTCTGTAGACACGACAAGCAAGATCGATAGTATTGCGTCTAAATACGGACGTAACTCGATTACTGACAGCTCCAAGATTGAGAGCCGGTCTACTAAATTAAACATCGAGACAAGTTACGATGGTGATATCAATGGGGAATCGAAAATCGAGTCGAGTTATACTAAAATAAAAAATGGCGATACAGCATCCCAGAAAAAATACTCTAAAACTAAAATTTCTAACGGCTCAGTCACGGAAGAACGCGGTTCGACAAAATCGATTTCAAAATCGGAGTCATCGGATGGCAAACCGATATTCGTGAAGACCATCGAAGGCCAGAACATCGAGCGTAAGTCGATAACGTAAACCGAACACTTCAAGTTAGAAGTAGACACACTTTAGCGCTTGTATATATGCTTTTAGTAATAACATACACACACACTCACACCGTGCTAACGCTTCTATGTTCCCGCTTAACAAATTTTACGGACATAAATTCCGCAATCAATGTCGAATTTGTCTCGTACGAATTCTCCGCGTAACAGTAGTTTGGATTCCCAGCTGGAGAAAACGCAATCTTCGAATGCGCGCTGCAGGAGCAGGAAGCGAAAGTGACGTGGCTGAAGGACAACAAGCCTTTCAGTGATCGGCTCATGGACCGCGTAGTGATGGAGCAGAGTGAGGGCCGATACCGCCTCGAGGTGCTGCACTGCAGGGAGGATGATTCGGGCGTGTATACCGCGAGGGCGGAAAACGTAAAGGGCAACGCACATTGCACCGCTCAGTTAGTCGTCCACGAGTGTGAGTTCTCTTTCCATACGGATTGACTTGGTTCGTTGATTTTAGATTGGCGTTCGGCTTCAAATCGGGTATAAACATGTCCTTACACCGGACAGTTTTTTTTCCGTACTTAATTACTTTGTGATTGGTCTATAATGATTTCCTATATTTCTATTGTACCTAACACTATTGCAATAATCCGTCTAAAATCAACAACCATATATTCAAATGAAAATGTCAATTTCAGCATTTATATTTAGATAGAAGTACTTAGATTTGATCACAATAACGCATGACTCCGGCTATCATCAATTAAATCATCGTAAAGCGTATAACAAATTAGGCTCTATCTCTCTGTATAATTTTCCTGTTTTCGCCGTTGTTGAACTAGCTATCGTATCTGTTTAGAAGTATGCATGTAACTGTGTCGTACTTTTGGTATAATAATTACGTTGAATTGAAGGAAAAATCGTGTACAGGAATAAAATTGTCTAATGATGAATTTTTACGATATTACAGTGACGCCAGAGGAGAGAAAACAGAGGAATGCTCTAAATGCGCCTTACTTTATAGTAGCGCTCAAAGATACTGAAATAATGATGAACACCTACCTTCGCTTTATGGTCAAAGTCAAGGGCAGCCCGAACCCAGAGGTCAAATTGTAAGTACATCATTGATACGAACTTGTATGCTTACAAATTTGAAATTATGTAAACAATGTGACAATTTCGAGTTTCTAGTTTAGAGAGAGCGTTTCTTTTTATATTTACAATTTTTTTATTTATTTAATTAGCTACCGTGACGGTAAGGAAATCGTGACCTCGTCGGCGGAAGAACGAGTGAACATTGTACGTACTCGCGCCGACCGGGGCTGCTACGAGCTGGTAATCGCGGACGTCCTCGCTCAAGACGCCGGCCGCTACTCGTGCCGCGCACTCAACGAATATGGTGACGTCACGTCCGAGGCTCTCGTTACTGTCGTCGGTAAGTTCTAAGATTGACACATGTACATGAAAACTTCGTGTGTTCTAAAGACCAAGTCTCTTATATAGTTTATACCTAACGACAAGTCTCAATACAAATTCCAAAAATTACAAATTATATTCCCACACGAAATTCGCAACCAAAGATTGCTACAACAATTTAATGGATTAAAATCATCTGCTGCTTTAAGAATGACCCATAACGGTGTAATTTAAAAAGTACAATTCATATTAAGTACGATATTTTGACGTGAAAACTTCTTTAGCGGCGTTGTGCACTTTTTTTGTGATGGGTAAACGTGTTAAACTCGCGTCAGGTCACGTGACCTTGATTGAAAATTCGTAAGACGGATTTTGAAGTGTCAAATTTTTACTGTAATGTAAATTGTCATGTTTGTGTACGATAACGCTATAAATGAATATTGTATTTTATCACATAAATGACAGTATTTTTATACTGATAATTAAAGCAATTCGAGCAAAATTTTTCCCTAATCATTCCAAAATATCAAAAATGCACAACGTTAATATTCAAGTTTTCACTTTTGCCGGCACTCCCGGAGTGCAACCCGTTGTTTTTTTTTTATTTTATGTAAGGTGGCAAATGGGCCACCGTTGGTAAGTGGTCAGTAACGTCCGTAGACTGTAATGCACTGTAAGAAATTTTAACTATTGCTTACAATTTACATAGTCAATGCGCCACCAATCTTGGGAACTAAGATGATATGTCCCTTGTGGTTGTAGTTGACACTGGCATGAATGGCATGGAATTAAAAAAAAAAAACGGTGCAACAAAATTGCATATATGAAATATATAAAATAGATGCCATAATTATTTTTCCTTTAATTTGTTTTTATATTAGGTATACACTATATAGGTATACACTATTAATAATTAATTAATTAATTAATACACTATGCAGGATAGGAGTACCACCATTAACCTAAAAAATATTATGTTACGTAATATTGTTTTCAAGCTAAATCGATATCTTTGTTGAAAAAACATCACTATCAAATTTAATGTACACAAATTTAAAAATTTCATCCACTTTTACATAGTTTTACTTTAGTTTCAAATTAAGCCTTGACCTTGAAATCGTTTCGAAACCACGAACAATCATCGTGAACAGCTTAATCCACCGATTACACGAACAATCTGCTGTTCGAAAGTTGTCGCTATAACAAAATAATTTGATAATATTCGTAGGCGCCCGTTATTACATGACTGACATACATATGTCTCGTAACACAGATCTTGCAAGGATGTTTGGACCGAATCCAATGTTTGTTTATGAGATAGTTACGATCTATATATAATTGCGGCTAAATTGGTGCCGCACGGGATGATTTAAATGTTATTTTGTTATCTGCGAATGTGATGCGGTTATACGGGTTGTATTAAAGTACTGAACTTTATTTGTTTAAAAATGTCGTCTCTTTCAGACGATAAGAACATTTTCGGTGAACTACCTCCGGGCGGAGAAGGGCTATTGGCGAAGGGAGAGAAGGCCACCTTCACATGGAAAAAGGATGGGGTGGATTTCGACCCTGAGGAGAGGTTCAAGGTTTGTATACATTCTGAAACAAGTCATCCTAATCAATGTCAATATATCATACAAGTCAATAATTTTGTGGAATGATAATTTTTAATGTTATTACCCACTGGGATTCTAATTTCAGATAAAGGTTTTTTTACAAATCATTTTTAGGTGTAAACAGAAATTGAACATACCTTTGGACGAAAATATTATCTTATAAATAAACAATCCATTTATGAAAACTTATTGAATTATTATCAGGCAAATCGTTCTTCACAAATGACATTAATTTATAATTATACTTGACTGTTCTTGCGCTCGTGAATTGTGTAACTGCGCGTCCCGGACGCGCAACATTGACATGAAACGTCATGGCCTGGGCTAGGTTACAATGTTATGGAAAGAAACTATTATTTAAGACACAATATAAATACTACATATTTTAAAAACAACAGAGTACGTACAAGATACAAGAATCCTATACTGAAAAACGACCATAACTGCTTACGTGGACGTCCTTGGAATTATTATTGAATATTCTATCAGTTTTTTCATTCAGAATCTATATATTTCTATACAAAACTTGGGGTACTAGTACTTGGATCCGCTTGTTTTCATTAATAAAACCAATTCTAAAAACGCTAAAAACTTATATCAGGTCCTGCTTGAAGACGATGAAGACTCGTTGGCACTGGTGTTCCAGCATGTCAAGCCGGAGGATGCCGGGCTCTACACGTGTGTTGCCAAAACCAGCACTGGAAACATATCCTGCTCCGCCGAGCTCACTGTACAGGGTGTGTAAACATTATGTTTACTCAGGAATCTTTTGCAATCGTGTGAAGATTAAGTCTTTCCTTTAATATATTTTATTGAAACGTTTCGAACAAAATACATTGAGTATTACTTTAGTGTAATATATTTAAAAAGAGCCAATACAGCTTAGTGTATGGAACACGTTGAGCCTCAAATCCAGGCAAACGTAACTTAGTTTTCAAATTGTGTTTAATTTAGTGTTTATAATTCATCTCGTGCTAGACCGGCATGTGTGGAATAAAAATTTGTAACACGTGTATCCATCTAGGTGTTGAGGATTGTTTATTAAATATCAGCGATACAAACCCTTGTACTCAGGAGCTGTGAACTTCTTACACCGTGAACCTCAAAAGCCGCAGCTAGTGATTGAGCATCGCGAGGCTATCGTTTCTAGTGGAGGTTCAGCAATGCTAGAGCTGGTTTGCAAGGGCTACCCCAAGCCTACCGTCGTCTTCAAACACGATGGCAAGGTGGTGGAGGCGGACACTAGGCATAAGTAAGTCAAAAATAGGATTTTATAACTTAAAAAAAATTGCGGACTTAATGTATTAACAATTATTATAGGCGCCGGTCTGTAATTGAACTGAAACGACTGAAAAGAACAACACACGCACCAGTTTGTTAGAAAATCAAGAAAAATGTCAATAAATGTTTTTTCAAGGTTCCTCCACGAAGACGACGAAAGCATGTCGCTGGTTATAAAGAACGTGACATCAGCGGACGCTGGCGAGTACCACGTAACCGCATCTAACGATCTCGGGGAGGACACTACCATTATGAACCTCGTTGTCAAGGCCCCGCCGAAGATCAAGAAGAAGATAGAGAACCAAACCTGCATGGTAAGTCATTCCAAATGTCCATCGTAGTGTATGATATTATTAATGGAGATCTTAGTTTTATCAAAACTTCTTTTAATTTTGATACAATAGTTTAATGCAATCGCAAAAGCTTGTAACGATAAGGTAATTTTTCAAACCGTTTGTATCATAAAGTAATGGATAGTATTATCACATTTATAAAACCAACTTTTACCCATGTTCTTGGTTTGCCTCTTCTTACAAATTCTGGCTGATTACTTATTAATAAATATTTTTCTTAGGCGGGCTCCACTCACGAAGTAATTATCGAAGTGGAAGGCTCTCCATCACCAGATGTCAGCTTCTACAAAGATGGTGTGGAGATTAAATCCTCTGAGAGGATCACTATCGTAAAAGAATCGGAGGAGATTTATAAAATCATTATCAAGGACACCAAGTTAACCGATACTGGATCTTATTCTGTTGTCGCTAAGTGAGTTTAAGTAATTACTTACACCAACAATAATAGTATGTTTGTTGAAAGAATACAATAGCAATATAACCAAAAGTGTTTAATATAAAAATGAAAAAAAAATAAACTCATTAGCCAATTTTCTGTCATTTAATGATTAACTTTTTTGTAAAACGATAATCATGAATTTATGTGGTTAATGCTTCCAATATTAATGGAAATTATCTTTGCCAGTTAACCAGTTCTTAATCTACCAATTTATTACTACAATGTAGTAAAGAACTGCTGTAAAAAAATTATCGCCACCAGGAACGAGGTGAACCAGTGCTCGGATTTCTGGCAGTGGCACGTGACGTCACCGCCCAAGATACTCCAGATGCTCGGCGGGGAGCGCTCGTGCGGAGAGAAGGACAGCGTCAGCTTCGAGGTGCGCGCAGAGGGCGACCCCGCGCCCACTGTCACTTGGTGAGTATATCCTGGAACTTTAATATGTTACAAAAAAATCTACTATCACAGCATAAGTCTATTGTGTGAATAAAAATTTTTAACCGTGATGAAATATTACATATTTAGTTAATAGAAACATATAATATCTCTCCAGGAATTTTAGCACCAAAAACGTGTTCGCTCCGCATAAAATCCCGCTACTCGATTTTTTGAATCGATTTTGTTAGGTGGTGCCTCTAAGTATAAAACCGAGTTGTTGGGATCCTAGACCGCGAGTGTCAGCCGCCATCTTGAAAAACTTCTCCAGGCAAATATCTCAGAAACAGTTTATGCAGAGCAAATATCTAAAAATCTTGAACTAATAATAATAATTTTGGGTATAAATAATCACAATTGCTTAAATTTTTCTCTACCATATTATTTATAATTATTCGAAGCAGAGTATATGACTAGTGAGTAGTGACTTACTAAAAAATAATTTCAGGTACAAAAACAAAACCGAGCTGAAGGAGTCCTCGGCGATCAAGATCACATCATCAGGCGAAGCTCACAAACTGGTCATTACGTCGGCTGCGCGCGCAGACTCAGGGGAATACTCATGCGAGGTTAGCGAATATAATGTATAGTTATACTATATAATATATGTAGCGTTATATATGTTATGTATACTTCGTAAAATTCTAAGTTTTATTTTTAATTTTTTTGTTCTAATAAATATTGTAAGATTAAGTAACCCGATGTTCCGAATTAGATCCGCAACGTGCACGGCAGCGCCAGCGACTCGTGCGTGCTGAACGTGCGGCGCGCGCCCAGCTTCACGCAGCGCCTGCGCGACACCACCGCCGCTGAAGGCGACGTCAATGTCGAATTCACCGTCGACGTCGACGCCTACCCTCAACCAAACGTCAAATGGTAACTTTTCGCGCTTTACTTACACCCATTAGATCAATCATACATTATATTACTACACCTCAATAATTATTTCATGAAAACGTAATAAGAAGGTTTCTTAGTTCCTAAATTTTATTCGAAGTGATTTAACAGCAAAAGCAACTAATTCAAGCTGAGATTACAGGTTATGTTATTGTGTTAATGTTATCTAATCATTCACCATTCAATTATTCCAGCTGAAAATATGTATTAAATTGGTCGATATCCAAATTTTTACTAACACAATTATAAATAGGTACTTAGGTGACGTGGAGATAACGGAGAAGAAGTCTGTGTACACGCGCTTGGACAATGGCAGTACGCACAAGTTGATTCTCAAAGAAGTGACAGCGGAACTGTCAGGGCAGTACACCTGCAAGGTTTCCAACGAATTGGGAGAGGATTCCTGCCAGGCTACCTTCACTGTCAATAGTGAGTTTTATTATTTATCTTTTTTCTTGCTTTCTTTAGTCTCAAAACAAAATTTAAAATAATATTGTTCAAGTTTCGTTACAAAAAAAATTTAAAGATTTTTAAATGAGCCGAAATTTAGACTTTTTATACTGAACAGGAAAACCTCGCATTACCAAGAGCTTGGTAGATATGACAGTGGACGTGGGACAGACACTGAAGTTAGAAGTGGAGGTGGAAGGCTGCCCCGAGCCTAAAATCAAATGGTACAAGGACGGAAAGGAGGTGACAACAGATGCCAGGATTAAGATTGAAAGAGATACTCAAAGGTGAGCATAAAATGCTTTGAATAACGATTATTTTTTCGTAATTTAAGGCGAAACGTCGTATTTATTTTTAACCTTTATTCTCATATTTAAAAACTTTTAATGGAAAGGAAAAAGTATATTATCTTTTAATATTTACAATAAGTTTAGGCGAACAAAATTTTGTGAGACACTCCTCGATTATAAGGATTAATAGACCAATACACAATATGAATATTATTCAAATTTTACGCGTTTCAGTCTGTTTTTCTCATAGTATGATTTTAATTCTAATTCAATTTAAATTTTCTTCATCGTTTATTTTATCATTGATTAGAAGCTTTATATTTTCCACCAGTTAACTTAAAATACAAATATTGAATATATTGATATCGTCAGACTGGAGAATTACTTCCTGACGGTGACGTTGGTGAAGGAAGAGGACGGTGGCGAATATGAGGTGCGCGCAGACAACGAGATGGGCAGCGTAGCCTGCAAGAGCACCGTTACCGTGCACAGTAAGTATCATAAAGACACACAAGCAGCTCGAGTTAAATGAAAAAGTATATTTAAATCAAATAAATAAATCATTTATAGAAAATTCTAAAACAATACCTACTTATGATTTTCAATAATTTAAATTTTGCATTTAGTATTAATATATATAATAGTATATATTATATAGTCACACTTCCAGTTTAATAAAACGTTTCACACAAACACAACAACAGTCTGGTAAAGTATAAGTTAGACAAACCAGTAACGGGGACGCCCATCAAAATAATCCGGTTCGTGATAGACACGGATTAGAGAAATAGGTATAGTAGTAGATAAAATTAACGTAGTTTATTAGTAAAGTAGATGATTACTGCATTGCACGTTTTAGTTTTACATACTTTATTACGTCCCCTTTTAACGGGAATTTCGTAGAATAGACATATAATAATAATCCATCGAAACATTCACTGGACATGAATGTTCTCGTGTGAACCACATTTTGCATAAAGCATCCAAGCACTTTAATCTTACCCAAATTTGTGACGTAATTAATACTCGTCACCTTGATTAATCCTATTGTTACCATATTTCATTGTGTTCGATAGCGAAAGAAGTTCATTCGAGATTCAAAAAAGAGAGCTTAGTTGAAAATGAAATCGAAGATGAAAGTAAGGTAAAAAAACAGCAAATAGATGATATAGGAGATACAAAGAAAACCGCAAAAAAAGATAAAACAAAACCTGAAAAAGTAGAAGAAAAATCTTTGGTTGATGAAATTGATGTCACAGCAAAAACTGCAACATTGGAGCAGGTAGAACAATCATCTCCAGAAAAACCTAAGAAGTATCTGACTGAACCTGAAAAAATAGAAGAAAAGTCATTCTGGGATGATGTAAGCGATGATGAAAAAACCAAATCTGCCAAAATAGATGATGTTGAATCAGCACCAAAAAAAGCAAAAACTGCACCAGAAGAAATAGAAGAAAAGTCGTTTTGGGATGATGTAAACGATGATGGACAAACCAAATCTGCCAAAATAGATGATGTTGAATCAGCACCAAAAAAAGCGAAAAGAGAACCAGAAGAAATAGAAGAAAAATCATTTTGGGATGATGCAGGCAACGATGAAAACACCAAATCTGTGAACCAAGATGATGTTGAAACTACACCAAAACAGGCAAAAAAATCCATAACAGAGCCAGAAATCGCTGAAATCAAAGTTTGGGATGAAAACCATAACGAGCAAATTAAAAAACCCGTTATTGAAGAGGCTAAGGCAGAGACGCAAAAGGGTGACAAAGGCACTACTAAGCCGGAAGTGATTGAAGAAGTAACAATCGCCGATGAGTTGAAATCTGCAAAACGCAAGTCCATTAAAAAACAATCCGTTAGTGAAGAGCCATTGAGTGCTGAAAGTGAAGGTAAAAAACGCGCTTTGAGCTTCTCGACTCGCATACAGCTTCTAGACCGCAAACTCACGTTTTTCACAGTGTTGCATGCCCTTGTGTTTTTTTAACATCCAAGTGTGATTTGTTATGTTTAGGCCGAGTTTTCGAAACGGTAACAACGTTCAAGTCGGGCGATGATGGTTCAATTATTGTGTCTAAAGTGAGCAGCACTCTATCTCACGGCGCCATTATCACAGGTCAGTACGAAGCTTATCACCCTTTCTTCCCATTTTTAACTACACTGTCAGTAGAATATCTAACTGTCGTACTAAATTGCTATAATTATTTTAAATATAAATAAGTATAACCGTGCGTAAATCATAGCATGATCGATACAATCTAAACAAAGATCTGTTTCGAAATTTCGATGTAATAATATTTTAACTGGTAGGTCCAGCCGAAACGCGCACTTTACACAAAATGACTTCAAGTGCCGTGTATTATGACGAGGATGATGAATGTGACAGAAAAATTGTCAAACCTAACACGCCACATACAACTTCTTTAGAAGTTGAGGAAATTGCTAGTCACAGTTACTATTTGTCTGAAATAGGACATTATACAATACCAGACCATATTAGAAGAGGTACGTATGGTATTATTGAGGAACCGCAGACTGATTCCGATGCAGAAACTAACTCCAGGTATGGTAGACCACTAGGCAACAGAACAGTATCTATTATGTCAATGTCCGAGGATGAAATGAGCTGGCACAACGACTCACTCTCACGCGAAATATCTATAGAAGATCTCTCAAAATCTATCTTTGATATAGACGAGACAAGAAAAGTTTTTAGCAAAGACTCGTATGTGCGGCAATCATCATTCAAAGAAGATTACTTCACAGACCAAGGTGACGAAGAAACCGTAATATTGAAAGAAAAAAGTCATAAAATATTTGAAAATGATATCACTGAAAAACTCATTCACATTTCGAAAGAGTTTGACGAAAACGAATTCAAGCAAGTCGAAAACAAAATAAACGATGTAAAAAATCGTATTATAGAAGAACTAGTTTTAGGCCCTAGTAAAAATATTGATAACATTACTAAAGATGTAGCGGAAACTACAGTAGAGAGAAGGAAAAAAACTAGCGCTGGTTTATTTATTGTCGAAGAGGAAGCGGACGGTGACATTGAAGAGCTTTTAAGACGTAGCCAGAGACAAAGGAGCATTTTAGACGATATAATTAACAAGGAAGACGAAAAAGGTAATAGTCAAGTAAATACAATTTACTATGAGAGGAAATATTGACGCGCGCGGCTGAAATGATAATTAAAGTAACGCTACGCTGTGTTCGTCCGGAAACATAACATTTTCTACATGTTGCTTTTAATCAAATATTGATTCAAAATCAAACCAACCGCTTTCTTCTGACTGACTGTCTGATATTTTCTTTCTCAATTTTAACATTAAAACATTAATGTTAAAGTAAATAGTGACATAGTATTTAACCAAGTTTGGCAATCGAATTCATAAGAAAATATCAGTCTTTTCAATGTTACTGAAGCAAATATCTACTGTGTCTGTACTAATGTTCTGTCGTATGTTTGTTTTAGAACGCATGCGTAATAACATTTCCTTCTGGCATACTAATACTTGGGTCCCACTTCGTCGAAGATGGTAAACTGCAACAACTACAAAATTAAGGTACACATTATATTATAAAAGATGGTTTGCGTGCACGGCATTTACGCTTTTGTATATCTTAGTATATGAATCATAATTCTCTGACATCAAAAATGGTATGTAATTACACTATACATCACACGATTCAGATAAAACAGAACAATTTACTCACAGGTAAGTCCGTTTAAATTCAGCTGCGATAACTGCTGTATATATCGCCGAAAATATTAAAAATTGTATATATTTTGATCTATTCTGAAAGCTTCAATATGATGTAAATTTGCGTTATTTTCTTATATATGATTGTTTTAAATTTATATTCCTCCTACACATAATAAATCGATCCAACCTCCCTGTAAAGATTTTAGTTTCATATACTTCCATTCCAATATTCCATTTATAATCTAATTTTTAATTACCCGATCAAAATAAAAAATCCTAGATTCCCGTATATAGTACACATAATTTAAAAATCTATAACAATTGAAAACAAAACTTCATTTTATCCAGAAATCTTACAGAATATTATTATGTTGCAGCACCCCCCAAACTCAAAGAGAGCAGCATGAAGGATGGACACACTTACGAATCTCTTCCTATGGTGTACACGGTCGAAGCCTCTGGTACCCCGAAGCCCACAATCCGCTGGCTTCACGATGGTCAGGAAGTGAAACCTAATGGTAGGGTCCACATCTCAAATATTGGTGATCTCTGTAAACTGGAGATCGATACTGTGGATTTGAAAGATGCCGGCAATTGGCAGTGCGAAGTTATTAATGATCTTGGCAAGCAGACACTACAGGCTGAGCTAACAGTTTCGCGTGAGTATTGAAATATTTTTAAATAAAAATTAACCGGTATACAAGTTCAATATTAATAACTTTTAAAGTAATGCAAAGTATTGTTTAATCTAAGCTTGACTACTTAAATAATAATCATTTAAATTTTTTATATATATAACTACGTAAAATCTTAACGCTGGAGTTAGATGTATTGTTATTCCTATAGCCACTGTAATTGTTTCCTCAAACGTATATAGTCTTCATATAAAAACGTCATGCATAATGCAGTCTATAACTCTCTCAGCCGTGGCGGACCTTCGCAAGCCTATCTTCACTGCTCCCTTGGAGGCACAGCGCGTAATGCAACGAGAGCCCGTGACGCTGAAGGCAGTGTGCACGGCGGACCCACTCCCTCACGTGGCTTGGCTGCTCAATGGCAAGGAACTGACTCCGGATGCGACACTTGTTGTCAACGAGGAAAGTAAGGAGCTGGATCATGGCATAAAGGAGTGCACCTTCACGTTGCACATACCTACTGGTAAGTTCTTTATAGTCAGTGGATGAAAATTCATTTATACCAAACGCTATTCTTAATCTGTAATCGTATTGAATTCAATTACTCAAAATTCGTTTTTATAGCTACTGTTATTTTAAATAATATTTACAAAAACGTTAATTGAGCTCTATCATATTTTATATGATTCATCATGTTACTGAAACACTTGTCAATTTTAATTATAAGTGTAACACCAAGTAAAAAATTTCATATCAATAGTCTCTAAATGTATCATTTTATGCTTCCAGGTCGTCACACAGATACTGGTATATACACTGTACAAGCTAAAAACAAGTACGGTATCGGCGAGAGTTCCGCACGGCTGGATATACTTTTGCGGCCTGAAGTAGAGCCTCTGAAAGATATAACTATTGTGCCCTTCGAGGAGACTACTTTCATCACAAAAATTCGGGCGAACCCCATTGCTGAGGTCAAATGGTGAGTGGACTCATGTCATCAAAAAAAAAGACGATGTGCTATGTTTGAGGAGTGTTAATTTTTACTACCAATAGATTGCTTAAAACGCAGCGTAATTTTGCGAAAAAAAAATTTTTTTTAGTATGACGAAAGTAGTTAACTGTTTCAAATATATTAATATATGTATATAATTAAAACATCGTGTCTCTCTTGCTATTTTAGGAGTAAGGATGGCTATGTAATTCAGCCGTCAACACGCCATGAAATCATAGAAGACCGTGAGGCAGAAACTTTCAAGCTGGTGATAAAGAACGTGGGGCTGGAAGACGCTGGTCAATACACCGTTACCGCCACTAACGAAATTGGAGAAACCACTCAGCAAGCTAAACTTAATGTGCACAGTTAGTCATATTTTGTTTTAATTTTTTTTAGATGTTTCGTCATCTATTTTTATTACAACAAAAATTTATTTTATGTTCGTAAATAATTTCACTTATCTTAATAACAATTATAATAGAATTTGGTTGAATTCGTTTTAATATTTAAGTTTTAGTAATATTTTGATTTTTAATATAAAATTAATGTGACGATTTTAAGTATATTTCGACTTTTATTACAGCTGACAAGCCAACATTCGTGCGTCCAATCCAGAAGCAGATCGTTAAGGACTACGACGACTGTACACTCAGAGTGCGGTGCGATGGCGTACCCAAGCCCCAGGTGAAGTGGTTCCTCAATGGCAAGGAGGTGGTCAACGACGACAGACACACCGTCACCACCGAGGTGGGCGGACAGGTGGACAGCGAACTGGAAATCAAGCACTTTGGAGCTAGTGATGCTGGCAAGGTTAATATTACTTTCTTACGTTTACATTTCAGAACAATGATAAATAATTAATCAACATTTTCATTAAGTTCATAACATTGGGATAAAATTTTGTGTTTTCAACAGTACACAGTTCGAGCAATGAGTGTGTCGGGTGAGGCAGAGTGTGAGGCAATGATCTCCCTCGCTCAGATCCCACCTGGCTTCTCACACAAGCTAGACCGGCAGAAGGACGTGGATGAAGGGGAGCCTTTGGAACTGAAGGCCAAGGTCGATGGCAGCCCCATACCTACTGCGAAATGGTACGTTTTCTGTAAAGATAACACTCATTGTAGTAAGGAGTTTACTTTTTTAGTTTATTTTGGAAATATATGTATCTACGTGCACGAAGAATACTATTTTAATGATTTCTAATAGTTGAAAGTTGCTAAAAAATTTAAATAGTATATTATATCTTACGTGTGTTGGTCTACAGGTTCAAAGATGGCGTAGAGCTTTCTCCGGACGATTCACACATCAAGCAAACAGTACTGCCCGACGGCACGGTGAAGCTCAGCATCGAACACGTTAGCCCTTCGGACTGCGGCGCCTACAAGCTGGTCATCAACAACCCCAGCGGAGAGCACATGGCCATTTGCGCCGTAGCTGTTAACCGTGAGTTGTAGTAAAAAAATCTTCGACACAAAACTAAACGTTTAAAGTTTTATTAAAAAAATGTTTTTAATAAAACTATTTGTATCCATATATACACATCCATAATATTTGGTCCAGTATTGTAATAGTGCGCAATACTTTAGCTTAATCGGTGAGTTCCAAAATTTGACCCGCTTCTACTAATAAACGATTGTTTTAGATTAAGTCAAATAAAACAAATTGTAAAACCCCTTTATACCTCTCATCGTGTATACAGTATAGTAGATTTCTTTGCCTGACTTATAAATACTCCAAATTTGTTTTGTTCCCCAGCAACGCCTCGTAAACCTTCATTCAGCCAAGAGTTGGAAGATGTTAAAGTGGTCGTTGGTCAACCCGTCCAGCTACAGGCCAGAGTTATGGCATTCCCCGCGCCTGAGGTCAAGTGGTTCAAAGATGGTGAGTACACTCTGAGCAGTTGAAAATATAGTTTAAATACAACATTAATAATACAAAATATATAACATTTAAATATAAAATTAAATATGGCATCACCAAATGAAACGAAGACCTTCTGCGTTATTATTTCCTTCGGTAACAAGAAAACATATGAGAAGACGGAATACGTGTAGCAACACTCTAACTAATAAGGTCCTCCAGACCAATTTCGGTCACAGCGGCCAATCTCAAGAGAGATAAGCCAACTGCGCAGGATATATTATAGTGCACAAGTGTGTGCGCAAACACAGGTGCACTCTCTTTTCCTTAGCTCTCATAATCCGATGGGACAGCAATCCGACACGACCGGAAAGAGTTCAGACGCAGGACCAACGGCTTAACGTGCTTTCCGAGGCACGGGAGTGTACACAATTCCAACTTTCAGACTCCGGGCTGCTACTGAGAATTTTCTAACAGAAAAACCCAATAACTATTTATTGGTCCGACCCGGGAATTGAACCCAGGACCACCGGGTCTGCGGCCTTATATCTAGTCACTAGACCAACAAGGCAGTCAACACACTACACTCTAACTACAGGCTTATGTGTATCACTGTATCATCTAACTAGATATCATGGAACTATTATTTTAAGATTGAAAGATAGATACGTTGATTAGCATCAACGTAATATTGCAGACAAACTGTATAAAAGAGAACAAAAAATAGTAAAATAAAAAATAATATTGACTTAACTTACGACAACGTACTAGAACATCATACTGAAACAAAGACGAACGCGTAAACTTCTGCTGTTATAGAGGTAATTTCTGCAGACGATAACCTATAGTCATACTTACAAAATGGTTGCTAATTGAATTCGTTTTCTTCCAAGGTGTCCCGGTCCGCCCGAGCCAGGCGGTTAACTTCATCAACCAGCCGGGAGGCATGGTGGGACTCAGCATCGACAGTTGCCGGCCCGAAGATGCCGGTGTCTACTCGCTCATCGTCACCAACAAACTGGGCGAAGTCGCTTCCAAGGCTAAAGTCGAGGTAACTCTACAGCCTACACGTTGTCAGCTATTTTTATTGATTTTCATCTAAGTTAGATAACTGCATAGGAGAACAAAACTTGACATTGCTGGACTTATAATATTTTTACTAAACGAAAAGCAAATACTACCCAAAATTATGACATATATAAGTATTTCCTATCGATAACAACCGAGGAACTATGTTTGAAAAACATATCACAACTTTTAGTTTTAATACAGAAATAGAAATATTGGCTAGTTTTCTGTATTTGTTAATATGATAAATTGTAACGTGTTATACATTCCAGGTGGGTCAAAAAGAACGCAAGCCGGCGTTCATCGCCGAGCTGCAGCCTGCCAAAGTCATAGAAGGTTTCCCCGTAAAGCTTGAAGTCAAAGTGATCGGACACCCACCGCCCACTATCAAATGGTAGGTTTTTATGTGCCTTGTAAATATATAAAGAAAATAAAACTCATGATTTGAACCACAAATCTAGCATCGTATAAACCTTCTTACTTATATAACGTAATATCATGATCATACAATCGTTCATCATCAATGTCGTCGCCCTCAGGACGCACGACGGCAAGGAGGTGGTCCCGGACGGGCAGCGCGTGCGCGCGGTGAGCCAGCCCGACGGCTCGCACGCGCTGCTGCTCAGCGAGGCCGGCGCGCCCGACGCGGGCCGCTACGCCGTGCTCGCCGCCAACGACAAGGGCCAGAGCGCCTGCGAGGCCGACCTCATTGTTGCCGGTCAGTGGAATCGTATACAATGTTGTTCTTGTCGAAAGACACAATTAACTTAATTACGACACGTGTTCTACCTACCTACTTCGAAACCTGGATAAAGATATTCAAAAACTAACTGCCAAAATACTAAACAGGCCGCGAGGATGCATCTGTCCCGCAGGAGCGCCCGCAGTTTATTCACGGTCTACGCGAGGTGACCGGTGAGGAGGGTAAGCCGTTGAACATCAGCGCGCCGTTCACTGGAAATCCAGTGCCCCAAGTCACTTGGACCAAGGATGGACAGCCGCTTAAGCCTAATGAAAAGATATTTCTCAATTGCGATGGCAAGAAGGTGGGTCACATACTTTTTTTATATTTTTAAATCACTGGTACTACACGGCTCATTTTCATATAAACGAAGAGTAAGGCATTAGATAAAAGTCAGAAAGGTTTGATTCCATGTGCTATTCTTTTTTTAATTATCATTTAATTTCCAGGTCGGCTTGGAAATCAGTTCTCTGGAACTACCAGACGCCGGTGTATACTCCGTGAAATTAGTGAATCCTCTGGGAGAAGACACTACGGAAGGCAAGATCAACGTTCGCAAGGTTTTCCAACCACCACGCTTCACTCAGAAATTTACCGACTTACAACAAGTGAGATGTTACTAGTTGAATATACTTATTGAATATATTAATACCAATATAATTACCAATATGCACAATGTGTGTAGATATGTGTTTCCTGTTAACTACATAAAGAATATTTTCTCGACACCAGCTACCAACATTTGATGCCAAGTTCCCGGCGCGCGTGATAGGAATCCCAGCGCCCGAAATAACATGGTACAAGAACGGCAATCCCCTCAAGGCCTCTGACAAGTACACCATCAAGCGGGACGGAGACGCATGCTGCCTGTACGTGCGGGACATCACACAGGACGATGCGGGACAGTACAAGTGTGTAGCGAAGAACAAGGAAGGAGAGGACAGCTGCGAAGCAGCGTTGGAAGTTGTGGATAAGATGTGAGTAAAGAGTGCAGTTGCAGCTTAAGATAATATAATAGTCATTTTGTATTTAAAAAATGCCGAAAGACTTACGTAAGATAAAAAAGGGAAATACAATGAGCATATCGATCAGTGGCGTAATACCAACTAAGGCCCGTGGCAAATCCATTGCATGGGGCGTACCTCTCAAGGGCGTAGCTACCCTCAATCTGAGTAAGCAAAAATTCGTAAAATGTTATTGAAAATGACAATACAAAAAAATCTCGGACCGGGGCGGGGCCCCGTCGGGTCGGGGGCCAGCCCTGCCACCCTATAGTTACGCCACTGATATCGATCTTAATGTACCAAGTCGACACGGAGACCTCAATCTAAAATATATGGCGTTTTTGCCACAAAAATTATATTTTTACTAATCGTTGTAGCGGACGCAAACAAAAGGTGGAGCCGCCGACGTTCCTGAAGAAGATCGGCGACGCAGAAGTGATCCGCGGTCTCAGTGCCAAGTTTACGGCCTGCGCCACGGGCACCCCCGAACCAGAAGTTGAGTGGTGAGTGACGAGCTTCAGTTAACTGAACACTGTATAAACTAACTAGATAAATATCACATTCGGTAGATACTACGGTACATTATTATATACTTTTTAAATGTAATGTAATGTAAAATTTTCGACCGTACTAGTAAACGAAACCGTGTGTTTCATATATAATCATATCGTAGTCGACATTTAAATAGTTCACTTAGTCTTCTTTTTATGACCAAAAACACAAAGTACAACAAATTTACATTTGTTTTATATTTATATAAATATTTGTGTGGTTTGTTTGTAAGACATTGTTCGTTTGTATCCGTCGAAACTTTTGTTTGTATTATACAAACAAAAGTTTATAAAGCCGTCGATGCTTCTCTTTATATTACAACAATTGGTTTGAACAATATTATTTATCCAGGTTCCGCAACGACGACAAGCTGTTCCCCAGCGAACGCATACGCATAGAACAAGAGACTACTGGTCTTCTGCGGCTCACCATCGGTGGCGTGGGGCCCGAAGATGTGGCCACCTACCGCTGCAGGATCTACAACCCACACGGGGAAGACTCCTGCACCGCGCAGCTTATATACGACAGTGAGTAGTCTGTCAGTCTTACAAAATTCTAGAAATTAAGATAAATAATAGCAAAAAATGTGTCATGTCCTCATTGTCACTCAGTATGAATCAACATCTACTCGGGGGACTACCTCATGAAAAACTTGTCGTTATATGAAGAAATATAATTTTAAGCTAATTATAAAAATATTGAGGATTCTATTGGAATTGTATGTTTACAGCTTTGGAACCTCAAAGTGGAAAGAAGCCTATGTCAGAACAGTACAGTGATTTTGATAAAATGAAGAAAACTGGCGTGCCAATGCCACTCACGGATAAGCCGATTATCTCACGTATGGCTGACCGTCACCTCACGTTGTCCTGGAAGCCATCTATCCCGCATCAGCCGAGATTCCCAGTTACCTATCAAGTCAGTTTATATTGATTTCTATAGTCTATATTTTAAATATTTTTTTTATGATCGTTGATTTACGTCCATTTTGTTTACAGTTAACTTTAATGTATTTTAAGGAACGTGTATGAAGTATAGAACCCAATTATTTAATTTGTTGTGACACCTTCCAGGTCGAGATGTGCGAGGTCCCGGACGGCGACTGGTTCACAGCACGCACGGGTCTGCGTTCTTGCGTGTGCGACATACGTAACCTGGAGCCCTTCCGCGATTACAAGTTCCGCGTGCGGGTCGAAAATAAGTACGGCGTCAGCGACCCCTCGCCGTACGCCAACACCCATCGCGCCAAGCTCGAGCCTGACCCACCCAAATTCGTGCCCTACCTCGAGCCCGGCATCGACTTCAGACCGGAGACCTCGCCCTACTTCCCTCGGGACTTCGACATCGAGCGCCCCCCTCACGACGGCTACGCTCAGGCCCCCAAGTTCCTCCGTCAAGAATACGACTCGCAGTACGGCGTGAAGGGACACAACGTCAACTTATTCTGGTTCGTCTACGGCTACCCGAAACCCAAGATGACGTACTTCTTCAACGACGAACCGATCGAGATCGGCGGGAGATACGATTGGAGTTACACAAGAAACGGACAGGCCACACTGTTCATCAATAAGTGAGTATGACAAAGGAAGGTAATTTTAGTAATCACATGTTTTTTTTTTGCATCATTCATTAGCCTTCAACAATTCCCATTATGAGAAAAAAAATTTGCTCATTACTAGGTTAGGTAGGTTAGGTAGTGGACAATTTAAAAAATGTTAAAAATACTAATAACGATGAGTAAAGGATGTTGGAGCGCGACGTGGGCTGGTACGAGGCGGTGGCCAGCAACGAGCACGGCCAGGCGCGCCAGCGGGTGCGCCTGCAGCTGGCGGAGTACCCCACGTTCCTCAAGCGGCCCGAGGAGAGCGTGGTGCTGCAGCGCCGCCTGGCGCGCATCGAGGCGCGCGTGGCCGGCGTGCCCTTCCCCGACATCAAGTGGTACAAGGACTGGCAGCCGCTGGCGCAGAGCTCCAGGGTCAAGGTGAGCGGCGACACTCAGTACGACCCCGGTGATGTAACTTTTGAAATTATGCTATTCTTGTTACTGTCGAATTTTCGGTGCTCCTGTGTTCGAACACACACAATACAGATGTAATGTATGCACAATTATTTCACGTTTCATATTTTTAAGATTGTAATATTTATCATGAATAACTTATAAGATTTACTTATTTCACTCTGATATTTCGTCTCAGATGCACTTCATCGAACCGGACACGGTGGTGCTGACTATCAGCGACGTGATGCTGAAGGATGAGGGTCTGTACTCCGTGTCTGCACGTAACGTGGCGGGCGCGGTCAGCGCCTCCGCCATGCTGTACGTCGAGGAGAGCGAGCACGACTACTCCGCTAGGTAGGTCCCAACATATGTATTTTATAACTCTCGAACTGAATAATCGATTAAATTTTATTGTGAATCGTATTGTAGGATACGCGAGTATCCACCTCGCATCAAGGCGAGCTCAAAACCCTTCGGGGACTACTACGACCTGGGCGACGAGCTCGGCCGCGGAGTGCAGGGCGTCGTCTACCACGCCGCAGAGCGCACGAGCGGTGAGTGATCTTTACGCCCTGCAACATACAACATTTTTTAAATATAAGTATTATAGAAGTCGTAGTCCATTAAAAATGTATGTAAGTTTATGCATAGAGATATTTCTTTTATAAATTATTTGGTTGTATGATTAAACTGGTTACAATCAATGAAGCTGGCTCGTCATCAATCGTCGTAATCCTTTTAAAAGAACCTGCACAAACGTCACATGCCACAGTTGCTCTCAATAAGCATTTACGAGAAAGCAAAAGCGACAAAATTAAACTATTTTCCAATAAATATATAAGCGAATACTAGAACGTAGTATACAAAAATAACTTTTATTAAAATGTCATTAATAACTTAACCCTCATTCTTATAAACGGCCAGGTCGCAACTACGCCGCCAAGATAATGCACGGTCACTCGGACCTGAAGCCGTTCATGAAGAACGAGTTGGACATAATGAACATACTGAACGACCGACACCTCGTGCGGCTCTACGACGCCTACGAGCACGACCACACGCTGGCGCTCGTGTCCGAGCTGGCGGCGGGCGGGGAGCTCGTCCGGTGAGTGCCGGCTGAATGAGCGAGTCCATTTAGTTTTATTTCTCGTAGCGCTTCCAATAATAAGTTACAATTGTCGTCGCGCAGAGACCGTTTGCTGCGCAGTCAAGGCTACACGGAGCGCGAGGTGGCGGGCTACGTGCGACAGCTGCTGAGGGGACTCAAGCACATGCACGACAACAGTGTCGCCCACCTCGGACTTACTGTGAGTGGGATGTAAATTATGAATCAATACTAACAGTATACTAACGGTATTTAAATACATAATGGGGATGTACTTCATCAAAATATATGAACTTTTTTTATTAAAATCAGTGGTCTTTCGCTACGTACCTTCGGTTACGCTTGGGGTTTCGATATTTAAAATGGAAATTAGCTGAATAATATATGAACCACCTATTGATGTTAAAGTTGCAGGTTGGATTCTTATATCTCGAGCTATTATCGTTCTCGCTCTGAACAAATATTTACGTAACTAGAGAGTAAAATATGAATATATGCATTAATAAGTCCTTGCAAACTGACATGTTCAATAGAAAAAAAATACCGACAATCTATAAAATAAAATAAATCTTAAGATCGGCGAGCTGCTCCTCTCGCACGCGGGCAGCGACCTCCTGAAGATCTGCGACTTCGGCCTGTCCCGCCGCATCCAGATGAACAAGTACGCGTCGCTGGACTACGGCATGCCCGAGTTCGTGTCGCCCGAGGTGGCCAACGGCGAGGGCGTGTCCTTCGCGTCCGACATGTGGAGCGTGGGCATCATCACGTACATCCTGCTCAGCGGCCACTCGCCCTTCCGCGGCGCCAACGACCGCGAGACGCTGACAAACGTGCGCGCCGGCTCGTGGTCGTGGCACGACGAGGCCTGGTGGGCGCGCTTCAGCGCCGAGAGCCGGGACTTCATCTCGCGCCTGCTGCAGCTACGCTGGCACGACCGCCTGGACGTGGACGCGGCGCTGGCGCACCCCTGGCTGCTGCGCGCCGACAGGATCTACGAGGACGAGTACGTCATCACTACGGACAGGCTCAGGAATTACTATAACCTCTACAGGTAAGTCGTTTTCATTACACATTTTTTGGATTCTACTTAGCACGATTCGATTTAATCTTACCTACAAATTTACCATCAATAGTAATAATAACATTACATTTTAATACTATGTCGTTTATTACTAACTCTTTCTTTTAAATAAATTTCCTACAGAGACTGGATGAGCAATGCGCAGTGCCGCACATGGTTCCGTCGCCGTCCATTGAGCGGTGCCTTCGACCATCCCTCCAAAATGGTGTACCCGCCCGGAGAAATATACACCCCCGAAGGTATGTAACATAATAGACGCGCAGTAATCAAAGTATTTGCATAGTAAATTGATTTAATCAACCATAATAATAACTGATTGAATTACATAAACAAATTGAATAACATTCTGAATACATTAGTAACATTCTAAATTTACTATTTCTGAAAGTTACAAAATATTTAATCAAACAAAATAATTATAACATAAAATATTTAAATTATCAGCAACCCCAGACCGTGACCGTGCGTCCCATGAAAGGAAACCTGGAGATTGGGATATCAAATTTAAGCAATGGGAGCATCCCGACTGGGAGGTATCCGCCAAGTCCGAGAGCCAGTAAGTATTGCCAACTAAAAAAAATTATCATATATTTTTTTGAAATATTGAGTTACTTTTAGTTTTAATGTCGTTATTGCATATTATAAATTTAATTTACTTTTCTCTATTTAGTTAAATATAAATCTTAACTGCTACAAAATAGCATTGATATGAAAAGTGAAATAAATATTTGATTCTCAGTTACCAAAATGGCCCAGACACGTATCTGCTGCAACTGAGAGATACTCAGTTCCCGGTTCGGCTTCGTGAGTACATGAAAGTCGCCTGCCACCGCTCACCGGGGTACAGCCTCAGCATACAAGACTCGTACGACCCTCGGGTAAAATAACACGACTAACTTAAAGATCATGTCTCTAATAACGAACCTTAAATTTGTTTATACGACGTGTCGTATACTATCATCTCTATCGAACAAATTTTTGAAAAACATCGGTAAAACACATTACATATTATTTCGGCCGTATTCGATTGTTTTTTTCTCATTTTATTAGTTTCATTATCAGTACAGCCATTTTACTTATATACTATTTATTATTCTCAGACACCCATTATCCGCGAGCGCAGACGATTCACCGATATTATGGATGAGGAAATCGACGACGAAAGACGAGAGAGGATCAACAATTACGGCTCCGAGAGCTACACTATCCGACGCCTCCGACACGAACTTGGAACGCGACTCGACAGCTACGCAGAGGCTCAGGCATTCATGGAATCCAAGAAGGATGGCCAGCTGCCTTTCTTTAGAGAGAAGCCACAAATGCTTCCGGTGCAGGAGGGCGAACAGACGCAGCTCTCTTGCTACGCCGTCGGCGACCCTAAGCCAGTCATCCAATGGTTCAAAAACGACATGGTTATCGCGGAGGGACAGCGTATCAAGATTATCGATGACGAGGAAGGAAGATCAACTCTCAAGTTTGACCCCGCAATGCACCATGATATTGGGTTCTACAAGGTCGTAGCTAGGAATAAGGTAGGACAGACAGTCGCACGAACAAGAATTGTAGAGGCGACCAATCCGGATGCACCGGACAGTCCGACGGCCACAGAAGTATCTGATAAGGAAGTACTCCTGCGTTGGAAGCAACCGAAATACGATGGCAATTCGCCCGTAGTCTGCTACAGCCTCCAGTACAAGAAAGGTGACAGTGTAGAATGGAAAACAGTGGCCGAAAACATCGACCATGAGTTCTTCGTCGTAAGAGACCTCGAGCCAGACACAAGCTACCAGTTCAGACTGTCGTCTCGTAACAGAATTGGATGGAGCGACAAAGGAATACCAACGAATCTTATCAAGACTAAGGAGGCCGGAGCACCAAAAATTGAAGTCACAAAAGCGATGAGGCATCTACAGCAGATAACAGAGTCTGGACAGGAGATCGTTTTAGATGAAGATAGACCGAAATTAGACTATGCGACGGAAGATAATCCAATCGACTGGGACGCGACACAGAACTTTTCAGAACGCTACAGTTTCATATCAGAACTTTGGCGAGGAAAGTTCTCGATTGTCGTGAAGGGCGTCGATAAGACAACCGACACTGTGGTTGTGGCGAAGATCCTGGAAGTCAGACCGGAAACTGAGATCCAAGTGCAGAGGGAGTTCAATTGTTTAAGAAAGCTAAGGCATGAAAGAATATCGAATTTATTAGGAGCATACCAGATACCCGGCTCTCCTGTTGCTGCCCTAATTCTAGAAAAACTGCAGGGTGCAGATGTCTTAACCTACCTCTCAAGCCGACACGACTACTCTGAGCAGATGGTAGCTACAATAATTACCCAAGCTCTGGATGGTCTGCAGTACCTCCACTGGCGAGGGTACTGCCATCTTGATTTACAACCCGATAATGTAGTTATGGCTTCGGTCAGGTCCATCCAAGTTAAACTGATAGACTTCGGTTCAGCTCACAGAGTCACCAAGCTAGGTACCAGTGTACCGCAAGTCGGCGAACTGGAATATAAAGGTAAAAATATTATATACAAATACCGACATTTCTGATATAAATTATAGCATTCATATAATAAAAACACAGTAAGGATCAACTAAGACTGAATTTATCTTATTCAGCACCGGAGATCATAAACGACGAGGCGGCGTACCCGCAGACCGACATCTGGTCACTAGGCGTACTGGCCTACATCCTGCTGTCCGGAGTCTCCCCCTTCCGCGGATCCGACGACGCGGAGACCAAGCAAAATATCTCTTTCGTTCGATATCGCTTTGAACACCTCTACAAGGAGATCACGCAGGTTCGCTGAACTTGTGCATGAATTAAAGAAACGTTCATTTGTGAAATTTCTATGATCAATGTACATTTTATATAACTACCTATTATGCTGTATTATTATGTTTAAAAGTTGTTTAATTAATATTAACTTACACACACATATTTAACAAAAAAAAACCTTTTGAACTTTTCTGATTTATTTTATGATTGCCAGCATAATTAAGCAATTTCAGTATTCAGAGGAACGGGTTAGTTTCAATGCAACTTATGTTCCCAGGAGGCAACGCGCTTCCTGATGTTGGTGTTCAAGAAGGTCCCACTGAAGCGGCCGACGGCGGAGGAGTGCCACGAGCACCGCTGGCTCGCACATTCAGACTTCACGCAGCGCAAGCGAGAAAGAGCCGTCTTCCTCTCCAGCAGGCTAAAGGTTTCTCTAAGGCTTAATAACTCGATTGATTTGTATTTATTCATGTTAAATCCTTATGAAACATAATTTAATTACAAATGGAATAGGGTATCTGTTTCAACAGGAAAAAAATATTTTTAATTAATTCCAATTACGCCTTTTGACTTCCTTGTGATTATTTTTCAAAATCAAATTTTAAATTTGACAATAACGTCTTTGAAACAGTTCTCGTAAATTTAATGGCAAATGTAATTAATTCAGGAATTCTCTGACGAATACCACGAACGCAAATCCCGAGAAGCGTCACAAGCGGACACGCTAGCTTCGTTCGGGTCACCGCGCATCCTCACCAGGTCCAACAGCATCACCGACGAGCTGCTCACCACCTTCTCAAGTCGCTGACCATCGACCATCCTCATGCGGGGCTTAGGACCAATTAATTAATAATCGATTAAATTACTTATCGAATAATTTTTAATCTGTTAAAATGTTCCCGGGTTAACTTATCATTTAAATATTATTTATTATGGTTTTTAGATTTAAAAAAATGTTTTTTTTTATTATCTTAAGAATAAAATAAAAATTTTAAAATTTTAATTTACATATAAAATTATTTATTCGTTGTAAATAGACGATTGAATAAGTTGTGTCATTTGCTATATTAGTTTACAAAATGTGTAAATTAATATAGCAAATGACTCAACTAATTAAAAACTGAACAAAGAGCACAAGCCAATTTTAGAAAAAAAAAATCCTGTAAACGGTGTTAATTTATAGCATCATAGCATCAATTAAATAAAATATAAATAATTTTCATTCTACCGCCGTCACACTAAATTTATTCTAGTCAATAATGTATTTCGAATCTTGTTATCGTTAAGTGTATTTATAAATAAAACTTTTATTATTTATTTATACGATTGATTTTGCTTCAGTATTATTGAGGTGAATAAAGTAAATTTTCTCAAAGTGCATTATTATTTGAGTCTCCACTCTCCAGTATACTTCTTAGTAGATACGCTCTTGGCATAATCAAGATGGAAGTTAGAGAACTGAGAGAACGCCACAAGGCTACGTGTGAGTAGGGTCAATGCTTGATAAATCTGTCATAATTAACACGTAAATAGTTAATTAAACAAGACAAAAGATGTATAGTGACAACAGTACAATGGTTTGGTTAGGTTAGGTTGACATAACATACAGCCCCAACGCCCGGGGCTTAAAATATAGGGCGTAACCCTGGGGCCGTGGATGCGTGAGGTGGGGGTCTCACGTGTCCTATTTTAAGCGGCCCTGAGGAGGACGGCAGCCGGGATGGCCTCGCGCTGTCGTACGCACTAGCGAGGAGTGCGGGGGGGCGAGATTATCTTCGCCCCCTGAGGAGAGCTCCGCCGAGCTACGAGCGGAGCACAGCACGGGAGGGGCCGCGGATGCGTATATCAACACGATCCCGCAGCCTCTCCGATCCGTGCCGAGGACGGCCATCGCAGTGGTTTTAGTGGGTAAGAATCCCACATAACCCGGCCCCCCCCCCCCCCAAGGCCGACGGGTACCTTACAGAAGGTATCCACTGCGTGAAAAAAAAAAAAAAAAGGTTGACATAACATCTTGGTACCCAAGGTTGGTGGCGCATTGGCGATGTAAGCGATGGTTAACATTTCTTACAAAGCCAATGTCTATGGGCGTTGGTGACCACTTACCATCAGGTGGCCCATGTGCTCGTCCTACCTATACAATAAAAATAAAAAGGTATTTAAAAATTAAACAAATGTATTTTTTAATTACCTACTTATATTATAAAAAAATAATAGAACTACGATTCTCTGATGACATTTAAACAGCTGAAACAGATATTTAAACTTGACTAGATACACATATAAAGTTGAACTTATAAACACCGCTTTTATAAATATATAGTAAAAGTTTGTACTATTTAGATAAGTTTATTTTATAAGGCTTCACGTTACATTTTTTTACGCACGCACAAGTCGTGGGAGCAAATCATACACACTTAAACATACATAATATCGATATGTCCGATTTATAGTATTATTAATTTTTATCTATATCAAGTGATCTAGATTAAAAGTCCCACCAAGTAAGGTTTTTATTTTGAGCAATTCTTTCCCCCATTGTAGTTTTATCTTTGTCTTTTGGTTAAGCCCAGGGCTCCCGGACTAATGGGATACCTATAATGCCGATACCTATTTCTCCTCACCGGTTCTATCGAGATCTAGGTTATTTATTTTCGAACCGCTGGTAGATTTTTGTCAATCAATAAGCAAGTGTAATGTTTCTATGTCTAATAAAGATTTTGAGTTTGTTTTTTTCTGTCGTTACTGTTTGTACCGTCAGCAAAATCTGCTCAAGGGCAATACTATTGTAAAATTGCTAAATAGTCCATTTACATGGGACAAATTGATATGCAGAAATAAAAACTACATTATTGATATCAAAGATTTTTATATTAATTACTTTTAGCTTTAATTACCATATATATATATCTGTTTATTGCTTTGTTTTCTCATTATATTAACAATCATACAAAACGATGCTTTATATGAATATTATTTAAATACATTTAACACTAAACATTCTCGTACATTATTATTTTCAAATTTATTTATAATATAGAAAATTGTTGATATCAATTCATTGGCTTTTTAATACAATATTTAAAATTAATAAATGAAGTTTTGCTTCCGAAATATTACTAAATGGAGTTAAAGGTATTCAGATTAATAAAATTATAGTATGTACAGGCATAGCAACGGGGAGGAACTAGTCGGCCCACTTGTGTCCTTTCCGACTTTTTTTATACTAAAAACAGGAACGCTATAAATGCTCTGGGATTTGAGCGGATCTAATAAATATTATTTATTTTGACAACATTGACCCAAAATTTTATTATGATACTATAAATTATTAGATATATTACAAACCCAAAATTACTCACTTTCTAAGAGAATGGACTTATTAAAAAAAGTGTAATTACCCTTTAGGGCTAAATAATTGTTATTAATGTTAATTATTTAAGAAAAAATAAGTTTCTGTTTTCGCCACTAGATGTCATGCCTTCATCTGCCAATTCCCAATAGTATTCTGGTACTTAATAGTATACTTGGACTCTCAGGCTATGAGTGTGGCATAAACTGGGAAAAATTTCCGCCATTTTGCAACCACTTAACCGAACATTGTTAATTAAGCCTAAACATATAGCCGGCATTTAAGAGTCCACATTGTATTCAAATGATATGATTCTAGTTGAAACATGTATGTGGCGTATAACATGACTAACGGATAAGCAGTTGAATTAATCATGAATTGAGATTTCGATAGTTATTAGGAGATTGTCACTAGGTATTTCAATGGTTTATATACACTCGGCGTCAAAAAAAAATCGCACCTTTTGAAATTTTGACTTCAAGCGAATAATACTCTTAACTTATTTATTGTACCCTACCAAAATTAATATCATTTGAAAGCACAATTAATACACTTTAAAAACGCGTATCGTTCTTTTCTGTAAAAACAATAATCACGAAAAGTTAGGGTCTTTAAAAAAAAAGTGCTGAAAAGCTCATTAGAGGACTCACTACTTGTGCCACCTTGGACACGAATAAAAGGGGGGGTAAAAATTAATTATGAGTCATTAGCTATCCAGACATCACAGAAGTCACACCTGAACAGCTCCAGTAAGAAAAAAGCCCTGAAAAATGGATACCACGGCAGAAGAAGCAGCTCAAGTGGTAGCACTACTGCAATCAGGACTACGCCAAGTTGATATTGCTCGACAACTCAACATAAGCCGTTTCCGGGTGAAACGAGTATCCCAGCGGTTCCAGGAGACTGGAGGCTACATCAGGAAGCATGGATCCGGAAGACGACGTTGCACTTCCGACAGAGACGACCGCTATATTGTGTCGACGTCTTTGCGTAACCGATTCTCCAACGCTGCAACAGCTGCAACAGCAGCTCCGAACAGCTCGGAGGACGTCGGTAAGCGTCTCCACAATAAGAAGAAGGCTGCGAGAGAAGAAAATCCAGGCCCGTAGCTGCTACTGGCCCCAAATTGACAGCAGAGCATAGGCGAGTCAGACTTCAGTTTGCCCGAGACCACGTGGATTGGACGTTCGACCAATGGAAGTCTGTCCTCTTCTCCGACGAGACTAGGGTATGCCTTTCCTGCAATGATAGGCGTAGAAGAGTGTACAGGAGGCAGGGGGAACGGTACTCACAGGCCTGCTTTGAAGAAACCGTCAGCTACAGAGGAGGATCCTGCATGTTCTGGGGCGGAATTTCAATCCAAGGAAAAACCGACCTTGTGTGCGTCTCCTGCACTGGAGGTGCACGTGGCCAGGGGTCCCTGACTGCTCATCGGTACATCACAGAGATACTGGAGGACCATGTGGTCCCGTATGCTGGTTTTGTCGGGCCTGAATTCACATTCATGCACGACAACGCCCGCTTCCATACGGCAATCATTGTTCGGGACTACCTGAATCAGGTTGGGATCCCCGTGATGCAGTGGCCAGCGAGAAGTCCTGACCTAAATTCCATAGAGCACCTTTGGGATGATCTGAAACGCCGGGTGCGGTCTCGTGATACTGCCCGTGCCACCCTTGAACAGCTTCGGGACACCGTCGTCGAGGAGTGGAGTGACATTCCTCAAGAACTCATCGTGACGTTGGTGAGGTCAATGAAGGATCGCATGGAGGCTGTAATTAGGGCTAGGGGAGGTAACACTAGGTTCTAAGTTTAGTTGTAAGAATTTGTTTTACTGTATTTTTTAATTTTGTTATGTTTTTAGATTAATTAAATTAAGTAATTTTGACGTGTTTTTCCTTTTTTCATGAAAAATGTTTTTTATATGCTTAGTAATCACTATCACAGTTTTATTATTTAAAGGATTCAATAACCTTTAAAATGTGGCCTACCTAATGAGGATACCTTACCATAGATGAAATAGGGTTTATAGTTGCTTGAAGTCAAAATACCAAAAGGTGCGATTTTTTTGACGCTGAGTTTAGTTCATATATATTTAAATTTATTTTGGTAATTACTAGATGTTCCGACTAGTCGGCGACTAGTCGGTAAAGCCGACTATCCGGCCACATTCGTAGTCGGCGACTAGTCAAGGAAATTGTCGAATACCCCCGATAGACGCCCGACTAGTCGGTCTCTTTACAACCAACTAATCGGTTAGTCGGCTAGTCGGCCAAAGTTATAATCGGCACATCTCTAGTAGTTACCATTTTAAAAATCCATTGGACAAAATAATGAACATCAGCCAAAAATATATTTAAAACACTTGCAGATTTGTTTCAAATAGCGCATCTAACATAAGCCATTATACTCCATTATAGCTTTACAAATAATTACAATATCATCACTATGATCATAAATAATTTTGTGACCTGGTGCTAAAAGAGCGAAAATACATTTTTGACTAAGCAACATTATGCCATTTGTCAAATCATTTAAAAAATAATAAATTAATTTTATGCTAAAACAGTATGAGCTTTGCATTACTAATACGCGAAAAGCAATATTTGTTTGTTATTTCTATTTTGATTCGACTGCATAGAGTCAGTAACACTTTTGTGGGGCAATGTATACGGTTGTATAGGGTTTTCCATTAAGGTCGCTTGATCGTGCAGAACTTCCATCGTAGCGTGTGCTGTGTGGCACGTAGCGCCGTCCTGTTGAAACCACATGTTGTCCAGATCCATATTCTCGATTTCAGGCCAAAAGAAGTTGGTTATCATCGACCGGTATCGCTCACCATTGACGGTGACGGCCACACCATTATCGTTTTCGAAAAAATACGGACCAATCACGCCTCCGGCCCAAAATCCGCACCAAACAGTCACTTTCTGCGGGTGCATTGCCACTTGGTGAACCTCGTGTGGATTGGTCTCGTCCCAAATACGGCAATTTTGCTTGTTGACATAGCCATTCATCCAAAAATGCGCCTCGTCGAAGATGATTTTTTTGCCAAAATCGGCGTCAACTTCCAACTGCTCTAATGCCCAGTCAGCGAACACACGGCGCTGTCTATGGTCATTAACCTTGAGCTCTTGGGTCAGCTGGATCTTGTACGGGTGCAGGCTCAAGTCACAACGCAAAATTCGCCAAGTTGTCGTCTGCGAAAGGCCGAGTTCCTGTGCGCGACGCGGAATTGACTGCCGCGGGTTTTCGAGGACACTGTCGCGCACAGCGGCGATATTCTCGGCAGATCTCGCGTTACGTTGACGCACGGGAACCGGCTGATTGTTAACTGACCCGGTTGGCTCGAATTTGTCCACCAATCGACGGATAGTCGACTCGGCAGGACGATCATCGCGACCGTAAAACGGGCGAAGTGCGCGGAACGTTGCTCGAACTGAAGACCCATTTTCATAAAACAATTTTATGATTTGCACGTGCTGCTCGACACTGTAACCTGCCATGGTGGTTTGGGAGGACGGAATGAATATAACACACTGCATTTGACAGCTGTCACTCAAACAACATGGCCGCAATCAGCTGTCAAAGTTCAAGCGTCCCTATTGGAAAACCCTATACAACAGAATCCCAGAAAGCGATCAAAATGCTTCAGTCGCTAAATTTAAGAAAAATTGTAAAGGAGCGCTTGTGTCCTAAAGGATAATGAATTTATGGATGACAGCACACCTTGGGAATAAGACGATCGCCGCATGGCTATTTCTTTTTTTTTTTTTTGTAAAAGCTACATAGATAAAAAAGAAAAAAAAAATCAACCCGCTGAGTTTCTTTCGCCGGTTGTTCTCAGGGCTGGGTGTTTCTTTTTCGCACCGGTAGTAGTTTCCAGTTTGACAATCAATAAGAAAGTGTAATTCTAGAGTATTTTGAATTTGAAGTATGTATTTTGAATTTGATTATCAAAAGTGAGGATTATTAATATTGACCATTTTTAGCACGAGGCCACAGAGTTATAACAAGTATCTGTGATGAGTTAAATACATCAAGTGCACAGATCACAAATGCAAATTGAAAAATAAATCAGACGAATTCAACTGCAACAACGGCAACATTAGCGCCAGTTCACTCTAATTATAATCGAGTGAGCTAATTTCTTCGGATTTATTCCCTCTGTCGCATAAGATTATTGCTATGCTCTTGTACAAGTGAAATATTACATCAAACATTTAAATTTATAACTTACTTTATAACCTAGTCAGTTCTCGATGGAAATACAAAGAACGCCAACAAATATTATGTACAGGTCAACAGTTATTATTTATAATTTTACATAGTTTAAAGTTATCACTGTTTTGGAGTATTCATTACACTATGCCTAACAATACACTTTAAAATCTGTGGATGTATTAAGTCCTCTATAATAGCTAAAGATTGTTATTAAAATTAACGGGGAAGAACTTTTCTCATCTCTTGCCTTTGGACACTGCTATATACTCTACAACCTTTGATTGAAACTCGATTTTATTCACTTTGTACATTTCTGCCGCTTCTATGTTTAGGGGATCTTCGAAATTCAGTAAGTCCTGTAACGAGAACAGAGATAATTACAACAGTGTATTAACTTTAATTAATTGTATTATAAATGTTCATAGTCTATGTAACAAAATTTCCAAATACCTAAAATGGTTTTTTTTTTATATTATAGGTAAATAGATGGGCTAACGGTTAATGTTCCACTTGATGGCAAGTGGTTACCAGCACAGTATAGATATTAGTGCCGTAAGAAATACTTTGCACCACCAACCTGTGGAAGTAAGATGTTTTGTTCCTTTGCCTTGTAATTACACAAATGGACTTGTACAAAGTCAAGTATATCAATATATCCATTCACAACTGTATATAAGACGGATTTAGGCCTAACTATTTTATTTTTATTTTATTTTAAAAGGTACATCAACATCACACATATTAAGCACTTATAAATTAACGACTTAAAGCTATTATTACATACACAACATTTCAAAAGTTATTGTCTAACTATTTGATATAAATAAAAAATATGTAACTACTAAATTATTATCTAAACTAAGTTAAAAGTTTAAAAATGAAATATGAACTAAAGTGATAATTGCTGATGAGTTTTCTTTTTAAACGATGGTAAGGTATCAAGAAATATGTCAAGATTTGGAATTTTATAACACATGTTGTTATACTCGGCACAGATTCTGTTCATAGAGCTGTGTTTGCCAATATTTGTACGAGACAAAGATATGTGAAATAATTTCGTTATGGGCTTTCTGGGAGTTCTTGGAGGCACTGAAATGTTAATACATAGTAAAAGTTGTTCACTCTTAATTATACCATTGATAATTTTATAAAGAAATATTAAGTCATATTTTCCGATGTTTATTCAAAGTAGCCATATTAACTAGACAGAGAATTTCAATAATTGTAATAATGAGCTGTATCTTGTTAAATAAACAAATAATTAGAAATCTACTTTATATATATATTACTGATAGGAGTAATACAAACAAAGAAATAGACATTTGATAAGAAGTCACCATCCTCTTCAAATTAATGCATATAATTACCATACATTACCAACTTCCTACTATATCTCGATCGATTATCTATAATATTTTGTATAAATGAGTTTACCATTCATATTAAAAACACCGCTATGAACTTGCTATTAAGTAAAATTACTTTAAGCGGTCTACAATACGTATTCAATTCCTCTCATCTTTTACTTCCATAAGGTTCATAATATTCAATGTGAAATTATAGTAAATAGTGGCTAAGAAATACATCACTAAAAAAAATATAATAATAATAATAGATAAGACATAACACAAACATATTGAGATGTCAATGAGATTGATGTAAATCTTTCATATCTCTATCAAGCCAACAAAAAAATAATCGACACAAACAATTTATACTACGCTAACTCGAATTTTAGGCTTCCGCTAACTATAAGTTAACATAATTTAAATCGAGTGATTTAAAAAGTACCTTTAGTTAGCGCTATATAAGATTTGTAATTTCGTTATTTTTGTTTCCCTTTTTTCTTCACAAATTTTTTAATACACATAAAAAAATACCCTAAAATTCGAGTTAGCGTAGTATAAATTGTTGGTGTCGATATGCTAGGTTGTTATTAATAATCTAAAAGGCGTAATAAACTTACAGTAAATAATGAATTAAGACCCCACACAACATCCTTTAGCCGTCGAGTCGGTGCCCAGCCATGTTCATCTATAGAGGTTTGACGAAGCAAGGATAAACATATTTCTCCATCTAGATTTATATTAGGATGCCACAGTCTTGTTAGACATTTTACTCTTGGAGGCTGAAATTATACAGAAGACAATAATAGTATAAGTACTTACATACGTTTGTTAAATTGTAAATAATTGTTTTGTGTTAAATCTTTTAACTTACAGCCATATTATAATCTTCTGTGACAAATACACCAAATTTAAATATACCCCCAGACCAGTAACCCTCATCAGGAGCTACAGTTAAAATAAATTCGTTTAGCACGTTAGGATCTTCAAAATTCACAGAACACGTTGCAGGGAGATTTTCATTCATTTCTTGTACTTCTTTTACCAATAACTTGTCTCTAACCGATATTCTTTTTATAGGTTCAATTTTAACCCCATTGGTCGTCTCCGTATGTTCCTTTTTTAACTTTCTATTAAGCGTTATCATTGTATGCTAACTAAATATTCTTAAAAATAATAAAATGATTCGTTACTTTTAAACATAAATAACACTAAACTGACTAGTTTTTAGAATTATTGCAGCAAGAAAACTAAGGTTGTACCAAAAATTTTTGAGCTGTCAAAACAAATCGCCCTGCTCTGCAAGTCTGCAATCAGTCGGACAGACTCAAAATAAGATAAAACACATCTGTTTTACTTTCAATGTTAATAAACGTGTTATGCTTAAGCCTTGTGTCAATAGTATTATTAAAAACCAATAATACACATTTTCAATAAATATGTATGCATTTAAAAAATATATTTTATATTTAAAGCTTCATATTTTGTTTGTTTACATTTCGACAACAATTGACAATTGTCAGTTAGACATAAATGAATCATTTCCTTGAAATCATTTGTATTTGTAACAAATTTGTTTTCGTTTTATAATAATTATTAAAAAGGAATGAAAAATACTGAATTAGTGATTTAATATATAATTACACAAACGTTAGTAAATTTTACAAATAATGGCAGAAATATCGTGGCCCTGGCAGTATAACTTTCCGCCTTTCTTTACGTAAGTAAACCTATTCCTTGTAAATATATTTTAAGAAATATTATTTGAATTCATAATGAGTGTATTTGATAATACGGTGAAATACTTAAACGAGGGGAATGTTCACGTCGTTATACGTATATTAAATACAGACTATGTCATAAGACTTATTAAGGAGGATGAGAAGATGGTGAAAGATATGGAAATTGTCCGGAATTCTGTAAGTTTCGTAAACTTTGTTATGATACCTTTATTATTCGGTTTTTATCAGTATAACCAAGAAATAATTGAAATTTCTTCAGAAGATATATTAAAACTATCTAAAAACCTATTCAATGTTCGACCGAAACAGAGACGGGTTAATTCGAATTTTAGTCAATTTGCCATTAAAGCCCCGAATTTGACAATGATATCACATGACAGTGAAAACTATTGTTTAGAAATTAAGCCAAAAGAAGGTTTTATGACAAGTAATTTTAGTAGATATTCAAAATGTTACTATTGTCTAAAGCAACTTTTAAAAGTACAAGAAAATGAAGTTGAAAACATTAGTGGTTATTGTCCTCTAGACCTATTTTCTGGAGATAGAAAGAGAATGAGGCAAGCAATGTTAAACTTGATTAAAAATCCACAAAATAACTTAAAATTATTCAAAGATGGAAATATTGTTTATAATGAAAAATCAAATGTAAATGATTTTGGAATGATCATAAGAAATATATATCCTTTTAATTCATTAAATATATTTTTGGATTTAATTATTGAAATATTGCTAGGTGATGGAATTTCCGATATTAAAATTAAGGAATCAAGTGAGGAATTGGACATAAACATAAAAAATGAGAAATGTAATCGAGATGGGCACCTCCCTGCTAACTGTTTCTTAAATAGACTATTAAATTTGCAAAAATTGTCCGAAAAATTAAATTTAGATTCAACAACAAATGAAGATTTTCAATATGTTTTCAAGCTGTTAAAAGATATGAGAGAGTTAAATATTAATTTAATAAATACGGATGATCAGAACAAATTTTTTGAAACAATAGATCCGTTATACTTAGCCATGATATCTGCAGTAGCGAAAGATTGCTCTATTATGGTATGTTTGTCACCTCAAACTCATGAACTATGCCCATCTATTACAATTAAAGATAAAAGCTTATCATATAAAATATCTGTAACTGATCTGGAACCAAAGTCAATAAAATCACTGACCAAAAGAAAAAGCACAGAACAAAGGTTAATAGAACTATATGAAAAAAATTATGAAAAATAGTAGTGCGTAAGTATTTTTTTTAAATGAAAAATTAATAATAACAATACTAAGGAGGTAAATTTGTTAATCTTATTGCTATATAATGGCCTTACTTATAAATGTTGGCGTAGCATAGGTCACTAGCACCCAGTGCGGATTCCAAATTTGCCACCATTTTATTTTTGCAATTTATTATAAAAAAATTGCGATATTGTTGCAACAATCCCCAAGTTTGTTTTTATTTCTTTCTTTTTACTCAAAGTTTTCGATACCTTGTGAAACGACGGTCTATCATTATGGCGAAGTACAAAGAATGCGTAAGGAGATATATTTATTTAAAAAAACATTGAAACGTAATAAGTTTCCTAAATAATATTTATTAAGAAACCTTGCATCACCCATGCATAGAATACTATACCTGGATATATGGTAACAACAAAAAAAAAATGACGCAAAAACCACTGAAAGAAATTAACTTTTTATTTACTTAATTTTTTTTAAATATTTTAATTTACTTTTTCTCTAACTGCCACCTGTGAAATGCCCCCGGCAAAGTGCCGCCAGGTGTGGAGCGCACCCTCCGCCACCCATGCTACGCCACTGTTAGTGGCAGCTAAGTTAATTACATTTTTTTGTTTATTTTTTTATTTTATAAGTAGTCGGACGAGCATATGGGCCACCTGATGGTAAGTGGTCACCAACGCCCATAGACAATGGCATTGTAATAGATGTTAACCATCGCTTACATCGCCAAAACGCCGCCAACCTTGGGAACTAAGATGTTATGTCCCTTGTTCATGCAATTACACTGGCTCATTCACCCTTCAAACCGGAACACAACAATACCAAGTACTGCTGTTTTGCTGTAGAATATCTGATGAGTACCTACCCAGATGCTCCTTCGTTTTATTATGACGTTCCATTTCTGCTGTCAGAAATATTCAAAAAGTTTATAAATATTTATGGAAAAGTTTACCTAAAATGTATTGCGATAAGGTTCGTTTTTATAGTGTGTTCCATATTTTTGAACACTTTGGATGCTTCGAAACCACTGGCGCTTTGATTGTTACTATTCTAATTACGATTTGAATGTACTTATATATTTGACGATGTTCGCGCTCCGATATACTTGAACAACATGGACGGTTCAATTAATTTGACAATCTCACGATAATATATGTTACCAATTTAAATTAAACAATTATGTATATATATTCCCGTTTAACTTGTTCCAGAATACAACCACATTCAGAAACCAGATCCAAGCAGTTAGAAGCCTGGCAGCAATTGATATCAGAATATTTAAAAGCCACAAAGCAATCAACCATAGACATTAGAGAGACACAGAATAGCCCTTTATTTAACAATGCCTCCATTAATAGAAAGCTGTCCTCAGAATCTCTATTGACTATTTTAGAAGAAATGGCTAAAGCTGGCAAAGCTGCGCCGGTGGATAAGAGTAAAAATGTCTGGGAAGTGTATTGGCATTCCTTAGACGAATGGGGCAACATGATATATGGCTGGGCAAGCTGTAATGGCTTGAATAATTCTGTCTGTACTCTTTTTGAGTTACGGGAAGGTGACAACAGTGTCGGTGAAGGTATGTGTTATACATTATATGAGTTTGTGTTCTCGACTTTGGTTGGGGGTTTCCACCATCTTAATCAAGCTTAAACGCTACTGTTGGTTGTTGAGTGAAGTTATGTAGTCTAAACTAATCACACTATTAGAACCTGATATTAATGCATTCAACCAAACCTAGCACAGCATGTTAAAATGGTTTTATTTGTTTGTATAGATATAATAATAAGGTCCTCCAGACCGATTTCGGTCACGGCGGCCAATCTCAAGGGAGATTAGCCAACTGCGCAGGACATATTATAGTGCACAAGTGTGTGCGCAAACACAGGCGCACTCTCTTTTCCTTAGCTCTCATAATCCGATGGGACGGCAATCCGACACGACCGGAAAGAGTTCAGGCGCAGGACCAACGGCTTAACGTGCTTTCCGAGGCACGGGAGTGTACACACTTCCAACTTCCAGACTCCGGGCTGCTACTGAGAATTTTCTGACAGAAAAACCCAATAACTATTTATTGGCCCGACCTGGGAATTGAACCCAGGACCACCGGGTCTGCGGCCTTATATCTAGCCACTAGACCAACGAGGCAGTCAAGTATAGATATATATATCCATTGAATGGTTATTTTTCGACACACTGATAACATTTTAAAAATTTTTGTCATTAACATTTTTTATATTACCTTATTTATAGTTTCCTAAAAATTGTAATATATCCTCTATAATTTTGAGGTTTTTCTGGTTTTGTGATCGATGGTGGTTTTTATTCTCACATTTACTATTCAAGACTAATTCTTCTTCACTCGGTGGTAAAGCTTTGTGCAAGCTCGTCTGGATAGGTACCACCCACTCTTCATACCCATGTTAACATAATACTTCATACCCACCCATTCTACCGCAAAATAGCAGTACTTGGTATTGTTGTGTTCCGGTTGGAAGGGTGAGTGAGCCAGTGTAATTACAGGCACAAGGGACCTAACATCTTAGTTCCCAAGGATGGGGGCGTATTGGTAATTTTTTTTTTTAAGAAATGAATAGTGCCGCTGTCTATGGGCCACTTGGTGACCACTTACCTAAAGTGGCCCATATGTTTATCTTTATACAGGTCTCATGCTTTAAAGTAAAAGCAACATGTGTCAAATGAAATTCTGCTAATTGATATGAGACGAGGCATTAGGCAATTTATTTACTGATTGTACAGTTCTTCTGAGGGTTTTACCTTGATTGTAGTAGTAACGTAGTAACCATGTCAAAATATTTCCAGTACTCCGCATATGCTTCGACCCAATAATAAAAACAATTTAAAATTGTTACTTTCAACTAAATTAAATGTAACGAATAAATAAATAATTACTTCACTGCGTTCAATTTTCCTACGTTTATTTGCGTTACTGACGATACTATTATTACAGGCACAAGGGACATAACATCGTAGTTCCCAAGGTCGGTGGCGATGTAAGCGATGGTTAAACATTTCTTAAAATGCCATATCTATGGACGTTGGTGACCACTTACCATCAGGTGGCCTCGCCCGCCTACAATATATACTATACAATAAAAAAAATACAGTGAAGACATTTTGCAAAGCACAAGTGACGTCAACCGCGTTGGTTACGCTGAGGTTACGCACACAAACACAATAACTTATAACAAACCAAGTTTTATCCTCATCGTCAAATTTAATTTTTTAATTTATTTTTTTACAGAATTTCACGGACTGGATATGAATATTTTAGTTAAAGCGTTAAAAACACTTGAAGTGAAGGGCAAGTGTGAACTGATGGAGTTTGACGAGAGTCAAGGAGTCAAGTTCTTCTGAGCCGTCTGTGAGATTGTTGAGTCCATAGAACATTTATCTATTTAAATGTTGAATGCATTTTGTTAAGTTATAACTATTTTGTAATGTTGGAATATATTGCTTGATATTTAATCGTTTTTTGTGTACATATCCTATTAGCATGCGAGATATACTCTTTTTTAAAATGATGTATCACAAAGGTCGACTTATCCTGGCGCAACAAAGCAAACACTGCAGTTACATTGAAATAAAATCTAAGATAAATGTGAAACAACGATATTGTCTATTATTTAAATAATTTATAAGTTTAACTTATGCATAACACCTGATGGTGTAAGCGTCATGCCGATGCCTTTGGCCGTCATACGAGTCTGCGGAGCATGTCTGTCTTATCCCCAAGGCGCGCCAATAGATTTTTAAATAAAAAAAAAATATTGAATAGTAGGTAGTACTTTGATAGGTCGTGGTCAGTGTCACTGTACACTCCCGTACCTCGGTGCGTCAATCGGATTGAGAGTGAGGGACCAGCGATCGAGCCTGCACTATTTTTAAGAACATGACAAATCAATAAAAAGTAGTAAATTGTCTATGGTTTCATCTTTATTTCTTTTGATAAGACAACACATAAATATAGTGATAGTGAATTGATAGATAAAAAAAGACTACAAACTTACGTCCTTGAGAATGACCGCCGTGGAAATGGTTCTGCAAAAACTTATTAAAGACACAGGGAACGTAAAACAAATGTTATTACTTAATTTTTTTAATACCAATCATGTATCAATACTTTTAGGAATATGTCAAAACTATAAAAAGTACTAAAAATTGTCTATGATCACATCCATCTTCTGACATCATGTATTATTGTTATAATTAGTCTGTGTTTATTAATCTATACATTATTTATGTATTACTTGTCGCTAAGTTAACTGACAGACCTTACTCAACACTAGGTGCACGTTGCCTAGAGGCGGCATGACAAAAAATATCTGTTAAAATATATTATTCACAGATCTCGTAAATATTATGGACAGGTTAACTTAGCAAAAAGTAGTAGATATACCTATTCCAATCGGAGTAGGAATAAAGGTAAACACACCGTAGATTTACAAATTGCATGCGATTTTCTAATCGTTCTGCTGTATCATGCACTATAAACAGTTCTTGATTATTTTACCCTTATTTATTATACAACACTATTCCAGTTAACTAGTTATAACCACATTAATTTAACTTTCGAAGTTCCGATTACAACTTCGCGGACGTTGAAAACGGCATCTTTTCGCGAATCCATAGTGAATATCATAGATTATTCAAGATCTCGACCAATGATATCGCGTCAATTGATATCGATGACCAATGATATCGCATTAATTCGGTGTCAAAGTAGTTTATTTGGATTTATCCGTTGTGGTTGGAATAGGCTACGCCTATCTAGATTAATAATCAAACACTAAAGACTAAATACGTGTAAAATTGTACAATTTCAAAATAGACCTTAGACTACTAATTATAGCTACAGATATATTACACACTGCACTTTAAAATACTAGTAACGAACAAACATTACAATATTTGTAAACTAATTAATTGAATACCTTCGCATTTTTATATTGATAGGGTAATTTTATTTTAATGCGTTTTAATATAAAACTTATAAACAAGCACGTATTCGAGTGCCTACGTGCTTCACATGAATTAAGGGCATTTATACGAAATATGATCTTGAAGCTGAAGAATAATAACGACATATACCTAATTCTTTTATTCAAAAGTATTCTGATCCTTATGGGTTTTTGGGTTTGTCTAATTTTAATAAATACAAATTTTATTGGAATTAATATTATTTACACGAACATTATTTTCTAACAAAACAACAAACGAATTCATGATTATGAAGTTCGCCAGAAAAAAAAATCACAATTATAAATTAAAATAATATTTAATCTGTAGTCTTTACACATATTGGAAAATACGAATTTAAAATCTACATTTTGTTTTTAATTAGACCAAAACTTGTAATTTATTTTATAAACAAATTAAAGAAATCAAAAATACTATTTATAATGAATAAACCCACTTCTGACACAATAAATAATCTAAAACAATATAAAATATTTACATTATAATTTATCGATTATAAGGAAATGATATATATCAAAACTTTATATTCAAAGTTTATTTAACTAGTAACTTTGCTTTTTGTTTTAATTTTAAAAAAAAAACATCAAGCAACATCCAGAAACCGCATTTCTATTACGTTTGAATTTCTGCGACTTAAATTTTCTTTTTCTTTTGGGCATTCTGAGCAGCCTCAAAAGCAGAGATGATAAATTAATCCTAATATTATAGAAATTTTGTTTTATTTAGTTCTCGAACTAAATAAAACTACTCCCGTGTCCGTACTCTTTTATAATTGTTTATTATTTTTCAATTAAGAATTAAAATCAAGTACTTTAAAAGAAATAACATCAAAATGACATTAATTCCGAATGAAAATAGGTGTACTTTTTTATTTTTAAGATAATAGATTACACGTAATGATTACAGTTCCTAAGCCTAGTAAAAGTGCAAATCTTAATATTATTAAAAATAATAACAAAAACATTATTTCTAGTTAAAACTAAGTGAACAATCAGTCTTTATTTATATAAAAAATAACAAATAATTTAGATGTTGGTACAGTGTACTTAACTTTATTAGAAAAAAAAAAAAAAATTGTGCTTATTATTGTACTATATATTTTACATATAATTAATAGTATGTATAATATAATGGTTTATGGTCCATTCTATTTTTTTTTAAATATTCATAACGTATTGTTAATGTACTTTATTAACTATTGATCAGTATAATAATCACTATAAAATTGTCGTACCAGACTATTTTTTTAAATTGAAACTTTGTCATATACGTACTAAGTAGGTATTGTTTTATACCACAATCATAATTACATAATGATAGTGTACTATGTATTGTCTGTGGGTATCGTATATACTACTGCAGACTAAATTTATAAGTATAATCAAATGCGTGTTGTCCAAAAAGCGTGCGTATTTTCATGTTTAGTACAAATATCGATATACAAAATGTTAAAATATATACAAATTTTATACAACTAATATTCATTAATTAATCAAGGGATTATGTTTACAGCGAGCTCACACGGTTCGATTTAAATTGATCAACATTTGTTGCTAAACGCTAAATTGTAAACTAATGAAAATGATTCAACAAAAGTTGAAAGAAGGTATTTTGATTGAAAGTCTCTTCAGAAGATTCAAATAGCTTTCAACTTCACAGTTGTTTGAATAAAATCGACTCGTGTGAATTTGATTTTATATGTCGAAAATTAAAGAAATATATAAAAACAAGAGACGATGTTCGTACGATATATATATAATTGTAAAACTACCACATCACAGATATAACGATAAATTAATACTAATTCTACATCTAAGTGATATTGAGAGATAATAAGTGTCTCAATATATAGTTATAAATGATTACAGAGATGACTACTTAGATATCTTAGCAAACTACATATATTTGGTCTGCAAAAGACTTAGAAGTTATGAAGCTATCGCAAGATTGTAGAATTGTCGAACTATTTGTGACTTCATAGCTCTATCGAAATATCAAAATGTTCGTAAAAAGAATCTACGATCGATTAAAAGGATACAAGTTCAAAGATCATTAGAGTGGCCTTTATAATTTATATCAGCTTTCAAGTCAATTAGAATGTTATTTATGGAATGATTGAATGGATTTCAGTATTATATAATCATGAAAAATGAATATTTCACAACCGTTGGTACTGTCTGCAACATTAACAGTAATAGCAATTAAACATGATCTATTTCAAACAAATTGTCATCAGATAATAATTTGAAACACACTCAGCGTTTCAGTTGTTTCAAGAATAATCAGTCGCAGTGTCTCGTTTCCGCAGTTACTAGGTTCCGAAACCATCAATAACGCCGGTCAGAGCCGCCTCGAACAACATCCCCGACACTTCAAACGAAAGGGTCACAACGCGCTCAGACTAAATTAAAAGTGACACATTCACAAATGGTCACTACACTCGAGTGCTGCGTTGCAGTAACCGTTACTTCTATCCAGAGTACCGTTGGTTATAGTGGTGACCGTCGGCAGGGTACCGTTAGTCTTGTCGCGCCCCGGCCCGTCGGCGGCGGGAGCGACGGCGTTGTCGCTCTTACCGCCGGGAGGTCGGTAGAACCACCACGCAAAGAAGAAGAAGAGCAGCGAACACAGCTTGCCGACCAGCGCGAGCGCTAGCATGTACCTGGCGAGGAGACGAGAGTATAGAACGAGGACAACGAGATTCGACGGAGGTGGACCGGAGGGGGTCGGGTACCTGCTCATGTGCACGTTGTCGTAGAGCGCGCAGGCGCCGGCGGCCCACAGGCGGCACGCGCGGTCGATGAGGAAGCCGAACAGCAGCGGCGCGGGGATGGTGCCCAGCAGCCGGACCACGATCCACTGCAGCCCCAGCGCGAACGAGCGCTGCTCCTCGCGCACGCACCTGCGGCACACGGACCGTCACGCCACACCGACACGACCACACACGCGCTACGGACCGACGGCACCTACCTCAGGGTGGCGGACAGGGCGGGCATAGTCGCCACGAAGGTGAAGAGCATGAGGCAGAACGAGAGGAACACGAACAGCCAGAGATACGGACACTCGGAGCTGCACGTGCTGTTAATGGCCTCGTACGGTATCGACGTGTTAGTTTCTGAAATTAGGTTTACCACGGTTTTAAACAGGAGAAGCATCTAATTTCGTAAATATTATTCAATCAATAGTTACCAACAAATAGTAGCATAAACTATTAAGTTTTATTACTAACGATAAATTTAAGAATTCAAAGAGTACTCAGATCTCACATCTCGAGATACACCAAATCGTAAAATTTCATGTATCTACTATCCCACTGAACATATTTATTATTAAAATCGAACTAAACGATTAAAAGCTCACGAATGGAGCAGTGGATGGCTCGGCGGTACCTGCGTCGTGGTAGAGCGGCAGCGGGCCGGCGGGCGCGACGCAGGCGCAGCGCTGGTAGAGCGTGCGCGCGCCGCGGGCCAGCGCGCGCGCGCAGCCGGCGCGGCACGGCGACGCGTAGGCGCGCGCGTCCGCGCCGCACACGGCCGCCGCGCGCGCGCCGCACGCGCAGCCCGCGTTGCACTCCGCCGACAGACGGTCGCCTCTGCGGACAGCGTGTACATTTCGGGACTACTTTTATTTTATATCTCGGCCCCGATGGCTCCCCCCGATCTACTGAGCGATATATGTATGAATCATAATTTAACAAACTGGTATGCTCACCCCGAAACGCTGGGGCTGTTGTAAGGTATCGTGACTCCGGCGAATGGATAGTTGTCGCAGCTGAGCACGAACGAAAAAGAAAACACTACGGCCAGTAATGTGGCGACCACGCATAGCTTGATGATGCCCGCACACGTCAATCTCCACCTCTTTACCAGCCACCCCCCGAGAAAAGTTCCCCCTCCTCCCGCTGGCACCGTTATGACACCTGGCAAAGACAAGGAGTTGCGTAGGAGTGACCATCATAAATAAACAGGAAAGTAACGAATATATCTAACGACAGATCAGTACATTTAAAAATGTTCGTTCAAAGAAACACGTGAATTTTAGAAAAACGTCAGGTGGTCTCATCCGCAATAAATACTTAAATTATTCTAGTATTTCATTTATTACATATATAAAACGTTACAATAGCACGAAAGCGTATCCCATACAGTAGTTGTATTACGCATCGAACATAGAACTTCGTACATTACGCGACGATAGTGACTACACGACGATAGTGACGACGCAACAAAGAAACTGGTGAATTACTGCCAAGAAGATTCTGGACGAACCTTCTAACTGATATAATAACGATTGGCGATTCATAATAGAGATTATCCCATCATGGACAATCTCGCCAAACACCATACAGATCAGATTAGGAATCCAAAATCCCACTAAGATCAATTGACAACAACAATAAAAACAAATGATAAGAAAGAAAAAATTGCAGGCAAAAAATTAAATCACCAAACTAAACTGATAGAAAAATAAAGGCACGAATACCAAGTCTGTGGAGACCACGAGAAAACATAAAGGCAAATACACTAAATATTTAAGTAAGCGTATTTTTCGGAAGAAAATGTTTTTATAAAGGCCTTCTTCAATCTATTTTTGGCAATATAATTATTCTAACTTACCCAATAACATTGCAGCTTGCGATGCGTTTACAGCAAACTGATTTTCGATGAGTTTAGGCAGAAATGCTGCGAAACCTGATATAAGCATCCCTTCGCTCGCTCCAGCGAGATTCAAAAACATAAATGTAGGATTTTTAAATAGTGCTGCAGTGGCTTTCGGTAGTTCACGTAAAGCGCTGAAGGCTGCTGATTTTGTAGCAGCGCCTTCGTGTGCTTCTGATATTTTTGATGCTCGTATTTCAGCAGCACCTGGATAAATGTTATTATCAATATGATTTTTAAAGCGTAAACTTAATATTTGAGGAAATAATTTAAGTCTTATGTTTGTTCACTAAATTGTAATTAAACCAAACCTGGGAGTTCGTAAGGAAAGGCAAGCAACGGTAGGGCAACAACTAAACACAGCACTGCCGAGAGTATGAAGCCGATCCACCAGGCGCCAATCCAAGAAGAACTTAGAGGGGTTATGCCTAACCTAGAATAAAATAAAGGTCGTGAATTTTCAGCCACATCTTTCTTTAGTTTGGATGTTTACACGTTTCAATAATATTTTTCGTTAATAAACGTGGATTAATTTTGGGAATGCATATGTTACAAATGTTGTTTTTGCAATTTTCATCAGGAATTTTTAGGGGAGTATGTTTACGTCTGGCAAAGTTTTGCAATCAGTAAAATCTAAAAAATACATTTTAAATCATAGCTAAATTAATTCCGAGCTCCAACTTTTGAACTTTCCAATTTTCACCGAACATTCCGGTATTATACCAATGTGTGTCTATGTATATAAATACAAGCTAAAGATAACATTCATTACGAAAACAGTGGAAATTCGAATCCATTGTAATATTGGCGTTTTCTAAATTGTTTTCATATGCAAATTCGACAATTGAATCTCGGTAGGGGAAACGTGTACGTATTAACGGGCTCTTCATGAAATGAAGTGGCCTGCTGTGGGCTTCTAATGAATAAGAATAATAGACCCGTTTTAATATTATGCAAGAAGAATTAATATGGTAAACGATTCTCGTTAAATTTTAGCTTCGACTGTTGTCTGTGTCTTCGATTATAGATATATGTGTACATGAGTACGTGTACATATGTATAAAATACGTGTCTATTTGTTTGTAATAAATATGAGGGTAAATCCTACCTAATATCTTTTGATTACTATTATATAGTTGGGTCTATGCCGCAGGCTCATTTTCCGTCTGTAAACAGTACGTATGCAGAATTGCATATATTATAGAGTATTGAGGCATTGATGAGACTAAAGTTTCCTTGAGATAATAAGACATTAATTATGTATCAAAATAAACACTGTTGTTTATTTTAAATTTGTTATTATCTAATCTATTCGAGTGAGAGGCGGGTAATACTGACGATTAGTAATGTCCTTGTGTCTGAATGTCGGCCTCGGCGGCAAATCTCAAATAACACCAATCTGCGCAAGATATATGAACGTGCATAATGGTGTCCGCAAACTTAGGTGCACTCTATTTATTGTCTGGCATTCATAATTTAATAGAAAGGTAATCCGAAAATCATCCACAGGACCTGAGCTGCTGCTTCCTCGTTAGCAAAACTCAATAACTTTTACGTACGGTACTGGTAACCACTAAATCAACGAGGCAGTTGTAATTTATGAACTGATACCGTTTTGGTAATTAAATAAATGTTAGGAATAATTCTAAATATACAAAACACAGAATTGGAAAAAAAAAAAATCTATTCTAAAAAGTGTAGTAAAAGTGTGTGTAGTTTTGAGAAGTTATATTTTCAGACTGAACACTCGAATAACTCGTTCACAAAGCAAATACCAAAACAACTTCGGTTCAGCAGATACAATTCTATTTAAGAAGAAGAATTTCACAAGGACTGACGCATTTACATTAAATGAAACTACAAAAGATTCGCCTATCGCCAGACCGTCTTAAACAACATTTCTTAGTTCTTTGCGGTTTGTGATAAAGATGTTCAGTGCTTTGTATCAAATATTGTCACTGAAAGGATACGGATAAATGTTTTGTGTCGGTGATATTAATTTTTAGTTGTTCAACTTGTTATTTTAGAAAATAATTATATGTATATCGAAATGTATGTTTTTAAGTATAATTTTAAGAACGAACGCTTGAAGCTAATCTTATTTATTGTATAATAAAATAATGCTTTACTTTTATTTAAGTATACATAAAACCACCTTTAACGACTATAAAATGCGTCTAGTATTATACTTTTTTTAGGAAGACATTGAGATAATTAGTATTGATAACCTTAACTAAAACTGTTTTGGGAAAATGTCTTGAATCATGTTGAAAACTTCAAGCGAACAAAGTGTGTCCACATCTGAACGCGAAAAGTGACTTTTTTTTACTATTAAAAGTGATACGGGCAGGTAGTCGTCAAGCCATCGCAATTAAAAGGCGTAACTTTCCAATTTTGGGAATCCTAGTACAACCTGTACTTATGTAGGCTAGTGTAGAGATAAGCCATAATCAGGTATTACAAAATATAAACGCGGTGTTCATGTTATTTAACATATAAGCAATCTTAAAAAGTGATTAATCATAATCATATAATTAAAGGAATATTATAAAAATTCAATCGCATATATATTTTAAAAATGTCCATTTAAAGCACAATCTCAAACATCGTAATTTTTATTTACCTCCCCGCAGTTAATTTAAAAGTGAAACCGTATCAAAGAGATCGTTCAAAAACTCGTTTCGCGGAAAATCATATTTCGTTACGGAAGCCATGAAAGTATAAACCGTTGGAATTAATTTGGCTGAAAAGTTGCTTGAGCGACGCACAATGAGATGAAAGCGAGAGGGCAAGTTGGCTGAATGAAGCCGTGTCGCTGCCGAGTTGAAATATTAAAAACGCGAACAAGACGCGGCCTCAGATAATTAAAAGAACAGTATTACGCGTATTTGTACATATTACCCATATGAGGAACCCGAAGCGTCTTACTGGATTTAATTACATAACGAGTAATCGATGGCATTCTAAGGAAACGATTCTTCGTTTCACGCCAGACGACAATGTCTAATAAGCTGTTTGACAAAACCTAAACTATATTAATTTAATATGTCTGTGTAAAATTAAATAACAAAATTAATAGCTTTAATTAAGATATAATTTGTTTTGTATAATCAAATGTTACTTCCAAGGTCAAGGGACCAGCTGCAGTCCTGTGTCTCGATTCAGCCATACTGAGCTGGCTTGTTTTGCCAAACAATATTGTACGTTGCATTACACGTATATTATTATCATTTTTGTTTAGATTTGTATTATCCTCCAGGCTATTTCAAATGAATATTATTATGTTATTATGTAAAGATGTAAAGTGTGTGTATAATTGTAAAAAATAAGATTTAAAAAAAATAGCCCGCTGCGTTTCTTTCGCTGGTTCTTCTCAGGTCTGAGGTGTTTATTTATATCCGAACCGGTGGTAGATTTATGACAATCAATAAGCAAGTGTAACACTTCTACGTTGAATAAAGATTATTGAATTTGAATTTTCTTTCTTTAAAATTGGAACTGTCGAGATCATATCGGAAACGCATGAAAAGAAGATGCGATTACCAAAAGATATGTACTTACGTTTCTGAATCGACGTTAGCAAAATCTGTGTATATTTTGAGCATCTGACCGCCCACGACGTACCCCAGTGCCGGACCAACCACCGCCATTGTGTAATAGACACCTGGAAAAAGATATTAAAAACTATACTAAGGTATATATGTATATATATATAATTTTTAATGTGGTGAATTTACATGCCCAAATAGTTCATGGATTCTATTGTCGAACCCTTGGGCTATTGTTGTCCCCACTAGCACAAGCTGAACGCGTTATTTGAGAGGTAAATAGGGATATTCGTAATTCCTTAAAAACATTGCCATTTTCTTTTCTTTTTTTTCAAATATTTATGTATTTATTATAACAACAGGGGGGGGGTAACTGTACCGTAATTGGTTAGAGGTCTTCTCTGTCCGGGATTTAAGCCCAGCAACTCATGATACAAGATTATGTAAAGCTACTACTTGTTGTTAATGTCAATTCTATCGAGAAGAGATTATTTACTCTTTTTCTGAAAATAGAACTTTTTCAAATATATGGTCAACTAGGGGTCATTCATAAAGTACGTCACACATGTTGACCCCCAACAAAATGTGACATTGTATGACAAGGATCAGGAAGGGTCCTGACTTTCGTGACGTCACATTTCAAAATCTTATACATCTATGTGATAAATTGCCAAATTTAAGCTATTAACGAAATACTACAACATATTCCCAATTATATTAAGAAATAATTTAAATGGCAATAAAACTAATTTCGGTACTGCTGTTCTAATTTACTAATTTCTAAATGTCAAATTTGTGATTATAAACATCTCGTACTTGACGGTGAAGGAGAACATCGTGAGGAAACCTGCATGTGTCAAATTTCACTGAAATTCTGTCACATGTATATTCCACCAACCCGCATTGGAGCAGCGTGGTGGAATAAACTCCAAACCTACTCCTCAAAAGAGCAAAAGAGGTCTTAGCCAAGGAGTGGGGACATTCACAGGCTGTTACTGTAAACGTCAAATTGCAAAGTATGTGCCGTCACACTAGGGTCTTATAAATGTGACCAACTGTGACAAGGACAGGGAAGGGTCAAAAATCACGAAATTATCCTCTATATATAATACAATTTATATGTCTTGTATGGAAATATCAACTACATGTATATATATACTTGTATTGTGTAAAAAGTAGTATATATGTAAATTGTTATAATTTTTAGCGTAACATTTATATTTATTAATAAACACGGTTATAAAAAACATCTTAAATTGAAATCCTTGTGAACTTTTCGAAATATGTTTATAATGAAAATAATTATAGCATAATATAATTATATTCTAAGCTTACCCCAGTCAAGGATTATTATTTAAACTTGTAAATGTTAGGGAGCTCCCTTTTGCTAATCACCGAATGATCGCACGTATGTATGTATTTATTCCGCTGCCGCCGCTGCACAGTCAAGAAGCATTGTCGGCGTTGATTGTTCAAACGAAATCCCAAAAGTAATAAGAGACGACAAATATATATACTTTGATATTTTTTTATGGCCTAGGTAGGGCGTGCGTATGGGCCACCTGAAACGCCCATAGACATTGGCATTTTAAGAGATGTTAACCATCGCTTACATCGTCAATGCGCCACCAACCTTGGGACCTATGATATTAATCCCTTGTGCTTGTAATTACACTGGCTCACTCACCCTTCAAACTGGAATACAACAATACCAAGTACTGCTGTTTTGCGGTAGAGTGTCTGATGAGTGGGTGGTACCTATTCAGACGAGCTTGCACAAAGCTCTACTAAGTAAAAACAAGTTGGAAAGAGTGAAATATGATTTCTTTGTAATTAGTGTGGCAAGCATTATAAATTAAACAGGTGTTTTAAAATTATAATTTGAGTTGATTTAAACGATAACTTTAAACATTTTTACCAACTTAGCAGCTTTTAAGATATGTCATATGTATTAGTGTACTCATATGTGGTTTGTCATTGTTCTGGAATAGTGTAAGCCGTACCGCTCCGAGGTACCGCGTATCCCATTTCCAGCGACCCTTTCACACCCTATGTTTTCTCAGCTAAAAGCCGCTGAGAATAATGTAAGCGAAACCGCACAGTGAAAGATGACCTACCTTTGAAACTACTCTTTATAAATTCTTTCTTTCTCTTGTTACCAACTATTTTTCTTAGGCTTTTTTATACTGTTTAGAAACTGAAGTAGTGAATTGTAAAAATGCTTAATTAAACAGTTGATTGAAAAAAGGACGGTTGTTTTTACTTTGAGTAAACTTTATCAGATACGGTAGCTTTAATGTTTGATGATAAAAAATGTATTCTATAACTTCGTAGGCTATTTACGTAAATAGACAATATAAGACTGACATTATAATATATTATGACACAATAACTATTGTTCAAAATTATAAGAAAGTATTAAGCGATAAAGTCACGACATAATTATTTTCTAAAAAAAATGTCATTTATCTACCAGTCCACAGATTCTCGTATCGACTGCATCTACTACCCGCATTTCGATATCTCAAGTGGACTCCACCCTGGCTTCTTGTGACTCTGCCCTCTCGGAGCCACTCCCGCTCTCTCACGGCCGGAAGTTAAAGCTCTCGGGTAATGGCATTTCGATTCGCGCCTCATGCGCGTTTAAGATGTGATCGACTCTTGAGTGTTTAGGAGGCATTTAACTTGTGCTCCCAACGGTAGTATATTATATAAGATTTTACTATAAATCCTACACATCGCATGTCTTCTTACTTCTTGTACTCGTTTAGCGAATGTATGCTCTAAGTTTGTTTCTATTGGTTTCGTAAAGGCAAATTGTTACAACTTTTGAAGTTATTCTTTAAGTCCATTGAAACTATATTTTAGTGGAACGGAAATGACGTCAAAAATGTTTGTAAACGTTTTTAAACGTCAGTTACTAAAGAGTTTTTTTTATTGTATAGGAAGGCGGACGAGCGTATGGGTCACATGATGGTAACTGGTCACCAACGCCCATAGACAATGACATTGTAAGAAATGTTAACCGTCGCTTACATCGCCAATGCGCCACCAACCTTGGTAACTAAGATGTTATGTCCCTTGTGCCTGTAATTACACTGGCTCACTCACCCTTCAAACCGGAACACAGCAATACCAAGTACTGCTGTTTTGCGGTAGAATATCTGATGAGTGAGTGGTACCTATCCAGACGAGCTTGCACAAAGCTCTACCACCGAGTACACGAAATATAAAAAAAATTAATGAAAATAGACCCGCTGAGTTTCTTTCGCCGGTTCTTTTCATCGTCAGGGCTGGGTATTTCTTTTCCGAACCGGTGGTAGTTTCTAGTTTGACTATCAATAAACAAGTGTAATGATTCAATGTTGATTTAAAGTATTTTGATTTTTTCGATTTTAGAGTAAATAAATGCTTTCATTAGTAAAAGTTAAAATTTTAATCTGTTATGAGAGTAAGTAAAGTGCCTTATGTTATTGATGACTTCCTAAAGATTATTTTAACATCGTAAATGCATCGACTGTTTATGTACGAAAAGCTTTTCCCCGAACGAATATCTTTGCACTGGTTATAGATATTAAAGGATGGTAGTTATCACCCGTATATTTTATTAAAAACATTTAAAACTAAAATAAAGAATACACTATTTTGTAACGTAGAATCGTTCTTAAAATCGTATATCATATTGGAATCTAAAATTGCTTCACCAATCTCATATTGGAATCTGTGCATTTTGCCAAATGCAATATAGTTTAATCTTGTCTTGAGTTATTATTAGGGTTAGCAAGGTTTAATCTGAGATCTTCCAATAGCGAGGTACATAGATAAAAGATTAACCCATATCTGCCAATGGGGTAGTTTTCACCCCACTGATAAAAAATCTTTCACAACCGGAAAGTACAAATAAATGACTATTAAAACACTTGCGCAAGACGTTTGATCGAATTATAATCGTGTAAAAAATGATAAAATGTCTGCCAATAAAATATAGATTAAATATAAATAAAAATTAAATACAATACAAATGTTTACACATTATCGTCAAAAGTAAAGTCCCTTTGTACCTTTAATTGCACTGGCTCAAACAGGAACACATCAATACTAAATAATGTTGTTTTTCATAAAACCCTACTTATATATATATATCAACATTGTAATCGGTACTGAGTAAGGTAACAAAATAACTAGCAGTGGTGACGAGTGGTGCCACACCAGAAGCCCTGAATAGCCAGTTGATTTAGACATTGATTTTTTTATTTTTATAACTTGTCTCCTTCAGTATCTGACAACACTATACTATAGTATCGTAGCAGTAAAAACACTGTGACACGATTAATTGCATGTCAAGTATGAACAGATTGAAATAAGTTTTCAAGTCTTCTGACCTTTAGGCTTTGTAGTACAAGCTGTCACGTTGCTCTATGTGTACGTTCGAACCTAATTAAGCTGTCGGAAAAAACTGTTTGTTTCAGATTACTTTTCAAGCGTTTGAAGCTTTGTATTGAACTAATATTGATTATTGATTATTCGAATATTGTGTTTGACTGCCTCGTTGGTCTAGTGGCTAGATATAAGGCCGCAGACTCGGTGGTCCTGTGTTCAATTCTCAGGTCGGGCCAATAAATAGTTATTGGGTTTTTCTGTCAGAAAATTGTCAGTAGCAGCCCAGAGTCTGGAAGTTGGAAGTGTGTACACTCCCGTGGCTCGGAAAGCACGTTAAGCCGTTGGTCCTGCGCCTGAACTCTTTCCGGTCGTGTCGGATTGCCGTCCCATCGGATTATGAGAGCTAAGGAAAAGAGAGTGCACCTGTGTTCACACTTGTGCACTATAATATCTCCTGCGCAGTTGGCTAATCTCTTGAGATTGGCCGCCGTGGCTGAAATCGGTCTGGAGGACCTTATATTGTGTTTAAAGTAAAACTTGATTGATACAAGAGAAAAATATGTTATGAAACGTGCAAATGTTTTATTTTCAAAAAGAGTGCAATGGCGATGTAAGCCATGGTTAACATTTCTTGCAATGCCATTGTCTATGGGCGTTGGTGACCACTTACCATCAGGTGGCCCATATGGTAGTCCGCCTACCAATACGATAAAAAAAAAATTAAAAAAATGTTACAAATGCGAAAGTGAGTTTGTTTAGTTGGTTAACTTTAACGTACTGAACCGATCATCATAAAATTTTGCCCGGTCGTCAGTTATAAAAAAAGACATAGGGTATCTAATACCTGCGCCCTTCCCTCCACGCGCGGGTGAAGCCGCCGGCGGAAGCTAGTACTTAGATTTTTCTCACAATACCACAAGGGTAGTGGACAATATATATAAAACTAGCTCCATACATACATACATACATACATTTGTACGATATGTACGTATGTATATACGTAGCCTATATTTAAGGCGTTCTTGTTTATATACTGCGTGTTTCCGGTAGAATAGAATAGAGTTTCGCTATCTCAAAAATTGGGCGTCGTAAGCGACAAGAGTATTTCGAATTGGGCAAAAATGCAGAAGCCACGCAAATCAAAATATTGCAAATGTTAAATTCTGCGAAAAGGCTTGCAGTTCCTCTACAAATTATACTGCATCGATACGCATGATGCTTTAACCAAAAATAAGAAATTGCTCTTTTAACGAAAATCGTGCATTGACCGTAAACTAGTGTATATTTTTTATGTTCGACTATAATATGTATTAAAGTGACTGTAGAGACCGAGCTCACCATATAACCTATAACATTTACCATATAATATTCCATTAGCTTTTAAGAACAATATCATAATATTGTTGGAAATGGTTATAGCGTCGTCAACATAAGAAGGCACTCTCGTATTACCACTTAAGTGGTTAAATTACATATATATTACTTAGTTATAGTAAAGGATATTGATATTTATTTCGAACTGTTTTTAAATATTTTCATAGCTTTTTTAATTTTTAATTACTCATGATATTATTTATTAGAGCGTAAGATATTTGACAGGAGTAAAATAATACGGTAAATAGCCGCTCAGCACCACTCATAAGGGATTGGTTTTGTATAGATTATATGGACTGATACTGGATATGGATGGATACTTGAACATAATATAATACTCACCTAGATAAACGGACGACATCTTCTTAGACACGTTCTCATCTATGTACGTAACGCCTAGAGTGAACAGCGGCGTTGCGCCTGCGCCGTGCAACAGCTGCGCGACCACAAACACGGCAACCGCCCAGGCGCCCCCTTCCCCGGGCGCATCCTTCCACGAGCTGGACTAAAACACGAAATATACCATTATTTATTGGATTGGATTCATGTAAGGTTTTCGAAAGACGTCACACACTTTATCTTATTTCAAGTTCGTTTGTCAACATGCCCATGGTGTTTATATGGTGATAATAGTTATTTTAATAACAAAGCAAAGAGAGGTTTGGTCTACTTGTTAAAATACTAAGACGCGATAACATATTATTATTTGTCACGAAATAAAGGGAACGTGGCTGATTTGCCGCGAGTACATACAAATACACAAATACTAGCTCGAAGTTCAGTACCAACAAAAATATATTAAAATTCCTAGTTGGACACAATTATGTCGATAGAAACTTATTCTATGAATATATACCTCAGTGTAAAAATTCGCAAAAGCTCAACCAGCTTTTTGCTCAACTTTCGAACCCAACGACTTACCGCCTTATTCATAAACTTTGTTTAACTGGTGATTAGTTAAACAATATTTTGTCTTCTTCTTTCCTATGTCAAATCAATAATGACAGAATGAGACAAATCAGTGTTTAGCTAAACTGTAACTAAGCAACGTTTATGAATAAGGCCGTTAGAAGTTAGAGTGATTGACATTTCAAGTACCAGTTTAAAACTTTCTTGCGAGCTTTAGGGAAATATATGTTATGATTATTAGAAAAAATCAATACTATTCTAGTGCATGTTGTATTCTCCAGTAATCGGGGGTACATTTAATCGTTGTGTATAAGCTTGTATCATTTGTATTTTTATGTGTACTTCTGTTAGAGCTCATTAAAAAAAAAAAAAACAAAAAAAAAAAAAAATTATATACAAATCCGCCCTAGTAGTATACACATACAACAGTTAAACCATAGTTCTATTCAAAGAAAGATTTTATAACTAAATTACCTATTATTATTATTATTTTGTCATCAAAATGTATTAATTGTTAATTCAAAGACTTTATCAAATCATTCTGGTTGATTGATCTAGAATAGGGCCTACGTCTGGAACCTTCCACGAGTTCATTGTGGACGGTGAATGATGATCTCATTCAAGATCGGCCGTGTTGTGCCTTTGTGAACGTATTAAGTCGTTTGAATGCGCCTGCGTCGCTAAGCACTTTATTATGCGATGGAAGGAAATCTGCTGTCTGGCTATTCTTTGTGTCTTTATTTGTGAGTTCTATTTATATCTACGTCATTGAAAGTGCTTTAATTGCTTAGAGGGAACGGTTTTTTGCAGTTAAACGTTTGTATAAGATTTTCATTCGTGAGGATCGTACCAGTAGGTTTATATATTATAACGTAACATTTTTCTTTCAATAAAGTATCAAAGGTCCCTTGAATTATGTTTTGGTAAATATACAGTTTATAATATCAAATATAAATGCCTAATACATTCTACTACTATATCTTTATTTTCCTACTTTTCTTGTCAAGGATATATTTTACTAAATCAACATACCGCTGTCTGATTGACTACACATAAGTCGTCCGGTTCCTCCCCGGCGACTTTGTACGGTGGTATGAGGAAGTGTGGTAAAGCGAAGAGTAGAGACCCAATGCCCATGAGCAGAACGCCCCAGCCCAGCCATCTGGGTTTCGATGAACTGCTCCTGCCCCCGAGGTACGTGACTGGAGCCAGGCAAGCGAATGAAGCCATGTCGTACCTGAATAGATAATATATAATTTGAAGAACCTATGTTGATTATAATATACTATCAGACTTTATTTATATTTTATGTTTCCTAGAAGTATATCATAATTATATTATATATATATTCTCTACTATATAACGAATATCACTATTAATACGAATAATGTTTTAATGAATAAATTCGTTAAAAATATAAACTTTTTAATGGGCGTCTCCATCGAATTCATATAATTCTTCACGCTAATATTAATTTATTTTTTATTTTTGAATTTTTATACCAAGGAATTTGATTACTCGGTTTGAAATATTCACAGGTTGCTCTATGCGTTTGGTAAGACAGTTGGAAAATACTAATAAAAACGTTGCATTTACCCGCCAGCAATAACTCCAGTCTGCATTGACCGGAGACCGAACCTCCTCTCTATCGTGGTGATTACTACGTTCACGAAGCCATTCACGACCATTCCTGCAAACAAACACAACATTAACTAAAAAATAACCGAAATATATTGAATTTAGCTAAAAGGCCAATTAAACGATGTAGAACGTTTACGTGTATTAAACTCTCTATACTAAAAGAAGAGACATTTCTTAGTAAACTATTAGAGCAATATATGAATATAAATCTTATATATATTATTATTCAACACGTTTCAAAGAAGGTTTCTGTGTATATATTCTTCTTGTATAAATAACTGTATCGCAATTTTATCCGTTTATATTTCGCCAATTAATGTGATAAGCGTGTTTTTGTATTATTATAAAGCTGAAGAGATTATTTACTTAATAATAATAATATGAACCATTTATTTGCAAGAAATGTAGTTTTACAGATGTTATGATTTCTTTATAGGTCTAATACATTTCGCCTACGATAGGCAAGCAAGTATATTTGTTAACAAGTAATTAATATTAAATACAGATCACGCCAATAGAACATTACAATAGTTATATTAATATATATAGGTAAATAAAATAAAATTTGGTTTAAAATTAACAATAATTAATTTAATTTAATCAATTGAACGCTCTACTCTTACGTACCTTAAGAGATTTAAGAGTTATAGACTATATAACAATACGTTCGACCCACTGGGGTGGAACAGTAACGTTTAACCTGTGACCACGCGCTGAGAAGCGATACATATTATAATAGTATATAAAATATTCTAAAGAGAATTTCTTTATTTTTTATTTAAAATACTAATGATACCTTTTAACATACAATTTAATACTGTAACGTGACAATACAAAATACCTTATAAGATGGTTTTGATTTTATTTGAAATGTGTTGGTTATAAACAGAATTTTTCTATGTATTTTAGTATAATTTGTGTTGTTTCGATACTCGCATATAAAAACACTATGCACACCAATGCTGATATCCTGTTACATGTCTAGAATCGAGTGCGATTTTATCTAAAAAGCCATAAATTATACATCCACATAGATTGACGTTTCCACAATAGAAATGCATTCAGCCCTGTTCGTTCTGACTGTATTTTAACAAATCAATTCCGTTGACATATCGGAAGGCTTCAACGTACAAAAATATTTCCGGAGCTATTAATATTTCACATTCGACGGACGGGCCGACAGGATGCTGAAATAGACTGGCACACGTCGGTTACCATTATTCTGTAATAATTTATATCAAACAAACTAATTGAATAATCAAAATATATTTTTTGTATGTGTATTTAAATAATTATATTATAATAAGGATTTTATGTTATGATAAAGTGGAACTAATAAATTGACGAACAGAAATCTATACATATAATAAATCTGTAACTGGTCGATGTCTGTACATGGAAGATAAATGAGTAAAACTTTTATCGGGGGTCATTATAAACACAATAGAACCCAAAACAATGATTAATAGATTTTTTGTCTGTTTGTCTGTTTGTCTGTTTGTCTGTTTGTCTGTGCGTTTGTGCACGCTAATCTTAAAAACGGCTTAACGGATTTGAGTGCGGTTTTCACTAATGTATTGTGGCTAACTTCACTTAACATTTAGTGTTTGTTTTATTTCAATCAGTTCATAAATAATAAAGTTATGTCAATTTAAAGATACACGTAGAACATTTATTAAAAAATGGTTATGGTCAAACTGAAAAGAGATTAAATATTACATGTAATATACATTTTTGCTTATGATTTATCCTATATTTTGTCCTATAATTTTTAATCTCTTTATTTATTTATTAAAAGTTTAGTATCACTACTAAAAATCAATAAATTATTATCTGTAGGAAAAGTACGCGCACCTGTTAGTTGTCAAAATCAAAAAGTTTTGTTAACAATTTCGTGTTTTCAGTAGCTTCGTGTGTTGTTTTTGCATAAAAACTAATATTGCAAATATATTGTGTGTATCTTTATGATCTCATCTTATATCTTTCATAACAGTACGCTTTAAGACTGCGTGTGAGCAAGTCAGTTAACTCAGTGACAATAATTAATACGTAAATAGTATATAGGTGTATAAACAAAGCCTAAAAAACAACTATAACAATAATACATGGTTTTAGAAGTGCTTGCTTTAAACATAAACGGTATATCACTTCTTAAAACTTTAAATAGGTATAATTTTTTCGTAAATTCGTGTTTCTAAACAACGAAATAAATAACAATTTAACGCGGAAAAAATGGCAACCATATTTTGAACTATATTTATTAGCCTCTGGATATATATAAGGAGTATTAGCCACTGGTTATGTATAAGAAGTGTAAATAGAGAAAAATAACAATTTTGTTCAACATTAAAATAACAGAAATTACTTTAGAAGACCTCATTAATAAATGTAACAAGTATTTCGAACCGAGGAAAAATTTAACTATGGCCTGACATGTATTTTTTATGAGAAAACAAAGCAAACACGAAAATATAACCAACTTTATTACGAGTCTAGAAAATTACAGTTTAAAATGCGATTTCGTTGAATTAATAGTCATTGGTCAGTGATAAATTTACAGCGAATATGTGTTAGAGTACAAACATCAAAGATTATTACAACGGTCTGATCTGTCACTAAAGAAAGCTATAGAGATAGCTAAAATAGTAGTGATCGAACAACAAAATACGGAGCGCATAAATAAAAGCACTGAGACGACGTGAGAGAGTCGTCATCACCGTAATCATCTAATGAATATCAAGTGATGAAGGGGGAGTAAAAGGGTTAAACAACACACAGTACAGAATAGAGAAGATGTGCATATTCCTATGAAGTCAGACGGGCAACTAATTAAGAAGAGAACAAAATTGTGAAATGTGGTTATATTTGCCTCATCCCAATATAAACCGAATAAAAGTATTTTGTAATCTCTCAGCTTAATTCAATTGGTCTTTGGCTACATCAAGCTTGCAACAGCATAATCATGAATAGGAAGAAGTAGATCTGTGCGAGCATATAATATATAATTAAGTGTACTCAGATATTGATATTATATATTTAAAAAAAAAACACTGCAAAAATAACATAAATAAGTTAAAAATAATAATGTATTAAATGTATTAATTTATATAAAATGAATGTACCAACCCATCTTAATATTCAATATTTAAGTTTGTTATAAATTTTGTACTGTAGTCATATTCTTGCTTGCCTTTTAATTGTATTTGGTTAAAAAATATATAAATAATATATATATCATTTATTTATTGCATTTTATTGGCCTTACTCAATCTAATAATGCTTAAGCTATGTGATTTCATTTATATTTTGTTTTTGTTAAATTTGTGTTTTCATTAAGTAATTAATTATATTTGATTATAAAAAAATATATATCTTACTACACCTTTACTGATTATGATGGTTTAGCTGTTTGATTTTATATATGTTTTGATTATTTTAATGATTGTGTAATTATTGTTGGTGGAAACTTAGCTAATGTATGTATATATTTATATATATATATGCTATAAGTGTCATCTCATTTTTAACACTTAACCTACCAGAGCGGTCAAATAACTGCTTTTGGAACTTTAATTAAAATTGTTATATAGCTGCTTTTGTTTGTATATTATATTTTTTTTTCTACATAAAATGGCCGCTTAAGCAGCTTATTCAGATGTGTGTCAAGTTCAATGGAAAACATTTGTTTTAATTCCCTTTTTTTGTTTAATTAAATTAGTAGCCTTGGTTAAGTCTGATTTTATTTAGTCTCTGACAGAAGAAACTTTTCCTTTATACTTTATATTGTACACATAAAATAACATAAATCTATAACAAAAACGAATTAATTAATAAATTATCCATACATATAAATAAAATTGAAGTTTCTGTCTGTTATTTCAAAATAACTGCCTGTTTTAAAGGTTATATGGCTATTTACGATTTACCAAAACCAAAGCAATTATTTTTTTACTGTCTGCATGTCTGTATCTTTTAATCGTCTAAAAATTGAAAAAACCGAATTATTATAAGAACTATTTCAAGATTCCGTTTAGCCTTTATTTCATCAAAATTAGTTGAGTCTATCAAAAGTTATAAAAATACGTATTTTTGTTGATATCTATTCACATAATATTATTACTCTTCCTAACTGATTCATTAACGCAGAGCCTAAACTGCGGGGGTTAGAAACTTGAAATTTTGGCAGTTGATACATTTTATAACACTAAAGAGTTGAACGATTGTTTAGAAACCAGTCATTTTTAAAGTTAGAAGCATGAAATTTAATGAACAAGCTTAAAAATAAATAAAAATGTATTTCAGCGTTTTTGAAAATCTAAATCTGAGAGGGTAAAAAAGGGGTTGAAAGTTTGTATGGGGATTCCGTCACTTTTGGTGTAAGAAGAATGATATTTAGTATTAAAGCTATGCATACGTATTTCGTCGTTTTTAGAAATTTAACTCCAAACGGGAGAAACGGGGTAAAAGCATTAGAATAAAAATTTAAAAAAATAGAAATATACTATTTGAGTTTTTTGATTGAATTAATAAACATGAATTTCAAAGTTTTTAGAAACTTTTATTTTTGTTTGGAAGAGTTGGGTGCAAATAATGAAATTCAAAATACGCAATATCTTATATCAATATCTCTTAGGGAGAAATATACGAACTTCACTATGTTGGTGATGTTTGGATAAAAAAAACATATTCCATTATTGCCATATGTACCATTTAATTGGTATTCCCTAAGCTTATATTATTGTAAAGTTTCATTAAAATCCATTCAGTAGTTTATGCGTGAAAGAGTAACAAACGTCCATACATCCATTTATTTATTTATTTATTCCATACAAACTTTCGAGTTTATTATATTAGTAAGAAGTAGGATTATTATATGCCCTATACTGAACACACATACACTATACTGGATGGGCGAATAAATCGATTGGTAAATGTTTATATCTTATTGATTAAAAAATGATAAAATCCTTATTTTACCCGTACGAAGTCGGGACGGGCAGCTAATTACTCGCTGATAACGTATCTTTCTGTAGGTAAAAAAGGTTTTTAAAAACAGTACAGCAGTTTTTTAGTTTATTCGCTACAAACAAACATACAAAAAATCTATTTTTACTTATTTATAATATTAGTATAGATAAAGACCACGCGCGAGCGAAGCTGCGGGCAACAGCTAGTATTTAATAAAATTGAAAACGAAAAAGAATCATCAACATCTTAGGTCCTAAGGTTGGTGGCGCATTGGCGATATAAGAGATGGTTAACATTTTATATGTTACCAATGAATGAATGTGGTAGGCAAATTGGCATGTGCACCACATACCAATCTACCTATTACAATTTTTTTTTTTTAAGATTTTTGTGTCATTATGTGCGACGAAAGTATGATGAGCCACCGCTCACAACAAGAACTACAAGAGACATATGAAGTGACCAAACAAAATTATCGTAATATGTACTAAGATAGATATTCAACGCGGACGAAGTCGGGGCAGGCCGCTGGTAGTTTCGTCACGGTAGCATGCGCAAGCGATCCCGTGGCGCTCCCGTTAAGACGGGAAGGGTACCGCTGGGTTTTTAGTGGGTATTCCGATGACCGGGGCACACTCGGTCCCTTGGACATATGGCGAGCCCCACATACCCCCCCCCCACTGTTACGCGTTTTCCCAGTCGTCGTCGTCGTCGTCAAAAAAAAAAAAAGGCCGCTGGTTGTTTATAATGTTTTTGTTTAACTTACTCGGAGTAATCGTTTTCTAATTTCTGTAATGTTTTACGATAAATTAAACCTTAAGTTTTATTATTTTCTGTTGTAAATAATAAGTAATTTGTTAGTCCAATCTAGATAGCTCAGTCTATATATACGTAATACTTTCACCGAAAGCTACATTTTTTTGTCGGTCAATGTACGTTTCATTTGAAGGCGTAATCTGAAGCCAAAATAACGTTCACGGTCAGCTGAAATTTCTGATATAAATCTTTGTACAGTCGTTATATTTTGTAACTGTATTTCTTTTTATAATATTGCTACGTAATTTAATGTTACATTGAACCTTTTTTTTTCGCTGGAGAAACGCATTTACCCGTTTCCCCCACATGAAGTGGGGGGTATGTGGGGCTCACCGGCACTGAAGGCGCTGGACTACCCACTAAAAAAGCAGCGGTATCCTGTCCGTCTGGTCAGGGGGCGTCAACAGAATTAATTTTCTGAATTATTGCGGCTTCTGTACATCGTATGTATACGCGTAATTATTAATTTATTTATTCTTATTATTGTTTATTAACAGGTGGATATTTGAATGTACCTAGCGGCTTCATTTTTCATTATATGATGTCCTTTACCCAAAAGCTTTCTGGAGGAGATAGCTGTTTTACCAATAAGTAAGAAAGAAAAAGTGAGCCTGTGTATGTCCCACTGCTGAAAGGCTTAAGAAGTTTTTTAGCTTATTCCACCGCGCTACTGCGAATCGAATTGATGGATATATATGAATAAGAATATCAATTATCGCATACCAAAAATCCTGTCTGAGAATACAGCCACTTATCCACATTCTCAAAAACCTACTCGCAGCCGGCTCCTGGAAGTTCTTCATTCTAAATTTACGAAGCGTTTCCAAGATATTTTAGACAAATACACCGAGCTGATTTCCTTATCAATAATATCATAAATAAGGTATGCTTAAAAAGCTTATGTTTAGACCGGGCTGAATAAGCCCTGCTTAAGATAAACAAATAAATAGAAAAACACGTAAAAGTGCCCTTGTATCCATCGTCTCCGGTTACGTGACGGCGCATAATACTAACGGAACATGTGAGGTTATGTATAAACAAATGTATTTAGGTTAAGTGAGCGGAGACAGTATATGATTTCTTTGCAAATAATCCATACAATATAATATATGTGAAAGTGTGATTTGTATGTCCTTCTCTTGCATGACATATGTAAACAAATGATCATTGTTAAATCTATACTTATAAAATCGTTAGTCATGACTGACTATCAATGCTCAGCCTACTACTGGGTCTGGTTTATGAAATTTAGGACATAGGCTTGTTTTAAAACTTAAGCAGACGCGAAGAAAGTCTTTGTGGAAATTTTAATTATAAGAGTAAATGGGAAAGGTAACTTTGAATGTAGTTGAAGTTGGGATGGGCAGCTAGTCCGCATGTATTTACATATATTTGAAACATAGGTATATATATATTTAGCTATAAGGTAAATAAAAATAGGATATTAAAAGTACTTTTGAAACGTCATTTTAAAAGATTAAGCTACCTATAAATAGTAGATGATAAAAAGCATATTTTATAGAACCGACTAGAACCAGTAATAAACTTAATTTTCACCATATATTGACGAATACATTTTATACATAAGAAATTGAAGTATGATCATGCGCAGGTGGGCGTTTCGTTTGCCTAGGTTTCAACTAGTAATTTTCTCCATTATATCCATTTTATCCACGCGAAAAGCGAGAAAAGGACAGCAATATAGTATTCTTTTTCTGAATGCCATGTTATCCATTCATTAGATAGGTTAAATTCCACGAATTCACCATTAATGCGTTATTAATACGACATGATGACAAGCAGGAAACATGTGGACTAATCTATCATCCCAGTTTCCGCAGGTTCAGTAAAATTCTATCGTTTGGTAAATCTTTTGAAAGCGTTTCTAAAGCTGATGTCGCATTGAGGGAAATATAAATAAAGGCCATGTCATCGTAAATGTTGTTAAATTTTACTTTTGTTTACGAATTATTCTGCAAAATTTTCGTGAAACTTACTGTACACGTATATTAATTATCATTACCATGTTGATCATAATAATGATGGCGGGTTCATCCAAGGCAAGCACCACCGAATTTTCATGTGTTTAATTTGGATTTATAATTCATCTCGTGCTTCGGTGATAGAAAACATCAGGAAACCTGCATGTCCCGGTCTGCGTGACATTCTGCCACATGTGTATCTACTACCAACCCTCATTGGAGCTGCGTGGTGGAATAAGCTCCAAACCTTGTCCTCAAAAAGGAGAGTCCTTAACCTAGCAGTTGGACAATTATAGGCTAATACTTCTTACTTCACATCAATAAATCAAATAAAAATAAAACAGTTGTTAATTCATATTTATGAGTTAGTATTTATTCATCATAAAAAATATGGTTTTATTAAGTTATGATTATAAAATGTTTTTGACCTCGCACGTTGCTCCCGACTTACAGTTACTCGTAGAAAAAATGGAAAAATAACGGTCCTTTAATTAACATAAATTAGTATTGGAATATATTACACGTACATTGCAAATTACCCACACCACACATACATAATACATACTTAAATGAGATATTAAGCAATATATCAAATTATAACATATTATTTTTATCCAAAAATTATATTTATTTTGCACGAACTACTATGAATCCAATCATTATTTAGGTTTCATAATGCATTTAAGTGTGGGGGCTAAGAAACGCTTAACTTGAACTTTTCGACGAAATCTTATTCTACATCATATCTAAAAATCAGAATCAACATGCAAAATTTTAACTAAACTAGTATAATAGGAAGTGATTTTAATTTAGATTGCAAAAAACTAAGAAAAAACCATTGCGAATTAAATAAAAGCTTGTTAAAAATTACGTCAATCCGTCGCTACGTAAGGCAATCAACGAAGTTATTGTATCATTTTAATTATTAATTTAAATAAATAATATTTTATTGTTGTAATAAATAATACCACATTCTTCATACGTGTGACGAGTGACTGTCTACAACGCAGATCCATCAGTGCGCCCGGACCTTTAAACAATATTTTTGGCCGTACGTGACTAGGCATAACATTCACTCAACGTCCAGGCGTCCAGCAGATTTATACATGGGGCTTTGTTTGCAATATAAACATTAAATTGTTGGCTGTTTTGGTATGATGTTGCAAAAATACATCTTAACTGATGTTATTTATTTATGTAATGGCTTTCTTCATTAACGTAAGTTGAATGTAGTGTTATTACTTATTATTAACTGTATTTTTATAATTATGTATCATTGTAGTAGTCTTCTTTTGTCCATGCACACATTTAAGCAAACTTATCCAAGAGATTTTTACGCAAGTATTGTCAGCTATCAATTATTTTTACTAACATTTTAGTGAGATTTATAGAAATCAAAAAATTTTAATGTTCATATTTATTGAATTTTTCATTCAACACAAGCCAGTTTTGCTGTGGTTGATTACGATAATTATTTACGGAGTAGAATGAAATTGAATTAATAATATTTTAAATAGAATTAATATAAATGTTAGAATAGTGATCGTACGACATCGTTTGCAGTTATGTAAAGAAATCATCATTCATGCCAAAACCAATACCCGCTTGATGGGATCACGTTTCAAAAAAAAACTATGAAGAGTGAATCGTATGAATTTTAGATCAGATAATACCATTTTTAACCCTCGGTTTGAATATGCGTTATATGCGTAAGAACATATTATATAATAATATGTTTCATATAGTTTGTCATATACTATTATTGGAGCAGTCATTAATAACGCTTGTCATTAGCTACAAAACAAATTCGGTTGACAAACAGAATAAGCAAGTACTGAATCAGTCTTTGGATGTTAAATATAGATTTATAGAATTAAATTTATACAATTTAAAACCTGCCGCATTTGTCAATAATTTTGCTAAAATTATTGACAAATTATATTGCATCGTGTATTTAATGGGTATTGCTATATGAAAGTGTTGTATCAAACGAGCTCGAATTCACCAGCTAATATGACATCAATCCGCTTAAAATGTAATAACAAAATGCATGTTGTATTGTCCTTTAATCCTGTAATCCGATCACACCGCATGTCATGTTTCGACGAGCTAGAATCGATGAAACTCTATGCATTTAAATTATTGTTCCGCGAACGAGCTCTGTTATTATTCCCTTTGATTTTTTATATTTCTGATATTTAAATTTATATACGTAATCAAAATTTCTCAGAAACTATTTCATTTCGTATCTTCGTTTTAAGTCAAAGATAAAATGTTTGTTACAAATCTAGCAACTACAACCGGTAATAAAGCGAAATCTACAAAGAAGAATCACAAAAAAAGCAGTCATATAGCTGTAGGCTGTTATTTTTCTTTTTATGTATGCGGAACCATTATCATAATGATTATCAGCACTTTAGAAACATATTGTTAAAGTTTCTTATAAATTGTAGATGTTCAATCGATGAGTCTATAAAAAAAACTCATGATACCCTCATCTGATCTTCTTGTAATTACGTTATTAAGCATAATTAAGTATCGGGAAAGTAACACTGGAATTTTTTTAATTGATTCCGTGCTTGGACTTATCTGACCATTTTTTTATGGCATAGGTAGGCAGACGAGCTTATTGGCATTGTAAGAGATGTTAACCATCGCTAACATCACCAATGCGCCACCAATCTTGGGAACTAAGATGTTATGTCCCTTGTGCCTGTAATCACACTGGCTCACTCACCCTTCAAATCGAAACACAACTATACCATGTACTGCTGTTTTGAGGTAGAATATCTAATGAGTGGGTGGTACCTATCCAGGTGAGCTTGCACAAAGCTCAAGTAAAAGTAAGTAAAAGTAAGTTTCATGCAGCAGACCCCAAATTAATATTATTCATGACACTTCTTTATACCCTTTTTTTATTTAAAATTCAGTTAGTCAGACTGGCAAATGAGTCTCTCGATGGTAAGTGGTCAACGTTGCCCATCGACATTGGCACTGTAAGAAATGACACTATTAATGCGCCACCAATTTTGGGATAACTCTAAGATGTCAATTATGTAAATTTAGCAGTATAATATCTGAATGGACTTAGCTAGATGGACTTGCACAAAACCCCATCACCAAGTTCTACAACATCTAGATTACAACGATATTAGTTTACCAAAGACTACCATCACATATCTGCTTCTATTTACTATAACGTCAGTACAATAGCCGGCGTTAATACCCAAAATCTCACCATACATTGAACGAACACATGCAATTTTTAAATCCAAGTTCGGCAAACTACAGAAAAGGCGAACGATTATTAACACAGATGGGTCCATTAATAAGCGTTTGTGCGGAAGTTCGGGTCCAAACAAATGGTCAGCGTTATAACTGAGCCCGGAAAACTATAAGGGGTTTCGACATCTTCGGTAATATGTTTCAATCAAGCTCAGCTTGGTAATCGGTAGCTTTACTTAAATAAGGTCAGTATTTGCTGCGCATTCATATTGGTTGGAGAAAAATATATTCTATGTCTAGACACCAGTCTATTTTAATTGAACTGATAAATGTAAAAAGTAACTGTTAGTACGCTATATATGCCACTGGCCATATTTGTCCTCTTAAGGGGAAGGCTTCAAGGTTATTCCACCAAGCTGCTTCATTCCTTAGTAGTTACACATTGATTTTACGCAGCGATTTTCATCTGGCGTTTTTTTTTTAAGTTTTCATTCGCCACAAATTATGGAATTAATTATAAATATAAGTTAAGTAGTAATCGTACTGAACGATCTCGGTTCCGATATTATCTTCCGTACAAAAAATATTATCTGTTATATAATAAAATGATTGTTTCCTTCATACGTATAGAAACTAAATAAAAACAAAATGACATAGTTTACACCATGGTCAAAGTCGAATTATTTATTTTATATATTCACCGCCGAGCAATTAAATATGTCATAAATTAAAACTAAAAAAAAATGTAATGAAAAAATTTACATTACAATTACTTTTTGATATAAACCCCCTCCCCCAAACACCAACCCCCCCCCCCCCCTTATATAACATACGGGCGAAGCAGCGGGCGAACAGTAATCTATATACATATATAAAGGTATATCGTTCATACGTAAGTTTCAAAATGAAACAAAATTTACATAGGAAAAGAACTTTTACAAGTTGAACAAGTTAAGTTATGCAGTTTCTCTCATAATTGACTTTTCAATTGCTTTAAAAAATAAACAAATATAATTTTAATAAAACTTCTGTTTGTTTCTATACTTAGAAAGTATGTATATATTCGTTTAATATTTTCTATTCATATTATTTTTTCATAGTTTATGTAGATACGTCAGCAACATAGAATACGTGCGATCTATGGTGGCCGGTCAGGTGAGATATAAGTCAGGAGGAGCGCTGATATCGTTTTTAGGAACAAAATCTTATGAGTCGATGAATATGCATATTACATAAATTGATGTCTATTGTTATTTTTACTGTTTGACATGCGCGAAGATATCAACGAACCAGACTTCAGGCCGACCAACTTACTTTGCGCTTATTATATTTAAAAAACCTAGTATTAATATTATTTTATCTTCATGCTCGATATATTTGATATTTGATTTAATATCTACTGAAATTTGACAATTTATTGAAGTGATAACTTATTATGGGACGGTAAACCGCTTCGTAACGTAACGCGTTACGGTGCCACTATTACCGACGCGGACTGCTTTACCTGAGAGTTACCAACCTAACGCCATCTAGCGTATACAGATAGTACTTATAATAATTTAGCAAAGTACTAATATAAATTATATTTAATATATTATAATTAATAATAAATATTATCAATTCTGTCGAGCGTCCCGAGACGGACACATTTTTTTTTCTAAACAACACAATATATTTGAAACCGGTAGCAGCTTCTTATTAAGCTTGTATATACAAGCAGTGCTTATAAGAGCCCACTCGAATAATATTTGATTTTATAATTAATAAATTACAGGATGTAACGAAGTTAATCCGAGTATTTTAGCTAATGCTGAGTAGCGATCATTAAGTGTTCATGGTTGAGAGGCCGTCCGTCTCGAGTGCGCTAACTTGATTACTGTTACTCGTTAATTGACTATTGACTGTATTAAGAGGATACGTTTAACGTAGGAACCGAACGTTTATTTGATGCAGAAATTATCATTAAATTTTAAGGAATGGATTTATTTTTATTTTTATATGTATCGAAATCGAGATAAGAACGCGTTAATCTTAACCGATGATCGTGGGTTCAAACCCGTTCAAGCACCACAGAATTTTATGTGCTTAATTTGTGATTATAATTCATCTCGTGCTTGACGGTGAAGGAAAACATCGTGAGGAAACCTGCATGTGTGAAATTTCACTGAAATTCTGTCACATGTATATTCCACCAACCTACATTGGAGTAACGTGGTGGAATAAGCTCCATACCTTCTCCTCAAAAAGAGGAGAAGAGGCCTTAGCCCAGCAGTGGGACATTGACAGGCTGTTACTGTGTATCGATCAATGTTAAAGAAATTGACGTATTGTTTCATGAATTATTATATAAATAACGTCCTCCTGACCGATTTCGGCCACGGTAGCCAATCTTAAGAGAGATTAGCCAACTGCGCAGGAGATATTATAGTGCACAAGTGTGTGCGAAAACACAGGTGCACTCACTATTCCCCAGCTCTCATAATCCGATGGGACGGCAAATCGACACGACCGGAAAGAGCGCAGGACCAACGGCTATACGTGCTTATCATTATAACAAATGTTAATAAATAATTGGCCCCTTTCAAAAATTAATAATATAAATATGTTCTATCTAATGACTTATAACTTGTTTATACGTGGCAGAAATAAAATAATAGAGATATAAAAAATATAAGTGCCAATTATTATTCCTTGAAAAGATTTCATCCAGCACACAAGAAGAAAAAGAAAATTAAATATTATAATGAAATAAGAGGTAGTCAATTATCGCCTTTAATTTAAAAACAATGTAAAATATATTAAACGCTCCTTATATCGTCAATGCACCCCGGAACACAAAAATACCAAGTACTGCTGTTTTGCGGTAGAATATCTGATGAGTGGGTGGTAACTACCCAGACGAGCTTGCACAAAGCTCTATCACAAAGTAAAAAGTTACTTCAGGGATAATCATTTATATTAGCAGAGTTTTCAGTAGTTACAGCTGTTTTTTTTTTTTAACTATTCACCCGATATATAGGGTTTTCCATTAAGGGCGCTTGCTCGTGCAGAACTTCCATCGTAGCGTGTGCTGTGTGGCACGTAGCGCCGTCCTGTTGAAACCACATGTTGTCCAGATCCATATTCTCGATTTCAGGCCAAAAGAAGTTGGTTATCATCGACCGGTATCGCTCACCATTGACGGTGACGGCCACACCATTATCGTTTTCGAAAAAATACGGACCAATCACGCCTCCGGCCCAAAATCCGCACCAAACAGTCACTTTCTGCGGGTGCATTGCCACTTGGTGAACCTCGTGTGGATTGGTCTCGTCCCAAATACGGCAATTTTGCTTGTTGACATAGCCATTCATCCAAAAATGCGCCTCGTCGAAGATGATTTTTTTGCCAAAATCGGCGTCAACTTCCAACTGCTCTAATGCCCAGTCAGCGAACACACGGCGCTGTCTATGGTCATTAACCTTGAGCTCTTGGGTCAGCTGGATCTTGTACGGGTGCAGGCTCAAGTCAAAACGCAAAATTCGCCAAGTTGTCGTCTGCGAAAGGCCGAGTTCCTGTGCGCGACGCGGAATTGACTGCCACGGGTTTTCGAGGACACTGTCGCGCACAGCGGCGATATTCTCGGCAGATCTCGCGTTACGTTGACGCACGGGAACCGGCTGATTGTTAACTGACCCGGTTGACTCGAATTTGTCCACCAATCGACGGATAGTCGACTCGGCAGGACGATCATCGCGACCGTAAAACGGGCGAAGTGCGCGGAACGTTGCTCGAACTGAAGACCCATTTTCATAAAACAATTTTATGATTTGCACGTGCTGCTCGACACTGTAACCTGCCATGGTGGTTTGGGAGGACGGAATGAATATAACACACTGCATTTGACAGCTGTCACTCAAACAACATGGCCGCAATCAGGTGTCAAAGTTCAAGCGTCCCTATTGGAAAACCCTTCGGCCTCTACATCAAAAATGCATTACACCTCTAATTATTCCAGTATTCTGACAAAAAAATATATCATTTTCTAACAATTCCAATTATCAATATTATTATAAAATAAAAATGCATTGCAATATCAATTTGAAATTTGTGTTACATTGTTTAAAATTGAAATTTAGTCAAGTTCTACTTTGTAAGCATTTGTATTTAGCTTTTAGCTGTGTGTGTTTCATAAATAAATAAATTAAGCACATAAAACTCAGTGTTCCTCTTATGTTAAGATACCTCGGCATAATTTATCGTATAGATTATATTTAACACGGCAAATAAAACGTTCTTAGTTAAACCAAATAACTTCTTATCTTATCTCTACTAGAACGTCGTCTTAATTTCCAAAGCTCTCCCACATCATATATTGGACTTACCTTGTAAAATAACAGCCTATGAATGTTCTATTGCTGGGCGAAGGCCTCCTCTACTTTAAAGGAGAAGATTGGGAGCGTAATCCGTATGTATGAGCGTATGTTTCATCCCGATGTTATCTTTCATCAAGCACGAGATGAAACACAAATTAAGCACATGAATATTCAGCGGTGCTAGAGCTTGAACCTACGATCATCGGTTAAGATTCATACGTTCTAACCACTGGGCCGTCTCGGCTCCTTTATTATATCATTTGAAAAATGCAATATTACGTGCTCATGTTCAGTCAGTTAGCCGGTTCGCTGGATACGATTACACGCCGTTCTCAGCTCGCGACTGCGTTATTGGATCGCTAGCATTTGCTACCTGTAGACTTGGCAGGAGGGCTACCATATTCATTATTTATTCAGGACTTTTGTACATTTTATCTCATTTCAATTTACCGATGTAAAAAAGTTATTCACGATCGATTATAATATTAAAAACATTTTACGGCCATCCTTATAAAAGGTGCTTAGCGACTGACTAATTAAATTTAATTATGTATGTATAAGTGTATGTATGTGTGTGTGTGTGAAGAATATATAGCAAATAGTTCAAAAAATGGTATTTATTTATTTATTTTACACAAATTTTGTTTACAGTTTTAATACCAGACCTGAATTCGAAACTAGCTTTCGCTGTGTTTTGGAAGTCAGTTTCTTCCCACATTTTAGGTACATAATTGTAGGTAAGTAATGTATTAAAATAACAATTTATTTTATGTGAGATAGTGAGTTATTTTAATTATTATTAATTTTATCCAAGAAATATTAGTTATCTTGGCCATCCTTCTGTATAATAACATGCAGTAAATTCGTTAAATATATACTTAACTCTTTAGTTATACCATGCGTGAGTTGAAGAGTTCGGGGGTTGTAACACGAACTGTGAAACAATCCAAGCCAATTTCTAAGTAGCTTTTACAAGTTCAAAATTTATTTCAATGTTACTCAAAGTAATTTCTTTTTTAATTTGAATTAATCGTAATACAAATTTACAGTAACAACACAGACATGCAAACATTATATTTATATTATTATACGCTTACGGCCTTATTTATAAACGTTGCTTAGTCACTGTTTAGCTAAACACTGATTTGTCTCTTTCTATCATAATTGATTTGACATACGAAAGAAGAAGATAAAATATTGTTTAACTAATCACCAGTTAAATAAAGTTTATGAATAAGGCGGTTAATGTTTAATGTTACAATATTATATAGAATGTAAAACTACCACCAATTCTGAATATACAGAGAGGTCCTTTAGACTATATAATTTAAAGTTATATGTTGGGCGTTATCGCCAAATTAAAACTCTCATGCAACAAAAATAATTATGGTGGTTCACAACGGTGCGATTTTATAATGAGAACGTTAGTTTGGAGACATATAAGTACATACTTATTTATATAAATAAGTAATAATTTTATTAAAATATTTATATTCAAAATGATTATCAACACTATAACTTTGCAGACCAGCCAGCTCTCCAATGTATCCGAATATATTTATGACTCGTAGATTCAACGCAAAACGGTGTATTTTTTAAAAGTCTATTTGAGTATTTTTGAGCTGAGCACTGGAAAGTTTAACGTTTAAAGAGTTAATTGGACTCGACGGAGTTCGATTAACGTTCCTGTCAACAGTAGGATAGCTATTCATTTATGCTACACTAGGATTATCCCGCGGCTTCGCCCAGTGGTTTAGTCGTTAAAGCGTAACAGACAGACAGAGTTACTTTCGATTTTAGATTATTAAAGATTCATAATTAATTTATTATTATTAGTAAAAAGTAAAGTGACTCTCATTTCAAAAAGATAATATTAAATTGCTAGCATTGGCTAAAACACCAACAGTGAAATCAAACAACTTCCAAACGGGCTACTATTGAGAATTTTTCGACTGAAAAAACAACAATTTTTCATCGACTTCGGGTTGGACCTCGGGAGCTGCGGCTTTATATGTGGCTACTATACCAACGAGGTATATTATATTAGTTCTTGTGTGCCAGTCGGCTAGTATACCTTGAGAATGGCCACCGTGGTCGAAATCGGCCATTACAATCGGGCTCTATAAATCTTAGGCTATAATTAATAATGTGTTTTCGTGTCAACTGTTTGTTTCAAAAATACATCAAATAACTCTTATAGTATGTTCCCAATTTAATCTAATTTCAATTAATTATTTAATCAAAATGTTACGTGTTAATTTATTTGACACACGTTTATTAATTTAACACCTCCGGCTTCATTAAAAATTTCCCTCCCAGATGTCAACTTGGAACCAGATTAGGGGTTTAAAGTTTAATTAATTCTTCAATGTAAAAACTTTTGAACCTCTGACCCGACCGCCATTGTGCGACGATGACGTTCTATGTATAATGTTTTCGTTACTTTTTATAAAAGAATAATTTTCGTGGCAAAATTTATAAATTTCTAAGCAAAATTTTGGTTAAGTTTACACAAAAAAGTAATACAAGTAATTGGTATTACTTTTTTGTGTAAACTAAGTAAATATTGGGTGGTAATTAATCAGATTTCACTGGTGGTAGCGCTATGTGGAAGGTCGTCTGGGTAGGTATCACCCACTCATCAGATATTCTAGCGTAAAACAGCAGTACTTTGTACTGGTTGGGTATTACTTTACTTATATATTAATTTAATACCATTTTTATTTAACACGTCATTCTAATGAACCTTACGTATTTTGAGACATTTAATTTTGTTAATAAATAATGTATATTTACATATAAACAAAATATCTATATATTTGTACATTTTAATATTTCCTAAGTAAAATCTCATTAACTATTTATCTCCATCATGTCGTAAGCCTTACGTCAAGCTGGAGCACTCAGAAAAGAGCAGGTGTGCTCTCGCCCTATTAAACTTCCGACATTTTTATGGCCTAACTTTATACAAGAAAATATAACTTACAGTTTGAAAGACAATTCTTATAGTACACCTGAAACTCGTATTAAAAAATTTTGTTTATCTTTTCAAGATTCACGAAGAACCACTCAATACGAATAAAGAGTAGGTTTTTTAAAGTCTTACGGCCTTAGTTATAAATGTCGTTTTGCGGCCGTTAATTAAAAAAATCTAGTGTCTTCTTCTTTCGAATGTCAAATCATTAATAACAGAAAGAAGAAATCAGTGTTTCTAATCAGTCGATAAGCAATGTTAATATGTAAGGGCGTTCAAGATTTTTTTTTTAAGAGACATATTTGTAAGCTCTTGGATCACAAGACATTAAAGTTACGCTTGAGTGATAAAGGATAGACAGATATATAGCGTAGCGGTTGTGTGATAGTTCCAAGCTATTTATTGGGATGCAGTGTCGATCGATATTTTTTATTTTTTTAAATAAAAATGCAGACTTGAAAATGTGTCACCTGATCGCAAGATGGTAAATAGTCATCACTTTCCAAAGACAATAACATAAAAAAATCTAACCATTACAGCGTCACTGCGCCACCAAAACCATACGTCACTTACGCCTGTAGTTACACTGGCTCACTGACCCTTCAAACCGGAACACAAATATACCATGTTTGTTTGGCGGGAGAATATGTGTTGAGTTGTTAGGTAAGCTAATCTATTATATAAAAGTATATATCTCAGATTAATTTAAATTTCGAATTGTGAATATAATGTTAATTTCGGTCATAAGGGTGTGGCATGAAGCATTGGCTAGCTATTTGATAGGGACCTTGGAATACCCAAAGGCAACATACCAGACCAGATTTTCTCTAAACTTGTGTTACATGGCCCAAGACAGTTGTACTTAGCTCTTTAATTAGCTCTGATATTTATAAGATACTATTTACGTTCTCAGGATATCTACGCTGTGACGCACAATGTACGTTGTACATTTGCAGACGCAATTGAATATTATCTTTTATATCATCTTATCTTTAAGAGATTTCACAAATGAACTAGATACCATGACCGCGTTAATATTACAGTGTAATTGTTCTAGGCTTAGGTTTATTACGTCTAGCGCAAATTCAACGTTGACAAAAGTTTATTACGAACAGATAACAATAATAAAACATATTCAGTATTATAAGATCGATAAAATAATGAATTGTCATTAACGTCAAAGTGACAGCCAGTACATTAACAAACTGGTCTAGTCCCATTGCTCTTTTTTAAGCGGTTAGAAGCTTAATCCACCACGTTCCTCCAATGCGGTCTGGTGGATACTAACGTGACAGATTGTTCGACACATGTGGGTTTATCTTAATTGCTGAGTATAAGATGCACTATAAACATTGTAATCATTATACTCATTGGCGCTTGTCCGGATTTGAACCTTTGTTAACGATACCTTCGTTTAAATCCACGTATGCTATCCTCTGCCATCCCGTATCGGCCATACAATTTATTTAAATATGTTATATTACACAGTAGTTTTATTTATTAAATAATAATTAGGTTACGCAAATTCTCCATTCAACCGAAAAATCGCAATATTTTCCATGGTTTTAAAGAAAGCTATTAAACTGTGATTAAAACGTTGTCAAGAGTCATCAACTGAATTAACGATAAGCAACTGAATGCCCCGGAAGCAGCGACAAATATGGCGGCGCTTCCGGCTCGGGATAAGTGCAATAAACGGCCATTATACCCCCACGTTTCTTTTGATCCCTGCTTATAATTAAGTGATGAAGAGTTTTTTTCATTATGCATACTTTCAATAGTACAGAAAAAAATTAAACTGCTTCTACTAGGTCTTAAGACTTTATTACCTACATCAACAATGAATCGATTGTCCTACATCTTATTTCTACAAGTACCCAATGATATTTTCCGATTTGAAGTGTTAATGAAACAGTGTAATTACACGTACATGGGACATAGTTAAAATAGAGTATAAGATGAATTATAAAGTTTTATTGGGATAATTCTGCCTTTGTAACAGTTTTTATGATCATTTGTGTGCAATAAAGAGATTTACAATAACAACGACAACAAAGTTCCAATAGCTTGCAGGGCATTGGCGGTATTAGGAATCCTCAATAATGTTATAAATGCGGAAATGAGTTAGTTATAATGAATATTTTATGTAGTTGGATAATAATATTAAATTCATGAACTATCAGAACTGAGAGCTTTAATAACAAGCGAAGATGTGGCCTTGATAGACATCCTAGTTTAAATAAAAACGTTCATCGTAAAATATGAGCTCAAAGTTAAGTTAGCCATATTGTTTCAATATCTTGTGTGGGACTAGAAGAAAACTAATTCTGTGTTTGACTATTGAACATATTATAAAGATTACAGAAAAATTTAAGACAATATAAACGTAAACAAAATATAATAAGGATAAAAAATTCGGCGCATAATACGCCACCTCATTATAACAGGGAGTAATAAATGTAAATTTACCAACCCTGGGCCATAAACAAACGGCGGTTCTATCACTCTATTGGTAGCGAAGCGATAACTTCACTTCGCTATAATATTTATTATGCATTAGAGCAGCGTGATAGAATATGCTACAAAGAAGAATAACTGGATGTTAATTTTTATTTTTACTTTTATTGCAGGAACCACCACGTAAATACTTTATCAGTACCACAGGTCAAGATACTATGTACAAGCCCGTCTGGGTTGGTAATACCCACTCGTTAGATAATCTACCGCTAAACAGCAATACTTAGTATTGTGGTGTTCCAGTTTGAAGCATGAGTGAGCCAGTGTAACTACAAGCACAAGGAACATAACGCATGGCGCATTGGCGATGTAAGGAATGGTTAATATTTCTTCAATCGCCAATGTCTATCGGTCTGTCTGTCTGTCTAGGTAGTGATCACTTAATACAAGGTAGTCCATTTACCCGTCCGCCTACCTATAACATAAAATGTACTCGCAAATAAGTTTTACTTTAAACTGTCTATAGCATGCAGTGGGCAGGTAACCTAACGGAGCTATCATTCGGTGGCGCGAGCAGCGTTTAATTTTATAAGCTGATGATTTGTGGCGCGGTGGGACCGAAATTTCATTTTTGCTCAATTGCCGTATACGTGTTCTCTCGTCTAGGATATTTATTGTCCTCGCACCCTTTAAAATGGTTTAGTGATATTATATTAGAGAATTTGTTTTATTTCTAGCAGGCGATGTTACATTTTAGTGACCTTATATAAAAGCTATTTTAACTACTGTTTTATTTAATTTTTGAATTAAAGATGACATGTTAAAGAGAAAACAAAATAAAAACATTAATATCCTCACTTTGATCGGGTTAAATACTATTTACTATATTGTATCCTTTGATTGTTATTACAGAGAATTTTTCGTTTACAGAAAATACTTTAAATCATATGTAATGTTATTTTCAAAGCGGTTAATTTTATACAACTCATTGTATTTAAAAAATATACATAGTTTCGCAGACTTCTCTATATTTCTCCATATTGGTGGTAGAGCTTTGTGCAAGCTCGTCTGAGTAGGTACCACCCACTCATCAGATATTCTACTGCAATACAGCAGTACTTGCTATTGTTGTGCTCCGGTTTGAAGGGTGAGTGAGCCAGTATAATTACAGGCACAAGGGACATAACATCTTTATTCCCGAGGTTGGTGGTTCATTGGCGATGTAAGCGATGGTTAACATCTCTTACAATGCCATTGTCTATGGCCGTTGGTGACCACTTACCACGAGGTGGCCGAAATGCTCGTCCGCCTAACTATACAATAAAAAAAAATAAAAAAAATTGACATGTGAATTAAATTCGTAAAGTACGATTTTGCATATAAGTTGATATCCATAGGTTAAATGATATACATAGGTCATATGGTATACATAAGTTGCATGAATAAGAATATGTACTGACAAAAACATTCGAACATCGATCGACTTGAAAGGTCATAAGATAATAGAGGCCCCTGTCTGTCATTTCAAATTTAAATCATAAACATTAAAAATATAAGTCGTATTTATATAAAGAGTTTCTATATATATATTTATTATTTTATTTACTTGTAAATTTATTTATTTATTTTATAAGAATGTATTTATATATATTTTTATATTATTTACTAGCTGTGCCCGCGGTTTCGCCCGCGTATAATTAATAAAAATATAATGAATAAAAATCAGCCTAGAACCTTCCTCGATAAAATGACTATACAACACAAAAATATTTTTTTAAATTCGAACCAATCGTTTCTGTGATTAGCCGGATCAAACAAACAAACTCTTCAGCTGTATCTATTAGTATAGATATAATTGTTTATTTATTTATAAACATTTTCCTCTGATACCGTATTAATGCTACAAATATTTTCATTCAACAATTATTTTGTGGTTTTTCCAATAAAGCATCAAGTAATATAGCTACAGAAATGTTTACGTGACATATTTCTTGTCTGCTTTTGAGAGTGACCTACATTTGGAAAGTAATCTTGGATGCACTGTTTTTTTTGCCATTATTTGTTGAACACTTTGAGTTACAAAGTAGAAATAGGTTAATTTGTGGTTAAAAAATACTTTGACTCGTCTTCTTCTCGGTCGTTTACTTCATTGCTGAAGGTCGTGTCCACTCTGTTCCAGGGTTTGGGTCTGGGTCACGCTCTTAATGAATTTTCTCCAGTCCGTCCTGTCCTTAGCTTTTTTCAGGGCAGTGGTCACTTGGAGACCTGTGAGGTTGGTAACTTGGTCCGACCACCGTGTTGGCAAGCGGCCACGTGGTCGTTTCCCCTCCACTTTGCCAAGCACCATCAACTTGTCCAGGCTGTTGGGTTGTCTTCGCGCTATGTGACCAAAATAACGAAGGACACGCTGGTAGCAAATACTTGACAGTCTCTCTTTAATGTGAAGTTGTTGTAGGATCGAGGCATTGGTTCTCTTGGCCGTCCACGGTATGCGCAGAATCCTTCGCCAGCACCACATCTCGAATGCGTCGATCTTCTTCCTCTCCAGTGAGCGAATTGTCCAGGATTCCGAGGCGTAAAGAAAAATTGAGAATACTAGAGTCTGCACGAGCCGTTTTTTCGTTGTATTCGATACTTTCTTGTTCTGCCATATTCGGGTCAATTTGCTCACTGCAGACTTGGCCATTTGAGCTCGTCGCAGAATCTCTTTTTCACAGCCTCCTTGGTTGGTCAGCAGTGAGCCGAGATATACAAACTCAGAGACAACTTCAAGATCACTTAGTTCTCCGGTTCGAGTTAGTGACTTTGACTCGTATCCGTTTATAAAAAATCGTCCATTTATTACATGTTGTTTCTATATTACTTATAATAAACAGTAAACAAATCAATAAGGCTATCCCGTAACAACAAAATGGAAACTCACCGCAAACAGCGGGCGTGAAATGTCAGAATGTAAAATGTGATCATTATAATGACAGCAGAATTACATAAATATGATTTTGAAAAAAAAAATTAAGTTAGCAGAATAAAATATATACGAAGATAAATAAGAGTTTCATGCAAATATCCTACTTTTTAAATGGAATTGTATATAATTAACTTAAATGTAACTTATATAATAATTAATTGAAAATAATAACAACTAAGTTCGCTGCCGATTGTTTTCGATACATTTTATTCGATCTTGTAAAATGAAAGAAATAATATAATATCTTGTAATATTTGAATTAATTTACTATAATTTAGATTAATACAACTTACGATCCTCCTAAGTCGATTCAGATATTTGTTTGTCACAATATTATCAGACGTTTTGCTTTTGGTCTGTTTGTAATTCAGCATTCAGTTACAAATAGCAAGTGAAATGTCAGAGCACTGGAACAATGGGACAAGTCGCCTACACCTGTTGGCGGCCATAACTCTGCTCGAACTTAAGCAAGATTTATGGCGACTTAACCACGGCGTTATACAGATTATAGAAGTGTCAAGTGAAAAGTTCATACTAGCGAGCTGCACGGCCATAGATTTCGCCTTTAGACGTGGCTAATAGGTAAATTCAATAACGCGATTTTTATTATTTAAAATTAAAGCTATTGTTGATTTGTAATGGATGAAAAAGGAGAGAAGGCCTTAGCCGAGCAGTGGGGCATTCACAGGCTGTTACTACATATTTGGCAAATTTCGAATGTTAGGTTGCTCTTAGTATATCAACACATACTTTTATTGTTACATATACTTTACCTACTACTTTTTTTTTAAATTTTACTGGTGGCCAATGGCGTAGCATGGGGGGGGGCGGAGGATGCGGTCCGCACCGGGCGGCACTTTGCCGTGGGAGGCATTTAACAGATGGCGGTTAGAGAAAAAAAAAGTTAATTTCACTTTTCAGGTTTGTGTTATTCTATAAAAGTACCCTTTTTACCATGCCCCAAATTTTTTATAATAAATTGCAAAAATAAGATGGTGGCAATTTTTGAATTCACACCGGGTGCTAGTGACCTATGCTACGCCACTGCTGGTGGCTCTTTTCATAGACACTGTCCTTCGATCACTATTAGTGATCGAAGACACTGTCTATACAAAAGGACTTTGCTATCAATATTTACAAGATGGCATCTGCTCAATTTGATAGTTGTTTCCGCTTATTAGATTAATTAAAAATATATATTGCAAGATATTAAAAGGACAAGAATCGTAGAAAATTACAACTAACCACAACTGAGCACAAATTGAAGCATTTTATCACTAACTTATCCACGACGTTGCCCACTTGGATATTTGTTCCTATTGCTTATATTAGGCAAATACTAATAGTTTACATCTATTTCTCTAAATAGATTATTAAACTAACTTTCATTTAGATTTAAGAGTCTTAACATAAAGCGATTGAAATCTCGAAGCGCAGCTACTTACGTAATAATATTACTTACTAAAACCGTCTCCGAAACGCACTGCAAAGTCTGGTTTTATGTACTTTTACTTATATTGATCAAGCCTTTTTTTCAGGTAAGCGTTACAAAAATAACTTCCCGTCATTTATTATCCTAAGATGCTTAAAGACAGAGAACTTAGTCAAAGCTACAAGTTTAATGTATAAATGTGTGCGAATAAATGTATTTTCAACATTTGGATAAATAAAACAATAAAATATGTGGTTATTATGAATATGTGCATGCAGCCTTAAGATAAATAAAGTAAATCTCGAGTAATATACACGAGAGAACGATTTGAAGACGGATCCACAATCTTTCAGTAACGAACAGCTCTGAATGTCTCTAATCAGAAAATCACATCACGAGACGAGGTCATTTCCGATCCAGTTGAAACATACTTTTTTTAATGACATTACGAGCACTAAAGTTATTTTTCTTTTTACTTTTATATCATAATTTTCGCGAACACTGGAACAGATTGTAAAATTAAAGCCGCTTTACAGTAGAGCCTAGATTTCACGTTATCCCGCGGGAAATTATTAGGTACTACAAAGTGTGCTATGATCGCAGTCTTCTTTTACAATAAAACTTTTTTTACGTTCTTCTTCCATACTAAACTTTTTACGGCTTAAATTGTAAATTTTTTGGGGTATGTGAAATTTTAATCAGTCATAGATCATTTCTGGGAACGAATTAAAAGTAACAAGAACGATAATTCATTAAGATCACAATAATTAACAACTAAGATTTGTAGTGCAATAGTACAAAGTCAGTAATTTAATCTATAAATATTTTCACGACTATAAAAATGAATAATGAAATACCATACACGCACCATAAATTAATATCAAAATATTATTCTGTGTAAAATGTTTGTATGTTAAGTTTCTTATAAAATGTAAATTTAATAAATTTAATATTTTATTACACTGTTTATGGTAGATAGTAAAAAGGTTTGAATATTTTGTAAATGTTATGTATAAAGCTGTTCTTAAAACCGTATATATGAAATAATGGATAGTAACATTCTCTTTTCATAATAAAAACTTCCGATACTGGTTTTATTAATGACAACATATTTTTTATCGGATTTATTTCATCGATCCGATTTAAAAAGCCGAGATGGCCCAGTGGTAAGAACGCGTTAATCTAAACCGATGATCGTCGGTTCAAGCCCGGGCAAGCACTACTGAATTTCATGTGCTTAATTTGTGATTATAATTCATCTCGTGCTCGACGGCGAAGGAAAACATCGTGATGAAATTGCATGTGCCAAATTTCACTGAAATTCTGTCACATGTGTATTCCACCAACCCGCATTGGAGCTGCGTGGTGGAATAAGCTCCAAACCTCCTCAAAACCTCCAAAAGAGGAGAAGAGGCCTTAGCCCAGCAGTGGGACATTCACAGGCTGTTACTGTTAATGTTACTGTTATTTTTATCATTCACTTGGTGGTACGGTCTTATGTCTGGTTAGGTACCACCAACTCATTAGATATTCTTCCACCAAACAATTAAAAATGTTCAATAAACGATAACCGGGATTGTATTATTGCTAACAGCTTACGTTCGTCGTACTCGTTACTCAACCTCGGGGGAAATCACACTGAACACTATATTAAGTTTGTCGTGTTTATTCATTGGACTGCGGGTAATTATTATTTGTGTCCCTTTTTGCATTAATGATTGTATTTAGATTAACAGATAAGATTCACCCTAACTAAATCGGATGAATGTTCGTTCTACTTGCCGCTTAGTAAGTGTTCAGTGGTAGTTTAAAATTTGACTGTCTATAAGTATGATTCTACATGTTTACTTAAAATAATAACAATTACTTGGCGTCAGTGTTCGCTCATACATAAAAAAAGGATTTTTATTGCGTTCCATTAGCTGACACCAAACCTAGCTGATTGGATACTGAAACCAAAACTAGCGGATTGGATATTTAAAATATTAAAACATATATTTCTTTTAATACCGCCTTCATATACTTTTCTCCACCGTTGTTATAAATATTGTTATAGTCTAAAACTAAACTAAATTAAAAAATAAAATAAAATATCCATTAATATTTTATAGAAAAAACACGCCGTTTAAAAGATTCTCCAGTGGCATTGTACCCAAGACGCTGGCACTATTAGCCTTTGGGCTAAATAAGCGCCAGCTCTTGGGTCACCAGATGTGTGGACCAGATTCTTGGAGATAATTTTTTTAGTATCAGACGACCATGGAAATATATTATTAATATATTTAAATTAAATAAAAAAATAAAAATTAAAATTGAATAAATTAATCTAAATTTAAATTAAATTAATTTATTTAATTTAAATTTTTTTTTTTTAATGTTATAATTAAATGAATTTAAAACTTAATTATTAAAATTACTTAAAAAAATATATGAATTGTGTTTAACGACACTGTTGGTGGTAAAAACGTGGACTGCTGAGGTCATGACCTTGTGTTTTAGCTACCAGATAGGTAAGAGCTATCGAGCGCTATCGCCCGCATCTGTGTAGCGATGTAATTTTCGTTTAATTAAAAAAATATTGTCCGGGATAAATTTTTTGCTTAGTATTTTAAAAATTATTACCTAAATAGAACCGTCACACGATACCTAATAACCACTTCACGGGTCGGACACGAATTTTGTTACACGCTGTATAAGTCCTAGGATATACACAAGAAAAATAATAAACAAAAGTAGGTATATACATATCACTATGTTTGGGATTACGGTGGTTTAACACCATTCGTTTATTAATGAGGTACAGGTCATAAGCGTTATCGACAAAATTAATATACTCACAGTATATTCTAACAACAAGAGTTAACACAAATAATAACATTGAATTGACGCGACATCATTGGTCGAGATCTTGAGTAATTTATGATATTCATAATGGGTTCGCAAAAAAATGGCGTTTTGGATGTCGACGCAATTATTAACGAAACTAAAACTCACTAAAACCCCCACGATCATTGTATGGTAAATATAAACAGCAGTACTTGGTATTGTTGTGTTCCGGTTTGAAGGGTGAGTGAGCTAATGTAATTACAGGCACAAGGGACATAACATCTTAGTTCCCAAGGTTGGTGGCGCATTGGCGATGTAAGCGATGGTTAACATTTTTTTGTCTATGTACATTGGTGACCACTTACCATCAGGTGGCGCACATGCTCGTCTGCCTACCTATACAATAAAAAAGCAAAGTATATCACGGTTTTGTTATTAAATAGAGTAGATACCATAAGAATAGCGGATTGAGGAAACCGCTGTCGCTTAACATTTGTGTAGTTTGTTAACTCGGTGAGGAAATCGCGTTGTAAATCTTGTTTACTGGCCCCCCGCGTTTGCGTTTTTATTCAACAATTACCGTATTTTGTTGTTACGGTAAACGTTTTATGCTCCGAAAGGAGGGTAGCTCGGGGTGCAGATGGTTTTTTATACGTATTATGATTTTACAAATTGCAGCATGAACTTCGAGTATTATATAGAATTACATATATTTCCATTTCAATTCAAATACACTCAATTCTGTACTCGAATAGATTATACAAGAACTTCTGAATGTTATATTACAATTAGGTAATAACCGTTTGAAATATAGGGTAATAATATACACTCCTAAATTAAATCCCTGTATTATTTTCATCAAGTTAGGTGTATTATTATACTATGGTAAATGGAAATCTGTACCCAAACATTGCGTATGTATGCGGTTCAAGTCCCGGTTCGGGCCAATAAATAAGTTATTGGATTTTCCTCTCTGGGAAAACCTTGCCAAGGTTTGGAAATCGGTAAAGCCGTTACTCATGCGCCTGAACTCTTTCCGGTCGTGTCGGATTTGCGAACCTATCGGATTACGGTTGTGAAAGTAGAGTCATTAGAGAGAACTATCACAGAGTATTAATCATTATCAAAATAAATATCGTTATAATTTTAAACACTTTACGTATATAAATAAAAATAAAATAACAGCCTGTAAATATCCCGATGCTGGGCTAAGGCTTCCTCTCCTTTTGTGCGAAAGGTTTTGAGTACGCTGCTCCAATGCGGGTTGGTACACGTGTGGCACATTTATATCCAACAAATGCAGGTTTTCTCACGACGATTAATAAAAAAAAACACAAAATGATTAATAAAAACATAAATAAATTAATAGTTTAAAAAAAAACTAGAAAAACACGCTTTTATAAATGCACGTAAAACCAAAAATAAATTATGGATCGTTCAAGTTGTCTCTATTTCTGGGCTGAAGTGTAAACTTGATTGTAAAATCGTGGGGCGCTGGAGCAGGAAAAACTTTTTGTATAATTTGCTGAAAAATTCGGCAAGTTCGACAGTACCATATTAGTGTATTGTCTTCAGAACTACGTACAGCTGCCAATTTTCATTACGCTACGATCCTTGAAAGATGGTTAAATTAGTTACCTTCCATTCCATTACATAGTTACATATAGGTCGACCTAATAAAAGCGTGTTAAAAAGCGGTGCGGGTTCAAACTCGCCTGAGTTACTCGCACTCACCTACCACTGGGCCATGTCGTTTTAGAAATGTTATGAATACGGAACTATATTATAATTTTAATCGCGTAAAAAATACGCACGGACTGTTGTACGATGGATTGGAACACAACGGGATAATATATGGGTTATCAAATGTTTATAACATTGTTTAAGAAAGCAGCACCAAGATGAAACTCCTTATTGGGTATTGGTATATACCTAATGATTGTATAGTTTTGTAATCAGTTACGCGCACTCTTACGATAACTTTACACGCGAAACACGCAAGAAACCAGAATCTAATAATGCAACGTAGCATTGCTAAATATCAAATAACTTTACAGAATGTAACATATTACTTATTATTCGTTTCCTCACTAATTTGTATGTGTATTCATATTGTATGCAAAATTTTATGATGATCGGTTGAGCAGTTAAAATGTGAAAGCGTAACATACAAACAAACTCACTTATAATTTCCATAAGGATGTTAAAGTTTGGCTGCCACGTTGGTATCCCGAGATCCCAGATTATTTTTAATCCAATGTCCATCCAACGTCATTGGATTAAAAACAAACAAGGTAAATGATATGCCTTATTTACTGCCGTTGTGTAATATCTAATGTCGTGTGAACCCTGCTATTGCTCTGATCATGCGTCTTGTCACATTAAGAAAAATTTAAATAAGTTCACTTTGAACCACTATACTACAACACAAATCCTTCCAATTAAGGTCGGATTAAAGTGATGATTCGAGTAATCATAGTTTTAGAAATTTACACATATTGTATAAATACTTTTCGTATATAGGTAATAGTTTGAGCAGCGATCACTTCGAAAGTGCCCGACCCAAATCATATGACATATAAACATATTTATTATTTATATTTGATATAGACACTTCATACTAATCTATTTCGTAGTTTTGGCGTGAAACCGTAAACAAAACTTACTTATTAATATTAATGTGATAAAAAAACGAGTATCCGAACTGGGTTAAAAAGTTTGAGAAATGCCGCACTCAATCTTTTCATATATATAAAATATGTAATGAAAGGTAGACCAAGCGAGCCACCAGGTGGTGAGGTCATCATCGCCCATATACACTCGACACTATAAGATTTATTAACCGTTCCTTAAATCACCAATGTGCCGCCAGCCTTCGAAACTAAGATGTTACGTCCCTTGTGCCTGTCGTTTCAAGCCGGAACACAACAATACCATAATACTATTTAGCGGTAGAATGTCTGATGAGTAGGCGGTATCCAAGTATAATATTTGAACGGTAAATATAATAACAACAATATGCCGTACGTGTCTCGACTACTGCGTTGAACAATTTTTTTATCTAGCACGTATGCAAAACATGCTTTCGTGTACAATAAAGTGAAATAGTATTATTGAAACGATGGGTTCCGTGACGATCAATTATAACGAAGTTATTTACGCGTGAAGCGAATAATCGTACTTTTGATTTCAAATCGATTGCATGAATGGATTTAAGATATTGAATTATTGGTATTAGGTGTCAAACACGCAAGAATCATATGTATTCTTGACATATTTTTAAGTAAACTAATATATAAATATCCTACTGTTGGACTAAAGCTTTCTTTCCTCGTACGAAGAAGATCTGGAACTCATTCCACTAAGCTGCTCCAATGCGGATTGTTCACCATATGTTGCTTTCATAACGATGTCTTTCTTCACTGATATTCAGGCAATTTTCATCCACAATTTTGGATTAACATTTATAATGGCTTTTTTCCTTTTTTTAATAGTTACTTAAAACTGAATACATATATTTACCGAATTTAGTTCGTGCAGGTCCGATTCACTTGTGTAATACATCAGATTGCTGGTACCTATATGATAAGTACCAGCAAACAGCAGTATTTGTATTACTGTGTTACGGAATGTATGGTGAGTGAGATAGTTTAATTAAACACACACGCGCACGCGCACGCACACGCACACATAGAATTATATAAGAGACATAACATATTATGATGTCATTGTTGAGGGCAAATAGAATTTAAGCAAAGGCTTATGATTCTAGCTGTAGCAGTACCTGGGTGAACGGGACCATCATCAAGTCAAGTAGTCAATTGGATAGTCTGCCTTCGTCGGTCCTCGTCAAGTATCGTCACCGCAAACATAAAACATTCCTCGAAGATGACAATGAAACAAAACCATTTTTCACGGTCGGTAAAACTTAACTTTGAAAGATTCAAGTTATTTTAACATTGAAACTGATCTAAGAAGGCAACCGGGACGAGATACTATACATTATTATGCTATACATATACATTTAACCAATGTTTATTATAACTTCCACTTATATCATAATGTTTCCTAGAACAATTTTAGCCCAGTAAAATTTAACTAGCCGTAAGCCAACAACCACACTAGATTACGCGCATTCTTTATTTCCGATAATCCCAGGATAGGACTATAAAGAGATCAGCTTCAATACCAACGGCTTACGTTAAGAATATTTCATTGTAACTTTAAGGAGCTATTGAAGATGTCTTGACATAAAAATACTCACCCTGTATAGCTCCAGCCCAGCACAACCAGAACAGCGCCCATTTAGCGGTGCGGAAGCGCTGCAGCCATGCTGGTCGCAGCACGCCCCACCCACAGCGGAGGTCGCGCTCTCCTGACCATTCTCCATCTCTGTCATTCTGATAAAAACATAGTTACAATAAAAACCTTTAAAAATTACTAAAAAAAATACCTACAAATTATCGCACCAGCATATAATTTTATCTATAAGCCACCACAGTATAATTTTGTTTTAAAAAATAAACAATAACTTTAGATCAATCTATTTGTCACTTCTCAGTCAGAATATTTAGCGTAAATTAAAAAAAAATTAAGAACAAAAATTACCAGTCGTTTTAGAGATATTAACATACATAAACTTTCAATAAACGCATGAAAAAAGTCGTGTAGTGCGTGTGGTGTTCGACGTTCGTGAACGGGCGGACAAATGGCTTAACCCGATACATGTTACATATACAACGCTATTTAAAAAAAATATGCTAAAGCACGTGTAGAATTAAGAGTGTGAAACTTAACTCTAATTAAAATATAAATAATACATTGCTATTATTGTGAACATATTTATCAAGGCTTCGAGATGTACGTTGTGACCTTCTAGATTGACAAATCAGTATATGAAAGTGGACTATTGTTATTTTAGTCTCTGACGTTTCGTACTTTAAGAACAACCATCTTTAATTCCAGATAATAATTTTTTTGTTTAATACAAAACTCATAAACATACTCGTGTATGTAACTGTCACTTAAGGCAATATTTATTGCGTTATCACTGTTGTAATACCTAACTAACTTAAATTTTACAATTAACCTTATAAATATTAGTATTAGTAATTGAAAATATATGTATATATATATTTTTTTTTATTCCATTGGAAGGCGGACGAGCGCAAGGGCCACCTGATGGTAAGTGGTCACCAACGCCCATAGACACTGCCATTGTAAGAAATGTTAACCATCGCTTACATCTCCAATGCGCCGCCAACCTTGGGAACTAAGGTGTTATGTCCCTTGTGCCTGTAATTATACTGGCTCACTCACCCTTCAAACCGGAACACAACAATACAAAGTACTGTTGTTTTGCGGTAGAATATCTGATGAGTGGGTGGTACCTACCCAGACGAGCTTGCACAAGGCTCTACCACCGAGTATATATTACAACAATTACGCGATTTTCAGCAAACGTAGATTACACAGATTTTAATATTTGATATTTTTTAAATCATGAACAATTTTTGTTTGCGGATTGAAAATACGTTGAAAATAGTCGTATTATGAGGAAACCATTATTATTATTTTATGTTCTAAACACAAAAATCTTATACATGGCCTTCTGTACGTACAAAAACACCGTCGTTAACAAGATACACCGATTTAAAGTGGATTAAACTAACAAAGCACCGGAACCAATAATTTTGTCACATTCTATTTGGTTCAAGATTTAATGCCCAGCATAATAAGCCTAATGTTAGGGGTCCGGCTATAAGAATTGAAGTAGCTCACACGTAATTTACTAACTTAAATTGTACTAGTTGCATGACCCGTCTTCACACACGAATAAAATTATACACCAAGATATATCTGGTGAAATATTATTGAGCAGTTCAGATAAAGATTCATTTGTTGTGCATTTTCTTGTAATCGTTATTTGATTTGTTATTTTTAAATCGTAACCATGTTAATTTTTAATTCTCTATTCAGTGTTGACTAGAAGACTTTTTTCAAATAAGTAGGCGGATGGTCAGTCACCTATTGGTAAGTGGTCACCACCACACATAGGCATTGGCACCACCACTATCCTTGGGTCCCTTTACTGTACCATGTTCCTTTTACTGTAGTTACAGCCACACCCACCGGAACACAACAATACTAACTACTACCACCGACTAAATGGAATGATTTGATATTGAATAAAATAAATAAATTTGCGAATGTTAGGATTATCGTTGCAAATTATATATGTCACATATAGTAATAATTGAGTGTAATTATCATATAGTGTAATTTTCAATGACAATGGCGGAGAGAAATATGTAAAAAAAAATATCTATGTGGCGGACGTATTGTCTTTATGTGAGCTTTGACTTCCTTTCTAATTACACAAGGATATATATTATATATTTTCTTATATGATATTAATAGATTTCAACCCCGTTTATCAGATTGCCACTGAGTACTGACCGATCTGATTGCGATCTAACCTTCACAATATATTTAGAACTAAGTTAGGTATGATTACGATAATTTTCCAAGCTAGAATTACCAATTATTTTAAGATTGACATCAGGGGTGTACGACACGTTGTGACCTTTACTTCGCACCACATGAATAAAAAAAATTCCAGGGTAATCGTTATTGTAAATTTAGGAAAACATATAAGAATTTGTATATTATATTTTACTGATAAAACTTAATCTGATCTATAGCCATCGAACAAAAATAACGGTTGACAAACAGAGAAGAAAAAACGTACTGAAATATTTTTTCTTAGCATATTTACTATTGTACGTATAAATATAAGTTTACACAACACTTTATATCGGAACATTATAATTAAATAATTGCAATCAATTCGATGGACCATAATGGACATTATAGTCAATGAATGGTGTAAAATATCCACATGAATCACTATGATTACGATCGGTAATCTGTGTCGCCCACCACATCCCGACATACCTCGCTGCTGACTCCAGGCTGATTTTGATTTAAAAGGAACACTAATAAATACCAATTAGAATATAGCAGGATACTGACTAACATAACGTCATATTTATACTCTACTAGCGCTTTTCCCGCGGCATCGCTCGCGACTTAATTCAGAATTCCTAAATCCAATTTTTATAGCACTTCCTTCAAAAATGATGGATTTTCATATAAACTTTTACCCTGTTTATCTTATACTTTAGGTAGGAGAAGGTTAAATTTTCAAAAATCCTTCCTTTGTGAATAATGTGTAAAATAAAAAAAGGAACCCGTATGCGAATTTTAATGTTGTCACCTGTTGTTACGCGTACAGTTGGATGGTGGATAACGAAATTCCGGATTGGAGCAACGTGGTGAAATAAGCTCTAAGCTGAATCTGACTTAGGCCAGCAGGTAGGTTATTTACAGACTCTTACTTTTGACTTTTTTTGAAAATATAACGGCAAGAAATTTCTATCTATTTATCTAACAGGTTACAGGATTTATCTAATTTTAATTTAAAGTCACTTTACATTTTTAACAGTAAACTGTATATTTTACTATAAGTTTTAATCTTATCCTGTTAGTATGCTCATCTTACTCATCTCACTCACTCGTGATTTTGAAAACCGATTTGCGTTTTTTTTTATTGTATTATAGGATTTTTTAGAGCATATAGTCCACCTATGGTAAATGGTCACCAACGCCCATAGACAATGGCATTGTAAGAAATGTTAACCATCGCTTACATCACCAATGCGCCACAAACCTTGGGACCTAAGATGTCCCTTGTGCCTGTAATTACACTGACTCACTCACCCTTCAAACCGGAACACAACAATACAAAGTACTGCTGTTTTGCGGTAGAATATCTGATGAGTGGGTGGTACCTACCCAGACGAGTTCGCACAAAGCTCTACCACCGAGTGCCCAGACGAGCTTGCACAAAGCTCTACCACCGAGTAAAATATTTTGATGACATCCTTTAATAATTCATTTAATTTTATAATTTACATTTCTATGTTAACTATTCGCCAGTTTTCTCATCTCATCTCATCTTGTGAAATGAATATTCAAAAGTCCTTGTACTTGAAAAAGGTATCGCTTGTATTCTAAATTATTTTTAACCAATCGATTGAGCTTGAAATTTGCACCCAATTTCGGTACAAAATTATACACGTTGATATATGGAGAATATTTAAATATTATATGTAACTAAATAGAGTATAAAAATGTAACTGCCATTGACCGGATATAGCTTTAGATTAATTTCACCTCCAAAATTAGTAAATTTGTAACTTTAATGTGACAAATACTTTTAAAGACAATACATTTTGTCTATTTTGTCCGTGTGTACCACAAATTCAGTATACTTAACTTTTTTTTTTATATTAGCAAAAGTTTCGCAAAGCAAATTTAAATTCGACAAAATGTTTTCCGGCCTACTTTTTTTGTAATAGCTGTGTTGTTTCTTTCTAATTAATTTTTATTGAAATAGAAAATAAGTATAATTATGCATCAATATATTTAGTTTTAATTTGTCCTAGATTTACCTATGGCGTGTTTTTTTCTGTTAACATAAGAAACAAACTTTCATTTACAATAAAATTACCACATTAGCATAAATTTCTTGATTTGAATTGTAAACTTTTTAGTTTGAGGTAATAAATTAGTTATTTTAAATTAGCCATTTTATTTACAAAATATCATTCGTTTTGTCATACGCATAAAATATTATATGACGATAAATAGAAATAAGCATACATTATTATAAATATGGATAAATATTTAGCCTGTTCCAATCACAGGTTCAGGTCAGTTCAGGAGAAATAGAAAAATACTATGTAATAAATATGCCTACTTGTAAAACTTGATTTAAGTTAAAAATTAATTGACAAAAAAAGGATTATAATAGTCACAAGGGAGATATTTTTGTTACCGTAAAATAAAAATATTAACGTATATTTTTAATAATTTAATGGTTTTTACATAGAAAAAATGGTATTTTTTTATTTTAGTTTCCTTGTGTTACTTCGAATAAAAAATTTAAATTCGATATTTAAAAATCTTTATTCAGCATTACACTTTCTTATTGATTGTCAAAATCTACCACCAGTTCGGAAATAAACACCTCAGACCTGAGGAAGAAACCGGAAAAGGAAGAACCGGCGAAAGAAACTTGTTTATTTTTTTATAATTTATTATTCTCAAAAACTTAGAGCTATTATGTCTTAAATTAAGTTTAAATTTAAATCTTTTCTGTTTCTACCTTGATATGGGGAATTTTTAGTGAACTTATTATTATTTTATAAATAGTAAATAAAAGTAATTAATACCATTTCAGTGCATCCAATGAATACTCGAACCGAATAAAAAAATCACGTATTTAAAACATACTTTTTACACAAGATATTCGTGTTGCAAACTTAACGTGAAAAGTTTAGAGTCGAGCGACGACCGGCGTATAACCACGCTACCAATCCAACCCTACGCGGGTAACTGAGGGTTCCAGTTGCCCGTTACTGTATATAAACAACCGGGTCACAGATAACGCAAAAGGAATAGATGCTGCGATTTTAGACTGCAAAATAAATAAAAAGTTAATACTGAAACATGATTTATGTAAAAAAATTATAATCGTTTCCTGTAAACGGCTTATAGGTAACTAAAGTCGATAATACGATCAGTTCCGACAAGTTACTTTTAAACACATCCGTTCCTAATTACAGCTGTATATAATTAACACTGTTTATTTAATTAATTACTTATTTAGTAGTAGAAGTATTGTTTAACAATGTTTTATACTGTACGTCTGTAAAAGATCAATATATTTATTTCAACGTTAAGCGAATAAAATTAAATTGTAGTGTATGTATTGATACAGAGTAAAATTTAAATGTTTTGTAAATTTTAAATGTATGCTCTGTATATTCATTAGTCTATGCGTATTCACTGCGCACGTGCGGCTCACTTGACGTGAGTTTAATCTGAATTTGAAACTAAATTAAAGACGCCATATTTATGTGTTTTGGAGGGAAAATGCGCTGCGTAATATATTTTGTTTCAGTCCATAACAGGAAAATAAGTATATTATAACTTTGAATATTTAAAATAAAATGAATTGGACCGTTACAATTTTATATTAGCGTGACAATTTTATATTAAAAAAAAAACAAACGTTTTCCTCAGATTTATGTAATCGTATAAAAATATCATCATTGAACTAGGCTCTTATAAGTACTTTTGAATCTTCATTTTACATACTACCACAGATTAAGAATGGTGACAGAATAAAATAATATAGGGGACATGACAGATAATTAATATACTTAATATTAATAAAGTACCTATCTTACCTTATTCATTTATAATAGTAAAAAAAGCCGAGGTGGCCTAATGGTTGATGATCGTGGTTTCAAACCCGGACAAGCACCACTGAAGCAAATTTCATGTGCTTAATTTGTGATTATAATTCATCTCGTACTTGACGGTGAAGCAAAATATCATAAGGAAACCTGCATGTATGAAATTTCCTGAAATTTTGCCAGATGTATATTCCACCAGCCCGCATTGAAGCAGCGTGGTAGAATAAGCTCCAAACCTTCTCTTCAAAAAAGGAGAGGAGACCTTAGACCAGCAATGGAACATTCACAGGCTGAATATTACTATTCATTTATATAAAGTTATAAATATATGAAAAACGTATTTTATAATCTAATACCCGGAATAAATTGACTGACGAGTCGGAAACCCTACTGAAGGTGCTTAATGTATAACATTACAAGTTACCCTTTCCCCGTCCTCTCTCCTGGTGCGCAGGTCGATGGTCTGGAACCCATCGTCTACGTTTTCGAATGCCTTGTTGATGCAGCCACCTGCATTTTCAGGCAGCATTGTACACTGTTGGCAAACAAATAGAATATTAAATATTGTGTATGTTAATGAATTATATGTGTATAGACAAAATATTCTGTCATAGTATTTTCGCGCTGACTAAATTCGGCAATCGTGGCCAATATCAGATACTCTATATAGTGCAAATGTGTGCGCAAACTTGACGTACAAAGTGTGTATGCTCATAGGAAGGCATTGAACGGCAATCCAACTCGTGGCTTTTCGTGATATACAAGGAACGTAACGCTGGTAGTGTTCTTCTAAATTCCGCGCTAGTATTGAGACTTCCTTCATAGAAATTCCTAATAACTTTATCCATTCTTCATAACCTTCGGATTTTATACATATAATGACAGCCTGTAAATACCCCTGGGCAAAGGCCTCTTCTTCCCTTAGGTTTAGGATGTAACTCCTCGTGGATTTACTAGATATCAAGAATTGTACGGATCAATACAATCTAATCAAAAAATAATTTATAAGCTTTAAAAACACATTTGAATATATATCATTTTACAGATTTACGTTAATGTAAATCTACCACCATTTCGGGTTGTGATTCTACCAAGAACCGGCAAGAAAGTAATGACTCTTTTCAAGCATTTCAAATACAAAGTTATGTCAATCAAATACATTTAAATTTCTAAACAAATAAATAACACTAAATCTAAATGTATTTTTTTTTCAATTCAACTTAATAATAAAACATTTTTGAACCGTCAATATTTTAACTTTTCCGTTAAGGAAAGAAGAAGTAACAAACGTAGTGGCACTTATAATTATTGAAGTGATAATTTCTTATGGGAGGGTAAACCGCTTCGTAACGTAACGCGTACAGTGCCAATATTACCGACGCGGACTGCTTTACCTGAGAGTTAGTAACCTAATGCCATCTAGCGTATACAGATAGTTATAATAATTTAGCAACTCTCAAATACTCATTTAAAGTATATATGTTTTCAAATTATATTCAAGTTAATAAAAAAATAATCGATAAAAAATTTAATATATTATAATTAAAAATAAATATTATCACTTCTGCCGAGGGCACCGAAACGCACACGTTTTTTTAAAATAAAATCAGGTTTTCTATGTTATTTATGCGCAATTATTGAATTATCCTACGTTGAATCCCAAACCTTTAAGTATATTTATCCAAAAAAATATTATTTTATATAATAAATATATAATAAAGTCAGTTTATGTAGTCGTTTCTCAAGGACAAGGCGAACAAACGATCCATTCGGCGATAACATTGCCTGTGACTCTATATTGACATTGTAAGATACATTATTCAATACGTAATGGCTCACTGAAAATTCATTGACCCACCAAAACGACTATAAATATAACATTAAAATATTTTGACTAAATAAATAAGTACATACCAATATATATATTTTTTATTTTTTAGTAAACCTTCAGTTTATACGAATATAAATTAAAAATAGCTTTTGCACAAATCGTTACATTGATTGATATCATGAAGATAATCTTATAACAATAATCACTTTGGATCCATAGCGATTAAAGCGATTTAAATATATTATACATTTTTATTAATTCTTTAGACGCGTTAAGAGTAAATTTTTACACTCATACAACTAAATTAAACTAGTTTAAAATGTATAATAAAAGAAATGTCTTATAATAGTATATAATTCATACTGAAAACCTTAAATAAATACAAATAAAAATTAAAAATATTTACTATACAAATCGTGACCGCGTGGAATGGTGGCAAGAATGCTAGCAGCATTTCCCCGCGGAATCGCAATTCCGATTCTCTGGGCGAAAAATGAACCACCCCTCCTGTCACCAGAAGAGGCAATAAGACGGGGTGTAATATTTTGGATGAATTTTTTTGCACTATTACTCCAACGGAATAAAACTATAATTTTGAATAAGAGAAGAATATTTGTTACGTTTGTTCGTTTCAGCTTTTTCCGCGGCAGCACTGGCTTTTAACATTGTTTCTCTGATATGAGACGGGGCTAGTATGTCAACACATGTTGCATCCCACATAAGGACCCGTCCCCGTTCCCAGGGAACCAATGTCAGTCCATCAGATCTCTTGCTATCATCACGACTAATTCCATGAGGCTCAATAAGAGCAGCAACCTCAATGGTGGCAAGAGCCCTTTTAATAGTATCATATATATATATATATATATATATATATATATCATATCTTATTATTTTTATATTATACAGATTAAGTAATTGCAAGTTATATTAAAAATATGACATTGTTTAATGTTTCACAAACATCGTATAAGCGAAGTATACGTCTCGTTGTGATCATGAATTTATGCATGTCATTCGCACTCTATGCATACATTACTCTGTAATCTGGTAAAACATTTTTTTCCTAATAACCTTGTGAATTAAACGTCGATAAGAATTTTATTATAACGAGTTTGTGATAAAAAAACATGTCTACGCAACTGACGTGACTGCGTCTAAGCTTTACGTAAATGCAGTAAAAACGACACATGCGACGGCATATACTATATCAAGTCTTAGAATATAACTAAACGTATAAACAAGATATATAAGTGATAAAATTTTGCGCCTCGTTTACATTTAAAAATTGACATATAATGCATGCTAAGATATTCATTGATTCAAATTTTGGAGTGTACCTAACAGGTTAAAAAAATCTGTGGTAATCAAAACTCGCCATTTTGAGTGATTTCTCTAGACTCTATGTATTATACTATTAAAACAAAACATTCAGCCAAAAAAATATACAGATAAGCTTTTTTTGGGATAGTAACCCAGTAAAAAATCCACTGTTAAATTAAATCATACATATGCACAATATTGCATATGCTTTTGTTAATATAATTACTGTAAAAACCGTATTACATTTTTGTTAAAAATATTGTATGTTGTGTTCTGTAATGCTACCATTCAAGCTTGTAAGATAAAATTATATCATTATGACTCATACATAGACATAGGTTTAAAAAAATCGAATTGTAAACACAGATATACCAATATCAGTATTTTATAACACAATATTTAAAATAATTAAAAGTCTTGCATTGTAAATTGCAGGTACACATATATTTTTATTTATTCGACATTCAATATAAAACCGTTTGCTCAGTGACGCGAATCGTATGATTACATTGGTGATGTGACGTCACTAATTAAATAGAAAGGCGTGTACGCCGCCTGTACTAGTTCCCATGAGTATTGTATGAGTGATTGTGGACGATGCTTTATGAGAAATTTGATTGAAAATTTAACATTTTAAAACATGACTACCAAAGTTTAACTTTTCATTCTAATGATTTTCTTCCATAAGAATAATGTTTTATTAAACAACTTTGTTTTCATGGTAATTTAACACGCCGTATTGACTGTGATAACAGGCCTCATTCAGTAAGAAGTCACTTCGTGTATCACGCTTGTAAACAAACAACCGACTTTAATTGATACGCTATTTTGATGCGCGTATCATTTCAATTTCATAATTATTAAGGCCAAATTTGCATATCATTTTCTTAAATTTTACGATCGTATGATACCTCTACTATGATGCTGTTTTCTGACCGATTTCGGACACGGTGGCCAATCTCTAGCGAGATTTGCCAACTGCAAATATTATAGTAAGTATGTGCGAAAACACAGATGCACTCTATTCCCTCACTCACGTAATACGATGGGACGGCAATCCGACACGACGGGAAAGAGTTCAGGCGCAGAACAAATGGCTTTATTATGCTTTCCGAAGCAAAGTAGTGTACAAGCTTTAATGTACGTTCTTATTAACAGATAACTAAAACGTCATTTTTTATTAAAAAAACACATTCCAATAATAATTGCAGTTAATCGCATAAATGTCAAGAAATATAAAAACATGGTAATCGTACCCTTTTTACTTACATATCGGCGGTAAAGCTATATAGATGGTGGATTTCGTTTTCGTTGATGAAGGATAACTAACAATCCAATTGCATTTAACTGTCTATTTAACTTGATTGTTGAAAATGAGTAACTAGTGTTTCTTGCCGGTTCTTCTCGGTAGAATTTAAATTCCGAACCAGTAGATTTAAATCTAATTTAATCTAGTAAAATTACTTAAAAGTGCTCGCAAGAGCGTACTTAAATAAAGTATGTTTTGAGTTGATCAGTATAATCACATATTTATTATGTATGTATTTGTATTTATGCATACATGTTATCATAATCTAGGCGTGATTGTGAGCAATTAATTGTAATAAGATATACATGAGACGATATCATTATGTCATAGAGTTAATAGCTCAGAGACAATTTAAACAACTTATCAAGAGTAGAAACAAAAGAAAAGACTACATCGTATCATAACACTTTTCTATTCACATAAACCTTACACGAATTAACCGTAAGTGTTCGTCAGATTAATAGTATCAATGCGAAAATAAATCAAACCAGCGGACATTTCGTCAATGAAATAAATAAATAAATATCGTCTTGTGCTAGGTTATCAGGAAAAGGAAAGAAGAGTGCACAGAATACATTCACAAGGTGTTAAGCAAATTTGGACAACACCTTAAGTTTTTATTTAAAAATGATTTTAATTTTGTCTCCTTGCACTTGGGAAGACCCAGCGTCCACGGATGCGGATAGAGATGCAAGCCAAGTCCTCAGTAAAAAACGTGTCTCAGGAGCAAATTTCAAGTATGGAGTTTAAGATTTGTAACAATTAATAGAAAGAAAAACATTCTAAAAAAAATCACTGTTCTCTGAATTTTAACACTGATATTCAATGCAAGTGCAATGTTGGCAACCGACTCTACGTGATACTCTATTTTGAAGCGTCCTGGACGACCGGACTTTGCTCGGCTTCTTTAGTTCTGTTAGAGTCGTTTCCGTGATAAACAATATATTGAGCAATTAATATTGTAAGACAATGAAGAGAATTAAATGAGCTATTGTATACAGATCATTATTAGATTCGATGTCGCATATCATTTACTGATATTTCTAGTCTAATCAAATATTCTCAATCCGGAGTTAAGAAGTGAGCGTTGTTACACTCTTGTGTCTAGAAAACTAAAAGCATTGGTTCTAGATCAACTGATCTCTCTGCGGTCGTTTCGAGTTACCGTCCCATATGATTATGAGAGTGAAATAATAGAGGTGATCCAAGGTTACTGTAAAAATCCACTTGAAAATGTATCTACATAATATTGCTATCTAATACGTAATTGTTGAAAAATAACAGAACTGCGATTCCGTAATTATAGCATAACATTTATGTGTAATGTTCTAACCAGACGTGATAATTACTTCTGTGTGAACACGATAAACTCAAAAACTACCAAACGGATTCCCATACGGTTTTCACTGATACACAGGTGATTCTTGATACTTGGTCGTAGGGCTTTGACTTGATGGGTAGGTACCATCCACTCATCCGCAAGACAGCAGTACTTTTTGTGTTCCAGTTTGAAGGGTGAGTGATAATTACAAGCACAAGGCACATCATATCTTAGTGCCCTAAGTTAAGTAAGCGATGATTAACATCTCTTACAATACCAATGTCTGGGTATTGGTGACCACTTACTAACAGGTGGTCCAAATGCTCGTCCGCCTTCTTATGCAATAAAGAAAAGATTCATGAGAAAATTTTTACTGTATTTATTATGGTTATGTGTAAATTGGCTGAAATATGAAAGATAGATGTCGGAAAATTTCACGATTGCTTGGAGCTTTACTGGCGTGCGTCGCTTAAACCAATAGTTATGTTATATATTACGAAATAAATATTTAATGTAAACCCATATTCTACGCGTGTGAAGCCGGGACTGGTAGCTAGTTCAATAATAAAAATAGCTTTTGTTCTAGAAATTTAACTGTTTGCTTCAAAAGTTTGCAGATGACAAATGCTATTTAAATACTGATAGGTATCCTGTTAGTTCTAGATAAAGTTATGTTAAGCAGTCTTGCAAATGCTCGTAAATAGATAACAGTGTAGAAAAGGTCAACGTGTGAGTTCAAAATTACGCTAATGCTATCACATTGTTATCAATTTATTAAACCAATACATTTTTTTTTATTTACATGAAAATATCAATTGCTAACGAATCCTTTAATGTCTACTACTGACCATCACGTACGTACCAACTTTACTCGGTGGTAGAGCTTTGTGCAAGCTCGTCTGGGTAGGTACCACCCACTCATCAGATATTCTACCGCAAAACAGCAGTACTTTGTGTTGTTGTGTTCCGGTTTGAAGGGTGAGTGCGCCAGTGTAATTACAAGCACAAGGGACATAACATCTTAGTTCCCAAGGTTGGTGGCGCAGTGGTGATGTTGTTTTTTTTTTAGAAATATACAAACCACTGTCTATGGGCGTTGGTGACCACTTACCATCAGGTGGCCCACATGCTCGTCCCTAATCTATACTATAAAAAAATAAAAATGTAAAGCTTATTCCAACCACAAAACACAAAGATCATAAACATTCAGTTGACGCAATATTATTTTTCGAAATCTTGAATAATCTATGATATTCTTTATAGATTTTCGTAAAAATGGCGTCTTGAATGTCGGCGAAATTGTTATCGAAACAATGGACGTAAAATTAAAATGGAAATAAGTAGTTATGTGGAATTGTGTTGTAATATAAATAAATATATATTAAACAAGAACTGTTCGTAGTGCATAACAGCAGAACTATTAGTATGAACATAGGGTAATGCTGCTAAAACTAAATTAAACGAGCTTCAGCGAAAGCAAAATAAAATGATAAAGATGCTTTTCAGATATTCCTCTCTTACTTACAACAAAACAATTTCAATGAAACAAGAATTATGAACTTGCAGGTTCATACATTATATATATATATATATATACAAGTTATATATATATACGAAAAATTATTAGTGAATCCATACACTCTGATTAGTCGTTTGTGGAGCATGTAAGTAAGCGAAGCACCCGCCGACCTGCTTTACTAGTTTTACAAAAAAATCGAACAAAGTGTGCAAGAAAGGATATAACGTTTGAGGGAGTACAACTTTATAACAAATTACCATCCACTATAAAAAATGTAAACTCAATTAACTAGTTCAAGTATCTCTCTTAGTTCAAGTGGCTCTCACACTATATTTTAACAGTTAATACTGAAATAATAACATATGAAACATACTTGATATCTCGTTGGCTGAGTACCTACCAACATGGCGACCATTGTTATATTTAACTCTATTTATTGTTATTCTCATGTAAGTGGCGTTCGTCTTTTTTGAGAATAAAGTTTCTTTGAACTGACATGGAATATGTAAATCTAATGTTTGTTCATCTTTACGCCTTCGATTGGAATAGATTGTAGGACTCGGTTGTAGAGAAATATTTGAATTGAATAAGATACTTGTATGTAATTTTATAACTTCCTGCGGGCGAATTCGTGACGGACGGACGGTAATTGTGTGACGGACTTATAATGAGATATTGTGTAATAGTATATAATTATAACGTATTGTTATATTAATTTTAAATTAAATAATATAATCACATATATAATATCCTGGGACAATATTCACACAAGGCCATCTGAGCCCAAACTAAGCAGAGCTTGTACTATGGAAACCAAACAGCTGATATACTTACATATACTACTTTTCTTTTGTAAATACATACTTATATAGATAATTTCACCCAGACTCAGGACAAACATACATGTTCATGCACACAAATATCTATTCTGGGTGGGAATCGAACCCATGACCTGCGACGTGAAAGGCATTGATCTTACCAACCACGCCAACCGGCTGGTCTATATTGTTCACACGACCAATCGTTTATCCTTAGCAATAGACTTCGCAACATAAAACTAGTCCAATATAAAACTTACAGTTACACACACATAATAAGGTCCTCCAGACCGGTTTCGGTCACGACGGCCAATCTCAAGAGAGATTAGCCAACTGCGCAGGACATATTATAGTGCACAAGTGTGTGCGCAAACACAGGCGCACTCTCTTTTCCTTAGCTCTAATAATCCGATGGGACGGCAATCCGACACGACCGGAAAGAGTTCAGGCGCAGGACCAACGGCTTAACGTGCTTTCCGAGGCACGGGAGTGTACACACTTCCAACTTCCAGACTCCGGGCTGCTACTGAGAATTTTCTGACAGAAAAACCCAATAACTATTTATTGGCCCGACCTGGGAATTGAACCCAGGACCACCGGGTCTGCGGCCTTATATCTAGCCACTAGACCAACGAGGCAGTATTAAATAAGGTAAATGCATGTGTTAAATAAGGTAAAGTTATATAATCTTAGCGGGTTTAATATAAAATTATTTGGCACAAATGTTGCAGTATGTTTGCAGTATCCTTTTTAGTTGTAATTACTTACTAAGTTAAAAGTTATTTACACAGGAGTAGATGTAATATGATAAATATTTATTCGAATAAGTCATAATTAAAAATGGCCGCAAAGCTGACATTTACAATACAAATAAGTTTTTAATTTTCTTAAGCTCTTATTCAGTTTCTTTTACGTTTTATGCTTTTTATAATTGCTTATAATTATGTTCGGTATGTGTTATGTGTGTGTTTATGTTAAAGATAGATAGAACAAACAACTCATAATAATTAAAGATGGGTTTAAATGAAATCAACTTTTTTTTCGATTCTGTTGTGTGTTCAATTTTTGCAAGTAACTGTAAGTATCAATAATTTTAAATATAATTACAATGTTTTGTAAGCGTATGTTTGATATAAGCACCTGTGTTTTGTCGCGCGCAGAACCTGCTGACAAACAAAGATCAGCTGACTTGCCTAAACGAATTAACAACTCGCATCCCTTTGGTATCACACTATAATCATTAGCACAACACAATAACCACAACTTCAAATATTAATGAACATTTTAATAATTACTTTTTTTCAAATATTATAATCACAATTAAAAAGATCAAAGCGCAACACAGATAACGAATTAAATATTATATAAGAGCAGGAAAAGTAAAAGTGAATTGCGGTACGCAAGACGTGGTTCGAATTTTGAACCGTACTTTACGCGCGAAGCGTGCACCGTTTCACCTGTCGCGAAGCTGACTGTGCGGCGCGCGCGCAGCTAGTGCTGCTAACATAACAACAAACTTAATGTCGATAATGCATTTGTAATTAATATGTTTCTTAATTCGACATAATCAACAAAATAATATAGGTGTATTATGATTGCATATTAATAGTTTTGTATGAATTTGAATTTAATTAATTGGATGTATGGATGTATTGATATAATATATTAGGAACTTATTTCTGTATTTTATTTATTTAAAAGACGGTCAATTAAACCACCTGATGAGATTATATTGTGTGCAAAACTAAACATGGTATAACCATCATTACGAAGTTATTAAAGTCAATAACTTTGTATGATCACAAATGTATTACATGTATCGCAGTTTGATAAATCGTAGTTATTTACAGCTCATTAAAGACGTTATATTGATAACGTGTATGTTATTTTCAATCTTATATCAACCGATGACAAATGTTACTGTAATTAACATATAGAATTGCGTTTTTACAGGAAAGAAACCTATGTAGAAAAACTTAAAAGCAAATCCAACTTAACAACAGTTTGAACCAAATCGTTAGAGCCGTTTCCGATATACCAAAAATATACAGATTAAGTAGGTACTTAAGTAATTATTAATTCATATATTTTGGTAACAAATTAAAAAACCAGAATTGTGGATAAATTACAACCTAAAATATGTAGCGTGGATATTTCTTTTAATTAGAAGAGGAAAGAACATGATCGCAGGAAACGCGTTTGAGTAAAAAAGCTTAGTGTTACTTGTCAATAAAAAAATAAATAAAACTTTTTATATTATTATGATTATCGACTGTCGATAAAAAAAAACATCGATAATTATTGTAAAGGTATCCCTTACCTGGTCAAGGACCGCGTGGCAACCTGTTTGACCGGAAATGTAGGGTGGCTGAATGTTTATGGAACTATGGATTTTTACACTTGAGTGACTTTTATTTTTTTATTCCATTATTATGACTAAGCAAATTTTAATTAGCAATTAATATTCATAAAAGTAGCCTGTGCCAGGTGCCATAATCTAAAAATATAATCTTGAATATGTAATCCACAGACAGACAAAACTTACGTGGCTTTGTGGTTATAGTTTGTTGTATTTTGTATCATTTAAATAAATAAAAAAGTATGATTTTTATAAGCTAAACACTTTTTTTTGTTTTTTTTTTTTGCATTGATATATTGGTTATTCGGTAGAGTTAGTTCACATTTGATTTCGCGACCTGCGACCATACGTTGGATTAAAAAAAAATTGGATTAAAAATTAATTTGTCTTTGTTAATGTTTGTATGCCATTCATATAACATAAATAGATACTTCTAGTTATACATATATGGAACAACAATGATAACGATTTCGAATCCTTTCACTGCTAAGCCGATTTTAATTATACTTTCACCATTATATAAAATTACTAGCGAGCCCCCAGGGCTTTTTATATATATATATATACGCTTCGGATGGCAGTTCTTGATGCGATACTTAGCCGCTAGGAGAGTATGATAAGATTGCAACGTTCTTCATGTAACGTTGGAATGAAACGATCGTTTAAGTAAATTAACTTAATTATCAATTATTATATTAAATTATGCATTAAACTAACTTAAGCTATAGTGAACTTTTTTATGGAACTTACATATATTTAAATATAATTTGTTATATGATATATGTATATGAAGATCATGATAATATACAGAACAGTTAGTATTTTTTAAAGTATCTGAAATTTACTTAGCAACCGCATTCTTATCATATTAATTATTTATGCACGTATACAAGGATACACATACTACCAACATAACCAATACTAATCAAGAAAGGTTAATCATTTGGATATATCAATGTTTCTAGTTTTTCGAAAAAATTCAACATACAAATAAACAGATGAAACTTACAAATATTAATAAACAATTTATGTTACATTTGATCAAATCGGGTTTTTTTTTTCTTTTTTAATTAAATAGAGACAGTTAAATTTACTAATGTCTGCTAGAGTGATCACATAAGTTTAGGATAGAAAATAAAACAACATTTACACGCAGAAATACAAACTATTGTCTTTTTATATAATAGGTATAAAATCAAATATATATAAATAGTTTTGTAATAACGCGTCACGTCAAATTCGTAAATGTTATATTATATTTTATTTTTGTTTTATGTAAAAACCTCATGAATTACTCATTACAAAAATCCAGTGCCTTATGTTCAATTATTAAATCATCTTAATAAACAATAAAACAATTAAAAAACTAAGGGCAACAATAATTATCCTTGTAAAAGAAACCGTATTGAAACCCTATCGGAAACATTGCAGCATTTTTGACGTGTGACGATTTGAGACTAAGAAGCTTTGTAAGCTGGGCTTCGTAAGTATTTTTATGTCTTCATCGTGTCGAATTTAATTCGTCTTTTTGACGTTATATGGGATAGAAAGTCAGGTCAAATTAGTTTAACTTAGAAATTGTGTACATAATATTTGGGACCTTTTGTTATTAGTTCCGTACACGGTAGTTATTGTAACAGTTAAAAATTTGAATTTCGAAGACCAATCCCCAAGTTATGAGATATCTTATATCGAGAGTTATATCGATGTAGCGCAAAAATAGATGACTTGGGATTTGAACCCAGGTCCTCGGGATCTGCGGCCTTATATCTAGCTACTAAACTAACGAGGCAATCACAATACATCTGTCAGCAAATATCTATACATAAATACGAAAACAGTTAAGTAGTTTTTTTCTTCTCTGTTTAACAACCGATTTCCTTTTTCGTTTGGTAGCTATTGACGAGATGTAGTGTTATAATAAAAATCAAGTGTTATCTATAATCAAACAAATACTTCAAATCGTAAACAATAAATATACACCAAACATTTCTACACGTATATCATATTTGTTATTTTTTTAATTTATTTAATCAAAACAAACTTTAAAAGGAGGGGAGAAAATATGCAATTTTGCTATAATTTTGGCTCTGTCAAAAGTATTTAATTTATATATATTATATACCCAACGCTATCATTTTGCTGCCAATCATGGATTCTCAGATATTGTCCTCTGTGCCTGTCATTACAATGGCTTAGCGAAGGCTTTGGTGTTTTGCAGAATTTAACTAGACCAGACATGTGTGAAGACATAACGCTACAACCTCTTAACAGGCATGTACATGCAGCGCTGGCCCTGATCCTTGATCTGAGTAGAGCGAGATTGTCTTTCAGCGCCTTTTAATCGACACTCACTTCACATAAATTACATTTTAGTTATTGCTGTATAAATAAGAATTATTACATTTATAAAAATCAGACAGCGCTAATGTTTTCCCTGAACTTGTTTTTGACATTTTCGCGTGCCTCGCCACCTGACGCCTAGAGCGATCGCTCCTCCCGCTCTACTCCGGGACCGGCGCTATGTACATGAAAGTTTAAACATTGTAATTACTTGATAATAGCAGACAAACATAACTATGTCCATTGCAAATAATATTCACAATGTAGTTAAGTTTTTCCCATCATTACAAGGTAATAAATCTTACGTCAATATGTATAATTATAGCGTCTTACTCACCTAAGACAAGAACAATGCAAAATCTTGTAGCTTCGAATATCTTACCATTGATTAACGAGAAAAAATAATAATTACAGATTGAGATATCCATATGATATGATAGTATTTATATAAATATGATTTATTTATATTACGATAATAAAATAAATAAATATCTGTTCTCAATCAATTATCTATTTGCTTTTACTTACCCAGTAAATTAACAGCAGGAGGCCGATTCTATTAACAAATTGCCACTTTATCACAATCGAATCGAAGCGGGATCGTTGCAGTTTATCCGTTTCATATTCTTTAATTTAATTATCGATTATTGGCATAAAAGTTAACAATTAAGTTTGGTTTGTAACAGCCTTTGAATGTCCCACTGCTGGGCTAAAGCCTCTTCTCCTCTTTTGAGAAGAAGGTTTTGGAGTTTATTCCACCACGCTGCTCCAATGCGGATTGGTGGAATACACATGTGACAAAATTTCAGTGAAATTTGACACATGCAGGTTTCCTCACGATGTTTTCCTTCACCGTCAAGCACGAGATGAATCACAAATTAAGCACATGAAATTCAGTGGTGCTTGCCCGGGTTTGAACCCACGATCATCGGTTAAGATTCACGCGTTCTTACCACTGGGCTATCTCTGCTTAGTTTGGTTTTGACATAAATATAATATAAAATATTGGTTTTGACATAAATAAATATAAAATAGTCAAAGTTGGATCGGAATCGAATCGGAAACGTATCGTAATCGTTATAGCTCAGCAGAATTCGGCCCCTGGTATACGTCCCAATGTTGGATAAAGACTTGCCCTTGACTATACTACTCTGCTCCGATGCTAGTGGTAGATATGCCATACATGTGGCAAATCTTTATTCAATACATGTAGGTTTCATTACGATGTTTTCACAAATTAATAAATTAAGCACATAAAAACTCAGTAGTATTTACCTTGATTGAACCTGTTATCCTATAAAATTCACGTAATCCACACGTAGTCCAAAATACAAAAATATAGGAAACGTGTAAATATTTATGTATATATTGTCAGCATTTACACACACACACACGCATATTCACAAACATACATTATCTTTTTATTGCTTTTATCATAAGTACTTATTTCTAGATAATATATTTATTTATACTTTATTGTACACCACAAAAGTTTTTTTTTACAAAAACTTAGACAGCCTAAATAAAAGTAGCATACAATTTTGGCGACCTTATCGCTACATAGCGATCTCTTCCAGGCAACCAACGGTGTAAGGAATAATAATAATATATTGTTAAATAGTCTTTCTCCTATTTACTATAAAATTCAATAAATAAGTAATTCCAGGAGCCAGGAGACCCTTAAGTACAGGGCAACTTAATTTGGGCTCCTGCTTCCTACATACAGATGTATTTAATATATATATAAAAAAATATATAAACATAAATGTCTGAGGATATAATAAATAAATTTATTTATTTATACATCGCATTTATTATGCAATAAAACTTTTGTCCGACGATTACAAGGTTAATTCGTATAATTAAAAAACAAAAAAAAAACAAAACCATTTTAACTGCATACCTCAATTCGCCGAAGTAAAAACAAAACGTGTATAAATGGTCCATGAGCTGAAAGGCGCTATGTCATCTTAGAATAGAGACTAAATAGAAATGGCAAGTCGAAGTCTAAACGAGCGAAGGGAGCTACTAGTATTTCACGCAATATGACGTGATTCTTTTCAAGAAGCAGCAACCCAGAGTTTAGAAGTTGGTGCTTACATTCTTCAAATCTCATTTGTTTCATGCTTACTAAATAATGTATTGTCATCGGAACTCAACCAAAACATAAAATAATCAGTGATTTGAGAAATAAAATGAACTTAGGTAAAGTTTATTGTAAGGTAATGCGCCCGTTCACAATGTTGTCGGTCATACTGAATCAAGTATTGAAAACCTACTTATATCTTATCGTCCGCTCGTCCTCCTCCTTACAGGCACACCAGCGACACAGATATCATATCTATAATGTTCCGATCCGTGCTGCGGCACCATTCCACCACAGAGTATACGCCGCGGGTTACAAGAACTGGGGCACTTCATTGTTTCTAGACAATCTTGAAGGCACTAGGCTTATAGGGACAGGTTTAGGCTATAGATATTTATAGTCCGTAGAAAGAGGTCTAATAAACGGCTTTTCTTTTTTATTTACACATATTCTTGTAAGAATACAAGGCTAGAACTATCATTAAGAATATATATACTATGTAGGTCCTTTAACTTTATTAATGTTATTACTAAATGAGCCAATGTATTTTTGTTCCTTTTATCTGCCGTGTTTATTGCATATCAGTAGGGTTGGGTTAAGTATTTCAGACGATATTTTTCGGTTCTTCACCGAAAATGTTTCCAAAAATGTATTTATTTTCCGAAGGTTTGCTTTTATGGGATAATACATAGTAGAATTTTACGGAAAACATTCCAAAATATGCAATTGTATAATTAAAAAGAATCATTAAAAAACGTTTTGTATGCTAAATATTATAAAATTACTGACACTTGACATAATTGCACACCTAAGAATAAAGCGGATTGCCTTCTGGTCATTACAAATATATGATTTTATATTATGAAATCAAGTAACTATTGTAAAATTATTCATATTTTTTTTTTGAATTCTATTAATTCCAATTACATGCCAATATCCGGTAGATACGTACATCCGCTGTTGTACAACGAACAAAACACATGCAATCGTTTGTCATGATGAATTACCTAAGCTAGAGTTAATGACTCAAAACGGACAACATTAAACCGTTAATATGTACATACATTAAAATTACTACAAATCATTTAAAATAGATTAATTGTTATTTCCTACCATTTAGATATATGATAATCCTAGGACTCCATATTAATATAAGTCTTTAACATATAAGTAAAACTAATAGTCTGTTATATACTGAATATAATGTATATAATGAAAGAACTATATTAAACTCAGAAATAAAACAAGACTCCAATGAAATTAATGTATTATTTACAATCATAAAATCCTTAAATTATAATTTAGTGAGCAATGCTCGTAAGATAATTTATAAGTGAATCCGTTTCCCGCCAAGAAGAGAATCTGTCATTGTTCTTGTTTACAGATTAAAAATGTAGAATATTATTGCTTAATATTAAAAACGACAGATACTTTTCAGCAATATTTAATAAGATTACGCACACAAATAACTAACATTGTGCTAATAAGACAAATAAAAAAAATATTATGTATATATCACTGATATGTGTTAACTCTAAATATTTTAAATGTATTCTAAGTTTTAACTAATCTTATAATGTGTCCCGGTAGTTACTCTAATGTTTTAGCTCAGTTTTCATTTAAATTAAGGTATTCCTTTTTAAGATTATCTATATATTTGTCTTTCAAGAAAACATGCAATATTTTACATAATATGTGTATATAACTTACACAGGGTAAGTTATATAAATTAAAATAAATAAAATTATATTGACTTAATATTTTTTCTGATGTGTTTCTACGTTAGTTAATTTTATAATATTCTGCCAATGTGATTTATAATAAATACAGAGGTGACACGTAGGAGATTAATCGGTTTAAAATTTAAACCTTTTTTATTTATGATATGAAAATTAAAGATAAGCATATTTACTTTGAAACCGTAGTTGTAATACATAGTAAAATATTATTTAGGTCAAAAAATACCATATAGGTCAGACACGAATTGCTTATTATTATCGCTAAGCAACGAAAAGGTTGCAGTGTTGTTTATTCAGGAAATCGCATGTAAAACTCCTTCGACATAACCTCCTTCACCAAGGCAACCGCGTTATTGAATTGTCATTTTTCAAAACTGTACACAGTCAATAGAAAAATGGTACATAATTTATAAAAAAATAATAATTAAAGAACGATGAAGTTGCTAAAGTTTCATCTCAGATACTACCCTCCGGGTATAGTTCTTGAGTATTTGCAAAAGGGTATTCTTAAGAACAAGGACATCGACCTTCTAGACCTTAACAGCAAGTGAGTTATAAATCGAATTATATTGCTAACAGTACATTGATTTGCGTTAAATACTATACATGGGGAGGATTTTGCAAATGCCTTTACTTTATCAGACATTTGTACCTACGTAGATAGTAGGTAGGTGCGTGCAACTAATAAGGATTGAGAAAGTATGTAAGTAATTATATCTGAAAAATCGGGCAAAAACTTGTAGATACTAGTTTCAACTCGTGCAATACAAATATAAAATTCTTGAAGTGCAACAACATATGACTAATAACATATATCTAGTTTAAAAAGTATATATGTTACTGATAGGAAACCGGTCGACTTTAGCTTTTCACCTGTAATATAAAATTACCAATATATTCAATGATTTTGTTTGCTTTTTAATAATTGTTATACCAGTACTAGAATCTGTAACAGTTTTAGTGTACAACTTTACTTGATTTTGAATTATTAGCGAAATCGTATTAAAACTGTTTTATTCTCAGTTCCGATACAAAAGAAATAGCTAGAAATCTATACAAACGAGAGCTGCTAATCACGGAGGATGTCTGCGAACAGCTGGAACAGTGCCTAGACACGTTGAAGAAGAGGATAGAACACGAAGGACCAACGGGCAAACGGTTCTACATCTACAAAACCCTACAGACTCACGTGCTACCATTGACAAATGTTTGTTTTGACAAAAATGGTACCAGGTATAATATTAAACTGATATAAGATTAATTTACTCTACTTCTTATGTTTTGTTCTACTTTTTCGCTTTTAAGGGCTTATAGGGGTTCAGACTACGGGCGCCTATGTCTTCCTTAACTCATTAGCGCTGTCCAAGTTTTTTTTTTTTTTTTATTGTATAGGAAAGCGGACGAGCGTATGGGTCACCTGATGGTAAGTGGTCACCAACGCCCATAAACAATGGCATTGTAAGAAATGTTATCCATCGCTTACATTGCTAATGCGCCACCAACCTTGGGAACTAAGATGTTACGTCCCTTGTGCCTGTAATTACACTGGCTCACTCACCCTTCAAACCGGAACACAACAATAACAAGTACTGCCGTTTTGCGGTAGAATATCTGATGAGTGGGTGGTACCTATCCAGACGAGCTTGCACAAAGCTCAACCACCGAGTAAAATTAACAAGCTATATTCAATTTAAATCGACTTTTTCCTTCAATCCATTCGCGTTTTATCCTCACAATAGTGTTCGTCCACGGCTTCACTCGCATCTTAGGAAAGGGAGGAGATATTGGTAAAGGGGAGGAAGGATTATTATATATTCAAGCTTACTTCACATCATATTTCATCACAATCGGTCTAGAGTTCGAGCCGAGAAAGAGAAACAGACAGACAGAGTTTCTTTCGCATTTCAATTAATAGTGTGGATTATTCGACCAATAATGTACTTGTTTTTATAAGGAGTTTGTAACTCACAATAATTATATCATCAATGAATTTGTTGCTTGCTGTAATTAAGAATGTAATTATTGCTTATACTTTTATGTCAAACGGACGGTACATATTGGACACAAAAAATATTATTTTAACGAGCATTAGTTACAATGTTTTGTTTGCAAAATGAATTGTTATGAAATCTAACTTTAGCTATTTTGTAAATATGATCTACACAAACATGGATTCTACAATTTACCTGTACTTATTTTTCGATAAAAATACTACGTTTCTAGTAAGATCAACGACGAGAAAACATCGTGAATCGAAATCGAATCTGCAATCATTTACGTCACCGTCGCGAATCGTATATTGATGTTCATGACAGATGACTAATGTGGCACTAAAATATAAATAACTGTTATGTATAGCATATTGCTATGTTATTATTAAAAAGGCACACTTTCTGAACTCAAGCAATTGAGTTATTTATCATTTTCGATATGAAACATCTATGCATTTATTATGAAACCCGACTTGTATGCCGTAACGGTAAATTGTTGTTGCTATAATATGTATATTTGTTTTTTATATTACTCGGGAGGGCAAATGACTCTACTGCACCTGATGGTAAATGGTAGTAGAATCCACACACGACGACGGCTAGTGCAGTCGGAAAGAATGATCTGCACTAGCCGCCTCCGCCTTGCCGGCCCGCAAGATGCTTCTTCACGCCTCGTTTGAAGGATCTCTAGTCATAAGAGGAGGGGAACACGTGTGAAGAAATGTGTAAACAAGTCCATTTTTTAAAGGTGCAACAAAGAAAAGAGTTGATAAATTTCTTCGTGCGCAATGGAATTGATGTCACAGTTAGGCGGTGACATCGAGAGCCAGCATGCGTAGATTTGTGAAGGAAAGGGGAAGCAGAAATGTGGGAGAATAATTCCTCAGAGCACTCGCCGTGATTCTGGCGACAGAAAGAGCTCAGCGTCGCTATCTCTCGACGCAATTGTAAAGGTTCGAGGGTTTGGTGACTCTAATGTCGCCAATAATGCGAACCGTTGTCGCTGCTACCGATCCAAGAACTCCAGTGGCTCCAGTAAGTACTTAGTGGAGCGATCCCAAAGGTGCGAGCAATATTCGTCGCAAAACCTCACCTTTTGTATAACAGGAGCAGTTGTTGTGGCGTGAAAAAACGCCGTACCTTGCTTAGAACTCCGAGTTTCCTTGAGGCTGTTTTTATAACAGCCTCGATGTGATTATAACAATGAAAAAAATATATTATGTATTTCTTTTATAAGCGAAACTAAGATTGTATTTAACGTTTATACGTGTGTTTTTAACTGGTATTTGTTACCCGCACGACAGGCTGGATGGTTTGTGATTTTGTGAATCCTTTGTATTTTTTTTATATCATTCCATACTTAGTAGTACTTTTTTTTTTTTTTTTTTTTTTTTTTTTTTTTTTCACGCAGTGGAAACCTTCAAGAAGGTACCCAACTCTCTTGGGGGAGAGACCGGGTTATGTGGGATTCTTACCCACTAAAACCACTGCGATGGCCGTCCTCGGCACGGATCGGAGAGGCTGCGGGATCGTGTTGATATAACGCATCCGCGGCCCCTCCCGTGCATACTTAATAGTCCAATCCAATCTGACGCGCATAACAACTATATTTTTAGTGCATTTTCTATTATTTTTGTTTAATGCATCACATTCGTCCGTTACAGATGTCTCTCGGGTAGCTACGACAGAACTTGTAAGGTATGGGACGTGGAAATCGGCAAGGAGCTGAAATCACTGACGGGTCATCAAAATGTGGTGTACTCGGTCGGCTTCAATTTTCCAGCGTGGTAAGTTAAACAAGGTTTATATATTTAAAAAGGCTTTATTTGGAATGCACTAATATCGCACGGATTAAAACGACATTATTAAACTATGAGATAAATGAAATTATGAAATAGAAAAGTAATTTATTGCATTAAATCGAACAGCAATCGAGTGTTAACTGGTTCCTTCGACAAGACAGCGAAGATCTGGAACCCGGAGACGGGTGAATGTCTCGCCACTCTTTGGGGTCACAGCGGCGAAGTTGTGGCCGCTCAGTTCAGTCCCAAGGGAGAGTGCGTCGCTACTGGTTCGATGGATCATCTTGCGAAGTTATATGATGCTGGGACAGGTTGGTTATTAAGAAATTATTAAAAAAGTTTAACTTGATTATTTTAAAATATTTAATTACAATATTTAATATACAATATATTGCTCTATTTTTTTATCAGGCACAATATTAATAAGATCTTATCATGAAATATACATCGAATAACAAAAAATATTGTTCAAAATATAGTAAGCCTTCAATATATTTATATATTAAACTATAATTAATACCAATTCACCAGTCTAAAGATCAATTTAAAGCCGATAACGAGAATATTGTATATTAAGTGCATATACAATACAACAATACAGTTAATATCATATCTATCGTCATGCCTCTGGCGGCCGTAAATTGAACAGAACAGCGCAATCATTAAGGCGACGTACCCCCACTACTGTTGTTGATAGACCTGTGTATAAGACCGTGCTCTATCCACTTATAATTACGCCTTTTCGAACTATTATAACGTAATTTATTATTCAGGTGCTGAAATTAAAACATACGCGGGACACACGGCAGAGGTGATCGCGTTGCAGTTTGACCCCAATGAGGGCCAGAGACTCATAACTGGTTCCTTTGACGGGACAATATCACTGTGGGATACAAGAGTCCAGGAGTACGTAACGGATTTTTCACATCGTATTTGTTTTGAGTGTGTTTAAGTTTATGCAAGATCATCTTGGTAAGTAGCACCCAGTTCCAAATTGAAGATGCAGAATCCAAGGCCATTTCAAGCTCGTGGAATTTACCATGACGTCAACTGGGGACTTTGTTCGTTTGCCTGAATGCGTTAATCTCATTTGTAGTTATTTGTTGAGAAGGGCTTATAGACTATATAACAACACGCTATGGCCCAGGGGAACAGAACAGTTGCGTTTGCGTGTCACGGGTGGAACCTAAAACTATATAGTATTACATAATTCCCCTCATTCTCAATTGAATTATTGTTTACCTCGAGCAGACGCGTCTCGGTGTTACGCGGTCATGAGGGTGAAATCTCGAACGTCCAGTTCAATTGGGACAGTTCGCTGGTGGGCTCTGCGTCCTTGGACGGCAGCGCTCGTCTCTGGGACGCCCGCAGCAGCACCTGTCTCGCTACCGTTGCCTCACACACCGACGAGGTATACTTACCGACGTTATAATAGTAAATATTTACGCTAGAGTGGTAGGTGGGCTACCTGACGGTAAGGGGCCATCACCACCCATAGACATTGGCATTGCAAGAAATATTACCCAACCCATACATCTCCAATGCTTGAAAATTAAGGTGTTATTTCGCTTGCGTATGTTGTTTTACCCTTCACACTGGGACACAATATGGAGTATTGCAGCTTCGTGGTAGAATATATGACGAGGGAGTGGTACTCAGTACCCAGACAGGCTTGGACAGAGCCTTTTCACCAAGTAAATCATTATAATAGTGGTAACGATATGTATATATTTTTTTGTACTTATTGTACACCGTATGTGGGATCGGTACTAAAGTGAGGCAGTACACAGCAATAGAAAAATGTTTAGAACTATGTACTTATGTATTATGTTGTACAATAATCGTATGCCTAATTAGCCTTTTATTCAAGAGAACCAAATTAAAACAGAGTTTTTAAAATATAATCTAGTTAATTTAATAGAAAATATAGTTTACATATAAGGTCCTCCAGACCGATTTCGGCCACGGCGGTCAATCTCAAGAGAGATTAGCCAACTGCGCAGGAGATATTATAGTGCACAAGTGTGTGCGCAAACACAGGTGCACTCTCTTTTCCTTAGCTCTCATAATCCGATGGGACGGCAATCCGACACGACCGGAAAGAGTTCAGGCGCAGGACCAACGGCTTAACGTGCTTTCCAAGGCACGAGATTGTACACACTTCCAACTTCTAGACTCCGGGTTGCTACTGAGAATTTTCTGACAGAAAAACCTAATAACTATTTATTGGCCCGACCTGGGAATTGAACCCAGGACCATTAGGCCTGCGGCCTTATATCTAGCCACTAGACCAACGAGGTAGTTTACAACACATAGGCTGACATACTATTATAGACTTTAATTTTTATGAAATATAGTTGAGGAGAATGAGGAGAAACATAATCTTATCCAGCTTTAACTTCATATCGCAGTGCCAAAAAAACTTTTTAACAAACAGTTTTTATTGCATGTCCGTAGCTACGGCAACATACTAACTAACAAGTGATGTAAATAGAAAAACACAAAAATATAATTCGATTTTGGGAAAAACGGATATTTACCAAATATATATGGTCTTAGAAAGACTAACTACTGAGTTTCTTGCCGGTTCTTCTCGGTAGAATCTACTTTCTGAAGTGGTGGTAGCTTTACATTTTATTCAATCTTAAAAGTGATCGCAAGAGGTTACTTGAATAAACGTATGACGAGCCGGTTGGTGCCGGTTGGTTGGTTGCCTTGCCTTTCGCGCCGCAGGTCGTGGGGTCGATTCCCACCCAGGACAGATATTTGTATGTATGAAAATGTCTGTTTGTCCTGAGTCTGGGTGTATTTATCTATATAAGTATGTATTTACAAAAGAAAAGTAGTATATGTAGTATATCAGTTGTCTGGTTTCCATAGTACGAGCTCTGCTTAGTTTTGGATCAGATGGCCTTGTGTGAATAATGTCCCAGGATATTATTATTAAAGTATATTTTGATTTTTAGCACTGAAAATTTAAAAGGTATGTACTTGATTTTCGTTCTCAATGTTTTTTTTTCAAGATGTTTATTAATTATCACCTATATTTTATCTCGTTTTTAATAGAACATACTTGTTTAGGTATTAGACATATGCTTCGACTGGGCGGGCCAGCGCATGGCGACGTCTTCCAGCGACTGCTCGGCGCGCGTGTACGACGTGCGCTCGGACTTCAAAGAGCTCGCCGTCATGAAGGGACACAGGGAGGAAGTTTCTAAGGTGAGAACAATGAACAACTCAGTACATATAAGATAATTGAAACTTCTTTTTTTTTTTTTTTTTTATGGTATAGTTTAGTGGACGAGCATGTGGGCCACCTGATGGTAAGTGGTCACCAACGCCCATAGACAGTGGTATTGTATATTTCTTTAAAAAAAAAACAACATCACCACTGCGCCACCAACCTTGGGAACTAATATGTTATGTCCCTTGTGCCTGTAATTACACTGGCTCACTCACCCTTCAAACCGGAACACAACAACACAAAGTACTGCTGTTTTGCGGTAGAATATCTGATGAGTGGGTGGTACCTACCCAGACGAGCTTGCACAAAGCTCTACCACCGAGTAATTCTTTATATAAAAAAAGTTAGCATTGGTAGGGCTATGTCATATGTGCAAGGTATGTAGTAGATACGACATACTAACCAAATTCTCGTGCAAAAAACAGTAATTTCTATCGGTTATTCCCTGTTTAAATGGTTAGCGACTTAGTGTCAAGGGACATATCAACTAAGATACCGTGGATGTGCATTGATGGCGTATAAAGTAGATTATATTTCTTGTATTCATTTTGCGGTTTAATCATAGGACATGATGAATTATGATCACAGGCAGCTGTTTCATGTTAATGATATTTTGATTTCCTTGTTGATTTCCAGTGTACAGCGTTAGCTAAATAACTTACTTACTAACATACCATCTGATAGCCCATTTTTTTGTCTGTCGAACCAAATATAAATTTAAAAAAAACTCAAATTTGACCTTGGTAACTTACTGTCATCGTAATTAAAAAAAAAACGAATACATAGTAGTTATGCCTGCGTCCTACTTTAAAGAGACAGACGTTTTTCACATAATAAGGTCAATTTAAAATCAGCTCTATCATTATTTTCAAATTGATAATTTGAATATTTCGAGTCGTTAGATTTTTTTCATTTATATCATGTCAGTTCATACAGTCACAGTCATACATGTGTGACTTCCTTCAGACAAATTCAGTCTCATAAGTGTAAGTGCAAAAAAAAGTATCATATTTATTTAATTATATAAACATTACTTTAATCCTCTAATAATGTTCTTAAGCTGTCCGGCTCATAACGGTTCGGAGTGTCGATATCTAAATGTTGAACTCTGTAGTTACTACATTACCCCTTGTTTCATTACATACGTAACTATAAGTAATAAGAATATAGTAAGAAGTTTATTTCATTACTAGCGGGTTCACCCTCGTATAATTAATAAAAATATAATAAATTATTTTATTACTATAATAACACACACACGCAGACAGACAGACAGACAGACAAAAATGAAAAAAATTGTATAATGTGAATCACTGCATCATAAAACGATTATTTATCACAAAATTAGGTGAAAAAAAAATGTACAGACAGAACCAATAGATTTATATAGTAGTATATCAAATCAAATCTTCAATAGACAATACTGTTACTTGTTAAAATAAATGTGGGTACTTACATGTCATCTCCGCACACTTGTACGTAACCCCGAATCATTTTGCATGAGTACTTGAATATTCAATAGCTCGTGCACGTAACTAGTTCCTACTATTCGCAAACAATGTGAATATGTATATTTTAATGAGTAAGAACTGTAGGTTAATGAACTCATGTTTGATCAGATGGTATTTGTCTAGTTTATTAAATATAAACACTGTATGAGCTTATCGGACTATATTGCTCGTTCTAAATAAGATCGGAATTCTTATATATTTCAATGATAAAGATTATATTTTTGTCAAACACAAAACTATAGTATAGTATCCGATGGTTAGAAACAAAAGTGCCATTCGCAGTCACGACTGCCATTGATATAAGTGCTTTTAAAACATACTTTGATGTTTCATTTTTATTAGACACACTAGCTATGCCCGCGGTTTCACCCGCGTATAATTAATAAAAATCAGCCTAGAACCTTCCTCGATAAAAGGACTATACAACACAAAAATACCTATAAATTCGAACCAGTAGCTCCTGACATTAGCCGGATCAAACAAACAAACTCTTCAGCTTTATATGTATATATTACTATAGATTTATTTGAATAAAAAATCTGTGTTCCCTCACAATCTTAACAATTAAATATTTTAAAAGATTTGCAGCATATAAATTGCGACAGATTTAGATTCTATAAACTATTCTTTAAAGTAATCTTGGTCTGTAGGTCTGTTTCAGTCCAGCAGGGGGCTGCCTGTTGACTGCTTCGGCTGATCGAAGCTCACGTGTCTGGAACACCACCACAGGCAACTGTGTACAGGTATAGTACCTGCACAAATGTTTAGGGCCAAAGGTCTCAGGTTAGGCGCTTGTATTACCACGCTTCTTCGCCTCGGGTTGATGTATAGACATGTTGTAGACTTTCATCAGATACATTCAACTGAGCCGGGATGGCCGAGTGCGGTGGCGATGCGGAAAAGCACTAGTGATTTTTTATGCATTTAATTTGTGAATTACAATCTATCTGGTACTCGACGGTAAAAGAAAACATCGTGAAGAACGTGAGTAGTTATATAAAGATTATTAGTTTAGTTTAGCAAGACGAACCAAATAAACTATTGCCTACAATACTGTTTATCAAGGGAAAAATCATTATCAAATCACGTGTTCAAAAAAAATGTCCCAACAATGTATTATTTTTTAAACACTCGCGAAGCACTTCTTCCATTTTGCTTAAATCATTATTATTAATATTTTTATCACGTTCCTCACGATGTTTTCTTTACCGCCGAGTACCAGATAAATTGTACAACAAATTAGTATAAATACTAAACTATTTTAAACACACTACATCTATTTCTTTTGCTAAAAAGATATATTTAAATTAAGCCCTGTTAATGTTTATACAAAGCGACTAGCCGATCGACTCCAAAATCGTCAACGGTTTGAATTGGTTCAGGATTAGAAAACGTTCAGGACCTCTTCTAAACTGTCCAAATGTCGTTGATTGTATTTCATTTGTTTTTTAAGCGATCTACATTTTTTCTTTACTTCGCTATGATAGAATTCTTTTTTCTACACCAAATCTGATTTTAAGGTGCTATCCGGTCATCAGGGCGAGATATTCTCTTGCGCGTATTCCTACGCAGGGGACGCCATCATCACTGCCTCTAAAGACAACACCTGCAGGATCTGGAGGTGACTTGACTGGTGGTTCTAAATGAGGCAAACTCAATAAACATTTGATAATAACCATTGACTATTGGATTTAGAAATTTACAGTGATTAAATATCTGCTAAAAATGTTGCTTATTATTTTATAGATTATAGTTTTATATTATTTACACAATTTTTAACATCTATTCAATCTCGTATAAAGAATAATAATAATAATAATATCCTGGGACACTTAAAACTAAAATCACTTCCATATTATGAATGTTGAGAATGTTATTGTTTACCTTATGTAATGTGTAGCATGTTAGAATTTCAACTTTGTAATAAATTACACATACATATAAGATAAATATTTTGATGTTTTTACTGATTTGTGTAATTTTTTTCATAAAAAATGCAGATGTTTTCAATACTATTTTTATTGTATTTATTGTATAAAATATTTAATAGCTACGCTTAATTTGACGGGACGCTCTCAACGGGTAGTTTCAATTATTCAACGAAACAGATTCCATTTAGAAAATTTAAACTGTTGCTTCGTTAAATTTATACTCTTGTGTAATAACTTCATCAGGTTTGTTTTTCAATCGACTGTCTTCTACTTGCCATATGACAAAATTATTATGGTGAAGTAAGGTGTATAATTATATTCATCGAACTATTATATTAATGACGCAATGAAATTGTGAAAATTTTAAACTAATCATTGTCAAAAAGTAGCAGAATAATACCAACAACTCCTCAGATGTGAGCGAAGCCGCGAGCTGAAACTAGTAATTAATAACTTAAGTACAAATAATTTATAAAATCAGAATGACCAAAATGAAAGTAAAAATATAATATAACAATATCATAGGACTAAAAGCTTAATCGAGAGTCGTTAGACACAGAGGTCAAATGAAGATAACCGAAGTACACTCGTAGTCGGACTACTTTATAATAATATTTACATTTATAAAAACATCAAGTTCTATCAAAGGATGGTCATGTGACGGTAAGAGGTCACAGTCATCTATGAACATTAGCTCTAAGAATTGGCCTAGTAAAACTGACTCGAACAAATCCCAGCTTCAATTATTATTAACAACATTCAACGTATAGCAATGTATGCATATAGTCGAACAATTAATATTATTTTGTTGTGTATACTCGTATATCTCCTTTCCCTGATTTTGTTAAATTTTATAGTAACTGTAAGATTTGTCGTATCTCCATCATAATATTAATAAATATTATTTACCTTAAGTACCAATAAGCTATTTTATCTTTGTGTATTTCAACTCATGATGTTCTTGTCAATGCTAATTTATGCCCTCGACTATGAATTGCCACAACACATTAGTGTATGTTCACATCAGTGCAGTTTATGGATGTGTCATGTGCGTGTACATTCGTCTTTTGGGTTTCTAAGCATATATGATTGATATTTGTTATTAACAGATATTATTGGCTAGTATCAATATAACCTTATCAATAATATAGTGCAAAGCCTTCTTTATCTTTGTCGTCAATGGCTCCGACTTCCGATGATTCGTGAATATCGCGTGCATAAAGAGTCTGGGGCAGCTTTCATTTTCAGACATTAATACCATCATTCACATCTTGGCTATCAGCTATAATAATTTGACCTCTTTTCGACCTTTTTCTTATAGCATATGTAGGCGGACGAGCATATGGGCCACTCGATGGTAAGTGGTCACCAACGTCGAAATAGACAATGGCATTCATTCTATCCAGATCTCCATTCCTCTTTTATTTTAATATTGCTTATGATTTTATGTAGTTTTCTTCTATTAATGCAAAAGTACATTTTATGATTGAGATGGTGTGAAGTTTTATGGTGGTAGAGCGCATACGTGGTGTTTTTTTTAATCTTCATTATCATAATGTATATTACGTTTGTATTAAGTTTTAATTGAGTCATACACGCAATACACTTGGCTCGGCAGACTTCTATCGCGGGTCTCATTATAATAAAATACCAATGAAAATAATCATTTCGAAAATATAATCGATTTTTTATATATTCGTTTTATTGGAAACTCGAATAAAACCAGTTTGTACTATTCATAAGTATATTAATATAAAAATCAGCAAATGATATCATCTATTAATATAATTTACACGACAAGCGGAAGGCTAACAATGGAATAAAATACATTGTAAGTATCTGTGATAACCACTTATGCTGGACAATTATTTGGTATGAATAAAATATATATGTTCTTCAAGCACCGACTTAGTTCGTCTGCTTTAATAACATTCTCTAAATAGAATAATGAAAAATTCTTATATATCTTCTTATAATCTTATAGATCACAATAAAAAATCGAGTAGTTAAAAAAATCTCAAAAACTTTTATTTAATATTGAAGCATAATACTTACTTATTGATTTTTTTATGTCAGATTTTATAATTGTTTAGAAATTTTCAATATAGCATAGATAGAACCAGATTCCCGAAGTGTGCTGTGATCTATGAACTATATAAACCAATCTTCAGCGAAAATCCTCTGGTTGAATGCCAAGCACACATAAAAATGTCTACTGAGTTACATGTAGGTACTTCGTATGTGTCGGCTTAGCATAGGCAGATTAACCCATATATCGACACGATCCCGCAGCTTCTCCGATTCGTGCCGAAGACGGCCGTCGCATTGGTTTTAGTGAGTAAGAATACCATATAACACAAATTCATTTTCGGTAGCCATTGGGTAAAACTTGTAACAAACCTATCTAAACTACCTACAATGAGTGATTAGGGAGATTGATAAATAATTCATTTTAATAGTATATTTAATTTATGTTATTTTATTTTCCCATATTTCATTGATTTCGTTATAATTATGTATATAAGTATGACGTAATATTTTTCTGTTAAGTGGTAACTGTCTTTTACTGGTTTGAAGGTGGCAACATGGTCTTTTAAAGGCGGGAAAGGGAGTTGTAAGATATGGTGGAAAATAATAAATGGCTGCCGAGCTGGATATTTGTTTTTTTTTTTTAATTTATAAACAGTATCGACCACGCGCCGACCGCATCTACCATAATAATCTGAACAAAATTTAAAACGCATGGCAATTTTGCGGCTTAAACCATAACGTTATAAATTTGTAACAGTTTTGTTTGCATGAAATGCTTATCAACATAACATTTTATTTAAAACGACCATGAAAATAACAAAATATTAAATAGATTTTTAAGACTCGGTTTTGTCATTATTCATTTAGATATTATGTATTCCTGAATTTTTTTTTTAAATCTTACTATTAGTAAATAAAATATACATGAGTGTATAAATAGCTTGCAAGTAATTAAATTTACTCTGATCCTTTTATTTACAATGTTAATATTATTAGAGCTGGTTTAAAAAAATAAACATGTTTTTTAAATATAGTAATATACACATAATGAAATGTATGTTTTTTCGAAATATATACCTAGGTGGGTGCAAGCAAAACCATCGGTTGACCCTGTCTACCATATATACTGAAACCTCCAAAACACGAAACACTAAAACGTTCCGCTATAACTTTAGTTTTTTTCAGTTAGCCAATACAAAAAAGAGCCTCCTCAATATTTACCTTCTAGTCCAAAGTTAAAAGAAACATTTATTAATAGAAAAATGCATTTTATATTAAAGTACACAATATCACGTATAAAAACGATTCATAATATCTGCTTATAAGATTATCCTTTTGGTTTGTAACAAGTCCTTGCTACATACATGACACTTGAGTTAGTCACAGTACATATGACGTCATAATTACCGCTCCACCGCTTATTACTGTATCAAACTCGGTGCCGATTGCACGACGCATAATGTCAGCAAAGATAATATTCATATTTCTAGTGTTAGTTTTAGCATTAGCTCGTTGTGAGTACAAATATCAGACGAAATGGTTCACGGTTCCGTTAGACCACTTTGGTTTTCAAAGAAACGAAACTTTTAAAATAAAATATTTAGAGAACAATGATTACTGGGACGATGGACACGGCCCGATATTTTTCTACACAGGAAACGAGGTAGATACAATAATATATTTTATGAACATTTGACAAACAGATTTTTCTTTTTTTTTAATTGTCATTTATAGTTATTCGTATATTATCTATGTTTATTTATTTTAAATGGTGTATGGAAAAAGTTTGCGACAAATAGTTTTTAATGATAAGAACGATAAATCAGGATTCTATGGAGTCATATATATAGAGCAAAATACATTTTAAGAAACATTGTTGAAATTAATAAAAATAAACATTATTGCCATATTCTTTTTAAATATGACTTCATTATTTACTTATAAACTTTAGAGATTTATATAATGAATATACATAAAATAAAAAAATCATTTACTAAGCATCTTAAGCAGTATATAAGTTATTAACTTAACTTCTAACATAAATGTAAGTATAATATAAAAATGTCGACTTACGGTCTCATTCGGATGATCAGATCTGTGATTTCATAAAAAATTCACAGCATTACTAAATTATTTTACAAGATACAAGAAGTTACCTACTTATTCCACCAGATCTATTTAAAAATTTAAATATGTGTCTGTTCAGTGTTCGCTAATTCATTTCGTTCTGGTTGATTTCTTCTGTAGGATAAATGAATCGGGTAAAAAATGTTCATATGCGATTTAAACAGCCGTATCTGTTAAGTCGTTGCTCGCTCAATATACATAAACAGACGATTATTGATCGTTTACTAGATTTTTTGTAATTATTTTTATTAGCTTTACTTATCTAAATTTAGTTAAATTGAAAAATACTAGATATTTCCGTGTCTAAGCAATTACCATTTACTCCTACAGTTAAGCGTAAATCTAGTGTTGGGAGTGGGGGCGATAATAGTCCAATTGGTCAGGATCGAACCTGTGACTTTTACATCGATAAGTGACCCGTAAGCTATTGCGCTATTGACACTTAAGGCCACGTAAACAGCAACGATGCTGTATTTAATATAATATACTCGTCCGACTTCGCACAGGTAGAAGAGTCTTAACTTAAGGTTCTAGCTCCCAGTCAGCGTGATTTTTTCCGACGTCTTCATCAATTATAGCTATATTTCAGCCAATTTACAAAATCCCTTATATAATTATACATACACACCTAAGCCTTTCTCATAAAACACTGCGTTCATAGATGAAAACCGTATGGAAATATGTTCGATAGTTTTTGAATTTATCGCGTTTAGAATGACAGAGGAGGTCTTTATAATATATAGTGACTTAACTTTAGAATTATTTTACCTGTAAATCCGATGGATAACTTTATGGTCATATTCATATGTCACCTTAGTCTTTGAACGGCCACAATGCCAAGGACAATCGGGTAAGCGCTCTAACAACCGTGAGACCGGGTTTGTCATATGGCTTGTATCTAATTACACTGGCTCACCCACCCATTCACAAATGAACGCAATGTTATAATGTTAATAAGTAAATCCACCGCAATCATATTGTATAACCGTCGTAGATTTAGATCAAATATTCAAAATGAATGGACATTGAACTTGATTGAATTGAAGTAGATATTACGATAGGCTTGTAAAGTAATCTAGATATTAACTTTAATAAGGACGCGGAAAAAAATGCTATATACGAGTAAATTTACTAACAAAGTGTCACTTTTTTTTAAAAATATACAAAATTTCAGCATCAGTATTCTGTTTTCTTAGCATATCTTTTTAGGTTTTTCTTACCTTAAGGTGTTTATATACATAAATGTATATTTTAATTGTTCTAAAAATATATAAAGAAATTACAATTGGAACTACTATATTATGTTATGCAATTATTTTTTATAATATTTGTGCTATTACTTATTCTTTTTCGCCAGGGTCAGATCGAAGCCTTCGCACAGCACACAGGTTTCATGTGGGAAATTGCGTCAGATTACAAAGCGAAGTTAGTCTTCGCAGAACATAGGTATGTTTGATCAACTTAATAAATAATAATTACATAGTATGTCATGACACAAATACTAATGAAAGGGTTCGATTATATTACGAGTTTTATAAATGCACTCAAAATATATAGGGTTTTCCATTAAGGGCGCTTGCTCGTGCAGAACTTCCATCGTAGCGTGTGCTGTGTGGCACGTAGCGCCGTCCTGTTGAAACCACATGTTGTCCAGATCCATATTCTCGATTTCAGGCCAAAAGAAGTTGGTTATCATCGACCGGTATGGCTCACCATTGACGGTGACGGCCACACCATTATCGTTTTCGAAAAAATACGGACCAATCACGCCTCCAGCCCAAAATCCGCACCAAACAGTCACTTTCTGCGGGTGCATTGCCACTTGGTGAACCTCGTGTGGATTGGTCTCGTCCCAAATACAGCAATTTTGCTTGTTGACATAGCCATTCATCCAAAAATGCGCCTCGTCGCTGAAGATGATTTTTTTGCCAAAATCGGCGTCAACTTCCAACTGCTCTAATGCCCAGTCAACGAACACACGGCGCTGTCTATGGTCATTAACCTTGAGCTCTTGGGTCAGCTGGATCTTGTACGGGTGCAGGCTCAAGTCACAACGCAAAATTCGCCAAGTTGTCGTCTGCGAAAGGCCGAGTTCCTGTGCGCGACGCGGAATTGACTGCCGCGGGTTTTCGAGGACACTGTCGCGCACAGCGGCGATATTCTCGGCAGATCTCGCGTTACGTTGACGCACGGGAAACGGCTGATTGTTAACTGACCCGGTTGACTCGAATTTGTCCACCAATCGACGGATAGTCGACTTGGCAGGACGATCATCGCGACCGTAAAACGGGCGAAGTGCGCGGAACGTTGCTCGAACTGAAGACCCATTTTCATAAAACAATTTTATGATTTGCACGTGCTGCTCGACACTGTAACCTGCCATGGTGGTTTGGGAGGACGGAATGAATATAACACACTGCATTTGACAGCTGTCACTCAAACAACATGGCCGCAATCAGCTGTCAAAGTTCAAGCGTCCCTATTGGAAAACCCCATACAATAAGCTGTCAAATTTTATTTAACTGTGTTTATTTGCGAGCTACAAACCCACCACAGACTATCGCATCCTTTACGATATGCCATACACGGCTTTTTCTATTTAATTGATTTTACATAGCTCCGTTACATTTGTATCCGAATTTAATAAGTACATCTAAATAATTACATGACTAATTAATTACTAATTTTTATAACATTAGATACTATGGTCAATCATTGCCTTTTGGCAACAAGTCTTTAGAAAACGAGAATATTGGATATTTGACGGCTGCGCAGGCGTTGGCCGACTACGCTGACCTTATCAACTACCTTCAGGGCGACAAGCTAGAACCCCGATACCCTGTCATCGTTTTTGGAGGTAGACTAAAATAATTATTTGTAATATTTTTTATATTTTTCTTAAAATACATTTCTTTAAAACAAATCTTATCTATGTTAAGCAATAGCCTCTTAGGTACCGTCCGTTAAAAATATACTTATCGACAAATAGGGTGATTTCAAAAATCTGAACGCTTACCACTTGATGCGTTTTAATCTATATAAACATTGCAATTAGACGTATTTTTGTAAAGAATTTATTATAAAGGAGAAGAATGAATCTGTTATTCGAAACAGTCTATGCGTAGTGGTCAAAACAAAGTTAGGAGGAGGAAATTCGCCGAAAAAAAACGCACTGTAATTTAATTACCTATTTAAAACTGCCTCATAATACAATCACTGTCGTAAGAAATGTTGACATCAATAAAGTAATAAAAGCTATTAAAACAGTTCATTGATAATCTTCTGTAAATTGATATATTTAAACTTATCCACGGTTCGAATTTAGCGACGGTGGCATTCTGTAACAATCGACGGAACTAAACGATGTAATTACAATCGCTTTGTAGAAAGGTATAATGTATCATTTATAAATTGTTTGTAATAAGGATCATTTTCCCGTAAGTTTCATTATTTTAAACAAAACTTTAAATAAAGCTATTAATTTTTAATGTGACTTAATATACGCATTCCAAAAGCTCAATTTGTACTAATATGACTTTTCTTCATAAATATCGAGTCGCTTTTGATTCGAATATATGAACAACATTTGTCATAAGCATTTTTGTCTTCTACATAAATAGATCTTCCTTCTACAATCAAACTCACTACTTTGGCAACGTTTACATTTCAGGCTCGAATACGAAGTAAAAAAGTTGGTACTGCGCCTACTCTCTCTCCGGTCGGATGAATAAGAGAATAGAGAGTGCATCTATATACATAATATGTTAGCGCATATATACTTGTACACATAACTTCTTCTAACTAGTCTCTGTTAAGAATTTCCAAGAGCGACCTTTTTTTTTACTACCCAGATGAGTTTGCACAAAGCCCTACCACCGAGTCATCGGTTTTAAAGCATCTTTGTCTTCTTCATTCATTGTTTTAATCTTTTTTCTTTAGGATCATACGGAGGAATGTTAGCGGCTTACTTTCGTATAAAATACCCGCATTTGGTGAACGGAGCAATCGCAGCCTCCGCTCCCATTCACATGTATCCCGGCATGGTGCCTTGCGAAGTATTCGACAGAATTGTTACTTCAAGCTTTAAGGTTGCTAATCAGAATTGCGTTAACAACATCAAAAACTCTTGGAGTACTTTAAGGTAATATGATTATTATTACTTAATACCTTGAAAGAATTTGGCCTTAAGTATTTATTCCGTTATTAATTGGTTTCATCGACAATTCATCTTGAAGACTTTGTACACAAATAATAATTATTCAGAAAGATATACGATAAAGTAATTGTTTTCTGTTTCTTATTTAAGGAATTTTGTAAAATTACAAAACAACAGTGAATGGTTACGAAACGAATGGCATCTCTGTAACCCTATCAAGAACTCTTCAGATGTACAGTTGCTTGTAGATTACCTACAGTCGATGTACGAGACCTTGGCGATGGTCAACTATCCATTCGAATCGGATTTCCTAATGCCTCTACCAGCGCAGCCCGTTAGAGTCGTGTGCCAGTATTTGAACGAAACATTAAAAGACAAAAAACTACTTCAGGTAAATAATCTAATAATAATCAGGTCATAAAGTAAATCTAAAATTTAATTATTTCTGATATGATAATATATAATGATTAAATGTTGTATGGTCATAGCGATCGAAAGTAAATAAAATAAAAAACTCCTTCAGGCAAAAACAATATGTCAATTTTCATGGTGATTGGTACAACGCTTTCGAAATTTATTCATTTCAACAGTACCTACATAAATAATTGAATTATGTTTAAATATTAAATCGTTTGATGATTATATATAATTTCAAATACACATACAAACAGGACAAATAATAAATAATATAAATAAATAGTTATTTGATTGTAAAATGTAAACTATTGATTGATGGAAGGTCACAGAATAACTTTTATTATTATTATGAAAACGAAACTAGACCGGAAATATATTGTTGATATAAGCTTTCGTTCGCAAGCAATTGCGATTTTTGTATAATATAAAGTTTTGTTGCTCTAACATATTATTACATAATTATATTAAACCAGTTTTGCAACATATCTCACTTCGTTCGTAGGTTCTTCCTACCGTCCCATCGATCTATGAAAGCGAGGGTCAGCACACTGATGCACTCCCGCGCAATCGATTAGTCTCCGTTGAGAATAACTACTTTGGTCGAAATTCGTACAGAAAAGCATTATCATCACCATTATTTAAATGCACTAATAAATTTGTTGTTCTCCAGGGTATTGGAAAAGTTTTAAAAATATATGCAAATTATACTGGCAAAGCGAGTTGTTTGGATTATAAGGATGACAATTATTGCAACCTTCAAGCCAGCGGTTGGGATTATCAGGTATCGAACTAAAATACCTCATAATTTCGGTAAGACTACCACTATAAGATTCCCATCATCATGTTATACAATAATTGAGATATACATAGGTATGTTATAGCAATTGGAGAGAATTAAACGGGATCGTATTTTTATTCCTATATATTTAATATTTCCTGTATATTTAACAATATAAACAATTTAACATATTTTTGATTTTACAAGAAGGGCTCGAAAATGTGAGCATAATCTATACGAGTAAATAATTTAAAAAAAACTCAATCGCCACCTATACTTTTGTAAAACTACTAAGAAAATATTTAAATTACTTACTCCAACATTCACAGGCCTGCACAGAAATGGTGATGCCTATGTGCACAACCGGTACATACGATATGTTCGAACCTAAGCCGTGGGACTTCACGAAATACGCCGAAGATTGCCACAAGAAGTACAACGTGTACCCCCGAGCACAGGGTGCCCGGGTGGAATATGGTGGAGCGATGCTGCAAGCTGCTACCAATATAGTCTTCAGTAACGGATTGTTAGATCCATGGGCTGGAGGTATGACTTATCAATCGTAGTTTGCATTTCTTTATGATATTTATTTATGATCATGGCAATGTAATAAACGTATAAAAAATTAAAAAAATATTTGGTGGACCTTTACGATTGCTGTGCGCCTGACGCTAACTCAGGGAATACATTTTCTGGGTCCATTTTTTCAGCCATGTTGTAAATTAAACACGTCACGTCATTGACAACTGAACTTTATTCTTTATCACCAGCCAGGTAAATGATTCAACTACAACATCTTCCCCTTTTAAGTATTAAAGTTATAGTTTACATTGATAATTAATATAACTAAAACCTTCCCCCTTTAAATTAAATATAACAATATATGAACGGAAAAAAAAACAACACATTTCTTAACATAAGACAAATAAATCATTTAAATATATTCTGAGCTAGACGTTGCTTAGCAATTTCCTTAGCTCTACGAAAAGGCCTAGGGGATGTAGGTTTTGCGATGTTTACATTATCATTTGCAATATTAAAATCTTTAGGTACAGGCAAATCTTCTGATGAACTTACATCCTCGTTAGCGTCACTAAACACTTCGAAACTGTTGTCGTTATCAGGGCTTACATTAGACTTACATTTTATTAAATGACGACGATTTCGTCTAAACTTACGGCCTATATCAGTTTGCACAATGTATGATCTAGGAGCATTAGTATGTCCGACTACTTTAGCTCTACTCCTATATTTTCCATCTATACAAATAACAGGGTCACCTTCGTTTAAAGTCGGTAGAGTTTTACAACGTTTATCATAATATATTTTAGCTTTATTTTGTTTACTTATCATAGTATTATATTCTAATGGATCAACAGGCTTAGGTTTTAATATATTTGGATGTACAGGTAGCTGACAACGTAATCTTCGACCCATTAGTAACTGAGCTGGAGAACTCAAACCATCTCTAGGAGTATTTCTGTAATTAAGTAGGGCTAACGAAAAATCTCCGTTACTCGAGATCGACTTTTTTAAGATATTTTTAATAGTTTGCACCGTGCGTTCACTTTTACCATTCGATTGTGCATAGTTCGGAGAAGAAGTAACGTGATCAAATCCCCATTCAAAAGCAAACTTTTTAAAGTCTCGACTACAATACTGCGTGCCATTGTCAGTTATCAAAACGTTAGGAATACCATGTCTCGAAAATAAGTCTTTCATATTTTCTATAACTATACCAGATGTGAGATTATTCAATTTACAAACTTCTACAAAGTTGGAATAATAATCTATTACAATAAGGTAATATTTCTTACGAAATTCAAAAATGTCTGACCCTATTTTAGCCCACGGGAGTTCAGGTATGTCTATCGGTAGCATGGGTTCTTTTGAAGGTGCGTTTGTGTGTTCTTGACAGGTACGACATCGCCTTACATACTGCTCAATATCACGGGACATACTGGGCCAAAAAATCACTTGCCTCGCTCTCCTTTTACAACGATCGATGCCTAAATGTCCTTCGTGGACAATCTTTAACATATCATTCCTCAATGCTCTCGGTACTAATACAACGTTATCTCTAAACAAGACTCCATCCACGGCATATAATTCATCTTTCATGGACCAATACGATTTAACTTCATTAGAAACATTATATTTATGACTTGGCCAACCCGAATTAATGTAATTTAATAATATTTGCAATTCTTGATCTTTTTTAGTTTCCCGTTTTACTAAAGTTAACTTGTCATTAGACATCGGTATATTTCCAATTATCATTTGTAATTGATATACAATATTATTATGAACCTCATCACTATAACGATCAGGAAGTGCTGCTCGGGACAACATGTCAGCAATATACATATACTTCCCGGGAACGTATGTAACAACTAAATCATAGCCTTGAATTCTTAACAGCATACGTTGTAATCTTGCTGGGACAGACATTAAAGGCTTTTTAAAAATACTTTCTAATGGCTTATGATCAGATTCTACTACTACGTGTTTTTGACCATAAACATATTGATGAAACCGCTCACATGCGAAAACAATCGCCAGCATTTCTTTTTCGATTTGTGCGTCAGTGAGCGTTCGAGATGCATACTCCACAGGGCGACCACCCTGCAGTAGTACAGCTCCTAACGCATTACATGACGCGTCTACTGACATTACAACGGGCTGACATGGGTCATATAGTGCCAAAACACCAGCACCCGTGACTACGTCTTTTAATCGATTAAATGCAAAACTTTCGCTTTCTTCCCAGCGCTTTTATCACTATCCGGACTTATGCCCTTGGCATTAAAAACGTGTCCTAAATATTTAACTTCTTCCACACAAAATCTACATTTATCCTTATTAAACTTTAAATTAATTTTCCTTGCTCTCTCTAATAGTGCCTTTAAACGCTTATCGTGAATCTCTCTTGTTTCACCCCAAACTATGACATCATCAATATAACTTTCTACTCCATCTAGATCTTCTAATAATTGTCTTAACTTATCATAAAAAACTTCTGATGCACAGTTGATACCAAATGGAAGACGAATAAATTGGTACCTACTAAAAGGAGTGCTAAACGTGCACAAATCTGCACTCTCATCATCCAACGCCACAGTCCAAAAGCCAGCGGTGGCATCTAGCATGGAATAAAACCGCGCCCCGTGCAGCTTCGACGCCAGTTCGGATACAGTCGGAAGTTGAAAATGAGAACGTTGGACTGCTTTGTTCAGTTCACGTGGATCTAAGCAAATACGAATACCATTATTTTTCTTTGCTACAAGTACCAATGGATGAACCCATTGAGTAGGATATGCAACTTTCCTAATAACACCTAACTGTATCATTTTTTCTAACTCCTCTTTTAATCGATTCTGTAAGCCATGAGGAATTTTTCTCGATGCCGATATGACAGGTGAAACGGATTGATCAACAACTATATGATACTTCCCCGGTAAACATCCTAATCCTTCAAAAACATCATTATAATTCGATATTTCAATTGTTCGGATACGTTTAACTAAGCCTAAAATCTCACATGATTTTTGATCCAGCACACTATTACACTCCATGTCAGCTATCGCAAATTTTAATTTATATGTCACATTTTTATATGACCAAGGCAGAAAACATATTCCTTTTATTGGTATCGTGTTATGTGTATACGACACTAAAGGTATTTCTTTTTTAATTATAATATTATCATTAAAACCTAACCGAAAGATAGAAAAGATTTAGAAAGATTTTTAGGTGCAGTTAATTATTTATCTAAATTTAACTCATCACACCTCAGTAAACGATCCCTGACCGTAATTTGATGCACACCGCATACAATTCGATCTTTAATCAAATCTTCTTCTAATGTCAAAAATTCACAATTTTTACTTAAAAGGCGCAGCGCTGTGACGTATTCTTGAATTGACTCGCCGATTTCTTGGTTTCTAGAGAAAAAATTGTATCTCATCAATGTGACATTTGATTTAATACCAAAATGGCTATCAAACTTTTTTAATAATACATTGACATCATCGCGATCTTGTTCTTGAATAAATGTAAAAGTTTGATATATATCAAATCCGTCTGAGCCTATTAGATTTATTAATAAACTGGCTTGAACAGTCATTGATTCAGCATGTACTCCTGAAGCTTTCAAAAATAATAAAAATTGTTGCTTCCATTTTTTCCACGCCTCAGCCCGGCCGACGGGACCACCGACTCCGTCCATATTTAGTTCAGATGGCGGTCGCGCGTGTTCTATATTGAATCAAACCAACAAATATTGTGATATAATAATCAATCACATTTCCTCATGAATATGTAACTCTTATTTTCTGTTTCTTTAATGAATTTAGCGCATTTATCGCATTTTAAATATTATTTATTAATATTTAATAAAACCGCTGTCACCATGTTGTAAATTAAAAACGTCACGTCATTGACAACTGAACTTTATTCTTTATCACCAGCCAGGTAAATGATTCAACTACAACAAGCCATTGCGCATTTTTGAGGTGCCTTTATACCAATCGTTGGTATATATGTAGGTGCGTTTAGCAAAATACTTACGACATATATTAATTGAGATCGATTAACTGATTTTGTACAGAAAGCAAGCAAGCAGATGTACAGAAAATATATGCGTTATAGTTAGTTTTAGTACTTTCTAAAGTACTTCTATACTGGTGGTAGATCTTTGTGCAAGCTCGTCTGGGTAGGTACCACCCACTTCAGATATTCTACTGAAAAACAGCAGTACTTGTTATTGTTGTGTTCCGGTTTGAAGGGTGTGTGCCGGTGTAATTACAAGCACAAGGCCTTCAGGTCGAGGTTAGTGGCGCATTGGCGATGTAAGCGATAGATAACATTTCTAACAATGCCAATGTCTGGCACTTGCTCGTATGCTCATATGCTATGCTTATATACTATAAAAAAAAAACAAAGAATAAAAGAAAAAGTCATGGCGGCATATTCAAGTTAGTCGTAGTTCAGCAATCGATCTAAAATGTTTCATTCACAGGTGGAATTCTTAATAGCATCAGCAGTTCAGTGACGGCTGTTGTTATAATAGACGCCGCCCATCACCTCGACCTGATGCCTTCTAGTGATCAAGACCCTGCCTCTGTGAAGATGGCAAGAAACATCCATAGACAAAATATAGACAAGTGGATAAGACAGTTCCGCGAAGAACAATCTGCAAAACAGTGATATATTTTAAAATATAACTATTAGTACACTTAAATATTTGTTACTTCATTTTGTAAAAATAACAAATATAGATTTATAAAATCTTAGTGATCTTAGTGATCAATGTTTTGTATAATGTACCAATTACACCTAATAAAAGAAAATATTAATAGGTAATAAAAATATATTTGTTGATATTTTTTATTGTATCCCCTGCAGTGTTACTAAGTCTAACTATATCTTCCGTTGTGACAGAAAAAAAAATGAACCAACCATTCATATGGAAATAATAGAGAAGTAAAAGTTGTGAATTATTAAAAAATATATAATTGGCACCACTAATTCAGCTTGATACCACAATTCTACAACAATTCGTGCAAACGTGAATACCAAATAAAAGAGGTATTTCTAATCTCTAAATGGCACTACTTTCAATTTATATGTAATGGCGCAGATATTAAATATTACTAGTGATGTAACTTTCAATAAGATTCAAATTAAATTATAATATGACAAATAAAACTAGGTATAGACTAAAATAATCCTTCTATCACTGTACCTCAGCAAGCTTTATTATTTAATAAGCATGTGGTATCTAGCTTAATGCAAAACTGGAACTTACATAGCATAAATAAATACGACATCTAATTTAAGATTCTGTTTTCTAATGGCAACATTTTGCTTAATTGTTTGACACTGACATTCCTGCGTTATTTTGAGCTTGGTTATGTTTGTCAAAATATAACAAAAACAAATAATAAAATAAATTATTATATTAAATATAACATAAAATGAGTACAACTTGCAAGTATTGTAATGAGCCTGAGAATAAACAAGATCGCCCCGGACTAATTTGCGACACCTGTATATGTTTTGTGCACTTAAGTTGTTTACGAAGACAAGGTACTCCTGGCGACTTTGTTTGTGATGTGTTCTTTGATTTCACTTGTGCAGATTGTTCTACGGATTCTGAAGAACAGTTTTACCGTAATAGATTCACTTGGTAAGTCATTTAACATGATTTCATAGTACTTTAACTGAACACATCATTGCCGGTTTTTTTAATTCATAATATTAACAATTTGCTGACAGACCCAGATTTAGAGATCCAAGGCCCCTTAGGCCGATGCCTTGTAGCCATAAATACATACAGTCTCTCAAATAAAGTCTATATTGTACTTATATGCATTAATAATAAATATTTTTTACTGCATTAATTTTTTATCTATTCCAGGGTGAACGTTCTCTTGTTGACATTGAATCACCTCAGCATACAGATGCAAGGCATCAGTAACAATGGCTTCTTTCATTATAAGACACATATTTGTTCATTTGTTGATAGATATTGGGTACAACTTTTTGGAGATCAATTGTAAGTTCAGAACTTATTAAAATAACTTAATATATTTTGTTTGTGTGATCTGTTGTTAAGAATATGAGTTGATTATATTATAGTTTTTTTTTAATGAGAAACTTAGTCTGATTATTATTTACATAGTATAAAGAAACATCACATGAATGAAAAACTTAGACTAGGACCTTAAGATAAATTAAATATAAGAGGAAAATTATAAAATCTTAAATTGTAAATATTTTCAATTGTACAATGTCTCTGTAACCAACCTATATTGCTAATATTTAGTAAACTTAAACATTCTGGAATTACTTTCAGTAAACAAAAGAAGAACTGGGTTGGTACGATAGCTGGAGTACTCTCGGTATACAGCAATTTATTCTTCCGGTCGGGGTCTATTGCACTAGGGGAGTCAGGATGGTGGCAGTTGCAGCACTATTTCTCACCTGCTGTTGCGACACACATATGTAAATATAATATTAAATCGCAATCTCCTTAAAAAATAATGAAACTAGTGAAATGTACCAATTCAGTAGGTAATCAAAGCAGATATGTTATGGAGTTCTGTAACCGTCACCAAAACCATTGAATATCTAAAGTAAAAGTGAAATAGAGTAGTATGCTACACAGCTTGTTAAATTTTTAGTTGGATCCTTTTTGTTAAATATTAGGTCCTTACATATGAAATTGGCGTTTTTTACGGGAGGAATATAAAGTCAATTTTTTTTTTGTAAAATATATTTAATTAATCAAAGTATGCACCATTGTTATCCATGCACTTTTGCCATCTCATAGGTAGTTCATTGATCCCTTTACTAAAAAAAACATGGGGGCGAGAATCAATAAACTCTTTGAAGGCGGTTTGGACTGCCACATCAGAGTTGAATTTTTTTCCTTGTAAGAAGTTGTCCGAATTCCGGAAAAAATGGTAATCTCTTGGAACAAGATCCGGGGAGTACGGTGGATGTCGCAGACATTCCAATTGTAGCTCATCTAACTTAGTGGTTGCTTGTTCTGCAGTGTGTGGTCTTGCGTTGTCGTGAAGCAGCAGTGGCCTAGAGCGATTGACCAATCTCGATTGTTTAACAGCTAGTTCTTCCTTCATGGTTTGCAGTTGCTGACAATAGATATCTGCTGTAATCGTTTGGCCAGATTTTAGAAAGCTATAGTGAACGACACCGGTGCTAGTCCACCAAACACTCACAAGTAACTTTTTCTGAGTCAATTTTCGTTTAGGGCTGGATTTGGCTGGGTCTCCAAGGTTCAGCCATTGCGTCGTGCGCTTCCGATTATCGTAAAGTATCCACTTTTTATCACAAGTAATGATTCGATTTAAAATCCCTTCATTATTGTGTCGGTTGAGCAAAGTAACACAGCAGTTGACGCGTGTTTGCAAGTTCGATTCACTCAATTCATGAGGTACCCATCGTTCAAGTTTTTTTACTTTCCCGATTTGCTTCAAGTGGATTAATACAGTTTTATCACTTACCCCGAAGCCTACAGCTATCTCTGAAGTGTTTTGTGATGGATCCGCTTCCATAATAGCCTTTAATTCTTCATTTTTTGGGTCTCCGGCCGTCCACGGGGTTGGTTCTGAAAGTTGAAATTTCCAGAACGAAAACGTTGGAACCAAAAACGTACCGTGCTTTCTTTTGCGACATCAGCGCATTAATCCTTCGAGCTGTTTCTGCAGCACTGGTGCCACGGTAGAACTCGTACTCGTAAATATACCGATATTTCATGTTTTCCATTGTGCGGTAATAAGCGACGCCAAAGAAAAAAATAATGAGGAAAAAACAAAAAATGACTGTTTTCAAAACTCAAATGTACCAGCTAATTGAATTTATAAATTTGAATTTGGAATTCTTAACCAAAGAGGAGATCTTTTAGATAAGTGGTCAGTACGACAACACGCTAATTTCATATGTAAGGATCTAATATATTAACATTTAAAATTAATTTATTATGCAATTGTTTTGATGAGATCTGAATAAGAAAAATAAATGATTGACTCATATTCATATAGCCTGTAAATAACATACTGGTGGGACTAGATCAAATTATTTCACCACACTGCTCCAATGTGGGTTGGTGGATATTCACATGGTAGAATTATATTTGATATATACTGGTTTCCACATGATATCCTTCGTTTTCCTCTCCACCAACCTCTTCTTCTTCATCTTCATCCTGCCCTTATCTCACTACGTGGGGTCAGCACATCATGTATTGAATTATAAATGAAGCTTATTAAATTGGCCATGCAATCTTAGGTTTAGATTCAATGGTCTAGACATTTGGCCTTCTCGACTCTCTTATATTTTTGTATAAAAAATATGCCTTATTTATTTTAAAATTAAAATTATATATCAAATGTATTTTTATATCTTCAGTACAAGAGCTGGCCCGTGATAGACCAAAAGGTGGTAGAACTCGCAATCATATGGCATTGGACAAAACTATATTCATTGCTAAAGTGACAGAGATGGGTAACTATGTGTATTTTTTGTTTACACCTTCATCATAGACCGCAATCCATTTGTATTTATATTGTAATTATTATGCCTACAAAGCCTATATTATATTAACAATAAGACCAATAATAGTCCAAATACTATATAAATAAATTACTTAGCCCAATTTGAATATAAAAAATAATATACACTACTGGAAACAATTAAAGGAACAAGAAATTTTCCTCATTTTTTCACCAGAGTTTGGAAGGCTGTATCTCGGTGGAAAATAACCAAAATATATAAGAGAAAAATGGACCGAGATCTTAAAAGTAGAGGAATGAAGCTTCAAAATGCTATTTTTTTTATCTCGATATGACTATTTTTCACCGAGAAGCTTTCCAAACTTTGGCGAAAAATAAGGAAAATTTATTGTTCCTTTAATTGTTTCCAGTAGAATGTCAAATATAAATTTATTTATATATAAATTATAAAAAAAATATTTCTTTTTAGGTTATCAAGATTATCTTAACCATAAACCCGATCGTCCACTGCTGAAAACAGATGAAGGGCCACCGAAGAAACGTCGATTGGACACAGACGAGCACAGTGGAGTGTCAACTTCCTCTTTCAGTGAGCCGTTTGATTCTGACATGAGGTCATTGATTGAATATGTATAATAATAAAATATACTCGATAGAAATCTCGAGTTAACCATAATTTTTTAATGATATACTGGATAAGCAATCTTCTTTTCACAAAACATTATCCATTTTTGATGAGTCCCCACTAAATATCTGTTTTCAAGAAAGACATCCTCATCTTTCTTGGATCAATCGCTATCGCTCATTAGTAACGAGGGGACTATGGCAAAAATTATAGCTCTTGAAGCTACATTTTTTTATGGCATAGGAAGGCGGACGAGCGTATAGGCCACCTGGTGGTAAGTGGTCACCAACGCCCATAGACATTGGCATTGTAAGAGATGTTAACCATCGCTTATCCGCTATCAACCTTGGGAACTACGATGTTATGACCCTTGTGCCTGTAATTACACTGGCTCACTCACCCTTCAAACCCGAACACAACAATAGCTAGTACTACTGTTTTGCGGTAGAATATCTGGTGAATGGGTGGTACCTATCCAGACGAGCTTGCACAAAGCCCAAGTAAAACTTTAATATGCAATAAATAAAAATAGGAAAATATAGAATGTTGATTGCATGCGTATATTATATTTTATTAATGTTTTTTTAAAAAGATAAATCAAAACCACTATACAACAATAAAATAAACTTATATCGACATGTACAATTTACACACAGAAATAGAACATTATTTATGATATCCGCCTCAACCGAGAGTCTAAGCCGGAGTGAGTGATGTCAGCCTGGTCGGCCGATGAGCTCGGCAGGGCCAGTCCCCACCACGATGACCATCGCGTGATCAAGTCGACCCGCTAGGCCACGCCCCTTCGGAAGATATTGCTAACTATATAACTGGATTCCACCGTGGTGGGAGAGGGGACGGAAGTGTTCCTTACACTATTACCCCAACGCAAGTTTTCATGATGAAGAAAAAAACTTACGTATTTATAATGATAATAAATATTATGCATTGGTAATAGTTTTTCTTTTTAATACAGGAGGGATTATCTTGACGATGCAATGGAGAGAGAAAACCAGAGCATGACGTACGTGACCGCAAAAGACAACTTCACGGATGTCGAAAGCATCTTCAGAGGGTTTCAGTTCACCCCGAACAGTCAGGTAGCACGTGTGAGTATTGAAACTATATTTAGCATCCAGATGTAAATCTGATTTTATAAAAACCTCGATTTGTTTTTTTTAAGATAGCACACCAAATCATACGAATTGATGTTAATAACTTACTTAATTATTCTTAAAAATCCAAATAACACATTTGAAAACAATCAACAATAATAAATAAATTACTTTACCTTTTTGTCCGCCAGCAAAATAGCAGCTTTAAATTAGCGCGCGTCTTTTTTTTTTATAACGCTGTTGTATGGATCAAGGAATCTCCTATGTATATATTTTTTCAGAGTGATACATCCAGTTTACACTCAAATAAACCCTCACTGCACTACGACTCGGACTCGCTCAGCTCTCACAACCACACAGAGTTCCAATCTGACGACGAAAAATACCGCGAAGTAAAGAAAAGTGAAGCGAAAACGAAAAAAGTCGAAGAAAAACCAGTTGTCAGGGCGTACTCCCTGTTTTCTTCGCTACCTAATTCAACAGACATGCCGTGGGTAGAGAAGGAACCAGAAGACAAAACGAAAGATCTAGTTCGGATGACGGAATACGAAGAGATCCAATTGCTGAAGACGGTGGAAAACCTCATACCAAAAGTGAAGGACGCGAATAAAAAGGCCGACCTGTACAGGCTGAAGGCTAAATTAGCGTTACGAAGGCTAAAACGACATCACCATTTGCCGATGTTCGATTTGGATAAGTAAGTATTTTTATGAATTTAAATGCAATAATATATTTATATATTTTTATTGCAGTACCATGGGGATGGGGGGAACCTGTTTCATTGTTTGAAAAATTCTAACTCTAAGTTTGTCTGAAAGAAATCGTTTCCTTCCAATCTATCTATCTTATTCAGAGTATACTGTTACCTCCAGGACTGTGAGGCTGTTAGGTGGCTACGTAACTGAGGACCCGAGAGTGGTAATGAACGCTGAACGTGTTCTCGACAGGTTCCAGAGATCGGTGAGAATACACACAGTACTAGATATTTTAAGTTAGTTTTTTTTCGCCTTTTTTTTTCAATCTGTAACCTATTCCAACCACTAACAATGGTTCTCCTGACCGATTTCGGCCATAGCGGCCAATCTTAAGAGAGATTAGCCAACTGCGCAGGACATATTATAGTGCACATATGCACTCTCTATTCCCTAACTCTCTTAACCCGATGGGACGGCAATCCGACACGACCGAAAAGAGTTCAGGCGCAGGACCAACGGCTTAACGTGCTTTTCGAGGCACGGTACGGGGGTGTACACACTTCCAACATCCAGACCCCGGGCTGCTACTGAGAATTTTTCGACAGAAAATCTCAATAACATTTGATTGGCCCGACCTGGGATTTGATTCCAAGACCACTGTGTCTGCGGCCTTACATGTAGCCACTAGACAATCGAGGCAGTCAAGAAGAGTAGTAAAAACAAATAATTGGCCGACTTCAAACACATCCATTACAAGAGAAGCATCTAGTGACGTTGTTGCGATAGGTCATTTAATTTACTTTATTAAATAAATCTTTTGTTTTAGTATCTGATAGATAACCTCTGCGGAACGATATCCAGCACCAACTACGGTACGCTCCTGCTGTCGCACATCGAGCCGACAGTGTTCCGCTCCCCGTACTCGGGGACCGTTCTGAAACCGTACATTCGAAGGGACGCGACTACAATGCCGACGTGGTTGAAGCTCAGAGACGAACTTTTAAGGAGAACTCACAGGTAATTTTAACTAAGGCATTTAGAAGTTTTGAAAAAAAAAAATTAGTAGGTACTAAGAAACCACATCATCAAAATATTGCTTTTCTAATATACCTTTATTTATTTAAAACAGACAAATAGAGCTTTTTGGTGATTACTGGTCACCGACACCCAATAGATATGCAGGGTGAGAAATAAAACAATTCTTTATGCCAAAGCAAATGCCAGTACACTGCCAACTAGCCAACAAACAAAGTATTGCTGTTTGTATAACTAAGAACTAGGTGGTTTGCACAAAGCCCTTCACCAGTATCACTTTTATTCTGTGTTCAACTATCATTCATACCTCACTATTCCCATGACTTCAATATACAAGCCTGACGTAAACTTCAATATCAAATGACGCAGACACATAAAAGACTACGAGCCTCCCCCGCGGCCGACCATCGACTACTCGTACGTGCGTCCGCAGCACATAGCGGCCGTCAACAGTATGTGTGCGCAGTTCTTCTGGCCCGGCATCGACTGTGAGTACCCGACCGTAGTGACATCCGAACGGACATAAGGAGTTTATTTAATCGAGTCACGATAGAAACTTTTTTTTATCGCTGTAGAAACGCATTACGCGTTTCCCCCACGGGAACAGTGGGGGGGTATGTGGGGCTCGCCATATGTCCAGGGCGCCGAGCGCGCGCCGGTTATCGGAATACCCACTAAAAAACCAACGGTACCCTTCCCGTCTTAACGGGGAGCGCTACGGGATCGCTTGCGCATGCTACCGTGACACGATAGACACTTGAGTCAACTTCGACTGTAAATATATCACTGGTGTCTATTATATATTTTTAAATTCCATTAATTCTGTCGCTACTTAATATTAAAAACAAAATAACTAAAATTAGTATCAATGCACATTCAGACTAAACTCACACATCAATAATTGTAAAGAACTTTAAAATAAAGAAAACACAAAACGAATGCAGGATTTTAATTAGTTTTAGTTTCTATATGATCGGTATTATGATGTCGTTAAACGTTCAAGGTTAAGGGATCCCTCAGTTACCATTAGTGGTCGTTAAAGTGTACATATTGTATGGGTGGTCAGTAACGGAGGCGCTGCAGTACCCGGAGTTCAGCTGCGTGGTATCGTACGGTCGGCTGGTGGTGGGCTGCGCCTTCCTGGTGCCGGATGCCGGCGGGCAGGCCTACGTCTCCTTCGTGTTGACGAGGCCTGAGTGGAGGCGTAAGGGACTTGCCGCCTTCATGCTCTACCATCTGTTGCAGGTGACATAGCCGATAATGTATCATATGCTTTCCAAAAACCAAATGCCACACACGATTTCTTTCGGATGAATGGAATGGTGACAGGCAAAAAATATAAAAGACGCAATAGGAGAAAAAAAGTAATTGTATATTAATGAAATAAACTTTGATAAATTATCGTAACATATTACAAATATTCAAGATAATTGCTTGCATGGTGCAAAAGACATAGCTACTAATGTGCGCAACGTTTCAATTCGAGTTGTACTAGCATAGACCATAGACTCTTAAGACTACTTTTTTTTCAGACCTGCACAGATAAGGATGTAACTCTACATGTATCACCCACCAATCCAGCAATCTTTTTGTATCAAAAGTTTGGTTTCAAAGTGAGTATTTTATACATGAAAATAAAACAATTTCCCCATATTTTGCATAATGAAATCTGAAATATAAAATGATAAATTAAATAATAATATATTTCAAATTTCATTATGCAAAATACTTTCTTATTAAGATTTTAGAGGTTGTTCAGAAAATCTTATTTCTAGCATTATAACTTAAGTATTTCATGTTTATACCAGATATAATTTTATTATTATGTATCCAAAAACTCCAAAAAGGCCCATATGTCTTCTTGGCAAAACAAATATACAGTCAATTAACCCAGTAATAGTTTGATTACATGTGTAGGTGATATAAAAGTTCAGTAATTTTTATAGTACATAAATATAAGTAACACAAAGACAAAGTTTTAATAACACTTTATTTTAAGGCTTTGATACAAATCCTTCAGACAGAAGATAGTCATATATCTTTCTTGTTTTATTTACATCAATTTTAACAATCCTTCTTGCATCTAATAATCGCAAAAATCCAAGCTTATTGTTTTCAGTTATGAGTATCTTTTTAATTTCTAAGTAATTTCCAGGTATTAATCTTATATTGGAACACAAAGTCTTTTCACTTTCTGATAATAGGTGAAAACCTGGTAGATCAATGATGTCTAATGGCAAGGATGCCTTTCGATATCTCTTGCCGATGGCGTTACCAAAATAGAATTTATGTTTAACTGGTGACTGACTGTCAAATTTCTTCATCATTATAGATGTGGCATATCTCTGTTCTTTATAAGCTATGTCATTGTCTTTCTTTAACTGCATATACAGTTGTGCTGAGTGTATACTTCTCATGCCGTTCCTACGATATTCACATAGTCTAATAATCCTATTTATCAAATCATCTTCCAAATTAAGGGATTCCATAAACGCATCAAACTGCATACCCGTCATAAATTGCATAAATGGAAGCAAACGTTCAGATTTTGGCCTCGATAATGTACTGTCAAATCTTTTTAGCCATGATAAAAGTTTATTAGGCATGATGAGGCCATGATTTTGAATCACTTTGTATCTACGTTGCCTCTCTTTCAGTCTTGTGTTAAGTGCATTCACTAAGCTAACTTTTAAAGCATCCATACACTCATCATCATCATCAGAATAACCATCCTCTATGTTAAATATGTTTTCTGCATTGTTATCATAGCTCAGTTCAAATTCGGATCTATATGCATTGTAACCAGCCAAGAGTTGATCTGACTGATTATTTCTAGGCGGATTTGTACTCAGTTCTGTATTGAATAAATATGGTGTCAAAGGCTTCAAAAATAATGACTGTTCTGTTTCAGGTATTAGTTTCAATTCATCATATTGAACTTTTTCAATATAATATTTCTTATAATGCTCTTGACATTCAAGTTTCGATCGCGTGTGTACACTTTTCGATATTTCCTCCCAGTTTCCGTAACCGTATGTCGAAAGTGCCGATAGCAACTTACATTCCTCTTTTGCGGACCAATTACAGTTTTCAAAAAGCGGGAAGTCATTTCTCCTTACAGCATATTTATGGTCATTTTTATGACCGCCCTTCTCTTTCCCTGACGCGAAACAAGAACAACATAAATTTGTTTCACATTCACAACATTCAATGAAAGGTTCATGGGCGATGTCCGCACAAATATCACATTTTACTTGCAATATATCATTAGCCATTATCTTTCACAGGTTGAGGAGCTGATACAAGATTTTTACGAGAAATACTACGACATCGATTATAAAGGCTGTCGGCATGCGCTCTTCTTGAGATTAGTTCGGTGAAATAGTGTTTTTCGTTTTATTTGTTGTTTAATTTAAATCGTAAATGTCAATTTTGTATATATTCTATCTTAAATTATTAATCATTTAAATACACGATATAATAAACTTCAAAACTTGCAACTTAAATTCATCCTTACTTAGTTTTTGATGTTATTTCATTCATTTGTGCCAAATGTCAATCATGTCAATGTCATTGTATACTTGTCAGTCAAAATTATCTTTCAAATCTTACAGATAATAAAACCAAAGATGGAAACGAGAACTAACTATATCATAATTAATTAATTGTTGAAAACGTTCATAACTCTTCAGATAAATCCACTATTTGAAAATAATTTGGGTGATACTTCAGTTTAACTAATAAAAAGGTATAAAAAAGACAATTTTATGCATTAATTTCAAAAAAAAATAATATACGTTTGCGTTGTTGTTGTTGAAAAAATCCCCGATTCAAACACGGTATGCGGTATCCAGACGAAGCAAAAAATAAGAAAAATAATTATGGTTTTCTTTTCAGCGTGACGAATGAGAAATTTTAATCCTAAAAATGTTAATAATAAATGTAATTGTGAATCTTTAATATTGATTACTGTAATCAAAAATAATCATGATTGAGTCAATAATAATTATTACTTTCAATCATATTTATTAATCCGATTACAGAAGGCATTAATTACGCCTCTGATTATATGTAAATGCTAATTATGCCTCATTAAAAATAGTGTTTTCCTGGTCGAATTGCGATTTCGGAGACCTATTGTTATTTCATTGTACCAAACATTCTGCACATATATTTTTTACATATTTATAAATACTACTTTTCACCTAAATAAAGTGCAAACATGATAACAGATGACCTCCAGCGGTGAAGATTGAAGAAGTCAACGAACATACCCACCCTTACGTCACGATTCAATACTCGATTTCTGATTACAATACATTTGTATAATAAAATCACATTGAAATGTATTATCATATTATTAAACCTACATGGCATATTTTTTACAACCCGGATGACGAACGTAACGGAGACCAATTGGATTATATTTGAGTTGTTATATATATATATATTATTGCGAAGGAATGCGGACGAGCATATGGGCCACCTAATGGTAAGTGGTCACCAACGCCCATAGACATTGGAATTGTAAGAGATTTTACCATCGCTTACATCGCCAATGCGCCACCAACCTTGGGAACTAAGATGTTATGTCCCTTGTGCCTGTAATTACACTGGCTCACTCACCCTTCAAACCGGAACACAACAATAGCAAGTACTGCTGTTTTGCAGTAGAATATCTGATGAGTGGTACCTACCCAGACGAGCTTGCACAAAGCCCTACCACCAAGTAAATCTTATAGTTATACAACATATAAAATAAATCATTAATTGATTTAACATTCAAAAAAAGAGTGTAGGTGCGGTTAATTCATTCTGTTATACCCAGCTGTAACATGTTTGATGACATCATACTACATGCATTATTATGTATAGCATACATTTACATGATAAGTATATAAACTGAAAACTTTTAACAAACCCGGAAATACAGAATAATAATTTACCTACTTAAATAAATTCTAATTAGGTTTCTAAAAATAGCTTTACAAATAGAATAAACGTAGGCATTACGAAAAATTAAACCAATTTTAGATATTATTGTACTCTTTCAGTTGCCTTACAACAACATGAAATATCACTCGAGCCATGGGATTATGTTGTATAACTATAAGATACCAGCTTTTAGTTTATTAAATGTTTATAAGAACTGTACAAGTATTGTGTTTTTATTTACTTCTTACTTACACATATCTTTTACCGCTGCAATGTTACACGCGACATAGAAAAATAGAAAATTCTAGAATATTCTAGGCATATAAATTTACTTATTTTTTTTAAATTATATAGAGCACCACTTTGTGTATACCTGTAAAAAGGGTCATGTCATAAAATATGAAATGTATGTACAAAGTCAGGAAACAAATAAATCAAAATTAGAAAAATGGTATTACTTGATGAATATGTGAACGTGTAAGCGCGAACAGTTGGATGTTTCTTGACCCACATTCTGTTTTATCTCTTACGTGTTTGATGCTCCTATAACACCATAACTCGCAATGTTTCAAAGTATAAAATGTAAAAAAGCCAATGTCATTTTGGAATAATTTAAAAATGTTAACAATGTATTCTATAATTTAGCAAGTACCTAAATAACTAGTTTTGATTTTCCAAACGATCAGACGTACACAAAGGCCCTTTTACTCATGCATAATAAAATAAACTAAGCCATTCCACTGTGGATATAAAAATCAAAATGTAAATAATTTTTGCACTGACTCAATCATTATCTATATTTCTATTTCTTTCTCTTTCTGCGTACCAAAAGCGACGTCACAAATAATAAGACAGATTCCAATGTGTATGTGAATATTAAATTTAATTGTAATATTTTTTTTTCACTATATTCAAACTCGCTGATATGCATTTCGATTGGTTAATATTTTAAAGTGATCTGTCATTGGTTACATATAACACAAACATCGCGTCACAGTTTTAAGCTTGCAATTGAAAACCAACTAAATACAAAAGCGACGTCAAGTCTGCACTCGGATCTCGGTTCAATTTGAAGTCCTAAAATTATATTTATCTCTTTCTAACTCGTCTATTACCCGGATGATTTTGATGTTGTGTCTCATTTACTCGCCAAGTGAAGGCCCTAGAATGTTCTAGACGTTTTAATGTATATATTTTGGCGCGACGACAGCGCTACGTTTCATTCATTTGTGAAGTAGATAGTGTGAACTTGTGAGTTGTGTTGTGTGTGGATATTTTAAGAATTTCATCTAGTTATTAGGAGATTTCTAATAAAACCTACTATTGTAAGTATATCTGGTATATTTTATTATGCGTGATATTGTTTTTTTAAAATAGTGATATTAAAAATCAAGTTCTAAATCTTTTGAAGTCGTATAGAATTGCGCGGTTCATAAGTCTCCAAAAATGGTGTCAGCGATTACTAATAGGGATGGTTTCTTTGTTTCAGGATAAATCATCGAAATGGGAAAGGATTATTACAAAATATTGGGTCTGTCGAAAGGTGCGACGGATGACGAGATCAAAAAAGCTTACAGAAAATTGGCACTGAAATACCATCCGGATAAAAATAAAGCCCCTGGGGCAGAAGAAAGGTTTAAGGAAGTGGCAGAAGCTTACGAAGTGCTGTCGGATAAGAAGAAACGCGAAATATATGATGCTCATGGGGAGGAAGGACTTAAGGGAGGAATGGGTGGCCAGAATGGACCAGGAGGTGGCCAGTCGTTTTCGTACACGTTCCACGGAGATCCGAGAGCGACTTTCGCACAGTTCTTCGGTTCGGCGAGTCCGTTCCAAGCATTCTTCGATCTGAACGGCACAGGTGGCACTACAATGTTCTTCGACCGCGACATGGACGTCGACATGGACCCGTTCGCCAACATGGGCATGGGACAAACGAGGCCAGGTGGCCCCGGTGGAGCCTTTAGGAGTCACAGTTTCAATTTCCACGGGTCCCCGAACAGAAAAGAGAAGACGCAAGATCCGCCAATAGAACACGACCTATACGTGTCACTGGAGGATATTTCCCGAGGCTGTGTTAAGAAAATGAAGATATCTCGTCGAGTTATCCAACCAGATGGAACATCGAAAAAGGAAGACAAGGTGTTGACCATCCACGTGAAACCTGGTTGGAAAGCCGGTACAAAAATAACGTTCCAGAAAGAGGGTGACCAAGGCAGAAACAAGATCCCAGCTGACATAGTGTTTTACATCAGAGATAAACCTAATCCATTGTTCAAGCGAGAAGGCAGTGACATCAGATATACAGCCAAAGTTTCACTCAAACAGGTAAGAATCTCAGATATATCTATTACTAAAAATTTGTACTATTTGTCTTGTCATTTAATCTTTTATTTCTATAGGAATACCATTAGGATCTCACTTTATAAGTTTGTTGAATCATATATTATCAAGTGTCTGGTAAATAATGAACTTGATGAGTCAGTATATAATACCAGTAATATAAATTATTAAACAATTTTTCTAGACCATTCTCTACTTCATGTTAGTACTTTTAACAATGTTATTAAATGTAACTTTTTTTTTCAACAGGCTCTTTGTGGGACAATAATAGAAGTACCAACTATGTCTGGAGAAAAATTGACTGTCAACCTCCAAGGTGAAGTGGTGAAGCCATACACTGTGAAACGTTTCCCTGGTTATGGACTTCCATTCCCAAAGGAACCCACAAGGAAAGGTGATCTGCTTGTTGCATTTGACATCAAATTCCCTGACCGTCTAAGTTCAGGAGTTAAAGAAATCCTCATGGATACTTTACCTAATTAGTGAATTTTGAAGACTTGGAAATCTCATTAACAACTTGGAGTATTGTGACCCCATTTGATGTTGGGGATGGCAAATTGAAGCTCAACTGTTACAATGGGACATTCCTCTTGGGTTTTCAATATTTAACTTACTCATTTTATGTTTTGGAGGAAACGAGTAAGTCAAGAGTTGTTGCAGAGCTACATTCTGGTAACGAGCACACTCATATAAAATGCTCATTGACCTATGTGTAATTACTCTTTGACTATTAATACACTGATTCTATTTCGCGAGTTATATGCTCCGCTAGATAGAAGAAAAGATAATTAATTTATTGACAAGTTTTGTCTGGTTATGATAGCAGAATTAGCTAATCTTGTGTGTCTGAGGTTTTTCATGCGTTTTAGGATGAAAAGTGGAATGGTTGTGAAAGTTTATCCTGAGTGTATTATTTAATTTTGTAAGATGTAAATATTTAAGTTGTGTAAATATTTTGATTAGGGCAGTGATTGTAAGTTTTAGGTTCAATATTATATACTGAAGTAAAACTGACAATTGGCTTTTCCAAGTAACATTGATTCAATTTATTGAAAAAGTTTAAAATGTAGTATTTTAAAGACTGTAATCAATTCTCTATTCATTGTTTGATTGATAAGTATAAACTTATTACTTATAATTACTGTTGAAATGGTAATAAAATATTTAAATTATATCTGGTTTTTGATTTCACATATAAATTATATATATTTTCATATCTATGTTTACAAGATTCTTAAAATTAGTTTGAAGCTAGAATAATTTTAGATGTGGTTATTGCAAATAAACTGAAAATAACTTTGTGGGACATAATATAGTAGCACTCTGCATCGAGTATAGTGTATAAACAGCTGTAAAGGAATTAGGTGACGTAATCACCAGTTGGCACGGGGAGAGGGCCTTGGCGAGAGCTGGAAGAGTGCGGCCACAGAAATGGCGGACGTTAATTTATTGTAGTTAAATATTCTCTTAATTTTTCTCATATAGATAAATTATTTGAATTTTTGAGGGTTAAATTACTACGTTTTAAATTCAAAACTCACTAATTTTAAAATTACATATTCAGTATTAGATAAATCACATTCAAAGGCATTATAAAATAAATACAATAATACAAAAAGATGATCATATTAACCAAAATGAAAAAGATTTAATAACATATTTATATAATAACATTTTTCGTGGCTGCAAGCCGCATTCAGACATGTGCGGACATTGAAGAGCTCTCGCGTCACTAGTAAAAATATCCACGGCGCGGCGCCCGCCTCCGCGTTCGACTGAATTAATTTTGATGATAACTGATTATTCTATAATTTTTTTAAACCTCAAGACGTAGGTAATGTATTTTCTTTATAAAAAACTGATTTTCCAAATAACACTAATATTTATTTATTTTAGGGACAGTAAACAGTTATACTATGCATTTTAATGACAATGTGTTGATTTCTTGAAGAAAAGTAACTATAATATAACCCACAACACTGTCCACATATTACTAAAAAAAGAGTACAATAAATTACCGCTAAAGGTGTATTCAATTTACAATGCAGCAAAATTATAGAGTAATAAGTACACTAAAACTAACATTTACAAAGATTTTGAAAGTATTTTGCTATTGATTTCTTAAACTATATTACAAATACTATAGGATGGGGTGTTTTTCCTATAATTTCTATATCATGTTTGTGTAGTTTTGTCTATTTTAGTTTTTTTTTTCATTGTATTATATATTTTACTATTGGAACTAATCAATAATTAAAGATACTATGGGATGTAAGAAATATGTACGTCTCGAAAGAAATATAGTTTAGGAGGCATCCTGAATATATCTAAAAGGTAATCAAGCAAATTAGTTACCTAGGTACATATGTAGTTCTTTAACATCAAAATATTTCATCAAAAAAAATCTATATAATATCTTATATTTAGTTACTGTTCTGGATGACTGAAATCCAGAATACTACTCGTGCAAAATTTGACAGCCCTAGTCACAGGTAAAGTTGCCATTCGTGCTGTGAGGTAACTTTACCTAAGCTCAAGCAACATTACCTTTTCTAATAACTCAAGAAATGAGAGTTTAATATGATTGAATAATTTCGATACACCTCAATAATAATATATCAAATTTCAATTTATTATAAGTCACTTATCTACACTTTTATTTTCTGTAAGAAATACCGATTTCTATGCGATGACGCTGCGAACACCATTGACCATATGGGATGAAAAAGTACAATATTTTGACAATTAACAAAGCTGCCAGCTTGAAACAGTTTTTGGAATACAATTTATTATAAAATCTACCAATATGACTAAAATTGCGCCTACTTCCACATATAAAAAAATATTCAACGGAAACTAGTATATAGGGTATGCTTAGGTAAAGATGCTCACGGGCCAGCCTTCGAAACCTGGATGAGACGAAAGCGACGAGTCACCTTCCGACTTACGCAGGTAATGACCGGTCACGGTTGTTTTGGTGAATACCTGTGTAAGATCGGACGCGAATCGACGGCGATGTGCCACCACTGTGGCGCGGACCAGGACACTGCCTAGCACACGTTGGAAGCGTGCCCAGCTTGTGGAGAGGGAGATCCAGGTCCGTGAAGTCGGAGAAGACCTGTCCCTGCGAGCAATCGTGTCGGCGATGCTCTGCAAGGAATCGGCGTGGAGGGCTGTAACTTCCTTCTGTGAGACCGTCATGGTCCAGAAGGAGACGGGAACGGGAGAGGGCCGATCCTGCTTGGCGGAGACGACGTCGGCGTCGTCTCGGCCCTCCCACAGCCCCGACGCCCAGGCTTAAAAGATAGGGCGTAACCCTGGGGCCGTGGATGCGTGAGGTGAGGGCCTCACGTGTCCTATTTCAGACGGCCCTGAGGTGGACGGCAGCAGGCATGGCCTCGCGCTGCCGTACGCACCAGCGAGGAGTGCAGGGGGATGAAATTACCTTCGCCCCCTGAGAAGAGCTCCGCCGTGCCACGAGCGGAGCACACATGCCACATAACCCGGTTCCTCCCCCTTAGGGAGCCGGATACCTTTTTGAAGGTTTCTACTGCGAAAAAACAAAAAAAAAAGATGCTCACGGAAGGTAAAGATGCAACGTTTGACGGTATTTTATTCTTTTGAAAATTCTGATTTTTTTTTTTCATATTTATACGGGATTAGATTGAGGTAGAGTAGGTAAGCTTACACAGCTCATTAGTCTTAAATCATTATAATCATTAAACCCTCGGGTGTTGCAGATGTCCATGGGCGGTGGAAGTCACTTCCCATAAGGTGAGTCTAAAGCTCGTTTGCCCCCCCTCTTACATAACAAAAAAATTAATTAGTAGGAAGGTTTAAGTAAAAAAGTTTTTATAGCTGTTTTTATTGTTAAAAGTTTTATGGTTAAAACAAAAACATCCTAGACTTATTTAAAAAAACAACTATTTACCAAATTATTCATAGATTGCCATTTTCAAAAATTAAAATTTGCCCCTAAATGATATTTCAATAATCGTTCAACATATTGCATCTTTGATATGGATGGACACAGACGTACAGCCTTAGCCGGATCGGTGACTTCGAACCCAAGGGACTTGAATACCCTTCCTGCGATTGCAGGTGCTTGGATATATTCGTCTCGTACCATCCACAACCATGGACATGTATGTAATTGACACGGTCGTATACACAGGTCTTGCAACTTCAGTATGGGGTACTTTGACATAATGACGCTGTTAAGTTCAATTTACGGTTGTCAGAGGCATGACAATTCGTACGGTGTCGTGGACAGCGGCGACCCTCCTCGCGGGCGATCCGCCCTGGGAGCTCCAGGCGGAAGTGCTCGCGAAGGTGTACCGCTTTCGGGCCGAGGCGAGGGAACGCGGCGACCGTCCAGGGTCGGCGGAAGTCGGGCGGATCAGGGCTCTAGCCCAGCATGCCCTGATCACCCGATGGGAGGAGGACCTCAGGTCCCCCACGGCAGGCCTGGCGACAGCGGAGGCGGTACGTCCCCACTTGAGTCGCTGGGTCCGAAGGAAACGAGGCACGCTCTCGTTCAGGCTGACGCAGGTGCTTACCGGACACGGATGCTTCGGTAAGTACCTGCACGAGATAGCGCGGCGGGAGGTGTCACCCTCCTGCCACGAGTGTGGTGCGCCATTCGACACGGCGCATCACACCCTGACGGAGTGTGCCGCGTGGGGGCCCCAGAGGCATTCCCTGGCGGCGGTTGTTGGCGGAGACCTCTCCTTGCCGAGCATCATCAATGCGATGCTCGGAAGCGAGGGGTGCTGGTCAGAGATGGTCTCCTTCTGCGAAAGTGTGATGTCGCAGAAGGAGGCCGCGGAGCGGGAGCGGGAGGAAGATGCCGCTGCAGACCCGCTCCGCCGCAAAAGACTGGGGAGAAGAAAGCGGCGCTTTGCGCACCTTCTCCCCCCGCCACAATAGGCGCCGCCGGGACTAGGGGGGTTCCCAGTACCCTGGGATCCCTCCCTAGTGAATGGAGGCCCGCATAGGCGGGCCGGCCGTCGGAGCGTCTCGGTAGAATGCGCAAGCTGGGTTTTTAGTGGGTATTCCGATGACCGGGGCACACTCGGTGCCTTGGACATATGGCGAGCCCCACATACCATAAAAAGGCATGACAATTCGCATAATAATTATCCCGAACACTTTTTCAAATCCAAACAAAACAGTTAAACAACAAAACAAATATAACAAAAAATCCGCAAAACTCAACAAAACGATATAACAATGATTAAATAACACAATACTTGGGAGAGAAAAATATCAGCTTCGATAGCAGCGACGTAGTACCTCAAGCGGATGGTATTGCGAATTAGCAGTTGTAACTCGCACCTATCTCTCACCACTGAAATTGGACTCAGTTGCAAGACCTGTGTATACGACCGTGGTAAATGGTAAATGGTAATTGACAATTGTGACAGTGACAATTTACTACATTACGGCATTTTTACGAACTCGCGCGCCAAAAATTAAAATAACGTAACTCCACCATAATTAATGACAAATGTAATTTTTTCAAGACCAAGGTCTAATTAACCCAGTTTACACATTTTGTCAGAGGTACATAGCTGTTCATTAATTTTAATGAAATCGTAAACCAAAAAAAAAAAAATATATAAAAACAACATTGACATGGCATGATGAACTGGCATTATTCTTAGATTGCATTTCCTTGAAAGTTAAAATTTACCTTATTGTATAAAAAGTACGATCTCATATTACATATTAAGTGAATTTGTAAAATTGAAATTTATATTAGGTATACTCTACTTGATATAACTAGAATAGGTCATTCACAGCTACATTGTAACCGAATTTTGAGCGGCAGTAGAAGTTATTTTCATTATGTAGCTAATCTGCATCCGGCGCCAGGAAGATGTTTCAAACAGATTTTTTTATATAAATTTTCATTGAGAACAATGTACCAAGAGATTGCAAGTACAATCTCAATAAAATATCATCATTTGTAGTATAGTATGAGCCTGTAAATCCTGTAATGTCCCAATGCGAGGCTTGGACCTCCTTTCTTATGGGTTTTTGATCTTGTGCTCGCTATTTCAACGCGGTTTGGTGGTCACTTACAAAATTACGTAACATTTAAATAAACGTAAGGCTACCACCGGAGGACAGTCTTTACTTCTATATATTATTATATTCTATATTAGAATATAAAATAATACATAGTAAATATCGAACAGCAGTATTGGCTTTGAAATATTGTCGTCATTACGCCCGACCCTCTCTCTAAGATAGATTATACTGCCTTACAATGTAATTAGTCGTGTACGATGTACTCGTGTTTATATATTTTAGCTTTGCCAATTATTATATATAAATCTCATGTTTTATATACATTATTACTAGATAAAATATTTTATACATGATAAAAAAGCTTAAGAGTTCAAATTCATGAATATTTATGTAGAATAAGTAATGATTTAGTTATATTTACATAGTAATTTAATTGATGGAAAAGAGTTTAATTTTGAATTTTCGACATAGACAACTTTGATTTAATATTTTTCAGTCACATAAAATAATGTTATTGGATCAAGTGAGATTATTTCACACATTATTTGATTACGTAACCATTCATCATACATAAGTTGAAATTAAAATTTCATACTGCAGTGAAACGGTCAATATTACATGTAAGAGCGAAAGGCATCAAATTTTTTGCAATAGGGGTTTGGCGATACTTGTTCTTATTGCTTAAGCGGGACCTAGGTAAATTTTATAATAACGTTGTCTGAATATATATTAAATAAGTCATGCTTTCTTTACCTGTAAACAAACGCGAAACATCAGTGAAAGTAAATCAAAGATAATTCTTGCCTTACGATTTCTAAAGGTTCGTTGAAATACTACGAACACTAATTTATTGTATGTTATTATTTTCTCGGAAGTAAGCGTAGGCAGTGACATTGAAGTGAGTGTCCAGCTTTCACTTATTAAGTATAATTATTTGTCTTTGACGTATGCTCTAGGTGAGATGGCATTTCATTTGCGATAATATTATTTTTATTATCTGTAAACAATTTCGCTTGGCAGAATAATACGCCGTAAATAAACAGAAACATAAAAAAATTGCTTTAATTTTAATTCAGCTTTGCATTATTCTCGTAATCAGACTCATATTTATAACAATAGTAATAATAAATTGTATATACACAAACAATTTTAAATTAAGAGAAAATTTAAGTGTTAATTTTAAAATAAAAAGTCTAATTAAATGATGTAAACCTAAAAGCCCTATAACTGTAAACCCTTTTTTTTAATGAATATTATCAATGCTTTTATATGTTTATTTTTATTGTTTATTTAAAATTATATTGATTTAATCCGACTGCATAAATCTTTATATTAATCATTACGATCACAATTTTATTATAACTATAAATATACAAACAAAAACAGTGCGATCAAATGTTACGTCGTTATTGTTATTTTTACGCTTGAAATAAAACGCCAGTATCGGACAATGCAGTAAGTCGATATTATGGCGCCCGGGAGCCGAGCGTGACCGACTTTACTCGAAAGCAATCGAATTTACTCGAACAATTCTCATTGAAGTTAATTCGAGAAAGAACTACGTACGCGCCACGCGGACCGTGGTCCTGTACAAAATCAAGTTGAACCGGTATCAGCTGCTGTGCCACAGATAAAACGTGTATTATTTATACTATAATATTATGTGGTTCTTTAATTTGTGTTGCCACTTTGTTGTTACGCATTTTACTATGCTTTTAAATCGATTATGCTTTATGCATTTTGCGATGTTTATTCTCACTAACAATGATATTATAAGTAAAAAGGTGTAGATAGGTTACGTACATTCAATCTACGAAAATGACACTGTAACCCACACATAAATAACTTAATATTCCAATATCAAACTACATTACGATTAGTCGCTAAATTAGTGTGGCATGATCTAAGTATCATGAGTGAAAAAGACGAATATAGTTTGTGACAATGCGTCGTCTCGTGTAAAAGAAATGTCATAGAATAAATTAATTAGATATAACGTTTTATCTTACCCCGATTTGCTCATAAATTCATTTTTGTAAAAGTGCTAAGAATGCATTGAGAATAGGTAAATAAAAATTTAATATCAAATAAAGTGGTGTAATTAATTTGTTCTAATAATATTAGTAGCCTTTAAATAAATTTAATTTATTTCTTGTTTGTAAAAAACGTTTAGTGGACTGTAATCATTAGTTGTAAATCATCTCTTACTTTCGTCATATAGATTGAGTCAAGACCATATTGATTATTTGGTATTATTCGAAGGCATGGAGGCTACAATAATAACCCGAATGTGATACAATTGGGAAAGGGAATATATAAAAAGATTTTAAGTCACTTGGAATTACTTAGTGGTTTCAGTGGCAATTGCATACCATTAAAAAGTATCCCTATTCTGAATTGTTCTTCCGCTATCTCAAATAGCAATTGGACATCTGGCAAACGAGCAACAAATGATTATTTTGAATTCGATTCTTCGGCAGAACCTGAAAAAAGCCCCGAAATGCAAAGTGACAAGATTTCACAAAAAAATGTTGATACATTTGCACAAGTGCTCAACAACGAATCTTTACCGGATCATTTCAAACAGATAGTGGGTTATATTTCGGGCTGGATTGCAAGGAGATTAAAGAATAATAATAATAAATAATAATAGTTAAGAAATATTCTTCTTTACTTCTTAAAAATTGTATTTCTCTACTTCAAAAAATATTGATTAATATTTTGATTTCAATTTAGTAATATAATGTAATTAATAATTTAATATTCTTTTTCATTTATACTAACCACTACTAAATAACCACGATAACAATGTCCATTATAAATAACGTGCCACCACTGTTTGTTTAACATTATTTTATTCTATGATCGGTACTGTCGTCTATCTCTATTGCACTCGTTCATTGGTATACTTTTGTTGCATTCATTCTTTTCTGACGCCATATTTAACGAATATTATGTTTGATTTGTGAAAATATTAAGATAAATAGTAAACTTACGAATGATATTTGATTCCTTGAGTTTTAGAAATTTTGCTTGTACACATTCACCCCCACATTTCAAAGTACTGCTCACGGAGCGCTTGTAACCTATCTACACCTTTTTACTTATAATATCATTGCTCACTAACGATAAGTTTGATTTTCGTACTATGTATATAAATCAGTACCATTAATTTTCAAATCTGATTTTCGAATAACCTACTTAATTAGTGTATGTATTAAGTACCTATGCTATGTAGTACTTACCAATTACATTTTTCAGATTTTTGCGGAAGAAAACCATACTTAATTGATTGTTTAGTTGATTATACAATCCTCTAAAATGTGTTGTAAAAAAATGAATGAAAAAACTATGCGGTCGAGGGATCCCCGTCAGAAACGAAGTTCTTTGCGATATTTTTTCAAAACGTGTCAATTAATTTTCTTTTCCTTTGGGAATATTCAAGTTACAATTAAAATTTTGCCTAAAATATGGGAATAATTATTATTGGCTAATCAGAGCGTTAATAAACATAAAACTACACACGTGCTCGTTTCATGTCACGTGTTTCGAAAACGTGACTTGCAAAGACACGCGAGCGTTATTTCACTAACTATAACTTAACCATTTTAAGAAGTCATTCCAGTAGTGTGATAACTAGTGTTTATGTCTTTCCAACTTATTCGGCCTATTCTTGTTGTACGTGTGGCGCTCGGAATGCGAAAGCATTGCCGTAAAGTTATAAAGATGATATTGTTATTGTCACGTTTATATCTTTAGGAGTCACCTTAAAGGTACACACTACACATCATTTTGAATTTATATAAATTAGGTTTTAAATATTTTTTATAACTGTTTCTGAACAGAAAGAAGTGTTGACCGATATTTGCAATTTTATTAAGTCTCATGCATGACTATAAATTGTGAACATAGAAAGTAAAAATACATAATCTCAAAATAAAACTTGCTATGTGACGCTTTAAATTGAGTCTTGAGTTTAATGTTCTAGATTTTTCTTCTGTATAAGGCATAACACTAGAGATACATTGCATAGGCATTGCACGCGCAAACGTAACCTTTATAGCATGATTAAAAGGTTGTAAGTTGCTAAACACGATTATTTTCTACGTTATTTTACTGGGTTTACTCAAAGCGTAATCAATCATCGTGAATAGGTAAATATAATAAAGTCTAGATACACTATTTAGGTAATTAATTAATAGTGTACAGGTTAAAATCGTTCACCCTTTGAAGATTATTTTAGATTGTAAGACAACAATGAGGTTTTACATTGAAAAAAATTAAAACCTATTGAGAGGTGCTTCTATATATAATAAGTAAATACAAAAATATTTGGACGGAAAGAACTGGATGTTGGTAATAGCATCACCTATCGGACCCAACTATAGCTAAGAAGGTGTCAAAAATGTAAAAAAATAAATTTTATCAAAATCTGTCAATTTAGTTAAGAAGAAAAGCGTCAAACGCACGCACACCAGAATTTTATATACGTACATACAGAGAAAAAACATTGCTTATTATGGAAACAAACATTATGTATATTGTTAATTGTATTATCATAATTTACTTATATTATTAACCGATCAAATTAACATATACAGTACCTATATGCTTATATTATATTATATAAAGCGAGATATTAAATAATAAAATAATTACCTTAAATTCTAAACAAAGAAGAATGTAAAAAAACTACAATAAATTCTAACAAAAATATTAAATAGTTATTATTATTATTTATGAATTGTTTGTAAGGAACAGAAAAATGAGTGTCGAAAAAAATCGTAAGCAAAAAAGAAAGATTAATAAATAATTTGATTGGAAAACTCCTTCGTAGGAATCGTCAGGTCGCCCGTTTGGTGCAATGCGTATATTGATGGCGTCAACTGTCCAGTTGAAATCTCGAGTCCCCTTGAGTTTCAAAATAAAACTTCGCACGTCGTTAAATACGGAAGTGAAATCATTGGATATTTGCTCTTCGAGTGTATTATCGCTACACAATCTAATGCTATACTTGTTTACCGTAAGTTAAAGTCAAAATATAGGTACTTTATTCAAGTATGCTCGCAAAAGCAATTTTGAATCGTTATTTTAAAATTTTAATATAAAAAGGTAGAAAGAAACTCAATAGTTACTCATTTTAACAATTAAAAATTTACATGTAATAATCATATACGTGCTAAAAAGAAAAGTACCTAAGCAGTTGTATACTTAACAAGTTCATAATATATATTACGTATAGATGATTAATTGACAAATAAATACAGATGTCTGATAGGTTTTTAATACTATAGATATATTAATCTCATAGAATTATTAATCCATTTTTTACGTAATTAAATGTTTTTTTTTTTTTGAAAAAGTTCTTCAAATGATATTGTTTACAATTGAAATAAATAAAAACAAGTTAAATTAAATAATTATATGAATAAAGAAAATATTTAGACAATTTATTTTTAATTAATATTGGATATTAATTAAAAAAATATGGTTGTTTCAAATACAACGGTACCGTATTTATTTATAACTGTCTTTGCACCGAGGCTTCATCCGCGTATAATTAATAAAAATATAATAAATTATTTTATTACTATTGTAGCACACATGCGCGCACACACACACTTACACTAACACACACACCCACACACACATATGGATACTGATAAAGTAATACGTAATTAACGATATGAAATTAATTTTCATAAGATACCGTAGGGTTTACCGATCTTATATATTATGGCCTAACATTTACACCATCACATGTTCTTTGTGTGTACCAATTAACATCAAGATTGGTCAAGCCGTTCTTGAGTTATAAGAAGATATACTGCCGTCCTAAAGAAAAAAGACGCATCTAACATTTTTTTCAAAATTGACTTTCCCATATTTAGAATCAGTAAAAAAAGACGCATCTGCCAGTATTTTTTATATTATTCTTAGACTTATAGAACCTTATTTAGCAGTGCATAAATAAGACGTATTTGCAAATAATTTAATCAAGCACTAAGGAAAATAGACGTTTCTGTTGGTTACTAAGTTGAAAAGGCGCAAATACGTAAATGCGTCTATTTTACAATCAAAACAATAATAAGATTCATACAATGAAAAGACGCTTCTACATGTTGACACAATAAAGACACAATTACGCTGTCGTGATAATTATGCTAAGGAGGAAAGACGTATCTACGTAAATATTTCTTTTCATCGTAGTATTAACCGAAATCAGTATAACGCTAGTGCCAGAAGCGTCTTTTCTCCTAAGTATTGCTTAATGTGCGGGGTGGAGTGGGGTGCGCGGTAGGAAGACTTCGCAGTCAGTTGCGCCCAGACAGGTAAGAGTAATAATATCTGAGCGACATGGGTGAATAATATTAACAAAATGAAGAGCAATGAAGAACATTCCATAGAAGTAATCGCTATATTCATTACTTACTCGGGTTGAATAATTGTTTATCTATCTTAGTAGACATTACGTAGGTAACTACTCTATAATTTTGTCTGAGCTTCTTAGATCTCTCAGAGTTATGTCTACTGCTTCTATATACGAGCTCATCGTACATTCTTCCCATGTTATGAGAAAATCTTGAAAAAGTTGGCTAACAGGCCCTTTTCTGTTTTTTATTTTATTTTATTATAATAGATAAGGAAACCGAAGCATACCGAATGTAAAAAAGTAAAAGCTAATGGACTTATCAATGGGGAGTCGATGAATCCAGTTGAATAAACTGCATTTCTTGGCCTTACGAATTGGCGAGTTATTTACCGATGTTGATACGGTTCGCTTTGTATATTTTCGTTATTTTTACTCTGTTATATCTCACGGCATTATACTGTAAGGTAATGTTGAAGCTATCAATACGATATTTGTGCTGCAGCAGAGGTCTATTCGCAATCTGTAACTTAGAAGCTAGAGAATCTCTAAGACAGATATGCAAAGATATTAAAATAGGAACTCTTGCGCCTCAATACACATTATTTAATGTTATGTACGGAAAATCATTATGATCTTGTGAAAAAATTTGATACACGTAGATTGGTGTAAGGACGTAACACAAACTAATTACTCCTGTTACTCGACTCCATAGTCAGTAACTCTTTTGTGAGACAATGTATTTTATAACAGGATCCCATAAAGAGAGAATATTGCTTCTGTTGTTAAATTAAAAAAATATGTAAATGCACGCTTGTGTGCAGATAATATAATTAACGATTTATGGATGATAAATAAATTTTTGATCATTTTATATACATTTTTAAATAAATAGCAAATCCTAGCATTGTAGGTAGGTCACAGATGCTTAATGTCATACTAAATTATCAAGTTAAAAAGCACCAAATAGGTGAAACGTCTGTTTTTTGTCTAAATACTTATTATAAATAGCTAAGAAGAAAAGAGGTTTTTATAAATTGCTAAATTGAGAGAACTCATATACGTAGATGCGTTTTTTCTACGTAGTATGACTTATTTTTCCATGATTTTTTTACTAAGAAGAAATAGAAAATATGAATTAATTATTTTCTAATAAGTATTTTTTATTTTTTTTAATACAATATGATAGATAAATGTATAACGCATAGCCATACACATACAAAATACTTTTATTTTATTTTTTCTTTCCGCAGCGACTATTTTAATTTTAAATGTATAAATCATTTATTTTCTCCAAACGTACTTTTTGTAGATGCGTCTTTTTTTCTTATGACGGCAGCATACAGACAGACAGACAGACAAAATAATAGTATAATGTGAATCATTGCATCATAAAACGATGTACAGAAACGAGTACAGAAAATGTACAGACAGAACCAATAGATTTATATAGTAGTATAGACTAGCTGTGCCCCGCGGCTTCACCCGCGTATAATTAATAAAAATATAATAAATTATTTTATTACTATAATAACACACACGTGCACACGCACATACACACACGAACTTGTTTCGATAAAATTAATCAGTTACAAGATATTAAAAATAAAATAATGCATAGCATAGTATCTCTATTGTTTAGTTTTTAAGCATTTCGTAAACAAGACAACTTAACACCAATATTATTAATTATTCCGATATTCATACTTAGTGAAAATAATTATACTGTGAATATAATTTTTACCTTAATACCTAATCATTATTATGTCTAACGTAATCTAAACCTTGCGACCTCGGGGTGTTTAAGTAAATAATTAATTAGTGCACGGCTTATAATTGTGATACGGTGCAGATTAAAGTGTAAAACAGATTTGTTTATATTTTTTTTCAATTTCGAATTCGTTAAAATGATGTCATTTAAATAAAACAATATATTTTTATCCATTTTGAAATTTATTTAGACTGTTGCGTTACTTTTTAATCTTTCGAAATAGCAATCTTTTCTATCAATACTTTTTATAAATTTTATAACTATAAATCTACAACAGTAATAAATCATTTATATCTAGCCAAAATCATATCTTTTTTATTATTGGTTAATATTAAAAAGATGGTGGTATCTTCACGTGTGTTATTGTGTGTAATATTCTGATCGATTCTTCTAGAACTTGGTTGTCTTATCATTCCACGTGTAAACCCGGCACGTGAGGTTACGTGTATCATGAAGATACGCCTCGGTAAGTCATTTAGGTATAATTAGGTATATTGAAATTATGTGATAAATTCTTTGTGTTATGTGATTAAATTGTTCTTCAGCGCTTTTATACTTTTATTTATTTAAAATTAGATTATAATTAAAATGAAACAAACACGGTCTGAAAATAAACACCAGTATTTGAATGATAAACATAATATTATGCTTTTAATTTTGTTTTTATAGACGAAGATCTTATAATTTATTCCATCGTTATGGTATACATTTTGGTATTAATTAGCTATGTTTTGTAATTTAAATTGTTTCATTGTTTACGATTTAATATTAGATTTGTTTCATGACTGTCCATCATATTGACGTGGTGCATGGCGTCGCGCGTCGGCGGCAAGGCGTCCGTGCCAAACGCTTAACGCACGGAGATTTTCCAATGTCGAAACTTATTCAAAATCATTATCATAGATAATGGATTGTATACAAATTATTATATAACTGATAAAATGTGTGGAATCAGTATTCGTTGATTTTCGTGGAGGATAATACAAAATTTTGTTTTAAATAATAATTATTTAATGTGCATTATAACAAGCTTTTTCTTGTCGTTTCTTCTAAAATTTAAGTACATTCCGAACAGAGACGATATATATTCGTTTAATTCATCTTGCAAAAAGACATTAGGACTCTTCTTCAATAAAATATATTTATTGATTTTTATACATACTTATAATCAGGGGCGGATTTCCCCATGGGCCGAATATGCCCGGGGTGGGACGGTGCTTGCCAAATTGAGGGGCGGCCAAATATATGTATATAGTGTCACGCTAAAAAAACCTAATTTATTTATTAGGTATATTATGTTATATATCAATTATTTGTGCTCTAGTGGGATTGGGGAGTGGCATTCTTCCATAAGTATACTCTACTTATGGAAGAATTCAAGATATCAAATCACCTAATATTATATAGGTATCTTGTAAATCTAGAATGGTGTATGTACAGTAATGATTACAGAACTTAATTAATACTGTTTTTTGAGATCCGTATTTCGCAGAAACTGTCGGCTAAATTTTAATGAAACGCCAAATAATATCATATTCATTCATTCAACATTCAATCATTTTTTCTGACTGCCTTCAGTCCTTTCTTCAGTTTGAAGATTACCCAGGACAGTTAATTACTTCCTAATTGGGTCATTGCGAATGAAGTCGAGGGACATTTACATCTATGTTTCAAATATTAACTGTACAATGGCTTATACTAAAGAAATTAATAAGTTAAGGGGCCACCTTGAAGCTATACTAAACCCAATTCCAAAAGTTATACATACTCGAACTTACATGATAAATACACCTATTTTAAATTTGTTAATAATTCCCTGGCTGCCTAGTGCTAAAAGGGCAAACTTTAAGTTAATAGTAAACCACACCTTATCTTAAAAAAAAAGATCTAAAACGGTAGCTTAACATTATATCTATACTACTATATAAATCTATTGGCTCTGTCTGTACATTTTTTTGTCCACCTAATTTTGTGATAAATAATCGTTTTATGATGCAGTGATTCACATAATACTATTTTTTTCATTTTTTCTGTCTGTCTTTCTGTATGTCTTCTTATAACTCAAGAACGGCTTGAGCAATCTTTATGAAAATTGGTACACACAAAGAACATGTGTTGGCGCAAATGTAAGGCCATATATAAGATCGGTATTTTTTGAAAATTAATTTCAAATCGTTAATTACGTATTTCTATACCAGTAGCCATATGTGTGCGCGTGCGTATTATTATAGTAATAAAATAATTTACTATATTTTTATTAATTATACGCGGGTATGGCCGCGGGGGACACCTAGTATTATACAAAACAACAAACATCTGTTCGTTGTTTCTGTTCTAATTTTCAAAAGTAAGACTTAGGCCCTTTTAGTAATAGGCCACAGTAATATAATTTTAAAACTTTAATGAATTATGAAATATATTATTGTATACTTTGCTCCTCCTATATAAAAATTGATGAAGCGTCTGTTTATCTCGCGCTGCAATGAACTCCCGACTTCCTGCAATACAAGGTTTACCTTCCTCTCGTATCCTGTTTCAAACTGTAACTTTACTTACCACTATTGAATTACACTTAGCATAAAGTCTTTATGTAGACTATATAAGTTCACTATACAAGTATAGTCTTTAAATAGTGTATCTTAATATGTTATGATGTTTTTCATGATAATAATAAATAATTATTATAATAAAGAATTCTTAAACAAATGTTCGTAATAATAATGGGAAATTAGAATAATATATGGCCGATTATACGAATAATTAATTATTGCCGCTTTATTTATTGAGTCCAGATTATTTTATTCGTGTTTGATTAAAACAAGAACTTAAAAATTAAATAAATAATGTCCTCCAGCCGATTTCGGCCACGGAGGCCAATCTCAAGAGAGATTAGCCAACTGCGCTGGAGATATCGTACAAAAGTGTGTGCACAAGCACTGGTACACTCTCTATTCCCTAGCTCGCATAATCCAATGGGACGGCAATCTGACACGACCGGAAACAGTTCAGGCGCAGGACCAACGGCTTTAGGTCCCTTCCGAGGCACAGCAGTGTATACACTTTCAACTTCCAGACTCCGGGTTGCTACCGAGAATTTCCTGAAATAAAACCCAATAACTTTTTTTATTGGCCCGACCTGGAAATTGAACCTAGGACCTTCGGGTCTGCGGCCTTACATCTAGCCACTAAACCAACGAGGCATTCGATTGTTATAATTATTGGACACTTGACTACAGTGCCAAAGATCAGATTCTAACTTTGCTATGAATGAATGAACAAATATGAATGAACAAATATTTTGCGAGTATGACCTCAATCGGTCAAGCCATTCAGACATTAGGGATGCACCAAAGACAATTTGCCTATAAATAACGTACTTACATAAATAACGTAATATATTGATGGTCAAAGTAAGAATTTAATCATAGAATCGTTTTGATACAGTAAATATCCTATATGTAATTAAAGAAATAAGATGTGTCAGTGTCTCACGGGGAATATTGTAATAAGTAATTATACGGTGAAAATAACGGCCAAGAAGCTATTGACGTAACCGTGACGCAAGAGATTTACAACAATAAATATAATCGTATAAGGAAAACATAAATGATGACGTGCAGACGACTACCGGATAAGGATAGAACGGGGTTGTCTTCAAGTGCATAAAGCCAGCTGACTTAATGACGAACACGCCAGCAATCAGAATAGTGTTCCGCTTCATCAGTTAAAATGCTTTTGTTTAAAAAAATGAGCAACAGATTTTGTTTCCATTTTAACCTCGTGGTGACATGGTTATTGTTTGTTTTTTTTAATTTGCCTGCAAAATTAAGCAAGGGGGCAATTATTGACAATGTTTACGATTAGAAAAAGTAAAAGTAAGACAATTTAAATACCTAAAAATGTTAGTAGAATAACTTATTGTGGGATATTTAAATGAAGAAGCTAAAGGTAATTTGATGACAAAGCGATATATTTTAAATCCGTATACATTACGCAATTAATTAAATAGTCTATAAATTTTAGAAGTAAGTTTATTTTTTGAGGATATTGGACGTTTAGAATAAGGGATGAGTAGGTATAATATATAAATTATCAAGAATTTCCACAATATCTATTTTTTATTTACTTCCTAACAGCTGCGATGAAGAAAAACATAAAAATCTCGTGTAGGTATTTGTAAAACCATAAAATAAGGTCCTCCAGACCGATTTCGGCCACGGCGGCCAATCTCAAGAGAGATTAGCCAACTGCGCAGGACGTATTATAGTGCACAAGTGTGTGCGCAAACACAGGTGCACTCTCTTTTCCTTAGCTCTCATAATCCGATGGGACGGCAATCCGACACGCCCGGAAAGAGTTCAGGCGCAGGACCAACGGCTTAACGTGCTTTCCGAGGCACGGGAGTGTACACACTTCCAACTTCCAGACTCCGGGCTGCTACTGAGAATTTTCTGACAGAAAAACCCAATAACTATTTATTGGCCCGACCTGGGAATTGAACCCAGGACCACCGGGTCTGCGGCCTCATATCTAGCCACTAGACCAACGAGGCAGTAACATTGTAAAACCATAATAGAGCATCGTCGTAAATACTTCTCCATAACGAGCGAAGCCTTCGTTCAACAATGGGTACATTATATTGTCTGTCAAGATGCTAACCTACTACCCTAGATGACATTCTAAATATTCTAAAGAGGTAATCTTAATTGTTTCATACAAAACTGTAATAATAAATAATTTTAATGACACATTATTTATGTAGACATGCATACATACATCTATACATATAACAAAACAGTAGAAACAGTGTGTACATTGAATACATTGATAAAAAAAGAGCGTGGGCGAAAAAAAAGAGCAAGAGAACACGAAAACGGTTTTTTTTAAATCTATACTAATATTATAAAGAGGAAAGATTTGATTTTTTGTTTGTTTGTTTGTTACGATTTAACTCAAAAACTACTAGACCGATTTAGAGATCCTAAAATGGAACAATGTAACCCAAGGTATATCAAACTGTTGCCTATAAAAGTCATTATTTGGCGTTCGCTGCGAATACTATTGACGGTATATAAAGAAGTTTTCTATATATTAATAGTACCCCTGATTGCTTACAAAATGCCCGCGATGGTATATACCTTACTATTATAGTTAAGCCACAATAACAGTTTTTGTTTAAAGTATTAATTTCAGATACAGTGGAATCGAATAGAAGTGATATATGTATCATGATATTATTAATCCCTATCCATTTAACTGGTTTGATAAATAAGGATGATTATTTACATGTAAATTTCACTTTAATGATCCGGATCGGACTTTTCGTTTAGAAGTTATGACGGGTATAAAATTCTCTCAGTAAGAAAAATGTCAGTTACAGTTTGAAAAAATTATTACCAATTTACTTTACATAATAGTTTTTGATTTACGCGGACGAAGTCGCGGGCTGGTATTTTATAAAAATGTAATTTCAATTAAAAGGTTTTGGCTTTCATTTGTTTAAATAGTTGGTGACCGCGACTTCGTTCGCGTGAAAGTTGGATTCGATATATTTAAAAGCATATTCGTGTGTCTTTTAGTCTTTTTTTTGTTGAACACACGCGTTTATTGATTTTTATCAATGTGCAAACGTACGGTTTTAATTCTTTACTATATGTAAGTATACATAGATTACGTACTATGTTTTAACGACAATGGTTTGGAAACTGAAAACACGTTGGTAAACTAACAGTATGTGTTGTCGCTTTATCCGTTTAATTATCAAACGATCGACTTTGAAGCGAGATAAGACAAAAACAATTTCGCTTTCACTTACATACAATATTATTTTGAATTCTAATAGAAACCATAAAACTCTTAAGTTTTAATTTTTGTTTATGCACAAACATCTTAATACTTAGTGTTATTATAACATTATCCATCAAATGTTGCAGCTGACGCTTTGTGCATTGTAGACCTTAGCTGTAATCATTTACTGCCAACACTAATCTTCATGGTTTCAAAAGATCGTATACTAAATACTAAGTTCTTTGAATTCCAGTTAATTTAAAAGTGAAAGTAATATTACCACCAGTTCGGACTAGAAAATATCCTGACCTGACAGGAACCGACGAAAGAAACTCTGCGGTTTTTTTATCTAATCTTGTAATTGCTTACAATTTTCCACATGATAAGGAAATAGTCAGGAAGCTATCGTTTCATTCACAATTTGCGCACAAAAATATTTTGTGCGCAAACGTTCCTTAACATTTTTTAATTAATTTGTAAAATTGTAGCTATATATACTGGTTTTGTTTGTTCTTCATTATGTTAATATGTTGCACTATGCTCTATAAATATTACATGCTACAAATTAAACGAATCATAAAGAATGGTATGAAGCAATTAAAGTATCCACATTAAAATACGCCACGCCGTACGTTGGCGTTATGACATAACGAATGCATTTCGTTGTGCCAAATGCCAATAGATGCCAATCTCATTCTGTTAATGCCAATTCAGTTTTATTTACATCTCAATGCCAAGGCGCTTAATGGAATGGCTCGTTTAGATTGCTCGTTTTAGTTCACATATATCACGAACAAAACTATCATCGTAGCAATGTTTAGATAATTAGTTTGTATCTGAATTTTCTAATAAAGTTAACATGCGTACATCCTTACATAAAATTAAAATCTTTAACAAAATTTATATATATAGGTCTCAAATAGGAAAATTACTGAACAATCTTGTTGATGATTTAGGGCAATGGCCCAACGGCTTTACGTGCTTTCCGAGGGACGGACTTGCAAACACTAACTCCATTTGTGCAAATTTTCAGACTCCATTCTGCTATTGAGAATTTCGTCACAGAAAACTAATCACACTTTGTTGGTGTCACCCGGGGCTTGAGCATGGGACCTCGCGACCTGCAGCCTTATATGCACCTTACGCAAGGCCTAGGATTTACGAATGAAATAGTGATAAGCGGTATTTTATATTTAGAATGATTGATTGATTTTACTGTTAAGATATATATCTTATATGTAATCGTAGGATTTACTATGTATGCCGACTGAAAGTATACTAACTTTATGTTATATATTCTTTTTAGTTTTTGTTGCAAAGTACTTAAACAAACTTTTCATTGGTGGAAATTAACTACCTTATCTGTAGACTAAATATTTCTAAAAATAATAAAATGAAACATGTATATTATGCTATTAATTTTATTATAAATATATGTCTTTAAACTAAGATAAAATATTTATCTCAAGAATAAAGAATTGTGACCTTGCAACACCGTACTTGTTATGTCATACTCATTCTAGCCTAGCTAGGATTTACCATGTTTTGCAGTTAGTATGATGCAAATATATCTTATGCCAACGGTGTAAGGTTCAGTTTTCTGTGTGTTTATAATTGATTATTTTTGTAGTAACAAGGCTAACACCTTCCTACGGTTAGCCAAATAACAATGCTAAGGATCTGTGAGTCATCAGGACTTTACAAGTTTTAAATTAGCCAGTTTATATGAACTTTATAAAATGTATAGGCTTAGCTGAGTTTAACTGTTTGTTTGAATTTTTAAAATCATTTTTAATTGTATATATTCCTGTACCTCTTATATAAACGCTCTTCTACCGAATACGAAGTTTGTTTGTATATTTTATTTGATTATTTATTTATTTTATAATAAATTAAAAAGAGTTAAACTTAATATAAATAAAAAAATCGTTATTTAACGGGATTAAATTGATTAGATTGATTCAATAATGAAGATATCACTTTTGTACGAATGCGAACTACGGCGTTTGTATAATAATTTATAAAACTCGTATTGTGTATTAAGCATGATTCATTTATATATTTTTAATTAACAGGCAAAGTTAATCTGCACGGATTATTATAGAAACAATTATATTGCCACAGGAAAAATGTAATTACTTTGCGGTGTAATAACCTTTACTTCTCGTCTTTATACAATGATCGTCACCGACGCTACAATAACGATGTATATTATTGTCAATGTAAACAATATTGTTGTAAATATATTCTGACGCGAATAAGTATTCCTACTCAGTTAAGATCGTTCCGAAAGGAATTTCGCTCTTATATAAGAAATAATCGTTTAATTTGAATACATTTTCGAAAACCCGTGTTTCCTTTTTGAGCAGTGTAGAGGCGGACAAATGAAGAGAAAAAAAAAAACGCGATTATCATATTATTATCTTGTAACATTCATTATGTTCTCGCTATTTGTTTTGATGACTTCGTAAGAAATTTAGCATTCTATCTTCTAGTGTGAAACAAACGGTAAAGATACGCAACTAAATTCCTAAATATATTCTCTAAGCGTAGCCTCAAGGTATAGGTAAATGAAACTTGTCAAATGACATTGACATTGAACTTCGCATAGTTAGACTAGTTTATCTTTTTCAATATAAAAATAGGATGTTTTCAGCACGGTCGTATAAACGACCGTGGTTTTCAGCAAGCGCCATTTTTTTTTATGTCAAGGGAAATATATCGTTCGAAGAAATAACTTAAATAAATAAAAATAAATAAATTTAAAAAATCACAAATTTATTTCAATACAATGCACATAGTGATTTAACAATAAATTGTCATAATAAATTATGTTTCGCAGTTAAATTCGTCTTGAAGTGAGGTGGAGTCATGTGACTTGCTATATTATAATTATTATTTAATTTTATTTGTAATCAATTAGAAAAAGTAGGAGATTATTGATCCTAATTTACATATTATAAATGTATTTTACTCTGAACAAGAGTAGCTCTATAAAAGTTACTATATATATATATAGTATCTTACATATTACACGAACATACGGCATATTATTTGTATAAAATCATTTCAAGTTTTGGCACAGCTCTGATTCACAGTCCAAAGGAATTATATACAGAAATTATTATTTTTATTCAATATAATCTAATTTATTTAATTTTAAACGATTACACCTATAAAAAACGGATATATTGAAATTCTGTAAACGAAAGTATTTTCATGAAATAATTGTTTTCTAATAATTACCCATCACTTATATGTATTTGAATAGTCAGGCCGAGCTGATACATTTGTAAAGGTATGTTTAAGATTTACAAAGGTAAGAAATAGCCCTATATTTTTACAAATCATTGCTATGCGCCATAAGCTTTTTAATTTTTTTAATTTTCTTTCGTTTCAAACAAGTGGCTTAGATTATATTAATCAGTGTCAAAAGTATTTTATTGTACTAGTTTATTTAGTATATCTATGGTAAAATATGTTTACAATAAAATATATTACATAATTATACGATGCAACATAAAAAAAAACAATTGCAATAAACATATAAAAACTCAAAATGACAAACAATTAAATCAATGAAGTCATAACTATTAAGTAATTATTTGAAGACTACATATTCATACTTGTGATATTTTTAATGTTTACTTCGAAGTAGATAGTATTACGAGTAAGTAGGACGTCAAACAATATTTATTGTTTTATCGTCAAGAACATACACTTTGTTTTAATTTTAAAATTAGAAGAGGGTAGTTTTATTCTTAAATATCAAAATGAATAGAGCGAGACAGAATGATATATGAGGGAGATAGATGAGGGAGATAGATGGGTAACGTAATCAGAACAGCCATGAGATTCACGTTTGGTGTCTCCAAATGTTTGTCGCTTTGAACAAAACATTATGTATTGCCTACCTAAACTTATTTGGACTTATGGTTTTTTATTAACTTTTTTGCTGGTGGGTTTTCCAGACTTTTTGGGGTCCTTTCCAGGGATAGGAGTAGGAGGAGTTTCTTTCCAGGGTAATAAACTCGGTTGAGGAAGTTCCATGCAATCGACGAGGGGGTTAGTAGCGCTGAGCGCTTCCATCACTCTAGGTTGTGCTTGATCTAGAAGGTCTTCGTTGGCGCAGATCACACCAGCTAGCGTTGTTTTACGTATTTCCACTAATTGTTCTGAAAGACGAGATATTTTTGGATAAAAATATTACGAAAATACAGGTATTTCGTTACTTCTATGGGGTGTACAGGCTACAGGGTTATATTTTCTAATGCGATTATTATAAAGTTTACGTGAAGTAAGAAACTTCACAACTTACTATAATACTCGTAGAAAGTGAAATAGAATCCAATATATATAATAATTTACCTGCAGTGAAACCGACAGTTTCATCCGAGGTTTCGTACCAGAACCTGTCGCCGATCTTTATTCTTAGGAACTGATCAGCGATGAGGCAAGTGAGCGTCGGGCTCAGGAGCCGGCCTTTGGGGTCCTCGGCCAAGGCTCCCGTGTACAGGTCTATATCATCGACGCTCCTGTCATTAAATAAAGTCGGGTTAAATATTGCGTCTACACTTTGGCATAAGCACATCATATAATGTCAAACCGATTTGTGTAAACGAATTCTTATTTTTGTTGTTTACAATAATGGTATGCAATAAAATTCAATATTTTGACACTAAGTACCGTGCAACAATGAACGACAGACGCCATAACGTATTCGAACTCACCTGTAGATCTTGACGATGCGGCTCATGGAGGATTCGTCGAAGACGTCGGCCAGGTCGTCGAAGGTACGCGGGCGGCCGAGGCCGCAGTGCGCGCGCCAGGCGGGGTAGGCGGGCAGGCCGTGGTCGCGCCCGCGCTGGATGTTCAGCGACACGAGGTCCAGCCCGCACGGCAGCGGCGACGGCGCCGCGCCCGCCGCCGACGAGCTGTTGGCCGCTCGCCGCTCGAACAGGTGCTCGCTGAGCTGCACGGGCCGAGTGCAGGCCGTGTTATCATTCATCGAGTATTCTTTTTGGCCCAGATAATTGGAATTTCAATTAAAAGGGGGACATGCTGCTAGCATTCTAGCTACCATTCCACGCGGCCACGATTTGTACAGTGGCTACTTTTAATTTTTATTTGTATTTATAAAGTAAAAAGTAAGTAGCGGCCTATGAGTATCCCGCTGCTGGGCTGAGGCCTCTTCTCCTCTTTTTGATGGGAAGGCTTGGAGCTCATTCCGCCACGCTGCCGCTGCTCCGATGCGGGTCGGTGGAATACGCATGTGACAGAATTTAAGCGAAATTTGACACATGCAGGATTCCTTGCGATGTTTTCCTTCACCGTCAAGTACGAGATGAATTATAATCACAAACTGAGCCCATGAATGCGTCGATCATCGGTTAAGATTCAAGCGTTCTTACCACTGGGTCATCTAGACTTATTGGTGTATTTATACAAGATTTTAAAAATTCATAGTAACACATACAGTAAATTGATGTTTTATGACCTAATCCGTTTTTACCTCAGATGTGATGTGAGGATCCACAGAATGTACGGGAGTGTTAAGAGCGGACTTGACGGCGTATTTGGGGCCCTTATCTTGGTATAGCTGGTAGGGGTTGAACAGTATTTCGTGCAAATGAGTATAGCTTATCGTTCCCGTGCTGGCATCCACATTGTGGATAAGACCCTGAAATAAAAATTAGATATATATATTTTTTTTAAATTCTTTAATTACTTTTAAGATAATTCTTTAATTACTTTGAGGTGAAAATTATTAGGTTGTTTAACGCCTGAGGAGTTTATTTCTCAATCGGTTGTAGATTTTTGTATACGTATTGTATTGTATTGTAAGCAACTGTAACGCTTTTATAGTCCGACAAGGATATTTTGGCGTGTGGCCAACATCGCAACCATTTTTTTTATAGATTAGGTAGGCGGACGAGCGTATGGGCCACCTGATGGTAAGTGGTCACTAACGCCCATAGACATTGGGCTTATCATTGACAATCGCTTACATTGCCAATGCGCCACCAACCTTGGTACTGCTGTTTTGCGGTAGAATACTGATGAGAGGGTGGTACTTACCCAGACGAGCTTGCACAAATCCCTACCACCAGTAAAAACGTGGGATCAATCATCTTCTCAAATAATATATAGTATAAACTCTATATAGTGAAATTGGAGGGACCGGGTATTTTAATGCGTTAGAAAGAGTTTTCGTTAAACGGAGAGTAAAAAAAAAACAATATATTTTTACGAATAAGTACGTTTTAATTTTGAGTTAATTAAGTGAAAAAAAATAAAATTTGAAAGCAACTAAAAATAACGTAAAGATAACCCATAGCAATAAGACGACAGTAGGAAGTACAATGGTAAACACGTGGTAAGCAATTACAACAAACAAATGGACACATTTCTTAGAATTTTATGGTACGTACGAAATATTTACGACTCTGTATCAGTATTGTGTTTAAAGGTCAATGAAATTAATGTTTATTGAGGTCTAAATAACGATGTATTGTTTCGCTATCGAGAGTGGTTGCAACGCTATAAAGATTGTTTCAATACACGAGTAACAATGTAATCCAAACAAACCTTAGCTATTTCTACATTTTAAGGAGTTTTTCGTTAAATAGAAGTTCACTATATAGAGTTTATACTGTATTTTGATAGTTTCTGCATCTCATAAGTACAACATACCGGTAACAATGTGTGAGCAAATCTGAATGCAGCCGCTGAGAAGTGGTTGGCTATAGACGGGTTCACTGTAGGGTCGTACACGTCCGAATAGCCCTCGTCCTTCAACGTTAAGTTCAGGGCCCACATCACGTCCTGACCTGCAGGAAATATAACTTTTATAACAGCTTCTGTTTTTTTTCATTTAACTTATGTGATAGCGGTGAAGAATGGCCATAGCTTAATTAAGAATATCAAATGCATTATTTGTCTGCATTATTCTAAAGAATGCTAGCGTCATATATTTGATGGTTAAATATTTATTAAATTTATTTTAAAAAGGCATACAACCGAATATGATACTTGATGTTATGTCGTCACTTATGCTCGTACACACTTACACTGAAACGATTACGAAATACAAAGTTCATACACCAGTGATGGTGTTCATACACCATGACCACGTGATATAAGATGTTATTTCTGTTGTGCCTGTTATTGCACCGGTTCACTTACATTTGAAAATAAAAAAAAGTTGCTATTGGAAGATGTAATAACTGGTGAGATGCCAAATGGACCTTCACAAAGCGCAGGGCAGTGCTTTATTAAATCACTTCTCTACATATAGATTGAATCTGTATCTGTGGCTGTGTGCTTTACATGAATTTATTATTCCTGTCATAGAGAACTGTCTTCTGTTCGTAATTACCAAGAATCGCGGGCAAGAATTCAGCATATGTTATGTGCTGCATTTGAGCTCCTAATATTCTTCGTGCCTCCTGGAACACTATTTCATCGTCCCATTGAGGGTTCATTTTTTTCAAAATAAAGGCTAGCCTGTTGTGTTGGCGCGCCCAGATCAGATGCATGGTAGTCAAGTGAAGATTTTCATTGGCGCGATCATCACCTGGAAGAAAATATTTACGTTTCGACGTTCTGCAATGGATGCAAAGTTTTATTCGATCGATTCACGTGTATTTAAATAATAATAGCACATTACGTTTAATTGTTGCCTTAGAATATAAAACAGATAATCACCGAAACATTTTACTTAATTTGGTAAAGTAATATTGTAGTTCATTGTTTTTTTCTACTATTTCTGGCACCACGAAATTTACCTGATTCGAAACAATAACGTCCTTTCGCATTCATCTCCACCGTATTGCAACCGTCATTTGGATCCATGGATGGCGGTAGCAGGTCCCAGGGTCCAAGCTTTAACATCCGTAACTGACCATCCAAGCCAGCCCGTAGTTGGTTTGTCTTGGCCTCGGAAAAGCTGTACACTGTAGAACCGTCCAGGAAAGCCGATGCTTGGTTCAGCTGCTCACGTTGTCCTGATAAAAGAGTTTATTTAGTTAAATGAAACCATTTGTGACTTTTCTAAGAATGTATCTAATACATACAGGATTTAACAAAAACCCTGTCCGACCCGTTAACTGGTTATCAGGCATCGTTAGTCGATTCTATTTACGTAATCATTTTTAAAATTCTAAAAAAAAAATTACCCATAAAAAATATTAATTATCATTTTCAATTGTAAATGACGAAAATTTCATGGACAACTGTGGTCATGACCTCGTGTCCTAGCTACCCGATAGGTAAGAACTATAGGGTTTTCCAATAGGGACGCTTGAACTTTGACAGCTGATTGCGGCCATGTTGTTTGAGTGACAGCTGTCAAATGCAGTGTGTTATATTCATTCCGTCCTCCCAAACCACCATGGCAGGTTACAGTGTCGAGCAGCACGTGCAAATCATAAAATTGTTTTATGAAAATGGGTCTTCAGTTCGAGCAACGTTCCGCGCACTTCGCCCGTTTTACGGTCGCGATGATCGTCCTGCCGAGTCGACTATCCGTCGATTGGTGGACAAATTCGAGTCAACCGGGTCAGTTAACAATCAGCCGGTTCCCGTGCGTCAACGTAACGCGAGATCTGCCGAGAATATCGCCGCTGTGCGCGACAGTGTCCTCGAAAACCCGCGGCAGTCAATTCCGCGTCGCGCACAGGAACTCGGCCTTTCGCAGATGACAACTTGGCGAATTTTGCGTTGTGACTTGAGCCTGCACCCGTACAAGATCCAGCTGACCCAAGAGCTCAAGGTTAATGACCATAGACAGCGCCGTGTGTTCGCTGACTGGGCATTAGAGCAGTTGGAAGTTGACGCCGATTTTGGCAAAAAAATCATCTTCAGCGACGAGGCGCATTTTTGGATGAATGGCTATGTCAACAAGCAAAATTGCCGTATTTGGGACGAGACCAATCCACACGAGGTTCACCAAGTGGCAATGCACCAGCAGAAAGTGACTGTTTGGTGCGGATTTTGGGCCGGAGGCGTGATTGGTCCGTATTTTTTCGAAAACGATAATGGTGTGGCCGTCACCGTCAATGGTGAGCGATACCGGTCGATGATAACCAACTTCTTTTGGCCTGAAATCGAGAATATGGATCTGGACAACATGTGGTTTCAACAGGACGGCGCTACGTGCCACACAGCACACGCTACGATGGAAGTTCTGCACGATCAAGCGCCCTTAATGGAAAACCCTATATTAAGCGCTGTCGCACGCGCCTGTGTTGCCATGAAATTTTCGTTATTTAAGTAAATTAATTTTCTTTGGGGTAAACTTTTTGCTAAGAATTTTAAAAATGATTACATAAATAGAGCCGACTAACGATAACATTCTGTATATATCTGATATTTATCTAATAGATTCAAATATAAAACGGCGTTTAAAAATAAAATTGTACTTATAATAATAATAATAATAAATCGGTTGCACACCGTTTTATGTATCTGTATGCAGTTTGATGATTATATATAAGAGGAGAACATGGTTAAACAAAGGTATTATAAAATAATATTATTTTAATATTAGCTATCTTCATTATATGATTATTGATAAATTGTAAATATTTAATAAGACTAACCAAATCGGCAAGTGGGTGCAGGAGCAGATCTCACAAACTCCATGCAAGTCAAATTGTAGTCCTGGTAGAAGGGGTCCTCAGGGTCAAGCTGGACGGGGAAACATTCAGGATGTACAGCGTCTCCTGAATTGCAGCAAGAAATAGAGCTGCTGTTTTCACCTATAAAATAATAGTGTTATCAAAGAAAATGACTTTGATTAGTCGGCTTACCAGCTTGTTTAACGATTATCAGCTGTTAGCAAAATATTCATCAAAAAATAAATCTTTGATCATTAAATACATATTATGTGTGTCATATGTTTCAAGTTTGACACAAAATTATATTGAATTGGCTTGTCTATTCTTACCCTTGCTCAGAGCTGTAGCGGTGATATCATGGTCTATGAACTGTCCCCATACAGCCAGCATGACAGTGAAGGAGGAGTCATGGGCGTAGCTCGGCCGATGTACCGTCACGCTCACATCACGAGCGCTGGGTAAACGTGTGCCGTTGTTACCTTGACGTGGTGAGCTGATACCTAATAATAAAGAATATATATATATATATATATTAATAAAGTAATTTTCTTTTGCATACATATTTTAAAATTTGTAATCATATTAAAATTTTCATCATTTTTATAATTATTGTTTTTATTAATTTTAATTTTAAAAAAGGTTAGCTATTTTGCTTGAAAGCGTAATTGCTATTAATTTTAAACAGGCAATTTACTACTTCAAAATAACAAAATCTTTCCGTACTTGTAGCGTCACCGAATTTTAGACGAGGCCAAATGCACATGACGGCTTTTATATGCCCCAATCGTTCATTTATGTTATTCTATATGTATCTGTTAAAAATTTGATATTACTGTCGCAGTATAATAACAGAAAAAAACCACTAATTAGTTTTTTTTTAGTGATTTATGTACGCATTTATACAGGATTATTGGTAATTCGACGTATTCCCGTTAGGAGGTGATAAGGGTGACTATTTGCGATAATTTTAACCCGTATATGCATTATGCAAAAGTGAACCACTTTTAAGTTATCATGTTTTTAGCTTTTTTCAAAATAAGTCAAAAATGCATCATCAAGCATTTATTTAAAAAAAAGTATCAATTTAAATCTAATTTTTTCTTCTGATTTATAAAAACGATAAACACTTGTTATTTATCGATTTTTAAACCACAATTATCGGTCCAAATTTAAAAATGCGAGACGAAAGACGATATTGTTTGAATATTTTATTGAGATTTTTTTCCACTAAAATGTCTTAAAAACAAAAAAAAAAACTTTATGAATGTGGCTTGCAGATTATTTTAAAAACATAACCGTTTTCTTAGCTCTCCAAAAATGCATAGCAACTAGGAACTTATTTCAAAGAAACTGAAAAAAAAATGATCACAAGGGAACCAGACTGAAATTCGTATTCGAACTAAACTTAAAATCACTGTTTGAATATCATCCTAATAGATTTAATGTGTACCTACGCCAATGCAGGAAACAAACTGGTAGGTTAAAAAAAAAAAAACAGAGTTTTCAAAGAGTTATTTTTTCAAAAACTTTTCACGCGTGCTTTTGTTTTGTTTTAAAAAATGGCGCCGTGTTTTTTGAAGTACATACACGCACGATTGTAGGTTGATTTTTAATTTGAATTGAAATATGGAAGACCTTCATCAAAATGAACAGCGTATGTTTCAAAAGTACACAAATGAAGAATACGCCGATATTGTGTTTTGTTACGGCTTTTGCAACGGTAACAGTAAAGCTGCCCGTTAAGATTATTCGCGTCGGTTTCCTAATCGCCGGTTACCCCATGTATCAGTTTCTAATCGCCTATACACCCCATATAGGCGAAACCGAGGTACTGGTAGCGTTCAGAGACAACAAATTAATGCCGGAAGACCCCCAGTCCATGTTGTTAATTATGAAGAGGATATTCTACAAGAATTTATCGATGAACCAACAATTTCGACAAACACCGTCGCCACACGACTCTGTAGCACAATGGAAAGCGTGGTCTACAGTGCATAATGCAGGATTATATCCTTAGCATTATACTCCTGTGCAAGTTATTCACGAAGAGGACCCCGAAAGGAGAGTTGCTTTCTGTAGATTTCTGTTAAATTTGGATGTAGAGGAGAGTCTTTTTTGAAAAAAAACCTATGGATCGACGAATCTAAATTCGATCAAGATGGGATTACTAACTACCACAATAAACATTATTGGAGTAAGAAAGTGCACAAAAATCCCAATAAAAAGGGGCCAAAAGGATCACAACGCCGTTTTTCGTGTGTGTGTGTGGATGGGAATAATTGACAACAATTTAATCGGACCACATTTTTTACCGAGCAATCTAAATGCTGCAGCTTACGAACATTTTTTGACAAATGAAATGTTTGACCTCCGCGAAGACGTGCCTTACACACACATGTGTTGGCTACAAGGCAAAACATGATATACCATCAAGACGGATGTCCTGAAAATTTGGTGTCAATGTAAGGCGATGGCTCGATAGCCATTTTCCTAATCGCTAGATAGGGCGAGGAAGACCCATTCCGTGGCCTGCGAGGAGTCTGGACTTAACGCCGGTTGATTTCTATGTCTGGGGTCATATGAAATCCCTAGTTTACGACGTCTCGCCTGTGTTATCCGCGGAAGAACTCAAAATAAGAATTGTGAACGCAGCAAATGCGATGCGAAATAATTTGACATCTTCGGTAGTTAAGTCATAACTTAGAAAAAGAATGCAGCTTTGCGTACGCAATAGGGGAAGTCACTTCGAGCAACAACTATAACTAGGCTAAATTAAAAAATGTCTTAATTGTTACTTATTGTTATTACTACTAAACTGTTAGTGATTCTTAATTTTATTTCAAATTTGTATTTCTTGTTTTATTTACATTTGGTATTGTTTTTAATTAATTTTATGGTAATTTTAAAGAACGACCTAAAGCTTAGTTCGAATACGAATTTCCGCCTGATTCCTTTGTGATAATTTTTTTCCTAGTTGTTATGCATTTTTAGAGAGCTAAGAAAACGGTTATATTTTTAAAATTATCTGCAAGCCAAGTATCATAACGATTTTTTTGTTTTTAAGACATTTTAGTGGAAGAAAATCTCAATAAAGTATTGAAATACATAATATAGTTTTTCGTCTCGCATTTTTAAATTTGGACCGATAATTGTGGTTTAAAGATTGATAAATAACGAGTGTTTATCGTTTTTATAAATCAGAAGAAAAAATGAGATTTAAATTGATACTTTTTTTTTAAATAAATGTTTGATGATGCACTTTTGACTTATTTTGAAAAAAGCTAAAAAACATGATAACTCAAAAATGGTTCACTTTTGCATGATGCATATAGGGTTTAAAATTAGCGCAAATAGTCACCCCTATCACCTCCTAACGGGAATACGTCGAATTACCAATAACACTGTATAACTCGAATTTGCGTTTGAACACGAGCGCGCATGTGTTAAATTATGAACCTAAAATGTAATAGACGTTTAGGTCTTTCCTTATAGTTTAACTTGAAATTTACTTACCGTCACCATAATCTGGAGGTATGACTCTTCTAAAGGGTGTGTTAGACACTCCCCATAGGAGGGGATGGTTCAAGTTATTGCAACTGCCGTCTTGTGTTCTATATTTTGATAGCACGCAAGGGTTTGCAGGGGGACGGCAGTAGGCTGGCTCTTGGAAGGAGCTGTTGGTTTGTGGCCCAACGCCGACACCAGCTTCAACCATGGTATCATCGGTCCTGAAATTTAAAAAAAAAATGTTTTATAGACCGGTATACATTTAAAGATATATATTGCCTTTATTATTTATATTTTCATTGCATGTATTTATTAGACTAGACCAGAACATTAGAATGACTGGTTTGGCGATGCTAAGTACTAAAGATAATAATATATATTTTTAGTAGCAAAAGTTTATTAAACTAATGCTTATAAGCTCTAATTTGCAATAAAAAATTTAACTCGATTTTAATTTGATCGAAAAGATAGAGGTGAAATTTTGCACATACTACTATTCAATGAAACACCATAACAATATATAATAATAATTCACTACATAACCAAGGTAAATAGAATTTTAAATATTATACCGCTAAGTATATATACTTTTATCTAGTATTAAATAACAAAAAAGCCAGTATTAGGATCTTGTGTCAGCTCGGTCAAGCGAGAAGCCAAAGTAGGCTAGATTGTATTTCGTGGTTAAGTCATTGTCAGACGATAATATAAAACGCAGCGGGTTATTTGAAATATATGTATGTATTTTCATTTTTATATCTAATTTAGGCCAGTTGCTCGTTATAGACATTCAGCAGCGATTAAAACATTAATTTTTTAAATAAATTTAAAAACATCGTTCATTTTTAATAGATTGTATGTATGTAACTTTTCCTCGGCACCCAAGGATTTTGCAAAATTAGAGGTTTTCCAGCACATATTTCTTAGTAATTTCTTGGGTAGTCCGTAATATTGTTCCTCCATGTAAGGAATTCTGAATCCACGCGATCTATTAACTGCTTACTCAAAGAACTGTCAATGCGGTACTCTTTAGTCATATAAGCCAGAATCTGTACAGGGAGAAACATCATCGGAAAGTCTAAATATAGATAAGTAGAGAATAACATAGCCTGATGTTAGTTCAATATAGATAACAGCAATAAAGAACATAAGAAAGAAATAAGTTCGTTACAACCCGTTTCGTCTCATGTGAAGGACCCTAATGTCTATAATATATATAATATATGTTTTGGGAATGAAACGATTGCCTCCAGGCTGTTTCAAATAAAAATAAAATATTATTCTATTATTGTATAAATTGCTTTTATTGTAAAGATGAGACATAAAAAAAAAACCCGCTGAGTTTCTTTCGCCGGTTCTTCTCAGATCAGAGGTGTTTATTTCCGAACCGGTGGTAGATTTTTGACAGTCAATAAGCAAGTGTAACACTTATATATTGAATAATTTTTTTTTTATGTTATAGTAATCAATGTATTCGATACTTTTTGTTTTTTTTTTTTTTTGTATAGATTGGCGGACGAGCATATGGGCCACCTGATGGTAAGTGGTCACCAACGCCCATAGACAATGGCGTTGTAAGAAATGTTAACCATCACTTACATTGCCAATGCGCCACCAACCTTGGAAACTAAGATGTTATGTCCCTTGTGCCTGTAATTACACTGGCTCACTCACCCTTCAAACCGGAACACAACAATACAAAGTACTGCTGTTTTGCGGTAGAATATCTGATGAGTGGGTGGTACCTACCCAGACGAGCTTGCACAAAGCTCTACCACCGAGTAATTGCGTATAAGTATTGCCACAATAAGTAACCAATCCAATTTTTACATTATAACGAACATCGAGGTGCATTTACATACATAATTTACTCTCAGAGCTTTACGCGGGAATATGTGTTAGTGTGTTTTCAATGTGACACGGTTACCCTTTATATTTATTAGTGTCCTAAAAAGAACATTTTTGTCATTGCCTATTAATTTATAGATCATAAATTAGTATTTTTTTCAGATTTGGATATGGCCCGTGTCCGCTTCTTTACCAAGATGTGGTTTTGTTCAGTTAGTGGAAATTTACTGACCTATTGATATTCACAGTAATGATTGAAATTTTATCAATATCGCCGTCCTAATGAGGATGATTAGTGATTCAATTTAAAATGTTTACCAAAAACATACAGGAAACGGAATTTTAAAATAAGGTTTTAATTCTGAGAAACCATTACGGTCACATATTAATGTAGCACGCGTTTTATAATGTAATAAATGTAGTAAATAATCTAATGTGAAACGATTCACGGACAGGCTTTTACGCATAATGTTTATAAATGATACAAATAATAATAAATAATAGTTTTTAGTTAAGTCGTAGGCATATTTAATGATTATGTTTTGTAGGAAAATTATTTTATACACAATATACAAGTGACAAACACCTAAAACAGGTTGCATGGTAACTTAATTAACATATGATCACTTTTCAACTGTCAATATCTGGTTAATGTCGCTATGGGTATTGGTGTTCTTGATACTTGCGAACACGTTCGTTGTTAAGATCGTAAGTAAAAAAAAATGTGGCGTTTAGTGTACAAAAATAAACAATCGTAAACGTATTTAAGTGAAGTTTTGTTACAGCCAATAATAATTACAACGGTTTATTCTACTTCTACAGACATACAGATAAAAAATAAAATAATAACTGTACAGATTATGACCACGTGGTTTTTAACCTAATTTTTAAAGTTTTGGTTATGTTCAGTTTTTAATTGGTTTTTATTGGCATAAATTAATACCGAATATACGTTACCCTAGACATTTACCCAGATTGGTAATGACGACGTTGTGTAGTCAAATGTCTTATTTAGAGGATTATCTTTAATGAAAGGCAATTGGTCCAATATTCAGTGCGTGCATTGTTACCAGATAAGCGAGTTCATCGCATTTTACATCCAATAGGCACAATTTTATACCATAACTATCAATTTAATTTTAAAGTAATATTGAGTAAAAACGTTCGTCTGGTTTAAACGAAAAGAACTTTGACGCTATCATTTATGTGCGGCTACATTTAATAAATAATTAGAAGTATTAAAGGTAGGACACTGATAAGTGATGATCTAAAAAATAAAATCTGTGTGTCGCCCTAATAATTCGTAATACAGTCTTCGGTTGAGGAATTCAATATAGCTAGTTTTTAAGGCTGTAGATCTCTAAGTTCTGGGCGATAAAATTGTCCAAAAAATTATCTGTAGAAATCTGATGTTTGGATGCTGTCATTGTTCAAAACACAAAAAATAAAGTAAAGTTTAAATAACAGTTACTAAAAAATTGATGGTCGATTAACCAAATTATTATAGTGTCGCCCATATGATTTTGTAGCATATTTTCAAATATATACGTCAGTTGTAAGAAATACGTTAAAAAATAAAGAAATGAGTGGGCAAATATTTTAATCAAACGGTGTTCATTCAACAGATATCGTTTACCTTTTTAAATACTATGTTATATGTTTACGGAACATATAACGTCCTAATCATCTCTGCCTCACTCAATAAAGGATTTCAAAATGAAAAAGGTTGAAAATAATTAAAGCGATTTCGATAACTACCTAATTAGTTATTTAATTCAATCGATTAAGTCCACATTAAATCCTTGTTCACAGCCAATAAATAATTAATAAAAGCTAAGGAAATTATCTAGACGTAACTGCGTTGTACATGGAAACAAAAAAAAGAAGTAGATACTTTAAAATTTCCCGGATTAGAATGGATTAACAACATTTTCTGTATTAGCAAAATGTCAATGCATAAATTATTAAATAATTTTCGTGTCTAATCTACGTTTAAATGCCAAATTTTGTCGTTTTCATATGAAAAACTTGTTCTCAAAATTATAATCTAAATTCTAAATCATAATGAGATTCTAACATATCATCTCATGATTATCATCGCATGATTCACTAATCATGTTGGTTTAATATAATTTGCATCTATTTTTATTTTTTTGCTAAAACTTGGCCATTCATTCAAATTTCATATATCTGTTACTTGAAAAAAAAAAGTTAGCAGATACCTACAAAAATTATGCCGGATGTTCTAAAAAAAATCAACCTCTATGAGAATATCCGTTGGGTGATGACTTATTCCATCGTCTGGAGTTCTTTTTGCAATGTTCACGTGTACCAGGTCATCGGTCTGAAGCGGTCTAACCACGTTCAGTGACGTAACACATATCCCTTGATACATTATGTAGTATATTAAACTATATTCTCGTTGTCAAGATGTTGCAACTATTATAAGTACTGTGAGTGTTAACTTTAGTAATACGAGTGTTTAGAGGTAACAACTCGCGTGAATTTTCTATGAATTCAGTTTTTGACAACTACCGTTTATTTATAATAATAATAATAATTTGAAAACGAATTAAATGTCCCAGAATTTATCTGTAAAAGATTATCAGTTATTATGATGTAAACTTTGTTTAATAATCTAGTTAATTATTTACTTTTAAATGCTATCTTCATCTTGTGCCTCTCCACTACTGGAGGTTGGCCGTCAGCTCAGCGAATTTTTCGCGGTTTCGCGCCAAGCGAAATAGTTCTTCCACGCTGGCGATCTTTGTCTATTCGCGGATGTTGCACAACCAGGACTTTTTTCTTTTTCCAGCGCGTCGTTTGCCCTCTACTTTGCCCATCATTATAATTTGGAGCAGTCGGTATCACTCGTGTCTCAAGACGTGGCCCAAATACTCGACTTTTCTCTTCTTGACGGTTTGCAGTAACTCCGCTGACGCGCTGGAGTACTTCCACGTTTGAAACTTTCTGTGTTCAGCTAATACGGAACTTTCTGCGAACTTTTCTTTTCTGTAATACCACATCTCAAAGGCTTCTAGACGTTTCTGGGTGTCAGCTTTCAAAGTCCATGCCTCGCTACCGTTTAATACTACTGGCCAGACATAGCAGTGGAGTATTCTAAGTCTGAGCTTTATGGATAGTTTACGGCTGCAAAAAACCTTTTCCAACCTTTTAAGGCTTGCTCGAGCAATTTCAATCCGGGTTTGAATTTCTTGCCCACAGTCCCATTCTTCATTTACTTGCCATTTTAATATTCGAATGAACAACTTAAATATTTAAATTACTAGGTAGCAGCGGTAGTCTAAAATAAAAAGGTATGGTAGTTTTGGTTTCGATAAGTCACAAATAGCCATTTTAACTTAAAAAAATTTAGTTATTATGAATTCACAGTCAAATACTTCAATTTTATTTATTTGTATATAGATTTTATACTGCTCTGTGTCAGTGGTACGCCATAGTGCACATAGTTCTTTGCACGGAATTATTCAAGTTATCATACTTCTTAAGTTTCGTTTCTCTTTTCCTATTATTTTGTGAAAATCCTATAAATTAAGTGGCTGAGTTGAATCTTTGCCCTATTTTTATTTAAAAAAAACTACAACTAATATTATCTGTATGCACTTACCCATTGACTAATACTCTTGTTGCTTCCTCAGCTGCGAAGGCCGATTCAGCCAGCGGTTTTACTTTATGCGCAGTGGCTGCCGCTCTCTGTGCTCTCAATGCTGGAGAATCGTTGTCCAGAGGTTTCAGAGTACTCTCTATCGACTTCCGTTTCTTTAATGCATTTTGCCCTTTCAGAACCGCGGAAGCTAAATTTTCGTTTGTCAGCGTACTTCCTACCCATGCCCTAGGTGGGTGATCTGTTACAAAATAAATATTAGCTGTATTAATGAAATATTTTATAGTGTGTCATTAATTTAATAACCAAAAACATATGGGTATAATGTAATTGACGACTTCTGTGTTGAAGAATGGGATACAGGCACAGGTATTTTGTATGACAGTAAAGCTTGGTAAAAAGTGCATACGACCTAAGTCGGTTTTCGACATTTCATGAGCGAGTTCTCACAGTCTAAAACAACTGATCTTATATGACTTTCTGCAGACAAAACTAATATTTTTTACGCAAAAACCTAAACAAAGAATATATTAATATTTCTTATAAGAAAACGAAGTGTTTTATGTGTTTAAGTCAAATACCTAATGAATTTTTATTTACTACACTTAATTTTGTAATTGAATATAGTAATCTGATATTTTAATTATTTAAATATTAAAATTATATAAAATACATAATATTCTATTATGTTTGCGTATTTTTCTTTACCTTTGATCACCTAATTTAATATATTTTATCAAAAATGAAGGTTAGACTTGTCATTTCTCTTAATATGTTAGGAATTGTTTATTAAATGGCTATATGACATAACCCTAACACATATATATTCACTCGGTGGTTGAGCTTTGTGCAAGCTCGTCTGGGGGCAAGGTGAGTGAGCCAGTGTAATTACGGGTACAAGGAAAAAACATCTTAGTTCTCAAGGTTGGTGGCGCATAGGCGATGTAAGCGATGGTTAACATCTCTTACAATGCCAATGTCTATGGGCGTTGGTAACCACTTAGCATCAGGCTAAGCTAAGCTTATATGCTCGTCCGCCTACATACTATGCTATAAAAAAAAATTATGTTGGTATATATTATATAATGTTTTTGTGATGTATATATATAATGTGTAATTTAAAAAAGGTCTTCGTAATCATATTTTGTTTATATAAATATATGGACATGTATGTACAATACATGAGAAATTATTAGCACTTTTATGTTGAGTATACGTTTGTTGAAATATAAAAATTAATTATAAAACATGCAGTTCTCCTTCACTTATTTTAAAAATACTTTTTAAGTAAGTAGATAGTATGTACTTAAAAATGAATAAGCTTGGCTTGATTTGAACCCGCGAATTTGAACTGCCAACATCCACAATGTCAAAAAGATGTATCTATATATAAAAGGTAACAACGCTATAATGGCTTTATTTTCAAAAAGTAAAAATATCGCGAATTATGTACTTTACTAACTTTTTTTAAAATATTATCTGCCTAGTTCACGCAACACACAGTAAACTTATAAATTGAAATTTGATTTTTCAGTCGTCATTGGATAAATATTTAAATTAATTTAACAGAAAAACCTCTTACATTTAAAATGTAAATGCTTTAAGAATCTACATTTTTAAACTCGATATCTAACGTATTGATGTCTGTGATACTTTAATTGTGTTGAAGGTATTATTAATTTTATGGAGCCTTATTATCATACTCAAATATATACTAATACATTAATAAATCGGTTGATTATAAAAGGCCTCTAAATACCGGTTTATTTAGAGGCACTTGGCAGTTATAAGGATATTATCAAATGAACATCCTAACACATAAAAATTCTTCTGATAAGAATTATAGTCATATATATATATTAAAAATAATAATAATAAAAATCTTTATTCACATAAAAAGTAACAAATTATAATGAAGTCCCTGATTCTGAGCTAGGCTCAAAACCTGTATTACAGAAATCAGTGTCCTCTCTCATTTTTTAGTGACATATCGTTCTATGTAAATAAAAAAAATAATGAATATTCTTACTGTATACTAGAAGGGAGTGTCAGAAGATTTGTGTGGGGTGTATGTATGTATGTGTTTGCGTGTGCGTCTGTGTGTGTGTGTGTGGGTGTGTTTGTGTGTGTAAGTGTATTTTGTTTCACAATATATTATAGCAACAACAGTTCAGTTTGTTCATAATGTAGTCCTAGTAGCCAATTTTTAATAATTACTTTAGCTTCACGATTACATAAAGGGGTGTATATTTTTTATTTTATTTATTTTGTTATACAAATAAACTGCTTCAAAATTATGTTGTCGTCTGGCTGAAGCTGAATAATGTATTGAATGTATGTTCTAATCGTATTTAAATATTATTCAAATGTGACTTATCTATAGTAGCGCGGTAAGTCAACAAAAAATACTAGAAATCCAAGGAAAATTTTGAAGCGGAGACTGTTTTGATTATATAACCTTAATTAACATTTATTAATCCAAGTTATGTCGACCTCATTTTTTATGACCAACTGAATTAAGATTACAATTAGGTACATCGTATATGGGAACTGACAAATGAATCATTAATGTTTTTTTTTATAGTATAGACTAGCTGCCCGACCCGACTTCGTACGGGCAAAATAAGGATTTTATCCCGTACATTTTTTAATCAATAAGATATAAACATTCGCCCATACAGTAAAGTGTATGTGTGTTCGGTACAGGGCATGTAATAATAATGCATAAAGTAAAGTACAACATGCTCTACATATTTTTTCATTTATTGGAACAAAGTTCTTTTACTACTGCAAAGTAGAGTGACCTGGCAGAAATTGTCATGTAACAAAAAAGCGTTGTCCTCCAAGCGACCTTTCCCCTCTTTCTTTCTTACTGATTCTTTCTATTCTAGCGGTTGTATTGTGGATTGTGTGCGGCCAATGAGATAACCTCAATTCTATACAAATGTAAATATAATTTGAACTCTTTTTTTAACTTATAATTCGCTATTTTATATTTAATTTTGAATAAATTTTTATTATCCTAAAGTATTAAATGAAATTTATCAATTTTAATTCTTACTTTACATTTTTGCATTAAAATCATAATAAAAATAACATATCGTCGCCAGGGTATGCTTCTGAGGCCCACGCAGCACACTCAGAATAATAATTTCCTCCTGACCGATTTCGACCGCGATGGCCAATCTCAAGAAAGATTTGCCAACTACGCAGGACGTATTATAGTGCAAAAGTGTGTGCTTAAATACTCTCATAATCCGATAGGACGGTAAACCGACGCAAACGGTAAAAGTTCAGGTAAGAAGCAGGACCAACGGCTTTAATATCTACATTTTAAAACACGTTTTAAGTTTAAAAAATCGCAAAGCACTTCGTTCCTCCCGGGGGTCCTCCAATCGCACATTTTTTATTATATTTTTAGGTTCTGTGTACGTTTTCTATGTGCTCATGCTCCTCGTACAATGGTCCCACACTATGATATAGTCCTTTTTGAAAAAGTTGGCCCGTTATTTGTTTTTTTTTTTAATTATAATAAGTCTAACGCATGTACATTTTTGTTATTTAACTTACCTTTCACAATATTTTTTCTTAATAATAATACAGTAGAAATACTCTTAATATTAATAATTAATAATAACAATAATTACAGCACTGCAAATTTATAATAAATTTAGTTGAGAATTACACGGAAATGATAAAATGATAATTGTAAAGATCACTACTGCGATCGATGTACAAACAATAATAATGGCAAGTTTTTTTCCGAAAACTGTGTAAGAAATGAGATACAGCTTATTGCAAGAGAGACAGGAGAACGCTCCCATCCCTATTCCGTGCTGCTTACATGGTGAGAAGTGACACCAAAAGCCCCCGACGGGGATAACTGATCAAGTGTTAATTGATCCAGTTATCGACCGAGGTTGAAAATGATTGAATTACTAATATCTCTATTAAAAAATAGGGGTTGATGGTAGAAGGGTGAAAATTTAGGCTTGTATGTATTTTTAATGCCAAATAATAAAGAAATAAAAATAAAAGAATATGTCCAAAAAATGAAAAAAAATATTTCAGGTGAGCCACCCTTAAACCTTTAATGGTATAATAGAATATAAAAATTAGTTATAAACCTATTCTCATACCTATAGAATATACATATAAAATTTCATCAAAATCGGTCAAACCGTTTCGGAGGAGTATAAACACTAACACTGTGACACGAGATTTTTATATATATAATAGAAAAATAGATAGATAGATAGGCAGGCGGCCAAGCATATGGGCCTCCTGATGGTAAGTGGTTACCAACGCTCATATACATTTGCATTGTAAGAGATGTTAACCATCGCTTACATCGCCAATGCGCCGACAACCTTGGGAACTAAGATGTTATGTCCCTTGTGCCTGAAGTTTACTGGCTTACTTAACCTACCATCAAGTTGTAGTAACTGAGAATGAGTTGGGTAAACAAATTTGTTTTTATTTATTTATAATGAATGATGATTTCATTTATAAACGTATCTCTCATACATAGATATATATGTAATAAAATGGTTACCATAAACATTTATGGAAAACTTTACTGACTAGCAACTTGTCCAGACTTGACATTTGTAAAATAAGAGTAAATGTGTATAATATAATAAGATTAAAATTAAATATCCCCTGACATATTGTTTGATTAATCCGATTGGCCAATGATAAGAGTGATCTGTTATTACAATATTTGTGATGAAAATTAATCTCGTATTAGTAGGTTATAAATGCAATTAAAATAAAATACATCGATGTCATAAATTTATACTAATCACCAATGATTTTAATAATATTTAAAAACAACGAATTCATTAATAGTTAATCTTAATTTATATATGTATTAAATATATACATATATAATTTCTTTCATTCATTCTTAATCTTTTATCCATATTAGTATAAAATTAAATTCACTGAAGTCCTCTGCCTTCTTAATCGCGCAACAGATTTTGATATGGTTTTCACTAATATTAAGAAAATTAAATTAGGAAGGTATTACGAGATATTTAAATAAACGCATTAAAAAATAAGCAGTTGTACTATGAAATGTCTATAGTGTCGTTATAATAAAAAAATACTTAGCACTTACCTTTCAACGGCCAGCTCTTGTCTAGCAATGGCATGAGGTCGTCATTCAGAGCGAGACTGAGCGACACGTTGCTTGAATCAGGTGTACTGGTGTCAGGGCCCAGGCCGAGATTGTACGAGATGGTCACCAGCAGCGTGATCGTTAGCAGGACACTACTGTATTTAAGTTTGTGTTTATTAAAGTCATTTATGAAAGAACTTGTTATCGAAGGTGGCTTTGTCCGCGTGTGACGGGAGGCACGGGTGTTAGGTATCCCTGTACACCTGACGACGTGTAAAATATCATGATGATCGGTTGTGACGTTAAGATGTAAAGGGTAACAAACAAACAAACTCACTTTTGTATTTATAATATTCGGATTCCCGAATAGTCTAGCGAATAAGAATACTTAATCCAAATGCTAAATATCATACTGAATTATTTTAAATGGCGAACGTAATTACAAAAGCAATGCTAAAGGAATTTTAAATACAGTTTTTTTTATCTTCATAAAGAGGCATAACATGACACAATATATATATATATTAATGTAGGTATGTAATATTCCGCTCGTAGGCGATGTAACAGCTGATTAATGTTTTTTATAGGTGTTTGACAGATTTCGTGTACATACGTCGAATGAGAAAAAAATCAAACAAGATTATAATAAGCAAGATAAATCATAGTCAGTGGCAGATTAAATATATTTATCACAGCCCGCGACTTTGGCCGGATGATTTCGGGAGATGCGGGAATTTGGTAAAAAAAGTTCCTATGTCCGTCTTTGGGATACGAGCCTGCTTCATAATAAATTTTATCAAAACCGGTTCAGTGGTTTATCCTTGAAAGTACAACAGACAGACAGAGTCACTTTCGCATTTATATTTATGTGTTAGGTTTGCTAGCGATATTTACACTGGTCATTCTTACATACATACGATTATAATACATCCACAGATTATGTAAAATCATTTGAATGCTAACACCATATGCATATTTAAATCACAGTTACTAATTACTATAAAATGGGAAGCTAAAATCAACAACAAAGCAAAATTGAAAATTAAAGCTTGTACATTCAAATCTTTACAATATAAATATGAAGTTAATTTTCTTTTAATTAATAAATATTTAAAAATGATAAAACTTGGTATATTATTAGTATAGATTATTATTGATCGAAATCTAAGCAATGAAACAAAATTAAATGTCACTATTTTCTATATCAATGAACTGCCATACAGTTTTTAGTCAGCATCAGTAACGAAATAAAAAAACGAAGCGGTTTCAAGTTTGCCGCCTAATGCGAGATATTGTAGGTAATTGTTACATTAAAGACAATCTTTGTTTTTATCGTTATATTTGCATTAAACCAGCTACAATAATAATTATAATTACATTATATAGGGACTACGAGTATTACATACATGATGTAACTATGTACGAGTGTATGTATGTCGAGTATTAATCATCTGTTATTTCTATAAGGTGTGATGAGTTTAAAATTGTATATTTTAATTCAATAGTGCCGAGGCGATCATCGTTTTGTGCTACATTTTCTGTCTCCAATAAAGTATATATTAATATGAATCAATTTAAAGTAAAAAAGTAAAGTACTGTTAGTTTGGGACATTTGTATACTGTTTTATAAATGTGTCACTGCTGGGCTAAGCGTCCCCGCTCTTTTTAGGAGCAAGGTTTGGTTTATTAATTCACCGCGCAGCTTCATTGCGGGTTGGTGGCTGTTGCCATCCTTCTGATGTTTATCTTCACAAAACACTAATGAAGCACATGGAAATTCAGTAGTGCTCGCCTGGCTTTGAACTCTGAATCAACGGTTAACATTCACGATACGATATATGTCAACGAGAAGAATTTACAAAAAAAAAACAGCAGTTAGATCACAAAAAAAAACACACACACACAGACTCGTATAAATTATGTATATTTATTGAGTTGTAAAGGTCTAGCTGGTTTGATGACGTTTATCCTAAATTCTTAACCGGACAAAACCGGACAAGCACCACTGAATTTTCATGTGCTTAATTTGTGTGTACTCTTTCGTGCTCCGCGATGAACATTGGGAGGAAACCTGCATGATAAAATCTGCCACGTGTATCCACAATCCCCGATCATCGTATTGGATTGAGCTCTAAGCCTTCCCCTCAAAAAGAAGAGGAGGCCTTAGGCCAGCAGACATTTACATCTTGTTACATTTTTATGTATCATATATTTATTCATTAGACTCAAATTGAGCTCCCCCATGGTTAGAAGGACATTTTTTGCCAATAATTTAAATGTGTGCCAAAATCCCAGTAGCGCGATTATATATTTAAGCACACGATCAAAACATGGCACGCTCGCCTTTATATATTATAATTCGGTATTGGATATTGCTTTAATATGTTAATTCATGTATAAATTATTATAATTATATAGGTTTATTATTGTAATTGTTGTAATAAAATCTGTCTTCTTCTCTTACAATTATAAACTATTCTATTTAACGTTAAAGTAATTATTATATTAATAAATGTAAAGTAAATTAAATGAATAGCACTCTTATATATATCACACTGTAACCAAACTCAACAAATGAACCATATGATGAAAGATGGGTGGATCGATTCGCAACCGCGAGATTGGGCCATTTTGGCTCTTTTGAAAAATACACCGAAGCACTTACCACACAACGGATAATTTTTTTTATTTTTATATCACGGTTCTTCGAATATATTTAAATACTGAAGTCGTCCGACATTTTAATATTATAAAGGTATTTATTGAGCTGAATACAAAATTAATCATTAAATAATATTTTATTCAGTGAATACTATGATGTCAAGAAACTAAATAAAATATGTATGATATCATGTTCATAGTAGAAGCCGGCTAATAGAAAAAAAAAACTTTAATGTAAAAGTGCGATTGACTGAAATAAAACCTATTTGAGCAGGTTCAAATACGAGCCACTACTTGATTCATTTTTTTAATTCACATCGTAATCGGCATTGCAGGAAAATGCTATGAGGATGTACATCTGCATCCACCAATACGCTACTGAGCAGCGTGGTGGAATAAGATCAAAACCTTCTCATCAAAAGACACTTTAAGCTTAGCAGGTACTTGTTACATAATAATGACGTATAGATGTTTCACATTAGATGCGTACGTACATTAACAATATGCAGATGGCACACTGGAAATTACGGAGCCTTTTCTGATAAGTCCTTGAGATACTGGACTCGAACATATAAGTAGGGGGGACCAGCGGAGTCTTCTCCGAGCTGCTTTGAGGTCTCTGCATCTTGATTGACCTAAAAAGAAAAAAGATATTACTACATATTTGGATTGATTGCTTTTAACGGTATCTTCACAATAAACCGCCCCTCGTCATTGCGCGTCGTAGTACGAGAGAACAGGTCTTCGCAAGCACGTTCAGCATCTGTGCGCGTATCCCGATTCCTAGGTAGCTCTTCGACTTCCTAGAATTGGCGTAGTTGCGTATCTATCGATTGCGAAAAATTACACTGAATAATATTATCATTTAACGTATTAAATATGATAGACCCGGATATTATCCAGCCTAAATACGTATTTTGTAAATATGGTCCGTTAGCTAACCTTACATTTCCTTCGTTTAATAATTCCCAAAATTTATCTGCGCCTATCAAAATATCAATTTTTCGAGAATCAAGAAAATGTGGGTCGGCCAGCTGTATATTATGTGAAATACAAAACTTAGCGCGTTCATAATGTACAGCGGGCAACGTCGACGAAATCTGCGGTAATACGAAACACTGAAGTTTAATTGTGTAAGAATTAATGCGCGATTTTATACTAATATCGCATGATTTATTACATTGCGTTACTGAATTACCTACACCCCTTATTTCGTGAATGGACTGTAATATATTAACCCCTAATAATTTGCAAAAAGACTCGCTTATAAAACTTCGTTCACTACCGTTATCAAGCATTCGCACGTAAATAAACATTTTGTTTACTCCTTACTTCGATTAACGCAGTGGACAATAAAACCGGCCGTAAAGAACGATGTGTGTGTCTATTAGATAAATGTGTATTATTTGTATTGCTACTTGAATCCGCATGGTATGCGGGTACGCGGGGGGACTCGATGCAACCGCAGGGCCCGCGTACGAGTGTACATTTAGTTGCTGGTTTTCGAATGACGAGTGAAGAGTTATGGAACTGTCAACTATGTTTTTTGAGTCGTTTAGAGGCGCTTGCGGACAAATAATCGAGTTGTGCTTCTTTGTACAAAATCTACACCCTCCATATTTACAAGAATCGATCTTGTGATTAGCATAATGAAAACAATTTTCACACAGTTTGTTATCGCGTATAAGTTTTAGTTTAGATTCTATGTTGGAGTTAATAAATTTTTCACAAGCGTATAGTCGGTGATCAAGATTGTACATAATACATTTTTTGCTCGCGGAGTGACGGTGATCGTGCGGTTTACTGATGGAAACATTGCATTTGTGTGATGATGTGATTGCTTTTATGTTATTCTTGGTTTCCTTTGTGAACTTAATATTTTGCGTAGTATTATGTGAGCCTTGCAATGTTTCTAGCATGTCCGCTCGATTCCTGAGAAAGCTTATCAAATAATCAACTTTTATTTTTAAATTGCTATTTAATGAAACGAATTTAAATTGCTCCCACCCACGTTCAGTGATTCTATCCAGCTTTGAAACAATAATAAATATAATTAACGTAACCCATGTATCGACAGGCTCACCAAGAATCTTTAGAGAGCGTAGACTTTTTAATATAACGTCCATGAGGGTTCGGATTGATGCAGGAGACTCCCTACTTAACGGTTGAATATTAAATATTGTTTTGACGTGGTTATGAACTAAAAATCTACTATTGTTATATCGATTAAGCAGGAGGTCCCATGCGATTGAATAATTATCGGAAGTAAATTCTAGTGCATCGATTACTAATTCCACGCTGCCCTTTAACGACGACTTTAGGTAGTGACATTTTTGAATATTATTGATTTCTTTTGAATCATGTACCAGCGACAGAAACGTATCTCTAAATTCTAGCCGGTGCTCGTATGTCCCATCAATGGAAGGTAATGCTATTGTAGGTAGTTTCACTGATCTTAATTGACTATTACAGCATGATTTGGAACAAGTAGTGACCTCACCATCACAACCACTGCTACCACTATTTAATAGGAACTCAGCTTGAGAGAGGGTGCTATAATAGCAATCCTCGAATTGTTCTCTTTGTGAAAGTTGCTCGTCATAATCACAATCACGAACACTTTCTTCGATCTTGGACTGAATGCTATTGAATTCGCGGTACAGGTTCGCGGCACCTTCAATTCTTAATTTTTAATCAATCTTATTTTATACAGTAGCTAATTTAATATCGAAATTATTTATATAAGTACCGAATCTAGTTAGCTTAGCTTTCAAAATGCCACGTTTTTTAATGATTTCGCGTACTAACAATTCTACCTTCTCATCACTGAGACGCGCGATTGATCACGCGTTGCCATTGTGGAGGATTGTAAAATGAGGAGTACTTACGGTTTTTGGTAGAACAAACCACGTGTAGAAGCGTCTGCGACGGCTATGTTTTCCAAGGTTCTTAGTGGATAACGAAATGCTCGTGTAGTGGATAATGAAATTATATACGACACAATATAAAACACAAGAAGCAAGGGTTGGATGGTTAGAGGATGGGTTGACCGTACCGAAATGCGCGTGTAGATCGTCTTCCACATCTAGCAGCTCCTGAACCTCTTCTAGCTTCAGCGGTCAATATTACGAATTTAGGTCGCGTGGTTTCTTTAATTTGGCGTCGAAGGACCAAAATGTTAACGATAACGGAGTTAAAATAAAAAAGCGAATTTTAAGGATATGCGCTTTACACAAGTGATGGTTCGTGTCGTTATAATTCAATCTTGCGTAGAAGGACTAATCGCAGTCGTTGACGTCAGTTTTGCGTTTCGTTGTTGCTTAAATTTAGGTTTACGCTCGAACAGTTTCTATTTAGATTTTAAATTTATAATTACAAATAATGTATTATTATTCTGGTTTTCAGCTTTATTATGTTTTTTATATTATTTGAATGCTACATTAAAAAAGTTTGCAGATTGTAAGACGTTTTTTTCTACATTTAAACGTCCCAAATTTCATATTTTTTCCAAATATTATATAGGTCTACCTATGTTTATTTATTTCATAATAAAACATCAATGGGCAAATAATTATTCTATATCGAAAATGAAGCTGCGCTTAGCATCTTGATATTCCACTACGAGATGGTGTAGCGGTTATAATAGAGATTTTCGAAAACCAATGTCTCGAATAATTCAAATTATCCACGGCCTTGACTCGTTGCGGACCCGGCTACGACTAAGAACGAGTTTTTAGATGTATTCTTAACACAAGTTGTCGAGATAAACTTCTATTGTGAAAAATAATAACTATTTAATTGTTCCTTATATTCGTCTAATCATCGTCTAATGAATGAGCCTATAAAATAATAATAATGAGCCTATATAATATCAAATTATAGATCATAGTTGCTGATCGTTTTTCTGTGTTCGGTCTTTATCTTCCGTCGCGTGTGTAAATACACACGTAAAACATGTATTTCAACATTGTTACAGCAGTTTTAGTGTACTCTGGCTGTTCTTTAATCCTTTGATAACAAAAAACAGACAGCTATCACGCCATTACAAGGCGCTTACTCACTTAAGAACGCAAATAAAATATTTTTTTAAGTTCTCATTTACATGTTTTCTTATACTACCTAAATTAGTGTCTCTGCTTACAATGAAATCTTTACAATAAACTAGCTGTGCCCGCGGTTTCACTCGCGTATAATTAATAAAATCAGCCTAGAACCTTCTTCGATAAAAGGACTATACAGCACAAAAATATTTTTTAAATTCGATTCAGTAGTTCCTTAGATTAGCCGGATCAAAAAAACAAACTCTTCAGCTTAATATATTAGTATAGAATTTAGTACTTTAAATAATTATACCTATATTTCGTCGGATTTAAGATAATATGATGATAGAAAACTAGACCGAAATCTCATTTGTCTATGTACCAGATTTTTAACCGGTAGCTCTTGAATTGAGTCACCAAAAATATCAGTCTCATAGAAGAGGTTTATTATGTTACACACTACAACAGACCGAGCTTTTGAATCTCATATAAATTAGACAATATATGTAGGTAAGTATCGACTATGAGGACGCAAGTTTCCAAAATTTCAAGTTTCAATCTCCATTTGAATCGCATAACACGCTTACGAGTATGCGCATAATATAAAGAAATAATAAGGACGAGTATTAGAATGTTTCACGATTCGCTCACGTGGATAATTTTTGTGGTTCGTCCCCATTCTAGCTGAAATTTGGTCAGGAGGAGAATTTGCTTCATAATTAGAAAATGCGCTCACGAATGGACACAATACAACAAAATATTAAATGATATTCTGTAGGAAAACTGAGTAGAATTACTTTATCTGGTTCTGACAGGGCAGATATTCTTATCGATAGATATTCTTAATATATAATAAATAATAATTGTTAAGATGTATTTGTTAACATTTATTTATTAAAATTTACCTCTATAAATAACAACATAAACAAGTCTCATTAATATATTTACATAAAGTAGAAGCTCACGAACAAACAGTACCTACCTATCTACACATAAGACACGTAGCGCGTTCAATGAATATACTCATAAATGTGATGTCCAACTAAAATAATAAGTTATTTATTGTAGATACAAATGTCTTGGAATTGCAGGTAGGCTTTTTGTGTTTCTTAAAATAGAACAAATAATCACACAACAAGTTTTCAGTTTCTAATTGATAATGATCACGATTATGTCCTCCCTGATCGAATCCGGTCATAGTGGCAAATTCTAAAGGAGTGTAAGCCTATGCGCAAAACGAGATGCCGTTTTTCATCACATATAATAATCCAATGGGATGACAATCTGACGCGACCGAAGAACACCGGCGCAGGACCAACGATTGTATGTGGTAGGTATCTGATTCACGGAAGAGTTAACAGGGCTCAGTTGTGTGAGATGGAGGCCTCGCGTGTCCATTTTCAGACGGCCCTGCGAATGCACACTAGCGAGGGCTGCGGATGGGCGAGATTACATTCACCCCCGCGACAAAGAAAAAGCGACGACATGTAGATATATTAGTTAAGTAAGTATCTGCTAAAAAAGTAATATGCATAATGCATATAGAGATAGCTATGGCTAAAGGGCTGCAGTGGACATTCCTTTAGCGAGGTTAAACGAGAATCCCGTTCAGCGCATATCTTCAACAGCCGGCAGTGCCAATACTTGACGACCTGTCCTGTTTTAGTTAGTCTAAAATAAAAAATAAAAAATCTAACGTTTTGTAACTTAAAGTAACCGGTTCATAGCTTTAGTTCATCGAACTTGACGTTTGCAATTCCATTATTTACTATAACTAAATTTACTTATATAATGTATTGTTTCGAAACGTAAATCCTTTATAAATATCTACTACGTCTTCGTCTTTTTTGTGGTATTGAATTCCACTTTTTCTTTTTCTTCGATTATATAATAATAATAATAAATAATAATAATAGCATTCAAACTGTCTCTGTTGCTATTCAAATAAAGTTGTAAAGTAACGTTTGTGTACAAAAGCTTATTTTATAGGTCATAGTCGTGCACTTTGGGGACTTCTTTAGTTCGCCTCAGGACAGGATATAATTTTTTCCGAATCGGTGGTAGCTTTTGCTTTGACTATATAATTATACGGGTCAAAATGTTGATTAGTAACTGGTGGTTTAAGGTTTCTATTAGCGCATTAATTGGTTCACGTCGGCGTAAATTGAGGTCTATCCGCTTCGGCATCATTGACTGAATCCTTACGATTTCATTACGAACTTCCTACTCTATCGTTTTTAGTTCTTCTTTAATACTTTGTTGAAAAATAGTTTAGATTATTTTATTATCTATAAATAAAATCGATTTTGAAAACAATTATGCTAATGTCGTTTCGACCAGCTTTATAAAAACCTTGAGACCTTGGAATATTTCTTTTAATTCCGATTTTATGTAACATTTATTGTAAACTATTTTAGCCCGCGGCTTCACCTGCATGTAAATTGTTTGCAGGTATAAAAAAGTACCCTATGTCCTTCCTTGGAGTTCCAGCTTGCTTCATACGAAATTTAATCAAAACCTGTTCAGCGGTTTAGCTGTGAAAGCGTAACAGACAGACAGATAGACCGGCAGGCAGTTTCGCATTTATAATAGATATTAATATAGATTTTGAACTTTTAATTTCCAACTTGAAAGCAGATACATTCCGTCTATGCTGGTGAATAATATCATTGAGTATGAATTAAATTGTTTTAAATATTTATGATCTTCTTTTATTTACATATATTATTATATTATATTAAATACTTAAATAAATCGTTGGTTCGTTGGTCTATTCAAAATCAAAATAATACTTTATTCAAAGTGGCCGTTACAAGGAGCTTGGAATTATCATTTTACAAGATAATTTAAATTTTAAAACTCTCACCATGCCGAGGAATCGGCAAACTCAGTAATTATTTATTTTCAATCAATATTTACATACATTTATTGGTATTATATAAATTTATCCTATATAAATTAAGATTAACTGAAAAATTCAGGGAGACAGTTGCAGACGCTAAACTCACCGGTCGTCCAAAAACAAGTCGTTTAAATGTCAATATCGAAGAATCACATGTGAGTATACGAGAGCTTCTTGAAATTTGCAATTCTTGTCCACAACGCCGAATTGATATTCCTGGGTTTTCACAAACAACCTCACTCACTGCTTCAATACCGAACGGCATGACCCAGTGTCCCTGAATTTTTCAATTAATCGCTTCACAGTTGACGAGGTAAAAACACTATTTTGATAATATTTTGTATAAAATTTTCGAACTGCGACCGACACCCAAACTTTCATTCTTCCCGTGTCTCAGAAAACACATAAAGCTCTATGTTGCTAACTTTTATCATATTATATGGTTCCTTAATATATCATGGATCTGAATCTAATCAGAAAATCTGAAGGCCTGATTAAATGAATCGTGTTACCTATTACATAACAATATTCAATTCTACATCACTACAGTCATAGATGAATATTAAACTCCACGTAGGTATTTTCTGAATAAATTCAAAATCTGACAGTCCCATTAATTAGGTATTTCGTTAAAATAACTACCATCGTATTATATTATGTATTATTAACAAGGAAGTTTTGTTATTATAGAAATATTATAACATAAATATGTAAAACTATAAGATATGACTTTGTTTGTGTTTTTATTTAGTGATTCTATTTAATAATTAGATTTCAACAACTGTGAATAGACATACCTAGGTGTTTCATGTTTCGTTCTACTTATTGTTAGTAATATAATATTTAGAGATTGCCTAAAAGCAGACGAATTCGTCTTTGACCTAGAAATATAAACGTAATTTATTATGTGTACCTGATTATTTAGTTACACTATCATAGCCCTATGTGAATAAACATTACACATGTTTATTCACATAGGGCTCTTTTAATATAATTTTGGTAAAGTGGTTTTGGATAATTTTGCTTTATTTTTATATTTACCAAATATATGTATATGACCATCACAATAACTATTTTTAGTAGAATGGATTTAATTCAAATTAATAACTCTATAGTTTAAAATTTAAATTCGATAAAGTAGTAAAACTAATATTTTGAAAGAAGTGATATCGTACATCGATTGAAAAATTTTAACGGCTAAAAAAACGGCGAAAGAAGCCTAGCGTGCCTTATTTCACGTGTGATCTTGATTGTATTATTTATGTTTGATTGCATATAAACGGTATTATTTAGGTTTATATATAATTAATATCGTTAAATATCAGCTGACATCTCATCATTGTTAAATATTTAGTTAATTTACATTGTGAACCTTCTCATTTAAATACTTAAATGAATATTTTTCGAATTTTATTTATGTAAATAAATAACTTTCTTTTTAATAAATAATTATTTAAGCTCTTTACTCCTTCGATATTTATATTTCAAACACTATCTTATAAAATAAATAAGTACCTATTTCTTAATTTATTTTATTTTAAAGTATGTATAAATAAATTTAACATAAAAATATGTATTAAATATATTAAAATAAAACTTACCTCTATTAATAACCTTAAAAAATTATATCATAATAAAGTGAACCCACTTCACGTTTATAAGTTTGAACACAACTCTGGCAGGTTAGCACAGCGCGCTCACGACGACTGGTTTGTTACAGACAAGTCACTCTACTACCACGATGCCGTTGATAGTTTGATACCATCATTATTATATTACCATTTTGTAAGGATAGTATTTCGTATGTACGATAAAAACTAAGCCTATATAGACTTTGTCTCGTGTCTGTTTGTCCATCTTTCATATACTTTTCTCCGGTAAAGCTCGGTGATCCAATTGCGGATTTATAGGCTTATGTAGCCTATTCACATTCAGATTTTTGAAATTAATTAATGTTAGTGAAACTAAAGGCTAATTTTTCTTATTCTAAATATTGCATAACTTACAAGCTCAGCTCGAACTCCGTTAGCTTTGAGAATAAATATATTAGTACTCAAGTCTACCTATTATTCGGTGAAACACAAAAACACATTGTTCTTAATTTCATTCATCCTTGATAAACAATTGCATGCTTTTTATATTGTTAATTTTTATAGAAAGATACTTAGAATAATAACGCTTATTCTATGAAAACATATATCACAGTTGTAGTTAAAGCTTAAGTTATTTTTGTCAATTTTCGTTGATTATGTAAATCATTTGTAGGTATTTTTTAACTTTACATGTATTGATAAAATCTTGCAAATTAATTTTCAACTATTCCATTTAATCGATTGCCCTGAAATTTTACAAACCATAAAAAAGCCGCCACCCACCGTGTCCGAAATCGAACAATAAGACATCATCATCTTTGTATGATTATCCAAGGAAGATTTTACATACATACAATAGCAAATAAGATAAAGAAACATAAATTAGGTATAATTAGGTTTGTTTAAATATGCTTAAGTTTATTTAATTAATAAATTTAAATCTTAGAATGAATCGGGCATTCCACTCCAATACAATGCAATACAAGATTTATTGCGCATATTTCAGAATATATCTACTAATCAATTTCATTACATAAAATGAACTAAGTATAGAATTTTATTTCCGAAAAAGAGTTACTACTTACTCAATTCCTTGCCGGTTTTCCTCCTCGTCCTCCATATACATATTTCTAACCGGTTACATTTTTACATAACTACTATACCCCCTCAGGTTATCCAGTAACATAAGGTTTCTAGGTACTTGTTATTATTGCTCCTTAACGATATGTTTGAATTGTTTATTAGTCATTAATCATTGAGATACAGAATAGTTTGCTTAAATGATACATATTTTCGCTTTATTCAGAACTCTAAACGTCTTCATTATTAATTTGAGTAAATTTTTTATTTGATAATAGTCAGGTGAACTTAAGAAATTAATGATTCTAATGTTTAATTGCGGCTTATTTATGACATATATACTTTTCTAATAAAATGATCGTGTCTTATTTTCGACTTTTGCAAGTTACAGAATATGTCATGGTGACGTGACGTTGGCTAACGATGACATATAAAGTCAATACTCAACATTCGACGCCACTTGTCAGTAGTCAAAAAATCGACCACTTTCTCAAATAGATTGAAATCGCACATATTGTATTAAAAATGGCAAATGTAGAAGAATTGAAGAAGAAAATTAGTGATTTGGAGGCTAAATTGAAGGTTGCTCAAGGAAATGTAGGACCAGTGCGACAGAAAATTGATGTAATGTCATCGGAAGTGGTCGACTCCAATCCTTACAGGTATTGTTTATATCGTAACATATGGTATTAAAAGACTATATCATATAAATCAATATATTTCAAGTTACTCTACAAACTAAATTTAATTATAAATAATAGTTTGTTATAAAAATGCAAACTTTAAATCTCAATTAAAAAATATTAATAGTTTTTGACTAAAAGTATTCAAGCAAGATTTAATTTAATAACAACTGCCCGTAAAGCGGACGACTAAGAATGAATACTTTACTTTATATTATTAATAAATTATGACCTTAATTCAATTTAAGAGGTAATTTGTTTTTACTCATAGAAATGCAAATTATGTAGAATATTAGTAATCATAGTTTACCTAGAAGCTTGTATTGCAAGAGTCATTCATCATTTACATCACCCGCCATGTCTTTGATTAGAAGTTTAAGAGAAAAGATATATAAATCCTTTTTAATAAAAATTCAAAATGTAGACTTACATTACATTCCATTTTTTTTAGTCGTCTTATGGCCCTTAAGCGGATGGGTATAGTTGATAACTATGAAAAGATCAGGGAGCTGTCAGTAGCAGTGGTGGGTGTAGGAGGTGTTGGTAGTGTCACAGCAGAGATGCTTACCAGGTGCGGTATTGGCAAGGTATGGAAATTACATGAATTATACTTCTTTTTTTATCGACAATGAACATTATTTGATCTGATTTATTTTACAGTATGAAAAGCTGTGAAACATGTTAGTAATTGTAACGAGTCATAGTCACATTAAAAAGTCATAAAATATTTTTGATATTATTTATACATTTAAACTTAGTGCCAAAAAGCCCTTATACATGCTTTTTATAGAAGAGCTAAGCTTTTCTGTTAAGTTTTTTGAGTGCAATAAATAAGTAAGCCAAATTTTAATTTTGAAATCTATTTTCTTTCAGTTAATACTATTTGACTATGATAAAGTGGAATTGGCAAACATGAATCGGCTGTTCTTCCAGCCCCACCAAGCTGGGCTCAGCAAAGTGGATGCTGCAGCTGGAACTCTTCAATCAATCAATCCAGATGTTGCTATTGATGCATATAACTATAACATAACCACAGTCGATAACTTTCAAAAGTTCTGTGACACTATTAGGTATGTTTATCTGATTATTATATATATATATGTTTTGTACTCTGTAAACAATATTTTTATAAAATGTAATTTGTTAAATATTTTTGTTGATATATAGTACAGGCAGTCTAACCGGTGGCCCTGTAGATCTGGTTCTGAGCTGTGTCGACAACTTTGAAGCTCGTATGGCTATCAACACAGCTTGTAATGAACTAAACCAATGCTGGTTTGAGTCTGGTGTTAGTGAAAATGCAGTCTCAGGTCACATACAGTTCATTATACCTGGAGAAACTGCATGTTTTGCGGTAAGTTACAAATTAAACTCGTAATATGATTACCTTAAAATAAATGTTGTGTTTATATTGAAATAATGAAATATTGATTAAAAATTGTTTTTTTTTTTTCAAAATGTTTCTTAATAAATAATAAATAAATCAATAATAAATTTATGGTGCAGATGAAGTTAATGATCATATCGGCTTATAGCATTGGTGTAGTGTACAATGCTTATATTTTATGTATATTTAACTAATGTAATATGTCCATATGACTGTTTCAAGTGCTTTTGGTTGTAATTTATTAATTTATTTATTCTAGTGTGCTCCACCTCTAGTTGTGGCTTCAAAGATTGACGAAAAAACACTGAAGAGGGAAGGTGTCTGTGCTGCGAGCTTGCCAACCACAATGGGAATAGTTGCAGGCTTTTTAGGTAATTATTATTTTCAAATAATTAAAATATCAAACGTAATACTTTCGTTATAATTTAAATTTGAATGTCTATATTTTATCTTTTTAAAATATTTTATATAATTTAAATGACCATGAGTGGCGTTATGCGAACTGACTAGTGAACTAATAGTTAGACATTTCTCTTCTTCTGACATCAATGTTTTTGCATTTGTAAGAAAAAGACAATTCCTTTTGTAATTTGTAACCACTATATAATGTATAAATTATTTTTCATTTCAGTTCAAAATACATTAAAGTACTTGTTAAATTTTGGAAACGTCAGTCACTATTTGGGATATAGCGCGCTGACTGACTTCTTCCCTACAATGGCTTTAAAGGTGAGAACATTTTGCTGTTGCATATAATAATAACAAATAACATATTTATTATGAATAAAAAATAATTCTATTTGGAGTTATTTTTTTTAAATAAAAATCATAATCTTCTAGTGTAATAGTTAAGTATTTCTATTTTATGATAGAAAAGCTGAGGTACATTGTCTACATTCGAAAAGTCTCCATAAAATATAATAGGTAATTTCGAAAAAAAAAATGTATTCTATAAATTCCTAGTTAAAATCGAATTCAATGTTCAGAACTATATGAAGTTGCAGCCAAAGAGTGTATAAACTTCTTACAGCGTGATTGACAATCTATATATTATTATTATTTCGGCAAAATCGTTGAAAGTTTTTTTTTATGTTATATGTAGGTGGACGGGAGAATAGGACACCCGATGGTAAGTGATCACCATCGCCCATAAATATTGCGATGTAAGAAATCTTAAACATTCCCTACGTCGACAATGCGTTGCTGACTTTGGGAACTAAGGTGTCCCCTTGTGCCTATTGTTACACTGACACACTCACCCTTCAAACTGGAACACAACAATATTAAATATTGCTGTTTAGCAGTACAATATGGTAAGTGCGTGGTAGCTACCCAATAGGCTTGCACAATGCCATACCACCTAGAGAATTATATATAAAATTTGTAAGGTACCATGTACAAAACAAGTTAAATGATTGTTGTCATGTTGTTATGAATATTGAACTCAGGCTATACTATTTACTAAAATGTATTATATATTAATTGTTATTTGAAACTTTCCAGCCGAACCCGCAGTGTGACGACTCTTTCTGCCGCCAGCGTCAGACTGAGTTCAAAGCCAAACCTGTAGTGGAGTTGGCCACCGAAGTTAAAGAGGATTCAACTCCGATCCATGCCGACAACGAATGGGGTATGATTAATATTTTAAAATAAATGATTAAACGACAGATTTCATGCTACGTATACGTACATACATACGTAGTATGATTTTTTTTATATAGAGACAATAATATTTTTAAGTTAAGATAATAGGAATCAGACAGACATTAATCAATTGAAATCTATATAGACTATCAAATTACTTTAAACTATTTCAATCGAAGGTGCTAAGCTAACCAATTTATATGTAGATTAACAAATGTGATTTGCTAATAGCTCTGCTATATTATGCACTACAAACAGTTCTTGATGAATATATTTTTACTTATAATACAATACTATTCCACTTCACTATTTATTTCCAGTTCCGATAAAAACATTCAAAACACAATTTTTTCACAAATCCATCATGAATATTTCCAATAATATGATGTCAATTCAATGTCACGGTTGTTGTCTTTGCTTCTGTCTTTGGAATAGGTTACAGATAAAATGTCATGTCTCTGTTCAGGATTTTAATAACAAGATGCATTCGTTTTAGGTATAAGTTTGGTCGATGAGAACACTCCTGAGGAAGAAACATCTAATTTAAAGCTCGTCGACGGTGTTCAGGTTTGTTTTTTGTGTAATGTAACAGTATAATAACAGGATGTATAAAATATTTTTTATTTAAACAAAGTGAAAATAATTCAATTCGGATTTTTACTAAAATATAATTTATATATAACAGAACATATAATTTACGAATAAAGCAACTCTTATTATTTAACAACAATTTTGAATCTGTATTTTATATCTATTTGTGTAGGTAGCCTACAGCATACCCGTGGATAACAGTACGCCGGAGACCAGTTCCGGAGGAGCCGTGGCTGCCTCCGAGCTGTCCCTGGAAGAGCTGATGCAGCAGATGAAGTCCATGTGAACGTCGTTCAGTGTGCTTTACAGCCCTATCGCCGTAGGAATGCTATCGAGGTTTTGCTTTATGGCAGACCATAGACATATCTCCGTAGCCAGGTTATTTTTATAGAAATGTCGATTTGAATCAAGTTTCAAATGCGTTAAATAAAAATAAAAACTTTTGTCTAATACGCACTACATGAATGTGTTTATGCGTGTGTGTGACTTTAATTTATCTGTTAAGTTATTGTTTAAAATAAATTATTTCCTTGAAAATTTTTCTTAAGAGGGAGAATGTGACCCTCAAGTCCCTGGCTACGCTGATGTGATTAAATTTATATCTTGAATTCAGTAATGTTCACAGCAATATTGTAACTTTACATTTAATGTTAAAATTTGCTGACCCTAACTATGGGTTTAATCTATATACATGTTATGATGATGTTAATCCGATTTAGCTAAACTCGCATGCTTATCGGTGTATGAAAGTCAACTATGACTACAAATGTTTATATAAATATGCAAAGTATATAATATATCCATCATTTAGTACATATCGCCCATTTGTATTTTATATTTATTATACAATGACATATTTTTAAATTATTATTTACCTGTGCAAGATGTTTGCTTAAACTTTTCGCTGTCCTCTTAAAGCTTGATATTCCAATATAAACTATGTAAGGTAACTACCCGATTACGTCACGAGCCCGATCGAAATAAATGGTATTATCGCGGCTTAACCTCAAGTTTTCTATATTATCAAGTTGGAGAGTTTGTATTGGATTAATATCAGGATGAATTGCTTAGTTGTTTATTAAGTTATTATTGCAAGGTCGGAATAACCGCCAAGTAAGCAAGCTGTATGAAATAGACACTTATATTCTGTTATTATTAAAATTATAATATAAATACACAAGTGTGAGTTTAAAAACACAAGTGGTCGACTATCTAGGCTCATTTCAAGTATTTGATGCTAATCTATACGAATAAAATCGTTTAATAGTTTGACGTTAATCTCAGGATTGATCGGTCCGATTTGAAAAAAATATTTTTGATTAGTACATTTGTTGAAACAGTTTATAAGACCCAGCAGTTCTAAAAAAATGTCCAAAGCATTTATTTTTCATATGTTGTCATTGTATTATTTTTTTTTTTGTTTTTATCTTTTTGTTTTTTTATAGGCAATGGTGCTAATGATGTGTAATTAATTAATTTATCTTAATATTTCACAAATTTTAAAATAATTACGATAATCAAATATGTTAAAGATATTTAGTAACATATTTTATTTATTAGTCAATTGTTTTTTTTTATATGTAATTGTTGTAAAATATTCTTTAAAATATTCTTTAGTGGCTAAAAATGCGAGATTGTTATTCATAAAACACGTCACAAAGTTTGGGATTTGCAGAAACAGGTATTTCTTATTACGTTTCGTCAAATTAAATGTTAAATATATATGCATTTAATGACGTAACGTGAACAGCCTAGATAGTACCAAAGGGAAAGTACCGCCCTTAATTTACTATTAAAATGTCACAACGCAAATATAAGATTATTATAATAAAAATGAATTGTATAAATTCATGACAAAGAACGTTCCGATAGATTTTATTGTTTAAAAATAAGTCATCTAAACGATAGTAAGTAAGATGTAATTATATTTTTACATGTTTTAAATTTTATAACGTATTTATTGTATTGTTGCCAGAGCTAAGCGGACGGATGTCATTTTGTTTCATATTAGATGTTTTAATAATATAATTAAATGTCTTCAGCGAGCAATTCCGTTTTCATCATTTCTGTGATCGATTTTAGTTTATTAGTGATCTTCTCATTAGCCGGTGGTAAGGCGTTCGTCTGAAAGAGTATCCAGTATAAAGAATATTTCGATTTTTAATGATGAGATTTGATTAATGGTTATTTTTATTTGGCATATTTTATTTGTTACAGTAATAATGGTGGAATTTCAAGTTATTCGTTCGTACAATATGACGTTTATTGGAACGAAGTTCTTTTACGCGGCTTACATTAGAGTGATTTGGCAGTGGCCCAAGGTTACGTCAGATAACGAAATAGCGTTCATACTTTACCAAATGCTACAAAATGCGATGCGCTGGGCGTTCAAATTTAGGAGGTCGCTATAAAGGACGTTGAGGTGCTCTTTGGTGTGACAAAAATACAGTAATATAATTAATTTAAATCTACATTTCAAAACACGGTTTGAGTCGAAAAGGTATCGCACAGAACTTCGTTCCTGATGGGGTCCCCCTACCCGCACAATTATTTTTATTTTATTGATGGTTTGCCAAAAACAATATTCGATGCAATCTATGATCAGTGGCATCCGATACTCGTCAATGCCTCGGAGGATGGAGAAATAAACACTACAAAATGCTTTCCTATAAAATAGCGGATTTCACCGAGTGAACGGTGGTTCCAAACGGTGGTCTTGTCGTTAGTCAAAAAAAAAATCAATATCGATCATCTACTACTGAAGAAACCAGTAAGTGAAACCTGAGAAGGATCGGCGCCACAAACTACAAGTTTTTCTACGACCGGCCGTCTAAGAGTATAATCTAACCGCCTTATTCATAAACTTTATTTAACTGGTGATTAGTTTAACAATATTTTGTCTTCTTCTTTCGTATGACAGAAAGAGGCAAATCAGTGTTTAGCTAATCAGTAACTAAGCAACGTTTATAAATAAGGCCGTAAGTGTAGGCTTACCGCGAGCGCGGCCAGCACGCGCGCGGCGCGGCGCGGCGTGCGCGCGGCGAGCGGGCGGGCCGCGCGCGCCGCGCCGCGCGACACGCGGAACTGGAACACGGGCGCGCCCGCCTGCTCCACGTGCTCGAAGCGCTGCGGGGTATGCGTGTATACGACCTCGCCTGCCTTGTCAGTCTAGGCTAGTCGTAGGAAGCGGCGACGATGTGCCCCTACTGTGGGCAGACCGGGACACCGCCCGGTCTATTTTGGAGACGTTCTCCGCGGGGGCCGCGGGAAGGGAGATTCCAGTCCGCGAGGGTGGACGGGACCTCTGCGAGCGATCGTGTCGACGATGCTCCGCGGGGAATCGACGTGGTGAGTCTCATCCTCCTTCGGTCGGTCCGTCGCGGTCCAGAAGGGGATGGCGGAAGGGAACGGAAAAGAACCGATTCCTTCTATTTCCGGGGTCGAGGCTCACAAGATAGGACGTGACCATGGATACGTGAGGTGGGGGCCTCGTGTATCCTATTTCAGACGGTCTCGAAAAGAACGCACTAGCGTGGACTAGGTCGTCATCATCATCATTATCGACCGTTCGTCATCCACTGTTAAACATAGGCCTCTCCAATGGCACACCACTGAGCTCGATCTTTAGCTCTCCATCTCCATCCGTTGTCAGCCACTGCGTATATACTCAATATTGACGATATCGTCACTCCACGTAGCCGGAGGGCGTTACACTACGTTTGCCAATACATGGTCGCCATTTGAGAATGCGTGTACTCCTACGATTGTCGGTTCTGCGATACGTATCCATATCGTACCGATAGCGGCCGCATTACCCCACAGCATAATGCCATAAGACATCATACTGTGAAAATAACTAAAATACAAGGCGGGCCATATCAATATCGGTAAATAACATTATTTTCTTAACCGCAAAAGCCGCTGAGCTAAGTCTATTCGCCAATTCTTCATTATGGGGATATTGGCCCACTGCAACTTGGCATCAAAAGTAAGGCCAAGAAATGCAGTAGGCTCAACTGGATCATCGAGGTTTTTACCCATAATCACCATACTGGGCAGGCGGGTTGGCGATCGCATAGCGTAGCTCGTCGTACAGGTGACGCTGCTGCCCGTCACAGGTATGCGGCATTTATCGAATGGTTATAGTGCCATCAGTCGCCAGAGCCTCATCTGTTGATCGGCTAGCTTAACTTTGGTAGCGTCGGATTTCCCATCGCATCAGATACTGAGAGTCAGGAAACAGAGAATGCGCATGGGTTCGCGCACTAATTTGTGCTTATGCATTCGCTAGTCTTCCTTAAATATGACCATCACTGGTTGAAAGGACATTATTAATGTTATAGTTTTTTGCATAGTAAGTAAAACACAAAACATACCCAAAAATTGACAATCGGAGTATCCACTATAAATTCCTTAAGATTAACGAAATGTGTCGCTAGCAGTAAGTGTGGGCAGTCATGTTCCCGGAACAGCAGAGTGTTGAGGCAGGCGGCCAGCAGCGCCAGTCCGTCCGTCTCGGCCGTGCCCTTGCCGAACTCGTCGACGATGATGAGAGAGTTGGTGGTCGACTCTTGCAGAGCGAGAGACATCTTGAATCCAGAAGATTAGTTGTAGATAACTTCGCCAAACCTTATTACTTCTTAGCGTTGGATTTTAGACATTTTTATCAATACATCAATAGCTTAACTTTCTTATCCTGAACAGCTCAAAATTAAATATGATTATAGGCGTCCCACATCGTGAAAGTCGCAAATTCGGTGCGGACCTTTGGTTGGCTTTGGACTATTATCATCAGATAATATGATGGATGGAAACGAAATTTCTTGCTATACAGCTATCACTAGTACTCCTAAATGGTGGTAAATGGAATACTATGAAGTAGAGAAGGCAAAGAAACCTAACCCCTCCCCCTCCCCCCTCAAACGTGGGCGGAAACTATTTGGTTATAGAATATTATGTGTCACCTGTCTTAAGTCGATGAGAAAAGCGGACATGTGAGCCGCGACACATTCGGTGGACTGTATCCTGGAGTAGATGTGGCTCACCACGCCCACCGTCGCCGCCTCCGCCGGGACGAAGCTGCCGATGTGCGCTAAATACACTATCAACCCTGACGGCAAACGAGTTAAACATAACATTCATTTCAAAAGTATAAATAGGTATTTTAGAAGACCATAGAGTATCAAATTTCTACATTTTGTATTATTATTATTTGTCTATAGTCTTTGTTTATTCAATTATATACTATTTAGATATTAATCGCCACTGAGTTAACTGACATAGACCTTACTCACACGTAGCTTCGTGGCGGACTTTCAATACTGACATCATGAGGAAACCTGCATGTCTGATTTTACTGACTTAGCTACATGTCAAACCTCAAACGGAATGGAGGCCTTAGCCCAGCAGTGGCACATTCGCGGGATGTTACTTTATTTTACGACTATGGGAGAAAGTTATATTTAGATGTAAATAATTATCACACCTATTTGCTTCATGTAAACAGACTTCCCACTAGAGTTGGGTCCGGTCAGGATCTTGACATAGCCCGCCTCCCGACTGCAGACTACATCGTTGGGTACAAAGTTGTCACAGGTCGTTATGTATAGTGGATGTTTGCCTTGTTTTATGTCGATCACTTTGTCCGTAGTTAATGTCGGTCGAGTGTAATTGTATTCTTTGCATACTTTTGATATTGATATTAAACTGAAATTATAGGTCATCAACTTTTTTGATTTAAAAATTGATTATTCTTAAAGTTTATACCTAGGTCTTACTTGTGACACTGATATCACTTCTCTCATCATTAACCCGTATTCGCCACACCTCTGTAGAATTACGTACAAAGCCATCATGGGGTAGATTTGTATCCCGTTGACAAAAATTGTTATAAAAAATGAACTACTGAATATTTCGATTTGAAAATTGTTGTAGAACATAATGAAAGCGTTTTTTTAAATATTGTTTACTTTATATAGCAAAAATTAAATTTAAGTACACTAAAAAAATGCCAACAAAAGTGGAAAAATTACTATTTTCCTCAATAGGTCTGGGGTAGTTTTGTAACCCAAGGTGGCAAGTAAGGGTTAATTTGACACTGGAAAGAAGGCAACATTGCCTTATTACCCCTAAACAAAGTTTATAGATAATTCCTTTAATGAATAACCCACCCTTTTACACCCATAAAAAATTATGTTAATATTTAACAGTCTTTTAAAATGCGTGTGGTTTTTGTGACAACACGATGCATTTTAATGTTACACTTAATATGCTCTTGTCGAACCCAAAGGGTTATTACAAAATTAAAAGTCATATCGGATTTATTAAATACTCTTACCAATCTAACTCGGCACACTTATCTATGACGGCGGCCAGAGCGTGCAGGTTTTCCAGCAGGATGGAAGTGAGCCGCATCATGATCCGCGTCTCATGAGCCACTATCTCGGGATACGTGTCGCCTATCATCACGTCTAATTCTAAAGATTTCAATTGATTTTGAAATAATTTCGATTTGTTTTATGTGTAATAAAATAAACTGCTCGTTTATTTACCTTCGCACCCTCTGCTCTTGTAATGTATGTAGTTGTTATTTTGAAACTAAAAAAAGGTATGAAAATATTGATAAGATTTCCTATATTTTTAAAGTTTTGTATTTTATGATCCACGTGTCGTATTACTAAACAATTTATTATAAAGTTTCATACTTGAGAGGATTTGAAATTAACCAAAAAATATTTTTTTTTAGTAGGTAAGGATGATGCGCTTCTTAGGCGTACTTAAGTGACGTCATCGAACAAACATCGTCAATGAAAGCTGATCAGATTCATTCTCATCGTAGAAACACGTTAAATAAAGACGTCACAAGTTATTCGTGGTGCGTTCCTATCGTGTATTGAAGAATAAAGATTATTATTTTTCATTAAAATACCAATTTCTGTGAATCCTTACCATAAACTTCATGTTCGGCAGTTCCTTGTCTTCCATCGATAGCTTCTCGTCCCAGGCCTTGACTCCAAGGAGATACCCTAAGTGCGGCATGTACAACATGGTACACTCCTCTATGAAAGTCGGTAAGCGCTCCAGTTCGACCTTGGCCGTTTCAGACATCAGAACATGTAGACTGGCCATTGTTTGTTTTTCTACAAATTGTATTATTTCTTTTTTTTTTTCAATATTTCGTGACGTCATCAATATACTATGTAATCAGGATTACCAATACTTAGATTTGCTAACAGTTCTGTTGTATTACGCACTACAAACAGTTCTTGATTAATTTATCTTTATTTATAATACGCTATTCCACTTAACTACTTTAATTTAATTTCCAACATTTCGATTACACCTTCGTGGACATTAAACGCAATTTTTACGCGAATCCAGAACGACTGTTCAGTTAGATTATACAAGATCTCAACCAATGATATCGCGTCAATCCAACTTTGGTTGGACTAGACCAGCGATACTCGACCTTTTCTTTATAGGGGCTACAAACACGTGTTAGTCACGGTGTCGCGGGTCGCAAATCAAGTATTTAGGTAACGATTTCTTAGGTTTCCGGACTGTTACAACTTATATGAAACAACTATGAACGGATTTATCGAACGGTGGTAACGGCGCGGCGGGCCGCAGGTTGAGTAACGCCGGACTAGACTAACACATATCATATTGAGTAGTATTTATTATATTTAAGATGGGTACAGTAAATATAAATAATAAAGGTATTCCAGACGAATGTTCTAAATCACTCACTAATGTCTAGGTCGGGGTCGACTCCAGCCTTCACGGTGAATTTCCCTTCAGACTTTGACAGATCGAAGTCTATAATTCGATTCATGTAGAGCGCCATCTATTATAAACTTTATTTACTTTAGATACTTCATCATTATATATTATAAAATATAATATTGTCCTATTAAAAAGTCTTAAAATAACAGTAATTCTAGTGTAGTAGATAGTGTAGGTAGGTGTATCTAATAAGTACCTTATTTTTATTGCATAGGTAGACGGACGAGCATGTGGGCCACCTGATGATAAGTGGTCACCAACACCCATAGACAATGGCATTGTAAGAAATGTTAACAATCGCTTACATCGCCAATGCGCCAACCAACCTTAGGAACTAAGATGGTATGTCGCTTGTGCCTGTAATTACACTGGCTCACTCACCCTTCAAACCGGAACACAACAATAGCAAGTACTGCTGTTTTACGGTAGAATACCTGATGAGTGGGTGGTACCTACCCAGACGAGCTTGCACAAAGCTCTACCACCGAGTGGAAATATACTTATAAATACTAGTACTACCATACTTATAAATTCCAATTCAATCCATCAATATAGTACATAACTATTTGACATCTTATATACACAACTTATATATTTAAATTCAGTACATACATAGTGTGTAGAAAACCCCTATCCGACCCGTGAATTGGTTATTACCCAAAAGAAAACCCAAAGAAATGATACTTTCATTACATTATATTAGAATCTGAAAAGCGCATTTAGAACCGAATGTTTAATTATAAGCGCCTCCCGAAAACGACATTACATAAAAATCTCATGACCCAACCTCGTAGAGTTTGTTAGTATCGTAAGTCGCCAGTTGTTCCAAGTATTCACAAGCTCGTCCAGCGTTTTCACACATTTCACAAATGAGTACTACGTTGTATAGAGCCTGTGGTCAAATTATATCAGAGATAAGTCGCACGATAAAATTTGTGAACAATCGACAGCAATTATATCACGTCATCTGCGCGTCCCGAAAACGACAGACATCAGACCATGTAAACTGGCCATTGTTTGTTTTTCTACAAATTGTATTATTTCTTTTTTTTTCAATATTTCGTGACGTCATCAATATACTATGTAATCAGGATTGCCAATACTAAGATTTGCTAACAGCTCTTGATTAATTTACCGTTATTTATAATACAACGCTTTATATCAGCAATCATATCAGCTGTTTGTATTAATTTGAAAGAACAGATAGATCAGGAGTTTGATGAAATCGTTTTTTTTTTACAACCAAGGTGTTGAATATTTTGTAAATATTAAATAGAAACTCAAACAAACAAGTGAGATATTCTTTCAGATGAAACTAACATTGTAAAGCGATTTCCATTGATAAGCCTTAGCTGATAGAGCCTTGATTTTCGCAAGTATGCCCTGGGAACGAAACGAAGATACGTTAGTCAGAAATGACATAAATATGTATGATGGGATATATGTGTTAGAATTGTTTTAATTATTATTTTAAAAAAGGAATTAGCAGACGTTTTTTTTTGTTGTAAAATGTTGGCTTTCTTTTTCATCGCTCTTTAGGAATGTTTGCGATGGTATTATTTACCATACTTACCGCTACCGCTACCGTAGCGGTACTACTATTACGCTGGACTCTTTTTTAAATAAAACTTATTTGCTTCGTGTATATGATACTTACATTAACGTTTTTTATGTATCTGAGAGATGCACAAATATTTCTCATGATGCAGTCGCTCTGTGGTCTAATGAAGTAAGCTATGACATCTTGTCTACGTTTGAGTGTTTCGATGTCTTTCGTCGGGTGACGGAGAAGTTGTCTAAGGATAAGCGAAGAGCACGAGACGCATAAAATTGAAAAATTTTGAGAAAAAAATAAAAAGTTCATATCAAATCTTGCTCAGATAAATATTATCTTATCTAATAGGCAAAATAGTAATCGTAAAAGGAATTGAACGATTATTACAAAAAATGCTAGCATACAAAAACTCTCCCTTAATTTGAATTGCATTGAATATTTTCTTGCCATATTTCACGCTACCTCATACGCCTATGCCCGACCTTAGAAGAGCACTTGCTAAAGATCTGAAACAGACTCAGTCCCTCCTTGCTGCTCCCTTGCACGCCCTTCTTAAACCCGCTCGGATGCGACAGCGAGCTGAAGACTTGTAATCCTCGGTATGTGTCTTCATCCATTGATACTATATCATTTCTGAAGATAACCCATGTGTTTGACTTAGTTAACAAAAACAAGTTGTTTCCTACTGTGTACCTTGATGTTTCGTTAAAATTAAAACTTTTTATGCATAAAAAAGGCATAAAGGCTTTTGAAAAACATAGCAAAATGAACATTTTATTTAATTTATTATACAAGAACGATTTTAATAAGTTGGCGCCCAACGTGGGCGCTATAAGCTATGGGAACTATACTGTTTTGTCCCTTGTAGTTCACTGGTTCACTTAAGTTGCAAACCAGAACACAACAATACTATGCAATGCTACTTTTGGCAGAGTATGTGATAAGCCGGTAGAATCTACCCAGACGGGCTGGCATAAAGACCTACCACCAAGTACCATAAGTCGTGTCAGTTTGACATTCTACCAGATTATATGCCTGAGGGAATAGTCGGTAATTCGTTGAGAACAACCGCTGAGAAATCGGTTGGGGGTCATCAACATAATGTGATTACTTAACTAAACTACTCAAATGTAACAGACATTTATCAATTTTTTTTAATTTAACATAAACAAACTGGCATCTTCAACTTTATTATTTGCGTAGAATTCTTTGAAGTTAAGAAAAATCTTAATTTATTCCAAAATATTGAATTAAATGTCACTTACAGAGATATTCTCCTTAAGCTTAAAAATTCTGGTTTTCCGTGCAAATTCATGCTAAGGTTAGACCAGTTAAGGTCTAGGTATCTCAGCATAGCGCCCAGCGCGTGCACAGTTTGGGTCTGAGCGAAGTCTACGGCGGTACGGAGGAACACGAGGCGCTCCTCGTCCGAGCAGTGAGGGGGCTCGTTGGGGAGAGACAGTGAGTAAATACGGCGCTTACATGCTTCGAAATCTTAAAGAGATATATTTTGCGTCATTTCATTTCATATTTTTGTCGGTTACTCACTATATGACAAGCGTGTATAAAAAAAGTTGATTTAATTCATTTTTCATAAATTATTTTTTTTTTTTATTTATTTTATTTATTTATTTATCCAAATTACAACTTAGCTTATTTCTAATACAAAATATACAAGAATAAAGGGTATAATGTATTATGCAGTGAATACGTAACTAAAATAAAATTGTAGAATATAATAATGCTAAGCAACCCAAGTTCGATTCATATTACCCTCCGTACTAGGTGAACTGTATGACGGTAGGATCAAAATTCTCGATCGCGTGTCACTAGCTGCATAGTATATGCAAAAGTTACATGCTGCTTTTTTATTTTTCAATTATACATACATATATGAAGTACAATTTTATTTTATTTTTGTTTATAGCAAATTTGTTTCTCAAAAGTATGTGTATTTGTTTGTATGTGTGTGTGTGTGTTTGTGTGTGCAAAAGAGTAGTTATTTTATTTTTTATTGTTTTTAGTCGAGCTAGGTTTTAACGTCAGGTTTTAATAATTTTTCAATGTCATCATATGTTAACATTTTAAGATATTTATGAAGTTTTGTCTTGAGATTTGTAAGTAGCTTTCGTACTGAGAAGGTTTGGAGCTTATGAATTTATATTATTCCAAAAAGCCCCTCTACGGATTCACACACAAGTGCGGAATTTCATCCGACACAGGTCACATGTTTTCACCACCTTGTGTAGATTGTTAGTTAACGCTTCTATTCATTCATTCTTGCAACACACACAATGTTATTACATAATGTAATCAAGATAAGATTAAGAAATATAAGTACATACTGTATTCTTTAGCGGATACAAATATTAGTTTGCATTTTCCCTCGTTACTGTCGGTGAAGACGATTTGCTTCACGGCACTTATGAGGGTACCCTGAGATTTTCCATCCATTATGATCTTCACGGGCTCGATTTGATTGAATAGGGATAAGAAAATCTGGTGTTCTGGGGCTCGGTCCATTATCTCTTCTAAGATTAACAGCTGTGAGACCACATAAAATATTTACAATAGTGTTTTTTTAGTAAAGCAACTTCCTGATTTTACACATTACAAAAATAGTAAAATTAAAGTTCAAATTGATATAGACTAGACATTACACTTGCAACTTAGAAACAACAACTAGAGTCAGTTCCGTAGAAGACACTTGCCTAGTAACAAAAAAAAAAAACAAGTGAGTTTTCCACTTTAGGGCATTTTCTGTTATTTTCTAAATCGATTTAATCATGTGTCAAAAATATATTTTTACTATATTTAATATTTAATTATAAGTAAGATTGATTAGTTATAGCTGAATATACCTCGCCCGTTTGTAGCGTGTAACAAGCAGCTCCAAGCCTTCCTGATCTACAGCAGACTGTTAGTAGACGCTACAGGCAAAATATTAAGAAAAGAAGTTTTTATTGAAAACGCGATATTATATTACGAAAAGTTTGAAAATTATAAGTATAAGCCTCAGCGCTATACATGTGAACATGATATATACTAGGGGCAAATACTCAGACGTTCCTGCAAGTTACGAGGAGTTTTTGCGTTGCTGGCCTTGAAGGAGCCTTTTTTTTTTTTTTTTTTTTTTTTTTTTTTTACGCTGGGAAAACGCATGACGCGTTTCCCCCCACGGGAACAGTGGGGGGGGTATGTGGGGCTCGCCATATGTCCAAGGCACCGAGTGTGCCCCGGTCATCGGAATACCCACTAAAAACCCAGCGGTACCCTTCCCGTCTTAACGGGAGCGCCACGGGATCGCTTGCGCATGCTACCGTGACGCTCCGACGGCCGGCCCGCCTATGCGGGCCTCCATTCACTAGGGAGGAATCCCAGGGTACTGGGAACCCCCCTAGTCCCGGCGGCGCCTATTGTGGCGGGGGGAGAAGGTGCGCAAAGCGCCGCTTTCTTCTCCCCAGTCTTCTGCGGCGGAGCGGGTCCGCAGCGGCATCTTCCTCCCGCTCCCGCTCCGCGGCCTCCTTCTGCGACATCACACTTTCACAGAAGGAGACCATCTCCGACCAGCACCTCTCGCTTCCGAGCATCGCGTTGATGATGCTCGGCAGGGAAAGGTCTCCGCCTACAACCGCCGCCAGGGAATGCCTCTGGGGCCCCCACGCGGCACACTCCGTCAGGGTGTGATGCGCCGTATCAAATGGCGCACCACACTCGTGGCAGGAGGGTGACACCTCCCGCCGCGCTATCTTGTGCAGGTACTTACCGAAGCATCCGTGTCCGGTAAGTACCTGTGTTAACCTGAACGAGAGCGTGCCTCGTTTCCTTCTGACCCAGCGACTCAAGTGGGGACGTATCGCCTCCACTGTCGCCAGGCCCGCCGTGGGGGACCCGAGGTCCTCCTCCCATCGGGTGATCAGAGCTTGCTGGGCTAGAGCCCTGATCCGCCCGACTTCCGCCGACCCTGGACGGTCACCGCGTTCCCTCGCCTCGGCCCGGAAGCGGTACACCTCCGCGAGCACTTCCGCCTGGAGCTCCCAGGGCGGATCGCCCGCGAGGAGGGTCGCCGCTGTCCACGACACCGTACGATAACCCCTTATCGCCCTCACCGCTATCACCCTCTGCGGTTTTCGCAGGAGGGCCCGGTTTGAAGCGGTGAGTGCGTCCACCCAAATCGGGGCACCGTACAGTGCCATCGACTTCACTACGCCGGCATAGAGGCGCCGGCATAGCGATCCCGGTCCTCCCACGTTTGGTAGGAGGCGGCCTAAGGCGGCGGCGGCATTGACGAGCTTCGGGCCGAGCTGCACGAAATGCTGCCCGAAGCTCCAACGCCCGTCCAGGATCAGGCCCAGGTACTTCATCTGGGCCCGCACCTCGATCACCGTCCCGTGGACGGTGATACTCGCCCCTCGTGGGGGGCCCCTCCGTGGACCGTGGAAGAGGAGGGCCTCCGTTTTGGATATGGAGACCCTCAAGCCCAGCATCTCCATCCGGTCCACGGTCAGGGTTGTTCCGACTTCGGCCAGGCGGGCCGCCTCCCGAAAGTCACGCCCCATCGCGGTGATGAGGGTGTCGTCTGCATAGCACAACACCCCCATACCGGGAAGGACGGGGGCTCTCAGGAGCCAATCGAAGCCGACGTTCCACAGAATTGGGCCGAGAACCGACCCCTGTGGAACGCCGCAGCCAACCCGACGCCGGACCAACCTGCCGTCGCCCCCCGCCCAGACGACCTCTCGGTCCTGGAGGTACGACTCCAACAGCCTCCTCAGATAGGTGCCTTGAAGGAGCCTGTGCTCTCGGTGATTGAAAGCTCCCATGTTATAGTGCTTTGGGCAAAATCTAAGTGGAAAGATGATTCCACAACCTGCACGTGCACGGAGAAACTCACTCCAGCGGCGAAGGCTGCGATCGCGATTTATTGTTTTGAAAATAATAATCGATACAACGACATTTTTTTTTATTATTGCATAGGAAGGCATATGCGCCACCTGATGGTAAGTGGTCACCAACGCCCATGAACATTGGTATTGTAAAATATGTTAACCATCGCTTACATCGCGAATGCGCCACCAACCTTGGGAACTAAGATGTTATATCCCTTGTGCCTGTAATTGCACTGGCTCACTCACACTTCAAACTGGAACACAACAATGCCGAGGACTGCTGTTTTGCGGTAGAATATCGGGTGGTACCTACCCAGACGAGCTTGCACAGAGCTTTACCACCAAGTAAAATACATACTTTAAAAATAAAACTATTATCTAAAAATGTTTGTCTGTTTGTGCGCGCATCATGTAAAACAAATGTATGGAGTAATGAGTATATACGAGCTGATAATTCTATCCTACTCTTCGGACAAATACTATTCAGTAACAGGAAAACAAACAAAAGCTTAGCTAGTTGGTGGTAGAATTTTTACGAGAAAGTGGTACCACGCCAACAAATTTTTAATAAGAACATTAACGGATAATTAAAACAAAGGCCTCATTAACAAGTGCGTGACTTATTTTTTTGATAAAACAACTTGATAAGTTAAATAATTCGTAAGAATTAATACAGCATTGTGATTTAACAAAGAAACCACTGAAATCATACCTACATAATTGATCACGTGACCGCTACAACTTTTGTAGGGCGGACGAAAATTACTTTCTTAATTATTCACAAAAAATTAAATCTAGCGTAACTGGCTGGTAATTACTTAAATACATATTGCATGTTTGTATATATAAATATATTAATTAAATGAAATCTACTTATGTTACCTCTTCACCTTCTAATTCATCTTCATTGTCGTTATTATCATTCCGTAATGGAGTGACTATCGGATTTCTAAAAACAAAACATTTAATAATTTTAAGAATTAAAAGTGTAAAGAAAATATATCAGAATTCATGTATCAATTTTAATTTAATTCATATACAACTTTCACACTTTATGGGAAAGAAAACCTTTATCGTGATCTGAACGACGAACACAAAAGTATATATATAATTAAATTAACTAATTAATTATTTGTTATTACTAATACAAATATACGGTACTTACATATTAACGCCACCGCGGCTACAGATTTGACGGTTTAGGGGGAAGGCGTTAGAAATTCGCATCTTAATTTTGGATGGGAGGTGGGACGGGGTGTATGAGGTTGGTGTACAGCCCCCCTGTACGACGCCTTTCCTCTCCCGCGGAAACCCATGGTTACCGAGATATTCATGATTAAAGTTTTGAGGTTAAGTCATCTCCAAACTATCATTGTCTGTCATCTTAGGCTAATAAAGTATCGAATTAAGGGGAAGGCGGTAAGGGGGGCTTGTGCGCCTCCCCCGCACCCCCACACCACTTCCCATCCAAAATAGAGATGCGAATATCTAAAGCCTTCCCCCTTAACCGCCAAATCTGTAGCCGCGGTGGCGTTAATATGTAAGTACCAAATATACTTCGAAGAATATTATGAACTAGCTACTAGAACAACGAGGCAGTTAAGTTACACGTGCAGCTATAACAAATCAACATACCTACATATAAAACTTAACAATCTAATTGTAATAGGAAATAAAAATAAACTATACTACATTTTAAGCACGATGTCGCGTGTTTTGACTTCGGTACAATAAATGTGTCCAACACGCTTACTTCAGAAACCTTATTCCATAACAACTGACCGATATTATTACCGACGGGCAACATGTGACTTAAGTTTTCGTGCGTTACGAAGTGCTTCATTTATAAATACTACAGTTATGCTATTTTCGTATAAAATTACTAACTAATAACTATAAACTATTTGATACTTCAAAATTTTGTAGATTCACCCTATCTGTTACAAAATATATGCTTTAGATGTCCTAAAATTAATACGCGTCATCAGTCCCTTTTTCATTTACCTATCACAAAAACCAAATATGTTCAAAATACTTTTATTTTCCGTGCCTGTGATAAATATAATAAATGTTTTTCCAATATAGATTTTACAATGTGTACAAAAAAAAATTAAAAAAAGAAATTAGTAATGCGTGTAAATTGTAATTAATTTATTTTTAAATTTTTTTTTTTTTAATAATTTATGGTTAACTCATGATTTTTTTAAATAATTGTCTTAATTTTCATTGATCATATTATTATTTTGCTCAATGTCATCAATTTTTATATTTTAATTTTAATCTGTTATTTTATATTTTGGCCAACGTGTGTTTATACGTTTTATTCTTCTTAGCTCCAAATGAACTTGTAATCGGTGGAAACTTAATTGGTTTATATATTTATTTTTGTATGAATTATTTTCAATTGATTGGTTGTAATACTGTTTGTTTCCCAATAAATAAATAAATAAATAAATAAATATAAAAAGCTATAAATCATTAAAAACATACCTTTTACATTTAGAAATAACAAAATGATTTTCGTTCGTACTTCTGGTCGACATATTCTCGTTGGTACGCATATGTGACGTAGATGTTTCACCACTTTCAATCATTTTTTTAATAAAATATTATTAAAAATAATAGTAAGTAAAGCGTAGTTTAAATAAAAAATATTAGCAGTTATTTTGAATATGCTTTCTTTACATGTAACAATAGGTAGCTTCTTTAATTAGGAACAAAATATGTTTCCCGCCAAATAATTGTGGCGGTGGTGATGTTTTTATAATAAAATCGTAGACAAAGTTCAAAGCCATACAGCCAATTTAAAATAAATGTAATTAAAATACACTTAATATTAAATTTTATTTATGTCTGCAAAACAACATGATATCAACTAATATTCAGTTTATTCTTTTAAAGGATTATGTATATTTCGTGTAGCATTTTTATTTTATTAGGAAAGAAGAATGTGACATTTTGAATTAAAAAAAATGTTACAACGTAAATTTTAGTCCTCTTCACTTAGTCTAACGATTTCATTTCATCAATTGAAAACATTGAAAGTAGATACTTTATATTGAAATAAAAAATAACATTTCTCTATTCTCCTATCTTGAGCTTGGATAAATAGTTCTAAATTTTTTAATGCGTAAATTTAGAGAATATAAATAAAATTTAATTTAGTTTAAAAAAAAAGTGCATGACACACATTAACGGTTGAATGAGGCAGTGGTCTTTGCCTTACTTGGATTGGAAATAATTAATAAACATGAAAAAATTGGCAAATAAAAATTTTAAGCGTAGACAATTCAAAGTTTAAGATGGCGCCAAATTGACTGGGCAAATTAATGACAACTGTCTTCATCAATTTTTTTGCATATTAAAGGTCATCATCATTATGCCGTAGGTTATTTGGCGTTTACAAAATAAAAGTAAAAATTATGAATGAAAAGATTTAAAAAAAAAAGGAAACATGAGTCTTATTATTTCATATCTAGTTTCAATTTAAGTTATACATATTTTATGTTAAAAAAATGAAATGTTGTCCATTGTGAAACAAAGATATAAAATTTAAATAAAAGTAGAAAAAAGAGCTACTTATAAATAAATTATATTGTGCACATAATTTAATTTATCAACTACTTTAATTTTAACTTTTACAAATTTAAGACTCTAAATTAAATAATTCTTATGTAAACAATTTATATTTTAAATAATCTTATTGTAACGTATAATATAGAAATAATTAAATGATATTGTAACTTGTCTAAAATATAAAATTGTTAATACAGAGTAAAAAAGAATAAGAGGAACTAGTGCATTATACTTTTTAGTAAAAAATATAATGCAACAAAATATGAATTATTTAATTTATACGAAGTTTTCACAAAGGCACTTGCGGTTATTTATTTGATTACAACTACACATATATTTTTTTATAAATTAACATACATTTTTTATTATTGTACCTAATAAAAACATTTGTTGTAATAAAGAAAAGACTAATACATTAAACTTTTGTTAAACGTTAAGTATTAAAATACATCCACTTTAAATGATTAGCAAATCTCGATCCTCAGGTGCGTCTCGTCTCACGTTGATACGAATTTGGCGGCAAAGATGGCCAACTGCCTCCATAGCTGGCGCTACAGTCGCAGCCATGCAAGATTGTACTAACGTTCGTAAAGATGCCCAGTAGATCTTTAAGCATCTCAGACATGGAGTTGAGCACCAGATTTGCTTAAAAAGAGATATAACGTTTAAAAATGTGTGTTTTTATTAATAAAGTTCTGTTCTTGAAGGAAATAGTCTTAATATTTTTTGTTATCTCTGAAAACAATCATATTGTTTTCGTATAAAAGTCAGTTTTGTATGATAAATATTATGGTTCTTTTTGTAATATATATTGCATTGGTTTTTTTAAATATATGTACTTACCTCAAACGCTAGACAAGCAAAGCCACAGCCAAGCAGTAAAGCGCATGGCGGAGCCGCAATGACTGCTAGCAAAGTGTAGCACGAGTTCCTAGCGTGCTTGAAACAAATGTTGCTGAGACGCCATGCACATTCTGGACTTCTGGCGCCCTCTGGCTCTCCTACTATGTCGTCCCATACTATCTGTTGTAAAAAATAAATTTTCTTTATACATAACACCAACTACGGTTACATCGTTCTTACACCCTTTACTAAACTTTGTTACTTCTCTGAAGATATTCTAGGACAATTTGTTATAAGTAAATTTTAATATGTTTTTTCCTTGCATTACAAGTGAATGAAATCGAGTGCTTTTTTTTGTCCTAAGTCATCTTTTCTGTTATTCTGGACCAATCACAATTGAAAAAATTTTAAAAAAGAAAACTTCAAGGATTGCACGATTGCAAATTGAATTTATATAATATATTCTTTGTGTTTTTATGTGATGCGGGAAAATATTTAGCAGTAAAAGACGAAATCACAAAAATAGTATTCAGTAACGGATTTTCGATCTTTAACAAAAATTCAGCGTCTAATTTGCAGTTCTATTTTATTAAGGTACACATATTTAGGTAAGTTTAGGCATTGTCTTCTTAGTGTTACCAGTGCATAATTTGATGTAACTATTTTACGTAATTTTGTATTCATAAATTCAGATTTAGGACATTTACACGAGGGAAAATCTGATAAATTTCATCTAAAACAATTTCGTTCATTTATCGTCCACACCTCTAGCTTAATAACTAGACCCCGACGGCGCCGGTCAGTGGTCACGCGATGACGTTTCTTTTAATTTTCTTTTCTATGTAAAGCCGGCTCTACACTCGCTCATAAATAGCAGCCGCCATTCGAAAAATATGGCCATTTACACTCACAACACTCCTTTCAGCCCCTTGGTAGTGGGACTAGAAACCGACAACGCTCAGGGAACACTGCGAAATGCGAACGCGATGCCGTGAAACACTCGCGTTTCACAGGTTTGCGTTTAACGCGGATTTAAGTGCCGCAAATGTAGAGCGGGCATTACATGCTTTTATATTTTCGGAATCTATTAAAAATATAAATTATTTCTCGTAGGTACTCGTTGAATTTAGCTCCATAATAATTATGTATTTGATACAAACCATAAATTTGTGAACAATGTTTCAGGCAAAACATAATACAAAAATATTAATAATTTAAGTTGTTATTTGGGCGCGGTGAAAGTAAAATTATAAAATATATATACATAAATAAGGTACATAATGTTAAATATTCCATGGTTAAATACATAGAGGTGAAACAGTCAAAAGGATCATAGAATATTTTTGTACGTACGGAATCATTATGTAAATGTCGATTTACGCTTGAAAATGCTATATTGTTTACGCAGTAGCGTAAACAAACATGTTCATACTAAAGTAACTAAACAAAGATTTGTGAGGAAAATAACTTTGATATTACGTCAGACAACTTGACTCGATAATAAATATAGAAATCACTTCACTTTATTCAAATCGATAACAGAACGTTTTGTATTGTTATATATGTATATATATATATATATATGTTTTGTATTGTTATGTATGTATATTTATGAAATAGGTAGGTGGACGGACTAACGTGCCACCTTATAGTAATATTATCCATTTATAACTAAGATGTTACATCCCTTGAGCCTAAATTACACTGGCTCACTCGCCCTTCAAATCAGGTCTTGTGGAAGAATATCCAATGAGTGGTGGTATCTATCCAGACGGGCTTGCATAAAGCCCTACCACCAAGTAATAAAAATAATGATGCGGATAGTAGAAACCGACTTATATTGTCATAAGTATTGTATTTTAAGATATTTTTGACCACATAATTATAAAGGTAGGAATATTTTTAGTACTGTCGAATTAGATTAGGTTTATAGTGCTTAAGTATAAAAATGGTGACTTTGTGTACGACTATCTGGGTGAGTATCGCCAATTTATCGTTTATTCGACTGCCATGTAGCAATACTTTGTATAGGTGTGTCGTGCTATGTACGAAGGTGACTTCTTACCTTCACATGACGAATTTATTCTTTAGCTTACTTAAAATAAAATCATAAAAAACATTTTATTTTGTGCAACAGTACATAGTATAAAGTATCCAGCAACCCGTATTGAAGGAGCACAGTAGATAAAAGCACTAGAATATCTTGGAAAGGATAGGAGGCCATTGCCCAGCTGTGGGACGCTCACATTTATAGTAGATATTAAGTACATTCACGAGACACATGACCTTCTATGTAGTGATTATTATAGTTCAGTTGCTCGTGTTATTGTGTAAATATTCTATCGTTGGCGTTGGATAGCTGGTCAAGGTTGACTTATATAACTTACTATTATTACTGTAAATATTAAAGAAATTTAAATACTTCATTATCATGCTGACGCTATTTCTGACGTAAGAAATAAATTATAAAAAAATGTGTATACAAATAGATCCACCCACCAGGTGGACGAGCATATAGACCACCTGATGGTAAGTGGTCACCAACACCCATAGACATTGACATTATAAGAAATGTTAACCATCGCTTACATTGCCAATGCGCCACCAACCTTAGGAACTAAGATGTTATGTCCCTTGTGCCTGTAATTACACTGGCTCACTCACCCTTCAAATCGGAACACTGTACTGTACACATGTACTGTTGTTTTGCGGTAGAATACCTGATGAGTGGGTGGTACCTACCCAGACGAGCTTGCACAAAGCTCTACCACCAGTATGAAGTTGTTTTTTATGAAACTTTAATGTAATGGCTTAGAAATGGTTCTGCACGGTTGTCCTTTGTTGCAATGCCAGTTTACTTAAAGTTATTTCTATTATACTGTATATTTTGATTTTAACACACACGTAGAAACACTGATTGATTGTTCATATTAAACTTTCAGAGTGTTTCATCGATTGCTTGGTTAAATACTTCTGCTATTCATAAAGGATGCTTTGAATTGAAATCAAGTGCAGTTAAAAAGTGTATACGAATAAATGATGAACAAGCGAAAACAAATTAATTGAAATTAAGGGTTTAGTCCCTTCATTCCTCCTCGTTCAGATTATATAGATTTATACTAGATTTATAGTAGAGAGAACCGACAAGGCAGTAAGTGCCTGGTCGGTTCTCTCTAGGTCTAGTTACAGATAGTTGTCAGTAGTTAGTTAGTAATATTGTTAGCCAAAGTTATAAATCCTAATGCGATATTGGAGGTCTACTCAAGATGCTTAAAACAACGTTATTAAACTCGCATGTTTATCAGGCGAGAGGTCAAGTGTTAGGTACCCTAAGTACTTCTCTGTGCCTCTGACTACGTGTATGTAAAATGTCAAGACGATCGGTTAGGTAGTTAAGCGTAAACTCGCTTTTGAAATTATGACATCAGTGATTATTCATAGATAATATTTAATATTATTATCTTACTAATATAATATTATAAAGAGGAAAGATTTGATATTTTGTTTGTTTGTTTGTTACGATTTAATGCAAAAACTATTGGACCGATTTTAAAAATTCTTTTACCATTAGAATGCTACATCTTTACCGAGTAACATAGGTTATATTATATTTTAGCCAAAATTAAAAATCCCTACGTAAAATGGAACAATTGGGTTAACCAAGGTATTAAATTGTTCACGGTAGCCTGCGCAAGCGATCCCGTGGCGCTCCCGTTAAGACGGGAAGGGTACCGCTGGGTTTTTAGTGGGTATTCCGATGACCGGGGCACACTCGGTGCCCTGGACATATGGCGAGCTCTACATACCCCCCCCCCACTGTTCCCGTGGGGGGGAAAGGCGTCAGGCGATTTCCCATCGACAAAAAAAAATGTATCAAATTGTTCACAAAAATGTCCACGATAGTATATGCCTAACTATTATAGCCACAGTTCCAGTTTTTGTTTAAATTATTAAGTTCAAATACTGTGGAATCGAATAGAGATGATATATGTATCATGTTATTAATAATCCTTATCCATTTAAATGGTTTTATAATTAAGGATTATTATTTACATGTAAATTCCACTTTAAATGATCCGGATTGGATTTTTCATTTATAAGTTATAAAGGGTATATCTCTCTCAATAAGAAAAATGACAGTTTGAACAAACTTAAAGTGTCCTATGTTGACCAAATACTAATTTACGTTAAATAATATTTTTTAAATTTTCGCGGACGAAGTCGCGGGCCATGTGCTTGTAAAATAATATGAAGATAATGTCATTACTTACTTGCACATGTTGGTTCAGCTTGTTAGGATCACGATCTTCTAACGTTTCTCGGACTCCGCTATCTGGCTTCATCCCTGGCGGGGTCATTCGCACCCGGTGCTTGTCCGCAAAGGACACCGGTGTCAGAACCGGCGGGGCGGAGTTCGGTTCCGGTACTTCGGACAACAGCTTGATAGCTTTTATTGACGAAATAGCTTAAAAATGTATCCAAGTATGATTTATGTGAATATTTAAACTTTTGTTTTTCACATTGTTTTAAGCATTTTTGTTGTTTATAATTAGTCAATAATTATTAAAATGAATTGTTATTATATTATTTGTAATTATTTATATATATGTATAGGATTGTGCACAAAGTTATGTTTCAAAAATTGTAATTCGTAACTTTGCGCCGACTTTTAAAAAAGCGCTATACAGCGTGAGCTCACGAAAGTACTGAATAGAGCGCCTGTAAACCCCTTACTTAGGCTTTGACCGATTCCTTTGCGCATGCTTCTAACCAACAACTCACAAAAAAGTACTAAATCACAATACATTGCGTAAATTGATCACATTGTTTGAATAATTTTAGAAAAGAAACATTAATGCATACATATAACAAAATGTAATCGACGAAAAGCAGCGATCTTTACTGTTCTGGATACAAAATTGGTTTATTTGATTGTTTTTATAATTTCATAGTGTAAAAGCAATTTTAGAACGTTAGCCCCCGTTTCTTTGTTCATGTGAGTAATTTTACCATCATTTGCATTGAAAGTAATTTTATAGCTCTATATATTTACTTTGAGTAACTGAATAAATTGTTTAGAGTTATTGTTATAATTATAAGTATTTATTGAATAGCTATTAAATCCATTGTGGGTTTGGTAAGTAGTGACGTATACCTTTGGGGACCATTTGTGTCGTTTCCAGTTTTTTTGAATAAAGAAGTTTCATTGAGGTTATTCAAGTTAAACATTGAATAATGGAATAAAAGTATTCCTTAATAATATTCAAAAGATAAAAAATATTCATGATAAAAAGGGGATAGTAATTAAATAAAATCATTTTAAAATACCAATGTTTATTACAATTTAATAATCAACATCTTCACAAATTTACATGCACCATTCGTGTTTATTTACAAAACTTAAGATTAATGAATATAGCGTTCCATTAATTTTAGTACCTAATGATTAATATATTAAAATAATACTTATTCAATATTATATTATCTGTTAATACGAGCACCCACATTAGATGAGGCTGTTTATGTTATCTGTGCTTGAACTGTCACAAATTGAAAAAGAGTAATATAGTTTTTATTTATTGATTCGTTTTACTGGCATTAATCACACGTCAAATTTATTATTATAATGATTAAAAAAAATGCCAATATATTTTAATTATTACTGTTAGTTTTTAATTTATTTTGTCTAAAGTCTAACTAATGCATATGCTCGTCATTTGTTAAAATCATATGTATATAATATATTAATTTTGTATTATTTATGTATATGAAATCATTAAAGAAATAATTAAATTTAAATTGAGCATTATACATTAAGATATTTTAATTTTAATATATATATATTTTAACAGGCTACACAATACGCAGAATGATAAGGCCAGTATAAAACGGTTAAAAAGTTGTAAATGTATAAAGTATAGACATAATATTGCTTTTATTGTACAAATATTGCACCAAAGAATTGTTGCTAGAAATAATCCAATCTATATATACACATTTGAAACCAATATTTTATGCGAATTGACTGTTTTTTTATAATTTCTCAAAAATTAAGAAACCAACATAATTCTTTCGAATAATTTTACGATTACAACAAAGGGTAATTTATAATTCTGACATTTCTAATAGTATCTATATTCATTAAATATAGTTTGAGACCTAATGCTCTGTAATTCATTATTTATTTATGCTTGACAAGTTACTTTTCTATCAATTGCAAAGGTGTTCATATACAAAAGTGGAAATCGATGTGACCGATCATTAGGCGTAGCTCGGTGCTGTTAACCCACTTAATACTGCGCCCAGGTTCTTTGTGTTCACGATGACTTGTGTCCTCTTTATTGGGCAACATAATTTTAGAAAATATTATGTAAATGAATATCTTGCGTATTAAATATTCTCTTTTATATCTATACATTGCATAACATGACGGAAAATATACAGTACCTAGTGAATAATTTAAATTTACTTAGCACCTCTCTTATTTCTAGAAGTTAGTAAGAATATAGTTAAGTCTAGATTAAAGCTTCAATATTTCGCTTATAAACGGAAGACGGTTATTGCATTGACGATCATAACCTAGAAGTCTAATATTTACGATACATTTACATTATATTCGAGTTATAAACTAAATGGTGACATAATTTAAAAAAAATACCACTTCTTTTTATTGTGATTTTAGAGGTCCAAAGTCGAATGGATTTTTGTTGTTGTTTTGATGATCAATATGATGATTGAAACAATATGATCTTTTTTGTTCATATTAAAGAGACATCCGCTCTTCTCGGCTGTTGGTTAACGAATGGCGACAGCGGAGCGCGCCGGGCCTGATGGCCGGAGTGTGGGTACAATGGCGGGTTCCTCTGCATCTTCTTCTTTAGTGGGTTCTCTGTTAATGCCCATATTATATTGTTAAATTATAAATAAAAACAGACATAAATATCAAATGGAATGATTAATAGATATTTGTTATTGCATTTAAATTTTTATTTGTAATTAACCTATACGAAAAAAATCTATTTATATTTTATTCCAAAATGTTTAGCTTTTCATACAATATGCAAACTTTATTATTCGCTGTTAAGTAATTGCAACGCTATCGAATCGAAAACGAATGTTTTGATTAGGTTAGTTTCAATAAGCTTTTGTCAACAACAACAAATCAACGTTAAAAGCATTCTAGTTAGGTAGGTAATCGATTTATATTAATATTTTTCTTTTGATTGCATGCAAACTTCAATTATTTAGTATTAATTTTCTCATTAATCGGCCATGCATTATGTATGTAAATAGTAAAACACAGACACTTAACAAGTTATAAAAGTCATTAATAATAATAATATTTTTCTTAGTCCAACGGTTTGACATAGATTTTATTTATTGTAGTTGTGAAATTGTATAAAATGGATGCTTATTGTAAAAAAATGCATATTTATTTTCACAGTTCATTATGTATCATATTATATATCATATAATAGTTATGTAAAAAATATAACATCAAGGTAAGTATTGAGGTTTTTTGTATAGTAATTAAGTAGATTTATATCGTATAAAATAAATCTAATTCTTTTTTTTAATTATCTTAAATAAGTAGATATTGCTATGACCACAGTCGCTATTGATGTATTTTTAATTTAAGCTTGCGTTAAATTTTTTTAGTTAACTTTATGACTTATAATGAAGCTTTTTTTTTAAACCTATATACATACAAGCTTTAGCAAGCACTCACCGTTTTCATGGCGCAAGGCTAGTTAATACATGCTACTGGTATCACCACCTTGGGAAAAAATCAACTGTTAGACTAATCACTACATATATCACAAGAAATTTTATCTCTCAGTTACATATTTTAAAAACTTGAGTGTATCATCCGCTTTATTTTAGTTGATACAATAAACAAGCATGGTTTTTTTATCTGTGGTCCAATTATTGTGTTTTTAAGAAATAAAAATAACATGTCAATTTGTAACTGATTGAAATAAGATCTGTTGTTTTTATCTGTACTTATAATTAATGTAACTAGCTTAAATTAGTGCAAGCGTTCTATATCGTGCAATTAGTCTAGGTATTATCTACTTATAATTAAATATGAGATGTATTAAAAATAGATTTTTGAGTATACACTTATAAACTAGATTAAGCTGAGCTATAAATGGGACAAGTTTAATCTTAGCCATAATTATTGACTTTGAAATTCATCATTTTAAACGTCAAAATTAGGAGAAAGTACTGTTAATTTTCGAAACCATACTTTTAATAAGAAATTTAGCTTTGATTTCTTTAGCTTTTGCCAGTAGACAAATACTGTACATAAATAAATACCCTATGTCTGTGCATAATCTCGGGCATATCAGACAACATGTCCACGAACATCTAGTAGGGGCTCTGAATTGGCAAGTAATCACACAACCTGTGTGTTTTCTGTGGCTGAAGGACAAATTACCAGTGTTTTCTCATAAGAATTCCATAGTTAGCAACCCAACGATAACAAAATCGGGAAGTAGTATTTCTCTCTCCGAGAGATGTGACCACTTATCATCGACGTTTCATTCATTCCTCTGTGTTCACTAATATTAAATGGCGAGGCTGGGCAAGCTGCAGTGAAGGCCGAGGGTACCTGATCTTGATGGGCTGCCGCAGCGACAGGTCGGAGCCGGACGAGGACGAGGCGGGCGAGCGCGCGGCCAGCAGGCGCGGTGCGCGCGGCGTGCGCGGCGAGCGGCCGCGGGCGAACTCCAGCCGGTAGTTGTCGGAGCGCGGGCTGCCGCTGAACGCCTCGCCCTCGCCGCCTGCCGTGCGCGCTTATTGTTATGTACAGGTGAGCAAGCGAGGCCCGGGTGACCCAGTGTAATTGCAGGCACGGGTGACGTCTGAGTTCCCACGATTGACGGCGTATTGACAGGCTTTTTATTTACAGTGTCAATGTCTACGGGCACTGGTGATCTTTAACCATTCAGTCCATTAGCTTTGCCTGCCTACAGACTAAAGTTAATTAACAAAAATACACTGCAGCTGTCACTGCAGCTGTCAATAATCAATACTGATATAGAGCATTAATCTTGACTACGGCGGAACATAATATTAAATATACATAAAATAATAATATTTTTATATTCTGTTCGATAAATACTTTAAAAAAATTGGGTTAACATTTTGGATAGTTTTAAAGTTAAGAGAATTTGGTTAAGAATTTCAATTTCTTATATATGTAAACAAAAAAGTACGTTATAAGTTAAAATTATATAACACTAATATTAGTTCTGTCGATCAATACGTTATCATTGCATTACGATCGACAAAAGTCGAACACGTTTTGATTTCACTTGTACGTATGACCTTTTGAAGGCACTATCTATAAAATCATCGTACACAAAGTGTGTCACGGTGGCAAGGACGCGGCACGGGAGCGGTGGCAACGTGCATCCGGTGAGCATCGTTAACATTCAGCTCGTGTAACTTGACCCGGGTACTTTAGGGCCGACAACTAATATTCCATATTTTAGAGATATAGAACGATATGTTTGTTATTTTTTTAATAATTTTACATTATTCGATAGGACACGCGAATCGCGAGTTCAAACGCGGACAAATACCGTTGAGATATATGTAGATTTTTAATAATGTCATTTAATTTCGCAATTTCATATTTTTAAGTGAAGTGAAGAATTATCCATGAATCCGCAGTAAAACAGCTTGACGGAATAATCTCTAAATCTTTACAATTTGTTAGTTTTCCACTTCAGTACTTATTTCCATATATTTCTAAGTAATTGTTAATATACTACACTATTACTGCATGACTCACTGTATCAAATCACAAATTATCAATTTAAAATCAAAATTTTAGCTTATTTACATTTAAGTGAATCCTGATATTGATTGTAATAAAATTAAATTTACAATTTATCTTATTGTCATTAGTTCTATAAAATACGTAAATAGTAGTCATGCTCTTACAATTGATCTTCGCTACACATGGTGAGGCGAATAAGCGTCCCTGATCAGAAATTTCTTCGGATCTAAAGCCAACTTGGCGTCTGCGTAAGCTTATGAAGTTAATGTACAGTCGCATTAGTCGGGTGGTGGTGGGCTACGTACCGGTGTAGTGGTGCGCGGAGGGCATGCGCGCACAGGCGGGCGGGTGCGCGTGCGCGAGCGCGGCCTGCACGGCCCAGTCGCGGTACACGCGCGTGCCGTTCTCTGTGCGCCACTCCGACAACTCCACGCAGCGGATCTAATAGCCGCACATTATAGTATCGTCATCGGCGTAAAGAATAGTGAAACATTTAGAAATAAAACTCGGTATTGTTTAGATTTTTTCCGTCCTTAATCTTTCTTTAACAGTTTTGGCAAGGTGTTTTGAGCCTAAGGGGTTAGGTTACGTAAAGCGGTAACAATATTATTAATAAAAAATATGTTTTTTACCGGTGTTGAACTTTTGCTCCTCCCGCTGCCCTCGGAGGACGCGTTACTGTGCCTCTGTTTCCCGTCGCGCGCTCGCTCGGGAGCTGGTGATTCGCGACACGACCCATCGGGCTCATCTCTTGTCTAAAACAATTTAAAATATATTTTATTATAATACAATATAAGATAAACTGTTTTTATGTACCTGCATGAGTATAATACCAAAAAGTAGTCGATGAAAATAAATCCACACGTATGTAATTTTACAGCTACATGTTCACGAAACAACTAAGCAACTAAAACAGTTCAATTGTCAAATATATATATATATAAATACATAAATTCAGCTAAGTTGATTTATACCTCGTTTTCTTATTAAAGACCAAGGCCAAGTTTTGAATAAGAACATCTATTTAATATACCCGTGCCGGGTTCGCACCGGTAGAATTAAGGTCTACATTACAAGTTTATAGTGTAATACATATTTGTTTTTTGTAGAGCTTTATGCAAGCTCGTCTAGGTAGGTACCACCCAGTCATCAGATATTCTACCGCAAAACAGCAGTACTTTGTATTGTTGTGTTCCGGTTTGAAAGGTGAGTGAGATAGTTTAATTACAAGCACAAGGGACATAACATCCTTAGTTCCCAAGGTTGGTGGCGCATTGGCGATGTAAGCGATGGTTAACATTTCTTACCATGCCATTGACTGCCATTGACTTTGGACGTTGGTGACCACTTACCATCAGGTGGCCCATATGCTCGTCCGCCTACCTATACAATAAAAAAAAAACTTTGTTTGAAGAGTGAGTGATAGTGTTTATAAGAAGGGCTTTTAGATCTCACTCCGTCGTCAGCGTTCCTACACAATAAAAAAAAAAATACTGATTATGCGGCGCACGCCTGTACCTATTCCCAGTCAGCATTTTTTTCTATCATCAACAATCGTCATTTTCCAAAAACCTTTCTCATTAATCCCTCAGTCCGTTGTTGAAACGCGTATGAAAATCCGTTTGAGGCAGTTTTTGAGTTTGTCGCCTTCGGGCAGACAGGCGCGGCAAGGGATTTTATTTTGAATATGTATGAATATAAAATAATTAATATTTAAAAGTAATACTAACGATATTTGATAATATGTTATCGTGCGTGATATAAAGTATTTGCGTGTTTCTTATTAAATAAAACTCGTTATCAGTGTTACCTTATTTTGATGGGTGGCAACTGGCAGGCTGTTCGCTCCACTACTGACCAATCGCAGCTGCTGCCGAATATTCGCCTTTTCCCTCGCTCTCTTCCTCTGGAACTCTTCTTCCACTCTGAAAAAAATATAGTTTCTTGGATCAATAAGAATCTTCAATTACAACTGTCATATTTATACTACCTTAAAGTTATAATTATAAACACTAGTCCTTAATTATTTTTCTTGTTAAGCATGTTAATATTTATGCGGTGGTAACTGTGTGTGGTGCCTATTGGCATTTTTTGTTGAAGACATTTTTCCCATAAATTAATATTTTAACTGCTGTAATAAATTTTATACTTTGTATCATGACTATATTTTACTTTTTAGTTTGTAGGTCCTACCTCCTCATGGCCTCCAGCTCTGTTCGCCTCTGTTGCTCCTTAAGGTCCGCCTCGCGGGACAACTTTTCAGCCAGACGTCGCCTCTCCAGCTGTCTGACAGTCGACTGGAATGTGAACCGTTTGCCTCGACCAGCGTTTGCGTTACGCTGTAAAGAAAAAATGAACTCATTATATTTTATTATGTTCTTAAAAAAATATCAACAACGTGAATATTAAATTGATACGAATTTTGTCAAATGTCTTTCTAAACGGTTTATAAATTTTATTTCTTAAGTATTTTTTACATATATGTAGGTCTGTCCTTTACATTTACCATTCTTCGCTCCATATCGAACAGCAATTTTTTTTCTATTCCACAACTGAATTCATCATTTGGTAGTTTTATATATTTACCAAAATTAGGAATACGAAGACCACAAGAAACGTTTATGATCTATTCAAAATCAACGGTAAAATAAACGGCGACCTCCACCGTAATTAGAATGAGATTGGAAAAATTGTTGGAATGCCTATGTGGTATTTTTTTGTTTTAATTAGCTTTAAATTTTAACATACTTGCAATCGTTATCATCCTGATAGTTGAAGATGATACTGACATTAAAACTTAAGTTACCCTTCATAACATGTAAAGTGGATACATAATTTCCATGGACTATATTTAAATTTGACTCTTTAGAAATCGTAACGTATGACGTATGAACTAAAACAATATTCATATGAAACCCAAACAACTAGAGAACATCACAAGGTTGACCTAGAATCCTAGATCGTTGAAGCATGCAACTGCATTGTAATAAAGAGGTCGTAAACTGTGTACTTTTTAGTCTACTAGACCAAAGTAGAAACGGCAACGCGCATACCAGTATGAACATGGTGAAGCTAAGGTTTATGCATTCACGGATGTATGACGTACAGTACTACGATAGGGCAGACGATGTTCGTCAAGTACATAGGGTTTTGTCGATTGTCCTCAAATATAAAATGTTTCTCTCGAAATTGGAAAGGTTTTGGCCGATATTGCCTCCACTCTATTCGACTAAACTATCCGTTAGCAAAAAGGATTTAAAATGTGGGGTTCTTAAAGAACCTGTACAATATTGTATGGAAAGTAGTTGATTAACAAAAGTTTTACCACGAATACTCTAAATGGTAATGACAGACCTAGATGTTATTGTAGCGAAAGTAAAAGCTTGTTTCTTTGTCAGAAACCGCACATTAGGTTCGGCAGTTTTCAGAGCGTGCGAATCGGGATACAGAGCTGGTAATTATGGTGTCTTGAATTTAAAAAAGAATTTAAATACTCGCGCAATAGTTAAGAGTACGTAGTTATTGAATACATGATAGAAACGAAAGCATTTTGCTCCAGGAACATTGCCCTTAAACGTACAAATGTTACATTAAAATTTATACTCGAATTAGACACATATAAATTTCATTTAAAAAATTATAATGGAATAGTTAGTTGAGAATATTCGTGAAAATACAACCATTTATAACCAATGAGATTTGAGTACAGCTCCCAATAGATACGACACAATCTCAAAGTGCTTGAGCATAATTCATATTGAACACTAACTATTACATTTCTAGCCGATTCTTCTTGGAATTTCCATTATAATTCCATTCTTTATTTAACTATTCTTGTTAAATACTATTAAAGTGCTTGTACACTTAAAACATTTTTTTTTTTGTTTTTGATTACTAAACTAATTTATTAATTTATTTGGCACAGATAACTAATTACACTACAAGCCATATATTATTATACTAAAATAAAATCAAGACTATCATATTTCTCAATGCCTGCACATACCGCGTAAGTAGAATAATGAGTAAGTAACAATATTAATGTAACTCGAAAAACAAAGGACGATCTATCCACAACACTCATAAAACAACATCTGACATACATAAAAACTTATATCGTGGACATGCGTTCCTTTATCCTCAATAATTCAATATCAATATTTTCCTTCAACCTTCAACGATGAAGTTATTAAAACTGCATTTTATGAATAATCATTAATAAGCAATATAACTTAGACATAACAACGCTATTTACAGCGACTGACTTTACATTATATATAACAAATGTATAAAAATAAGTAGTTAGTAACGACGTAACAGACTGTAGATATATCAGTGCTAGGCTAACACTTCCTTTTCGCGTGGAGTCTATTCCGCCACGCAAATCTAATGCGGTCTTTTAGTGGATATAAACAATAATATAAAGTATAAAAATAAATGTCACCATAATTATTTATCATATTTAAAAAAAGTGTATTAGTGTCTCTGTTTATTATTTGTCGTTGAAATAAACGTTTCAATTCGTACAAAATATGTACTTGGAACACCTTTAGATACCTAATATGGCATGATAGTTAATAATTAAAAATGTTTCCATGAACTGACTGATCAGACAGGTTCAAGATAGATTCTGTTATTAACACACTTGTTTGAACACGTGTGTGTTAGGAGTTACGGGGGCGTGTTAGAAATCCCTAGGTCCTTTTCTGCATGTCTGACAACGTATATACTAAATTTAATGGTTATCGGTTAAGTAGTAAGAACTTTAAACCGTATTAAACCAACATACAAACAAATAATCCAAACTTTTCTACTAATAATATTATTTGGGATGATTATTTGAAATATTTTATACAAGAAACAGCATTAATATAACGATTATTAAAGTAATTTTTTTTTACAAAATGGGTTGGATGTCATCCTAATGACCTGACTGGTAAGTTACCACTACCACCCATAGACATTGGCTATGTAAGAAATGTGCCAACAAACTTGGGAACTTAGATGTTATGTTTCTTGTATTCCGATTAGTATAATGTCCTCCTGACCTATAATGTCCTCTTGACCTTTGGCCGCGGCGGCGGATCTACAGTATCCATTAGCATATAAAAGACAACAATTAAAAATAATAGGATTTTAAATGCTCAAGATTATGACAGAAAGTTAGACTCGAATATTATATTTATGATAGACGAATTGGTTGTTTAAAGAAATATTTATAAGTAGGTTCATATACATACATGTATACATATTTCCTTAACACATGGTGCATATCAAACGCGGATAATACTAATTTAGTTCCACAAGCTTTTTTCTCCTTCCTTCGAATGTCAAATTAATGATGACAGAAAGAGAGAAATGAGTGCGTTTATTCACCCGTTATACATTTAATTAGCAAGGCCGTTTAATGAAGTTAAAAAATACGCGATATTTTTTAACTTCATTTTAAAACAAACATAAAGCTGTCACTCCAGCTTACAAAATAGTCAAGCCAGGTTACGGCCCAATACTCGTTTCAAATTAATATTACATACACGTAATGTGTTATTGCCGAGGCTCATTTGAGATCTTTATCTGAAACATCCTTTTTACGCAAAACGGCCTCACTTGTTATAATTGTTGCATGGTTATTATATTTTTGAATTAGTTAATTCTACACATTAGAACGTAATGTTTTTAATTTCTATAAAAAAACTGGTAAATAATTACTATCTAAATTAATGAATCATTATGATTACTTTTAGTAATAACGTAATCTATACTAGCATTATTGATACGAAACTTACTGTCTGTCTGTTGCGTTTTCACGGCTAAACCACTGAACTGATTTTGATAACATTTTGTGTGAAGCAAGCTTCAACCAAAAGGATAAGGTAGGGGTAGGGGTTTCTCATACCTAACATTTCTCCCTTACAAGCGGGCGAAGCCGCTAACGAGAACTAGTAGTGTATAAATAGCAACCACCAGTTTTGATTGTTTTTGCTTCTGATTCTCTTTTGGTGGGTGCCTCTTATAAATCCCTTAATCCGCTCTCAAGAACCTGGTGGGTTACGATGGAATCGAAAATAGTGAACGTTATTATAATAGCACTATTAAAACAATTTCTCAATAAGAAACCAATCTTAATATCAGAGTCTTTGTTTTCCATTTCGTGGTGAAGTAAATAAAGCAATAAGGGCAAAGTCGCGAGCAACAACTTACACTAATAAAACCTTAACCGACAGATCCTAATCTTAGGTACATGATTACACGTCAATTACAGTCACGTGCGTCTAGATCATAGATTGAAGAGTATTTTGGAAATTACACCGAAATTACTTAAGAAAGGCATTATACTAGATCTCTCTCATATATGTATATAAATATTATTCAAATTACGTAATTTTATATAATAAAGTGTCTTAATGTGTTGTCGATAATGTAATAACTTATTAACTAAATAGCAAATTCCCGCGACTTCGTTCGTTGCTTTTTAACGTACATCGTAACGTGCTAATGTACTTATTTAAGATTCTTATGTAATGTCTTTTACGTACACTTTATCATGAAAACGTTTGAGTGAATATAAAAAAAACATATTACCGTTTTTGAAAACATTGCAAGAGAAGCATTTTGTATGTTTTGAGAACTCTTATAAATAAATATACGTCAGAATTACTAACTCCTTGTCATAGCGTAATAGTAATTTATACTACATATGATATATTATCACCAAAATTTCTAGCAATATCTTTTTTTTTTATTACAGTCAGAAAAAAAGCCGAGATGGCCCAGTGGTAAGAACGCGTGAATCTTAACCGATGATCATGGGTTCAAACCCGGGCAAGCACCACTGAATTTCATGTGCTTAATTTGTGATGATAATTCATCTCGTGCTTAACGGCGAAGGAAAACATCGTGAGGAAACCTGCATGTATCAAATTTCACTGAAATTATGTCACATGTGTATTCCACCAACCCGCATTGGAGCAGCGTGGTGGAATAAGCTCCAAACCTTCTCCTCAAAAAGAGGAGAAGAGGCCTTAGCCCAGCAGTGGGACATTCACAGGCTGTTACTGTAGTCAGAAAACCCTTTCAGTGCCGTAAATCAGAAGCGTGCAACTAAGAAAACAGCGAGTGATTAAGAAAAACAGACAAATTATTCTATTCACATTATTACAAATAATCGTCTCGTATACCACTTTTAAAACACTCCCATTCTGTACATCAGATACCAGCAGTCACGCGCAAGTCATGCTCCATCGGACATAGCGTGATGGCGCTGCGTGCCGAATGTCGCCGCAATGAGAGAACTCAAGAAATTGTCAGAGAATCGTGTACCTACTTATCATGTTTTTTTTTTAATAACAGGGTAAAGGTCGAAACAATTGGACCACCCTATCAAATGTGCTCATTCCTCCTCTTTACTCGTCGAAGCTATAAAATTGTAACGATATAACAACTATGCTTACAGCGAGCTTATCTTTACATAGTACTTGAAGTATTTACTTCTTACTTGACATGAAATTACATATAATGATGAATCTTTTGTATTATGATAAAATTCAAATTACTCTTGTTAAATACGTATATGTAAATCAGGTAAAATATTTCATATGATTTTTATATCACAGGCGGGGCATACCAATTTTAAGTAAGTTTATTTAAGCCAAACATTTAATATTTACTTTCATCTTTGCAAACAATACGAAGGACACACACATGAATTAAATTCCTATTAGGTGTGACACTAAATCGTAATGTTGACATGTAAGCTAGGCTTCGCTCATAAACGGACGGCTAGGCGCTCACTGTTGTCTCTCAGTCATTCAAAATTCAACTCACATCTAAGTTATAATATCTAGTTATAGCTATCTTGAGTAATAATTTTATAATATAATAAAATTTGTGCTTACTTTGAATCATTTCTATGAGTCCACTCAGTGTTCTTGCGTTTGAATGGATTTTGTGTATTTCAACATACGTATAGTAAAATTGTTTACAATAAAAACAAAAGAAGTATGGCAAGGCCGGGTTTAGTTGGATATATTTAAATACATATAACATATGTCATCTATATAGGCTTTACGCGACTTATAAGTCTTTTTTATTTATAAGGTTGTATATAAAAGCTACCATCGATTCAGAAAGAAAAGTGGAGGTGATCGTTTCATGCCTAAGGTGTGTATCATCCTTTCCCACAAACGATCCATAGCGATTTTAATTGAACATTTTTGAACATCTTCACAATTTCGTTGTAAAAGCACATTGCGCACACGTGTACGTATATGAGGCTGCGGCTTACATCATTTTAGCTTTCATCATTTTTTTACTCATAATAAAAATTATATTATGCCAATTCATACTTAATGCAATATTTCCAAAAAAAATGTCAATAAAATAGTAATTAATTTTTATGTATTTTTTTAATTACGTTAAATACATGTTCTGCTATGCTGAGCTTTCAAATTACTTCAATAATATACTTATAAAGAATATATCTAAAATACTTTATATTTTTATTTATTTAAAAATTTGTTATATTTAAAAAAATATGTAATAAAATGTATTTTTTGTGTTGAAAATTTAATTGAAGCGAAGTTTTGATAAGATTCTTTATTTTATTAGATTATTATTTTTAAAATAATTATTCAGTTTGAATGTATAGAAATGAATTCTCAAAAAAAAAAGAACAAAAAAGGCACAGACGCTAAATTCTTTTGAAATAAAAATATCTATATTAGAAATAAAATGTAAAAATTAATAAATTACATATTATATACAGTGGTGGTGGAAACACGTCTTATGAATAAAGAAAGTATAACTTCAACGTAAAAATGTTCGTGAAATTGAATGTATATAATTCAATAATTAATAATCATGCAATAATAAAGCCACTCAAATAAAAAACTCATTCAATGCATAAAATATAAAACATATCTTACTTTTAATTACAAAATGAGTCTTACACATGTAGGAGTTCATTTTCTGTTACTGGCCGCTTGGACGCCTAATTAGAAACATTTTAAAAAACATCTCTTTCTTTTTTTGAAATTGGAGAATTTAATTTCTTTCTTGGATTTTTCTATTATTTTGCGGGCAATTCAGTTTAGTGGAAGCTAAATTGTTTGGAAGAATCTCTTACCAAGCAACACCAAGAGAAGCGATTATTATTCCCTAAAAAATATGTTAATTGGACGGTACGAGAATGGAAAAAAAGTGTTATTTTCAGATGAAACTAAAATAAATATGGTAAATTCCGATGGAAAGCGCTATGGTAGACGCCCTGTAAATAATGCTTTTAATTATAAATACACAAGGAGTATAGTCCAGCACGGTGGCAGTACAGTAGTAGTGATTCTCTACTCGGACGATCATTTGCCTATAACCTGGATCTTTCAGCATACCAATGACCCTAAACACACGGCCAATAGCGTCAAATGTTTCCTTAGCGATCAGCGTATATCCGTTTTAGACTGGCCAGTCCGGATTTAAGCCCGATAGAAAATCTCTGGTATATTGTTAAAAAGAAAGTCTTAAACAAACGTAACATCAGTCAAAACGAACTATATGAAGCATTTGTTAAAGCATGTAATTCAATCCCTCTAGAAAAATATATGAAATTGATTGAATCAATGCCACGTCGTTGCAGTGCTGTTATTGAAAATAAGGGATACGCCACTAAATATTAATTATAACTATTGGTAGGCTGTGGATAGTAGCTATTTCGTAAATAACAATAATAATTCTTAAAAAAATATTGTTTTTATATTTTTTGTTGTTGTTTCTAATTAGTTGACCATTATTGTTCATACCTTAAAACTGATTTAAATGTTTGTCCGTAATGTGATATTGAAACTGCACTTGTGTAATGGGATTTATATCGTTTTTCTAATAAATGATAAATCGTTGAACATATTGTTGTCCAATTTATTGTTTAATTTCAAAATAAAAACGATTGCGGTGAAGTATCTTACATAATGTCAAGGACCGTTGGTAGTGTTTCTAATTATAAGACAACCACTTTGTATATAATGTGCTACTTATAATATATACGCATATTATATACATACATATTATACATATTATATAATACGCTACTTATAACTAAAACAAAAACGAAACGAAACGGTAAAAATTTATAAAGTGAAATTCAGTCAGCTCGTGATTCGATATATATTCCGATGTTTAAACAGCTGAAGCTAATATTTTTGTGGCGCATTGGCGATTTAATTGATTGCTTAATAATTGTAAGAATTAAAGCGCCAATGTTTATGGGTGATCACTTACAATCAAGTAGCCATTTGCCCATCCACCTACCTACCTATCCTATAAATATGTATATTATCCTGCATGACTACAATATATATACTCTTAAGTTTTAAGCGAATAATTAATCTTTTCTATTAATAAGGACCATAAAACAATAGATACTTGCTACGTTTGACAACACATTGACAATATAAAATACTACCACTAATTAATAAAATGCTAATTTTATCGATACTTATCATCAGATTGCACATTTGTTACTGTCTTTATATTTTCCATTGCGACGATAACATTTTCCTTAAGAAAATACGCGTAAAATTATAACGCGATATAAACTATTATAATTCAATGCGTAAGTGTTCAAAACAATTGACCGATCCATATAAAGGTTGGTATTTCAATTGTTAAACGGCACGCCATATTATTATTCAGTGTATTTTGAATTGAAAGAGGTCAGGTCTCTATAGTTTAATTTTAATCTATAAACATTAAGAGGATAACCAGAGTTAAATCAGGTATTTACTATTATTCTCCTTTATCTCAAACATATTAGTAAAAACTTCTAATAAAATAAAGGAATTAAGCGCCTCTACTACCAATATGGAGGCAACCCAATCCATAGCAAATAATTCCTAAGCCTTCCTTTCCTCCTCTTCATCAGTATGAATACAATGACTATGGGCAGTGGTGACTATCTACAATAAAGTAACTTGGGAATTAATTAGATTAATTGAATTATAAAGATGAAATACATTAATTATTGAATTACTCGAAACGGTTTAAAACATTTAAACCAATCAATACACTAACCGCCTTATTCATAAACTTTGTTTAACTGGTGATTAGTTAAACAATATTTTGTCTTCTTCTTTCGTATGTCAAATCAATAATGACAGAAAGAGACAAATCAGTGTTTAGCTAACCAGTAACTAAGCAACGTTTATAAATAAGGCCGTAAGTCTATATACAGCCCGTTACTCGTTAACTAAGCACATTTTAGAGGCGTCAGCGATATTTGGATCAGCGTACAAACAACGTTGCTTGCACAGGTGGGTTGGTGAAGCGCTCGTCGAACACGTAGAACACGGTTATTCTATGACGTTCTAGAAGTTTAAGTAGATGATTTGACATATTATTTATGCCTTAATCATTATAAATGCTTTAATGGTTATGATTTAGTGTTAAATTTTCGGCACCTATAAATATTAATAAATCAGGCGTATTAAATTACTACTTTAATTGTATTTTATTAACGTATACAAATATGTTCTTTATTTAGTAGAATTGGATAGGTGCGGTATGTATCAGTTCTTCTCGGGATAACCTACATTACGAATCACGTAGTAACATGTCTCGTGATCAATATAGAATAATTAGATTTCGATTTGTGATTTTGTACGGTCTCCTAAGCGTCATCGTTCACATGATAACAGTACCAAATTACTGGCAATTAAGAAATAGGCGTTTAACGCGATAATCGACAGACTGTTAAGGTAGATTCGAGATATAACTACAAGAGTTCATGTAACGGATCTGACGTTGAGCAACTAGGGCTTAACTGCGGATGAAAAATGTGGAATTCAAGACGTGTTAAAATTTCAAAACATTTTTTTAAATGTGTAAATCTAAATTTTTACGTGACTACTTAAAAAAGGAGTGTAATGTTTTCAGAGTTTACCTATGCGTGTGGGTTTTTTATTCCCATATATGTCTTAAATGGCTGAACAGAATTGGATATATGGGGTATCGTTAGAATCATTGTATCATCCTGAATGAGATTGAGTTAGATATAGTGAGTAGTTTTTTAATTTTTAATGTAAAAACCGCCTTTGTGCATCTATTCTTGCTTTTATTTTTATAACATTTTTTTAATATAGCGTATAATATCGATTTTCCGATTTGATTTATAATATAAAAATAACATAAGAAACACGGTTGCATGAAGGACGCATAATAAATTGATATGTCGTTACGTGGAAAATGGTCCTCCTGCCCGATTTTGGCCACGGCAACCAATCTCAAAAGAGATTAGCCAACTGCGCAGGAATGTATAGTGCACAAGTGTTTGCGCAAACACAGGTGCACTCTCTATTCCCTAACTCTCATAACCCGATGGGAAAGATCAACTAGGCAGCCAGTCGTTATGTACTAATACTATTACTACTATATACTACTCGTAATAAAAACGAAATACTTACATTAACCTTAAAATTGTAATGTAATCGATTGAAAAATACCAATAAATTAAAAAAAAGAAATCTGCAATCGATAAACATATAATTTATTAGACGTCTCGACTAATGTATTGGCGTTAGCAAAGAGAAAGGCGTGGTTAGTTTATGACAAATTTTTAATACTTTACATAATTTATTTAAAATTTTATGTTACGACAGAATGGCGTTGTTTCTTATTGCGAATTTGACTAGTGACCTTTTCCGAGTTTCTTTGGATATAATAAGTATTTTATCGTGTATTTATTTTAATCATTAATATATAAACAATCACCGATCTATTCGCCTGTCTTGTCAGTTAATGCTAAAATGCAAATATATATTTTTTTTAAGTAAATCAAACAAATTTGAAATTCTTATAACGATTAACAAGTAGGAAATATAGTCTTCGATTGAGTTTAATGTTATTATTATTATTGATGTTTTTAAGTCTTTGATTTTTTAATATCCTTGAAGTTTTTTTTCCCTAAATTTATTTCTTTTTTTATGTATTCGTGCGATTCTCGATATATCGTGCGATTCAAATATTTTTACATTTCATTAATATTTCAGTCGTACATAGTTGTATCAATAACTACCGTCTCCTATATATACTTTAAATACATTTCATGTAGTAACCCACTTATATAAAATATGGAATAGCCGTGGAACAGAAACAAATAATTTAAATAACAAAGCAAAGCCTTGTGTCGCTTTGCATTGTGATCGTGATCGTAATGTTTCGGCTTAATTATTATTTTCACGTGTTTTATGTTCATTGAACATAACATAACCACTAAGAACAAAATAACACTAATAGAATTGTCGTTTTAATAACAAAAGCAACTAAAAAATATTTTTGCATTTTTCAAAAGTTACTATAATATTTTAACAGATTCATCTCGTCGCCATTTATAAATTTGAATCGTCTAGAGATTAAATTTATTGATCGGACCTTTATCAACTATATTAAGCTGTGACTTCAGTGAAGACGACCTGCACAAGGCCGGCCAGACAGAGTAAACCCGAAACATGACAAAATCATAAAACACGCCCGTTATTGTACAGATTCCGTCTTTTCGTTCTTAAATTGTTTAAGATGTTTTTTGTTTGCGGAATGCAAAGATTTAATTGCAAGCATTGTCCGCTAACAAATTCGTGCCGTTAAAACTACAATTCTTTCGATTTTTTAAGCCGGAAAACTAATCCTGTCCATTGTCACGGAAGTCTCACACAGCAAAGAACTATTACATCCTTTACTTTTAACCTTTATTTGAATTTTCAAGTATTTAAATTCATTTGCAATAAACAGTCACGCAAACGGAAATTAATATAATGATTATATGTCCAGTGTAATAAATTAGTTGTCGTTTAATTATAGAATAATGTATGCATCAGGAAATATCTGGCAAAGATATCTATCACTCATTATATTACCGACATACTTTGTTTTCCTCATGGTGCTCTCTAGATGTGTTTCCGAAAATCCAGGAGCCTTCGCTATAGCGATCATTTATTCGCGTAAAAGTTTATAAAGAAATTATACTGACGATTCCCAAAAAGTATATTTATGAGATTTCATTTGGTTGTATCTAAGTAAATTAACAGCCTGCCAATGACTCACTGCTGAGCTAAGATCTCCCCTTTTTTTTTGAGAAAATGGTTGGTAATTTACTCCGAATGTTTGGATGTTGTATCGAAACATGAAATTTCACCATTGATGATGATCTAACCGATTTCGGTCATTCTATACGGATAATAGTCAACACAAGATATATTACAGCGCGAGTGTCGTAAACAAACTCCGGGTTTGAAACTCTGGAACTTGAGATCTGCAGCCTCCTTAGCGATTATATTACCAATAAATTAAGCCGGTGACATACATTTAAAACAAACACTTGTACAAGTTTCATTGACTTCGAATATTTGTTTTACAGCGAACATAACTCGCAGAGAAAACATTAAGCAATGTGTATCTACCGTTTGCATCACATAGGAAATTTGTTTAGACCCTGTGATTGAAGTGTCATGAAATGAAGTAAAGTGCTTGAAAATATCCTACGGATGGACAAAGGTCTGGCTTAGGCGAAGAATTGGCGTGTTTCATTTGGACACGCCGTAGAACTACAATTACAATAATTTCCTTTATCTCATACTATGGAATGGATTATAAACATCTTACGCATACAAATTATATTACAGTAACAGCCTGTGAATGTCCCACTGCTGGGCTAAGGCCTCTTCTCCTCTTTTGAGGAGAAGGTTTGGAGCTTATTCCACCACGGTTCTCCAATACGGGTTAATGGAATACACATGTGATAGAATTTCAGTGAAATTTGACATATGCGAGATGAATTATAATCACAAATTAAGCACATGAAATTCAGTGGTGCTTGCCCGGGTTTGAACCCACGATTATCGGTTAAGATTCACGCGTTCTTACCACTGGGCCATCTCGGCTACTGCAAATGATATTGCTTTACTTAAATTTAATTGCTATCTATCTTCAGTTAACATATCTCTCTTCTGTGATATTTTACTCGGGCATAATTTTTTTAATTAATGTTACCGGGTATACAAAAAAATATTGCAATCAAAACTAGCGGTGGGTGAAGGAGCGTTTGAGTAGGAACCTCTAACTGATTATCTACCACCAATCAATACTTTATATTAGCTCAATAATCAATACAAATCAATAAAATTAAAGTGTCGGTCTGCGAGTTCAAATTAGCCTTATCAGAACTATCAGCTTTAGTTATCTAACTCATCATGCATCATGGAGTTTATTTTTACCTGGCTGTCTGTTAGTTTGGGGTAAATTTCAAAACGCGTAAAAATTACATTAGTAATTGTAATATTATAGGGAGGTTACCAAGTTACCATCTAGTCTTCCGTATATACCGTGTATAATACGGGGCACAGCTTGTTGTCAATATTACTTAAAGTACAAATGTCTAATCATTAACCCCTGAATCAGTGGTCCATTTGTTTCGTCTGTAATTAAATTATAAATTTAAAAAAAAAACCTCGTCTCATAGTCTGAAGCGTTAACTAATTACGATTATAAATAAAATTAATTGAGTTGGAGCAGCTAAATTATTACAGATCAGTCGATCATCAGCGAGCCGTAACACCACTGTAATGACATCATGTCCGAAGGCCGTGATGTCGCAATTGTTTGTATCGCTATAAAAACTATTATAAGTGCCGATTTTAGGACATATATTGATGTATTTATTTATAACTATGTCGGTAATTGTATAAGCTTGCTTTTTAATAATTATTTTTAATTATTATTAGTCGTTTTTTATTTCAGTAAAGATTTAGAACTCAAGACATGCAGATTACTTTGCGATGTTTTGGTTCAATATTGAGCACGAGTTGAATTATTAACACGAGCATTTGAAAACTCATTGGTGTTCAGGTTTGTATCTGTATCATCGGTTAAGGTTCACCCCGGCTGGAATATAATTCCTTGCTTCACCCATCTACGTGGCGAAGGCGACCACCTAACTTTGAGAGGAACATTTGTTTAAAAATATGCACGTGCACGTTTCTAAATGTAATTTTTATTTTTTCCATAAAATTTAAATTATTATATATATTTATATGTATAAACCTACATATTAACTAGTCTTAACAATAAAAGTTCTTTTAATATTTAAAGTTATGTAACATTTTATGAAATGTAAAAAATTATTACATATATGTAATTATACAAATATTATATCATCAAATATTCCGCATTTTGTGACTAACGCAATTTTATAACGTTAACCACATTATTTTTATTCAAATTCGTATCTTTATGGCGCAGTGGATGAAACACATGGATTTAAACCGGACGTCACAGATTGAATCTCTACCCGCGTCACATTTAAAATCGACAAATAATTACTTATGGTAAAATCAACAGCTTTATAACAGATTAAAAAAAATGTCAATGAAAATATTTAAATTCAAATTAGCACAATCAGTTGTAAATACCTACTTAACATTTTAAAAACGTATTGTGTACACACCTACTACTGCGTATCGTTTACTAAATATTTTTGTACTCTGTACTCTGTACATAAACATGTTCATGCTCTTGTACTTGTATGATACTCATAACAATAGTTCTTGTTTATATTATACCTATCAAGAACAACGAACTACCAACGTAATATTTTCTTTAAAAATTGCATTGTAAACATTTCACATGTAAGTGACTTTCTGGCTTTTTGAGGAATAAAATGAGTTTTAACGTAACAAACATCAATGCTGTCGTACACAAATAAAATGAATATTAATAATTCCTTACAAGAATTGTATTAGCAGTTGGTTTATTTATGTCTGTAAGCAATCGACTATAAAAATATTCTTCTTTAAACTCAATATTCAAGCAGTTGAATTCCAATTGTAATTAAAAAATAACATCTTATTATACGAAGCATTGTTTGTTTCTTTTTATTGTTATTATGGTCGATTATAAAGTATAGAGAACCAGAAAACATCATATGATTAACGTAAAACGAAACGGTTTATAAATAAATAGAAGTCTTAAGAATTAAAAAAACTTTGCTATAAATATAAAGAAATACAGTCGTAAGTATGTGAATTATATAAGAGTGAAGATGTAGAAGCATACAAAATTAGTTAAGGTACGATTGTCAGACGGAAACCCAGGTTTCCGCGTCCAAGCGAAGCAGCGTGGAAAAATATGTTGAGCAATTATTAAAATTAGCAATTACTTTAATAATTACGATAGATCAATCTTTATTGTCCGTAACGCTATTCTACTTACATAATGAGACGGAAGCGAGATACACATTTTACCCGATTACGCATTAGCTAATAAGGGTAATGCATTTTTAAGAAACATAATTTTTTCATGCTAAATGGCCGTGTTTTCAAGAAACATATCAAATATATTGTTATTATAATTATTATTAATAACTAAATATCGTTATTTATGCATAAAAGAGTTATTAAAATAAAGGTACGAATTGTTGAAAAAAAACATTTGAAATTTATTTTATCATCAAATATATTGATTATTTGATTCCATGGGCGGTGGTAGTCACTTTCCATCAGGTGAGTATCCTGCTCGTTTGCCCCCTCTTACATAAACAAAAAAAAAAAAAAAAATGTAATTATTTCAATTATTACATTGGCGTATTTTCCCAGTAGAAGTGTTTTTTTTTAAACAAGCGTCGTGTTTCCTTCGGCTTTATTTAATTTTAGGAAAATATTCACAAGTATCCTTAGTAAGTTAGTTGATAAAACAACAGGAATTACTTTCAATACATTACATTAAATGCAATTTTTAAAAACTTGAAATATTATGAGTGCTAAAATAAATAATAAATTTATAAAAATCCAACGTACCTCAAACAAACACACACACTTATCGATATGAAAACAAATTCGTATCGCAACACGCGTAGAGGACAGGTGCGCGCGCGCAGGCGAGCCCGAATGATGCGCAGACCACGCGGCGCAAGCACGTTTGTTTACTTGTGATTTCATAACAAGCTCCGATTTGCAACTATGGTGGCGCTTTTTTTTCTTCACATACTAATATTCACCCGCGAGCTAGGAGTTCGAGCTAGTTTTGTATAAAATTTCAACAAAATCACAGCTAAACCATTGGTTCAGTCATTTAGCTGCGTAACGACAGCGGAACAGACAGACAGAGTTACTTTCGATTTATAATATTAGTATGGAAACATATGAAGCAAAATTGTAATTAAGCTTTTAAATTTAATAGTATTTATTATATGCCATTCTCTTAATATGGATTTGTTAATACATATATAATTATTAATTTGTTATTTTTTTACACAAAATTAATGTAGAATTGTTGTCAAACCGACTACAAGAATGGCCACTGTAGAACATTATACTATTCCTTACACTGCCAACGCGGAGCTAGCTATGGTATCTAAGATGTTAAATTCTTGGTATCTGTGACACTGTTTTCACTCTTCCAACCTAAAAACTGCACTAACACTAAGTACATACAATCCTAAAGGATTGATCAGTGTGTCGTATCTCTTAGGATGGGTTTTGCACGAAGCTCTCAGCTTCAGTTTGGATGTCACACAATTGTGACCATATAATTAATATATACTGAGTGGACAATGATATCAAAATATGTTTTTTATACAAGTAGGTATTTTTGAATCTTTGATTCACAAGAACATTTAAAATATAGCCGTTTGGAATTTGATCTAGATGCAGATTCTTTACAGAAAACTGAGAAGAAAGCAACAGTCACTCTTTCCAACAACTAATAACCTATATATTTTATTAAAACACAATCCGATATAGATGGGATATCGCTATATATATAGATATATTCTGCCTGAAAATCAACAAATCAATCTACAAACTCTACAAACATTTCACGATTATATAAAGTTGTATAGTCGTGAAATGTTTAGAAATATATCATTTTTATTAATGATATTTAAGTTACGATTTAAATTTATTGGCAAAATTAAAAGATTTTTATATAAGAAGATAAAAAGGATTGATAGTTTGAGAAACTATTTATATATTTAGAGAGATGACGTCATCACGATCATCATTAAATCATCCGATGCATATTGACTTTGTTTTTCATAACAAGTTATACAAGTATCATTGTGGTACACAATTTCAATAGTTATTCTTAAAACTTCTTCATTTTGTTTTTATATAAACATTGATAGAGACAAATTATAACCATTTGTCTTTTAATAGAAAACTCATATTGTAATAAATAATTTTTTTAAGCACAACAAATTTTTAAACAAAATTATATATTCTAATGCTGTGACCCGTTTCCAGGAGGCATGATGAAATTCCTCAAAACGTAACTGACTTGCATACTAATAAGTTTAAAAATTAATGTTACGAGCATCGTAGTTTAATTCCGGCACCAGATATTCGGTATAATCTATTACTAAGGTAAGATTAACTGGCTTCTTGCTTTAGTGGCCAGCTTATATGACCCGGAGATAATGAATTCAAATCCCGATTCAGCCCAATAAACAGGAAATTCATTATTTATTTTGTGGAATGTTTTAGAATCGGCTCAAAGTTTGAAAGTTGACTGCTCCCTCCCAAATAATCGGGTGAAGCCACGAGCGAAAACTAATTTAAAAATAAAACGCAGTTAAACATATACCTATGTATAGTAATTATAAATGCATTAACCTCTGTGAGCACGTCCTAGTAATCAGGATATGTACATTAATATTCACGTTGTGTATCGATCTAGAGTTTAAACAGCGTTTTAGTGTCACGTTTATGTCAAACATTGATTTGGGGTCGTCGTAACTCTGGGCATAGAACCCAACAAAAACATTAGTGACAAGATACTCTGTTCACTGAATACTAATTACTAAGGTTCTGTATAATTCCAACCATAATATGAAATAGAAGATTATATATGTAGTTTTATACGTTTATAATTGAACTGTTAATATGTAAAGTCAAAGTATAAAAAAAAAATCTTTGTTGAAGCATTTTTGAATAATAATTTTACAATTAAATTTTAATGTAAAGCTACTAAGATTGGGAATGTGAAAACAACCGAGAAGAAACTATTTTTTTTAATGAATCAAAAAATGTACATGTTATACAATTATATTTATATGATATGAACACCAATGAATACTAAGTCCTATTATTTATATAATCCTTTATAGTATAATAAGTCTTATTTTTTATATTAAAGTCTACGATATTTTATTATAGAGTCGATCAACCTGACCCTGGACGAACGTATTAATCTTGCAGAAGCACTAATTTACATTTTCTGCCTTGGAATATAAATAATTAATTATAACTATTTAGTTGAAGCCAGCCGTGACACTTGACACGGGCCATGCGAACGTTACTTTTTATACTTGTAATAGCTACCCGTCCTTCGCACGGGTCAAATAATGGTCAAAATAAAATGTTATATACTATCGTAAGCGGTGCTAAGCTCCCTGTCGTCATAATATTTTCCGACATCTTCAAAAACCACCATTATGTTTCAGATTTTTTTACACAAAACCTTAATGAGTTATGCACCAAAACCTTCCTCATAGATCACTCTGTCCATTGGTGAAAACCGTTTAAAAATTCGTTCGGTTGTTTTTCAGTTTATTCCGTTCTGTCAAACAGACAGACGCGGCAGGGCACTTTGTTTTATAATATGTAGTTATCAGTCAGCATTGCTAGAGTAATTGCTGTTAGTCTTGTAATAATTATAAAGTGTTGCCATTTTTTATTCAATTTTTGGAATCCGTTGTCAACATTTTAAATGTTGTCGTGTACGTAAAGTGTGTAAGTAGATATATGCACAAAGCTGTTTCAGATATTTTTAATATATTTGGTTTCTACCCGCGGCTACAAACGCGTTTGAAAGGGAGGTTTTTTATGGTATAGGTAGGCGAACGGGCATATGGGCCACCTGGTGGTAAGTGGTCACCAACTCCCATAGAGAGTGGTTTGAATAAATACATTTCTTAAAAAAAAAAAACAACATCGCCACTGTGCCACTAACCTTAGGAACTAAGATGTTATGTCCCTTGTGCCTGTAATTACACTGGCTCACTCACCCTTCAAAGCGGAACACAACAATACCAAGTACTGCTGTTCTGCGGTAGAATATCTGATGAGTGGGTGGTACCTACCCAGACGAGCTTGCACAAAGCTCTACCACCGAGTAAGTGATGGACCCCTGACCATGGATGTAAATTTTCATAATGAGCAGTTGAGTAGATAAGTCTTGAAACAATTTCACTTATAATAATAGTCAAGACTATGGCTGTTTTGACTATTACTGTTTCTATACAAGAGATGTAATATATCGGTCATATGCAAAACGCATCCATATCACAAATAACTTTTCATATACAGAACCCTGCGAACGCTGACCTGATACGAACTTGACTAAATTATTCCTATCAGCTATCATTTCATTGTATTATAATATCTTTTATAATTATATTATTTCGTGGGAAACTGCCTTCTATGAAAACTTAATTAATATCCGAACAGACACGCTTGCTCTATTTTGATTTACGTTATGCGTTACACTAGACTAGATAATGCTTATATTCTAGTCTGGAATCTAGAATTTTCTGCTCATAGTAAGATTTTTCAGTGTATGAAAAATTCACAACATCGTTTGAAATAGCTTAAAACTTAAAGTAACACACTTTTAATTTTGAAACACTTTTGATGTAAAGAATAGTCATCATATATCATTTTATTTAATTAAAAGATGATGAAAATTATTTTATTTGATCACAAAAGCAACACAATAGATTAAGTATGTACTTTTTCTTATATAATACGAGTAATATTATGTGGTGTGACCAAATTTTTGTCTCACGCTCAACTGCTGCGGCAGGCAACAGCGCTTAATGAAATAATTAATACAATTTAAGCAAAATGTACGTACGAAAATTAAATAAACTGATCTTATTACGTCAGGTTGATTACAGCTATGTAAAATAATATTTATTTGAGTTGACCTGTAGATAAATATAAGGAAAGGTATCTAATTCCACCACGTTGTTGCAGTACTGATTGATGATACACAATATGTGTCAGGATCCTTCACCGCCGATTTAGAGATTGCACGGATTCGACCCTCGGTCTTCCGTTAAGAACCTCGTGTTATTTATTCTTCTACCCACTGGGCCACCTCGGTTTTCAATATCGGTTTAATATAAAGTTTACAATACAAATATTAAACAAAAAATACCGGAAACTGTGTTAATTGAAGCGGATGCGTGGGAACGGTGTTATGAAGGTGAGAAAATTAAGATAATTTTGTATGGTAGGGACGCGTTGTGTCATATTATATGTTTTTGTTATGAGTATTACAAGATATGCCTTAACAATGGCGTTAAGTTATGAAATTGAGAAACCAGTATGCGATACACTTTAGGTTTTTATAGTGAGCAGCGCGACGGTCTACTTCGAAAGGACGAAGATGTTTTACATTTTGATTGGAATAAGAAATTAAAATATTTATTGCGAATTAAGATACCACCCGTTTAGAATGCAGATTCTTGAGAGTAGAACCGGAACCTTGAGAAGAAGTTTTTCTGACACTCAAGTTACATAGATAATTAAATACAATTGATTCATTATTTTATCCTGCATTATTTATCAACGCGTTCTAACTCCAGACTTTTTTATTCTTTAACAAGAATGCAATTTTATAAATATTAAGATGAAGATTCGTTAGACCCGGACGAGCTTGAATATTAAATAAATGAGTATTTCATTCAATTACGCATTATTTATGTTTAAGTTTCGTAATTATCTCGTACTCGAAAACATCTTGAGATAACCTGCACGGGTCGAAAAATATACTAAATATGGTAGCGGCGATAAAGCTAAGAGATCTGCCCAAGAGTTGATATATACGGGCTTATTTATGTTATTAAAATTCGAATGCCAGATTCATGAAGTAAATTTAGATTTCAGAAGGTAGATATTATGCAAGCACAAGAGCCATCGAAAAATATCTACCAAAGTCTTTTTTTTAAATGTCACAAGTGAGATACGATATGAGTTCTAGAGAATAGCATACGACTATAGAAAAATAATACTCGGTGGTAGAGCTTTGTGCAAGCTCGTCTGGGTAGGTATCACCCACTCATCAGATATTCTACCGCAGAACAGCAGTACTTGGTATTGTTGTGTTCCGCATTGAAAGGTGAGTGAGCCAGTGTAATTACAGGCACAAGGGACACCTTAGTTCCTAAGGTTAGTGGCGCAGTGGCAATGTTGTTTTTTTAAGAAATGTATTATACAAACCACTCTCTATGGGCGTTGGTGACCACTTACCATCAGGTGGCCCATACGCTCGTCCACTAACCTATATTATAAAAAAATATTAATATTGAAAATGATATTAATTATTGCACTTGCAGCGCAATTATCGTACTGGCGACCTTAGTGTGAATTCAATGACAGTCTATGAATAAAGTCTGTTCAAAGTTGCAATTTAACTTTACAGTACAATTTATGTCATTGATGGATTATCACGGATTTAGCGCGGAACGTGTCGCACACATTAGTGTAGCGTTGTTGTCACCACAGATTAGAGTAGGATATAAGAGGTATGCGTGAAATATATATATGTGTTTGTATAAAATATTTATATGAAAACAATTGAAATAGGAGGCCATAGCTCAGCAGCGGGACATTTACGGGTTACTTAACTTTTAACTTTTTATATATATTTTGTTTGCAGTATGACATGTTGATGCCAATAAACTTTTCTGCCTCTTTTTCTTACAAATATAATACATTTACCGATACTTCAGTTTATTGACTTAAATTTTTAATTGCCTGATGAATATGTCCATAAGCGTTTTTCTTTTTTTTTTTTTCACTGGAAAAACGCATTTACGCGTTTCCCCCACATGAAGTGGGGGGGTTATGTGGGGCTCACCGGCACTGATGGCGCCGGACTACACACTAAAAAACCAGCGGTATCCTCTCCGTCTGGTTAGGAGGCGCCACGGGAGCGCTCGCGTATGCTACCATGACGCCCCGACGGTCGGCCCGCCTGTGCGGGCCTCCATTTCTAAGGGGGTTCCCGGATACAGGGAACCCACTTAGCCCAGGCGGCTATTAAGACGGGGCGAGATGTGCATAGCGCCTACGTCTCCTCCCCTGTCGTCTTTGACGGATCGAATCAGCGGAGGCACTTTCCTCACGTTGTCTGATTGGTGGTCTGGGTGCCTAAGACCACCGTACCCTTCGTAAGGGGAGGATTGCACTCCCCTGATTCCATAATGTGCCCAGAGGGCTTACCAGCGTCTGCGCACACTGCACAGCGCATCTTCTCAGTGCAGTCCACCGACTTGTGGCCACCTACGCCACACCGGAAGCATAGTCCTCCTCGTTTCGCTTTGGATGGGCAGAGCATCTTCATGTGGCCAAGGCCCATACATCTGAAGCAACGCAATGGCCGTTGCCCCAATACGCATACCTCGGCCGAGCTCCAACCTACGAGTAGGCGACCGGCATCAGACAGCTTCTTCGCCACATGTCTATACGCTTAGCTATAAGATCAACTTAATATTATTAACTAGTCAAAAGTCAAAATATACTTTTATTCAAGTGTGCTCTTACAAGCACTTTTGAATCGTCTTTTTAAGATTTTAATATAAAGCTACCATCGGTTCGGAATGTACTGTTGTACTACTCTATTTATATTGTACTATTACTAATTTTAGATTGCCTTGTAGATTTTGATGCCCTGACTTAGGAAGGATGTATTAACTTTGTGAACTCGAAAGCTTGGTAATTATAGAAACCTACCTATATAAATGTACTAAGATAAATAAATATTTCTGTATAAGTATGTTTGTATGTTTACTACTTGCTATGTATGTTTGTGCAAAATTGTAAATTAGCGGGAAAGGGTGTTTTATATAGTAATCGTAATTGTTCGATATACATGACATTTCTAAACTATTTACTCATCTTAGCGTACAATGATTTGCACTGTATATAATCATTTGTTCTAACGACGTGACATTGAAGATACGCAAATGAAAACTTGTACACAATACTATGTACTTCAAAAACAGCGTGACGAAACGTTTGCGTTATGTTTATCTTAGAACAGGGCACTTTATAAACGTCAAGACAAATCAGTCAGTTCTTTATGCTAAAAATAAGCAATAATCAAGCAATTTGTAATTTCAAACTTATACGTGGTCCATTAAATCTGTTCTTTTTTCTTTAAAATAGGTAGGCGGACAGCCATCTGGGTCACCTGGTGGTAGGTGACCACCATCGCTCATAGACATTGGTACCAATGCTGGGGACTGACGCTATATCATTTGTGCCTATAGTTGCACTGGCCCTTCAAACCGGAACTATACAATATTACTTGTTGGGTTACTGTTTTGCGGTAGAATCTCTGATGAGACGGGTTTACAAAGCCACCATATAAAAGTAGTCAAGTTTTATAATTTCAAGTGAAAGAAATATTGTAATTATTCGTTACTTTTTATATAGTATACATTATACCCAATTAAACAAGTCTTCAACTTGAAAGGATCTATTACATAATGTAAGGTTATATATTATGATACAAGAATATATTATATGATGTTTTAGTATAGTGTAGTGTAGTGTCTCATACTTCGCTACTACTACTACTACGGCCCAAAGATAGGTCGAATAGGCCTCGACACTGAGCCATCTTGTCTGAGCTTTTCCTCCCAGATATAATATTCTAATTGATAACTCCTTAATAATCAAAAATAATTTCTCAGGGAGACCATAAATATTATAGACTTACCGTGACCGCCGGCTCCACTCTGGCGGGCACGGCTCGCGCGACGTCGGGCGAGGCGGAGCGCTCCCGCTCGCGCATCTCGCCCGCCAGCGCTGCGCGCGCCGCTCGCGCCGACGCCTCCAGGCACCCGCTTGACTTGCTCCTGTTTATACAGACATCGTTATGTTTATACTCAATAAGTACTTTAATTACTACTATTGACAAGAACATTTTTATAGAATAGGTGGACGAGCATATGGGCCACCTGACGGTAAGTGGTCACCAAAGCCCATAGGCATTGTACAAATGTTAACCGTTGCTTACATCGCTAATGCACCACCAACCTTGGGATATGAGATGTTACGTCCCTTGTGCCTGTAATTAAATTAGCTCACTCACACTTCAAACCAGAACACAAGAATAACAAGTACTGCTGTTTTGCGGTAGCATATCTGATGAGTGGGTGATGTCTACCCAGATTATGATATATAAATAATATATAATTATGAAGTTCTCCAATTTTAGGGGCAGTAAGCATTGTTTAGTTACAAGCTGTTATATTATTCTAATGTATTTTTACAATACTTTCTTATTTTCAATGTTTTGCCGTCTTACCTGATAGGTCTCTCCGTGCTAGGTAGTGACATCGGCTGGTCGTGCCCCGGCGCCGGGGGCAGATACATAACATGTCCCCCCCAATTCAAGTAAGAACTGTTTCGCCATCTGATTCCGTCTTCTTGACCCTGAGAATAAAAATAATCAAAACTGTAAAGATTTATTAACAAGACTATTTCATAATTAAATAATTTTAAAATATATAAGAGTATATAAAATTAATTAGCTTGGAGCTCAGTCCACTACGTAGGTCCAATATTTGTTAGTTATACACATGTGTCAGTTTTTCATAGCGACCAGTTTGCATGTTACACGATTTTATTTTTACTTAAATAAATGTTATTACTATTAATATTCACAGAGCATTTGGCTAACTAAAACTTGTCCAAGACTTTACCTTTTCAGAAGACAAAGCAGGTTCTTCTTTCCCGTTATCTTCCGACACTTTAGTTCTTAGTGGCTGGTGATATAGCAACGGGTTGCTTAAAGAATTAGGGGCGGATTTTGTTAGGAACCAATTTTGTTCCGGTTCTTCCAGCATAGGCTCGTGCTCCAGATCGAATCTTCTAGAACCTAACGCGGCTCCAAGTGCACCAGACACGGATTTCCGAAGTTTCTGAAGACTGTTAAAGCCCTGCTGCAGCTGCTTGCCCTGGAAGCATTCGTAGAAGCACGAAACTCCTTTAAACTATGAGGGATTTACGAAGTTCCTAAGAGTTTAACTGATGAGGAATAAGGATAAAAAAGACAATCACTGCAAAAAGATAAGTAGTATATATTTAGTAAGAAGAGGTTTGAAGAAGATTCAGTCATCAGTGGAGAATGAGTTTAAAAGAAAATATATGAAAGGTTGTAACATATACAGAACAATTTAAGATACAATGGTATAATGGAAAAATACTATTTAAAAAGCGGTACGTCTAATGTAAAAGTAAACAAATAAAATACATAAGACAAATATTATATAAAAAGCAAATGAAAGATAATGTAAATTAATTATGCATTAAATATAAATGAACAGATAAATATTTTAGTAAACGAATATAATAATGAGATAATGATGTGATTATTATGTATGATATGAAATGTGAATACGAGAATTAGTAGGTATATGATATTTGTCATTAGTAATTACAGTAGAAGCGTGCATTTTCATCATTATTCCTCCTCAGAGACGTACACGGGAGGCTAGGTGATTAGTTTGTTAGTTACAACTACTGCAAGTGAATTGACACTACGATATATTATTGTATAATTTTTTGTTGATGTCTAAGATGATACAGAACTTATATTTATGAGAAGCTAGCTGTTGTCTCCTTCCGTCTCATTGCATTATTTTAGCAATGATTTTAGATTCAATTAAATGATTGATTTTACCATGACAAATTCTAAAATATTTAATATAATGTATCTTGAAGCACAGAAACTTATAGCAAGATATTATTAATAAAAATAAAGCTTGAAATTGAATTTGAAATTTATTTCAACAATGACTATCTTATTAATTCATTACGAAAATGGTTTATTCACGTGGCCCTCCCACGTGAATAAACCATTTTCCATGAATAAACCATTTTCCACGTGAATAAACCATGATAGGTAGGGTTCATTCCTAATTTCATCAAAATCTTTTCAGCGGTTTAGTCGTGAAAGCGTAAGAGATATACATACGCATTTATAATATCAGTATACAAGATAGCCGATAAATTTACCAAAGATAATTTCATTCGTTTTATTATTAAAGTTATAATTTAAATACCTTGATCTTTATATGTAGGAGTAAATTTCAATGAGTATATAATACTAATAATACAAAAATATTGTAATATATATCTTTTAAAAATATTATTTATATTATTTTAATAATAAATCAAGATAGGATAGGATATAAGAGAACCATATATCATCTCAGACATCCCTAACATCCCGAGTACAACTCCCCCAGCCCTGCTCACTTTGTCCTGGTCACGCGGCAAGCTGAGGCTGAAGGTCTGCGCGGGGCTGTACGTGACGGCAGCCGTCTCCTGTCCCGCGCCATCTGAGCTGCTGTCACCAAGGTCCTGCTGAGGCGTCCAAGTTGCTGCTTGATCGGTTGCCTATATATTTCATTCAATAAATAAAATTAGTCAAGAAGCAGGATTAGGGTCTATTTTGTGTTTAATTGGATACTTAGTTCTATATAAAAGTAATTTTCTTTATAATATTACTCTATTTAATTTAAAACTTAGACTTTAATATTCATCCATGACAATACAAACGTTTGGGAAATCCTTAATACGTCTTTGATAGACTTTTATATATTTGTATTAACTGAATATAAACTGACATGTCTAGGCGAGTCTATCCTATGATCGCTATGGCCGTGGTCTCCTGATATTCCCGAGTCACCAGATTTGTCGGCTGATTGCTCCGATCTAGGAGATGACTCTGCGGATACATCGGCTGTCATCTTTGTTTCTATGGCTAATGGTTGGCTTTCTGAAAGAATAAAAATGAGCTGTATAAAAATATTTTATCAAACTAAAATATATAAATAAGAAATGTATAAAAATATAAATACAAAATAGAAACGAATCCTATGCGACTCTTATTGATAAGAAGAACGAATTAGATCTTTATAATAATTAATTATTAATCAATCTATGACTTGATATATGTGATCTTACCGGCAAGATGTGCATCCAGACTGGCGAGCTGTCTCCAAGCAGCCGCTGGAGAGAAACGCGATGTGTTTGGTATTTTCTTGGGCAAAGTTGGTCGTAATCTTAATGCAATGCCCAGAGAACCGTCTGATCCTTCTCCTTCTGACCCGTCGGATGATAGAGCTGATTCTGATGATACTGTGGGATAATTGATTAAATTATTTTGATATTCTAGTTTTATATTTTCCGATTAAAATACAATACAACTTACAATTTCTTTTACAATCTTCTTTTAGTTTTTCGTTAAATTTCTCCATCTCGTCTTCTTCATGGTATCCTAAAAGCTTCTTTTCTATAAGATGAAAATTACTTAATTCTTCTATAATAGGGCTCCCAAGACCAGGGAAGTCTTTTAAGTGATCTTGTGGCTCCATTTTTTTACTCTCAATCATGCCAAAATAAAACTGCTTAGATGGTGTTGGTCTTTGTCTGAAAGTATAATAAATCATTATTAATATAACGTCGTAGATGATAATTTTTGATTAGTACAAGAACAACGTTTTAAGGACTAAGGAAGTCAAGCAAATAAAGGAGCACACTATTTCATAATATTCCGATTAGAAGGTACAGTTAAACGTTGATTGAATTTATTGAATTAAGTGTTTAAAACATACTTTTCTTGAACGACTATTTTTGTGTTTTCTCTATTTCTCGTAGGCGAATGTTCAGGAGTTGATTCCTTTCCTGACGCTTGCCCTCTATCTGGCATTGTGCTCATATTTTCTTTACTTTCAAATTTATATTTACTGACTTCATTGATCTTGTTAACTTTGTGTTGTGGGGTCGCTTTAGGTTTAGCTTCGTTTATTCGACTTAATGGCCTTCTATTGATATTATTAATGGCAGGTTTAGAATCTTGTTTATTAGTTGATGATTTAAGACTAGATTCTTTGACTTTGCTCTGTGTTACCGATTTCGTTGGGTTTGGTTTCTGCGTACTCGTTTTATCGTTTTGACTAGTTTTATTTTCGCTTACAGTTAATTTATTTCCTAACTCTTTTCTTATCCTACTGGTCGCCTTCTTTAGTTCTTCTTGAAACTCGTCTTTTTCTTCGTTACCTTTACTTAGTAATGAAGGAAGAGATTTCCTTAAAGGCTGGTTTCTTTGGCCCAACGGGCTTAGTTTGTTATTTAATTCTTCGCCTATAGCTTTAACTTTCTTTTCGTGTAAAGCTCTAGGTGACTCATTTTCTCTTTCACTAATAGTAAGAGTTTCATCAAAAGTTTTCTCTCTTCTTAACAAAGGTGGTTCGTTACTATCCTTATTAAATCTTTCAGAATTTCTGAAGTTTCTGTTCAAAAGGGGCGTTTTCCACGCTTCACTTTGTTCACTCGTCTTTGAAGTTTTGGCTCTACATCCACTTATTCTGTCCGTCCTTGTTTTTCTATAATCTTGTTTCGTTTGAAGTAATCGTTCTTCTTTTTTCAGTGAAGTTGTGCTTTGGACCATGTCTTTGTTATCCGTGTAACTGAAACCTTGCTCTTTATCTTTAAAAGGTGATTTATATCTTCTTTCAAAGTGGTCGTTAAAGTCTAAAGATTTGAAGTCAGTATACGTATTCTTATATACTGGGATCTTTGAGTCAATGTGGCCATTAAGTTTTTTGGTTTCATTTCTTGTTCTGAATAACCTAAGTTTTCTTTGTGGTTCGATTTTCGCGTTCCCTGCGCTGGAATCTGGCGAAGAACCTTCTCGATACTACGGAAAGAAAATTATTTTTATCATTAAAAAAACACTTGATATGAATCAGACTTCAATATTTCATAATCGCAATACTTACATCGTTGCTCGGTGGTGGGGGTGCTCGATATTTTTTACGAAAGTTTTTATTATTATTACACCTAGGTTTCTGTTGCTCTTCTTCTATCCTAAGATCAGGCTCAGACCCGAATCTTTTATTCAAACTATTCGCTACAAAATATTTTTTATTTAAATATTATGATAAAATGAGTAATCAAATTTAAAAGGGAAATTGATACTTACATTCATTATGCCTAATGTCGAGATTCGTGTGAGATCGATGTAGAGGATCTCTTTCTCTTGATCTTATATCATTTTCACCGGCCCCTCCAGCAGATCTTGATCTGTACACATTCGAATGCTGTAATCAGAAAATACCGACATATTACTAAAACAGTTAACCTTAGCAAGGTGTTTTCAATAAAAGTGGTTGTTTGTTGTATAGTTTTCTAATTTTCTTACATTTCTAAGGTGTGTGCACATAGTTTAACCGATCATTTCAAATTTCACAAAAATATATATATATTTTTTTTTAATTAATATAAAGACAATGTCACATTAATATCTCTTACTGACATTTCACGATCGTGTTCTGCGTCGAGTTTCGAGTCTGTCTTACAGAATAGCTCTGCACTGTCACGGTAAATGAAATCTCCTTTTAACTAAAAGCATTTCATAGCGGAAAGGGCTGAGAACGACCATTGAAAGGTTTACGAGCTTATTGTCTAAGAAGCATTGCAAGTTATAAAGTGCGTCTCGAGACATCAGTTACTTTAAAAGCCTCTTAATTATTTTTACTGTTGTGAACTTTTACTATATTTTGTTTATATTATAATAGTATTTATCAAACACTTTATAATGTATTATTATTATGTGAAATCTTTGTTAACAATGGTGTATCAATTAGTGTAACAAAAAACATTTAATTTTTTATTGCGCACGGCAATTTCATTATATTTTCTTGTTATAAAATGCAGATTAGACTACATTAATTGTTGTTAGTAGCGATACTTTTATAAGTGTTATGTGAAAGTAAAGTGTAATGTAAACTCATTCCCTACCAATTACCATTATTTTTCAATATTAACTTATTAGCTTCATTAGATCAATGATATGGTATTAAATAACTATTACTACTCGCAAAGTTAAAAACGATACAAATAGGAAAACAGTAATTAAATAATACAAATATATTATACTAATTTGCACAAATATCGCAAATTCGTATTTAAGTTTGCTTGAAAGTTTAATTACATTAACGAGGCAAACATTTGCGTTGGCTTTTAAACTTGGTTCGCTCAGTAGCATCGCTCATGTGTCCATTGTGTTATGAATGAGCAAATAATTTGGTGTATTTAAGTTATTTGAATGATATTCCCATGTGTCGATGACGTGTTTGTTACGTTTACAGGCAAATATTTAGTAGTATAAGCGATATCGCTATGCAAACATATACGTATAAAGTCAATTAAACCACCGACGTTGAAGAAGTAAACAGATAATTGATTCGAAGTGAAGTGAAGTCAAAGTGGTATCGCTTAACGGTTTAATAGTTTTTTTTATAGTATAGGTTAGTGGACGAGCACGTGGGCCACCTGATAGTAAGTGGTCACCAACGCACATAGACAGTGGTTTGTATATTTCTTAAAAAAAAACAACATCACCACTGCGCCACCAACCTTGGGAACTAAGATGTTATGTCCCTTGTACCTGTAATTACACTGGCTCACTCACCATTCAAACCGGAACACAACAACACAAAGTACTGCTGTTTTGCGGTAGAATATCTGATGAGTGCGTGGTACCTACCCAGACGAGCTTGCACAAAGCTCTACTACCGATTAGAAGTATTTTAGTTTGGTCTGATTTGAATACAATTTTTTTTGATTTCAACCACAACTATAAGATGGTATGCAAAAATATTAATCCTATTATAAGATTAAATCAACAAATTGTAACATTTGATTATCTTATAAATTCCGAATAATTATAAAACCTTATTTAGTTAAAATAAATAAATTTAAATATCAGTTTTACTTACGACATGGCCGTTTGGTAATCTGGAGCTCTCTTGCAATAGTGACCCAGGCCTACGTCCGCTGATGGTACCACCCGAATGCAAAATGACTCCATTGTCCGTGCTCCGCAATCGTGGTGACTCCGTTAGTACCGGTAATACCTGAAAAAAATATTTATTTATTTTATTTTGTGAATAATTACAGCTTTATTTGGAAAAAGCTATGTATATTATATAAAAGTTGAGAGGTTTTTGTTCTCTTGAAATGATGTGTGCAGTGTTTACACTCACTTGCATCATAGAGTATAAGTTTGTCTATTGGAATAGTTAGTGTTTAAACTTCCTTCCATCCAAAAGCATGTAAGCGGGTAAAGCGCCAGGACCAAGGGCTCTTTCTTTCTCTCTTTCACTTTGGGATTGCTGTTTAGTGTGAGACAAGACCCCCTGTTGACGTCATCTTCAATATATCCTGACAATGACGTCATAAGAGGCATTCTGTACATAACCAATTCGCGTCCAGCCACAACATGATGTTACCAAGAAAACTATTATATTGATAATAGATAAACAACCAAATTAAACTGACGTTGAAAGAAAACCAGCTACATTTAAGTAAGTGTTGCTCGTTATTATACATAAAAAAATATTTGATTAAAAAGCTTTCACGTATAACTTGACTGTTTTAAGATTTTTTTTTTGTTTATTTATGATGTAGTAAGTCAGTACCTTTGGTGCGTGTCGCAGTGGCTCATGAGGCAGGGTGTGGGCTCGTCGGGCGCGCTGATCCGCGCCCGGCTGGCTGCCTGCCTGGCCCATACTACGCTTCCTTCTACGGCTTCATCTGAAAATAAAAATTTAGTTTTTTATTCATATAACAGCCGTGCAGAGTAGAAAAGATTTACCCCATCTCAAATAAGTTAAAAGACTGATACGATAAGAGCAGTTACATATATTAAACAAAGAAGCACAAATTATATAAATGTGACATAATGTTGTAATTATTCGTATTTAATTGTGAAATAATATAACTTGTCGTTGAACTTGTGTAAATTAAAGAATGGGTTTTAATCAAACTCGATGGAGTAATCTATGGATTGGTATATATAAAATATACCCGTATAACCGTGCAAACTGATGAAAGCTGTAACACACATCGCAGATGAGGTTAATGATAATAGTACATCATTAAAGATTACTATACTAATATGAAGAATGCGGAAGTCACTCTATCTGTCTGAGACGCTTTTATGGCTAAAAAACTGAACAGAATTTGTTGCAATTTGGTATGAAGCAAGCTTACATCCCAAGGAAGGTAATTTTTTATACCTAACATCAGGTCTTCTCACACACGGGTGAAGCCGCGGGCGAAAACTCGATAAATTAAACGTCTCGATATTCCACCAAACTGCTACACTGCGGGTTGGTAGATAAACGCGTGTTAGGATTACAGCCGACAATTCCGATGTTTTCCTTTACGTTATTAATAACTATAAACACAAATTAAGTACATGAAAAATCATTGCTCCCCGCAATATTTGGTAAAGATTCAGATGTTTTTCTTTTATAAAATAGGTAGGTGGTAAATCGGCCATCTAATAGTGAGAGGTCACCACTGCCCATAAACATAGCTGTTCCTTATATAGCTACTGCGCCACCAACGATAGAAATTAAGATGTTTTATTTCTCTTGTACCTATAGTTACACTGGGTCACTCACAGAGCACAACAATTCTAAGTTTTGCTGTTTGGCAATAGAATACATTTATAAGTGGGTGGTACCTAATCAGACGGGCTTGCACAAAGCCCTACCACCAAGTGAAGTTGTGTTCAATCCACTTGGCTATTAAAGTTAAATATTTAATAGTTATTTTAATAGGATTACTATAAAATATACCCGTTCAACCGTGCAAACAGATGAAAGCTGTAAAACACAAGCAGATAGTATTTATGATAATAGGACATTATTAAAGATTATTGTATCCCTTCGAAAAGTCATAAATTATAGAATAAATCTAATTATAATTAATTGATGCTTAACTTTCTCTACAATTGATCCGCTTTGTAACGAAGTTAAACAACATACAAAAAACGTCATATTTAAAAATAGTACTTATGTCATGTTAATTAATTATTATATGAGGATATATTAAGATACATGGGAATATGTTTAATAGTGTAAAACGAAAATTGACGTAAATTTTAACTACAACTGAGTAGAATAAAATAAATATGAGACGTAGTGCAATATATGTGCAATTATAAAACAAATAAATAACACAACATACATAAAACGTAAAACTAATTAACTTTTTGAAATAAATTGGCACAATAAGGATGATTCCAAAATTCATTAGGCTAAAAAAAAAAAAAATATCGAGTTCCTTCTCTCGACATTCTTATTTCAAAATGTTTCTATTTTATTGATAGTCCGAAGGAGCCCACCCATGATTTCATGTTATCCTAACTAAAACCAATAAAATGTTACGTCTTATTTTATTATCTACTCTAACTGTTATGTTATATGAGGCTTAATAAAGATATTTTAATAATCTCAGATTTATGAGTGAAAGGGCTCACAAGCCACTAATGAGGTAACATTTTAATGTATTAGAAACTAGAAGGGAATTATGAAATATTAAAATATGATTCAACTCCTGACGTAACCGAAATTCGTGAAGGACTTAATTCTTTATTTAATTTGTAAAATATAATTAAACATGAAATAATGATGATGGCTGTAATGATAGACTAATTCATTAGATGTAGAAACTCGATCGTTGTACTAATGTAATTTAATCGTGTCGTGTGACAACGTGTACGCGCGCCCCGCGTGACCCAACTCGGCAATGCGCAGGTTGTAGTGTCAAGGTCACGTGCGCCTGCGCCGGTGCGCAGTGCATCGCTTGTAAACAAATCGACATTTATATGCGACACACCTACGTTGTTTACTGAATAACTAGCATCTATCTGTTAAAAATCATGATGTTTTTACAATTACTTCAAGGACTCACGATTCTACCTTTTTTATTTTATTTTTAACGATGAAAATTTATTAATACTGTTGGATTGTTTGAGTGCTGTTGACTGCTGGGGTTATTGTCTTTATTTCCGTCTACGTACAGATCATATTGCGGTATTTAAACGGATTATAAGGTCATAATTGTCAATAGTAATATAATAGTACTTTTATAAGCAAGTATTTCGGTGTTTAATAATTCTGTACATAAATCATTTATTGTTCTCAGCTTTTACGTCACAATCATATATTATTAGTTTATAATTATGAGTATAATAACTGTAGTGATGGAAAATATAAATTAAACTATTAAATATACACACTCATAGACATAGTGCCTTACTATCCTAATTAAGCTATTGTGAAACACGCTTTGTTTATATTTTAATTATTGTTGTTAAGTAGGACGAATGCTTTCATACAAAGCTATTAACAGCGCCGACAGCTGATTGACAAGATAATCACTGTATTGCAATTGTTTGAACGTATTCGTATTAATGTAACGTTCGTTTGAAAAATTTATTGCTAAATAGTGTATGAGATGAGCATGCGGCTTTGTTTGAACAATTGTTATGGACGTATAATTGTTTTGATTCTTGAAATTTTGTTTACAGAGATAAATAACATGATTGTGAGATTATTTCGTTATTATTAATGATTTGGCCGAATAACGAATATTCGATCTGCTCTATAGTGACCGAATGCCACATCATGCACATTTTTATCTATCAAAAAAATTAGCTATTTCACATAACCATACAATGAATAAGGTCACTTGTGGTAGAGAATAAATAAAAGTAAATAAAAGTAACAATCTATAAATTTTCCAATGCCAGGACTTATTTCTTTTAGAGGAGAAGGCTTGGAGCTTATACCACATTAGTCTCAGAAATAAATTACGAGCCTGTAAGTGTTTCACTGCTAAACAAATATATCTCCTCCCGCAGGAGGAGGTTTTGCGACTGGATTCCACTGTGTTTTGCAATAAGGTATTGGACAAAGAATCGTCTATGAATATACACAATATACTTTGGCAATGAAAATAATTAAAGTTACACTACGGATGTTAAGCTCTTTAATCTAAATCTCTCTAATTATATTGAGATACACAATGACTTTTCAGTTTGATTTCCCGTATAAATTTTTAAACATATATTGCTGTGATATATTAATATTTAAATCGGTGAAATTGTATCTCAGACAGTTCTCCAAGTGTCGTTCTGTGACGAGTGTCATTACTAGTGCTAATGGCGAATGGCGCATTTGAGTAAAGCGTATGGAGTAAAAGTTTAAATACCCGGACTTAAAGTGGTCAATAGGGTTGCTGAAATATGCGAAAAATGAACATATTTAAAAAAAAACTTCCGTTTATGTGTTCATTAAAAATTTCTTTATCATAGCAGTATTTCTACATCATTATTATATTATTATTTTATTACGTGGTCACCACTACCTGTAAGATATATTAACCATTATTTATATCGCTAATGCGCAACTAATATTGGCAATAGTTACATTGGTTCACTCACCTTTAAAACCAAAACACTATGTATTGTTGCTCGGGTACCCAGACCGGCTTGCACAAAGCCTTACCACCAACTACTAGTAACATTATTATAATTAAGAGATTAATTTCAGTGCGCTAAATAGCTACATAAAATAACGAATCGAAATATTAGCTTTGCGTATAGTATCAGCCTGTGAATGTCCCACTGCTGGGCTAAGGCCTCTTCTCCTCTTTTAAGGAGAAGGTTTGGAGTTTATTCCACCACGCTGCTCCAATGTGGGTTGGTGGAATACACATGTGGCAGAATTTCCGTGAAATTCAACACATGCAGGTTTCCTTACGTTGTTTTCCTTCGCCGTCGAGCACGAGATGAATTTTAATCACAAATTAAACACATGAAATTCAGTGGTGCTTGCCCGGGCTTGAACCCACGATCATCGGTTAAGATTCACGCGTTCTTACCACTGGGCTATCTCGGCTTCTCCTACTGGGCTATCTCGGGTTCTCTTATTATTATATATTTATTACTGAGAAAGAAAAGGAGGTATATACCACTTACTTATCAGATGCTCTACCACCAAACATCACTAGTTTATTTTACTATATTATGTGTATTAAAGAGTGATAGATCCAAATTAATTAGAGGTACAAGGAGAGTGAATGGAATGGTTACTTACAGTTCCTATCTCTGACTGAGACCATATCGGTTCGACCATACGACGTCAATCTTCTCCTCAAATAAAAACTAACAAATACTCAGTAACATACCGTTACTACGTGCAACGAGTACAAAATAAACATATAGTGTATACTACTCTTAATTATATTTGAAAGGAATTAACGAAGTTGATTGCAATACAGAATACAGTAATTGAGTATAATGACGGAACATCGGCGTTAATTTTATGTAAAACCAACAAGTTCTACTCATATAAATCGATTTATATGAGTAAAACATTATCGGTTATCGATTTAGTAATTATCACGCATCACTATGCACATACATAACTACACACTAAATGCAATGCAATGTTAATTGCTTGGTATAGTTGGATGAAAGTAACCACCATTGTAAAGTTAAGTATAGTAAAAAGTAACTGTCAATTAATGTCCTGCTGCTGGACTGAGGACTCATTTCCTTTTGAGGAGAACGTTTTTAGCTTATTCTCACCCCCTGATCGGTCTGATCCAATGCCGGTTGGTGGATAAACATGTGGCAGATTTTCATCCGACACATGCTCTTTTGAGCAACCAAATTGAGCTCATGAAAATTCCGTGGTGCTTGTCCAGGTTGGAACCTGCAATATTCATTTAAAATTTACTGTGTCATCCTGACCCCGTAATAATAGCCAGCGCTCAAACGCTATGACGAATTTCCTATTACATTTCAAATTATAACTACGAAGAGGCAACCCTAACTAATGAAGGCAAAAGTGCATAGCATTGGAGCATTTTCTCTATTCACGGAGAAATGTCTTCGCGTTGCGCCCGCGCACGATGCGAGACACTTTCCTTATATGTATTTAAACGTAGTGATAATGCGTGTCTTAATAATAAGGTATACAATACTTTAAAAGATATTTAAAATAAATGCCTTTTTATATTTGACTTATTTTTCGGATATGTAGACATTTCATTATATTAGCTTCAAGGACTCGAAAAATCTAAATAATGATCACTGGGAAGTCGGAATACACAGTACTAGAGACATCCAGCTTCATGGTATGAGACGACGAGTAGATCAAGATAATTTTACTATAAATATTTTCATAAACGATTCAATATTAACATAGCCTTAAGATATTTACAACTAATAATATAATACGGACACATGAAAGTCTGAAATAAATGTGTTTATTATTTAATGTAATTGTAATTACATTAAATAATTCATTCTTCATTTTATAAATAGTCAATGTAATAGTTAATACTACGTTTATATGACAAGTTGGTAGGATTTTATTTTCTACAAATCTTATCATCAGACTAAGACTTTCCGTAGACGTTTTTTTTACATTATAGATAGTTGGACGGGCACATGGGCCATTTGATGGTAAGTGGTCACCGCCCATGGTTATATACCTTGTGACTGTAGTTACATTCGCTCTTTTATCCTTTCAACCAAAAAACAACAATGTTCAATTAGTATGCTGTTTACCGGTGCATATGTGATGAGTGAGTGGTACCTACTCAGACGGGCTTGCGCAAACCACCAAGTTACTTTTAAGTTATTATACACTCTTATAAGATTATAAGATACAAAGAGGTTATATCAACATGAAAAGAGAGTACGTAAAAGACACGAGAGAGAATAATGTGGTCCAAATTAAATGGATAAAGAGTGGCCGAAAGTCATTGCTGAGACCTTAAAGTAAGTTAAAGTAAAGCGTCATAAGAATAAGCATATTTGGTATATTTACAATTGGGTAGCTGATACAATCGCATGTCTGTCTTTGGTAAAAATAAAAGCAAAATATTATAATAATATATTTAACTTAATGATATAGTTAATCACGTTTATGAAAGCAAGGATATTTAACAACTAAACGATCGTGTTTGTTAAGCTTAAAATCAATAACGACATAACATTTGATAATTACTTTAAATTACAGGTTACGGAATATTACGAAATCGATTCGTAATATTACCGTAACTGAGAATCGAACATGTGGCGGCAAATTAGTGATTCTAATTAAAAATATTAAGTAAAAGTCAATTAAAAACAAAAAGAAGTCAATTAATAACAGCTAATACGAGTTTTATGTTAATATGCAATTCTTATTTGTAGTCCAGGGATATTATAGTGTTATTTTATGTTATTGAGAAATGTATTTATTTATTGAACCTTTGGTTTAGATGTGTGTTGATTGGTACACAACAATTTTTGTACAAGCTTAATGGTGCCACAATTACAGGTGATTGGTATTTCCGTCGAAAATAATAAATAATCAAGATTTATATTAAGTAGCTAGAGTAAAAAATTGATATGTATTACCGAAAACTTCATTTTAAATGTTATGTTATAGTAATAACAAACTTGTTAACAATTAAATAAGTAACTTATATGATAACTCACTTCTATACTCTGAAATTATGTTTAAAGTCAGGCAACTAATTGGAATTCAATCTGAATCGTTATTGGTCGATTGTAGATGATGACACATTGAGCGACCAATCAGCATTCAGCATTTAGTCACATTGGTAATTTTGGCTTCGATAATTATTTCAGGAACTGGCGTTTAATCAGGCTTATATTTTATACATATGTGAAAGTAATTTTGCCTTATTCTTACCACGACTAAACATGCGAAGTTATCATCATAGATATAAATTATTAGGGATTTATGGGAAATATATTGTTAAGCAGATGAGGTCGCGAAGAATAACTTAAGTGCAAAAGAGTTTTTGTTAGTCGGCCACCTCCAATCGACTCGCCTGGTAATTACTGTTTAAAATGTTCTTAAGCGCTACTAGTGATGAACAATTAAAATCTAATAAGGCTGTGATGCTTCTCCGAATTTCGCCTAACACCGCATGAGATCCGCTACCCACTGAACGGACTAGGATCAAAATAACTATAAAATAATATTTACGATACGAGACATAGTTCTCAAGTCAAGTAGCACAGCGCAAAATACCTACGATGTCAAACAATTATCATAACGCGTGGGCAATAAAAAGAAGCGTACAGAGGTACAGTCGAACACAAAACTTAAAACATTATATTAATCTTTAGCTGTAATTTCATTCAACATCCCGGAAAATCTGATAATACATAAAAATATATATATATTTTTATAATGACATGTTCAATAAAATAAACCGTGCAAATCATTACACATGACATAGTGAAACCCTGCGTCTAATAATATCACTCAAATGTCTTCAGTTTCCTAATTTTTATTTTGGAATTTGACTGTCATCGCCTCCATAGAGTTTCACTCTGAGTTTTTAATTCTTATTCCAGCATGCTCCAATGCAGCTCTACCAGCTGGATTGATGGATATAAATATTGCAGATTTTCCCGATTCGCAAAATGTTTTCTTATATTCAAGCAGAAATTAAGAAAACCAACTAAAATTACGCTCTTGGAATCTTTTTTTTTATCGTTAATAGGCCAGTGTTTGACTACTGTCTTGCCTGATGGTAAGCAACGACACGGTTTACGGTGTAGCACGCTTGCCTAGAAGGAACTTGTTTACTCTGGATTCAATGACACCAACGTTAGACGAATCTAATCGGTGCTCGCCTGTTTGGATCTTCATTCGGGTAAGATTCTCGTTTTTTAATCACTGACCAATCTAGATTTCTCTTACTTCAAAAATACATATAAAGATAAAGCAAGAATTATCTTTACATAAATTGTGACAGTTTTATTACATGTAAAGACTACTTAACGACACTTAAGATGTCCCACGAGTCACTATAATATGAGATGAAAATCTGTAATTTTTTATTATACGTTAATTATGTGGCGACCATTTGCCTCACTGTACTTAAAGTCACCGGTTCTTGTCCCATCTCGATCTACATATTTAAATTCGTTTGTAAAAAAACTTAATACATAATTAAACTTAATATTGCTTTGTTTGTTAATTATTCATAAAATATGTGTGTTTTGTTAATAAATTTAGTATATTTTATCGCAATGAGATATAATATGATGTGCTTTGTGTAAACTCTAACGAAATTAAGGACTTCGTTACAGAAACGCAAAATATGCGTCAAGGTATTATTAAGTAGTACCGCAATTTTATATCACTTACATATATAATAATAATATGACGGAGCCATATAAGATCAATTTATAATACAAAAAGGTAACTCAAAAACTAAGTCAAGAAAAATCTAAATATTTAGTCTATAGTTGAAAACATTTCTTAAGAGTAGGTAGAGTCGCATGCTCTGCTCTGTGAGAATGAAACAAGTCAGCCTGGTGCTCTTAATTTCTGTTTATGCGACTCCTGTGGGTCGCTGATGTATTGCCGTCTGCTAAAACAAAATGCTAACTAAAAATAGCTTGGCATTTTTAACGCGTCTCAAGATGAGATTAATTTAAATATTTATAGTGTTTCATTTTAAAAGGAGAACGGGTTTAAGTGTTTTGTTACGAAGATGGCATTTTTCTGTAAAATTTAACAGATCAGTATGATTAGCAATAGAGTGCTATTTACAGAAATTCAAATGTCAAGAATAATTTTGCGAATATGGAAAAATAAATAAAAATTACTTATGCTGTTAAAACTTCAACCACGGGATGTAGGATTTTATAAATTTTGCTCCTGTAATTCCATTATATTACCACACCTTTTCCAAAAACAGGAAAGGAGGCCCCTGGCCAATAGTGGGATTAACAGAATATCAGTCTTCGCACGCTGCCCCCTATAGATAAATTTACAATTGCATACTAATACCATGTCAATTTTTCCGAAAACTAAACTAACGAAAATATTATAATGATCGCGTTGAGTATGTCTGTTTATCAATGATTAGACCGGATTCCGTTGAACGTCAGGCTGTGCATAATTAAAAAGCGTAAAATTTCACTTTCCACGAAATTTATTGTAATACTCATATGAATTTAAATGACAATCCTTTATTGCTATAACTGATCGTTATCGCGAATGAAACATCCTGACCCTGGGTCAAGGAGGAAGGCAGACGAACGCTTTCACTTTTAGTCACGAACTTCTATTTTTTGAGGATTTATGTCACAATAGTCAGGAATAGGTATATTTACTCATAAGGATAAAATTATCAAGTGATATTGTTGTTATAATACTTTCTTTACTTGATGGTGTTATTTAATGGCGAACAATAGAAATAACTATACAATAATACATAAATCAGCTAAGTTTTTACAGTTAATTACACAAACACTGAAGTTATGACAAATATTCATAAAATCCCTTTTTTGGAAACTTGGCTTGAAGGCTTGAACTTGGTAATATATGGCTAAACAAATATCGGCAATACCTTTTGCATATAAACTGAAGTCGCTGACGAATAATAATAACATACGAATACGAAATGTTTTCAAGAGTAATAAAGGGACCGTCCTTTATTACAAATTCTTTATTCAAGGACCATTAATCGTTTCATTTACTACTTTATACTTCGGATATCTCAAGCAAAGGAAGAATGCATCGTATATCAATATAAGTTGAAGTAACCTGGCCGTTCGTATTGAGACATAAACATGATTATAAATCTTCTCTACGTAGTCAGTTAACTGTACAAACTTCATACACACTTCCTACATACTTATAAACCAATTTGATTAAATAAGGGACCAATAACATTAATATGCATCGATCAAATGACACCGTACGGAACGCAACTTCGAATGCAAAGTTATTACTTGACCCGATGCTGTATTATTGAGCGTAGCACAATTTCCGAGGCATTAGCGGAACAACAGTCAGTTCGTTACAAATAAATGAATTCGCTCCTGCATCGCCGGCGGGCGTCATTAAGATGTTAACAGTTATGCGCCGGCGCACGGACGCGGAAAATTATTCTCTCGGAGCTTCCGCGCGCCATCTTGCGATCATATTGGCATATTGGTCAATGTTTTTGCAAACGTCATGGCTTCTTGGTTTGGGGTGTAAGAGAATATTAGAACGAGTCGAATGTTACCTTTTTATTAGATAATAAATCTTTACTCGTAGACCCTGATCACTTCAATTCTATCTGTATGTATGACATATATAAAAAAAATATTACGTCTTTCATTTGAAATACCAAAATATAATTAATAAAAAAAAAGTGACAATTCACAGCACATCCATTTTACTTAATATAAAATACAATAATATTCGAAGTCATCGCTTCAGCGCTAAATTCGTAAGTAAAACTCAAGAATCAATCAACTTAAAGCGCTGTGTTAGAGGATAGGTAATAACCGTTGATTAGTTATTAGGGGTACTTTATATTTTAGCGAAGCTGAGCATTATTTATCGAGTGATTTACATATGGTTTACACTATGGGACGAAGTTATTCATGAAGAAGGTTTAAGCGTATGATTTATAAAGTTTTATGTAAATTGGCTGATATATGACGATAATTGTTGAAGATGTCGAAAAAATCATAAATGTGAGCTTTAATGGCGAGACCCTGCAAACCGACAGAGATTATATATATAGAACTTATATAAAAAACAAATACTCTCGAAGTTAAGCGCGCAAGCTATTTTTATTTGTTTCACCTAAAGCCACAATGATGCTTACCTCGTGTGGCCTAGATTTTAGCTAGAATTTGCATATAGTTTCGATTTCAATCTGACATAAAAATGGGTGGGAAAGTCCCATGGTTGCCATCATGCGTGTTCTAAATGCCTACAAGATGGTAACAATACCATCTAACTGATGATCGTCATGTAACTGTAACTTCAACATACATTGAATTAGGAGCAAGACTCTTCCCACAAGTGTTAATTATTTTTCATTGTGGTTATAACATATGGTCAGAAGTACGGTGGAGATTAGTAAGATCAGTCTTACATACTTGTTCGTGGTGACAAGAAGGTACAACTAAGGGTTACTACACAGCAAAAATCCCCAATCAGGTTGTCGAAAATATGATTTATTTGTTGCTGGAAACACAATTTTGAAAAAGAACATTATTTATCTTGTGTTATTATGAAATAACACTATCATATTAAGTTTTTCCTATGATAATATGGCTTTCGTCCAGCAGTAGACGGCGATAAGCTGAAAAAACAATATCATTGTTTTTTCAGCTTATAGTAGAAATTAATAAATCTTAAGGAGGATTGAACGATCTTACCGCTCGCGTGTTGGAATACAGAGTAATATATAGTCACTAAAGTCAGTCAAAGACATACGAGACCATTAATTGATATATTATATTATATAATACATTATTATTATTAAAAAAATGTATAAAAATGTAAATTGTCACGATATTTAAGTGTTTCTTAATCAAATAAAAATCACTTGCAGGTAATTTAATTTAACTCCATAAATGTGTTTACGTTTATGTGTTTTGATTTCAAAGGTGAGTTAAGCAGAGCAATAATTTAATTTTTTTTGGCGTTGCCAGATATAAATATTTCACCCAAGATTGTGCATACCATCTAGCATTTTTAAGGGAATAAAAAGTTCAGTTTAATAAACTGTAGATCAGTCACAGATATCGATGTAACTGTGTCAAAATATGTTAAGGAAGGTGCAGGCCTAATGAACATGTTCATTGTGTCTACTCAAAACTTGGAAAAGCAACCTTCGCTTGAAATGTAGGTGTTTCATTCATTGGATTATCTCAACCATAATATTAATTCAAAATAACACAAACATAATGTTATCTGTGTGAATAATTTTCATAGGAATGAAATACACATTCATTACCATTCCACGTCGGTTTCCGGCATCGTATCGACGGATCGTAGATGTGATTCCGGCTGAATAGCAGGATAAATAGTTCAAAGTCGGTTAGTCGCCTAAACAGACTAGCTACAAACAGACAGCGCACAAATTCTCATTAATTCATTCATTCAACAGACCAACGACAATTATAGTTCAATGAGTATATTACCGACAAACAACAGTACTTTGTGCTGTTCCGGCTTAAAGGTTTTAAGAGACATTACCTACGTCTGCGATCCCATAGTTGGTGACTCATTGGCAATATCTAAATAGCTTATAATTAGACAAAATCTAAGGCAATGTGGACTACTTCCAGGCAAATACTATTGAGTGTTTTTTATTTTACCAGTTAGTGAAATTGTAAGCCTGTGCTCAATCGTTTTAGATGAAATTTTACACATTTTTTTATACTGGGCAGTATAAATTAGTAAATTTATTTTTTATTTTGCTGCAGGTATTGATTAAAGGGTTATTTAAAACCACTTAACTGTTATTAAAGGTATAAAGAGGGTTACTTATTATATAGATTAAAATAAAAAATATGTTTTTATATTGAATATTTATAAATATTTAAGCGGTCCCTCTATTAAACCATAAATCAGTAAACATTTATTATTAACTTTAAAGCTAGTTGGTATAATAATTATAGAGATAAGATATACAATATTAGTTTCATCCGATGACAAACAGATATTGATTAAAAAAACAGCATATGTTTTGGTATTTATAATACCTGAGGCTCATTTGATTATATATTCGATCTGAACAAATATTTCATAAGTACACCAAATAACAGACAAGCCTTTGATAAGTCTAAATAGGTACAGATTAAATATCATTACTGAGATGAAAAAACTCCAGAGCTTAGAACACTCTCTGTCGGTATTCTACAGGATATATTTCGGAGAGTGTGCTCAGGAACTATTTAATTTGGTTCCCCCGTCACCTTTTTACCACAGAACGGCAAGGCATCGTGCATCTGCAACCGTAAGTAGTTGCCGTACTTAAGACACGTACGAAACGATTTGCTTCCTCGTTTCTGATACGCACCGCTGAGGTCTGGAATACTCTCCCGACTTCATTTTTTCCCCACCACCTACAATATGGGTACCTTCAAGTCAAGAGTGAATAGGCATTTTCTAGGCTAGCGCCATGCGATGCACCGACCAAGTGAAAACAACGGATGGCGGTCCTTTGCATGAGTGCACCAGGCTCACCAATTATAGACACATGGCGAACGCTCGTTAGGCAAACAACATCCCTGCATATGCATCCCATAATTTCGTAACACTACATGGCGACCACGACCACTCTGACAAGAGTGCTACGGAGAAGAACCCTTAGAGAGACCACCTTAGACTGTACCATCAGGTGTGATAACAGTCAAGCGCTGGCTTATATATTAAAAAAGAAAAAATACAATAAAAGGGTTGAATAATTATTTTAAACGTCAGTGTTATTAGTTTAAGAATATATGTATATCGTATCTCAATACCCGAGATACGTATTTATTACATGAATATAATTGCAGCCTCTGTGCACTGATTACTCTGTACAGTCGATGAGCTGAGAAATGTTTAAGAGTCGCCGCAGCGTCTGTGCTCCGCATCGACAACCTGTTCCCAATGGAATGCTTTCCTTGAAGTTTCCTTTAATTATTACTCATATTGTTTATGAATGTGTATAATTTATAAATCCGTACTGTTATTTGTGTATCAATCTGTGAAGTTATTTAGATTTCATGTTTCTAAGGAACTTTAAACGTTTAAATAGTTTTCTCTGTTATTTATAGAAGATAATACGGTATAATTTGCTATATAAATAATTTACGATCTTCGTATATACAAGAAATGGTTGCGAAATGAAATCGGAGCTATCCCTGTAAAGCTACGGTCACTCCTGTGAACCAACTATGTATTGTTGTAGTTAAATCGATTGAAGGTGTGGTCGTTATTTACGGTTTAGAGTATTTTTATGTTATACGTCCCGCTCGTACTTACATCGCCACTTTGCAACGCTCATGCGCCATGAATCTTGGAAATTAAGATGTTATGTCCCTTGTCTGTAGCCACTGGCTCACTCACCCTTCACGCCGAAACGCATTTCAGCATTTGAAATGACTTACCTAATAATCTTAACCAAATCTCAAAGAGACTACATACATATTCATACACTTCTCGCCTCTAATTCTTGCGGATGTAAGATTGTATTATTTTTCCTTTGCGTAACCTCGTGTTAATACTTACATATTTAACTAAACATAGATCAGTCATAAATAACCACTATTTGATATATAATTCAGAGATTAATTCCTAATTCGAAAAATAAAATCACTTTTTTATTGACTATCATAGTTTAATATGACAATTGGAGCCAATTTATGACTCTCAATTAGTTGTTGTATAAATATATTTATATAGAGTATTTATATAAATATATTTAGCTGTGAGTGGTTTCACCCGCGTATAATTAATAAAAATATAATTACTAAAAATCAGCCTAGAACCTTCCTCGATAAAAGGACTATACAACACAAAAACATTTTTTAAATTCGAACCAGTAGTTCCTGAGATTAGCCGGATCAAACAAACAAACTCTTCAGCTTTATATATTAGTATAGATAAACCCACGTGTTCGGGACGCCCAAGATCGTCTTCAAAGAGATCCCATTACGTCAAACATTCTGCATATTTGTTACAACCAATTGATCCAGCTATTCATACATTAGCATAATATACCGGTCATCGCCAATCAGAGCGTGTACTAGCACCATTATATAAAACAGTCTAACAATACACGAATATCGTTAAAAACGTTATTTTCGTAAGGCTATATAAAATTGTAGGTCTGTCGTTTCTTTATAAGGAAGTGTTTAACTTGCTACTTGTTATACATATAAGTATTCACTTTCCTAGTGTGTCTAGTGCCTTGCTTTTAGGACTGCAAGGTTTGAACACCGGGTCGGGTAAATAAAACGTATTGTATTGGATTTTTAACTAACCCTATTAGTAAATCGGATTTAGAATTTTGACAGTTGGAACTCCGTGCCTCGATAATCAAGTGAAGTCGTAGGTACCTTTTATGTATAAAACCACAAGTCATGTAACAAAAAGTGTCTTTCATAAAAAAAAAGGATTTCCAAAAATAAACACGAGTTCAAGGTCCGGAGCAAACATCGGCAACTTGTGAAATCTCACACGACTCTGTGGTTTGAAGAACATCATTGGATATCCTTTACCGTGTTTACATTGATGGCCGATAAGTATTATCAAAACAAAAAAACAAATTCAAGACAAGGTTGTTGGTTGTCCACGACCAGACTTGAGTGAACATATTTATTTAATTTTTAAGAGATGGCTCAGTGGGTAGACTTCGACTGTTGGTTCAAAAATTTATGATGTACTTAACTAGTGTTTATTTAAGAACTTACTTAAATAAATTGTATTTTTTATAAAAACTTTGAAGCAGCAAAACAAAGCCCAAGCATCTTCATTTCAATAAAAACACTTTTATGAGCAAAAACAAAGCCTTTTTTTCGAATGTCAGTAGAGTATGTTTTAGTGGTAAGCTAAGGCCGACAACATAATCTAGAAAAAACAATCAAAGGAAAATTAAACTGTCTGTGTGCTATTTAATGTTGAGTGTTCTGTGTGTATGTGCTTGTTTTTGGTTAAAGTAAAATAAATTTAATATACAAGTGTTCTTGTAGATAAATACGATTTTAATGTATTCATTAAATTTTTGACTATCAATGCAACAATAAAAAAATCTCGTTCATAACAGACGTGGAAAATTAAATGTTACATTGTTAAATATGCCCCGTGACACACTGACACAACATACTTATAACTTTTCTCTTGTTTGTTCACCTTTTAGTTCCCTATTTATTATCAAATATTGGTTCATGTATCACATACGGTCGATTAGTGTCAATACTATGGGTTACGAGGTTTGACAAGTTTAAGCCTCGTACTCGTACATCTGACCACACCGTTTCTACCTTTGAGTCTCATCACTATGCGTTGCTACATTTGTGAATACATTTTTATTTGTTTTTTTTTATGATGTATCTTGCCGTTCCTCGAAGTCCTTTACTTTGTTCGCCAAAATTTGGTATTTATTTAATTATTAACTGTCTTAATGGCCAATCAATGTAATTATAACTGATCAAATCTAATTTATACATTTCGTTTATTTAATTAAATGCAAATCTAATAGAACTAAATATGTATATTCTACCGAGAAGAACTGACTAACAAATTCAAATTACATACTCAACTATGCATATACAACTAAATGAATATATACTGCACGACAAGCGGAAAAAACTAAGTCTTCAGTTTTAATCATTTATAGTATAATCTCGTATCGAGTAATGTGCTTTATTTACTCATGCCAACGAGTCGATAAGACGTCTTTGAGAAACAAACAAACATTCATACTAATATTATAATCGTGAAAGTGAGTTTGTTTTGTTAATTTTGCTTTCACTTAATCATTCAACCACTCATATTTTAGCACACGGACAGACAGATTTGCATTTTTATTAGAGATAGCAAATTCCATGGGAGGTTTTTTATTATATTTAACTTAAACTTAAGCGAAGAGAGTCCAAAGGATAGAACGTATTGATCTTAACCGATGACCGTGGGCAAGCATCAGTTATAATTTATTTTACGACGAAAGTTGAAGGCGAGCAAGAAATCTTTAAAGAATATTTATTTATCCGATTAAGTTATGGCACATGTTTATCCACCAACTTGCAGTGGTGTACTGAAATAAGTTCCAAACTAAGTTTTGAGAGGAAGGCGAAAGTTGTACATCTCTTTTACAATTACGCTCTTCAGATCATCTTCAGATTCTTTTAATCCAAGGCAAATTAGTTTTAAATTTTAATTCCTTTAAAAAGCAATCTAGGTAAATACCGAATTAGTGAAATAAAAGTCAAAGGTACATCACTAGACGACACATAAATCTGTTATTATAGACTTAACGCTAAACCGTTTAGTAAACTCCAAGGGAAAGAAGACCGGTCCCATTAGCACTGGGCCCGGCCCTGTGACATACAAACTGACCGGTTGATTCTATTATTAATCGCATATTTACGTTAACATATAGTAAAAAATATGTAAATTTTGAATGTCATCGTATCTTTAACGAAAACGTTTATTTATGTTAATAAAATCTATGTAGCTTTGTTCAGTGGATTTAGGAGTCAATCATTTGAACTTTAAGTTCTTTATGGCGATACAGATTATGGAAACTCGTTTGCGCTGCTTTGGTAACACTATAATGATAAATTAACGTGTTTTTAAAGATTAATCAAATATTTCCTTTAACCGAAGGCACGGTGCGTCATCTTGCTTCCACTATTTTCTAACGCTTTTAATATCATTATTATTACTATTTAGGCGAACTATCATCGGAAGATCATTAATAATTTCCCATTTCATTCGATTCTCTGAAGATTATATTTCCTGTTTCATTGAATAACATACCAAACGCCATATATGACATAACGAAAGTGGTGAGATGCATTTCACATCCTATTTTCTTTACTAGAAGTCTAATTAAAAGTCGATGGCGCGTGTTTTTTGCTCGACTATGACACAAACAGTGTAATGCGTTTATCCTCTTTTGAATTACTTATTAAATTTATAGAAACGCAGACACTACGTACCAGTAACTTGTTATATTACCACTGTATAATGTTGTGAGTCTATTCATCAGATAGATTAGTTATTCATTTAATTCTGTAACATGACATAGATTTGATGAATAGTTTTAATGAAAACCCGTATTTATTTAGCCCTTAATTTATAAAGATGTTATTAAAGAAACTTCCTTAAGTATTATTATCTGATAGTGTGAAAGTTAAGCTGTACTGTGTGATATTGCCTTAATATTAATGATTAGCAAGACAAAGAGCAATCAGTGTTCTTTGATAGATTGTCTCTTTGTTAATAATTACACTTGTAACATTTATTTGATGTTTCAACTAATAGTAGTGTGTTGTTTGTTGACTTAGTTAGCTGCATCATTGATTCGTTGGTTAGTTTATTAGGCAGCAACGCACAGTCCTGGGTGCGAACTAGATTAGATTAGTTATTAAGTTTCCCTGATAAGGGATTTTAAGTAGTAGCCTGTAATTTTGAAGAGTGCAGTGTTTAATCCAGTGCGTCTTAAAAGAGATGATGTAATCATTGAACTATTTCCGGTCATGTCGGATTTACCATTCAAGCGGATAATGCAAGTGTTGTTTTCATCTTCGATTGAATTTTCGTTTCAAATAACTAGTTCTCTGTAATAATTAATCAACACTCTATCTTTATGGATAAGACAAGGGAATTAGTAGAACTATTATATAAATTTATGTAATAACTTGATGATACAAATCTAATGTGCAGTTTCCGAGTAATTTGTGTGCAAATAAACCAGTAACGAAAGTCTTATTTCTATTATCTTCCAAATATTTTTTAAAGAATTTAATGGTCAAAACACGACTTGTATACTGAGATTGAATAATTCTGGGTCAATTTAAAAATTATCATGTCTGTTTGACCATAAATATGTCGGAGGTACGCCTCAGGTCTGATCACAGTAATTTAGTGATGCTTGCGTGATATCTCCAAATTAGTAGCATGTTTGGGAGAGAATGTCCGTCTGTCACGACCCCTGTGGCGTGTGCCGCTCTTATTATATAATTAATACCAATGATGGTGAATTTGTTGTGCAACGTTAAAACTAAGTTCAAGGTTATATTATGATAATGTAGTAAAAATAATCTTAAATTAATGTTTAATTTTTTCAAATTAGATAAATCATGTGGATATATAAATCTGGACTTTATAAATAGTAAAAGTAAAGTAACAGCCTGTGAATGTCCCACTGTTGGGCGAAGGCCTCTTCTCCTCTTTTGAGAAGAAGGTTTTGGAGCTTATTCCACCACGCCGCTCCAATGCGGTTTGGTAGAATACACATGTGACAGAATTTCAGTGAAATTTGACACATGCAGGTTTCCTCACGATGTTTTCCTTCACCGTCAAGCACGAGATGAATTATAATCACAAATTAAGCATTTGAAATTCAATGGTGCTTGCCCGGGTTTGAACCCACGATCATCGGTTAAGATTCACGCATTATTACCACTGGGCCATCTCGGCTATATAATAATATATAGCGGACTTTATAAATACAAACATAATTTTGACGAAGTAGAATTTGAGTTCTTTTGTTCTATATATTTTATTCTTATGTCATCAGGGTTACATAGTTGGATATCGGATTTGAATCCGAGTACGACGATAACCAATTTACCATGATTTTTTTAGCGCGCACGCAAAGCTTTCTTATTATTTCATTAATTATATTTGTACCAATCTTATGAATATTTAATATAATGAAATACAAATTAAAGCTGAACTCTTTCAGCCATCTTAGAGTGTAATAAGCATTATCGTAATTATATTGATGTACCATAAGTAAAGTGAAAAAAAGAATAAACTTTATTTTTAAATACATTACCTTCAAATTAATTTAAACATATAAACTTATATATCAGAAGCCCATCCACCTTCCTATTTTATAAAAAAAAGACACGAGGTCAATCACAGGTATTGCTTATAATTTTTGTTCCTATACATTAAAATAAGTCCCTTATATAAATTCTTATACGATAAATATTCACTGACAGATAACAGAGTTAACAAACTATTGTTTATGACCAAAAGTGGAACAGATTTAAGTAAAGCGTGAACAATATCGAAGTGAGTGTACGTTGTGTAAATAAATATACTCGGTGGTAGAGCTTTGTGCAAGCTGGGTAGGTACCACCCTCTCATCAGGTATTCGATCGCAAAACAGCAGTACTTCGTATTGTTGTGTTCCGGTTTGAAGGGTGAGTGAGCCAGTGTAATTACAGGCACAAGAGACATAACATCTTAGTTCCCAAGGTTGGTGGCGCATTGGCAATATACGCGATGATTAACATTTCTTACAATGCCATTGTCTATGGACGTTGGTGACCACTTACCATCAGGTGGCCCAAATATACAATAATATATATATATATATATATATATATATATATATATATATATATATATATATATATATCAGTATAAGTGTTTGTAATGCGATAACAGTAAACTTAAGTACAAAGCAACCTACTGCCCTTCTTAAAATCACATGAATTCGTCAAGTGATTGTATCATAATCTGCTTATACTTGATAAGATTGACTACAATGGCCGAATGTAAATAAAGTAGGCCCGCTAGCGAAATTAGAAGCGGAACAATACAACTTAATGACCTCGAAGAGTTTTTATTTGTAAGAGATTGTGTCTAGTAATTATTTCTCACTAACTTGCTGTACAGTGAACCTTATCTGATCCACACCCACCTGAAACAACGATAATCACTATTAATACATATCCTTGACCTTTACAAATTTAACTAATTGTATGGAAATATATAACTTGATCGATATCACGAAAAATATTACCATCAAGCCACGAAAGCATGTTTTCTAAATTTACTTCAGAAACGGTTTTCCTTTCGAATATTTTTTTTATTTAAGAATACAATAGTATTTTTATACATAAGAGATATAAATTTAGGTGAGAACCAAAGTAGTAAATTCAAACCAAGGCTAACCAATATAAATTTTTACTCGGTGGTAGAGCTTTGTGCAAGCTCGTCTGGGTAGGTACCACCAACTCATCAGATATTCGACCGCAAAACAGTAGTACTTGGTATTATTGTGTTCCGGTTTGAAGGGTGAGTGAGCCAGTGTGATTACAGGCACAAGGGACATAACATCTTACAACACCAACCTTGGAAACCCAAGGTTGGTGGCGCACTGGCGATATTTTTTTTTTATAGAAATGTACAATTCCCCTGTCTATTAGCGTTGGTGACCACTTATCACCAGGTGGCCCATATACTCGTTCAACCACCTACACAATAAAAAAAAAAGTTTTCCATGTTACAAAAATCAGTACAGTAATACAGTAAGCAACATCATCAAAAATTTAATAATTTTTTTATTTAAAGTAGAAGATTTAAATTATTTACATCTTGATTCATGGTAGGGTTCTCGAAGGCCGGCAAGGACAATAGATTCACGCGCACTTGTTTTGATACTGGTAAATTTTCCCACAGTCTAATACTTAGTAACATCCCAGTGGTAACATATCCTTGTTAATAAATAACTAAAAGAAAGAATTGTTAATCGTACTATAACAATAAGTTTGCCATGCATTTAATTTTGACTTTAATCTATTCTTTAAGTTCAAAGAAAAGTTTTAAATTCATATAATTCTCATGCAGATTCATAACAATCGTAGCGTGTCTGTAACTTACAGCATTACTTCTGTTAAATAATTGTATCAATCTAGATTCTACACTAAACAGTGTAGTAGAAGTTTGAATTTGTTTTATTAAAAACCTTTCGAATTCTTTGCCGAGTTTGAAGCAAGTTTTGTAATAAACCAGAAAGGGCCAAAAGAGGCCGCGCCCAGTAATAACTGGAAGTTTGCAGAAATTGATCCAAGTGTCGTTTGCGCTTGCGCCGGTCTCGGTATTTCGAAACTAATGACGATAGAATAGAGCAGTGGTCTAGTTAGATCAATTATTAATTTATAACAAAATATATATCTATTTAACATTATATGAATATTTAAGACCCTATCGCGTAACGCTAAATGTGAGATGTTCATGTTATTATCTAAATTCAAGAAATTATTTTACCGCAAAACAGTAGTACTTGGTGTTGTTGTGTTCCGGTTTGAAGGGTGAGTGAACCAGTGTAATTATACACACACAAGGGACATAACATCTTAGTTCCCAATGTTGGTAGCGCATTGGCGATGTAAGCGATGGTTAACATCTCTTGCAATACCAATGTCTATGGGCGTTGGTGACTATTTACCATCAGGTGGCCCATATGCTCGTCCGCCGTCCTATGCCATAAAAAATAAACTAATCAGGAACGCTATATTATGATTTAACATATGTTCATGCATGTGATCATACATACATCAGAAATTACCACAGCATGCGTAAATATATAAGAAACTGGAGCCGCATCAAAAATAAGAGCATAATAGCTCCAATTAAGACAAGTATAAATACTAAATATGGATAAAGTATTATATTTCGATTAGATGAGATCGGACATGCAACAACATTAATAATTGTTAATTGCGCAGCTTCTTTTCGTCCAGAAATTTAGAAATGATTTTACTAAAACGATGTAAACTATAAACGTTACTATTGATATAAAAAATGGAAACTTATTCAAAAATATTATTTATGCACCATTTGAAACATTTAGAATTGGTTTTAAATATATATGTAAACTTTTTGAAAAATCTGAAATTTGTGTTTAATATAATTAAATAATAAAATTTAATATAATTAATATATTAACTTCAATATTTGCATTTTATTATAAAAATAGATATAAACACAAAAATAACAGAAGAAGAAAATGCGATAGATAATAATCTAATCATCACATATTTGCAAAACTCATAGAAGTTACAAATGAAATAATTAAGGAACGAATAAAGTCAATAAATTACCAAATAACTCGCTTAACATTTGTAAAAAATCTAACTATGCTAATACTATAGCTATTCCAACATTCCAAGCTAAACCAAAACAATGCAACGGCACCTGGACCTGCGCAGTTTGACAGAAAGGTCGCGGCCTTCGTACACGATCAATTACACCTCGACGTCTGCTATTTGCATCTGGTGCGCGCGCATGTCCCTCGCCGGCCATCGTAACTGCGTAAACGCTATCTCCATCGCCTGGGAACGCGCTGAATCACGCATTCCAAATGACTGGATTTTCCTCGCACTCTGTGATATGAATTTCTCAAAGTTCCCAGGAGCAGCCCGATTGTAAAACTTTACGACACACTTAGTACTGTTCGTAGAATTGTTTATATCTTGAACTACATGCGTATATATTAGTAACGCTATATTTTACCAACATAATTATTGGTCTAGTAGGTTTAATCTAATAAATCCCAGGTTAATGTAAGAAATTCTCAATAGTAATACGCGATTAGGTAGTTTACACTATCATGGTTCAGAATACGCGTAAAGCGGTTAGTCCTGTACCTTAACTCTTCCCGATCGTAATGGATTTGTGGTCCTATTGAAGGTACATCTGTTATTGCGCTAACAATTGTGCTATATCATTATACTTCGCGAAGGTGTTATTTTTATACCAAAAATAATTTTTTTGAAATTGTTCAAAATGAATAATTTTAAGCCTCTTCGTATTTACGTTTGTTGGTTACTGTAGGTAAATTAAATAAATAACAGATAATGTTTAATGAAACAGCTAGCGATCTAGATTAACAATAAAAAATACATCAACAAATAAAGAAGGAAATGTATTCTATATTCCAACGAGTAAAAAGCATGAACACTCAAAGATAAATTATGGGCGGATAGACGTACAAGATAACGCGTTTTAATATACAAAAAAGCGTCCCGTATAATGACGGGTATAATGTTCTGCAGTTACGAGACAGGCGCGGGCGCAGCGAGCGGCGAATCAAAGAAATGTCACGCGCGATGCCAACGTCATTTACAGGCTATGGACATTGTACAAATACTTACAAATATTTATCATATTATCTTTTGTTGTCATCTATGAAATGAGCTTTGTTACACGCGAGCTTGTGCATTCGACTTTTGTTCTTCTGCAGATGGAACATGTTACCCAGGCTTGTTTTTATTTTAATCTGTCAAGTGGTCATTGCGTGACGCGCTTTCGCGAGCATTTCTTGTTGTTCAGTGATTTAGCGTCTGTTCTAATCTTATTTAACAATCTTAAAAATGTAGAGATCATCTATCTGTGCATCATGAAACTACTTGACTAGGTAAGGCTTCAAATCAGCATGCACTTAATTAACTTAATGGTTTTCAGGAAAAAGTTAAAACAGTCACCGTGCAGCTCACTTCATATTAAATTAAAACAGTCAGTTGTTAAAATGACAAGATCTAAGATCAAAATTTGTAGATTTAACATATAAATCTAAGGTTATTGGACCAGTCCTAGAAACACGTTCATAAAACAGTGTTGATGGAAATCTTTTTCTCCGTAACAGAATTATTCTGGTAGACATATCGAAGGTGGGTCTTCAAGTGACCTTTGCGAAGTTCTTTATTCTTCACGTTAATTTTTGCAATAAAGATAAACAAATGATTTTAAAGTTTATTTAAAAATATTTCAACATTGCTAGTATGTAAGTGTAGATCACGGTATTTACTAAGAATAAGAATAAGATCCTCCAGACCGATTTCGGCCACGGCGGCCAATCTCAAGAGAGATTGGCCGCCGTGGAAGCCAGCTGCGCAGGAGATATTATAGTACACAAGTGTGTGCGCAAACACAGGTGCACTCTCTTTTCCTTAGTTCTCATAATCCGATGGGATGGCAATCCGACATGACCGGAAAGAGTTCAGGTGCAGGACCAACGGCTTAACGTGCTTTCCGAGGCACGGGAGTGTACACACTTCCAGATTCCGGGTTGCTACTGAGAATTTTCTGACAGAAAAAAACAATAACTATTTATTGGCCCGACCTGGGAATTGAACCCAGGACCACCGGGTCTGCGGCCTTATATCTAGTCACTAGACAAACGAGGCGGTATTTACTACCAAGCTACTGGTATAGCTTTTTTATAAATGTATTTCTATAATTATTCCCCTCGTCAACTTTGTTAATTTCTAGCAAAATTGTTAAAAGTGTAGCAGAAAATGAATGAATTATTTTGTAGATGGGAAATATCGTGAGGATAATGTGTAGCCAAGACCTTCTCGAAAGGAAAGAAGGCCTAAGTCCAGCAACTTGTTAGCTTGTAAAAGTTCATTCTCGCACACGCAGTGCCTGTCTCCAAATGATTTCGTATGTGCTGCTAACTCCCCTCGTTATTAACGTGGCTTAACAAAAACCGAGATCACACTGTTATCCACACGCACATAAATTGGCCTATTTCAATGTGTACCTTGCATACAAACATATAATATTACCGTCAAAATATGTAAACGGTTTTTCAGTGTGAGTTAAGAATATTTAACAGAAACAAATCAATATACAGATCAACACACATCAACATCATAAATGTTTACGGCTATTAGCCGCAAAACATCAGAGATCGACTCAAGAAAACCTACTAATGTTAGATAAATTGCAGATTTATTGTATTTTACTGTCGATAGACGTATTCAGAGGACTGAGAAAAAATAATTATAGGCTGATGTAGTTGCTTGGGGTATTTTATAACGACGGTACAGCAAGAAATACTAATGCGTCACTTGATATCAAAACTATACATATAATAACATCGCGATAAGATCTTTTTTTGTAAATGGAATATATCGGAGCGAGACAATATTGAATAATGAAAATCAGTTAATTTTGAGAGTTATAATTAATTTTGTTTATTTTTATCGTTGGTAAATTATTCTGTTGAGTTTATTAGAGCGGATAACACCGAATGGAGTTGTGTCTGTCTCGGCGAACGTCATGTCAATGATGGACTTGTTGACAGCGGTTGTACGCGGTGATCTTTCGCAAACCCATTGGCTCTAAATCGCTAATTATTATTGTAATCCCTAAATGTACAAGTAATAAGTGTTTACATAATTAAAATTGTAACAAAAGTCAACATTGCTGTTCACTTATTTTAACGTTTCCTGAAGTATAACGCCCACCATGGATTCCCGTTCAAACGAGTTCACGAATCAATTATTAGATTCGAGCCCGGCTTTCCCGACGTCCCATTATTATCTCTATTTATTAATAGATTATAAGAAAACAGACACTTTACTTTGAATGAAGATCATCTTATAAAGTCAAAAATCTTTATTCAATGTAGAAGCGTTGCACTTATTGGTTGTCAGACATTTACCACCACTTTGGAAATAAACACCTCATACCTGAGAAGAACCGGCGAAAGAAACTCAGAGGCATTTCTTTTAGGTCAGATTATCAACAATTAATACAAAAGTAGTGGCTGTGTGAGAAGAACATGCAACAAGGACGACATCGCAAGTACAGTGCATTGTAAAGGTAATGTATTTGATTGGAAGCGATTGAACATACTTATACCAGCGAGCTTACAAATGCATTCGATTCGACCCAGAGCTATATTATCGTCTTACTTCCGGCAACCATTAATGACGAGACAAATAACATGTTTATGTCATTTCTATACATTTTAGTGATTCATACAAATTACTATTTCGATAAATTGTTTTTGTAATCAATTTCAAAAAGGGTTTGTTTGGGTTAATTTGGGTGTACTTTTTTATTTTCATTCCCTCAGAACTCCGCCACTTACGCACCGATTTAGAAAAATACATTTTTTCTTTCCTGATTAGTCCCATTTATATTTGAAGAAAAATCAACCTTAAGGGTGCAATATTATGGGCTGGAATTTTATTGGAAGTCGATTTTGTTTTTAAGCAGACAATTATTAAAATGTTTTACTAAAACAAAAAATACTTATTTATAATTCATTGGATATTTTATTTAAACTTAATATTCAACATCAAATATCAAATTGATAAATTAAAAATAATTAAAATGAAACAAATAAATACAGGCAAAAACGATGTAAAATATCATTAGCGTAACATGTAACATAATTACATAAGAGCAAAAGATATAAGTATTTTCACTTATAAAGAACACTTGGTAAATGTTAATTATGTTTCGAAATTGTAAGATCATCGAAGTATTTTAATTACGCAATTTTAAGAGTTGTGCCGAAGTCACATTAAAGGTAAGGCCATACTTGGTGGATTGAATGGGTGAACGCGGGATCCTTAATAGTATAAATACTCAATCATATTGAATATTAACTTTTTATCAGATTATATAATCATATGTTTAAGCTATTGACATTGTATAAAAAGCATTAGGAGTTCAAATATTGCCAAAGCGCTGTCAACCGTGCGACTTAAGTGCACCATTACCAGTAATAACTGTATTATTACGCCGTAGGTAAAAGCTAGGATTACATAAATTAACGCACAACACGAAATTTTATAAACTGGTAATATTTTTTTCAATAAGCAGTAATAAATCATTCGGAGGTACGATGACATAACCCAGATTCAGACGACACCGGTTTCTTGAATAATGTAGGAAAGTAACCCCGAAATTCATTACGCGATAACTTTCTCTGCAGGTGTGGCACGCCTTTATGCGTCATTGTCATCAGGGTGGCGTGATATTTGATTATGAATAATACGATCATTAATTAAACCCACAAGGGACTTGTGTAAGGAACCAGTCCTTCAAAATATAATTCTTCTTTTGCCAGTGGTAATGGGCGAAAGTGACCTTCCCTTAGGGAGCGCTTTAACATGCTCCAGACGAGTATATGCGAGTATATAATAAATATGTATAAATATTTTTTTCAATACTATATTGTATTGTATTTTATTGTATTGTATTCAAATTTATGTCATTATTATTCATTGTTATATAATTGTTTAAACTGTTTGAATTCTGTGGTTTAAATATTTTTCATTTTTTTTATTTATTAATGTGTGCTTTTTTGCTCTGATAATCTATTCATTTGTAAACTTTATTGATATATGTATATGCTATCTTTATTAATTGTATGTTTTAATTCAACTGTCTGTTTCCTGTTTTTAAATAAATAAAAATAATATAAATAGTATTTATAATAAGCGGTTTCCTATGTCCGTTGTCAGGAGTTCAGAGAAGAGTACCTAAGCTCTGTCCTCCACACCCGGGCGAAGCTGCAGGCGGCTCCTAGTCTTTTATATAATGTGTAAGACCTGTATTTAAAGTCGTATGCATTGCTTTGAAGCTCAAATAAGTATTTTATTTTTACGAAATTTACGTTTTGAACGCATTTTTTTAATTGATAATGTATTACACATATATTATTTTCATTGAATTAGACTCATCGTTGTCTTCGCGATATATATTTTTCCCATTAATCGCGTTTTGTATGATATCTATACACATATGTATGTAGTCTTACGTATCTTTTCGTGTACTATTATTTTTACGTCATAGCCATCCACATACAGTGCCGTATAATATTCTCAAGCGTAACCTACTGTAGACTAAATTGAAATTTATATAAGAACGATGCAACTAATACGAATAATTACATTTTAAACAAATTTAGAATACTAAGTTACTAAAGACAAGTACTTCTTCATTGTAATTTCAAAAGATTTTATTTAAGAGTACATCAACCGGTTCACGGTTAAAAATTAACTACTAAAATTAATTGTTTTAAACAGATTACAAAAGGTATAATTGCATTCCTGGATATTTCAAAATGTTTCAAAAATCATAAAAGAAGGAGCCCATTCCACAGCGTTAATTCATTGCGGGTAGGATATACAGGTGGCAGATGATCATGTGACATGCAGGTTTCCTCAAGGTGTAAAATAATGACCTGTTTTTTTATTCGAGCCTGGATCCTACAATATTCAGTTAAGATTCCCAAGCCATCACGGCTCTATAATAATCTACAGTTATAATAATATATATCCCAAGTAGATGTACTAAGCATTTTTAATTCTCTTACACACCTTGTTCTGTTAATTTGGTCAAGGCGATCAGCGTCGCCATGTGAGATGAGACATTTATATTAATATATATATTTTTATTGCGTTACAACGTATGATATTTCAATTAACAGTTTATTAAACTAATTAACATTATAAATAATGTAAGCATCTCTCTTTTAAAAATATATTTCGTAATCTAAATGATTTGGTAAGATTCTGTCGGGTTAAATAAATAGCCAGGATTCAAGGCGATAGCTTTTTCGTATGATCACGTACCTCTGATGTCAATGCGAAATCACTATTGATTTTAAAAAAAAGTTAATTGATAGTCTTTTGACAAATTAAACTGTCATAATTGCAACTACTTGAGGAATCTAGTCAACACATCGTTGAAAGCATTTCAGGACAAGCACGACCTTCAGTAATGAAGCACACCAAGAAGAAGAATTGTAACTAACTTTCATTGCAATAAAATAGCTTAGAAGCTTAGAATCGTTGACAATGTTGATATTACCAATCCTAACTAAATCGCGGACGAAGTCGCGGACGGTTATTATTCAATAAAAGATTAATTGCGGAGTTTCTTGTCTATTCGTCTCAATTGAATCTACATACAACCGGTGTCTTTACATTATATACTCTTGTACATATTTTATAAATCATAAAAATTAAGTACGACTATCATCAACAGTAATTCGGGCTAATTGAAATTTTGATTTGTAATCAATGTTCAGTACGCTACCGATAGCTTCCCACAGCGTAATTAGGCGTTGTGCGTCAGCGCAGATCACAGTCCCGGCGCGCGCGCAGCCTTTGATGTGCGCGTGGGAATTGAGAACTAGGCGTGTTAAGGGAACGCACTTAAGAGTCAAGGTTTAATATAAAATTAGTTAGAGCAAATCATTTAAAGTAAATATATCTAAGATTTATTTGATAAGAAATTAATACTAATAGCTTCTGTTTCCATTTATTTATACGTGACATTTGTAAGCGATTCGCCATATTATGTAAAAAAAATATCTAAAAATAGTGTACAACGAAAATTAATTAATATAATTATAATATATATATTTTTAAAGTTAACTTTGCTTTATTAATGTCCAGCTCCTAAAATGCTGGTCAAACTTAAGTTTAATCTGAATGTCATTGGACGAACACAGATGATGACGTAATAGACGACCAATGAGCGTTCAGCATTTAGTTGGATAAGTAAATCTGACTTTGCTCATAACTTGAGAAACTGACAATTATGTATTAAACAATCAGGGATCAATTTAGTACTAATACCAAAAAAATACTAGACTAGTAGTGATTTCCTTCGGTGGGAATCAAATCTTTATTCAAGTTGCAGGATTAAAACAAATGTAAAGCTACTGGATCGTAATGTAGATTCTAACGAAAAGAACTGGCAAGGAGGAAGTTTTCTTATCAATCAGATGGTCCAACTTTCCTGTTTTCATAACCAGGATACCCATATATTTCAAACCAAATAAACATTTTATATTATGAATGAAAACCAACGCTTCGCCTTAAGTCTTCTCGCCGTGACTTGGGCACTCAGTAGAGCAATTTCGGCGCGTCCAAATAATTGTAATCACGGACTCCGTGGCCGCTGTCACTGCGGCAGTAATAACGAACGATTGTGTTCGGAAGTAATATTCATAGCACTGAGGTACCGTTCGTTGAGATGAATTATATCAACATATAAGAAGGTATGCTTAATTTATTATTAAAAATACTCTTTAAACGCATTAACATTAGGGTCACAGATGGTGAAAAAAGACGCCGTTTCGTGGTTTGCGGTATTTTCGTGTGGTTTCTAGTAGAGTAGAATAGAGACAACCCATAATTCATTCCAATTCTGGAACATTTATTAACTCGCATAAATAACTGTGATGTGTTTGTATAATGAAACAAAAAATATTTATTACTATATAATTTTTTGTATAAATAAAAAATATTATACGTTTATTATTATTATTTAATGCAAAGTATAAAATTATACTAGAGTAACTACTGAGATTATTGCCGGTTTTCTTTTTGGTGAAATCGTATTTATTTATTAGGTAATCCAACAGCTCGTATATAAAATTATTACAGTAAATATTAAGATAAGGTCCTCCAGACCGATTTCGGTCACGGCGGCCAATCTCAAGAGAGATTAGCCAACTGCGCATGAGATATAGTGCACAAGTGTGTGCGCAAACAAAGGTGCACTCTCTTTTCCCTAGCTCTCATAATCCGATGGGACGGCAATCCGACACGACCGGAAAGAGTTCAGGCGCAGGACCAACGGCTTAACGTGCTTTCCGAGGCACGGGAGTGTACACACTTCCACCTTCCAGATTCCGGGCTGCTACTGAGAATTTTCTGACAGAAAAACCCAATAACTATTTATTGGCCCGACCTGGGAATTGAACCCAGGACCACCGGGTCTGCACCCTAATATCTAGCCACTAGACCAACGAGGCAGTCGCGGACGGTAAATATTATTCTACTCTTAAATAAAGTCATAAATAGGAAAACGCAAATTGTTCAAATTTATATTATATTAAAAACTAGAAATTAATGTATAATTAGTTTAAATAAATTACTATTATTAATTTATACTTAACTATTAATAAAGTTTAATTAAATACATACATTTCAAAACGAAGCTAGCTTTAAATTAATATTATCTTGGAAAATGAAGATCAAACGTGCTTGTAAGAGTTTACTTGAATATAGCAATTTTTATTTTTTAATGCATATTCTCAACATTTACTTAAATAAGGTCGTATAATGACTATACTTGTGACGTACTTAAGTACATTTTTCATATTGAACAAATAAATATATGTAGAGTATCAAATATATTGACATAAACCTTTAAACATATCGCGTGCCCTTCAAATATTTTCACACTAGTCTATGGCCGGTGCGATGTTGCATTAAAGACCTGATTGCAACCAATGTTTGAAGCGTGCGATCGCCCTGCTCCTCGCTGATAAGAGAATATCAGACAACTATTGGAATTTATAAGTAACAGTCCAGTACATGACAATATCAAGACAGAAACGTCTGTCCGTCAGTTATAGCCTACGATAGATCTGTTTATTATGTCGTATCTTCTAAGGTTTGATGTATATCCTTACGAACCAGTGGTTGAAATTGTCAATCAATAATGCGTCTCTATTGAATTAAGATTCTAGCTTAAAAAGATAACTAAACATGTGTATTTTAATATGTTTATACTAAAAAAATATGTTTTAATTGATTAATTAAAAAATGTTAAGTTTTAATGAATATAAATTATTAAGAAAAAATTAAAAGAAAAATGTTTATCCAAGTAGATTAGCAGCGTGGTATACAATATACGTATATACAACAATACAGTACAATGTATATGTATACGATTAAGTAAATTAAATGTAACGCTACGATCGCGAAGGCCCGTAAAAAAATTCAATAGTTTTATACGTTTTACACATAAAATGAATTATTCTTCTATTCTATGATGTCTTAAGACAGTCTTGGTTATAATGTGAGTAGGTCGTTAGCACTGTGTGATCGGTTCCTAAAAGTGCATCCACGGCGTGGGCCGGACACCGAGTTTGACGTATTAATAGTGGTACAGTAATACATAAAGTAAAGGCGTTTTGTTCATTTTTTAGATAACCGATTAGCCTAAGCGAAATTTAAATGTGTTCGATATAAAACCAACATGCTCTATAAAGTAAAAATAGACGTGTCTTCGTCGTGTTTTATAAACGAACTTGTTCTCGAGCGCGGCTTCGCCTGCATAACTTGTATGCAAAATTTCATGATGGTTGGTTGAGTAGTTTTTTTTACATTTACTTTTTTTTATTGTACGAGCATTTGGGCCACCTGCTGGTAAGTGGTCACCATCGCCCATAGACAATGGCATTGTAAGAGATGGTAACCATCGCTTACATCGCCAATGCGCTACCACCATCGGGAACTAAGATTTTATGTCCCTTGTGCCTGTGATTACACTGGCTCACTCACCCTTCAAACCGGAACACAACAATACCAGGTACTGCTGTTTTGCGGTAGAATATCTGATAAGTGGGTGGTATCTACCCAGACGAGCTTGTACAAAGCTCTACCACCAAGTAATTTTAGTAAGGATAAGTTAAAAAAAATATGTTTCTTGGAATACATTCAAGCTCACATGATTAATTATTTATAGTTTACATTCTATTAAATCATATTAAAATTATTAAAATATATAATAAAATATTAAATGATAGAAATATATTTCTAATTTATACAAAACTTAATCCGGGTAGAATTCATTACCATACTTAGCAGTAATTCTACCCCCTGGAATACTTGGTCATGTTGTTGGCTCATTGGGATTGTAAGAAATGGTTTGTGATAGTTATTACCACTAAAAGATTATGCCCATCTACTCGTCTGAACTTTAAAATAAATTGATAAACAACGTGTGTTCATATCATTAAAACGGTTAAATATTTCGATTATAAATTTTTAAACGATGTAATTATCGCTATGTTTACATACGGACAGACAGAGCTATTATACGCTCGTAATCGTAGAGATTCGTGTGAATTCATTGCGTATTGCCATTGTGAAAATGTTGAACAATTTGCTGACAAAAGCGTCTTTTTTCTCTCAAGCGTCGACGTGATTAAGGAAGAAAATCTGACTTCGAAGTTGATGAATTGTCCATAATTTTCCATATAATTACCATAAGATATATATAAAACATTTGAAACATAGTTAATACAAGTATGTCGAGATGGCTTAGTGGATAGAATACATGAATTTTAACCGGTAACAGATTCAAATCCGGGCAATCACTCACTGATTTTTATGTGCCAAAATTATGTTTATAAATCATGTTGTAGAGAAAAATGTCGTGAGAAACCCTGGCTGTGTTGAATGAAATTCTGATACATGCATATCCAATCATCCATCAACCCTTAACTAAGCAGTGTGATGATATTGGTTTGGATTTATTTCCTTAACAATAGAACAGGGCTTGTTTTAAACGCTGCTAACTTAGACTATGTAATCGTTTAATATCAAAACCATACAGACAATTTACTTTCACATTTATAGTGTTAATATCGCTATTATAAATATTTTATTTACGTTATACGAGTAATATGAAATTAATTAAAATCGACCTGCAATTTCAGATACAAAAGACTTGAAAACGATTACTCATCTTTGGATCGTCATTTCATCCTATATTAAAACAAAACTAACAGAATTAAAATTGAATTAAACCGCAATACGTGGCAATAAGATCGATTATTCTAAATCTACTTAATAATCGTGACTAAGCGAGAACGGCTTATAAAAATTACAGAGGGGTTGATCCGTACTTATCAATTAAGTGCACACGATCAATGTAAGTACTTTGACATACAATTAAAAGACACTCGTGGCGAATGAAGACATAATTGTCTCAAGTTAATAAATAGTCTTATAATATTAATATAAATAACGATAAGGCAGTATTTTCCGATGTATATATTTTTTGTACTGATATAATGTGTACCTTATTAATTAAAAGGTACTTCACAAAGATACATTAAGTGAAGTATTCTAATAAATAAATGTATTAAAGCCATTCACAATACTAAGAGTTAAACGGTGAAACATTATTTAATTTTGTAAACTTACAAAGTTATTGCTAAGCTATTAATAATAATATTTATAAAATATATTTTAACCATCATCAATATATATAAACCGTGAATTATACATAAGAAACAAATAATAAAATGTAATAATCACTGCGTATGCGCCGTACGGGAAGTACCTAACCTTTTTGCCTTAGATAACGAAGAAGGTTGTTAAAACAATATGTCTATTTACGAAAATAAAGTTGGAGGCATCTAACCGACTTAACCGTATAACATAATTACTAATTTTTAAACTATAAGTTAAAAAAATGAACGTTTTGTGGTTGGAATTAGCCGAATTTTATGTCGATTTTAAAATCAATTGGCGAATCAATGGGCAGGAACAATAAACGGCTTAGCCACACACACTCATGTCCAGGGGTGATGTCGGGCTATCGAGTGTGGTCCAGGAACAATAGGAGTAATCTAACATCTAGGCTATTGTCTACTTGGACGCGAGGTCCGCACCACGCTCCACGCTCGACACGAAATTATAGAACGAAAAGTAAGTAAATCAAGCGTTGAAAGTATCATCGGTTCGTCGACGTCGTTCTGATTGGCCTTGGATAGTGGGAGTTTTAGTCACTCATTATTACATTAGAAATATATTGAGGAATTTTATTGAGGTATATAAAGATATGTATATACATACGTATAAGTAAAGTAAGTTAAGTAACAGCCTGTGAATGTCCCACTGCTGGGCTAAGGTCTCTTCTCCTCTTTTGAAAAGAAGGTTTTGGAGCTCATTCCACCACGCTGCTCCAATGCGGATTGGTGGAATACACATGTGACAGAATTTCAGTGAAAACTTGACACATGCAGGTTTCCTCACGATGTTTTCCTTCATCGTCAAGCACGAGATGAATTATAATCACAAATTAAGCACATGAAATTCAGTGGTGCTTGCCTGGGTTTGAACTCACGATCATCGGTTAAGATTCACGCGTTCTTACCACTGGGCCATCTCGGCTTCACATACGTATAACATTTATATTAATTATTATATTTGTAGATATTGTGTGCTTATATATTTTTTCTTTTGCACTCTTACGAACTTTTTTTAGCACTTTCTAATGATGGCTGGTAGAGAGTGTAGCATTAAGCCTAGTGTAGATATATATATATATATAAATATATAGTGTTGTGCAATAAAGTATTAATTAAGAAAATTAAATATAAATAATATGAATAAACCGGCTATATTAATATTAATACACTTGATTATATAACTAAACACATAAAAAGATATATCTGATTATTGACTATATCTATAAGATATATCTGATTATTGACTATATATTTTGTTTGTTTTTTTTTATTTTTTATTTTTTGTCATTTAGTTATTATGTTTATAAATACCTTTTAATTTCAACTTTAAAAAAACATGTTGACACGATACACTGTGAATGTTATGTACACTTATAATCGATGTACATATCAGTAGTTGTTTTTCTTTTTTTGGATGTTGTGTAAGCCATCAATTAATATGTATATTGTTAGTGTACTTATTAAATAAATAAAAAAAAAATATTACAAATTGACATATATATATATACATATGTATATAAATATATATATATGTCACTCCTATTGTTTGGAGTCGGCTTTATACATAGACTTAAGTAAATAAGCAATAATAATCGGAAGTGCATTTCATCGGGGAAATGCTGCTAGCATTATTGCTTCCGTGGCTCTCGGTCACTACTTATACGACCGTTATTTTTAATTTATATTTATATAGAATTATTTAATAATATTATTTTATTTTATAATATAATTATTTAATTCTAATGAATGAATTAGAATTTATGAAAAAAAATATATAAATTTCCCAAAATATTTTTATATCCACGTTAAAGACGTTAAACCCATTAGATAATTAATTTTAATTTATTTCATCGATAAACAATTTAGATTTACAATTCAGTTTTGCGGAAATACTTATTCTAGATGTATAAAAATAATACTAATAACACAAACATAACTTCTAAGTTATCCAAGTACCGAACTTAACGACGATCATTAGAGCGAGAGGATTATTAACATTCAATCATTAGAAGAAAAGTTACGAACTATCTTTCAAACGGCATTTAATTTTTCTTCACATACGCACAGGTAACATAATCAACGAGATTTTAACCCCAGCGAACTGTGAACAACATAATTATCTAGAAAATGCCACTTAAACAACGTCCACAATACAATCGCAGCAAAGATCATTATTGTATGAACGTAATTTGTAGTGTACACTATCTTTGCCCGCGGCGTCGCTCGCTCATTGTTCGTACCCGCTGCTCTCACAATAAGACTTCTATTGTTAATATTTTCGCCACTTCTAATGGTGCATTCAAGTTGCTTTGTATTATGCAACCATTTCCCGAACTATATACATAATAAATCGTGATGTGTATCTGTTTTACAATGTTGTTATGAGGTGTAACTCTAGGGCATTATGTAAAGATATATTATAAGCGATGTGTTACTTTCGGGCTTGTAAAGGGTGCGGAAATGGTGGCTTTTCTGTTGGAACTTATTCGAACATCAACAAATATTTAATACGAAATGTCAAAATAATTTTTCTCTCAATTTTATAATGGTTTTCGATGGATATTATCAAAAACTTAATGGTTATATATTATATTCAATTATTGGAAACCTTTTTTTGTAACATCGTCGTCGGTTACGTAAATTTTCAGTAAACAAGAACTTTATAAAATAACTTTAAATGCAAGCTACCTCCGGTTCAGAATATATGTAAATTCTATCGAGAACAGTAGGACTTACTGTTTTTCATCAATCATATATATATATAATAATCAAGTACAATTTTTACATATAGATTCTCGTATTTGTATTATTACAGAGGTCACCCAATGATATTGTATGTCGTAAAGCATATAATACATTAATATTAGGTAATTAAAAAAATATATAGGGACGTAAAAGTATGTTATTGGAAAATTATTCCTGTGATCACTCATGCTGGCAAACATTGTGCGTCATCTACATAAAAAGTTCAAAAAACAACTACAACACGCATAAGACGCTCTACTCGATAATTAATAACGGTAAAGTTTAAGTAATCCTCACATTTTATGATCTCTGAGTGCTATAGAATATATTTTGAGTGTTATATAAAATTGCACAGAATCGATACATTGCGAAAATAATAACGCCAATCAAAAATTTCGCCTTCGAGGGTAATAGCTAGCCTGTGATGTTATGGGCAGTCGTAATGCGGTAAGCTACCATTCCAATTTTACACCACCATATAAATATAATCGTAAAATTTACGATTTTGTAAATATCGGAATAAGTTGAAATCGTGTGATTAGGTATACACATTTACATACATTTTTTTAAATAACAAATTGTTCTTTTTTTATTTATGTTGCGAAATTAACTGGACGAACAAATAGTGAGGGGTCACTTCTGTTCATAGACACTAAAATTATAATAAATGGTTTATACTAATGGTGACAATTATATGATTAAAAGTGGTATTTTCTTCTGTCCTCAATGCTAAATGGTATATATATTATTAATTTTATTTAAACACAAAAACCATACAATTTTTTTTGACATTCTGGATCAATGTTGTTCGAATTATGAACTATGACATATAACTACAATCTAATAAAAATCTAGAAAGGCTTATGGACAATTTGTATTGAGATTAAATTTAATATTAAACTTGTTTTAAAGAAATAAAAAAATACATATGCTTACCTATTATTATATAAACTTGAAGAATATATTTGTTTGATTGTATATAGTCTTATATATAGATATGGATAACCGATTTGAAGGATTAACGCTTGATGCAGGCAATCATCAAAAACCTTAAGAGTTTTTGTGCTTAACACACTAATCTTATGAAGAACTAATCTCATTTGAAAAAATATTTTGCTTATGAAATCTGAAGCTTAAGTTATATTGTCTACAGCCTTCCTTATTTAACGATATTGAAGAAGGTTATAGGCTCTATAACCTCATGCTACAAGCCCTAAGGAGATCAGTACCTAACCTGAAACGTCAACCAATATACGGACATATATGGAAAACATTATAAAACAGGGAAATATATTCCTAACATTAATAGATATAAAGCTAGGTATATATTGACCAGTAGTAATTATGAAGCCAAGATGACCCAGTGGTAAGAATGCGTGAATCTTAACCGATGATCGTGGGTTCAAACCCGGGCAAGCACCACTGAATTTCATGTGCTTAATTTGTGATTATAATTCATCTCGTGCTTGACGGTGAAGGAAAAAATCGTGAGGAAACCTGCATGTGTCTAATTTCACTGAAATTCTGCCACATGTGTATTCCACCAACTCGCATTAGAGCGAAGTGGAATAAGCTACAAACCTTCAGATTAAAAGAGGAGAAGAGGCCTTTGGCGTGGGACATTTATAGGCTGTTACTGAATTATGAAGAGAAAATGTATTTATCAATTACGTAAATTGGATTATAGCAAAAAAAAAAAAAAAACAATGTGGCCTATTGGTATTGTTTATTGCACTTTAGTACACCTATTCTAGCTTTAGTAGTGCTACACACTTACATTGGTTTAGTAAATATTTAATAATATATGTTTAAGGCAATTTACTATTCTATTCAATAGCTATCGTCGATGGAAATGATAGTTAACGTTCTTGAGAGAAACATTATGACAAACACATAATATATCATTTAAAAATAGAATAAGAGAGTCCGACACTCTTATTATATACGTAGCAGTGGAAAACAGAACTGTTAACTAAATAATGATACACCAGTACACACACACATATAAGTAGCTCATATATGCTTTGGAATATCAATTGAAATCAGAATTGAAATTTTCTCTCGAGGTATACAATTATTTGCATAAATAATTTTAACCAGAGTTTCCTAGGTCTTCCTAAATAGTAGGGTTGCCAGCATTTTGAATTCTTCGTGTTTGAATTTTTTTTTTGTCGTATCCATGCAAGCTGACATGTCGCCACCTGGTAAATTGTCACCACCGACAATGTCACTGTAAGACATTTTATTATTCATGTAAAGTCAATAGCCACCATCTTGGGAACTAAGATGACCCTTGTGCCTGTTGTTACACTGGCCCACTCATCCTTCGAACCGGAACACAATAATGCTAAGTATTGCTGTGTGGCAATAGAATACGTGATGACTTACACTGACGGGCTTGCACGAAACGTCATCACCAAGTTAAGAAAATATGGCTTGACTGAAATCTTACAAAAACTTCTGACATTACAATTCCACCTGAACGTGGGAACCCTGAAGACGATGTACTTAGTTGCAAGTTTATTTACATTAAGGGTCTTCTTTGACGTTCCGCCGCACGAAGTTTTACGTTTTTAGCGCTACTGTCGCAACTATCGAGGCTCGGGCACGGCACGCACACATATACGTATGCAGAGTGGGGTCGTCGCACTTTTTTTTCCTAAACTAAATTTTAACTTTATTGTCACTGATTTTGAAATGTTGTCAAATACATATCTATAGCGTTGAGGTGAGTAGTTTGGTATAAATAAACTTCTTGATGTCGTAATGTGGAATAATAAAAAAAAATTGACGAAAGACGAATGTGGAATGCTTTATTAAAAAACGGAACAAGTATATATACAAAAAGTGAAATAAAAATAGATCAATAGGAATACAAGAAAAACATTATATAAACATTATTGAAACAAACATTTTATGCTAAAATAATAAAAACAATATTATTATTACTGTAAAAATAAATGTTTTATTTTTTTAATTACTCAATATAAAAAAATATGTGAATAAATACATAAAATAATTAAACTTCTAAAGAAAAATATATAATTCCTGAATCGAAATATATATTTTACAACATTTATTCTACTATGAAATTCACTTTCTCTCTTTCTAACCAATTGGAATAAAGCGGAATAAAAAGGATAGCGGGAATTTTGCAGTTTGACTTTCGGTTTCTTGGTTCTGTTACGGAAATCTATTACACAATAATCGACCTTACTGATAAAGTACCTAAAGACTATATTTGCCTGAGCACGTTAGCTAATAAAATAAAAGGATAGCTAAGTTCTCAGGCGATTTGATGAGGCTAGGCATTACCGAATTCAGATATCTAAAATCGGATTTTGAAATCGATTTGTAAGTCTGAAATCGGATAAATATCAATTTGCAAAACCAATGATGGCGATGAGGCATGAAAACGTTTCGTATATCCTCACTAGATAGCGCTTTGACGTAACAAAAAACTAAAAGAAACATTTTATGCTAAAATAATAAGAACAATATTATTATTACTGTAATAATAAATGTTTTATTTCTTTAATTACTCAATATAAAAAAAATATGTGAATAAATACATAAAATAATTAAACTTCTAAAGAAAAATGTTATAAAAATGTATAATCCCTGAATCGCGGTATTAAAGTTTTTAACGCAGCTTATTATATATACAAGCGTGGCGGTCTTCCAATTGGAAGTGTGTTCTTTAGTGTGATGCCACTACTGTTCTTAGATCACAGTTACAAGGATTATGTACTTCGTTCTACTCATTTCCACTTGAGTACTACATTGCCCGCTGAGTTGAGAGTCAGTAATTTACTGACTAATGAGGGTTTGTTAGGTGGGCCATCACGCGTGTTTCGTTTTATGCATAAATGGGATTTGGTCATTTTTATTATTTAGTGTTCAAAACACTATTTATAAATACTTTGTTTAGTTTTACGTTATCAATGAAAATAAGAATAATTTGAATTTTTACGACAATAAATTTATTGCCTCAGTTGTTGTTTTACTGGCCAATATAACTAGGAAATGGACGAAATAAGTAATTAATATATATAAATATTTCAAAAAATTATATTTATTTATAAAAAAATTTGCAATGTATCATTATATATGAGAGTGTCATAATTATGTAACTAGTTAGAATTTCAACTCGAGTTATTTTTTGTTTTTTTATCAAACTACAAAATATACAAAATATTATCAGTAAAAATATCGTATCAAATGATAAAACACTAAAAATACCAAAAAAAAAACAGAATACATAAGCCGGTGCGCGCCCTAAAATTTATGATGAACAGTCGGTGACAACTAAAACGTTCAAATAAATACTAAATACGCTATTTACGCACACATTGATTTTGTGTAAGTACACGGTTCGATCGCGATCTATCAATGCGGCGCAAACCGACGTGCTCTCACTTCGGAGGCGCGTGGCCGACTGGTCTGCGAGGATTATCGGCGGCTCGCATAAGAAAACGCGTACAATTTCATTGTAATTTATTATAACAAAAAATAAGAAAATGTTTATTAAAAAATGAAGACTCCAGACGTTTCTTTATAGTTTTAACTTTATTATTTGATAAAATTCATTTCTAAATTCTCGACGATTACGATAATTTCGTCTCAATAAGGAAGTGCGATTTTACACGTTTTAGTGATTTTTCTGATTTTTTTTACACTTATCCATAAACATTATCTTAAATTCGAATGCTCTACACGTAAGTTAAATTCATTGGCTAACTGTGTGATTTATTTCAAGGTTGTGGAGCATCGCTTTCTATATAATTCTATCGAAATCCCGACCTTCGAATTTCAACAAACGTCAAAGAAGACCCTTAATGCTTCCATTCGAATCGAAGATTAAATCGCAACGTATAATATTCAATGAATGCTAGTATGTCTAAAAAATTCTTTCTAGTAAAATGATAATGATCACACAATGAACAGATATTGCATACATTATAAAACTCTTTACGGATAGAGATGAGAGAGATGGGAGTGTGGAACGCGGCCAGATGCGTCCGCCGGGACAGGTGCGCCCGCGATCAATTAACAAGGATCGATGTTGGAGATTACGGCGCGCGTGCGCAGACCTCAACGGTTTAAATGACTTAAAACATAGGCGGAGCGATTATTATATAGTAATTACTAAAACAGGCACTTCCTAAAATGTAAAAACATTTAAATAACTAAACGTCATTAAAATATGCATTATTGTCTTTTGTGTTTTAAAAAATGAATAATGATGAAACAGTGAAGAGTCTCGAAAACTTATTAGCGACAATCAAACGAAGTACGTGCAACATATTATTTAAAAATATAATTATAAAATTAATGCTATATTTTGTTCGGATTCTATGTGTTCACACGTCGTTAATTCGGATGAATGAAAGTTACATCACTTTGTTTAATGTTGACAGTACTTACATCACCGTTTCCGACATATTACCATCAACGTTTAGTAAATATAATAATAAATCATAAATAAATATAAGAAACAGTATAAGTGTTCAACTTCTCGTATAAGGACTCCTCTGCTTGAAAATTTTTGGAGCTTTTTAAACTGATTTTGAACCCGCAGTCTACGGCTAAGAGTTACGTGTTTAAGCCACTGGGCCATCTCGGCTTACTGAAATGTAATATAAGAATTCATTTTTCCGCTACCTCACATCACCCATACCCGTGTAACATTATTAATATTCACGAGTACAAGTAAGTGAGAGGTAGAGATTTACAGATAAACCCTGGTTTCGCGGTAAGCTAACATTAAAAAATAAATCAAAACTTAGTGCCATCGACTTCAAACGCGAGTCTATTATCTGTTTAATGATCTGGGATAAGTATTTTACTTGAAGTGTATCTCTCGCCTGACAGTCACTTATATGTTGCTCGAATATTAGATTGCTCTATTTGGAATGCTTTTAAGTATATCTTTTAGCAATATTGCAGTTGCTAATAAATCATAATAAACTAGTTTACGCCCGCGGCATCGCTTGTGTGTTAAGTACTCTATGTCCTTTTTTGTCCTCCTGCAAAATTTCATGATGGTCGATTGATTTATCGATTGAAGTACTTCAGACATGAAATGTTAAAATCGTACAAACTCATTCTCGCCTTTATAATTTTAGTTAGATCAGTTTGCGCTCAAGACTCTCTCTACTCCAACTGTCATAGACCGACAGCACGGGGTTTGTAACCCTGGGCAGCTACTAAGATATCCTTGACTGAAAAATTCAAGACATAACATTGTATCCACCCGGTATGTGATTGAATCTTATGATCTGCAGCCGTAGAAGCAAGGACATAAACTAGAAAGCTGTTGCTGTGTTGTGTAAATGCGCTACCAATCATGAATCAAAGCACTTTAAGGCTCGTTTAAGTCCATCTTTATTATATAGAAAGCACACATCTAGTTATATGCGCACTAATATATCTTACAAATCTTAAGAGTTTGTATGATTGATCGCACTTATATCAGGAAATGAACGAATCCGTCTAAACCTTACATAAACTAATTTGAGAAACTTTAACAAACAGCGTAACACCTAAGCTCTATGAAACAGGCGAACCGCGGAGCCATACTAATGGTAACCAATTTAAGTTCCTATCATAAATTATGCCGAAAAAAATAACCGCTCTGAAGTCTCCTATGTAAGCATACTTTATACTTTTATGTGTAACCCGAGCTATGAAACTAAGTGTGTATATTTATGAAGCTATTTTAAACAATATCTAAAGTAAACTTTAAATACAATTTTTTATCCTTCACAACCTCAAAGAACAGAAAGAGATAGCAAATAGGCTGTAATAAGTTGTAGCGTGCAAAATAGAATCAGCAGAGATGGTCCATTGGACTCGTGAATCTTAACTGAGATTGTACCGATTGCAGCGAACTTGCTTAATTTGTGTTTATAATTTATCTCATGCTCGTCAAAGAAAAACTTGTGAATTGTGAAAATGTGACGAAGCCTGCTTGTTTCGAATAAAATCTGCCTCGTACGTTTTAATTAATCGCACCTCGCATCTACTCCAATGGTGAAATAAGCCCCAAATCTCCTCAAGGGGAGATAGGCCTTAGTTGGAAATATAAAGGCTCTTTACTATACAAAGAATCGGTACCGTTGTGAATTTCATTGCGACTTATATCCTTATCACGTAAATAATTTTCAATGAACTTTTAGTATAAATGTGATCATAAATAAAGGTACCTGTTTTTTTAATAACTTAAAATTAAGGTGGTTATAATTACGTTTTGTGGAACGCCTTTACCATTAAAATGAATGTGAGTGAAAGTCATAACTCAAGTGTAAGGTAAATTTTCATTTCGACATTATCAATGTATGGGCGTGTCTTCACTCACAATGTACGATAATTTTAAATGTCAGTGGAATAAAATTACGTACATTATTGGAGCAATATATATTTATATAATTCAGTTTTTCCTTAAATACAATTTGTATTATAAATTTACCTACAGGCAAGTACTTCAATTAGAAATCCGATTAACATTAAACTTATATAATTTAATAATTAATATATGATCTTAATTGAGCCGACCGTGTTATCTCAGTTGTTAGAAGATTGAGGTTTCGAGCCTGATGAGTACTTTATACAATTTCTTCTAAGTGTAAGAGGGAGAGCCAATAAAAGCCTTTAGTTATTTATAAATAACTATGAACTACACTATTAAAATTGTTGATATTACTGAACTTTATAATAACTATAACACTATATACTATATATAACAACAATATAATTTATGTAGAAGCGTAATTGCGCGCCGTTACTACAACTTTATAGGATCATTCTGTGTTCCAGCATTCATTTCACTTAGTCGCAAGTGTGTCCGACCATTTACGCTTGAAACAGAATAATACAGGTATTGTTTTCTTCAATTTTTATCTTGGTTTTAATTGGTGCGTTATGAAACATAATTCCCACAGATATTACGTATTTTGTTCTACGCAATGCGCATATAACAATGTTACAATACTTTTTCCCATTACCTGGAATACGCTAAGCATGGTGATCGTAATTTATACTTAATTGTGATTTAATTAAGAGTTATATTTGTTTAAATATATTATCTATCGTTTAGAATGTATGGTGTACTGTTACTCTCACGAGTATGAGCAATATTAGATACAAAACCTTTAAACCATATGATCATTGACGTAAGTCTAAGATTAAAGATTTTTTTTCTGGTATATAATTATTTTGAATTAATTAAAACAAAAAATACTCTTTACTGTGACAAAGTTGCATTGGTAATTATTAGTTTAGTATAAATATTTCAATTTTATCGAATTTAATAATTCAAGCTAAACAAATGACTCTGATGGAATATATTATGTGACGAGCTCCTCCCGCGACTCCGCGTTGATATATTTTTTTCTGCACAAAGGACATCTCATCTTAGTTCCCAAAGTCAGTGGGTTCTTTGAGTCACTTATTATCATTGCTAATAAGATAATTTTTAAGATTTTTAAGATTAACATTTTTCCGAAATTGTGCATATGTGGCCATGTGTATGCTATTATGTTCGAGTTGTGCCAAATGTTTATTATAATGGGTAACAAGTACGTACCGAGATATAATATTTACGAGCTATTCATACTGTATATCTGTCACAGATATATAGTTGTACATTATTTACACTTGTGCTCTGAATAAACTTATAAACTAGTCCGTAGGTCGTGTCGGATTATGAGAGTAAATCTGAGTTTGCACACACTCTTGTGCGCTAAAATAAGTCGTGCGCAATTTGCTAATCCCTCTTGTAATTGGCCGCCGAAAAATGAAAAATTAGCGCTTTATCCTGGATTGGACTATTTTTATCACCTTCTGACACTTCACGATAGTGTTCTGTGTTATATTTCGGGGTTGTTTTTACAGAATAGCTCTCATAGTAATTTCATTTAAACTTACCTTAGATAAATAATTGCTGAGGCCTCGTAACTGTTAATGGTGAAAAAATATTTAATACCTGTGAACAAGTAAAAGTAATTGTTATTTATTTACGCTATGTCTTACTATTAAATTTTATTTAAAATAAAACATGCAAAAGAAAAACAATAAATTTAAAATTTTATCTAAGTTTATAATAATATATTTGTTTAACAAAAAATACTCGATTAAAAGACATAGTAAACTTATATAATGAATTAAACATTTAAAAAAAAGAAACAATAAAACTAATATATACTAATTTCTACATGCAACCGATTTTTAACTATAAAAATTAACTTAGATTTTTCAAGTTTATGTACACATACGCGGGTTAATTCATAACCGTCCTTTGTGCACATTAGTCGGGTAAGAAGGTCGCGTTATTTCCTGACGTAACAGCCGCCATTACCGGTCGGAGTCAGTTTGTCTGCGGACTTTCATTGCACTTGTTTTACGAGTATATTATTATGTAAGATTAAGTTTAAAATTAGGACAGTGAGACGTTCATTAACGTCTGCTTGTAATGTATTTAATGCGTGCATAAATAAATAAAAATATGCGTATGATTGTAAAGTATATTAGTGTGAATAGTCAGTGAGCCAGTGAAATTAGAGTAGAGAAGTATGATTGTCGGTTGCAAGATGATAAAGATGACATAGCTATTATTATCAAATTATAGCGACACATGCGTTTAAACGTATATTTTTACAAAGACTTGAAACTGAATGAAGTTTTGTGTTCAATTATGTTTTTTTTTAAAATATTTATAGACAAAGATGATATTTTAAAAACGAGGTTCATCTTTTTACACTATGAATATGCTAAGGAATTTGCTGAACACACACAGTTAGAGTCTGTTAATCTTAATCGAAGTTTGTGTTTATGATTCATATCCGCTCGGTGGCGTAGGAATACATAGTGAGGAAAACTGCCGGTGTTGTAGGAAAATTTGCCACATATGTGTGTCTGTGACACAAACGCTACAATCTTTCTTCTTAAAAGGGTAGGTTATAGTCCAACAGTGGGATATTTACGCGGGCCAAAGTGAACATTTAATAGAAATGAGAATAATATTATATTCATATTTTTCCGTTTGCAGTTGAAACCCTTGGACCTTAGAGTAATCGCAAAAACTTTCATTAAAAAAAATTCAGCCCGTCTTATTGCCTCTACTGGCGACACGTGCTTCATTTTTGGCCAGAGCATCGGAATTGCGATTCAAAGGGGAAGTGTTGCTAGCATTCTTGCCACAATTCCACGCGATCACGATTTTTAAACCAAATGCTATATCATTTTTGAATAAATATTTATCCAGTTGGTTGGTTTAATTGTTAAAAAATATATATAGGTACACCGTTCGATAAATGACTTTAAACATTAAGATATTAATCAAAACAATTGAAACTTTCATCAATATTGGAAAGCAAATATTGAATGAAACCTAATTAGCGGGCATACCATCGTGATGCGCCTGCGCTCTGAAAGTGAAACCGCACGTAATAGATCGGCCAGTGACCCGCGCGATAATACATATAGAGAACTGAGGTCACCCCTAATACGATCATTTATAATATAGAATTAATTTGACATCATAGCTAAAATATGAAAAATATATTAGGTTTTTGTTTTATATTTTTTGTATTGTTGTATTTTTATATTTTTTATATTGTTGTTGTTTTTTTTTTATATTTTGTATTTCTCTGTTGTTAATAACCCAAAAAAGACGATTTGGGCAACTGTAATGTTTTTTTCGGTATGTGGAAAAAGCAAATAAATAAATAAATATTGGTTTACCATTTATATCCATATTTCGATTATAATATTAAATTAATTATAAAAAAAAGTTTAACTTTTTTTTATAATAAAATGCAAATATTGAAGTTAATATATTTAATTATTTATGTAATTAATTAAATTAAATATATATGTAAATTTTTTGATTTTCAAAAAATTTACATATATATTTAAAACAAATTAACCTACTCTAAATGTTTCAAATAGTGCATAAATAATATTTTTGAATAAGTTTCCATTTTTTATATCAATAGTAACGTTTCTAGTTTACATCGTTTTAGTAAAATCATTTCTAAATTTCTGGACGAAAAATAGCTGCGCAACTAACAATTATTAATGTTGTTGAACGTCCGATCTCATCTAATCGAAATATAATACTTTATCCATACTTTACCCATAACAGCAGTACTTAGTATTGTTGTGTTTCGGTTTAAAAGGTGAGTGAGCCAGTGTAATTACAGGCACAAGGGACATAACACCTTAGTTCCCAAGGTTGGTGGCGCATTGGCGATGTAAGCGATGATTAACATTACTTACAACGCCAATGTCTATGGTTGGTACCCACTTACCATCAGGTGGCCCATATGCTCGCCAGCCAACATAAAATACAAAAAAAAAAAAATTGTCTTAATTGTAGCTATTATGCTCTTATTGTGGCTTATATGGCTTCAATTTCTTATATATTTACGCATGCTGCGGTCATTTCGGATGTATGTAAGACGCATGTACATATTTTAAATACTAAGCCAGCATTACTGATTGGTTGCCAATACAACACGGCCCCAATTGCGACCAAAGTCATACTCAATATAATATCATATCATATCACGGATAAAGTAAATATGTATCACACGATACACAAATAATTGGGAATTAAAAATCTTTCTTCACACGTATATCTTTCAATCTTAATTGACTTCTAAAGATTCAAGATTCAATCAAGGTCATGTCAGAACTTTCAAAGAACTCTAGATCTTCGTGAGACCGTTCATTGATTTGTTTATTATTCTTTCTCACCGTCTAACACACCATTATCGTCTCTACTTCCTTCTATTAAGTGCTAAAATCTAATCTACGCTTCTGTTATTTATTTGTCGTAAAATAAACTTCACAGTAATTATTAGCGTTGAAAAATATTTTATTGTTAAAGAAATTCAATTCATAGTTTTCTATATTACGTTTTATACAGAGATTTTTTTATTATTTTAAAAAAAAATCTCAACCTTTTGTAGTAAAAAAAAATTACAAGAGATCGTAGTTAAATATAGCCATATAATCATATACTCTTATATTATTTATATCTTTTCTAATATATCTAGAAGCATATAATGCTCTCTTTGCTATAAAAAGCACAGAAAGGTTTCTTTCTGTAGCTACGTTATCCTGACGCAGCAACGCCATCTTGAATCGAGGTACTGCAAAGTGAATACTATAAAAATCTTCTCCATGAAAAATACATAATTACATTTACTAAGTTTAATAATGATCGGTCAGACGTTGTCGACGTCGATCTCGAACAGATATATCGGCATCCATTTACATATTTATTTATTTATGTTTAAATGTAAGCTTTTAACTGTGAAAGTTGCATTATTATCAGATTAGTAGTTGCGAGAATCGTATAATAAGCTCTTATTACATTATGTGATATGATTAATAAGCGAGTATCAACTTCAGTTAAATGCAAATCACATGGTATTCGTCGAATCGGTAACAATTGCTTTGAATCGTCAAAATTATTGCTAAAAGTTAAACATCCATCGTCCGGGCTGAGGGTTTGTGCAATTTGTGTTCGTGGAAAGCAATTTGCATATGACACACTGTTCTCAAATTTCACGTGATATTTCATTAATTCAGAATAACTGTTTCTTATCGTCGCTGAATAATTACGGTATAAGCGATATTTTTAAATTGCAGTCAAAGGTATTAAATTGTTATGTTATATTAATCAGCAATGCCTTCTGATTTGAGATATTTGAGTATTTTTTTTTTTTTTGTTCTTATTCTCGCAGTGAACAAGTGAAGCAGTTACTAATTAATTGCAAATTTACTGTAACGTAAGTGTGAGAGCCTTCAAACTGTTTATCTTCTGATAGGAAACTGATTCCAGAATATCTTTTGAAGATGCACTCGCCACTTTCACCGTCTTGAATTGAAATTAATTGAACTTGATCGTGAATTGCCCGGATTTGAACGTGTTTTAATTGGCCGGTGGTGCAACTTCGCTCATATCACAAAACGGATAGAAATTAATTTGACGACAATTTCCACACGATTCCATTGATAATTCTTGAGCGAATCCGGTGGAAAGTATCCGTAAATCGATAAAAGACAGACACGAAGAATTGACATGAACACATTCTGAAGCTTGTCGTATCGCGAAGATTTCTATCCTCCGATACAAACATTATGAGAAAACCTGCTTGTTAGGAATGAAATTCTTCTACGTATCCACCAACCCACATTGGCGCAGTGTTGTGAGATCAGCTCCAAAACTCATCAACCGCCTTTGCACAGCTGTACGGAATTTACAGGATATTACTTTTTTTAATTAATTATCATTACTTACTTATTATTTTTAATAATCAGTCCTACACTAAATCGAGAAGATTTCACCTCTCACTCATCACTAAGTGACGGAAATAAATAGGCGAAAGACTAACTAAAATATGTTCCATAAAAAAAATCGACAACACCAATACGTGATGTTATTAGTTTGTGAAAATGTTTGTTGTTATTGTACAACGTATATTGAAGCTTGTTTTTTTTATGTCTAAGCGTTTTGTCGTTGCATATTTATTGTATGTAATGTATTAACTTGTAAATGCTGCTTCATTATTATTAGGGTGTTCTCGTATATATATTGGTACATCTGTATAGTAAAATCTATTAAATAGAATACATAACATTTTAGTTCCGAAGGTAGCATTGGCTGTGTTAGGAATCGTTAATATTACTTACAGCGCCAGTCTGTGGTGTCCACTTACAATCAGGTGGCTCATTTGCCACCAAACTTTTAGTATAAAAAAATTGCTGAGTGAAGGCCTTCTCTCTTTTAAAGACGTACATATGTTAGACAATCATTGAAAAGTTTTATTGGTAATGATTTGTTAATATTTTTTGTTTATGAAATTGATTATGTACTGTTTGTTTTCATAAAAATAAAAACAAAATATTTGGTGCATTTTCCACCACTTAGTTCTACTGCGAATACCTGAAAATGAGAAGAATAACTAGAACTTTCATCACATGAGTTACCTCATTACAATCACAAATTAAAACATTCGCCAAAGCATTATATTGTAGCGACATCTATCTCGCCACATACGAAAACTAAGAACTGACGTATCCTACATCGCGATATTAAAGTTATCCGAGCGATTGAACATATATACAAGAACCCGACAACAACCGTCGGGCAGTAGCCCACCAGACCAACACCCGTCTGGTCGGAGGATCCTCCCTTTCCAATGGTGAACACCATAACTGGTGACCCCGAGCATGAACGTCAGCGCAGCCTTCGCAAAAACTACGTCATCGTGACGTCATCATCACTTCCTCAAGCTTTCGAGCAGCGAGTCATACAGCCAGCCAGCATCCACGACTACTACGGGTATCCTGACCACCAGCATGCAGCGGACGCGCATTCCTGGTCATCACCCACAGTCTTCTCAGCGACCTTGGCACAGCACACTGCACTTCGGCCGGTCAGCAAGCAGAGACGCACTTCTCTCCTGGTCGACGCAGCAGCCAGCCACTACGCAGCACTGCACCACTCCGACTCACTGGAGCATTTGCAGCATCACCCCGACTCACTGGGGCATCACCGCAGACAGTTCCGACTCACCGTGAACTATGCGGCATCTAGTTCCGACTCACTGGAACATTCCACTGGCCCGGCAAACATCACAAGACATATGGACGACTCAACCTGCTATCGACCTCCGGTCTCGGAGGGGAGTGATGTAGCGACATCTATCTCGCCACATACGAAAACTAAGAACTGACGTATCCTACATCGCGATATTAAAGTTATCCGAGCGATTGAACATATATACAAGAACCCGACAACAACCGTCGGGCAGTAGCCCACCAGACCAACACCCGTCTGGTCGGAGGATCCTCCCTTTCCAATGGTGAACACCATAATATAAATAAAGTTCTCATACGCTTTGGCATTCTTATCCTTGATTTTTTGACTATTTTGCGTATTAAGACATAGCTTTTAGACAGGTGATTTGGTAAAATTTGCATAAAAATCATATATGACTAACGCAGCTTCTGATGTGTGAGGAATACTATGCGCAACACGTATGATCGTACAATTTACGGTGCAAGCATACTAGAACTGCCCTTTTTTTTTGACGCTGGGAAAACGCATTACGCGTTTCCCCCCACGGGAACAGTGAGGGGGGTATGTGGGTCTCGCCATATGTCCAAGGCACCGAGTGTGCCCCGGTCATCGGAATACCCACTAAAAACCCAGCGGTACCCTTCCCGTCTTAACGGGAGCGCCACGGGATCGCTTGCGCATGCTACCGTGAATACTAGAACTGCCCTGCTTAACGTGCCCTTTTATTAAAAGGGGTTTTCAAAGTCAGACGCCCACGCGGAGTTGTTTACACAAACTTGTTAATTACATAATAATAATGTTTTAGAAAGTAACAAAGAGATTACACAAATATTACAATGATTGTAATTGTTTAGTTATGAGATCCGTAGCTTTGGAAAGCCACTCAATGAGATCGCCGCAGGCATTTGTTAAGTAAAACTAAGCATTTGAACATAAGATGCCGTTTATTTTATAACTGACAACCACGATCGACTTCACTTGGCCTTATAAAACATATAATAATACAGCTTTCTATTATGAAAAATAAAAAAAAACCAAAGGCGAATAGCAACTTGCTAGTGAGATGTTAAAAAAAATATTAGTGCATTATTATTAAAAACTTTTTTTTTTAATTTAAAGCCAAGCTGGTCATACAAATGACTATGACGCTCTATACGTCTTCCTTAACCAGAAAACTGGGCTTGATGATTTGGATCATCTTACTCTCAAACACAGTCGTACAAGGTACCATATTAATTTGTCTTCCTATTTTAAAAATACACTTCGAATCAAGATGAAGATAAAGAGTGTATTAGGGAGAGGTCTCAACGGCCTTTTAAAATCAAAATGTCACCAAATGTTGTCTATAATAATGTCCGGGATAGCAATTTGGGAATACGACTGGTATATCCTATAAGTATAGATCACAGTAATAATTTACAAACTTTATAATAAACGTACGTAACGTACAATTTTGCAATTTGGACCAGAAGTTTAAGATATTTAATAGTCACCAAAAAGCTATGCTAGGCAGTGCGGTGCACTAGAGCCACCTAAGGTGAGGCACATGGAAATAATTTATGTAACTTCTTTTTTTTTTCCTTTTCACACAAGGCCATCTGATCCCAAACTAAGCAGAACTTGTACTATGGAAACCAGACAACTGATATTTATTTATTTATTTATTTATTGCGGACCATCAGCAGTCACTACACTTACACATGTAATAATATAAACATATTCAGACTTAATATAAAGTGTGTGACTCTTTAGACGGCCACAGTATGCATTTTATGGTACATACATTTTAATATATTTTTTTATAACAGATTATTACATAAACAATATTTTTTATATTGTTCGTATATCTGATGAGAGGTTTTTTATATTACGGGTGAACTTTATATGAAAACACTTTTCGGGATTCATAATCATTTTGTTCATTTCACACCACTTATGCTTATGCTTTACTTATAAAGCGTTTAAATCATTTTGAAGTTGTGCTGAGTCTAAATCACTTTTTATTGGTTTAATAAGTTTCAAATCATCTGCAAAAAGGAAAACTTCACTATGCTTGATTGTATTGGTTACATCCCTTATAAAAACATTAAAAATCCACGGACCTAGATGTGACCCTTGAGGAACCCCAGAACTGACTTTGTAAAAGTCAGATCGAAAACCACTTACAATAACGTATTGTGTACGATCGTTTAAATGCGACTTAAGCCAATCGAGTAAAGATCCTACTATTCCATATTTGAATAGTTTATTTAAAAGTATATCATGACTTACTCTATCGACTTCTTTCGAAAAGTCTGTGTAAATAGCATCGACATACCGATTTGAGTGTCCATTAGCATCATAATACGGTCTATATATGCACCAGATTAGTGTTTGTTGATCTGCCTTTTACAAAACCATGTTGGTTATTATTTTGGTGTTGCTTAAAATAAAAAGTAAGGTGTGGCAGAACCAAAGCTTCGAAAGTTTTGGCAATTATTGGTAAAATGGATATTGCCCTATAATTTTCAATGTTATCTACATCACCTGATTTGTGGATTGGGGCAACCTTTGCATTGCAATGCAAACATTGATTGATATAATTACATGTACTACTTTTCTTTTGTAAATATATACTTATATAGATAATTACACCCAGACTCAAGACAAACAGACATGTTCATGCACACAAATGTCTGTCCTGGGTGGGAATCGAACCCACGACCTGCTGCGCAAAAGGCAAGTATCAACCAACTACGCCAACCGGCTAGTCTAATACATTATATTTCCATACAAACAATACCAAATTTTATATATTTTTGCGTACAAACTTTCATTCATATTACAACTGAATAATTATTATGTTTTATATAACAAGGACAAAAAAATATCTAACATTTGGCGACAAATGTACCGATTAATGCAACGCCACACCGCGGCCTTTATACGCCTAGCTTTACTGAGCTGGGCTCGATAGTGATAATATCATAATATTTATTCATATCTTGTCAAATGTAACGGAGTGAACATGTAAATATATGTATCTAACCGGAAAACTCACTGTGCCACTTGTACAGCAGTAATTACTATTTCTGCCAAGTACTGTAACACTAATTGATAAGGTTACAGAAATAAGATGATATTATTAACCCTTGCGAAGAGAGCTGCTTATTTAAACACTGACTTCGCTCTTTCTGTCGTTATTGATTAAACATTAATCCGCCAAAAAATGTTTTCTTGGTCGCCAAGGTTGATGGCGCATTAGCAATGTAGGCGATGGTTAACATATCTTACAATGCCATTGTCTGTGGGTGTTGGTGACCACTTACTATCAGGTGGCCCATAGGCATCCGCCTACCTATCCGTAAAAAAAAAGTTTATAAGTAATGTCGTTAATATATCAATAACTTAATTATAAAAGATCAAATTTAAACATATTTAAAAAAAAAAGTTATAAAAACATGTATGTTTAAATGCATTGCAATGCAATGCAAAGTTACTTAAATACCATATATATCATTTTCGCATGTCAGGCATAAGCCCGGCTAGCTCAGTCGGTAGAGCATGAGACTCTTAATCTCAGGGTCGTGGGTTCGAGCCCCACGTTGGGCGTTCATTTTTATTATTCCCCTTACTTCAAAAGTATGTTGTACAAACAGATATGTTTAAAGAGTTCATTGTTAATGTTATATCGCCGTAAAATTTTTAATACGCAAATAAATTTGCTCATTATAATAATTTTATTTTCCGATAAACGATACCAAATTCAACGGTAATCGCGGTACTGCAATACAAAATAACAGTTTTGAACTTCGATCTCATAATCTTACATATTATTTTAACACAATAACCTGAGTTATAAAATATTTTTCTTAAGTTTAATTTATTTTAACTTTTGAATGTATCAAAGTAGTATATCAATATAAGTCGGCTGTCAACATTGCACGGTTGAGTAATGAAGCGAGTTATAGAATAGCCTTACAGCCCTATGTTAAATAACTAGTACACGCAATTGCGTATTAATAAACAAAATAAACGGTAAGTTCAAAACTAAGCCGAGCATTACCCAAGCCCGTGAACAACAAGATACAAAATATGTTAACATTTGAAAGGCCCCGTTATGAATGGGAACTATGTTTGAATACCATTTACAAAATTATACCAAAGTCTACACTCTGAAGAGGTTACTTCATGTAGATGAGCGTTTCTCAATGTCTTAGTGTTCAAGATATGAACGTATATTATGTAATGTTTACTAAAGACTTCTTTAAAAATAATCAAAATAATCGACATCATATTACAGACTCATACATATTACAGAAACAATAATAATATATTGATTTAAACAGTTTCACGAAAATACGAAAGTATTTTTTATACTGCATTTATTATTATATAGAATTTTAATTAAAAACAAATAAAAATTAGAAACTTCTCGCTGTTTTAAGTTCTTGGAATGAATAATTATATCAATATTCGACGAACACCTTTGAAATATAATTTAAATGTAAATAATACGGTTTAATAAAATGTAACATAACATAAAAAAATATAAACTCAACGTCAAAATATACTTCAATCAAGTAGACACCATTTTTATTTCAACTTTAAGCTACCACCTGTTCATAGCGTAGATTCTACAGAGAAGAATCAGCAATAAACTCAGTAATTACTCTTTATAACAATTATATTTAAATGTCTCTATATCATTGTTTCTAAATATCATTTATATAATTATGTATATACCATATGATGATGATGATGATGATGATCCTCCAGACCGTGGAGCAGCGTCCTCCTTGAGCGAGCATGGTCCTCCGGACCGTGGTCATGCGCAGTTGGCTAATCTCTCATGAGATTATACATATTATAGTGCACAAGTGTGTGCGCAAATACAGATGCACTCTCTATTCCCTAACCTTATAACCCGATGGGACGGCAGTCCGACACGACCGGAAGGAGTTCAGGCGCAGGACCAAAGGCTTAACGGCTTAACCATATAGTAATTATTTATATAAAAAATTACACAAGTTTTACATTTAGTTATTAATGTAAATATTATTTTACTGTCAACGAATCCGCGAAAGAAAATCTGCCACATGTGTATCTACCAAGTAAAATTAGAGCAGCGTGATGGATTACACTCTCAAAAGGAGAGTTGTCCTTAGCCCAGCAGTGGGGGATTTACTTTTGTTCATACTTCTAACATCATCAGATCTATTGATATGAAGTATACTTCTAACTTCATAACTGTGCACTTTCCGCTGTGCTCTACTAATATTTAGACTATCGATAGAATTCGATAAAAACAAACATGAAATATTAGAGACATTGTTAAATATAAATTGATACATTTCTAATTTTTGAATTCAGTTGTAAACGTTTCATAATCCGGTGAAAGTGATGAAATTATAAGAAAGTAAATGAGTAATAATTCACATTTATAAAATCTGGCTTTTTGTTTAGAATAAATATAGAATTTTTTGTTCTTTGCATGAAAGTTAGACGAGCAGATATAAAATACGTCAGCCGTATCTTATTGCCAACTTAAGACGGTTGGGAGCACAATGTCTTAAGTTGTCGGCTTATTCTCGTTTGAAGACTTAGTGTACGACAGGAAGCTATTCGCGTTGTGATAGACAGAGTTATATTTTGGTACCCAAGAAAGAAATTGACAAAAAATTTTTTGGTTTCACAAATTAATTTGTTATCGCAGCGTTCTCTTTTTTATATATTTATGTGGATATATTTAAGTTAATAAATATAATACTAGCGTCCGTCTGCTGTTCTAAATGTCACGAAAGTTAAAATAAGTTAGCGCTTTACGAATAATACAGTAACGTATATTTTTATTTTAAATAGAGTCTGTTATGGTAATTTTAATAGGGATGACACGCGAGTTATATTAGAATAGATAGATAGATTTAATTAATATTATGTTTTATAACAGTTACAAGTATAAAAACTTCACTCGAATAAATATAAATTTTATCGCTACAAAAACCGCTTTGCGCTCATTGCTAATTCATCTAACATTAATTCCCGGGTTTTGAAACCGTTCTCTATCATCGTGAGATATAAACAGATAATAGTTTATTTATTTATTTATTTAGTTGTACCTTTATTATATAAAAATAATAATTTAAAAAATGCACTTTAAGCAAGACTGATATTTCTTGTTAAATAAACTGATCTTGTATTCAAAACCCAATATGCGTGACGAAATGGCGTGTCATCTATTATATAACCATTTTAGAATAAGCTGCTCAAACTCGATAAGGTCACATCCTCGGTCAGGGTCAAGCACCAATGCCTTTAAACACTTCATTTGTCACAATCTTAGAATACAATATATAATGAAAATGGCATACGACAAATTATATCCAATCTTACTCTCAATTTTAATGCCATACTTACTTCTTTATCCTTTCTAGTATATAACCTTATAAGAATAATCGCCCATAGAAGAAGCCAATCACGAGTTATATTTTGTGACGTGAGACGTCTCAATATATATTATCGGGATAGAATCTAAATAAGAATCTTATTCTTTTGCGTACCTTTCATCCGACCAAGTTCAAACATTGTAGAGTTTGGGGAATGTGTTTTTCAATTATTTTCTTTAAGGTACACACCACTTGTTTGGATTCGAACACGAGGCTTCAAGATGTATTTAATAACCACTGAGATATCTCGAGTCTTTATTAACTATAGTAATATTCGAATGGGCAAACGAGTAAGCCATCTATGTTTAGATTCATTAAAACTAGTTAGGAATTACTTTCGAAGGTTCGGCGGCGTGGAGGTAGCGGAGAGTACGGAGGGACAGGCATACTTTCACACAACAAGTACGTGAGAAACTTCACATATGTACAAATATTACATATACAATTTCGTTAACTCGCAAACGAAATTGATATACCGACATTGAATTAAATATTTAGGAAAGTGCTACAACCGTTTGCATTGCCTTGTTGCTCTAGTAACTTATTAACCCTATAAGGGTGTGTGCCAAGGTTCTGGATTAATTAAATGATTATATAAATGATAAAAAATCGTGGTGGTAGTATTCGTTGATTTCTAAGCAGGATATGCATAAATTTTATTGTTTTGGATTGAACTGTGTTTTTCTAGGTAGAATCTCGGTACATTCCAAACCAATGGTAGCTTTACCTTTAAATCAATACTATAACATGACGATTAAAAAATGCTCTTATAAGCCAAATTGAATGCAGAATTAATTAATATTAATTCTGCATTCAATTTGGCCGGCCCGGAGTCGACCCAATTAAACATTATTGAGTTTATTCGTAATTTAGAAGTTAGCTTTGTTTACACTCTCGTGCCTCGTTATTCACGTTAAGCCACAAGCACGTGAACTATCCAATAAATAATTGAAAATCCAATAGCATTAAACAAAAGAAATGAGCCGCATACAACAAAACATAACATACATAATTTTCTTTTTTTTTCAGGAACAGAAACATAAACACAAGTTGCATTTAGTAAATCAATGGACAAATAGTTAAAATCGCTTATCATCGATCGATAACTTAACCAAACAATGAACGAAAGAACTGTGAAGATAACTCATAAGTAAACAGCGATAAGGAGATTTATTTCATTTTGAATAACTTAAAAATAGCTTTCTCGGTAAGTACATAGATGATAAAATAGCGTTGAGTTAGTATGGGTAAGTTTTCATTTGGTATAAATAATAGTCTAATTGTATTGTAACTAACAAAATATGTAATTTGGTTTATAAGAATGAGTATTAAGTTTCATTACTGGTTCCGAAAAGGTTACAATTTAACATTTAATTGATTCGGAAACGAGACTGTAATTGATTCGGAACGATTTTTTTCATCCTTGATTAAATAATACTTTTATTATGATTATAATACATTTTACAATAAACCAGATTTAACTATCTATGTATTTATATTAACAAGTGGCATAAAAACTCAAAACGAACGGGAACCGACACACAACGGCGTCACTCCACTTGGCTTAGCGTGTTGGTATTTGCATTGATTATCCCAACACGACAATTTCAACCTATTCAAACGTCTTTCGTTCATTTTTATAAATATGTCTCAACCTGCTTTCACACCTCTTTACGGGTTTAAGTTATATAATAAAGGGGTCAACTGTGTTAAACATTTGCGATGACACTTCACTTTCGGTACGCTCAATTGCAAATCACTGCTGTTGCGATATTTTGGTATATACAGAGGTTACATATAGTTTTTGTACCCATGACGCCGTGTAAGAAAAAAATCATAATGATCGGTTGAGTGGTACTTATGACAAAAGATAACACACTCAATAAATATTCAATCTGACGAATTAAATCAATCGTCAAAACGATAACTGAACATGATCACCATTTCAATATTCTCGCAAACAAGATTTAAAATGGAACACGGTTCGATCATTAATTCACAAAGGTATTATATATTAGCAGATCAGTTACAGCGTGCCTGAGCCGGGCGTGGTGACTTGGGCTCAGTCGTGTAAAGTGGGGACCTTCACATTTACGGAACAACGGAAGTACGTAAACTAATAAATCATTTCAAAATGTTACGGTCGGTATGCTTGTTACGCTATACACTAGAATATTGTTCTAAATTTTGCCGTTTCTATTAGGTTATTACAAGAATATTATTGAAATATATACATTAATATGTAAATAAAGATACACGATTTGAATTTAACCGTACAATTTCCAGCAAAACAAAGAACAAATTTCAACCACATGCGGAAGATGAGTTGGTGTCGTTTCTGTTATAAGACCATTTATTCTATTTCCTTGCCTGCTGCTCTGCTTATCGTACGGAGACTACCCAAGAATCAACCCAATTATTGATGATAAGATGAAATATAACAAAATTAACCTATCTCTAAAAAATAATCTTTTAAAAATGTATATATTTCAGTTCTCCAGAGTTCATTAATGGTTCGCCGATAAGGCATGTACTTTGGTTTTCCTCATGAGCCAGGTTCATCCACGACTCGTACAGATAAAATATGTTGCTTTGACAAACTCTAAGAAACTGTTTGCATCGCCCTTATACCACTCGCTCTGATCATGTTGAATACTTTAAATATTAAACATCACGTTTTTACTTTTTTTTATACAGACTCAAACTTAAAACCAATATAAAAGTAATATCAACAATCAAACTCGTGACAAAAAAAGCAAACGATCGTTATTCATTAACGGCCCTTTCATTAAATAAAAACATCCGATTACACCGCCAGCGAAAGTTAATGAATGAAATATTTGTCTTTGCGGAAGATGCATGCGTTCTCACTTTCTACAGAAGTACAGTTTTTAGATACTCTCGTGGGATCGATTTAAGCTTTGCTAATTTATATTATTCTTCTCGATTCCATCGCAGTTGGAGAGGGTAATGATATTACTAAGCTTGTATATATGTACTAGCTACAAAAATTACAAAAAATTTCAAAGCTACCCGTCCCGGAATCACACGGGTAGAATAAGTAAACGGGTAGTGTAAAACGTTTATATTGAAGGACAGACCTATGAAGAAAAAAAAATTTTTTAAAAACTTTGTCGGGTATACTTTGTTCAACCTACCGAAGTTTCATTACAATCGAATGGTTTAGGAACGCATAGAGAACAAACATACAAGCATTCGATTTTATTTATATAGATACTCTCAAGAGTCGTCACGAACCGTCTCGCCAGACAACTTGACGAGTTCCAGCCTCCAGAGCAAGCCGGCTTTCGATCAGGCTACAGCACCGTAGACCACATCCATACTGTTCGGCAGATTGTGCAGAAGACCGAAGAGTACAATCAGCCGCTGTGTATGGCTTTCGTGGATTACGAGAAAGCCTTTGACTCCATCGAAACCTGGGCTGTGCTCGACTCATTGCAGAGATGTCATATCGATTGGAGATATATCGAGGTACTGAGATGTCTGTACAACGCCGCTACGATGACTGTCCACGTCCAAGGCTGTAAGACGAATGCGATCCAACTGCGCAGAGGGGTGAGATAGGGGGATGTAATATCCCCGAAACTGTTCACCAGCGCGTTGGAAGACGTCTTCAAGACGCTGAATTGGACTGGATATGGAGTCAATGTAAACGGCGAGTACATCTCACACCTTCGATTTGCCGATGATATCGTCATCATAGCAGAGTCGCTGGAACAACTCACCGAAATGCTGCGTAGCCTAAGCGATTCTTCCCGGCGTGTCGGTCTCGGTATGAACTTGGACAAGACCAAGGTCATGTTCAATAGGCATGTCGTGCCGGGACCAATATATGTCGAAGGGAAACCTCTCGAAGTTGTTAGTGAATATACCTACCTAGGACAGGTTATACAAGTCGGTAGGAACAACTTCGAGAAGGAAGCCGATCGAAGAATTCGCTTGGGATGGGCAGCATTTGGCAACCTTCGTCAAGTCCTCACGTCGTCTATACCGCAATGTTTGAAGACGAAAGTCTTCAACCAATGCGTCTTACCTGCCATGATATACGGTGCCGAAACTAACTAACTGCGGGACTAGTCCACAAATTCAAAGTCGCTCAGCGTGCTATGGAGCGAGCTATGCTCGGAGTATCTTTGAAGGATAAGATCAGAAATGAGATTATCCGGAAAAGAACCGGAGTCACCGACATAGCTTGCAAAATTAGCAGGCTGAAGTGGCAGTGGGCTGGTCACGTATGTCGTAGGACCGATGGCCGTTGGAGCAGACGAGTCCTAGAGTGGAGACCGCGAATCGGCAAACGCAGCGTAGGGCGCCCTCCAGCCAGGTGGACCGATGACCTTATGAAGGTGGCGGGCTCCGACTGGATGCGGAAGGCGGAGGACCGGGAGCTTTGGCGCACTTTGGGAGAGGCCTATGTTCAGCAGTGGACTACGATTGGCTGTTGATTGATTGAGATACTAGTTACAGTAACTAGTTATTAGTTAGTTTGCTCGCGTATGAAGTGGCGTTAAGTACCCGATATCTTTTTCTGCGCCCCTAACAATCAAAATTTTAAGATAAGTAGTTAAGACATGAAAGCGTAACAAACAAATAAAAAAACAAACTCACTTCCGCGTTTATAGGTAATATTAATAAGGATAAGTCTAAATCAAAGTTAATTCTTTCTTTAGGCTTGATATTTGCAAGTAATTATAAAAAAATGTGTGAAATTACAAATTATTTACTTTCGTTATTAATGTATACCGAACTATATATATATATATTTTTTTTTTTATAGTTTATGTTAGTGGCGAGCTTATGGGCCACCTGATGGTAAGTGGTCACCAACGCCCATAGACAGTGGTTTGTATATTTCTTAAAAAAAAACAACATCAGCACTGCGCCACCAACCTTGGGAACTAAGATGTTATGTCCCTTGTGCCTGTAATTACACTGGCTCACTCACCCTTCAAACCGGAACACAACAACACAAAGAACTGCTGTTTTGCGGTAGAATATCTGATGAGTGGGTGGTACCTACCCAGACGAGCTTGCACAAAGCTCTACCACCGAGTATATAGTTTGACATAATGTATTTTATATTAAGGTTATGAAAATACAGCGTTATTTTTCTGTATATATTTTTCAATAACTTCAACGATTGTGAAACGATTTTTATAATTTATCTTTTGTTAACTAGATATATAAGGATAGAAAAGTAAGTTTATTCTCACTCTATTAAAATTAAGTAGGTCGTTGTTAAATTGAACACCTAAAAATTAAAATTTAAATACAATTTAATTGAAGCTAAGAAACACTTTAACTAAAACTACCGGTTGGGTATTATTGTAAGTATACAAATATTATTTTGAAGTTTTTGTAGGCAACTTTTTGAAATTATAATTAGATTATAATCGCCTATGTAGTTAAGAAGAAAATAATTATGTTATTAACATGTAATTAAATATTAATTCCACTTTATATCACTGGGAGAAATCTTAGTACAAACTGAAGAGTGAAAGCCTAAACAAAATACAATAATTTCACATCGTAAATAACACAAAATATATGATTTATGAACATAACATGTTATTTCAATTCACCTAACACGTACAGAATGACAGACAAACATAAAATGAAAATCTTAATGACTTTATTTGCATTATTATTAAACGATCCATTAAATTACATTTATACAAAGAAAATTGTGATTGTGTTTAGAAAACGAATGTTCTGTGTAATTTTAAATGGACACGAGTTATGTGCCGACATGAAAATCCTTTAGTCATTCAAGATCTTAAAGCGCAAACTTGTCGAGAGAAATCTCTACATTACGAGGTAACCCGTTTCTATAGTAATCAGTATGAAAACAATTGCGGTGTCGTTATTAATACTGTATTTTTAAGGTGTGTTTGTTAGCTTTTAAGAATTTAACCAGAGATTTCTAAAAAAAATAGTATCATGTCTTTCCATGGATTTGTATACCAATTTCTGTTTATTTAATGTATGAGGTACACAGACTAAGTACCAAGTGATAATCACCGCCTATAAACTTTAGCGTCGTAAGAAATTTTAACCATTTCTTACATCGCTAATGCTCCACCAACCTTCGGAAATAAGATGTTATATTGGAGGAGCCGGTTGGCGTGGTTGCTAGCATACACCGCAGGTCGTGGGTTCGATTCCAACCCAGGACAGACATTTGTGTTTATGTACATGCCTGTTCGTCTTTAGTCTGGGTGTAATTATCTATATAAGTATGTATTTACAAAATAAAATGTAGTATATCAGTTGTCTGGTTTAAATAGAACGAGCTCTGCTTAGTTTTGGTTCAGATGGCCTTGTGTGAATGACGTCCCAGGATATTATTATATACATTGTCTGTTACACGTCATGCTGGGTGGTAACTACCCGGACGGGCTTGGACGAAAGCCCTACCACCAAGTGTGTAAATATTATTATTTATATATTTGGTGGTAGGACACACACAACTATTTCAAATACAAGTAATTTAAATAGTTGACTAATGACTTTTAAAACGTACAATAAATAATTCATTAATTGAATACCAAATTACACAAGAATGGTCAAATTGACCGTAAATTCTTGAGATTAAACGAGATTCAGGCTTTGACCGATAAAACCATATTTGTATGTTTAGAGATAAATTTGTTTAGGATCGTGGCGTAATACGGACCGTCTAAGGTATGAAAAAAAACACAAGTTTTTCAAGTATTAAGTTGGTACGTTAAATATATCATGGTATGGAGCCAGTGTAATTACTGATGTAAGGCCAACTTCAATTCCATAGTTTGCAGTACTAATAATATAAAATATGTGTGACTACTGCCTCACACATAATGTAACAGCCTGTAAATGTGGCACCGCTGGGCTAAATCCTCTTCTCCTACTGACTAGACACATTACGAATTAAGCACTTGAAAAATTAGTGGTGCTTTCCTTGGTTCCTGTAATTTTCGGTTAATATTCACTTGATCTAACCATTAGGACATAAGACATTCCCTCATATTACTAATCGCGTAGCAATGCTTCACCAATCTAACTAACTAAAAATAGAGTACGGTTAGTAAAAAAAGCATATTTATTATTTATGTAAAGTCAGATAATTTAAAAGAATACATTAATTTTTCGGTGCATATAAAAAATATTTTTGTTCTAAATAAATATAGGTACGTTTGCAGCTGACTGTACAAATGTGCTCAAATATCGAGTATATAGTCGAGCGCGTAGCCGGGCTTTAATACTTATGTTACTTATTAGTCTTATTACAAAAACTACATAATGATTATCTCATCAAACCAGGTACAGCCTCGCCCCGTTATTTTCACTATCACTATCGAGGAAAATGGCAAAACTGATCTTATCGCTCAGGGGATTGAGTTAAATATCAATTGAAGTTTTATAATTCAATTACCGTTAATGTACCACATGCTAGATTTTGATAAGTTGATTAAATAAAACACTTTCAAATATTATTTCCGCTTTCTATGTAACGCTGTTTTTTCCTTATGTACTCTATTTTTAGGTTTGTTTATGTTTATTATTTTATTTGTAAATTACACTAGTTTTCGCATGAGGCGTTAGAGGAAAGGCACGTGTGATAGAGTGGGGGTGTATCAGATGTTCCGTATGTGTTTTTATGTACTCCTAACTAATATGCAACTTGAGGAATTAAGGTGTGAAAGCGAAACAAACAAATAAACAAACTCACTTTTGCATTTATAATATTAAATAAAACGATATTCAAAAAAAAAACTAAAAACATACAATTCATTTTGGCGTCAGAAACGTTTCACATTTACAGTCGAACTTGAGATTTTACAATCATAGCCCCAAAGGTATTTATGTAACATTTAAATGATAGACGCATCAAAATAGCGTTACGCGGTTTTCAACATTTCAGGAGTGAACTACGAAGTGAATTCTTACAGAATAGCAGTTCTCAGTAGAGCAGCGAGGCGCAACAAATGTGACATTAACGGGTATTACGGTGGGCACTGCGCGGTAAAATAACAGAGCACATAATCAAAATCTTTCCGCTTCTAATAGCTACTGAGGTTGTCCCACTGCACTGGAACACTGGTCTAGTTTAAACCACTGTTTAAACTGCTGTTTATAATACTAATTTATAAACCGCCAGTTTGCAACTGATAGGCCGTGCAGGCTTTCTCAAGATCGTGATAACCCTTCTGTACTAGACAAACATCATTTTTATTGCATTATTGCACTACCGTCTTTCAACGAGCCAGTTTTTTGGAATGAAGTTCTTTTACGCGGCTTACAGTAGAGTGAAATGGCAGTTGCCGAAGGTCACGTGAGTAAAGAAATAGCGTTCATACTATGCCTACCAGATGCTACAAAATGCGAAGCATTGGGCGTTTGAATTTAGGATATAAAGTAGCTTGAGGTGCTTTTTGGTGTGACAAAAACACAGTAATATAAAATCTACATTTTAAAACACGGTTTGAGTCGAAAAAATATCGCACAGATTTAGTTCCTGACGGGGGTATCCCGATCACACATTTTTTTTTAAATGAAAATCGAACAATTTTAAATTTAAACTATGTTTAAATATATTTTTTTTCTTAAAGCTTCAAGCATCCACGCTATGTTCTAATTAAGGAAGCTATAAAAGTGACCTCGCTACAGGAATTTACCATTTTAAAGTCTATTACGTTTATTGACTGCAGAATTTAATCAAATGCGGAAATTCCTAAAGAAATATTTAGCAATTAATCTTATAATAGTAATCGTGAATTTTTGTATAATTATATACATTCGTAACTGACGTGGATCACTAAAGGCTTTTAAGGCTATCTCTGCTAGTCAATTGAATTAAGTTCATCAATTTGATTGTCTATTCAGATGTTAAGATTATGGTGGGGTTTTATATTTTAATAAATAGTTTCACTAGTTATATTATAAACAAATATTATTACAGAGGACAGTGACGACGCGGCGGGAAAACTGGTGAATAGGGCACAAACCGCATCTTCCAGGTATATTTTGGGCTATAACCTTACAATTGCGATTTGGCATTTTGATTTTGACATAATAATGAATGAATAATGAAAGCAATCCAAAAATGTTGCTTGTTGGAAGTAAAATGTTGCGTTCCGGTTTGAAATGTGAGTAAATACGGGCACAATTGACTAACAATAAGCATCTTAAATCCCATGGCGACTCACGTGTGTAATGTGTGGTCTAGTGATTGTCGGTGGAGGTTAACTTACCATCGGGTAGCGGAATTTTCGTTTCCATTTCATAATGAAACAAAAATATAAACAACAATAAAAAAATAATAGAACAAGTCTTGACATGGAATAATGGAAGTCTAATTCCCATACAAAGCGCACGTAATCAAAGTAGACTGGGATGAAGTTAATATTGATTGTAATTAAAAATAATGCCTAATCTAGCAGAGCAGTCAAACGGTGGCATTGAACTTGTGACGCAAATTACACGATTGCGATTTAATTATCGCTCGGATCGGATCGCCATTTCTATACTAATAAATAAGTGTCAGCCGTTAAATGACCCACTGCTAGGCGAAGACGTTCTTCGAAACTTATTTCACCATGCTGCTCGAAAGCGAGTTTATGCACATGTGGCAGAACTTCATCCGACACTTACGGATTTCTTCGTTATATCGAGATGTTTTATAAACAAAACTAGTATTCATCCGCAGCTTCGCTCACGAGTAAGGGAGACAGATGTCCGCTATAAAAAAGCTTATGCCCTTTTTTAGGATTCAAGCTTGTTTCATAGTCAATTTTTCAACAGAGCGACAGACGGACAGGGATAGACAAAGCAATCGCATTTATAATATTAGAAAGGATAGGTTAAGCACTTGAAAACTACTGCTAGTAAGCACAATTTACTAACAAAAGTTTTCAAGTGCTTAACTTATACTAGTTTGTAAGTTGTGCTTATCCAGGCTTAAACCCAAACTTAAAGAATTATTGCAACCACAGTGCCATCTCTACTTTTCATCGTCCATCCTTCCTTTTCTTTATTTCAATGCCCCTGAGCACGTTATTTAATGAAAAGTGTTACTTAACAAACTACGGCGAATTGAATGGATTCTAATAAACATATGTATTATAGAAGCCGATCCCGTGGAATAGACCTTAAGACGTGTTTTTTGTTTTTTATAAAATAAAAACATATTACATTTTAATTTAGGTACTTCTAGAAAACGATATTACAAATAGATAAGAACAGCCGTCAAATAATTACTTTTTTTTATGTCATAGGATGGCGGGCGCGCATATGGGCTACCTGATGGTAAATGGTCACCAATGCTGTTTGAAGAGAGTGCAATTGTTTTGCTTAAAAGCTATGAAAGCCTGGCCTGCTTACAGTTCTCATATATATTAAAATTGTGGGACAAGGAACTGTTGAGGTGAAAAGCAATATTTCCAAGATAATCGAGTGGCGAGAACACGTGACTAACGTTACCTAAGATTACGGGTTAAATCCAGAATTGATTTTCTCTTAAAGTTTATTTTTGTTTGAATGTATAGTTGGCAGATATAAGATGCCGAGGTCCTAGATTTAAACTCCAGGTCGTGCCATTGAAGAAAATATTGATTTTTCTAACGAAGATGGAGCCCGGAGTCTGGAAGTTGGCAGTCGTGTCTGATTACCGTCCGATCGGATTATGAGAATGAATAGAGAGTGCATCTGTACACACACTGCACACAACTTGTGCACTATAATATGTCCTGCGCATTTGGCAAATCTCTTGAGATAAGAGGAGGACATAATAATCGTATATAATGTGAGCTGCATTACACAGCGTATACGAGACGTTTTTATGATACTGTGAGATACCAGTCTAAACAGGTATTCAGAAAAGGAAAGTTAAATGCGAATTTAACAAATCTTAGCCGTGAACTTGAATATTTATGATTAGAAAATAGCCTCTGAATACATTAACAAATAGATCCTTATAATGTAAATGAGATTTGTCGGCTTTCTTTATTACTTATCTTTATTGCTTATTAATCTATTATTACCAATTAGCTTACTATTCTAATGAATAAATAAATTACACCATCGTCCAATACTTCAATTAAACAACAGTAACAACAAAAATTCTTACAGAAGGGCGATCAACTCAAATCAAATCACGTGATGGGAAGTGGTCACCAACGCTCATAGACTTTGGCAGTGTAAAGATGTTAACCATCTCTTACATCGTTACGTACAAGGTTGGTGGTGCATTACGTCAATGCACCACCAACGAATGGGAACTAAGATGTTATGTCCCTTGTGCCTGTAATTACACTGTCACACTCACCCTTTAAACCGGAACATAACAATACCAAGTACTGCTGTTTTGCGGTAGAATATCTGATGAGTGGGTGGTACCTACCCAGAGGAGCTTGTACAAAGCCCAGTAAAATGAGCTTATTTGAGTTAGAAACACACAATGATAAGGAGTGACGTGAGATGATACTGCCTGTATTACATAGTCAATGCGGTTTGCACAAAGCCCACCAGCGCTACACTTTTACTCTGCCTGAACTACACGGCTTGAACCTGAAGTTTAATGTGCTCGATATAATCGCATAGATATCATAGTAGCAAACAAACACACGAATCTCAGTTCAGAATCAGCGTTCTCAACATCCTCAAGACGTGTTGCATATTAATTAGCGGACAACTCTGAGCTACTTGTTCACATTGTTATAGTTTTGCAACGGAGAGCGGGGAAATAGAGCAAGACTCAGCATCTGTTGCGGCTCGCTGCGTCTAGCGTCTGTGAGCTCTGAACGCGTGCTAGTAGCAGCGACTAACGACTGACTACTGAAAATGGTACGTGCCACGAGCGTTGGTTTCAAAAATTTCCGACAGTAAATTATAATACTTGTTTTAAGTGAAACTTATTTTGATGCGATGAGTGAAATTTCAAGGTCGACTAGTGTAACGTTTTGATATGTAACGTAAATGAACCATTTTTTATGCGAAAAGGTTTTAATTCTGTCAAGACTCAAAAAAAGAGATAATTAAATGGCATAAACTAACATTTCGGATAAATTATAATGACATAAAGACATTAAGGTGTACGTTTGTATTTATGATACTCGTAGCTGCCATGTCTGATGCAGCCAGTTCTCTATCTATTGATTGATATCAACGGAAACGACTAAACATAGATAAGTAGCTTCTAGTGTAATATTCGAACGGCAAGTACTTTGTCATCTCATTTCCCGCATCTACATTTCCAAAAGTTTCTGATGTTGAAAAACAATCATTATATTTAATTTCTTTCAAATTAAAAGCTCTTTAAAAGTATGTTACAAGTAAAACTAAATTATACTGTTTATATTGTTTTCTATACATAAAAAGTTAAATAGTTTGTTTGTTTAATCGCACTAATCTCTAGATCTATGAGTCTGATTTTTGGCGTTAGATGGCCAATTTATTGAGAAAGGCTATGGTTATTTATAAGAAGCTCCCCGACCTGGCTTCACATACGTAGAATAATGATCATAATACGTTTTTATCGTGATACATATCTCTATTGATTTCGGCGCACGCTATTAAAGCTCCGGTTCGAAAGTCAATTAGAATTGTTTTTCCGACATCTTCAACAAGCCTCTTTATATTTCCGCCAAATTACACAAAACCATAATTAATTATTCGCCTAACGATCATGAATCACTTCGTACATTAAAGAAAATGGTATGAAAATCCTTTGTTTTTCTTTTTATCACGTTCAGACATGCAGACGCGGCGAGAGGACTTAGTTCGATTGACGACCTACGGGGTCAGAATAATGTTAACCGTAGATGAAACTAAGTAGTTAATGTATTATAAAATAACGCTGAAATATAAGTATAAATAGAAGAGAATAGATATGAACCACGAAATTATTAGAAGGTAAGTAAGATGAGTCAACATGGTAAGTTGTCCGATGGTCACTCACTTTTACCTGGCTGACTCATCCTACGTATAAATAAAACGTAACAAAATGGTAACTGCTTGCCGAACCGTATATGCGCTATATGACACTACTACTTCTATAGCGTTTTCATATATTACAAACTAGCTGTTGCCCGCAGCTTCGCTCGCGCGTGGTCTTTATCTATACTAATATTATAAATAAGTAAAAATAGATTTTTTGTATGTTTGTTTGTAGCGAATAAACTAAAAAACTGCTGTACTGTTTTTAAAAACCTTTTTACCTACAGAAAGATACGTTATCAGCGAGTAATTAGCTGCCCGTCCCGACTTCGTACGGGTAAAATAAGGATTTTATCATTTTTTAATCAATAAGATATAAACATTTACCAATCGATTTATTCGCCCATCCAGTATAGTGTATGTGTGTTCAGTATAGGGCATATAATAATCCTACTTTTTACTAATATAATAAACTGGAAAGTTTGTATGGATGTATGGACGTTTGTTACTCTTTCACGCATAAACTACTGAATGGATTTTAATGAAACTTTATAATAATATAAGCTTAGGGAATACCAATTAAGTGGTACATATGGCAATAATGGAATATGTTTTTTTTATCCAAACATCACCAACATAGTGAAGTTCGTATATTTCTCCCTAAGAGATATTGATATAAGATATTGCGTATTTTGAATTTCATTATTTGCACCCAACTCTTCCAAACAAAAATAAAAGTTTCTAAAAACTTTGAAATTCATGTTTATTAATTCAATCAAAAAACTCAAATAGTATATTTCTATTTTTTTAAATTTTTATACTAATGCTTTTACCCCGTTTCTCCCGTTTGGAGTTAAATTTCTAAAAACGACGAAATACGTATGCATAGCTTTAATACTAAATATCATTCTTCTTACACCAAAAGTGACGGAATCCCCATACAAACTTTCAACCCCTTTTTTACCCTCTCAGATTTAGATTTTCAAAAACGCTGAAATACATTTTTATTTATTTTTAAGCTTGTTCATTAAATTTCATGCTTCTAACTTTAAAAATGACTGGTTTCTAAACAATCGTTCAACTCTTTAGGGGTAGAATTTCCAAAAATCCTATCTTAGTGGGTGTTATAAAATGTATCAACTGCCAAAATTTCAAGTTTCTAACCCCCGCAGTTTAGGCTCTGCGTTAATGAATCAGTTAGGAAGAGTAATAATATTATGTGAATAGATATCAACAAAAATACGTATTTTTATAACTTTTGATAGACTCAACTAATTTTGATGAAATAAAGGCTAAACGGAATCTTGAAATAGTTCTTATAATAATTCGGTTTTTTCAATTTTTAGACGATTAAAAGATACAGACATGCAGACAGTAAAAAAATTAAAAAAATGATTGCTTTGGTTTTGGTAAATCGTAAATAGCCATATAACCTTTAAAACAGGCAGTTATTTTGAAATAACAGACAGAAACTTCAATTTTATTTATATGTATGGATAATTTATTAATTAATTCGTTTTTGTTATAGATTTATGTTATTTTATGTGTACAATATAAAGTATAAAGGAAAAGTTTCTTCTGTCAGAGACTAAATAAAATCAGACTTAACCAAGGCTACTAATTTAATTAAACAAAAAAAGGGAATTAAAACAAATGTTTTCTATTGAACTTGACACACATCTGAATAAGCTGCTTAAGCGGCCATTTTATGTAGAAAAAATATATAATATACAAACAAAAGCAGCTATATAACAATTTTAATTAAAGTTTCAAAAGCAGTTATTTGACCGCTCTGGTAGGTTAAGTGTTAAAAATGAGATGACACTTATAGCATATATATATATAAATATATACATACATTAGCTAAGTTTCCACCAACAATAATTACACAATCATTAAAATAATCAAAACATATATAATCAAACAGCTAAACCATCATAATCAGTAAAGGTGTAGTAAGATATATATTTTTTTATAATCAAATATAATTAATTACTTAATGAAAACACAAATTTAACAAAAACAAAATATAAATGAAATCACATAGCTTAAGCATTATTACATTGAGTAAGGCCAATAAAATGCAATAAATAAATGATATATATATTATTTATATATTTTTTAACCAAATACAATTAAAAGGCAAGCAAGAATATGACTACAGTACAAAATTTATAACAAACTTAAATATTGAATATTAAGATGGGTTGGTACATTCATTTTATATAAATTAATACATTTAATACATTATTATTTTTAACTTATTTATGTTATTTTTGCAGTGATTTTTTTTTAAATATATAATATCAATATCTGAGTACACTTAATTATATATTATATGCTCGCACAGATCTACTTCTTCCTATTCATGATTATGCTGTCGCAAGCTTGATGTAGCCAAAGACCAATTGAATTAAGCTGAGAGATTACAAAATACTTTTATTCGGTTTATATTGGGATGAGGCAAATATAACCACGTTTCACAATTTTGTTCTCTTCTTAATTAGTTGCCCGTCTGACTTCATAGGAATATGCACATCTTCTCTATTCTGTACTGTGTGTTGTTTAACCCTTTTACTCCCCCTTCATCACTTGACATTTATTAGATGATGATGGTGATGACGACGTCTCAGTGCTTTCATTTATGTGCTCCATATTTTGTTGTTCGATCACTACTATTTTAGCTATCTCTATAGCTTTCTTTAGTGACAGATCAGACCGTTGTAATAATCTTTGATGTTTGGCGAGCTACTCTAACACATATTCGCTGTAAATTTATCACTGACCAATGACTATTAATTCAACGAAATCGCATTTTAAACTGTAATTTTCTAGACTCGTAATAAAGTTGGTTATATTTTCGTGTTTGCTTTGTTTTCTCATAAAAAATACATGTCAGGCCATAGTTAAATTTTTCCTCGGTTCGAAATACTTGTTACATTTATTAATGAGGTCTTCTAAAGTAATTTCTGTTATTTTAATGTTGAACAAAATTGCTATTTTTCTCTATTTACACTTCTTATACATAACCAGTGGCTAATACTCCTTATATATATCCAGAGGCTAATAAATATAGTTCAAAATATGGTTGCCATTTTTTCCGCGTTAAATTGTTATTTATTTCGTTGTTTAGAAAAAACTTCGGTAGGTAAAACGTTTGAATTTTTATCTGCCGTTTTAAAACTTTTGACAGGAAACACGAATTTACGAAAAAATTATACCTATTTAAAGTTTTAAGAAGTGATATACCGTTTATGTTTAAAGCAAGCACTTCTAATAACCATGTATTATTGTTATAGTTGTTTTTTAGGCTTTGTTTATACACTATTCACGTATTAATTATTGTCACTGAGTTAACTGACTTGCTCACACGCAGACTTAAAGCGTACTGTTATGAAAGATATAAGATGAGATCATAAAGATACACACAATATATATGCAATATTAGTTTTTATGCAAAAACAACACACGAAGCTACTGAAAAGACGAAATTGTTAACAAAACTTTTTGATTTTGACAACTAACAGGTGCGCGTACTTTTCCTACAGATAATAATTTATTGATTTTTAGTAGTGATACTAAACTTTTAGTAAATAAATAAAGAGATTAAAAATTATAGGACAAAATATAGGATAAATCATAAGCAAAAAAGTATATTACATGTAATATTTAATCTCTTTTCAGTTTGACCATAACCATTTTTTAATAAATGTTCTACGTGTATCTTTAAATTGACATAACTTTATTATTTATGAACCGATTGAAATAAAACAAACACTAAATGTTAAGTGAAGTTAGCCACAATACATTAGTGAAAACCGCACTCAAATCCGTTAAGCCGTTTTTAAGATTAGCGTGCACAAACGCACAGACAAACAGACAAACAGACAAAAAATTTATTAATCATTGTTTTGGGTTCTATTGTGTTTATAAAGACCCCCGATAAAAGTTTTACTCATTTATCTTCCATGTACAGACATCGACCAGTTACAGATTTATTATATGTATAGATAAAGAAATAGTCAACTAGCGAAATAAACAGTAACTGCTCGTAATTAATGACACCATTGCTGGCTAGCTTTTTAGCTTACTCCACTCCTCTTGCCTGCTTACTATATATATCTACGGATTAATAAATAATGGGTATACAATATAAAAAAAGTAAAGTTGAAAATGTCCAATAGCTTGACAGAGGTCTCCTCCCCCTTTCAAGGAGAAGGTTAAGAGCACATTCCACCACGCTGGACACCTACAAATTTCCTTCACCGCCCAGCACGAGGTGAATTATAAACACAAATTAAACACACCGAAATTCAGCCTGGGTTTGAACTCGCAACCATCGATTAACATGCGTTCTCCTGTCTTTCTCATGCGTATACAATATACAATATATATGTTCGGTTAATGCAAGACATATGAAAATGTAATGAAGTAATTCTCGATATGTACACATATGTATATACAACTATAACCAGTAATCATTGAGTATCGCTAAGTCATACCTGTCCTGTAATATAAAATCTATTTCTACAAACAGATGAGATCTATCAACCGAGATAGTAATAAAAATACCAGAAAAAACATAGTATTAGTGACTATTCGAGTTATGTATTTGAAATAAGCCGCGTTTGAAATAGAATCACGCAGAAGCATTTAGTGACGTTAAATGACCAATGCTAGGGCTTCGTGGGAACATCAGCCTATATCTGGTATCGAGAGTCGAACCGAAATAGGTACGTGCGACGATTCCGTCGCCGGCGAATTACTATCTTCTGTACGAACTAAGGACGCCCATATATGGTAACGTTAGAAAAAAATGTACACACTAACGATAAGTACATTTAAATTAACATCATGCAAAAACCAATCAAAAAAGTTTCCTCCTATACGCAAATTGTCAAAGAATGTTTTCATGACAGTTTGTAAAGCTTCAAGAAAGTTTTACCATTAATTAAAGGTTAAATAAAGTTCTTTTTTGGATGTCTTATTCATGTTATTTTTTTAATCTCAAATTGATTATACAAATTCATTTTCATTCATATTTATAACCCACATAGATCTAATAAGAAGTTCAAACTGGTTCAAATCAGGAGAAGCATAACTTAATGTTCACGTGTGTTTAGATATAAGTTTAACATATTATGTTATTTATACACAACACAGGAGTGCGCAGCATGGATGAGGCCTCTGTCAAGAATTAGGACGTTAACAGACCGTTACTAATTTAGATTAGATTTAAGTTTTGCTAGATCATAAGAGCTGCACCATTCAGTACGCTACAGTATCAATTAGTATGTACGTAGTAGTACGAACAGGCTGTTCTGACAAATAAATAAATTTACCAAATCCGTAATTGCCTGCGTGTAAGCGGCCTTATCACACTAACTACCGATCGATTCAAAATAAAGTACAACATTGTAGAACTGATAATAATGAGCAGTACTCGTTTTCGAATGATGCATCTAAACGTAGCGATGATAAATCTCTCGGATACTCGCTAAGAGAAAATATCTCGTTAACGGTAAAACTTTAAATGCTATTATTATTATTATTTAAATGCACTTTGCATTCAATCGAGTTGAATATTGCAACTTAGCATAATAGTTATAATTATACACCGTAACTATGTGTTACGCGACCGAATCAATAAAAACATATAGAAGTATTGTTATTCGACTAAGATTCGACTAATTATTTTTTTTGTAGTTGTTTAAGAGTTGTTATTAAATGACAAATATCTAACTTTTTGCGTGAAAACATTAAGCTTATCTTAGTAAAGTATAAAATTGATACCTGTTAGGAGTAATACTAAGTTTTTTGCCGTTTAATATCAACGGAATGTTAACAACAGATGCGATTGCCGGCACTTGGATAATGAGGAAATTTATACAAGACATGTATTTGCTTATAATATGTTTTATGCCAGTATGCCAGCTATCTGGACCGGAGTTAAGTAAAAAGCGATCACAACATTCATCAAGCAGTCGATGATCTGTATAACCATTGACATAGTTTCACACACGCATTATTTTTTTAATATTTATTATACTTAAGATATCTCAGTCGACAGAACACTTAGATCTGCATGTGTTATATGATTATATTTCGTACACGACCATTAAACCGCAGTTAAGCATCGTGGTGGAATTAGCTCCAAGCCTCCGTAGAGGAAAGATGACTTTACTTTTTACTACCTATTTTCTAAATAGATATAAACTTAACGATAGTTTTTTTAATGCGACACAATTTGTGTGAAAACAGAGAATAAGATATAGATACATATATAGGGATAATAATTTTATTTATTAACACATTATTTTCATACAACAAAAGCCATGTTATTAAGCCTCAGGTAGTTAGTCTATATTTTTTTTTAATGAAAACCGTTTTATTGTCTACTTTTTAGTGCATTTTGTCTTAAATCGATTTTATTAAAAATAAACTTTATGAATCAAATTATATGTAATTTATATAAAATGACCATGCAAGGTTAAATTCTTTGAATGTACTATAAAATTTCCACCTTATATGCAAATTACCGTAGACGTGGATTATTCATTTTTATCGCCTACATCAACAGTGGGATTACGTCCCCGAATGAAGGTGAAACTCAGATGATACATTTAGGGTCTCTTGCTGTACGTTAAAGATAATAAATATAATCTAATTGTTTTAATCAAGTACTATACAGGATCGAAAAGAGATAAATCTATTGCGACAATTACAAAAATATTTTCTATTTTAATCGAAAAAAATATTTAAATACTTACAAAAAATTCCAATCACGTTCCGCCAGTAATATTGCACCTGAAATCAAAACATAAATATTAGTACGACTACTAATTGATGTATGATTATCACGAGAATTCAATTATCCGACGCGGCGCGTGCGCAACATATAATGCTACTGTGTCAATCTTCACGAACCAACAACAAATGTACAAAAACAAACGTACATAAGCGATATAAAATTTACTGTCAGCTGACTAACTGACAGATAACGCATAGCTAAAACTAGTTTCTTTTTTTATGGATCCCAGCATTCATTTTGGAGTACATCTTCGTTTCCGCATACAAAAATCTATAATACAACCTTTCTAAATTTTAAACTTAACTTCGTTAATGTTACCTCTATGTTCTAAATTAACGTTTCTGAAACGTTGTTTTAAGTAAGATTTACTGAATACTGAATATTCATTGGTCGCTTATTACGTCATTGGTTGCCATCAACCAATTACAATTCAGTAAATGTAAAGTTAATTGATTGGAGTTTGAACAGTGTTGCAAAAGCTGTACTTTATTATATTTTTAAGCTCTTTAAATATCCTACAGCTGGGGGGAGGCTAAGGCCTGCTCAGCATTTGAAAATAAGGTTTGGAGGTTATTCTTATGACAAATGAGGCACATAAAAATTCAGAGTTTCTTGCTCGGCTTAAAACCGCAGTCATCCATTAAGATTCCCGCGCTCTAACCACTGGGCCATCCCGCATTTAAAACGTAAACTAGAGTGTATTCATGTTGGAACACATCCGATTACAAACGCAACCCATGTAATCACAAAACGCGAATCCAAAGGAAATGGGACAACATTCCAGAACCATTAGAGCGATGTTACATTGTCGGACACAGTTTTATTGCGGGATTCGAGCCGTAAAACATGCTTCTGTCAACTACAACTACGATTATCTTGATTTACAACCTGATCTAGCTATCAACAGACTAATTTCATTTATCTTATATTAACCATTATCAATATTAGATTGTTGTGTAAATATTGTGTATATTGATAATCGAATCTATTCCATTTAATAAGTGTTTTGACCTGAAATATTTTAAATTAAACATTTTAATTGCAACTGTTGGCTTAATTGCAAGATAATCGAAATTAGTACTTTCCTTTTGTATTTTTTTATGATGTACCTTGTTACATGAATACCCATGTAAGAGTGCAATATTTTTAAGGTTCATGAACGTATTTAAGTTGTTTTATTCCACCATAACTTTTAAATGCCTGAACATATTTGGTTGTATTATAAACTCATTCATTCATTCATTCAGGGCACTCGTATTTTATTTTTTTTCCTTAATGATATTTTATTTATAAAAGTTCTTGTAGATATAATCGTACCCACGTCAACGAAGCCATCAACTCCAACAAAAGCTACAGAATATTATACATACAATGGCTTTCAATCAAAGTGCTGTCTGCAGTGTGTATGAATACTTTTGTTACATAACAAGATATAAAGATCGATGATGACAATGTACTTCTGTTTTTTGAAGCATAATGCTTTCACTTGTTATAAAGCTTGCCATTCGCTATATACTTATTTAAAAAATAAGAAGCTTTATTAAAAAGGCAACTTCATCATCAAATTCTTTGTCATATCACTTAAAAAAATTAAATAAATTAATTTAGATTATTTATAAATGTTTATTTGAACTACATACAAAAAGAGCAATTATAGATACTTTAACAGATTTATTATTATATTCTACACTATACATTAAAATTTTAAAGACAAAACACGACGTCTTAAAGATTGTCCTGTGGCAATGAAATAGAAAATATAAATAACAAGGATAAAAAAAAAGAAACAATATAAAATAAAACAAATCGTGAACAGTTAAAAAGAATTTATCTCCTAATAATCTAAGGTCAATTCGCAGGCTTCATCGGACCCTGGTTATGCAAGCAATGTCCGTTACATACGGACGGACTAAACGACCTTTCGCCAGTGAAAGTGAACACGATAATTAAACAGGTTTCTATTATTGACAATGTTAACGGAAAAATAGCTGTCGCTTCGCATGTAGGCGATCATTTATATTTATCGTATTCTGCAATAGAATTGACACCGCGATAAATACATTAGTAGTATTTCATATTCTATCGTTCACAAATAAAACTAATTCAGTAACAGCCTGTGAATGTCCCACTGCTGGGCTAAGGCCTCTTCTCCTCTTTTGAGGAGAAGATTTGGAGCTTATTCCACCACGCTACTCCAATTCGGTTTGGTGGAATACACATGTGACAGAATTTCAGTTTTTCGACACATGCAGGTTTCCTCACGATGTTTTCCTTCACCGTCAAGCACGAAATGAATTATAATCACAAATTAAGCACATGAAATTCAGTGGTGCTTGCCCGGGTTTGAACCCACGATCATCGGTTAACATTAACGCGTTCTTACCACTGGGCCATCTCGGCTTTTTAAATATGATATCAATAACTTATTTAAAATGGAAATAAGTTATATAAAAATAAGGGTCTACCCTAAAACTTTTACATCGTAATATTATAAACCACTTCAGTCGGAATTGTTTTCACTGACATCTTCAATATTTCAACCAATTTACACAAAACGATAATGAGTGTGTAAATTGACCTAACTCACCTAAACCTTCCTTATGACTAACTCCGTCCAATGGAAGACCGCATGGATATTCATTCAGTAAATTTTTAAATTTATCGCATTCAGACAGACAGACAGACGCGATGAGGAGACTTTATTTTATAATATAGATATTTTATAAAATATAGTGACTAGTACTTGTAGTGTAGCTATATAGTTATTTTTTATAAAATTAGTCTTCCAATAAAATTTATACATATTGAAAATCTTGTCTGACAGTATATGCATTAGAAAAGGAAAGCATTAATATACATGTGTTATAATATGTCACATTTGTTCTAATTTTAAGCAAATGAATGAAATGAATAATATTTAATGAGACTCAGAGCTATTATAAAATCTAAATCAGTGGAGTAGTAAACATTTCTTCAACGAGTATCTAGAAAGATTCTAGATTTTATAGATAAAGTCATGAATTGTAAAGTCTTAGCTTACATCTTGAACCGTAAACCAACATTTTCCGGCAATCTGTCTACGAAGCTAATGTCCTGTTATCAGATAGCACTTTATCGGATGAGTCGGGACGAGCGTGGGCGGTGACGAAACTTGAGGTAATTGGTGACGTTGTCCTTGCTCATGGACCATGGTCCATGGGATTGTATCAGCGACGGTGATGGGTATTTGTATTGATAAATACATTCGAGTTTATTTTACTTTAAAACAGTTGCAGCTAGTCTAGATTTCTGTTATCTGAAATAACTGACCGATTCCCTCTTTTTCTTTACAAGATTTATTTTATATAGTTTTATTATTATTTAATTTCCAAATATTAAGTATCTTATCTATAATATAAAGATTACTAATATTATAAAGAGTAAAGATTTGTCTGTTTGTAATCGATAAACTCTGAAGCTATTGAACCGATTTGAAAATTCTTTCACAATTTTTACTTTTATTATTAATATTTCTTTTGTTTTTCTTTTATTAAAAAAACCGTATTTTTATTTGTAAGGCTATGCTTTTTCTCAATAAATTATTATTATTATTATTATTAGAAAACTAATTTATAGAAAAGAAGTATGGCCTATATTTTATTTTAGTAATAATAAGATTTAAGCCTGAAATAATGGTAATTAAAAAGACAGCAAAAAAAAAATTTGTTTTGTAATAATAATATTATTTTTTTACCTAAAACTGAACAAATAAATAAATAAACATTTATGTTATGAATTAAATTCAGTCAAATTAACGTCAAACTTAATTCCGATGTAGCAACTATTTTGTTCGATTTGGTCGCAGATACATATATTGAGATACATAAAAAATATTTTTTCGACGTTAAAAATATATTTTTTAGATAAAAATAACAAGATTATTTTAAAATGTATGCATCTGTGTCGTTGCTGACTGTACGTCATTGACAAATAGCAGCTCTAGTAATGAGGAACTCGGTCTGGGGAGCTCTAATGATCTCTAGAACGAATGCACGATGTAAGGAATTAATTGTAAGCAGATAACGAACGGTATTAATGGCTTTTGGAATATATCAATTTGATATATTTTTATATGCTTAATTGCCGTCACAGTGATATGTCAGTAGAATAATATACGATATTAAATGTCATATAAATTACACCCCCGTGCCTCGAAAAGCACGTAGAGCTCACCCGCACCTGTAATCTTTTGGTCGTGTTGGAGTCATCATATCATTTATATCACATTAAAATGTTAATGTAAGATAAGTTTTTTTTTTTTTTTAGCTTAGGTAGGCGGACTTGCATATGGTCCACCTAATGGTAAGTGGTCACCAACGCCCATAGACATTGGCATTGTAAGAGATGTTAACCATCGCTTACATAGCCAATGCGCCACCAACCTTGGGAACAAAGATGTTATGTCCCTTGTGCCTGTAATTACACTGGCTCACTCACCCTTCAAACCGGAACACAACAATACCAAGTACTGCTGTTTTGCGGTAGAATATCTGATGAGTGGGTGGTACCTACCCAGACGAGCTTGCACAAAGCTCTACCACCAAGTAAATTATTAATAATCGGTATTTATATCAAAATAAATCTATATCAAATAAAGTTCTTACAATAATTTTTAGTAATTAAATGTATTTGTAATTACATATAAATATATGAACCGATAGCTAGAATAATCAGGAAGAAACTCTGTAGTTACTCTTTTTAATCAATGAAATCTACCTAAGATATATTGCTAGTGTAAGAAAATTAAGCTTCTGCTTAAAATTTTTACTGCGATTTAGTGTATCCAAATTCTTCTATTGCCTATAAATATTAATACTCATTAATGTTTTCCTAAAACTCTTTGTTCTTGCGCTAAGTCAAGGCTATCAAACATGTTACTGCCGGTACCTTGAAGTCAATCACCATTGTATCGGGGTTTCAAAACTTTGTTAATTGAAGAAGGCGATCGCAACTGGCCAAGGTGACGTGGTCATTTTATATTCGTGGGAGAATATTTGCTTGCGTTTGTAGTACGAGTTATAAACGGAATGGTGAATTAATTTTCTATGGAAATACATTAGGGATAATGTAATAAATACAATAAGCCGGTATTTTATAACATATTAGAAAGTTCTGGATATTTAATTGCGTTCTCAATACTTAATGGATCAATATGCATTTTTCACGCCGTGTCGTTGACCTGAGCAGAAAATTCGACTTTAAGGCGTTATAAAATTAAAATTCTATTGAAAAAAATAATAATGTGGTAAGTCGATGAAATTTATGGATTACCATCTTTACTCACATTTAGAAGTTACAATCTTATTATATAAATAGATATTTATTATAATTTTAAAATTAAACACATCAAAAATTAAAATATAATTGAGACATAAAATACCTGTTGGTATTTTATGTCTCAATTATATTTTAATTTTGTGTAATACAAAAATTAAACTCAAAAATTAAATTCGTGTAATACAAAAATTAAACTCAAAAAGCACACAGACATGTCTATAGAGAGGAAATACAAATATGAAAAAAACACCACTAAACCAAATACAGTGTAACTATAGGCACTAGTAACATAACAAACGTAGTTTAGTGGATGATTTAATTAAACTGTGTCTTCATATTTTCAATGAAAAATCAATAATGACAAAATAAGCGAATTCAATCTTTAAACTGAGGCTAAACAAAGTTTATAATAAGTAAGACCGCTAGTTTCCAAAATAAATGGTGCATAGACGTGGACGTGACGTATGGGACGGTTAATACATCTTGGTATTGATATTTATGGGTAGTTGGATAATTTTAAATAATAAAAAAAAAACAATTAAAGTTAGAACGTCAAAAAGAATTTAATGGTGTTAAAATATTTAATTATAATAAATATTAAATCATTCGTAACTTACACCACACAACGAAGCCTGCACCTTACGCAAGCTGCGCCCGCGCACGCGATACCATTATACCTCGGATACAAAAACGAAAACGCTATTGAAATTTCTTATTTTATTACCGTATCGGAATAACAGTCGGTGCGATATTTGAACTCATTGTCATTCATGCTGTTATTGTTTTTAACTGTTGTAACTATTTTAACGGTAATTTTATATTGCATCAAACTTTTATCGAACAAAACACTTGTCAGGAACTGTTATTGTTTAGGTAATTATCTAACATGCTGAAAAAAGGTGTGGTTAATAACAATTTAACTTAATATACTTATAGAATCAAATCTTCTGAGTATAGAAAAGTGATAATTGTAACATATGTTTAATAATTCTTGAAATGGTAGCGGGGACGGCTGCTGGTGTTTTTGTATAACTACAAATGCTTTCGAACATTTTAGCTTTAACCTGTAATCAGTTAGCACGTGTGGATCAAATCAAATCAACTGAATATTAAGCCAGTTTCACACAGTCGATGGAACCAAAACTCCGCACATACTTATGGTTTTGGCGACAGTACTTGTATAATCTAGTATGCTGTGAAAGTATAAGCTATTATATGTCGTATATTATAGAATGCACTAATATATAACTAAATAGTATACACTATATACATAGCCTATGTCTAAATAATAAAAAGAAATATTATGTAATTTAAAATAATAATATACATGTATGTAAATAGAATAATGATTTGAAAAAAAAGATTATTTAATAATGTGTTTCTTAAATAAATAAAGTACAGTTTATGTATTACGTATTGTTAGAAAAGTAAAGTTACGTATGTATTGCATTGTTGGTAGTTCACACACCTGGCCTTGTGTCTGTCGACCAAAACTGACAAGTGATTGAAACTTCGTATTAATCTATACTGCCTCTTTTAAGTTAATATGGCTATTTGCGAGTTACCAAAACCAAAACATTTTTTTATTGTAGTTCACCGCTACCTAATAATTTAAATATTTTGTATATTTTGATTTTCGTCACAAGCTGAGTGTTTCTTTGCAAACTGAGGTGCACGCTAAATCCCCCTAATCCTCTCATAATTCGACTGGGTGACAATCTGACATGAATAGAGAGAGCTCAATCTATTTTATAACACGGGATTTAACACTGTGAACTTTCTAGCTACTATTTAAGTAATTAAAACCTCTTTTGGTCCGGTTCTCCAACTGGTTTTTTTAAGTTTTTTATTTTTTATTTTATTTTATATGTAGTCGGACGAGCATATGGGCCACCTGATGGAAAGTGGTCACCAACGCCCATATACATTGTAAGAAACGTTAACTATCACTTACATCGCCAATGCCTGTAATTACACTGGCTCACTCACCCTTCAAACTGGAACACAACAATACCAAGTACTGCTATTTTGCGGTAAAATATAATATGCGGTAAATGATGAGTGGGTAGTACCTACCCAGGTTTTAAGTTATAAATTAGCCATTAGAACAATGAGGTAGTCAAGTTACTACACATTAAATGTAGAACAAAATCATTTAATAAATGATATTGAACTTAATTACAGCATCATAATCTGAAGACCTTGTCTGATGCGCAATCGTAATACGCTATTTGACAAATCGCTTAGCTACGTGTGAATTAATCGCATGACAACACACGTTTATATAATCGTAATATATTTTCTCATCATAAAAAAATAAATTAGTGACCTAAAAAACGTCCCACTGCTAGGCTAAGGTAACCTAATCTTGAGGAGGTTTGGAGATTATGCTGCAGATTTTCATATATGCAACCCACAGGAAGTCAACCTCACGATGTTTTCCTTAACTGCCGTGCATGAATTTAATTATAAACACACTAAGCACATGCAAGTTTGCTGCTTGCAATCTCGGTTCTTATACAAAATTTAATAGTAATTACTAAATAATTAATTTTTGTAACATAGCTATTATATTATGTAAATACTTAAATAACTGAAGTTTCTTGTCGGTTTATTTTGGTAGAATCTACATTCCGAATTAATCCTGTAATAAAAGTGGCCAATAAGAGCCATAAAACATAATTTTTCACCTAAAAGTAAAGGCCTAAAACCTAAAAGTAAAAGTTAACGCTTTCTCTCCCTTTTGGGATTTCAAATTTACGCGTTCTAACCACTGGCCCATGTCGGCTCTTTAACTAATTGTAAGCCTAATTACAAAACACATAAAACGAATTGACACAGTGATAACGCGGTGTCGACATCGGACGTGACACTCTTATATTTATTGAATCATTAATTGCCTATTTTTGCTTACGCTAGTTCTAATACATGCAATTGTAACAGACTACAATATAATACACCGAGATGGCACATTGAATAGAAACACGAATCTTAGTCGAAGATCGTGGGTTCAAATCGGACTGTTAATTTTTACTTGTGTAATTTTCGTTTATAATAATCCATCATGCTCAACCATGAAGGAATACATCTTGAGTAAGCTTGCTTGTGAAGGTTGAAGTTTTGGATTCACATCCTCCAACCCACATTGGAGTAACTCCGTGGAATATGCTCCAACCGTCTACTCATTGTTATTCAAGTGTTTTAGCCACTTAGCGACATCAGCTCTAACCGATACAGTGATTTCTAGAAAATATTGAAATTGAAAAGTTAACATTTCAATAAACTTTCATAAATAAGTAGTTGCATCAAATTATATTATTAAATAGTCCGTGACATATACTACAATGTTATGTTTATAATATATTACTATATATACTTGTCGGATATATATCATTTAATATATATCGATTTTTCGTTCCCTGTTTCACTTTTAAATGTTTTTTCTTATAAATTCACTAATCTTATTTTTCCTATTTACGGATGCATTGTATTGATTTGTTCGAATGCAATTATTTCGGAATGTGATTGCGATAACATACAACAGCGAAAGTATCGCAAAGCAAATAATATACCAACGTCCATTGTGTGCTGCCATTTGAGATAAATAGGTTCAGAATAAGCACCCAAAATATTATTAAAAATACATCTACTAGATCGAATTGCAAATTAGTAGTGGCTATTTTTATTTAAATATCGGATCAAAATGGATAAGGAACTAGCAATTTAATTTCCGAGGCACGGGAATGTACACACTTCCAACTTCCAGACTCCGGGCTGCCACTGAGAATTTTCTGACAGAAAGTCCCAATAACTTTTTATTGGCCCGACCTGGGAACTGACGTGGGGTCTGCGGCCTTACATCTAGCCACTGGAAAAATATATAAAACATATAAATATGTTTTGCCAATGCTCGTTCTGAAACTATACATTGTATAGTAGTACTATATCCAAAACATACATACTTTTTAAGTTGATTCGAAACTTATTTTTTTGTCCCTAAAATTATTACAGTTAGTATTTTTCCGGAATAAAAAGCTATTATTACCACTCTCCGGTCACCAAACTATCTCTATTCATGTCCGTTACTTCGCTACTGCGTGAAATAAGGACGAGCCACACTTTCGCATTTCCATTATTAATAGGCAAAGGTCGAAGACTGCAATTCCCACGCCGTAGATGAAATCGGCCAGGAGCACATTGTTGTTATAAGGGATAGCCGAAATCCAAATTACTTTTGAAATTGGAACATTATTCGAGCGTGTGTAAACCTCAGATTCGATTTCATGTGTTATTCGTTACAATAGCTACAGTTTAATGAAAGCGCTGCCAACAATTCGTTGCATATTGCAAAATATATATAAGGAATTCAACCTATGAGCTTAGTCTTATACATTTCCTACGGAATATACGATAACAGCGTCGTATGTGTTTATCTAAAGAATTCTGACATTAATGTTATATGTATGTTGTTGTAACGAATAACTACCACCTTAAGAATAATATCAATTTTTGAGATGAAGCAGATGAGACGAGCTGAAAATGCACTTATTCATTTTTTTACCCGCGGACGAATTCGCGGCTTGTAAAATAGCTTAATAACTATCTGTTGTTATTAACTAGAGTGAGTGAGTGAGTGAAATAAATTGTATTTTTATAGAACCCATGCGGATATAGAATAAATTGTATTTATATAGAGCCCGTATGGCCCAGAGAATCTTAACCATTGATTCCGATTTCAAACCCGGCCAAGGATAACTAAATTTTATGTGATTAAATTTTGTTTAAAATTCATCTCGTATTCAGCAGTGAAGGAATCACTTAGCTAGATTTAGCTCCAAATCATTTCCTCAAAAAAAGAGAAAAGGCCTTGATGAGAAAAGACTGTTATTTTAGAAATAAAGGATATACATATTATGAGGCCTTGAGCCTCTGCCGTAGTAGAGTGACAAATAGAGAACTGACAGCTCTATTGATGTCATTCGACAAGAAAATAAAAATATTTATACAAAGTTGACGAGGCTGGAACTCTATATTTCCGACTTTGCTTTATCTGTGAGCATCGAGATAAGCATCTAAAGAGGAAGACGGATCATGTATCAGGCGAAGAGATTCCACGTTCACACGGTTTGTTACCCACTCGACCGAATCGTAGTAAGTATTTTTTATTGTCGTTATAAGCGATCCCGGTTTCGCTCAATTGTGATTTACCAGACATTGTTTAGGTTTATAATAAGTACCCAATTGTATTGTTGCGGTCTTCGCGGTTGATGTGCGGCTTTTAGTTGAATAAAAAAGCACAACATTTCTCTTCTATGTTACTTACAGAACAAGGATATAGAAAATATTCAAGTAATAGTGTTATCTACAGCAAAGGCCGAGATAACTTAGAATACGTGAATCTAATCGGTGTTAAGTAAATCGGTGTTACGATGTGCTTAATTTGTCTTTAAAATTTATTTCGTCCTCAGTGCAACGCAGGCAACCTGCATAAGGTGTCGAATGAAATACTACCATATGGATATTCACCAACCTGCTTGAGCAGCGTAGTGGAGTACTGGCGCAATGTGCAAGAAGTATATGGCTTAGTAGACGCGTCCAAAGTTAGTTTTAACAAGAATAAAAACAATTACTTCTCTTAACCGAATAAGCTATAAGATGGTGTTCAAAACGATTTATAAACAGCCAGATTCATAATATATATAATTACATAAGTGAAATAAAATAATATTTTTTTTAGTTAATATTCATTCTAATAGAGCAGAGTGGGTAGCACACCATTCGCAGAATACACGGAGCTCCGTCACACGCTCTGTCTCAACGATTAGCTATAGTTCGCATGTTTGCGCAATTCGCTGACTATTGCGATGACAACTTTAAGTAATTAACAATAAAAGTGAAACATTAACTTACATATATATATATATATATATAACATGTTTTTGAATGTTACAATTATAGTGTTATAAAAAATGTTCAAGATCAAAATACATAATCATCTTTAATAGGTAATACTTTATAATAAAGCCAGTGCCCGATATGCGTTACAGTGCGCTGAAATATTCTCCGTACAAATATATGCGAATAATTGTTATGTCGAGCGACATAGAATAATTCTATGTCGAGTGTGTAAATTGAATTTAAGTTTACGTGCTGCCGCGCCGTCTAGTGACGAGTTAAAACAAGTAAATTGTATGAAAACCTTCTCCATTAAAAAAACATATGTATATGTATGTACCAAATTTCATGATTTCGAAGTCTATTAATTTCAAACAGTATATAAAATACATTACAAAAATAAATTCTTATACATTCGATGTTGGCTCCATCACGGTCGTATACAAAATAACAAAAAATCCGCAAAACTCAACAAAATGATATAACAATGTAAATAACACAATACTTGGGAGAGAAAAATCATCAGCTTCGATAGCAGCGACGTAGTACCTCAAGCGGATGGTATTGCGAATTAGCAGTTGTTACACACTCGCACCTCATCTGTCACCACTGAAATTGGACTCAGTTGCAAGACCTGTGTATTCGACCGCGGTGGGCTCCATCCATTTTGAATGTGACAGTGACATTTCTTTTGTCAAAAATAAAAAAAATTTCTAAACTAAACAAGGAATTAAATTCAATCTGTTTGTTATTTGTTAAATGCCTTACAGTGATGACGTAGCCTCAATAATGCCTGGCTGTTTACGAAAATTATTATTTATTAATTTCTATTTAGTGGTAAGACAATAAAATTCCTGTACTTTTAATCTCATCTATAGTATTGTGACATCACAATGTAATTTGAAATTAAATTTAAAAAGTTATCGTTAATATTGTTTTACACTTTCTTAAGCACAAATATTTATAAAAGAAAATTGTCATTTGTTTAATTTGTTTGTCGGTATATTTTTATTTAAACGGTAATTTCAGAAACCGTGTAGATCAAAGACAATGATTTCTTAAAAGATCTTCAAACAATTGTAATCATAATATTCTATAATAATAATCACTTGCTACATAAGTTCACTGATCTCTGCGCCGCTCATCATTGTACCATTGAACCGAAATAGTTAATTTAAAGAAAACGCACATACCTTAAGAGGTCAATATTTCTTTCCGTTGACTCCATTTACAGTAGGAATGATTTATTTCCTCTGTTCGTCATTAAAACAATTACTACACGTAATACGAGAACTCTAACTTAACCCGCTTCCTACGTCGATTTACTTAAAATATATCAATGATAAAATAATCGTGTTGTGAGCAATCATTCGTTTTCGTGCTGGATGTATCCTGTTATATTATTTTATTTAATATCCACACCTATGTGATTAATTATCCGGAAAAGAGTAACTACTGAGTTTCTTGCGTGTTTTTCTGGGTTTAATCTACAATAGTTTGTTTTTTAGTTTTACTAGATTTTGCCCACGGCTTCACCCGCGTGTTTGGGAGGGGTGGGTGTTAGGTATAAAATAGTAGCTTAGGTCCTTTCCTATTGTTCTTAGAATTCAAGCTTGCTTCGTACTAAATTTCATGAACTATCAATTCACACTTTTCAATACATTCTGCATGATATATGCTCAGACGGTAACAACTGCGCAGGACATATTATAGTGCACAGGTGTGTGCGCAAACACAGATGCACTCTCTATTCCCTAATTCTCATAATCCACGACACGACCGGAAAGAGTTCAGGCACAAGACCAACAGGTTGACGTGCTTTCCGAGGCACGGGACTCCGGGCAGCTACTGAGAATATTCGACCAAAAAATCCCAATAACTTTTTATTGACTCGACCTGGGATTTGAATCTAGCCACTAGACCAACGAGGTAATCAGCCTATTCATGATACTAACAGAGCAACGTTTAATATTGCGTAATTAGATACAAGTGGGTGCTAAAAGTATAATAACTCAAATTGAAGTTCAATGACCTCTAGTTGGGTTTTCTAGTTTCAAAACGGAACTTCAATAATTATCCTATCTATACACATTACGCAATTTATCAATTTCATAACAACATCTGTGTTACGTACTCCGGTATCATTGACAGTTTCGCCTCAATAGTGGTGCGCCCGCGCCGCAAGCCATTGCATTGCATCCGACTTTGTAACTAGATAGTTTCACGTAATAGCCCTTAGTGGTATTACAAGTATTTTCGGATTTACTTGTGTAACCGATAGAATTATCTGAATATAGCTTACGCTTGTATTACAAACGGTCCGCAACTGTGTTCGCGTGGTCTCTGATTATGGCGATACGGCGGGCTTCGGCAAAATGCGTTCAATGTTTATCGAAAGGATTTCTAACGCCGCTTTTGAGTTTACAATATCGTCACTCGACAAAATGACATTACTCCTTTATACTGCAAAACGCACAGGGAATTTGTACAACCGATAATGTCGTTCAGATTTATAATAATCAATTATCTAAATGACTCTGAAATAGGAATCTAAATTGCCTATAATGTTGAATGCTAGTTAAAATGATAATTATATCTACATAATTCTACGTGAATAAATAATTGTGCAAATCATTTGTATATGTTTTCCATGTTTACTGCAAACGAAAGCTGCAATAGAACCGGTTGAGTTACATTTAACACTGTTTTATATTTAGACTTTACTCTAATTAATTGATGATTGAAATATGATTAATTGTAGTACCTACTCATTAATAATTCTAAACGTAAACATTCCTATCTTTAAAACAATAGGTAATAAAAATAAATTGATATTTGTCTTCACAACAACAGACCTTACATAATTAAACAGTGATATTTATATCAAACGAGATTATGAATTCATATAATTCCTTTAAATCATTATTATATAATTTATAAATCGTTATTTATTTTTTTACGTAATTTCATCTAATCGTTTCTTTATAATAGTCTGTTGTATGACGTTTTTTTACGCAATTTCCATTATTAACAATTAAATCTTATCTATATATAAGTCCCGCTAAGTATATAGTTTGTTTTGACTACAGGTTTTGGATAATTTTTTTTTCAAAACACTATTTATTTTAAGGAATCGTTTTATACATACTCTATTATTCAATAAAATATTATCTATATACATATAAATAGACAATTACTTACCTTTTTCTCCTGTATTTGCTAACCGATTACCTTAATTAAGTAAAAAGCTCTTTACTGCATCGCTTGTTAAAATTTGAAATGTTGCGGTCTATGTTGACAACATCCTAATACATGTTTAACAAATTGGGAAAATAAGTTTCATGCGTAGTTTTTAATAAATACAGGAAATTGTGGAAATGTGCGTGTTTCGAAAATAATTCCGGGAAGTCCGAATGAAGATTATAGAAACCTCATTATTTATAAATGTTATTGCGATTGTCAAGTCTTATCATAAAACAAAAATCCCCATATATGTATATATGTGCATACATATTACTGATGGGCTGATCTCCACTTTTTTTGTGAATAATTTGCGGAGCTTATCTTACCAAACCGCCGGTTGGTGGTAGGGCTTTCTTCGAGCTCATCTAGGTAGGTACTACCCACTAATCATATAGTCTACCGCCAAGCACCAATAAATACTATAGTCGTGTTTCAATTTGGATCGTTAGTGAGGTAGTATTACTAAAAGCACAAGGGAGCAGTTAGGTCCCAAGGGCCACCGTAGTGCCGCATTGAAGATGTAAAGGATGTTTAATATTCTTACAGAAACAATGTCGAGGAAAATATTATTGCGGCACACTCGCATGTCCTCGCGATGTTTTCTTCCTTTGCTAATCACGAAAAGAATGATGGACAATTTACAAAAAAAACCGTGCAAATTCAATGGTGTTTATTGAAGTCGCAATCTTCAAATTGAAGTATTTCCTAGGCCAGCAACATTTTCACGTGTCACCCCTTCGCGATAATATACAATTATTGTAGAATATGCTTTTCTATAGAGTTAAATAATAACTTTATTAAGATTTTAATGGAAAAATCTTTGACGATGTATTAAGAAAATAAGTACGCACACAATCACACATTCTAGCTGGCTTTTAATTTTAAGCATTTCAGAGTCTAACGTGACAAGCACAGCTGTGTAAATAGAAAATACGAGATACAGTCTTATTATCGTGAAACTTCAACAACTATTAAATAATAATATAACATGGGTAACTTCACCAAATTCTAGTGTTTTTTTTTCTAAAAATAGACATTGACAATATAAACACTATACTTTAAAAAAAAACATGAAAATAAATTATTTCAACGATATAACATCGTCTATATTTGCAAAAAAATATGTTTCGTTCAAATATTCGAATCGATTTAAGTGCACTATTAATATAATTATTATATTGCCTAGGTGTTGGATCTCGATTAACATGTAGGTAGGTAGTACGGTTAAGATAATGTAGATTGTACTATGTAAATCGAATTTCATGATAATTCTTGAACCAAACATAAGATCGTATGTTTGTTATCTATGTGACATTAGTCCACATCGCAACTGTGTGTAAACAGCTGACGTTTAACAATAATTTGTACGATACAAAAGTAACCATATATATTACAATTTACATCAAAAGAAAACGTATTAATTTTAACAACAAAATTACAAGAAATCGATACCTTAAGTTTTATTACAGCGTCTTAAATTAACAATAGAGTGTATCGTATTAATTGTAATTAGAAACGTTTCAGGTAAAAGCAAGAAAACTTCGTTACTCTAAATCTGCGCCTGCGCCACTTTGTCGGTAGCGGTCGTTGAACCCTACATTAATCGAACGAGGGTAATTGGTATTAAATCGTAAACAAACTTTTTTTGGAATTTGCAAAAAAGTATTGATACTCTAATATTGTCATACGGGAAGCATTTTAAATATCGAAAATAAAACGATTCTTTGCGAACATTAATCCTAACGAATATATTGTATAACCGACTAATTGTAATTAATTTGCCACCCCCTTCATTTACATATGGCGCATTTAAAGAATGAACTTTTTATAAAAATGATAATTTATTTTATGTTATTTTTAAATAATATTTTTAATCTCGATAATTATTTATTGAAGAAAAATAACAGAAAACGAAAAAGACTACCATCAAGCAAATTAACGAAACGGTAAAACTTTTACCTCCATTACAAATAAACGAAGCGAATCACATTAAATAACCTAAATAAAACTAATAAAAATATAATAATAAAACTAACCTAACAATAATTAATTAAACACGTAAATCACCTGAATATATCCTGGATATGCAACACGATTCACAACACTACAACGTGATCACAACACTCGCGCTCGTTAGACGTGCGCACGCGTCAATACACCGGCCCGTTATGTCGCGGCCGGCGCGGGCGCAGCGTCGAAAGCGGACACGCTGCAGAGATTAGTTTAATAAAGAAGTGGTAGCTCGTCCATTATTTATATGACAAATTAATTATCAAAATATAGAATCAAATAATTAAAATTGAATATTATTTTTATTACTCTGATGAACCGTTAACTCGTCATACCGAAAGTTATTACTATCTTAATTACATAAATAAAAGTAAGTTGTCATCGCTAAATTATATTTTGTTGTAGGTAAAAAATACAACTACAACTAGTCTAGTTAGTTTACGCATCTATATTATTTTATAATGTAAATCAAAAACCCTTTATTATATTTACTTGACGGTGCAGTGCGGTCTTGCATGCTTAAACAATGACAGCTCGGTTCCCCATCATATTTATAATATTAAAACTTGCAATAATATTGCGCTACTATGAATCATTAATAAGAAAACGTCATGCTGTTAATCACATTTTCATGGTCAACCAAAGCTTATACGTCTACATCTCGCGGAATTAATCTTTGACGTGCGCAGGTTATCAATGAAGATGTGGATTATCGAGCTGTCGATCGGGGGAAAGTGGACGACACGACCTCCGAGAGCTGGGAGGTAGGTTATGGTCATGTCTCCGATACAACGTAATGCAACGCAATCCACCGATAGACCGATATAGTGATATGCAATACAATCATGATACACAAAATATACATTCTTAATAAAATTATTTTTATCAAATACAAATTCATTTTTAATGTCTCATTAAATAGATGCAATATATTATTTACAAGATTATAATTATAATAGTAGTGCTTGATGTGTTTCAATGTCTCAAGTTCCCATCGTCATGAAGCGATGTAATAAATAACGTAAGCGGAACCAGGACTAGTTAAGATTAACATGTTATTTATCGGTGATAGAGCTTTAAGTAATTTAATCACCCATCTTTTATTTTGCCGCTAAACACCAATTCTATATTATAGCTGTGTTCTGGTTTGAAAGATGAGTGAACCAGTGTAATTACAGTCAGATATGACAACATCTTAGATCTCATGTGCTAGCCGCATAATTATGGTATAAGGAGTGATTTTTACATTTTGTAGTGCAGTTTCTATTGCTGAAGGTAACATGATGATGGTAAACATGTGGCTAGTTAGATTTTGGATCGTCATTTTATAAGATTCAATTCAATTTAAAGCATTCCGGGTAAAATGCGGTTTCTACCGAGAATGACTGCTAAGAAATTATCTAATGACTTTCCCACAAATTAAATGACATAAGTTATTAATAATGAACATTTTTGAACAATATAACAAATTCTCTTAAAAATAACAATTTGTCTAGAAATGACAACTGTTACCTACCACGGAGACTGTCAGGAGGCAATTTCCGCATGATCTGTCCGATGCCTTCGTTCAGACGTTGCTCCCGGATATGGCAAACACAAACAAAGGCGACAGATCATAGATTTATCTGTGCGACAGATCTTAGTGCCCGAAACGCGTTTTTAGAAATTATTAAGATGTTTTAGACTGCACTTAAGTTAGGTAGTAAGTTAGTCGAGTGAGTCGGCGGTTCCAAATTTAAACTGCGACAAAAATACTCTTATTCAAGAAAGCTTACAAGTAATATTATAATTCATATAAACAGGGTTAAATGAATAGTCGAGCTATCACCGTCTTGCAATGAATATATTGTACCATAAAGCGGCAATTAACGTACGTATCTACCTAGTTATAACTCTGATCCATTAAACAAAATAACATAAATTATTGTCAATACACGAGTATACAATCATTTATTTGTTATACCTACCATTTTAAAATTTAATATACTTACAAATATATATATATATATATATATATATATACTTGTAAATGTTACAAAAGTTATATAGCACTTCGCCCGCGACTTCGTCCGCGAAAATTTGAAAAAACTACTTATGTTTTACTTAACGTAAATTAGAATTTATTAATAGACTAAACGTAGGACAGTTACAGTTTGTTCAGACTGTGACATTTTTTTTACTTAGAGAATTTTTATACCCGTTATAACGAAAAGTCCGATCCGAATAATTTAAAGTGGAATTTACACGTACATAAGCAACCTTAATTATGAAAAATTTAAATGGATAAGGATTAATATCATGATACCAATATCACTACGATACGATAACACCCGTATTTGAACTTAATAATTTAAAAAAAAAGCTGTTTTGGTAGCTTAATAGGAAGGTATATACCATCGCAAACTTTTTTGTGAGTAATCATAAGTACTATTAATATATAGAACACTAGTTTATATATTATCGTCAATAGTTTTCACAGCGCACGCCGAATAATGACTTTCATAGGCAACAGTTTCATACCTTGGGTTACATTGTATTTTAGGTTGGGATCTCTAATTTTTTTGAAAATATTATATAGCCTATATTACTCGGTAAAGAAGTAGATTTCTAATGAAATAATTTTTAAAATTGGTCGAGTACTTTTTGAGTTAAATCGTAACTAACAAACAGACAAACAAAAAATTTAATCTTTCCTTGTTATAAAAACCGGACAAGCAACATAAAATTTTGAAGGAAAGCATCGTGCGCAAACCTGCGTTTGTCTAATTTCACTGAAATTCTGTCACATGTGTATTCCACCAATCCGCATTGCAACAGCGTGGTGGAATAAGTTCCAAACCTTCTCCTTAAAAAAGAAAGGAGAGGAGGCCTCAGCCCTGCACTGGAACATTCAAAAGCTATAACTAACTAACTATTGCCAACTATTATTCCAAAAGTCGTCATCGTGAATTTAGAGTAGATTGTTCAAATGCGAGCAAGAATTTATATTAAATATTGACAAGGACCAATTCTACTAACAATCGCAATCGAATCGAAGCATGATCGTTGCCTTTTATCAGTTTTCCTATTCTTTAATTTAATTATCGACTATTGGCATAAAAGTTAACAATTTAAAATGGATTTGACACAACTGTATATGTTAATATGTAAACTGTATATGTTAATATACAGGTATCCAGATATGTTAATATATAGATCCGAATAAATAAAGAATAGTCAAAGATGGATTGGAATTGAATCGAGAACGTATCGTAATCGTTATAGCTTAGTAGAATTGGGCCCCAGTATACTTTGTTAAAACCTGTATAACTCGTATGTATTTTAGACCTGTGTCCGAAATCCCGCAATAGAGCAGTGTGGGTTAACAAACATTCGGAGCCCTTGTTCAATTTGAGAGTCAAGAGTATTTAATGCTTAGCCGTAGTGAAATATACCTAATTATAATATAATCACCATCATTAATAGCCAATCGTAGTCCACTTCTGAACATAGGCCTCTCCCAAGGTGCACCAAAGCTCTCGATCCTCCGCCTTCCGAATCCAGTCGGTAGTATGGGCAAATCCTCTTAATTATAATATGTATGTGGTAAATTTCAAACGATCAATAAGAAGGTGGAATGCAATCTGACTTCGACTTAAATTGTAAAAAGTATTTCTAAAAACGATATATAATCTGCAAGTGACAGGAAACTTTCCGCCTAACCCCAATTATTTGTTCCGCTTAGTCTCATATCCCAGTCACGTATTTATCGACCTTGACAATAGCATACAAATCAAGAAGCGCAATGCATCCTGTCTGTCTGTCTATGTATATTTTAGAAGCGGGTCGTCAAGAGAGAATCGAACTTTCATCTCTGTGTATACGTCATCTGATGCGTTTAAAATGCGAAAAATTTGTTAAGTTGTTTTATCCGACGAAACTGACAAGAATAGTAAATAGTTTAAGTACGTGACAGACGGATCGTACAGCAAGATCGTAGGCTTAAATCCGGGAGGTACCACTTTTTATATGCCGGTTTCGTATTCTTAATTTGTCCTTAAAAGAGGAGAAGAGGCCTTAGCCCAGCAGTGGGACATTCACAGGCTGTTACTGTACAATGTCGAATTTATAAAAAGTATTTATATAATAAGGAAAATAAGGTCCTCCAGACCGATTTCGGCCATGGCGGCCAATCATGGAGATTAGCCAACTGCGCAGGAGATATTATAGTGCACAAGTGTGTGCGCAAACACAGGTGCACTCTCTTTTCCTTAGCTCTCATAATCCGATGAGACGGCAGTCCGACACGACCGGAAAGAGTTCAGGCGCAGGACAATGGTTAGCTTAACGTGCTTTCCGAGGCACGGGAGTGTACACACTTCCACCTTCCAGACTCCGGGCTGCTACAATAACTATTTATTGGCCCGACCTGGGAATTGAACCCAGGACCACCGGGTCTGCAGCCTAATATCTAGCCACTAGACCAACGAGGCAGTCAATTTATTTATATACATAATCAATTTCACAACTACCCTTGGTTTAGTAACTTGCTTATCAAGGTGGCGATTCAGGCAAAAAATCTTAGTAAGATAACGCAGATTAAAACTTGTGTTTACAGCCCCATTCTGACTTTGACTTTTGACTTTGCTATTGATCCTACACCTGAACTTTTTGTGGTCGTGTTTGATTGCCGTCCCATTAGATATTATAAGAGTGAAGAAATGTAATGTGTACTCTATTATACGCTATAACGTATCTGCATAGTTGGCTACCTTCGCTTGCAGACATGTAACGGACACTCTTAGACTAAAATTATCATCTATATTTTTATCCTAACACGACTGACAGCTTAATTATGTTGCAATATTTTTTAAATAGAAAAAGAGATGAATTTGTACAGAAAAGATACTGAAACTTACTTATGTATAATAATAGTTTAAACATGCAACAAAGTAAGAGATGTGTTAGATGTTATCTGCATCTGCGTTTGTTATCTCATGAGATACGCAACTTTGTAGGAATGGTTTCCTTAATACAATAATGTATTTAATGATTTTAATAAAGATCTTTCGTTACGAGATGTATATTTATCTAAATACATATTCACACAACATTAAAGATAAAGCGCATTTCACTTAAAGTAAAGCTAATGAAGGTTCACGATTTTCTTTCATTCAATTCTTCGTGCTTCTCATTGCGAGTTGGTGTTATAGATGATGCCGCATAAGTCGGCTTGTAATTATTTAGGCTTGTAATAATACGCTTCAAATAAGGAGGTTCTCAACTTTGCTTTACTGAGACTGACCGACTGCGTTAACTACGCAGTCGGTCAATAATTGAAAATCGGTCGGGTAATTATTGAAAATTCAATCTTCGTCAAGAATCCAAGTTTTAATAACTCCTTGATTTTTAGAAATATCGTGAATATTAATCGTATATTTTGATACCAAGAACTATTCGACACGTCTAAGCCAACACTATTCGACACGTAATAGTACGTGAACACCTGATTAAATTCATTTCATAAGTTTTTTTTATAATGCTACTGCTCCATCTCCGTTGGAAATAAAGCCAACTCTGCCACATTCATTAAATAAATATCAGTCAAGTGCATGCCTTAAGCTAGCCGTGACATTAACGTATTCCGCTGTCAAAAATTATTTCCACATAAAGCTGTATTAGTATATTTGCATGTGATTTTATAATTTGGCCTGTGAAAATTTGACTAAAACATAATATGGATTGGCATATTTTGAAAACTTTATTCAAATTTAATTTCCAAAATGTTTCTTATTCATAAAACTAAAGCGTCAATTTCTACCAAACAAAATAAAGAAAAACGATTGATAAACAGAGGAGACAATGATGCTGAACTTTTTTACCTTGGCTGCATTTACTTTTGTATATTCATTCGTATATTTGTGTGTTAATTAAACTCAACCAAATATTAAAAGATGGTCAATAATGAATGCGTCGCAATTGTTGCGTTGATAGCGTTCAGAATGAGATCGCGTTAACGTGTCTTACGTCCATCGAGGCTAGTGCATAACTTAACGGTTAAAACCCTTTCATATATCGAAAAAACCTTTAACGGACTTACCGCTTAATGCTTAACACCATTAGTAAATAACGCTTGAATTGCTTGATTTACTTTATTATATTTAACGCGATAAAATATATAAGCTAGAACGAAGGTGTTGCACTTTTATGGGTCAGACTTGAGATTCGAACTTAGGAGCACTGGATGCGCCATACAAGTACCACTGACTATTTCAAAAAACTGCAGTTTACAGATATATTTCTATACCCACCCGTCGTATCCCCATTCTGTGCCTACCCGTCGCGGCTTCACTCGCATTTAGTTAACAATATTTGTACGTATATAATCATACTAGCTGTGCACGCGATTTCACCCGCGTATAATTAATAAAAATAATGTTGAAATTCGAACCAGCAGTTCCTGTGATTAGCAGGATCAAACAAACAAACTCTGCAGCTTTATATATTAGTATAGATTTATTTAAGTGTTTTTTTTTTATAAAAACAATTATTTAGTTTATTTACATTAAAATCTTAAATAAATACAAATAAAAATTAAAAATAATTACTATACAAATCGTGACCGCGTGAAACGGTAGCAAGAATGCTAGCAGCATTTCCCCTTTGAATCGCAATTCCGATTCTCTGGGCCAAAAAATGAACCAGCCCTCCTGTCACCAGTAATAAAGTGTGTTTATAATTGAAGTTGAAGATGAAATTTGGGATTAAAGCAACTCTCTTTATCTTAAATTTTAGAAATAGGGTCATGGTGCGCCTCTCTTTTCAAGGGCTCCTTCAAATTTCATGTTTCATGATAGTTATTGCATTGCGTTCCCAAAAGATGATATATACTCTAATAATATTATATAATGTTGAAAGTAAATTATATAAACAAAAATAATTAATTACATTTCTAATACGATTTAAAATAAATAAATGTCGTAATAGCCATTTAAAAGTTGAAACATATACTATTAAAATTATTGTAACACATATTAAAGGCAAGTTATTTAGATTTCCATGTAAAAACTTGTATCAATTTCCGCTTGCGCAAGTGCAGTGCATATATGTAACAATTTGCCATTTAATTTTAAAAACAACTTCGATTGGACGAGTTATACTTATTACTATAGATTATTATATTTCGTGAAAGGTTAATTTAACACGCTTTAATTTTTATCTAATTTTTATATAATATTAATTCAATTACATTAAAATAGTTATGTAAAATTAAACGTCTCTTAAAAGTCTAGTTAATACTTTTATGACTAATTACGACTTTAGCTATGTGAAGTAATGACTTTTTCGTCGTCGTAAATAATTTAAAAAATATATATGTTATGTGGTACAGGTAGACAAGTCGTTGAGCTATAGATAGTTAAATCAACGATCTCAGTCTTTTTCCTAATCGCTACAGTGCAAGTGTGCAATGTAACGAATCGAACTAAGTAATCAAAAGCGTTAAGATAAATCAATAGCACTTAGATAATAAGGTAACCATACAAGCACATTCTTCACATCCATACTATACCTAATATTACATCATATACTTATTATGTAAATAATTTCCAAGTAATCTAGGGCTTCTGGCTGAGAACTCTTTAACGAGAAAAGTAATCAAACAATATGAATGTATTTATTACTTTCTATACAGCAGCAGCGTAAAGCCCCGAAAAGCAATACCGCTAAGCTGTGTTTGAAGTGTAAACCCTGACCCAATAACGGCCACGATGACTATTTTTTAACGTTGGAAGTTTTTATTTTGATATCTTTAAGTAAGTTAATGTTACTGTTGAATTGAGAATTTAAATTTGGAAATTAGTCTCTATGTCGAGCCAACTGTGGAGGAGTTATTATTTGTACACGTGTGTGTGTTTATAAATCATCGTCGCTGACTCTTATCCTATCTGGGGTCAAAACAATATGTAATGCTTGAAGAGAATTTGGCAGAATTTTATATCCTTTGCCTGCCTGCTACCGATCCCTTAAGGTTTGCTTTTTGCTTGTGATAACCACAGATTTAGATCTGGTAGTCTTATTCTACTCTGCCGCGATCAGGATTTTATAGCTAAACCATAACATGTGACAATATATCCTTGATACATTGAAGAATTCATAGATAATTATATTTGGACTGAGAATCAAACATGTACCTTGCTAGAGAATAATTGCTTGAAAATCAAATAGGGTATGATAGCGAAGATATTTTCAAAGCTTTGCGATTACGTCAGCTTATTTCCGCGGAGGCGCCTTGGACGCGCCCACGGTACCTAAACTTGGAGACAACCGGTCAAGTGTTGCAACATATTAAATAATTTGACAGATCATTTGAACGCCTTGAACGTTTTGTATTTTACTAGGGCGTTGAGTTAAAAAGGTAAACTTACTTACATATACTCTGCGTTTATATTTAAAACATATATATTTGAGAATATATTAAACCTATCTGCGAGCAATTAAAATAAGAAGTAGTTTGTTTTTATCAGGTAATCGTCGTCATAATGATTTTATCATTTGACGATTCGAATATCTCATGTTAGATTTTACGTTACGATTGCTAATAGTGCATTTATAAAAAAACTTATGAATGAAACGATTACATTATATTTTTGCGCATCTGTAGCACAGTACATTTTAACGATATAAGTTTTACTGCACTTTCATTTATAAATCACTATTTATATATTAAAATCACAATGCACACTTAGACTGGAGATTTTATTACAATTGCATTGTTTTTACGCGCATTATCTTAGCGGCAAACAGAATAGAATATTGGTTGAAATGGTTTATAATATGCGTGGACCGTGAGCGGGACTTATTTTTCTGAATGGTAGATTATTTATCGGAGATCAATAAATAATGATTTTGTAATTAAATAAACTTCGTGGTTCGGCTTTGTGCAAGCCCGCTTCGGTAGGTACCACTCACTCCTCATATATACTACCGCGAAGTACTAAGTAAGTGCACTTAGGATTGTTGTGTTCCGGTTTGAAGGATAAGTGGGCCAGTGTAACTACAGGGACAAGGAATACCTATAACATCTTACGTCCTAAGGTTGCGGCTTATTGGTGTTATATTTGTTACAATGTTTGTTAATATTTCTTACGATATAAATGTTTAGCGGTGGTGATCACTTACCATCGGGAGACCCAGTTGCGAGTCTACCTACTTAATACAATAAAAAAACGTGGAGATTTTTTTACTGTAATAACGATATAAAAAATTAACGATTGTTTTTTGTTATTTACAAACGATTAGTTAATACCAAAAATAATTATACTTGCAATTTTATTTTGAAGTTAAACTGATTTGGACACTTCAGGAAAAAATATCATTACAGTTAGTTGTTACGTGCGAATGTGAGTATGAACAGTATGGTCTTCCTGACCGATTTCGGCCACGGCGGCCAATCTCAAGAGAGATTAGCCAACTGCGCAGGAAATATTATAGTGCACAAGTGTGTGCGCAAACACAGGTGCACTCACTATTCCCTTACTCTCATAACCCGATGGGACGGCAATCCGACACGACCGGAAAGAGTTCAGGTGCAGAAACAACGGCTTTACGTGCTTTCCGAGGCACGGGAGTGTACACACTTCCAGACTCCGGGCTGCTGCAGAGAATTTTCGACAGAAAATCTCAATAACATTTTATTGGCCCGACCTGGGATTTGAACCCAGGACCACGGTGTCTGCGGCCTTACATGTAGCCACTAGACCAACGAGGCATGAACAGTATATAATTTCATAGTAATGACGAGTAATTGTTCGTGTCGCGAAATATATAACCTCTTCAAGTTATTTTTATTAGTACACTGTGTACGACATAATACATAGTTTCCGAGTGGGCCTTAAGTCCATTGCGAAAATTACTAGAAATATACTTTAATTATTCGGTATATACTTTCTATAACCATAAATACTTATTATTTTATAAAGGTTAATAAATTTGTATAATACATAGAGTTTAAATGTTTTTTTAATCTTAATATTAAATCCTCAATAAGTTTGTTAAGCCGAATGTGATTCGAAAAATATATATAAAAATATATATGTATAATACACGTATTTTGCATAAACATATTTATATACAAAAAACTGTTATATTTATATATATATTATTCGTGAATATATATGTATATAGTAAATAAATGAATCCTCTATGTTATCTTAAAAATTCGAAGCTCGGCCAGTCTCCCAATTAGCATGCGAGATGAACTATCAGTGACGCGGTGACGAACAATGCTGCGCCCGCGCAGCTCGATAATCGCCCCCGCGAAAACAACATAACTTTGCGCATTTTATACGCGACAACGACTAAGTGATGGGAATTTGTATTCGCGTTCCGGACATTGAATTTGACACTAATGTACAATAATATCATTTTATCAACAAAAAAAGTTTCACAGATCAATTTATTTTAGCTTATTTTTAGCTGACTTCATAAAATAATTTAAATGCGGATTTAGCAACTATGAAGAGGCAGAGACACACTTGAGCACAGAAGAAACCAGAGCGATATGCTGCTGCTTCAAGCAATTTTGAAAGGCATAATTGACTGTCCTGGCCTGTTATCAACCTTTTCGTTAAACGCATCTTCTTTTAGATCCCGTAAGTCTAACCACGTAATCTAGTCTTTTCCACGTGCGTAAGTTAAACTCTAACTATGCCCAAAATTCCATCATACTACGTCTGGCACGAACTTATAACAAATTTAATTCTGATCTAGACTTTTTCCAACTTATCCAAAATGCAATTAAAAAGAGAAATAATTCAAATTCCTCGAAAAAAAATTAGGCGAAAAACCACACACAGCTAGCACGCGCATTTAAAAGTGTATTATAAAATTGTAATCTTATGTGGCCTTATCTATTTAGTCATAAGTAACAACTGTACAGTCATTGTAAATAAATAAATATCATATACAATATATACGATAGTAACTATATACAATAATATTAAACTGTATTTCGCCTATTTCAATAGACGAAGTTATGTTTTATAAGATACTCACGAGAATAACAACAATTCTAGTGGAATGTAAATTATACTTAATTTTGCATATTTTTCATATTAAATGTAGAAATTTTCGAAGTGAAATCATACTAAAATTCGCAACATTAAAAATATCCAATTTCATTAATACATCTAAATTTAATTTCTGCTTTGCATAACATCAACGCATTAGCGAGGTCAATGGATCTTACGAAAATTATAATATTGGTCTTGACAAGATTTATGGTTTTTTAAAACTGGTTATTTCTTCAGATTAGTGCAAGGATGTAATTTTTAATATACATATTATGCATCTCGTGCTCGGCGGTGAAAGAAAAACATTGTGAGGAAATCTGCATGTGTCTAATTTCACTGATTTTCCTCTACATGTGTTCACGAATCCGCATTGGAGCGACGTAGTGGAAAAGCTCCAAATAGTCTCTCAAGAGGTAGAAAAAGCCTTAGCCAGCCCAAATTCACAGACTTTATTTTACTTTTGTTTTTAAGTATCGAATCCCTTGTCATAAACACGAGTTCTGAACAACGACAAGTATTTCTTTGGGACTTCAAGCATTCCTGTCTCCTTTAACTATTTAATTCGGCCTTTTACAAGCCCATAAGAGATAATCTGGTCCTTTGTTCTCGGTCCTTCATAAAGATAATTCCGGTGGCATGCGCGACTTATGAACCTGATGGTTTTAGGAATTTCTCCGGTCCGCATATTATTGATGCATGAACACTAACTTCTTCCTAGTATTATCCGGTAACTTCAATAAATCTTCATTTTATCCGCGAAAAAAAGGGAACATTCATGAATGTTACAATACTTGAGTTTTTCTAAAATTAACACAATGTGGCGTTTGTCCTACACGGGACTTTGACAACCGGTCAATAAAAGGTTTGTTTTGTATATGTACTTCTATTGTTTTTATAAATAAAATAAGATTTTTTTTGTCAAAAAAATCTATACGTACTTGAGCTGCCACTAAATTCAATCTGATGTTAAAAATAATATCGATCTCATTATTAAATCGTTCTACTCTGCAATAAATATACTCCGAAATAAATAAATGGAATGAGCTATCGCTATCGTGTAGAAATAAATTAATTAGTTATTACAAATTTGTATTTTTTATTATTTAAATTTACTTTTAAAACTCTATTTAAATAAAAATAGTTGTTGAAACTTTGTAAAGTAGTTATTAACACTTGCGTGAAAGCGGATACCTTACATAATCTATACTAAAAAGTGAGATGTTATTTTTGTAATGCCTACCTACCTAAAAAAAGGATTAAAACTATATTTTTAAATTTACACTTAAAGATGCAGCGCGCTTCGGAGGAGCGTTTAATAAACGTAAATTTCACATTTTTGTATATAATATATTATAAACAAGACATTGCATACATGCTGAGCATTAGTTAGTGTGCAAGCCCGTCTGGATAGGTGTCATCCGCTCAACACATAAACTATTGAAAAAACTGATTATCATTGTGTTCTGTTTTAAAGGGCAAATAAACTGTGTACGTAATTACAGACACAAGGGACATAGATATTTCTTTCAATAGGTGGCACATTTGTCAAGCTTTTAAATAAAATAAAAATATACAGGTAATATGAAAATTAACCTTAAATACATAGTATAAGATAGATCAATTGCAAAAACAATTGCAATCTATAAAGCGGTGGTTGGTGGTGGTTCGTGCGCGATTTAATAACACAACGAGATCGAAACAAAATAATAACAGGAAATAATATTAGAAGTCCGTTGAACAGCGTTTAACGAACTATCTCCGATGGGAAGCGAGGTCCAGAGACCGTTTATACTATATCGTTTCTATATCAATTTTTTTTATAGCATAGTTAGGGGGACGGTCTTATGGGCCACCTAATGGTAAGTGGTCACCAACGCTCATAGACATTGGCATTGTAAGAGATGATAAACATAGCTTACATCGCCAATGGGCCACTAAACTTGGGAACTAAGATGTTATGTCCCTTGTGCCTGTAATTACACTGTCACACTCACCCTTCGAACCGAAACACAACAAAATCAAAACTGCTGTTTTGCGGTAGAATATCTGATGAGTGAGTGGTACCTACCCAAACGAGCTGGCACAAAGCTCTACCACCGAGTGAATCAATATCAATATTTACAAATTACAACCTATTTTTGTTTAACCTATATTTATAATTGTTTATTTGTTTAGTATATTGGAAATTGACTGCCTCGTTGGTGTAGTGTCTAGATAAAAGGCCGCAGACCCGGTGGTCCTGGGTTCAATTCGCAGGTCGGGACAGTAAATAGTTATTGGGTTCTCTGTCAGAAAATTCTCAGTAGCAGCCCGGAGTCTGGAAGTTGGAAGTGTGTACACTCCCGTGCCTCGGAAAGCACGTTAAGCCGTTGGTCCTGCGCCTGAACTCTTTCTGTTCGTGTCTGATTGCCGTCCCATCGGATTATGAGAGCTAAGGAAAAGAGAGTGCACCTGTGTTTGCGCACACACTATAATATCTCCTGCGCAGTTGGCTAATCCCTCTTGAGATTGGCCGCCGTAGCCGAAATCGGTCTGGAGGACCTTATATTGGGAATTTCAATAAAATTAAGAACGCGTAATAACTTACGCAGTACATAAGGGAATAAGGGAGTGCTATATAGTAAATCCGAATTGTGTTTTTCTATATTTATTTGAAATTATTGTTATTAGTAAGAACATCCGAATTTTGATATAAAAGATCTGTGTACAAGAGTATCTCGTGATTTAATGTCCCGAGGTTTCGATTTGGTTTTTAAAAGGACAGTTATTGAGTACCAAGTAACGAATATGCCCCAGCAGACATGTAAGTCGCACCCCCAGTGCCATGTATTTACGGAAAAAAGTGCTCGCCCTACTGTTGATGTCAATAAAAAATCTTGTGATAAATAGCTTGAGAACAAAAATGAATTCATCATGAAAACAGAAAATTACCTATAATCTTTGCTTTAAAATTAAATATTTCTTACACTTTAATTTGTACCGAATACAATACAAATTATATAAGAATGCAACTAAACGTAGAATAAAAAAATATAAATACAAAAATACTCGTGAAGATTGAGTAGAAACGGTGTTATAGGAGTGCGTTTTTCCATTAGCCGGCTCGCAGTTGTGGCAAATTTAATTAGCGGATCACACGGAAGGATGCTGTAACAGAACACAAGGTGTTGGAGTTACTTTCATAAAACGTGATGCATTGAAGATGATACATATCGATTAAAATCACGAAATTTTCTCCCATTACCTCATGTTAATATAAATCAGAATATATTTTTATTTACTCAAATATTATTATGTAAGTTTGATTTTAATACATTAGTAAAATTTGTTCGCTTGAAAAACGCATTTTTACGTTTACCCCACATGAAAGGGGTGGGGGGTGTATATAAGACACGCCGGTGCTGAAGGCGCCGGAATACTCACTAAAAAACCACCCACCCACTCCCTCTTTTCGAGGGGGCGTCACGGTAGGTAGTGCAAGCAATTCAAGCAAGCAAGAATTGCTTGCGCTACCTACCGTGACGCCCCGGCGGTTGACCAGCCTAAGCGGGTTTCCATTCCTAGGGAGGTTCCCGGGGTACGAAGAACCCTTCTAACCCTAGCGGCGCTTACGTCGGGGGAAGAAAGTGCGCATAGTGTTGGCGCCTCCTCCCCGGTCTTTTTCGGCGGAGCGAGTCAGCCTTGCCTCTCTGATTAAAAGTATTCTGTGAGCCTCAAGCTCTCGCTCCGCGGCCTCCTTCTGCGACATATCACTCTTGCAGTTAAAAACACCTAATGCGCTCATCCGAAATAAATTCGATGTGAGGCAATTGAGAATAAATTGTTGTTTAAGAAAATTTGTCATTTACTTGTCTTTAGCAGATTAACCTAATCGTTAGAAATTTTAATAATTAAAAATAGCAGTTGGTAGTTGGTACCACGGTCGTATACAAAGTTCTTGCAACTGAGTTCAATTTCAGTGGTGAGAGATAGGTGCGAGTGTGTTACAACTGCTAATTCGCAATACCATCCGCTTTACGTACTACGTCGCTGCTATTGAAGCTGATATTTTTCTCTTCAAGTATTGTGGTATTTAATCATTGTTATATCATTTTGTTGAGTTTTGCGGATTTTATTGTTAATTTTGTTTTGTTATTTAACTATTTTGTTTGGATTTGAAAAAGTGTTCGGGAAAATTATTACGCGAATTGTCATGCCTCTGGCGGCCGTAAATTGAACATAACAGCGACATTATGTCAACGTACCCCATACGTGGTTGGTACAAATTAAAAAATGTGACATGTAGATATTGTTGCCAATTTGTTTTTAATGTCGTCTAAAACCGTTACGAATGCTTAGAATAATTTTACTCAATAAACATTAAAATGTTTAGCATTAAACGTATGGTACAATATGATAATTATATTGCTAGTACTGTTTTGTTAATCAATAGGTTTTGGTAATTAGTAATTAAAAATTGTTTTTTTTTGTGACATATATAAAAGTACAGAAACTTAGAGACCAAAAGTTAATCTAAATATAAAATTTGAGCTTATTCGTTTTAACCATTTCCGATATACACGAAATGTATAAGAATAATTTTACTGTGGTGGGTACCATTCTGTGGTGGCAACAATTGCGTGATTTCATTATATTTTATCTGTAGCTATTGCTTAAATTGTTAACTGGCAACTAGGTCTAAGACAAATTTGATTAATAAATTGAGGCTTCGTAATCATTCGTGCCGCTGGCTGAAATTTTGTTTAATCAATTTTATTTGTATTATATTAACTGTTTTCTAAATGATAAGTTACTAAATTTTAGTTTTAATATACTTAGTATATAGCTCTTAGTTGTGTTGACAATAAAACATGGATGACGCGGAAAAATTGAGTTGCAGTAAGATAGAGCATAATTGTAAATGTTTGGTTAAGTATAAGTTATAGTTTTTAAACAAATTCACCTATTTTAGAGGAAGAAATCTGTGAAATAAGTGATGTGGAGCATTCTATGATGTCACTCGACGATTCAAAGGTGAATGAAGGAAAAGTTAAGAAGAAGAGAAGGAGACGCCGGGAGATAGACTTGGTTTGTGTTTACAAATATACAAGTAATATAAACAATATTATGGGTGTGGAATTGGTTAAATTAAATTCTGTTACTTTTATATATTTGTCTGAAGGTGACGTAGCACTTGATTAAATATTTAAGTTACCATGGGATGTATTTTCTGTAAACTTTGCTGGTAAAAATATATATTAATCAACAATAATAAATGTAAAAGGTATTTAAAATGGAAGCTTTTTAAGAAAGCTGTAAATTTTTAGATATTCATAGTTACTAAACACTATATTTCTAATACTTGTAGTTTGAGTTATTGCTATGATAATAAATAACCAATTATAGTAATTATTGAAATGTATCATTTATCAGAAGTCAGAGGATGATGAAACAGAAGATGAGGGGATGTCAAAAAAGATGTACCGTAGACTCAGTCCAGGACCTGGTCCCATTTCACCTGCATCACACCGTGAACCTCGCACTTGTGTTTTGAAAGTAACATTTTAGTAATCATTCTTAGTAATATACTTATGAACTATAATGCATTTATACTGGTGTGCAAAGATTTTAGTAAAAAAAAAAAACATGAAGACCTGCTTAATAGCATAGGTATAACAGTTTAACTATTAAAATTGTCGACCCTATTTATATTGCCAGAGCTCTATGGTGGGGGATGTCTATATAAAGTAGGTTGTACCAATATTATGTATGTATAACCACAACAATACTGATTATTTTGATAAAAACAATGTGTACACAAGAATTAATGATTAACCTTACTATTACTCAATGATATAATATATATAATTTTAATAAGATGCAGAATTAAAATTTGTAGCTGATTTAGGATATATAACGTAACTAAATTGGTGGATAAGACTGATTAAGTTTCTTGTTAGCAGATTCTACATTCTGGAATGGTGTTCACTATCAATTATTTTATTGTTGTAAAATGATTCAAAACTTTTTACATTAGTTTTTTATGGTTTAAATAGTTTGATTTGATTTCAGCATTTAAAGAACTAATAAAATAACATAGTGTGTATAATATTTTATACTTTTTATTGAATAATTCAACTTGTTCATTTTCCAAAATTTGATATCGAATTAATCTTCCAAGCCTTAAAAGTTATTAACTAATAATGAATCAAACTTAACTTACCAATAGGTTAATAATTCAAAAGAAATATTTCGCATCATAATAAGTTGTCTCAATTTAATAGAATAAAAATAACAATACCTTTTTTATTGCTAACTTTCAGGCCAGCCAGAAGCGTCGTCCACTCTCCCGGCTCCTGGAGCAACTTCTGCGTAACCTCGAAAAGAGGGATCCCAATCAGTTCTTTGCCTGGCCAGTGAATGATAACTTTGCACCTGGCTATTCCACAATAATAAAGCGCCCCATGGATTTCTCAACAATAAAACAGAAAATCGACGACAATGAATACAAATCTCTAAATTGCTTTATTGTAAGTATATTCTATTAATAAATTGTATTTTGGTAAAGTGTGTATAGGATTCATATTTAAAGTCAGTGCTGTCTTATGGTCCCCTTGAGTTATAAATTTGATAATAGCGTAAAACCACTTGTATCAAATATATAATTAAAAATGTAATTGTCTTTACATTAATATCTTCATAAATATCAATTTCCTCACATTTAATTAATAGATTAATTATAATTTTAATGATCATTTCAGAGCGACTTTAAGTTAATGTGCAACAATGCAATGAAGTACAACAAGCCGGGTACTGTATATCACAAAGCTGCTAAGAGATTGCTACATGCAGGTCTCAAGCAACTCACTCCACAAAAGCTACGACCGCTCGGGGATATTCTAACATATATGTATGAGATACCCATCAGAGAACTGGGATTCGATATCGGAAAGATGGATGTGGTGAGTCGATTGAAGGCATTCTAATGAAATAGTGGTGTAAGCCAATAATTAATATTTTTAAAAATAATTCATCTTTATGTGATTAACAAACTAATGGGATTACATTCAAATAAGAAATACTATTAAAATTGTACATCTCAATTAGGTAATTGTTGTATATGTTTTGATTCAAACATACCTATGTGTACTAGAATAAAAACATACAATAATCCTCGGGCGTTGCAGAAGTCCATGGGCGGTGGTAGTCACTTTCCATCAGGTGATCCTACTGCTCGTTTGCCTCTTAAATAAAAAATAATAATAATAAGAAATGTTTATGGGATGGTGACCACTTACCATCAGGAGAAACATTTAACTGTCCACAAATAATTAAAAAAAATATATATATATATTCGTATTTTTTTGAAATTTGTATGTACTTCTGTTGTAGTTGGGATTTAATAAATAAGTAAAAGTTTGAGATGTGCAATTTTAAATATTTACCAATTTTCTTAAGATTTCAAAACTGACATTGTACGTTTTGTATGCATAAATAAATATGTAATACTGATATATTTATTTATGCATAAAAAACGGTAGTTGACAATTTACTTTTTTATAAGATAGTAAAGAATTGGACAAACAGGTGCGACCAAGACTGAGTCTCTGTAATTGCATTGCACAAATGTGACCGCAGCATTAGTTAATGAACTAATTGCTTTCCGGCGCCAATTTTCGCTTCGCCTCGCTTGGTCGCGCAGGTGCGTAGGATCCCTTATTGAGAAATATAAACATTTAACAATACCAGATGTCTATCAATTGCAAAGAAATGTTATTAACTGACAAGAAATGCAATTAAATTTTCGAAATCCCGGTTTAAGTTACACACTCCGTTATCTTTATCAATATTACAGTATATAAAAATGTAATGTTTTGCAATGCAGCCGTTAAGGACTTACGGTCGAAAGGTTTGCAATATAATTATATTTCGTAGTGACATGCACTTAGGGTCAGCACAGACTGTAGACAGGAATTATGAAACTTAAGTCATGTTTAACATGTAAAATGTTTGTCAAATTTTAAGGTTTCCGAAATATGGAATAATTAATAAGATAAATTTTTATCGTTGATTATTTTCGCCACATTCGTTCTCACGCATGTGTTTTCGCTTGTCCGACACCAACAGAGGACTGAGAACGTTACAACGAATTGGACCGTACAAAACGATGCGAACATGTATAATGTCTCATCAGACGTGGCGTCTCTAGTGTTGTGTCTGTGCTCGCCCTTAGATCTAGTTTATTCGCTTTACCGATTTGGATGAATGTTGTTTTGTTATATTAGTTTATCGCTGTTAAAGCGTCATATATTATAGTGCAGACTTTTGCATGTTCTGGGCGTAGTGAGATGAGATATTTGGCTTCCCACCGACATTCGTCGACATAAACGAAATCAATTTTTAAACTGTACAGTCGCAACGAGAACACGTTTTACGCCTCGCTAAGCTTAATATCCCATTTCGACTGCACGATCGTGTCCGTTTCGAAGTCTCACGATAGAATGAACAGAGACGTCCGTTGCTCTCCCAGCACAAGGTGCTAAAGCGCAGCAGCCCCATCAAGAGCGGCGGCTCGGAGGCGGACGCCGTGTCGGACGGCGGCCTGGAGCGCGCGGACGCCGGCGACTCCGTCAAGATACAGATGGAGGCCGCGCGCGAGCAGCACCGCCGCCGCCTCGCCAAGAAAGGTGCGCGGAGCGAGGGGGCAAGTGGCTCGCTGACCTAACATTTTCACCCACTTTAAAGATTTCTCCGTTATACAGTATGTAATTAAAATCCTATTCGACTCGAAATATATTGGTGTGTTATAAACATTACCAGAAATATTATTAAACATCAAATATTCATTAATATAAAAAAATATTTTAATTTCAAAATATATATTTTTTAAGCACTAATTCTCCAATTCCTCCTATGAGTGCCTTTAAAACGTCGCTAGCACGTGTAAGGGCGTGTCACCACCGCTAAGCGTCGACCGGTGCGCGATATTGTGCGATATTGTCTGCCGACTGTAATAAAAAACAAATCACCTAGCCCACACTTTCTGAACCACTTGGACACTAACGCGTAATTTATTTATTTTCTTTATTTAATGAAATTTTCAGGGATTATTTTTATAAGTAAAAATAAAAGTAATACTTTGTTTTTCATAACACAATCAAGTTTCCATGACTCGCTAAAACATAAACGATAACATTAACCACACCGCTTATAAGATACTAAAGAGAAAGAAAGAATAAAATAAAAATAAATTAATGAGTGTGATGAAAGACTGCCTATTGTCTTGGGATGATTTATTACTTTTCGTTCGCACAAATTTTATCTTATTATTTATCTTTGTTAAGGTCACTAAGGACTAGCGTTGCATGTCGCTAGTGCACTATTGATAGACAATCGATTATTTATCGATGGTTAAGATGTAAGCAATGGTATCGATAGTTTATCGATATTATTATCCGGTGTCAATATTGTCGATATTATCGATAGTATCGATAGTTAATGAAATATCATTTTACTCGGTGGTAGAGCTTTATGCAAGCTCGTCTGGGTAGGTACCACCCACTCATCAGATATTCTACCGCAAAACAGCAGTACTTTCGAAGGTCGGTGGCGCATTAGCGTTGGAAGCGAAGGTTAACATTTCTTACAATTCCATTATCTATGGGCATCGGTAACCACTTACCATCAGGTGGCCCATATGCTCCATACGACACGATACCTAATAACCACTTCACGGATCGGACAGGGTTTTCGTTACACACTGTACAATATATACGCCTTTGTCGGCAGCGTTCCCGCGCATGGACGCGGCGGGGCGCACGACGCTGCGGCTCGTGGCGCGCGCCGACGCCGACGAGCGCCCCACGCTGGGCCAGCTCGTGGGCCGCCTGCCGCACGGCACCGGCTCGCTGCACGGTAACGCGCGTCACTCCCTCGTCACTATTACATCACATACTCGCATGAAAATCGTCGAGTAATGCCTGCTACACTTCATTTTTCATCTGTCGTCGATTCCGGTGGCAGTATGAGTAAAGAAAAAAAAAAAAAACCTCGAATTAACATGACGTCGTTTACGTCATAATCTAAGTTTTCTGTGGTATTCGTTAGAGATTCTTGAGATTGTACTATTTAAACGTCGGCGAAAGTTGCTGTCGGAAATTTGGAAGTATTTATTTATAATAAACATATATTAATCAATCTATGTTTGTAGTGAATTATATAGCAGAGTTATATCGATATCGATAGATGTAACGATATGCATACGTAAATCTAAAGTACTTGTTTTTACTCCTACTGCCATCGAATCTACTATATATAGTGATTATCTGTGTCCGCAGCGACGCGCGAGGACCGCCGCAACCTGGCCAAGTGCGTGAAGCCGCTGCACTACGGGCCCTTCAGCTCGTACGCGCCCGCCTACGACGGCACTTTCGCCACGCTCACCAAGGACGAGTCGCACCTCATCTACCACACGCTGCGTGAGTACCGAACTACGTTGGTGGTCTAGTAAACTAACGGCCACAGGTTATAAAAAAAGGCTATCTAACGGCGAGATGTAGCTCTGGATGGTGTAAAAATATTCTCGATGCGACAAAATGTCAACTGTTTAATATACAAGATATGAAAATCGAAGCATTCGTATAAAGGAACTGTGCCACAGATAAAAAAATAATCAAATTTAGTCAAAAAAAATCTGTGGATGTGAGTTAAACGCGAATCATTATTAGATCATTGCAAATAAACTTACGTATCGAACTACAAACATGTTTACATTACTATATTTCTAATACCTCGAATGAATTTCAAATTATGAAAGCTTACTAAAAAAAATTTGGTTCCAGACCGGACCCAACCCATGTATTATATATAAAATGTATGCTTTTTGTGTATTTTAATAAGAAAATGCTATCATTACATAATATTGTGCATTTATTCCAGCTTCAGAAACAGGACAAGGCAATGAGGAGATATTACGGTTCGCGCCCGACTCGCCCTGGCAGCACATTTACGACATGGAGGCCTTGTTCCCCGACAGGAAGAACCAGCCTGAACCCGCACCGGTCAAGGACGATAATGTGAGACAATATTATACTATTACACTGGTTTTTATTTTCGTATGTAAATAGTTAAAAGCTGACTGAAATATCAATTACTTATTTATTCATTAAAATTAAATCTTAAAGTTTCTAAATTACAAGCACTAACACATACAACACTATTTCTATATAAACAGAATTAGAGAAGTATTCTTTATTATATCTTTCTTCCGACATAGAAATCATTACTGTTTCTAAATTATTTTTATTATACAGTGTGTAACAAAAACCCTGTCCGATCCGTGAAGTGGTTATTAGGTATCGTGAGTCGGCTATATTTATGTAATCGTTTTTAAAATACGAAGCAAAAAATTAACTTAAATAAAATTAATATTAAATTTCATTAAATGACGAAAATCACATGGCAACATAGGCGGGACGCACACCCCGCCCCGCAGCGTCTTTGAAGAAACCGCGACACCGCCTTTCGTCATGAACTAGTGTTGCAGAACAATCGATAATTTGACTATCAATAGTTGACTTCGAAAACTATTCGGGATATCGATAGTACTATCGAAAGTATTATCTATTGTCAATACTGTCGATATATTCTATTGTCAATACTGTCGATATATCGCTAGTAACGATAGTATTGCAAAACCCTCAGAAAATCTTTCAGTTTTAACGAAAACCTATCGATACTATCATTACTATTGACAGTATTGACACGTGACAATAATATCGATAAACTATCGACACTATTGCTTACACCTTAATTATCGATAAATAATCGATTGCATGAACCGGCGTAACAAAGAGAAATTTCTGCGAACGAAAAGTAATAAAATATTCCAAGGTCGTGATAGTTTAAGGATAAGGTTACACACTGTATATAATATGTGCGGTTGTGCACTTCGAACTTCGCATTTTTATTTAATTATTGAAATCATAATACTCTATTTAATCACTCGCAGGACCTGTCGAAGGTAAAGGTCGACATCGACCAGCTGCGCTCGCTGTCGGAGCTGGGCATCGACGTGGAGTTCCTGGCGGACATCGAGGAGGAGGTGCGGCTGGCGCAGCACGACTACGGGCTGGCCGGCGCGCTGCAGCACACGCACGGGCTGCTGGCCGCGCTCGAGCGGGAGCAGCGGGAGCGGTATGGCGCCCGCACTGTGCTGTACTGCGCAGCGTGGACGGCTTGATTATATAATAATTAGGCGCAATATTGTGAGCCCACTATGAGGGAGAAGTTTCCTACTGATTAATGTTCAATAATCACATAGGCTGAGTTGGTTATGCAATCCTATTTAAGTGAATGCATAGCACGCCGTTCACTAGACTTTAAATTGTCAAGACTTTGGTAATACTACCAGTTTACCTTCCACGATAATATCTAAGTATCCCTTAAGGATTTCGACACCTTAAAGAGGAGGCGAACTAGCGATCAACTCATAATATAACATCTTTGCTGTATAATAAAAAACAACTTAGGATTTTAAGCGTTAATCGTTTATATAAACGAGGAAGAGAAAACGGATCGAGAATAGATCCCCGATGAACCCCAAATTAAATGGTGCGCATGAAATCAGAATTTAAGCGTGGCTTCTCTAATGCCGTCTTTGCGTAGGTCACGGAGCAGGGCTTAATGGTGCCAATGTATAAAGTGCCGCACGTCCCCGCAGGCTGTCGGCGAGCGTGCCGTGGCACCTGTCGCTGTGCGCGCGCGCGGGCGGCGCCGAGCGCGAGGCGGCGCGGCTGTGCGCGGGCTGGCTGCGCGGGATGCTGGCGCGCGTGCCGCCGCGACACGTGGCCGACCTGCCCGCCCTGCGCGCCGCCATGGGCGTCACGCTCGACCACCTCGGTACCGCACCCGCACACGACACACCGCACACGACAACACCGCACACGACACACCGCACACGACACACCGCATACGACAATACCACACACGACAACACCGCACACGACACACCGCACACGACAACACCGCACACGACAACACCGCACACGACAACACCACCACCTCGATACCTCATTTTGGTCTACGTATAATCTATTCACGCGATACTAGTATTTTAATCGAATAAAACTTTCGTGAAAGTAAGCCCAATGTAAATACTAAGTTGACCGCCCTGAACTTAGCTTCTCCAGTCCGCGAATTTAAAACAATAAAAAATAACGTAACGCACTTATCGTTATCTAAGCGCAAACTTAGATGGCACGGTTTATATATCTTTGTTAACCAAATACTTTCCTGCAATAGTCGAAAACTATTTTCAACTATGAAGCCCCCCTCATATCGACGGCGCTCTGCATCGAAATCAATTAATTAGTTGTAAAGTATGATTTACAGACACTCCGATGGCGGTCGACGATTTCGAGATGGAGATGAACGAGCAGAGAGACACTGTCTCCGACCCAGACTCCAGGTCCAGCCACGACAAGTAGCGCGCGGCTGAAGCGGGCGAGAATGTACTTACTGTCCAATTGAACATGAATATTATACGAAACACAAACAGAGAACACGAAATAAAGATTATACTGTTGTTTTTTGTTTAATTATCTCAATGTTAGTTCGCTTAGTGTTATTGCGCCTTATCTGCGCAGTGACTTACTACTCAGCAATGCACACCTGATATCTATTTATTTGGTGATATCCAGATTAACTATTTATCAAAACATTGTGCATAATATGAACTAATTTCACAGACTATATCAAATCAAAATACAATTACACATGTTACAAGAGAATACTAAATGTGGATCTATATTCTATAACCAATTCAGAATGAAAAGATTGCAGTCATCAACTAATCAATACATGCCGTAATCATATACAATAATTTATATATTATGTTGCTGTTGTCTTATCATCAATATTATAATCGTGTACAGACACAAAATAATGCCTTAGAAATACTATAATTCACACAATATATGAGATATAGAAATAGTTAAGGAAGTATCAGATTCGGATTATACATGTCTTAATTTATGATATAATAATATACTAAATATTATAAAAAAAGTCTTGGAACTATATTTTTGCATTTAGCGATATCTCGGTGATAGAGCTTTGTGCAAGCTCGTCTGGGTAGGTACCACCCACTCATCAGGTATTCTACCGCAAAACAGCAGTACTTTGTATTGTTGTGTTCCGGTTCGAAGGGTGAGTGAGCCAGTGTAATTACAGGCACAAGGGACATAACATCTTAGTTCCCAAGGTTGGTGGCGCATTGGCAATGTAAGCGATGGTTAACATTTCTTACAATGCCATTGTCTATGGGTATTGGTGACCACTTACCATCGCGTGGCTCATATGCTCGTCCGTCTACCTATACAATAAAAAAAAAAACTCGTCGGATTGACAAATATGATACTCCAATGCGCGTTAAGGTGCAACTTTGTGTATAGTATTATAATTTTATACTGTAGTACCACCTCTCAAAACCCCATTATTATAGTTTAAATCAACTTATAACCATGGTTATATTAGATCTATAATATATTAAGGCTTTCATCGGTATATTTTGTAAGTTAAAAAAAAAAATATTTTGTTAATAAAAAAATAAAATATATATATTTAGTTTAATTGCTTTAAAGTTTAATATATACATATAATCGAACTAATAACAAAACAAATATTTTGTATATAAAGTATGTACATGGTTACTAAGTTAAAATTTTTAGTCAATATGCTGCCTTATACTAGTAGACTTTTAATAGACTACTTGATTATACAAGATTATTTTGTTTTTCTATCTTCTATTTACAAATATCTAACAAAAAAAATCTGTATTAAAAACCCTTCGAAAAATAATGTACTAGATTACCGGTAAGCACTTCAAAAACGGCCCGAAAATATATTACAAATTCGATTGTGTGCTTATTTCAAATTAGTATGGTCCATAGCCAACGACGTCAAAATTTATGGAAATAACAACCGCAATGGCGTAAGTAAAATGTTGTGTCTGTAATTATCTTCTTTATTCCTAATGAAATAAGGTTGAATTTGGAACAAAATAAGTCGTTCATTTCTTATCTCGTTTTGTCATTCATGGCGCTGTATTAACATTCACTTATGATAAGATCATACATCATCAATACAATCTAAACCGCACTTTAAAGCTCGGGAACAAGGTATAGTTTAGGCTGAAATAATTAAACCTTTACATCGTTTTCTCCATTTTTTATGGTATAGTCACATTTGAGTATTGTTTTTGTTCGTAAAGCGCTATCTAGTAGTATTGTTAATTGAAGTAAAAACCTCATTTATAATTTAAGTGAAACTAGATGGCGCTGCTTGTAAGTATAGTCTACTACACAGAACTCAACCGGGGGCCCGCCGGGCTTTTCTGGTTGACCCGCCTGCTCTTACTTTATTTGAATTAAACAACTGCATGTGGCCAAGGACACTGCAGTGCTTGAAACATAATGAAATGATTAAAAAAATGTAAAAATCTACGCGATAAAGCCGTTCATAGTTGCTTAGTTTGGTTTGTTACAATCCGAAAACCGTTTTTTTTGTTTACGACCCGTGACACCATGACTAACACGAATTTGAAGTCCCTATAAATAAAAGGTAGAGCATCGCTGGTCTAACATGATAATAGTAGACATAAAAAACTTCTCTCCACATTCGGCCCATCTCTGATCAAGTCATTTTATATGCTTAATCTTTCAACGATATTTGTTTGCACTTCTCGCCGGGCTTCTATGAGACAATAAAATAATTTGTAGATTTTTTATTTTGAAAAATAACTATTTCATAAAAAACTTCTCTCCACATTCGGCCCATCTCTGATCAAGTCATTTTATATGCTTAATCTTTCAACGATATTTGTTTGCACTTCTCCCCTGGCTTCTATGAGACAATAAAATAATTTGTAGATTTTTTATTTTGAAAAATAAGTATTTCATATTTTTTTACTAATATGTAGTGTAATTAAATATTAATTTATAGTTTTTTAAATAAATAATAAAACAATTAACAACGTAATTATTCTGTTATCAATACATTTCTAAATAACGTAATAAAATTTATGTAAGTAATTTTGAAAACCCTCGTTAGTGCGTAAAACGGATTTCGGACACAGTGGCGTCGGCCGATTTTTTAATTCAATTCATTAATATGCCAATTAATACTATCTGATATATATTTTTTCAAATTCATATTTTGACCAATTTGTGGCCTTATTATTAATAGTAAATAATTTATTTTAATCTAAAATTGTGAATACCTAACAAGTGTAATTGCTATTCATTTTAATTGGAAGTCATGGGAAAAATATCCACCCCCATTGCAAGAATATATTCGCGTTGATATAAACAATAGATCACCTGCTCCCAATACTTATCGTTCCCCGCGTCATTACTTGTGTGAAAGGAACGGCGCACGCGCTCACACGCGTTGCGCACGCGTCGCTCGTCCGCACACTAGGGGCGATGGGGGAGTCAATAACGACGTAAAATCGCTATTAAATATAATTCGAGTAAGACTATTATATTTTTCCTTATCATTCCCGGTAAATATTTTTTTTTAAATTACCCAATAAAATATATTTTATGGGCACAAATAATGTACGTGTATGTGTTGTGTGATACTTTTTAATGATGAGCGTAATATAGGATACATGTCAAACGTTAGAAACTAATTATAAATGTTCGAAATAAATTAAAATTAAGTTTGTTGCGCATGGTGTTAGGTACTATTTCATGATATTACCACTTTAATGCATGATACAAGTGTAATTATAACTCGATCGTAACAATAAAACAGAAACTCTAACTACTGGTATCCCCGTTAAAATTTCACACAAAACTAACAGACTTGTAATAGAAAGTTACCTCATTAGATAAGTTACAATCTAAAATGTAAAGATTGATAAAAATATATATTATGTATATGTAAGTGCATAATTGCATAAAAAGAAACTTACTTAATATAGCTCATTTTAATAATTTATATTTTGCATTTGTTGAATAATTATATTAGGCCCGTCAATTATATTAGGTACCCACTCATCACGTGATTACCACAAACCAGTAATACTTAGTAGTGTTGTGCTTTAATTTAACATGTGAGTGAGCCAGTATAAGTTCCAGGTTGGTGACATTGGCGATGAAAGGCATTGTTAGTATTTCTGATAGCACTAATGTCTAATGAGCATTAACTAACAGGTGGCCCGTTTGTCAGTCTGCCTATCGATTTTAAATAAAATAAGTCATACAAAAATGTATGAGTAGATTAGTAACAGGTTCAGTTAATCACAAAAGTGTTCTAAATAATTTGTTATATATTTTTGATTTATTATAAAATGATTTCTAAAAATATAACATAATATATATTTGTATATCGAAACCCTTTACAATAGAATAAAATATTTATTCTTTTTATTTCTAAATATTCAAAGAAATATTACAAAAATAACAAGATACAATAACAGAACATACATTTATAAGTATTGTCGATCAGTCAAGACCACTAAACGTCACCGTACAAATATACTTACGATAAAAAATATAATACATTATCATATTATGTTTCAATTGAATAATGTTTTGTTTCTTGAACCTTAACTCGATGGTTTAAGGTTGTGTTTTGAATATTTCGAGTGTATATTTAAGTTTGTATAGTTCGGTTCCCGTGTGAATGCGGGGTGGACGGGGGATGACGAGGGTGGGTACCGTTTAAAAATTACTGTATTGTCAATACCGCGAGGACTATTGTTTCATGATAGCGGAAAATTGTGTGGGAAAACGCGAAATGATTTTTTGATCAAGAAAAAGACAAATAATCAATATTTTTCAACGTATAAAATGCTTGTCAATAAGATTTAATTGTAAAAGGCGAATTGCTAAACGTTTATCCTAGAGTAACCTTATGTATGACATACTGCACTGTAATCCACTTATAACTAAAACATAAATAAACATTGAAATACACAAATAATATTACAAGTGTTATGAAATGCCTTTACTAACGTATATTAAAAATATATTTATTTACGTATTTTGAACATTTGTACATTTTAAATTTTTCAAATACTATTTAACATCATTAATATTAAATAAAACATAGATGTGCTAAGTATATGCATGTACATCGTAATATTTTTGTATTCGGTCCATCCTTTAACCCTACAATGCACAGTTATAGGGTTAAAAGATGAAACGAATTAATGGCCTAGTTCATGTGAGTAATACATATTGCACAGTTCGAAGCGAAACGGCGTGGTATTGCTGCTATTATCGGTAAATTAAAATTTCATTTCTCGCAGCAACCAGATAAATGATAAAAATATAATAATAGCAAAGGGCTTACCTACGTAGCGTACTGACGATTATACTCTTACTAACAATGTACATTTTAGAGTGAAAAAATGTGAAGCTAAATATTTGTTTATAGCCCCTGATATGTATTATTAAAATATAAAACCATACACATTGAGTTTCTATTTCTATTTGAACAAATTTAGAGGCGTGTTGATTCAACCGCAAGAATACTGCAAGCATAAAGAGGACACGACTTCGGGCTAACTCATATATTAAGAACACGTTAAATAAACACAAACAGACGCTTTCCCACAGAGAATAAACACACGCAGTTAATAAAATGTATATTTTAAACACTCGACTTGAATTTTTCGTCTCAATTCTTTAAAAAGGAGCATTTCGCGTACAATAGTCCTGTCACAATGATTTCATACACCTGCCGCCTTCTTCTCACGCCTACAAAAAAACGGGTTAATACTCAAAGTCGAGAAAGCTCGAGCCCACGTTTTGGGATTGATTTTTTGTAGCTATTAGCTATTTGAATCACATGCAAAAATAATTCATATCTTTTTTTATATTTGCAAAATCTTCTTATGATTAAGATTTTTTTTTTCAAGCCCTTAAAAAGCAGAATACAACCCCGTAGAAATATTTAAATAGCGAGCAAAGTCTTAAGTTAGTTTATGATGGTAGAAGGAAATGGCCACTAGTATTACAATAAATATCGTTTTTAATCTACTACATAGAATCTAGAAAAACCTAACTAGCCTTGACTCTTGAGGAGAATGTTTGGAGGATATTCCACCACGCTGCTCTATTGCGGTGGAATGATGCAGATTGCTAGGAGAACAGCATGCACAAGAACAGTGTTGATATTCGAAATATAAGAATTAATTAGCAAATAATATTAAATTAGGTAGACGACAAACTAAAACCAAGTAACAATTATCAGTTATTATAAAAACATAATATTTCTTTTTGAAAGAATTAAATGTCTTTGTACATAGAGAAAATGTTTACATCGGTATAAAGCATATATAGGTTTGAGAACCTGCAATATTCGGTTAAGATTGATTAATTGATTAATATGATTAATTGATTGATTAATTTCCTTTTGACCGCATTCAACGTAGAGCAGTTCGAATTGTCGTCGATCAAGCTATTACCGACCGGCTTGATTCTTTGGATTTGCGTAGAGATGTTGGGTCACTGTGCATACATGGGAGTGTTCTGAGGAATTGTTTGGCTTAGTCCCGGCCGCTGAATTTCACCACCGGACATCACGCCAGAACTCAAAATTCCATCCTCACCACCTCGATGTCTGGAAATCCACAACAGCGCGTTTCCTAAGGCATTTCATGCCTCGCTCAATCACTCTGTGGAACCAGCTTTCGCCGGCGACTTTTCCGAACCGATATGTCATAAAAACCTTCAAGAAGAAAGCGTACTCTTTCCTCAAAGGCCGGCAACGCACCTGCAAGTCCTCAGATGTTGCAGATGTCCATGGGCGGTGGTAGTCACTTTCCATCAGGTGAGCCTCCGGACCGTCTGCCCGCTCTCACATAAAAAAAAATATATAAGATCAAACTGACACCTACTACTTCTACCTAATTTACCTCCGTATAAAACCTAGGCAAGATTTACTTAATTGACAAAAGCTATACAATAAGCAATCGTACTTAATTTACATGAAACATACATAGAGTATGTGCGAGAAACATCTATGTATCTACCTAAGTTAAACTAAACCGACAATCCGCTTCAATCAAAATACCTAAAAAAAATCGTACCCGTATAAAACTATTCGCATATGCTATTCAAGTGTATCAAATGATTAAAAATCGAATACAATTCGTTTTGAGTAGATTTAAGAATGACTTCGATATAGTTAATACAATACTTACAAGCCGCCTCTTCAACGAAATAGGATCAAAAAGAAGACAATAGACTTAAAGCAGGGATTAACTTTTTACTGTATCGTGTTCTGGGACAACTATAAAAAGATCGCGTTAGTATTAACAAAGGAACAGTATCGTGCGAATTCTTCCACATCTTAAATTCTTTCTTTTTCAAATATGTAAGAGGTAAACTCCTTCTATATCTGATACGAGTATATCTCAGCCTATTTTTAACTTATAAAAAAGGAATCTTAACTATTCCTATTAAAAATGGAAGCCCATTGCCGTTTTTTTTCTCCTGTTTATATGTACGCACATTTTCCTCAATAAACTGATTGAATTACGAGAAATGTTACTCATGAATATTTTATTTAAGATAGCTAACGTTACTCTGTTAACACCAGGAACAAGTATAAACTTACAATCACTATTACTAGATTACACAGGGTTAGTAAGCCTTTTATTGGACAATGTATACGCTTTTACAACATGATCCCAGAAAGCGTTCAAAAATATTCAATTGTGAAATTTGAAAGAATTGTTAAGGAACGCTTATGTGCTAAAGGATATTACGCAATCAATGACTTCTTAGATGATTGCACACCTTGGGAATGAAACGATCGCATCTAGGCTATTTCAAATAAATAAGAATACTAAGGTCCTCCAGACCGATTTCGGCCACGGCGGCCAATCTCAAGAGATTAGCCAACTGCGTAAGAGATATTATAGTGCACAAGTGTGTGCGCAAACACAGGTGCACTCTCTTTTTCTTAGCTCTCATAATCCGATGGGATGGCAATCCGACACGACCGGAAAGAGTTTAGGCGCAGGACCAATGGCTTAACGTGCTTTCCGAGGCACGGGAGTGTACACACTTCCAACTTCCAGACTCCGGGCTGCTACTGAGAATTTTCTGACAGAAAAACCCAATAACTATGTATTGGCCCGACCTGGGAATTGAATCCAGGACCACCGAGTCTGCGGCCTTATATCTAGCCACTAGACCAACGAGGCAGTCATAAGAATATTATAATGTAAATCAACTATAATTGTAAAGAATAAGCTAAAAAAAAAACCCGCTGAGTTTCTTTCGCCGGTTCTTCTGAGGTCTGAGGTACTTATTTCTGAACCGGTGGTAGATTTATGACAATCAATGAGCAAGTGTAACGCTTCTTTATTCAATGTAGACATTGAATAAAGAAATTTGAATTTAAATCTGATGTTTAACGGTAAGTCGGAAAAATTCATGACACCTGAGAGCTTTTATATAGCTGTGTTTAAAATGCGTGCTATATAAATCGATATAGATATGAAAATAGTTCTGTGGAATTATTTCTTTCTAAAACAGTTCTAAAGAGAATATCGCAACAATGTATATTGTTTATATATTATATGTTATTAGTGCCTCTACCCGTATATACCCTTATATTTATACCAGAACAAGCCAGGCCGGATGCTCATCACATGTAGGTACAATGAAAAGACCCATGCATTTATATTTTGATTGCATTGAGAAGCCAATTGTCATAATTTATAACCATATGCAGTAAATAAAAATTTCTTTATTCTGAAATATAACGGATAACCCTGAAATTAAAATAAATGAATTAATTTCGAACTCAGCATAAACTATAATGCTTTAACTTAGTCAAATAAAAAATAGTTATTCTTAGTAACGAACTATATATACTACTTATTTATATAAATTCAAATTATCAAGTTCATATCTCATTTATATAATCTCTACATATACGTTAACGCTTCGAGCTTAACAGATTGTCAGAAACAGTATATTAAGTAATTAGTTTAGTAAGTAGGTAATATATAAATCGATATATTAGAAATTAAATTCACGATACATAAGAAGTGTGGCACGCTTTTCGTTTTATCCCCAAACTTTTCCTTCACAATAAGCCATTGTTCGTCGAATGAAATTGCGTTTCCCTAATTGACGCTGCTTCCCACCGTGTGCCGGCCACGCGGCCTTTTCAAACATATTATACAAATAACGCATGCATTATCCGCCCATATTACTATGGCAACAACAGCTATATTCCTGTATATGTACTTCTAACTAACATTCTTAACTCATATCAACCCTCTTTGATCTTAAATGCAGATGACTTCATCTTTATCTTAAGAGACATAAGGTCTATTATTAAATTTGAAGCATGTTCATGAATCGTGGTATTATTGTGATATTTACAATTTTATTATGCGCTTGCATTAGTTTTAATACACGAGAATATGGTTGAGATTTCTATAATATTTGGTGGTTGAATATCGGTGGTAGCGCGAGCGCGGCCGCACAGGGCGGCAGCGAGGCCGGTCACGCGGCTGCACACTCCGCGACCGGCGGTCGACGCGTGCGCACGTGTCTACGTGTGCTCCGCATGCGTGCCCACTGTGCTAATTATATCAAGTTCCTGAAACTTTTGAAAGTTATACTTAAACTACGAAGTGCTTAAGATAAAATATTGTGTAATAGTGGTTGTACTGTTTATCCTAAAAGGTTACATACGGAAGACTCCAAAACTTTGTGAAACGGTGTATTTCGGATTTTGAATATAAATTTCAATATTTTAAATTGTTACCATGGAGTACCAAAGGCATATGGAATCCAATTCGCTACAGCAGCCTCAAGCCCAAAACCCACAATGGGGTTACGGTTGGGGACCTCCAGCACCTCCTGCGCCTACGCAGAGGAACAAGCGCACACATTCCGAAAGCGAAGACGATGCCTTTTCTGAAGAGAGCAGTAAAGATGCACAGTAAGTACATAATTGTTGTTAAAACCAATAATTAGACTTCGACTTACATTATTTACAAGCTGAGTAGCTTGTAAATAAGCAGAGTAGTCTGTAGTAGTAGTCTGAGTAGTCTCGGTTTGGCACGGGTAGAAAAACATAAAACATTTATATTGTAATAATATATTACGATCGACATTAAAGCAGAAGACCATCAATCATCGTCATATGTCAGCCAATTTACCCAAACCTTAATTTATTATACACCAAACCTTCTTCGTGCATTCCTCCGTCCAGAGGTTAAAACTGTATGCAAATCCATCAGGTAGTTTTTAAGTTTGGATTCGGACACATTTTCTTTATAATTTGTAGTGATTTTCATAAACATGTTTTTATAAGACTACGTATAATATACAAGTATATTTAAAAAAATTATAATTCAGTACTTAGGTAAATATAATGTAATTTAAGTGGTATTAACTAATACTTTTTAAGGAAAGCGCACTCAAAAACCTTATCGTTTTCACTAACAGCAGCAATGATGTCGTAGAGGCGCTACACTTGTAGCTTAGCTACGCGCTACAATATATCCATCTCTTTGTTTCAAGGTATCACATTGTTACTGTTTACGACCGTAATTTAATGCAATATTCGTCTCTTTTTTATAATTATTATTTTTATATTAGTATCGACTTAAGACCGATGACTGTAAATGATTAATTCTGAAGAAAATATAAGTTGGATACGTACGTATAGCTTATCTATAAGAGCTGAAAAAAGTTATGATTAAAAGTTTTGTTGTATATTTAGTACTGAGTGCTATATACGTATCTCTTACTAGGCTGTTTGTTGACTATTTGTTTGTCTTTGCAGTATTAGTTAGATGCAAATAAAAGTCATAATATATATTTATATGTATATCATAATAGTCAAAAAATATCGTGTATAATACGAAGCTATGGAGTGCAACTTTTATTAAAAAAAATATTTTGTCTAATAAAATGTAAAAAACATCTTGGCTTAGTTAAATTTAATATATCAATACTTATTGTATTTTACTGTATTAAAACAAAAATGCAATCTTCATACGCCAATTTCCTTTAAATATGTATTATCTTTATGTTTCTTTTAATGACATAGATATTGCAATAAATTAATTTGAAAAAAGGATAATCGAATAGCTTTCACCTACTTATACAGTATAAATATCCCAAGAACTTTCTTAGAATTATTTGCAATGCTGAATAATTTAAATTTTATAAATTGACTTTATTTGGAATGGAATAATTTATTTGAGTGGCGACATATAACCTTTTAAAGGTCACTCTTAACCCACACGTTTATCGTTTTATTTTACGGGTTTTACCTTTTTACTAAAATCATACAAATTATACAAAGGCAATAAAATATACGCACGAGGTAATACGAATATACGGAGATATTTACGCACGAGAAAAGCCTTAAATGATTAAAGGTTGTATATGTCAATCAAAATATTTACTTGTGATGTAACTTATTTTATTTTTACTTCGGACTTATATTTAAAAGAAAAAAATAATGCTTGTTTAAATTGACTTTTTCTCTATATTAAAAACATCTTAAAAATACTAGTAAACTTTAATTCCAGTCTCTTTTACGTGCCCGAGTAAATGCCCGTTATTAATGAAAAAAATCTTCAATTAATCGCAGATCGCCAGGAGGAGACTCTTGCCAGCTGATGACACGGAAACGTCGTCGTGGTGTCATCGAGAAAAAACGTCGAGACAGGATTAACACCTCGCTTACGGAACTGAAGCGTCTCGTTCCAGCGGCCTGCGAAAAGCAAGGCAGTGCTAAGCTGGAGAAGGCTGAGATATTACAACTGACCGTCGACCATTTGAAGATGTTACATGCTAAAGGTATATAAAAAAAATTAATTGTATTACATAGATACCTGCACTACCAATATCTCTCAAGTCTAATATTTTCTGTAAAATCTTTGAAAATCCTTTCTGACCTCGTGTATCTGGAATGTTATTTCTACTCCTTGCAGTGTCAATAGTCACCATAACCATACACGATATACATAAATATGTATTAGAAAATTAAAAAAGATAAAGTACGTACCAATAAAATGGATCGCGTGAGAATCTATCTTTACTATATTTTTAAATTGAGACCTAGCCTACGTCATATATCCATAGTGAAACTAAACGCTTCAACTCCATTTCAACAAATTTTTAGTACTTACTGTTGGTCTTGCTTTTGGTTAAAATTTGTGTTATTGAATAGTCGATTTGAATATTGTATTTTTCATCTTGCTTATTTAACATAAACTTACAAATCATTCATTTTAGTCACTGACAAGTTAGAGGCATGTAATTGTAGTTCCTTAAGCGCGTTTTAACCGTTAGACGTTTATCCTGTCATTTGTTCATTCAAGAATCGTTTCCGTTTCCTTCAAATTATATAAAATCCCGTTAAGGTTACGCAAAAAAGTTTAATTTGTAAGAAGTATAATGATTTCACAATTAATACACTACTCATAGAATTATTTTACTGCGATTTAAAAAGCCTATTTTAAACTGCCGTTTTATACTTCGCCTAAATATTTAGATTTATGTTTTGAACACTAAATATTATTATATAAATGCTAACCATTCGACAAAGACAATCAGTTAGGTTTATATAATACGAAGGTACCCCTTCGTATTATATAAACATAACTCCTTTTTTTAATATCCTGCGTTAACGTATAAGCCGAAATACCTTATACGACTAATTCGAAAGTGTAGATAAAAACATGTCATGTAATTAATTTAACTTATAAATTACGAAAACATTTACATATAATATCGCACGCATGCAATCCTTATCAGTCTATCATTTACACTGTGTTCCCACGCTTCTGTGACAGGTGGGTCACGGACAAAAACGATTTACAACCTTATTTTTAAAACGATAAAGTTCAAAATGTAGTTTTCACTACGTGTATCGTGGCCATTTTTTTCGGTTACTTTTTGCTATCATTTTTTATTTATTTATTACGAATGCTTCCGTGAAGCTGTTTTGTACTTTAAATATATGTATGTACATATTTCGTTTAATTTATTTTTATAAAAATATATAAAAAAATAGTAAAAGCTCGTAACATCGTACATATTTCGTTTTCCTTTTGAGGAAAAGGTATGGGAGCTATATGCATATATATTATATATATTAACGACAAAATTAAAATATATTTTTCATTATGAAGTAAATTACCCTTCCATCCGCCGTGAAGCCATTGACCTTTAAATTATTAAAACCTCGGTAGCACTTTTGCGGTTAAACTTTGCGGTTAGAGGCTGTCGGAAGTCGGACTGGCTCATTCATTATGTAGATTATTATCCATGACTGTATTAACGAACTATATTTATTGCTATTAACGACAAGACAATGGCCACCTGATGACAAATGGTCATAGACAAGTTATAGCTACATTATAATGTGGAATGGTAGCTATGTCGTTGTTTCCAAATTATAAAGGGGTACTGTTTAACAGTATAATAGCTCCAAGGCGGTGTATCATTTAATAGTTTTCACTAATAGCTAGACGAAACGACTAAATAGACGAGTTATACTTGAATTTATAAATTATAGTATTAAAAAAATAATAGCACATAATATGTACATACAAAAAGTGCCGAAACATTAAAAACAAATTAATATAAAAATAAACATTAGCGTCAAAGTATCAAAGGCTGGTCTATCGAGTATCTAAAACCACATCATAATAGGTCCGGACACAATTAAAAGGCCATTGCTAGTTCACCAGGTAGAGGGGACAGACGGACACGCACCTGGCGCTAGAAAAACTTAACAAACAGGAAGTGGCCGATAACCCGGCTTAGTGATATGTGATCTATTTTTTTGTCTCTTTCGCACTACTCTCTCACTCTACTAAACTAAATAAATCAATTTATTGATTGTTAACGTTTGTTTATCTATGTTTTGTTAGAAAGTGAGTTTAATAAACGTATTATATTAATGATTTAAATTTACGTAAATTTTTATAAGTTACTGTTAAATTTTAAGTACCGTTTATATTATAAAATGGCGATAAATTGTGTATTTACAGTAAAACGTAATAAATTGCGATTAACATAATGTTTTGCCCGTTTTAGTTATATAAAGACAATACATGGTTATGTTTATTATGAGCTAATAGTCCTTACAATTAACCAGTAGTATTGATATGCTAAAGTAACATTAAAATAGCCAACCATATGTATATCTAAATTAAGCCATCTCGAATACACGATAGGTTAGGAACTCAACTCACATTGGAATTCCTTTCATGTAACTCGAATTCCTCGTACATAGACTTTAATGGTATTCCGTTTGTCTGTGTGTGTAAGTCGATGTTTAGATTAAGGCGATTTTTAATTTTATCATTTACATTTCTGTAAATACTTTTAAAATATAATAGTTCGTTAATAAAGTGAAGCAACATCAATTTATTACATACCGACTTATATATATATATATGTATGCAGTGGTGGTCGTATAATTAGAAACACTACCAACGGTCCTTGACATTATATAAGATACTTCACCGCAATCGTTTTTATTTTGAAATTAAACAATAAATAGGACAACAATATGTTCAACGATTTATCATTTATTAGAAAAACAATTTAAATCCCATTACACAAGTGCAGTTTCAATATTACATTACGGACAAACATTTACATCAGTTTTAAGGTATGAACAATAATAATAAGGTCCTCCAGACCGATTTCAGTCACGGCGGGCAATCTCAAGTGAGATTAGCCAACTGCGCAGGAGATATTATAGTGCACAAGTGTGTGCGCAAACACAGGTGCACTCTCTTTTCCTTAGCTCTCATAATCCTTTGGGACGGCAATCCGACACGACCGGAAAGAGTTCTGGCGAAGGACCAACGGCTTAACGTGCTTTCCGAGGCACGGGAGTGTACACACTTCCACCTTCCAGACTCCGGGCTGCTACTGAGAATTTTCTGACAGAAAAACCCAATAACTATTTATTGGCCCGACCTGGGAATTGAACCCAGGACCACCGGGTCTGCAGCCTAATATCTAGCCACTAGACCAACGAGACAGTCACAATGCATGAACAATAATGGTCAACTAATTAGAAACAACAACGAAAAATATAAAAAACAATATTTTTTTAAGAATTAGTATTATTTTTTACGAAATAGCTACTATCCACATCCTACCAATAGCTATAATTAATATTTAGTGGCGTATCCCTTATTTTCAATAACAACACTGCAACGACGTGGCATTGATTCAATCAATTTCATACATTTTTCTAAGGGGATTGAATTCCATGCTTCAACAAATGCTTCATATAGTTCGTTTTGACTGGTGTTACGTTTGTTTGAGACTTTCTTTTTAACAATATACCAGAGATTTTCTATCGGGCTTAAATACGGACTATTTGCTGGCCAGTCTAAAATGGATATACGCTTTTCGCTAAGGAAACATTTGACGCTATTGGCCGTGTGTTTAGGGTCATTGTCATGCTGAAAGATCCAGGTTATAGGCAAATGATCGTCCGAGTAGGGAATCATTGTACGCTTTAAGATATTTTTGTATTGCCATTGATCCATTGTACCACCACCGTACTTAACTATACTCCTTGTGTATTTATAATTAAAAGCATTGCTTACAGGGCGTCTAACATAGAGCTTTCCATCGGAATTTACTATATTTATTTTTGTTTCATCTGAAAATAACACTTTTTTCCATTCTGGTACCGTCCAATCGACATAATTTTTAGCGAATAATAATCGCTTCTTTCGGTGTTGCTTGGTAAGAAGCGACACCGAGAGAAGCGATTATTATTCGAGAGATTCTTCCAAACAATTTAGCTTCCACTAATCTTCGGCATATCAGTCTTGACGAGATGTTTCTCGGGTCATCAGGCGAAAAAACTTGATTTTTAATCTGGTTGGAGCCTTTACTTGGGTCTTTTTAGCACCACGAACGATTAGCGTATCTTCTCTGGGAGAGAATTTTCATGGCCGAGCCTTTCTAAGAACATTTAACAGTTCCATGTGTTTTATAATGATCAATTGCATTAAAAACTTTCTTAACAGAACAATTTCAATACTCAGCTATTATTCTGTACGCCCACATATGATCTATATGTAAATTAACAATGATTTGCTTAGTTGACGTGTCACTACTTTTATTTTTGCCCATTTCGAACAAAATAATATTCAGATTAAATTTGGAATTGCCGCCAAAATAATAGAAAAAGAAATGTTATTCTCTAATTTCAAAAAAAGAACGAGCTATGGATTCTTTTTTTAAATGTTTCTAATTAGGCGTCTAAGCGGCCAGTAACAGAAAATAAACTCCTACATGTGTAAGACTCATTTTGTAATTAAAAGTAAGATATTTTTTATATTTTATGAATTTAATGAGTTTTTTATTTGAGTGGCTATATTATTGCATGATTATTAATTATTGAATGTGTATATTTTTACGAACATTTGTACGTTGAAGTTTTACTTTCTTTATTCATAAGACGTGTTTCTAACTATATGACCACCACTTCACCAATTTTCGATTATGTGTGGAGTACATATCAAAAGGCTAGTTTTGTCTACTTACAAAAAATCCCATAAACAATAAATTAGTACCAGCCACCATTATTTAATACGAATTCAATGAATCTGAAACTAAAGATAATCTCTTTTCAAAATGGGGCTGCGTGGGAACCGAACCCGCGACTGCGTCTCACTCACCCCACTGAGGGACAGTCCCTCTGTAGTCAAATAATACTCATAATGTTAGTCCACTTTGATTTTATAAAATGACTACTTGACTATTACGTTACTCCCTCCACTTTGTCTACTTCAATTACTTAGATGAGTGTAATATTAATTAGTCATCTAATTTTGACATTTATAAATAGTATCTATGTAATATATCAGTTTATATCGACATCGGTTTAGTACTTTTGCACCACAAACAGACCGATATTATATTTTTTTTTCCTCATATATTTTGACCTTCTAATAAGGCTTGTATTATTTCTTCATTTTCATCAAATCTACTAAAAGCTTTAGACATAAAAACGAATAGAACGCATAAAAATTAACATATGAAAATTAAATTTGAAAACATTTACGTACAACTAAATCTAAAATATAAAATCCTAATTTGCATCACCCCATCGTGTGTGTATCCAACAAGCAGCGGAAGTAAAGAATGCTCCAACGAAAGGGTAGCTACCCCACCTGTATCTAAAAAAGTTTAGATTAAAAAAAACGAGGGCCCTACGGAAGTAATGCAAGAACACAATAAGTCAGATAACCAAAGACTTCCTATTTACTTTCTTAATTATTAGTATTTAATGATTCTTAACATAGTAAATAATATATATTTTAATCCTTTCGAAGTAACAGATAACATTTTTTCCTTTCAAAGTAACAGATAATAACTACATTAAATGCTCTTACAAAATTTACTAATTTAGTAATATTATTACATTACATGTATGATTCGTGTTAAATTAAATAGTTCAATAAGAGTTTTTACAGCAACTTTTTCATCTTCAGTCATTACATTCGATGTAAAGCTGTTATCAAAAACAAATTTAATTTCTGATTGCCAGAGCTTCTTTGCTCAAGGGATTCCCAGAGATTTTATATCAAGGGAATATCTCTCTCAGAAATTCAGAATTTGGACAAAAACCATATTAATATAAAAAACAACAAAACTTAGGAGATTTCATAATGTATCTATCTAACAAATTAATGAATATATTTTCACACATATATCTGGTAGAACGTTTGCAATCATTTCTTTAGATACTTTTAAATTTAAACCCTTAAAACAGATTGGTGGTTGTAAACAAAAACATTTTAAAAGCAACAATTTACGCAATAACTGCTGAGCATATTGTCAGCTTCGCCACTTCTTGTCCCGGTGCCCCACTGACTTCAGTTCGGAGCCCCTCGTTTCTTTTTCAATGGGTCTAGAGGATAGCGGATCTTGTTATTAATTTTTTTCCCCACGGAAGGACGCCGGAAACTCTAGGTTCCCGTTACGAATCTCTCTCTTTCGCACCCTTTTGTTTGTCACTTATGCATCTCCCTTACATATTGCGTAAGTCAGGGAGGGTAAAAATGAATGGACTTGTGTTTTCTTGATTCGAATGAATTTCTTTTTGAACGCTTTTTGTATACTTAATAAGCGCATCTGCAAGAACAAGTTATTTTTATCATCAACCCTTACATTTTCATTAACTGCAGCTGTAGTTTGCACAATAAAAATCTGGAAATTTATTTTATGAAAGAGAATAAGCCAGACAATGTGATGAGTACGTGATGGTCGTTGGTGACCTCTCATCTTGCTAACGACAACATTAAAGCAAGACCTGTGTTACAACTTTTTATCTCACATCTTGTTCGTAGAATTATCCTTAAAGTAGTACTTAAGTAATTATGTAGTGTTAGAAAACTCACTAAGCTCTTGCTTTATCCACCAATAATAAATTTTAATTAAAATGTATTGTATCGTGAACTCTAATTACAAATATAATGATTAAAAAACTAAAGAATCAATATTTTTTGCAGGCTTAGACACATACGCGTACGATCCACAACGCTACGCCATGGACTACCACAGCATTGGCTTCAGGGAGTGTGCAGCTGAAGTCGCTCGCTACCTCGTGAGCTGCGAGGGACTGGACATCCAGGACCCCCTTCGCCTGCGTCTAATGAGTCACCTTCAATGCTTCGCCGCGCAACGGGAACTAGCCGCAAAGTCAACAAACTGGGGCTATCCTCAATATCCCAGTGTACCTCAACCCCAGCATGGCTACACAGATTTGAGGCAGGAACCACCGGCGTCGACAGCCGCAACGACGATATCAGCACCTCCAGCGATCGCCGCTCCCCTCTCCGCTGCGCCTAGCTACCCTCATTACCCTCCAGGCCCACCGGCTCCGCCAGGTCCGTCTGCGCCACCAGGTCCACATCCCGCGCCCACGGCACCCCACTACCCCGCCCCTTACCCGCACCATCCACCTCACCACCAATACTCACAGAATAGTTCCAAGCCGTATAGACCTTGGGGTGCGGAATTAGCTTATTAGAAATTGCTCAAGAAATTATCCGTCGGCAGAAATGTTTAATAAATGTATGATAGGGAAAATAAATATAAATATTATCAATATATGTGAATAACATCGCTCTTGAACATTTGAAATACCTGACAAGTCATATTTTTGTATTTAAAAAGTCGACTGCGCTTCTTATGTATATTGAACATTTCACCGAGTAATCAAAGTTTGAATATTGTTGTCGATCTCAGAGTTTAATTTGAAAACACCAATTTTGAAGACTGTTTATAGAATAAATGATATTTAATAAGTTGTGTGATACATATATAGTATATTGATAAGTTTATCATTAGCTTAGAAAATATTGGGACCAAAAACCAAGCTTTAATGTTATAATTTGATAAATATATAAAGAGACACTGTGTTCTTTTCGCTTATGTCGAATCGTGTATGTTTAACAGGGACGAACAATTTCATAGCTACACTTTTGAATTCGAATTCACTTTAAATAAATTGTGATTTGCACATGGTTGTGAAGATTCCTTATATATTATTGTGTGTTTAGATACATATCTCAATCTTAAACCAGTATCCATACGATACTTTTGTATATATCTGTATATATTTGTAATCGCTTGCGATGTTAAAGAGAGAAAATAAATTATTTTTTTAAATATTTAAATATGAAAGCATTATTTATTCGGAAACCTTTGAATTTTTTTGTTAATAAAGAAGGCAAATAAATAATCCACTTGTGGTCACCAAAACAATGGTCATGACCTTTAAAATCATTTAACAATTCATATACAGTTTAAATGTATTTAAATGTTAATATTGCTAACCGTATAAAGATTATTGGTACATTTTTTTTATAATATATGTAGGTGGATGCGAAGACGGGTCACCTGGTGGTATGGATGGTGGTCACCACCGCCCATAGACATTGGTACCATAAAAATTATTAACCAATCCTTACATCACCAATGCGCCACCAACCTTTTGACCTAAGATGTCTCTTGCCCCTGTAGTCCCTGTATACCAAACGGGCTAGAACAACGCTCTACCACTAAGTAAAAGTACTTTTATATTGAGATAATGTGCCATATACATATAATCTATAAAATATTACAAAAAATGTCTTGAAGTTAAGTAAAAATAATAATTACAGCACGACACAACGTCTAAAACAAACGACTAAAACGTTCCGTAGCGAAGTAACCGTTTAAATAATAAATTAGCAACACAGGTGTCTCGCAATTAAACTGACCCGAACAGATGTGACACTCGGGGGCCAGCTAATGTTATTCTAAATCCACACATAGCGTCCCACTTCAATGATTGTATGGGATATCGCTACCCCAGTCATTCCCACGATTGGCGTCTCGCTCGTATCTACGATTTGCGTATGCGTCGTCTCGCTCGCACAAACTACTTCCGTAGGAAGAACAGGGTGCAAAAACTTTAAACTTTTTTGTCTAATCGTGTGCGTGCCGTGTGTCGGCATGTGTCGGTATGTTTGTGTGTTCGTTTTATCTTGATACGATGTTCCTTCCGCATCTTTTGGGCTGTATAACAGTGGAAATTTATTTAACAAGTTTTTTATCCGACTTCATAAAAAAAAATCTTCTGTTTCCCCTTTTGTTTGTATACACAAATACAAACAAAAGAGAACGCGCTTTCTACGATTTATTCACTAAGGTTATTAATTTATCGGTTCTTATGGGAAAGATCTAAAGTAAATATAAAGTAAAATAATTAGGTACCGCTTTTTGTACAGCGTTATGAGAATAATAATTTTATTATTACGAATAATAATATTGATAAATAATTTCAGTTGAAACGCCCGGACCTTGGAGTAACAGTGCAAAAACTTTCATCAAAAATATTAAGCTCCGTCTTATTGACTATACTGGCGACAGGAGGGCTGGTTTATTTTTCGTCCAGAGAATCGGAATTGCGATTCAAAGGGGAAATGCTGCTAGTATTCTTGCCACTATTCCACGCGGTCACGATTTGTATAGTAAATATTTTTAATTTTTATTTGTTTATTATGTTTAAGGTTTCAATGTAAATAATTGTGTAATATTGTAACTACGTGTAAAAAAAATAAAATATGCGGAATATAATGTTGACATTTAAATCTACACTTCAATTACATTCACAATGGCAGCGATACCCACAAAAAATATTTGTAGAACATTTATATACGTTTGACTATTCTGTTGTTTTAGATCAGGGCAGTTTTGTAGTAAAATTCTACAAAGGGCCACAGAAAAAAATATTTTCAGTTTTCAAGTAAAAAAAATACAGGGTAATAATTTCTTTTACTTTTTTTGGTTCTTCGTTAATTTATCTTTAACAGTCATATCGATATCAACATCAACATTCGTTGTTGTTAGACGCATTGCACGAAGAAGTGACTTATATGACAGTGAACATCTATACTTAGATTTTATAAAGTTCATCGTTGAATACGCACTTTCACATAAATAAGTGCTGCCCATCATCGATCCCATTTTAAAGCCAAAATTTATTAGTTTGGGGAAACGATCGCCAAGGATCTTAAAAAAATCCATTCCTGTTTCTGTTCTACCCTTGTAAAAGGAATCTGACTGTACGTCACATAATTCCAACTGGTATTCAGTCTTTACGCTTTCGATTTGAATTGTTAATGGATGCGTAAAAAGAGACAAATCGCTCTATAATTCTTTGAAACCTGCGAAACGCTGTTCAAATTCAAAAATTACCTCGTCGATGTACTTCAGGTGGTCAGAAAAGTTGCATCCTTCAAAATTTCCCATTCCGGTATAATGTTCTTTGCAACTCGAAAAAAAAGAAAAATATTTTATTTCCAGTGACGTATTGAACAATCTCAGTTTACTTCGTTCAAATGTTGTGTCATATCAGTTAAATGAATCAGAAATTCATGATCTTGCATTTTAGTTTCCATATCAGTTGTATCAGATTTTATTTCATTTTTAAGAAATATGGGAATGTCTTTCCGTAAAGCGAAAAAGCGCTGCAAGCACTGACCAGCACTCAACCATCGGATTTCTGAGTGCAATAGCCGATATAGGTTGCGTCAATTTCAGTTAAAAAATGTTTTATAAAAACTCCATCGCTGAATGGTTTTTGGCAAATTGCAAACAAACTTCATAAGAAGCAGTCAAAATTTGTTCATTGTCTGTATTATTACTTTTAAAAAAAGACTTGTCTGTTGCTTTTATTTTTTCTTAAACTCAATTGTCTTGCTTCACCGACATGTCTTTTATATTTTTCTTCGTGTAAAGTAGTATAATGACGTTTAACATTATATTCTTTACTCACAGACAAAACTTGCATACAAATCATACACTGAATTTAATTATTATTGTTGCAAATAAAATAATCAAGTTCTCACTTCTCATAAAATACACGATCACATCACTTTATTTTCGCTTCTTCGTAGACATAATGAAGTTAATTAAGTGGCGATATGAACTTAGTGAAATACTAATACGGATACCAACAAATTCTCACTCTACAAAAGCAAAATACTTTTCGGGAATTCCCCCAATAATAGTAAAAGATAGCTTCACTTTTAAATGATGTCAAGGGAATGGAATATTACAAGAATAAAGATAAATAAATTATACCAAATATCGATTATATGTTTTGACAAAGAATTCTATTATCCAAATTATTTATGTCCAAAACTATTTTCTGATTAAAACATGCGCAAACGGATGTCTGGACAGCCCTGTTTTAGACCATATAAATGTTGATAAATGATTTAAGTACTTCTGTCGCCCCGTTATACGAGGGCGTTTAAAAGATACACAAATTACAGGGTTATATACTAAAATAAATAGTAAATTAAACATGATAAGTGGTGTCCTTACAACATGTGTGCATTATAGTGGCGCTACGTGACGCAAGAGGCGTACAAACAAGTAAACATTTGTTTATTGTCTTGTAATAGCTGTAACAGTAAGAATACCTTAATTATCTATTGTATAACAATATTTTTATAACTTTATTTATATATCAAAAAGTTAAATAAAGTGTTATGTATTTATTAATATTTTTATTTTATTTTATTTTATTATATAGAAAGCCAACGCTGTATACAATTTAGTTTCTTGTTTTAGAGTACAATCATAAATAACATAAATATAAAAATTGCATACCTCACTTATAGGCTAACTTAACATGCATAGGAAAAACGAAACAAAAAAAATTGTACATTCTTTGTAAGTTAACTTAAAAATAAATAAATAAATAAAAACTATTTTAAAACATTGATAAAATTAAATTAAACAAAGTAAATAAACAAAATTTCGGGCTTACTTTGACATGAGTCATGCATCTTCGAATAAAATAAATGAGAGCAACGTTAAGTGGGTAGATACTTTTTAATCTGTCTTTTAAAGCGTAAAGTAGACTGTTGTTAAATATCTAGGCCAGCTTTTTTGAAAATATTATTATATGTGATGACCATTCTGTTTATGGGGGCAGCCCTGCCCAGGTTACTTTTCGCGAATCGTTGACTAAAAGTTTGCTTAATTTTAATGATTCTCCTAGCGTTATACCGTTATAATATATATAAAGTAACAGCCTGTGAATGTCCCACTGCTGGGCTAAGGCCTCTTCTTCTCTTTTGAGAAGTAGGGTTTTGGAGCTTATTCCACCACGCTGCTCCAATGCGGATTGATGGAATACACATGTGACAGAATTTCAGTGAAATTTGACACATGCAGGTTTCCTCACGATGTTTTACTTCACCGTCAAGCACGAGATGAATTATAATCACAAATTAAGCACATGAAATTCAGTGGTGCTTGCCCGGGTTTGAACCCACGATCATCGGTTAAGATTCACGCGTTCTTACCACTGGGCCATCTCGGCTTTTATATATATTATATATAAATTGCATTTTTTCTTTTCATTACTCTACTGACGTCCTTAAAACGAGCGCTTTTAAAACGATGGCTTTAATAAATAAATATATATAATGAAAAGAAAAAATGCAATAAAAATATAGTAACATTAAAAACGTGTGGGGTTGTTTTTTCTTACATTTCACGCTTGTTACTAGCTTGTATAGCTCTTATATATATAAATAGCGAGTGTTACGCAACCGTTAAAAATTATTAAGTTTATATTTTTATCTAATTTTTTGAATTGAATTATAAACATTTTTTTAAATCTAAAAGTCAAAATCAAATTGCACAGTTCTGTTACATTCGTTGTTATATTTGTGACAAGATATTAGTACGAGTTAAGATCAAAAATCCACAAAAACACTCTTAACAAATTATATTGTAAGCATAAGCTCAAAAACTGTATTTGAATATAAAAATGTTGTAATTTATTGAGCTAAAAACGATTGTTGTTCTTGTCTGTTTCAGTTAATTATCATTAATTGTTGTTTATTATTGTAATTATATTAAATTAATATACTAATTCGTAGTATACGTTCCCTTCCCTTCCTTTCCTTCGGAGAGCGCGTCGAACTGGTCATCTTACACTGGACTTTCCTGAAGTCATATCGGATTGCAATTCAATAATGTCGTGTCTAATTATGAAAGTGAGGGTATTGGGAGTGCATCTGTGCTACACACACACTAATATCCCCTGCGCAGTTAGCTAGTCCTTAGGTCAGGAGTATTTAAATCAAATATGATGAAGTCGAATAAGACTTGTACCTACGTGACAAAAACCACGACATATTTAATACAATAACGGACCCTGTGTATTTACTAACCTAAACAATTATTATCTATACAATATTTATCATATGGACAATATTTTTTTCCATAAGACATAATAATTTTTTTTTGTTATTACCTATTGTATAGGTAAGCGGACGTGCATATAGGCCACCTGATGGTAAGTGGTCACCAACGCTTATAGACAATGGCATTGTAAGAAATGTTAACCATCGCTTACATCGCCAATGCGCCACCAACCTTGGGAACTAAGATGTTATGTCCCTTGTGCCTGTAATTACACTGGCTCACTCACTCTTCAAACCGGAACACAACAATAACAAGTACTGTTGTTTTGCGGTAGAATATCTAATGAGTGCACAAAACCCTACCACCGAGTAATTTAAAAATTGATATTTGCAGCATACAATTTTATTTCGATTCTTCCTTTTTTAAGTTTCTTTTTTTGTATTTATGCACTGTTTTCAAATATTTTTTTCGCACGTTGATTTTAATTTTACTTGATCTCTACACTTATATAATAAGGTTGTATTTATTAATTCTAAAAATGTATAAATGTAACTGATTGTAAGTAAACCTATTAAATAAAATAAAAAATACTAATCCATCATGACATGGATGGTTGCTAAAACGGTAGAAGCTTCTCCCCGTTGTAACACAATTTCGATTCTCTGGTTTAAAAATGACCCAGTCTTAAATACATTAACAATAATTTTACGCACAAATCCTTTCTCATTAGACATTATTATAAAATCTGTTTGTGTGTAGACTGTTTCCGAACCATAAGCTATTATGATGGTTATTATTGGACACAAAATAAACCTGGAAAACTCGTTTGTGGAATTAGCTAATGGTCGTCTGACTACAAAAGCTATTGATGATCGCGAAAACTGGTTTGTTTATTGAGTAAGTATTGACTCGCTACCCTCTGGCAAAATATTGGTCATTTCAAAAATATATCTAGAGAACCGTGTTTACGTTTTTATTATAATTATTTCGAAATCCATGACTTTCGAGACTTTCATCGTCCGTGACTTAGTTTGTTCTTGTTATATTATTTCACTCTGTTTCTTTGATTGTTTTCGGTATTTTTATATTTGATTTTCAAAAAAGTACTTATTAGAATTTGTTTCTTTATTATATGTATGATTGTATCTTACAGAAACAATAGTCTAAATGACATGTATGTATGTACATATATGTGATTATGATATTTATTAATGTTATAATTTGTTTAAGTAATTAGACTAGTAAATGAGCCACCGGATTGAATGTCATTACCTCCACTCATTGTCATTTTCACTTAAAGGAATATAAATTCTGCTCTGGATTGATTTCGATTGAGACAAATCAGCACGTGACACGCAATTATGCTTCAATAATAATTTATATTAACCTTTACAAAAACGATGCTATGCACCTCCTTTCTCTTTCTGTTCAAGGGAACCCGTTTTAGATTTAACTGAACGTGTCCATAATGTGAACTACAACTTATTTTATTATGTTCAATTGTTAATAGGTTTTTTTGTGAAATAACTTGTTTTGCAACCGAATTTATATTTTGTAATATAAATGTTAACAGACAGAGAAGGAATAACTACGCGAGGGTTGCTGCGAGAGTATTATAAAATTTTCAATAAGAATAGCGCCAAGCTCCAAATCTTCTCCACAACTGACGAGAAATTAAGTTTATTTCAGAAGTGTTATCTATCAATGGGGATAAGCTGGTTAGTATTCTCAATAATTGATTTTAACGTCAATGCAATTTAATTGCAAGGAATTTAAGTAATAACAAATACGAAACAGGCTATTTATAACTCAATTACATCTATTATTAATAAAATGATATATTATATTAATAAAATGAAACTCTTTTTATAATATTATAATATTTATTTACAATCATAAATTACAAACGCGTTAGATGATAATGAAATCTATAATCTATATAAAATTTATTTGAGATCAATATCGTAATTATATATCTATACATTATCACAATAACTTTGGTAATCACTACATCTTATTATGATTATTTATTTCAATACACCATTATAAATTATATACAATTCATATGCATTAAAAAAAGATATAAAAAAGTAATGTTGCCAGTGAAAACATTTTTTTTATCGAATACATTGTACACGTGTGAAGATACGTTAATTTTTAATTATATTCGTTCGATAATATCAGACGTTGGCACGCGATACCCTTTGTAGGTAAATCATATTAATTTGCGCGCCAAATCTTATAAACAGATTGTCAAGATGTAAACTAATTTAGTCAGTATACCGGTTGGTGTTTATTTGTGATGTATTTTCGTTGTTTATCAACCATGAAGTTGAATAATTCTAGCCGACCAACGCTTACAGAAATTACAATGAATATTTGCCTTTTAAAAAAATCATTATATTTGAAAATAAGAGTATGCACCGATTTAAAACACCGGCTTTACAGTTTATTTCTTTTAACTTAATGTGAAAGTTACTAAAATAAAACATAACGTCTAATTAACTATAAAAGCAATTCATAGCGTACTAACTAATTCCAAGCTCTCATTTATCATATTCTGAGCCTTCTCATCTTCATCGGCATCAGGGTCGTAGTCGAGGAGCGTGTATTCGGTGTGAATGCTGCTGCTATCCTCGCTGTCATTAACGTTAAAATAAGTGACCGTCGCGTAGCAAACTGGTCTGCTGTGGGCGGGACTGCTACGCGTAGAGTCATACGCGGAGTCGGACCGTCCAGAGCTGTCGCAAGTTGAATTATTGTAACTCTGTAAGCTGTCATTGTGTGAGTCGTAGCTGTTGTAACTGCTGTAGTAGGATGTGTTCTCGTAGGACTCGTTCGCGATGTGTAGCGGCGGCATGGAGGTTCTACAGGGGCAGAAACGCTGTATATCGATGTCCGCGCGCGCGTCCACTGTTCCGTTATATGATGGAGAGCGCACCAGCGCTGGAGAGACCCGATTTCGAGCGCTCTTTTTGTTTTTATTCCGCTTAAACAGCTTGAAAGCCTGAAAAGAAAAAATATTTTATATAAGGAAGAACTTATCTGTAATTCATATTGGTCAATAGATATAGCGTAGCGCTTTAAAGAAATGATTTATTTCAAGATTGAATTAATTTGGTAAATAATAACATTTGTTGTACCATTGTGTAAAAAACAAGCTTGTCAGGAATATTTACGAAAAATTTGAAAAATAAACTGCTCAGTATAATTTACGTTATTATTGTGAAAATACAATATTCATTTTAATCGTCAATAAATGATTGATAGAATAAAATTGATATTATTATTACATTTTATTATGAAAACGATTTTGTCGTATAAATTGAATATCAGCAATATTTTCGAATCGTAGAAAACCTTATTACGTACAAAACGAATATATCGTCGCCATCGACACCGGGTGCGATTTATTCCACGTCGACTTACAGCGAAAGTGGTTGTAAATCGCTTTTTCATATCACAAAAACTATTTTCCAACACTTGGATTCCGATATTATTTCTAACTGTTATTTGCAACATGTGCTAAAACAAAAAGACTACGTATGACGATATAACCAATATGGCGTAGTGGATAGAACACTTGAATCTCAAGCGAAGATTGTAAATACAAAACCGGACTGAATGTTCATGTGATTAAAGAAACAGCGTGGTAGTATGAGCTCTAAATATTCCCCACATGAGGATAGGAGGCTGTAGTCTGGTATGAGATATATACAGGTGTGGTTATTTTCATTACTGCATACTGGTAAATCGATGGTTTGTTTTGTTGTTACTTATGGTGTTCACATTAGAAACATAAGAAACTAGTAAATGGATAATCATACCTAAAAATCTATGCATAGATGTCTTACAATATATTATATACAAGTATTAATATACGTCCAATATTTCGGTCTCGACCTAATCCAGTGCTCTCTGTAACCCGACATTAGCAAAGTTGAGGTCAGTATAAAAACGTATTTGAACCTATAACGGTATACGTGTAATATATCATATTAGTAGTTCTCTTGTAAGTTTGTATATCAGCAAAGGTAATCCGACACAACTCTGCAAAATGTTTGCAAATTACCTTAAAGTAAATGCTCATTTTAGATATAAGATTATGTATACATAATTATTATCATCCATTATTGTATCTATTTATGTCATGTATAATAAAAGTTCCTCAGTAGCAGCCCGGAGTCTGGAAGTTGGAAGTGTGTACACTCCCGTGCTTCGGAAAGCACGTTAAGCCGTTGGTCCTGCGCCTGAACTCTTTCCGGTCGTGTCGGATTGCCGTCCCATCGGATTATGAGAGCCGAGGAAAAGAGAGTGCACCTGTGTTTGCGCACACACTTGTGCACTATAATATGTCCTGCGCAGTTGGCTAATCTCTCTTGAGATTGGCCGCCGTGGCCGAAATCGGTCTGGAGGACCTTATAATAAAAGTTAATTTTCTACACTATACAGTTTAATACTATAAATACTGTGATAGCAATATCTCGCTATCAGATAATATAGAGCTATATTAATAGTAGGTCAATAGCCGAGGGCTTATGCAACACAAAATATACTAAAACCTAATTTATTGATAGCCGTGACATCGAGATAGGGGAAATCGACGAGTAACAAAAACATTGATTCGTAAATTAATATTTAAATGTCTTTGAAATTTTTATTTACATATATAGTAAACGAAACGTGAAAACCATTAACAATTTTGACAAATAACTTATGTAATGTCCTAATCGCCGTTAAATAAGTAAAGGTCTAACGCAATTTGACATTAGCCTACATAAAAAAAAAATTAAACATTTTGATTTAATTTCATCCTCTGTTAAGATTATTTCCAAGTCCGTGATAAATTATAAAAACAACTTTATTTTAATTGTAATAAGTTATTAGAAACTTAGTTGATTGTTATTTTATAATTGTTTGATTCCCAAATAAGTAATATGACTGCAATTTTTACTGCATGTTGTGAAACGTAGTTACGTCAGCGACAGGCGCCCGGCTGGCTGTGAGTCGACGGCTTTTACTCTGTTATCACATCACTGCTATGATAAAACTATCTCAATATATATAAATAAATACATATATATTTATAACACTAAAACTAAAGCTACGTCTCCGAAAGATTTAGCAAACATTGTGCTGAAAATACGCGTGGAATTTCAACAAACATTGTTGTGTTTTTATAGTTTTCTTATAAAGCATTGCACAGCAAACTGTACTATAAACAAAATTGTTGATATTTTTTGCTCAATGCTCTCGTGACATTTTCTTGCTCTCATTTGAGTGAAGTTATACAAATTGAAATTTAGTTTATCGACATAAATGTCCTACTTCGTGTTCAATTAACTTTGTTATGTTTCATCGACTTGACACCGGCAGCGCTTATCAGTGATCTATTTAGCTTTATTACTATTTAGAAATATTGGAAATGCAATTTGCAAGACTTCCATTACTTTTTCCATTATTTTTTAGTAAAATACAAATAGTATTAAGCATGTGTTAGTTGTTTTATAAAGTAAATATATTAGCTTAAGGTAGTATTATATAATTTCTCATCGAATACAGAATTCATTGCGCCATTGCGTCATGTTTGTCTACGTAGCTGTCAGTCCGTCTGCAGCACGCGTATTGAATACCAAATTACAGCAGTAATACGATGGTAGAAAGTTGAAAACTTAAACTTCCGTGCTACAAAGAGCACGTACAGCCCTTAGGTTGGCTCTACACCTGATCGCTCTCGGGTCATATAAAATAGCTCTACCACTGTGCAGAAGTTGTTTTATAAGTGTGTGCGCAACCACAGGTCCTTATTTCCTACTCTCATAATTCAATAGGATTAAACTCAAGATTGATTTATCTCCGTGACATGACATCGTCCGAAATATTTTACAGATTATATTATTAAACGTATACGCTTAGCAGCGCGTCGACCGAATATTAAGTTTTCAGTATCGCCTGACTAAGCACGGGTACATTCTGTTACACTTCAGTTAAAGTTGTGTTTCGTACAGTCGGCTACATATATCACATAAAAGAGTCACGTCGTTTTGAAATTTTAAAAATAATAACTTTTTTTATGCCGGCAATAAATACCATTACCACCGAAATAAATTACCTCAGACATAGGAAGAACCGTCAAAGGAATCTTATTTACCAAAAAAGTAATGCAAAAATGTTATATAAAATAAATGTAAACCTGTTTTGGGAATATTATGTCCGTCTGTCTCATTGGTCAGTCCTAAAATTCGGGATCATTCGAATAATATTACATTTTTGCATGCGGCTAAATAGGTATTCATAAACTTTACTTTCATAACATTCTAAAAATAAGAAACAATGTAGCTATATTCAACTGCACCCTCTAAGTAGGCTGAGTGCGACTTCATCCCCTGAGGGGTTAATCTTGCGTCACTATTAGGCTAACGCGCTCACTAGTAGCTTAATTATTAAACGCCTGACTTATTAATATTAAACTCTAGGTTCAGCCGCAGCTTCGCCCGCGTGTAACTGGGTCAGGTTTTCTTCTTTGGGGCTCAAGCTTGCTTCAAATTAAATTTCATTATGGTTCAGTGATTCAGCCCTTAAAGCGCAACAAACAGATAGACAAAAATTTACTTTCGCATTTATACTTTCGAAGTTAGTTAAGTTTCTTTACGCCATTTTGAGGTAACGAGGAGGTAAGGTATTTTCTTGGTAATAATAATGTAATAATCTACTCTCAATAAAAATTCTTTAGATATACAGGATTATTTGTAACGACCCAGCATCCTCGGACGACTAGATAGCTATCGTCATAAGCAACAACTTTTGTTCTACGTGTTCGGACATAACTCAATATAAAAGTTGTTGTGTATGGTGTTAGCTATCTAGTCCTGCGAGGTTGCTGGGTCGTTACAAATAACCGTGTATAATAATACATTAGCATAAAAAATTGCTTTAGAGATTGAGTCATGAATGCACCAAAACAAAATAGGTTTATAAACAAAACATAAATCACATAACATCTCCTAATAATGTTCACCGTCCGTTAAGGAATACTAAATACTATTTAAGTGTTTATTATTAATCCGTATAGTTTAATCAGGGAGTTTTACAGAGGGTGGTCGGTCACCGTAACCACACATCGTTGGCGCGGAAACACGCAAAAACCAGACACGCAAGTAACGGACTTTAAAACCCTGGGGGGTTTGACATGTTGAACCTGTTGAATTCCTTTGTGTAGTGTGAACTGGAAACTGTTTACGTTTTTAGAATGAAGTTATTTATCGCGCTTTACGCTCGAGACACTTACCAAATGAATGCTAGGCCGGAATAAGAGTAAGAATTTAACCCTCATGGCAATTTTGCTATAGTAGGTGTGTGTTATATATTACTTTAAGGAATATTTTAAATGAAATATCAATTAAAATTAAATTATTAAGACAAGAAAGTCAAATTAGATAATTATGAAACAATCATTTTAAGATCATATAATATATAGTAATCGCAAAAAGTAGGAAAAATCAAAAGGAATCCGTGACAGCTGCTACGTGTATGCTGCCAAGCTAGTCCACAGATAGTCGCTAAAAATATAATATTGAAATGATTAATTAAACGATATCAAAATACAATTTGTTTTTTATTGTATTGTTTCAGTGAATGAAGGTGAAGATATAATAATGTAAGCTCGCTATAATATTCGTAATATTAGTTCCGAAGCAAGAAATTCCTAAATATCTTCTAAATACTGTTTGACGTGGGAATTTATCCATAATCCTGTCGGAATCTTAAGACAAGCGTAATTGAAATGCCAATCGAGACATTAAACCCCCGTTTCTCGAAATATTCCAAATATGACACTTCCAAAAATAGTCAGCATTAATAAAGACAAATTGAATTTGATATTTCTTGAAAGAGATAAATGGATAACGCAGTCTCGATTTATTCTTCAAGATCGTCAAATAGGCGTGCTTGTTTGCCGTTAAATTATCTGCTATACTTAATTCAATTAAGTATAGTTTTATTTCATAAAAAAATATTTAAGTTTAATTATTAATTGCTACTAGTAACTGATTGGAACTATTTATCTAGGTAACATTTGGTCTGCCCTACATTATCAAGCTGTTCATAGATTTTGTTATCTAATGATTCATTTCTATATAATATGAAATGTAAAATTAATAAAGTGTAATTATAAGTCGATCATAGCGCTATTTATCACGTCCAAATTTCATGATCTTATTTTGTGTTAAACCATGAATGTATGAACGGCCTGAACGATTAAGGCTTTAAATCATTAACTGGATTTTTATATAAATAACGTGATAATTGATTATTTATTTCTACTACATGCAAACACTATATCTGCCATATGTGTGACCAACTCGTATAAATTAAGCATATGATCATTCAGAGGTATTTACTTGGCTTCAAACCAATCATTTTCAATTTACCGGTTCTAACTACAGACCCGTAGTTAACGCAGTTGTTATTGTATTTTTATCAAAATACATGATCAAGAATGCAAAGCGCAGTAGCCAATTGTATAATATAGTGCAATAAAATCAAAACGTGATAAAACATTGCAGCGATCAAAGTTGAACGCTCAACCCGCTTTCATTTCCCCTGATTTACAACCGAGTGTTACAACTAATAACAGCTATGACACTTGACACATTCACACAAATATATATAATAAACGCACGTACACATTATTGCTTCCTTACGTTACGTATATTTTCAAACAATGAATAATCAATAAAAAATATTGTATTAACATCGTAAATTCTTACGTATATTTAAAATGTAATAGATGAAATATTTTTAATTGGGCAAAAATGGCCGGCGCGTAATTGGTCAAAAGAATATTACCATCCTCTGTTAACAACAAAATTATTGAATATTTTTTTGTATTTTATTTTATTGCGTCTCTGTATCGATTTATTTTGTACGTGAAGAGGCTGCACGAACGCTTTGTTAATACAAATATCTAGTAATCAATTCTACACTATACACGATTCCTATATGAATGTGTAGTAAACAAATAAATTAACTCAAATGACCAATAATACATCTGTAGACTGATTGTCAAACATTTGCAATCACAAACACGTTTCATTTAAAAGCAATACTTTACAGTAAATCGGCCGATCGGAAATGAGTTACGGGACAACTAATAAATTGGTGGCAGGGCTCTGTACAAAATATGGAATGGTTCATATTTTTTAGAGTGTCAATGTCCATAGTAATATGGTAAGTCAAGCCTGATGGTAAGTGTTAACCACCGCGTACCAGCAGGTGGCCCTTTTGCCCGTCAGCTTATTTGTTCTTAATATTTTTTTGTTCTTAATATTTTTATAAATTTAAGAATATTAAGAACAAAAAACGGAGAGCTTATTTTGTTAACTTGTGCTACTTATACTTACTGGTAATAAGCATGCGGTGCGGTTACAGTTTTTTTATTAGTCGGCTATAGTCGTTTTTCACGACAATACATGTGCGAATCAAGGCCCCTAAGCTTCAGCTTGGCATTTTACATAGTAAAGCATGCACGTTACTTCGTTTATGTGCATAAATTCTCTTATTTTATTAGCTATTCGGATGTATTATATATAATCGAATACATAATAGTTACCACCTCTTTAATTTATTGTACCTACAACTCAAGTGTTTCCTACAAAAACACTTACGTAAGTAAAAAAAAAAGTAAAATAACAGTCTGTGAATGTCCCACTGCTGAGCTAAGGCCACTTCTTCTCTTTTTGAGGAAAAGGTTTGGAGCTTATTCCACCACGCTGTTCTAATGTGGGTTGGTGGAATACACATATGACAGAATTTCAATGAAATTTGACACATGCAGGTTTCCTCGCGATGTTTTCCTTCACCGTCAAGCACGAGATGAATTATAATCACAAATTAAGCACATGAAATTCAGTGGTGCTTGCTCGGGTTTAAACCTACGATCATCGGTTAAGATTCACGCATTCTTACCACTAGGCCATCTCGACTTCTAGCTAAGTATATTGTGATATATTTACATTGATATAACGAATAATGGCACTTCAAGGAACCGAGCGTAATACTTATATTTAAACTGAACAAGTCTACTATCAATAATCGTCAATGCTTTGTCATGATAATGATTTATACTCGTAACAATAACAGAGCAAAAGTCATTCGTCGGCGTCTCTCAACTGTAAGGGAATAATTATTTAAATGATTCCATATAAGATTATATGTAAGATGGTAAGAAGACGGGCCAGCGGTTAGAACAGTGAAATCTTAACCCAAGATGTGGGTACAATCCCGAGTAAACATCAGAGAATTTTCATGTGCATAATTAGTGTCGGCCATTTTAATCTCGATATTGAAGGAAAACTTGGTGAGAAAACTTGCGTGTCGACTGAAAGCAACTTAGTTGAATACACAACACTATATACTTAGTTATTACTATATAATATTATTAATGGTTACTCATTATCCGACAAAATATAGAGCATTTAAGAGAATTTCGTAACTTTTATAGACGGAACAGGATAAGTAGCGGGATTGGCGATAAATACATAAAGCGGCCGCGGAAAGCCTCAGAATATTACATTGGCCCAATTTTTGCAGCATACAATGGTTTAAGAAAAAAAATCTATTAGAGAAGAAATATATATATTTACGCAAAAAGTCAATAACTGGACACAGCCGAAAAAATTTATAAATTTGGTAGAAATAAATCGTGTAGAAATCGTGTGAAAACTGAGTGTCTTGTAATTTTTACTTCGAACTTGACTTTCAAGATTCTCATTTTGTAACTCTTGAGCCTTTTTCTACTTGAGTTACAGTATTAGATACTTGAGAACTTGCCTTTATTTATAAAAGAAATATAATACTAACGACATCGAAAAACAGTTCTTACTAAGATCTGACTCTTCTTACTAGAATCTGATATTCTTTCATACATAATAATTATTATTATTTAAGCTCTATATTGATTGTTAAGAGGTAGCAGTAACAGTAAGAGCCTGTGAATTTACCACTGTTGGGCTAAGGCCTCTTCTCCTCTTATTGAGAAGAAGGTTTGGAGCTTATTCCGCCACAGGATTTCAGTGGAATTTGACACATGCAGGTTTCCTCGCGATATTTTGGTTCACCGTCAAGCACGATCACAAATTAAGCACATGAAATTCAATGGTGCTAGCCCCAGGTACCCTTACCACTGGGTAATCTCGGCTTATTTAAGAGGTGTTTACATGTTTTGTATAAGAGTCAAAATGTGTACTATCACAGTACTACCTGGATGATTTTTGAAATGATAAGTATCTATTTATAATAATAAACCATACCATAAAAGTCTAACTTTGAAACTAAGTTTAATGGCTCAAGCATAGTTGTAATGAAATTTGTTATAACAGGTTCATCGACGTGTAACTATTCAACTATAAGACAATAGTATGATCTCAAAAATTTTAAAATTTAATATAATTTTTATTGCGAATAGTTCATATTCGAACAAATCGAAATCATGATGTTTTGTCAAACTATTTTTGAAAGAAAACGAACATAAAAACTTCAAAACCTCAGTTTACTTAACTGTAAATTTTAACCACATATCCACTGGAATATACGTATGTATTATGTAAGCGCGGCTTTAGTGAGGTAACAACGGAGGGTTAATATACTTGCTCCTCGAGGCACGGTGAAGTACTCTCTGGCGATAAAGAATTCAAGTATGCTGAGATATTTATAAACGGATACATCATTTATTACATTTAAAAAACATTATATTCTTATATAAAATGACTACGTATACTCGCAATATTTCATACAATATGTCTAACCAGTATTTAAACAATTAAAGTTATTGCATTACTCGTTTATATAAATATAAAAGATACTCGTAGTTTTAACTGCATGAACATGAAAGCACTATAGAAGCGACTAATTCTACTTTTGAGCATTTTTAAATTTAAATAACCTCGAAAATATTATAACAAATACAGCCATCATTATTTTGTGAGTCAATTTATCTATTTAAATTGTATAAAACTTAAATAATACATCCATCCATATAATATAACGACAATGAATACACAATTGAATATTGAAATTATACGGCAAAAGTTTGTTTTGTTTAAGCTGTCATTTACTCGCACCTTTGGCGCGTGTTACGAGGCAGTAATAACAAACGCCGCTTATATAATAGCGATGATAACGAACGAGTAAATAAGAGAATTGTAAGCGAGTAAGTGATGTTTGTAGCAAACAAATCATTGTACTTAGATATCGTCCATTTAATTGTTATCGTTTTGACACAAGCCAGCCCGCCTAGGCGGTAAATGTTTGCGATAATGTTGCGAAGTTAGCGGAATATTGTACAGCCGCTCGCAAAAGTTGAATGTTAATTGAATTAATTTTTGTTTACGAGAGAACGTTTTGAAGGTTTCCGTGAAGCCACGACAAAAGTTTTAACCCCCCGTCACGTGATGCAAGCCCTTCGTTTCAATTTCAATATCTTTTAATTAAATACCCATTATATTCGATGCCTCGTTAGCGCAGTAGCTAACTTATAAGACTGCAAATCCCGAGATCCTGAGTCTAAACCACGAGAGGGCCAAAAAAAAATTATATATTATTTTTTAAATTGTAAAAAACACTAATTACAGTAATTTGATTCAAAACAATAAACAGAACTAACGACCTGTTTATTATTAAAACTTAACATTTTTCACAAACGGCGTGACGCATGTCGCTTCAAATATATGTTTTAAACACACATTGTAATCGTAATGAGCAACCTTCAATTCATTAATATGAAAGTGACGTACGCTATTAATTAAAAACGTAACCTCTAAAAGATTATCTACTTAACTTACTTATGTATTAAATGTGAACGTTTGTATGTTTGGAATTCGGATGTTTGTTAGTTGTAACTCAACACCAAAACCGTCCTAACGTGTAACGAAGATAGAGAATGTTCTAGAACGAAAAACACAGTGTATCATCACCATGTATTTTCGCCAAGAAGGGCTTTATACAAGCTTTTATAACAAGACTTTATTCAAGCACGCTCTCAGAAGCACTTTTGGTCACTTTACAAGATTAAATTCAAGATATATTCTACCGAAAACCGGCAAGACTCAGCTGTTAATCTCTATAATAAAATCTGTATAATAAAATTAAGTAGAGAGACTATAACCATATCCTAAATCCTTTGTAATCCTTGTAGTTATAGTAATATTTGGTTTATATTTTTATTTCAATACTCGCTCATCCGTCTTTCCAATTTAAATAAAAATATGTGGTACTTCATTTATTTTTAATTCGTAAAAAAGGAAGCGGCCGAGTAACAGCAGCTATAGTTATAATCCTTTATAGTGTTCAAAGAAATAATAATTAAGTGTAATAGTTAAACCAATTGACTAACGATATTCACGTCATTATTGTACCAATATTGAGCGAGCTCCCGTCCGTCTGCTTCCTCCCTTTTATCTTCGACAAACATTTATTCAGACCAATCATTATGTTATACGTTATCTCGTGTGAATAAACGATTTAACATATGCTCAAAATTTATCATATTTCCTTAAATATGTGCAAATACTATTATCTAAATTTAACCGAAATATATCTTAAATCATGTACGTTGAAAAACATGTTATGTTGTTATTGTTAAAATAATTATTTTAATTATGTGTTAACATATCTAAATAGATAACGGATTAGATTTAGAGAAGCTTTGAAACTATTAACCAGATACATTGAGCAAACTTTAAATTGGAATTTGGAAATGAAAAATCCAGTTAATATGTTACTAAGTATGGTTCCTTCGTAAACGATTTAAAATTTAATGTTTATAGAAATAAACTAATAACATGAACTGATATTGCTTACTATGTTACAATTGTAAATAATTATTCAACAAAGTTTAATAAATATTATAAAAACAATTTAAGTTATAGCTCCAAGGAATATAATACAAAAAGTTTCTGTAAAACTATCAAAAGCTCTTTATAATGATTGAATTATAATATAAAACATTAAAATAAACCATAATAATATTATCAAAGTACTGAAGTTTACGTATTTACCAACGATATCCACCACTACTTATGTTTTTAAAATATAGTATTACAATAAACAATAACTTAAAAATGTAAAAAATCTCTTACCTGAAGCCATTTCTTTCTTGTTTCCGTTAAAAAGTCTGCAAGAACCATTTTAACACAACAAATCGTAATGAATTAATAACAGAATTAGACACATACACGCGAGCGTCCAACACCAATGCCTGCGAGGGAGTGAGCCAGAACTGAGGACGAGGGCTAGTGTGTTACCCCTCCACCCCCGCATGGACACTTGTAGAGTTAAGATCCCTTACATAGTGTTACTATAAAGCATAGAGCAGAGCTAATATAAATAACGTCAATATTTTTTTTATATGTATATAATGTGCGAAGAGTCCCGAATTGAATGTCCTATTTTTTTCTTTAAATTAATAATTTTCTTATCATAATTAATTCACTTTTGGTTTTATTGTTTTATTTTGCTTCATTATATACCAAGGTATCCAGAACACTAAGTCTCGGGACAGTTATTTGGATTTTGGTTTACCTAATGCTTTCAGATATTTTAAAAGCGAAAAAATAAGCTTGTAAATATTCCACTACTGGGCTAAGGCCTCCCCTCCCTTTTGAATAGAAGGTTTTTTCATATGGCACATGCAGGCAGTGCACAAGATGAAATATTAAAATATTAGTCGTGATGATGGCAAGAGACCTGATGGACTGACATTGGTTCCCTGGGAACGGGGACGGGCCCTTGTGTGGGATGCAACATGTGTTGACATACTACCTCCGTCTCATATCAGAGAACAATGTTAAAAGCCGGTGCTGCCGCGGAAAAAGCTGAAACGAACGAACGTAACAAATACTCTTCTCTTATTCCAAATTATATTTTTATTCCGTTTGCAGTTGAAACGCTTGGACCTTGGAGTAATAGTGCAAAAAAATTCATCCAAAATATTACACCCCGTCTTATTGCCTCTACTGGTGACAGGAGGGCTGGTTCATTTTTCGCCCAGAAAACCGGAATTGCGATTCAAAGGGGAAATGCTGCTAGCATTCTTGCCACCATTCCACGCGGTCACGATTTGTATAGTAAATATTTTTAATTTTTATTTGTATTTATTTAAAGTTATAATGTTCTAAGATAATATAGTCTGCGAATATTGGAACAAGGTTTTTCTGCACGTGCCGAATTCTGAATCTTACAGAATTAACGAGATATCTTTTATTTTACACTAAAATACAATTTCAAAGTATAACAATAATATATGATATTTCGAACATTAATTCGTCGTTTCAGTGACGATGCTGACGAGAATATGATAAAAGAGCTATACTTTAAATCTACAATAATTCAAATAAAAAAAAAAAACATTAGTCTCATTATTAAAATGCTTTTAAAACTTCATTACACAAACAAACGCTTGCTTGTACTGGAATAATATTATTAGCATTATATGTATATAAACTCGTTTCAACATAGTTGTAAAAAATCATGGTGATCGGTTAAATGTTGAAAGCGTAACAAACTTACTTTGGATAATGCTATCATCAAACCGAGGGCATATTATCGTTTTTTTATTTTAAAAGTATTTTTGAAACGTTCGTAATTGGTTAGTAATCTCACATTTACAGTATGGTTGATATATTATATTAATATAACAACTTCGATCAACAATACTACTAAGACCACAACTGTATTTGTGCTCTTATTTTCGGGCCGTTTTTGAAGCGTTTACCGGTAATCTAGTACATTATTGATCGAAATATTAAAACAACTTATATTAACATGACAAAAATACTGCCACATAACACGATATTATAAATACTGTTTATTAAGATTATGATTCGAACGGGGACAAAGAAAAAAAGAATTAGTGACGTGGTGTTATTGTTATTTAACTCAATTTCGAAAGTTTGTGAGTATTTCTGTTTGACACGTAACAAGCAAATGCGGTGAAACAGATGACATCACAAAAATTAGATTACGTAATAAAAATTATAAAATTATATCACAGGCAACTAACTTATTACTTTAACTTGCAAGTTTGTTTAGGAGCTAAAATAAAGCAAAAAGCATTGAGGCGTGGAAAACTCAATAACTTTTTACTGTCCTGTATAACCCAGAAATTGAATCCAGGCCCTCGGAATCTACAGTACGAGCAAGTAAGCCATTTCAGAACATAAATAAAATAAAATGTGTACGTTTAGTTAATGGCAGTTTTTACTTGGTGTTAGGACTCTCCGCAAGCCCGGGTAAAGTACCATTCACTGATCATATCATACCGTCAAGCAGCAATATACGTACTTACGGAAGTAAGGTGCCACCAAAATTTGGCGTTGTTAAGAATTTAAAATTTCATACAGTGGCGATTTCTACTCGTGGTAGCCCATTTGCCAGATATTTATTTACAATTTAATAAAATATAGCTTTTAACATTAGGGATAATGTAAAAAGATAGAAAGTTAGATATAGATCAGAATATGATGTTTCAATAAATAAAATACACGATAAATATGTTTGTTTTTGACATTTCATTCCGACGGTATATAAAGGTCTGACACTTCTGACAGCTCTGGCGCTTTTCCTATTCTATTTGCTTTCATATTACGTCGTATAGGAAAATAATTATATTTATAAGAAGACTTTATTGTTCTTTAAAAATAATTCCATAAAAATTCCTACGCACTGCAATGCACTACTAACCTCTTTTCTTATCTATTTATGCGTAATTGAAGCATTTGAATGTTAAGCCTTTACTTAAATAAACCTTCATACGAGAAAAATATTTCATTTATTTCATGATATTAGACTAATGACGTTAGCTTAAGATAATTTTATTACAATTCACTTATTGATCTAACGATAAGTTAATATTGTTTAATTATTCATTATACTGAACTCGTCCCGACTTTGCAAGGGGACTTCCTTTAAGCTAACTTTTCTATATATATTATAATATATAATACTATTTATTTTGGCTCGTTCACGTGTATGTTATTAAAATATTTCGTTATATTTCAAAAACTACAAGTTCGAATTGCGAATTATAAATAAAATTATTAAATTGATCTATATACATAAGATGTTTACAATTAATGTTATATTATATGTACTTTTGGACAATTAACATTAAGATGTCGATATAACTTCCTATTTTTAAACATAAAAATTGTTACTGTAATTGTCCGTTGCCTAATGTTGTATATAACCTTTTTTAATAAATAAGCTATTATTAAAAATTATTAAATATTTTTTCTGGACTGTTATAGACTGGTTTATTTTTTTTAAATTACTTTTTTTTATTTCTTTTTTTTTGTATAGATAGGCGGTGCATATGGGCCACCCGATGGTTAGTGGTCACCAACGCCCATAAACAATGGCATTGTAAGAAATGTTAACCATCGCTTACAGCGCCAATGCGCCACCAAAGTTGGGAACTGAGATGTTAATTCCCTTGTGCCTGTACACTGGCTCACTCACCCTTCAAACCGAAACACAACAATACAAAGTACTGCTGTTTTGCGGTAGAATATCTGATGAGTGGGTGGTACCTACTCAGACGAGCTTGCACAAAGCCCTACCACCGAGTGAAAGTTATCCTGAGATTAGATCATTCACATTAATAAACATTTCAGCCTTATAATTGTAAGAACTATTTTAATAATTATTTTGTTTTTATAAAATGTTATTTTAAATTGTATCCACTGCGTAGTTGGTTTTGTACTTTGTTTAAAAAAAGAATAATGGCAGGGACTTAATAAAAAGGCGGGATTTCGAGGCAGTTATTGTTTTGAGAAATAAAATGGAGAAAGGGTTACTCTGGGGTTTTCTCGAAAAGGAGATTTAATAGTAATAGTATGCACTTCATTTTATATTTTAAAATTGTTAGACATTATTACATCTGAATAAAAACTGGTTTTAATCGTCTGAGCGTCCGCTTATGACATGTAATTGATAACAATAGATATATTGTTATCAATTACATCTCACACACGATTCATATATTATGACTACATATTCTGTTAAAACTTACCAACACATTTTTATTATCGACGAGCCGGTTGGCGTGGTTGGTAGATGCTTGCATTTCGCGCCGCAAGTCGTAGGTTCGATTGCCACCCAGGACAGACATGAACATGTCTGTTTGTCCTGTCTGGGTGTAATTATCTATATAAGTATGTATTTACAAAAGTAGCATATTTAGTACATCAGTTGTCTGGTTTCCATAGTACGAGCTCTCCTTAGTTTGGGATCAGATGTATGAATAATGTCCTAGGATATTATTACTATTATTATTTTTATTATGACACCAAAGCGATAGAACCATTAGCTATGACTTTGTATGAGCGCAAAATCTGTATTTTTTTGATTAAACTAATTATTTCGAAGGTCATTTTTTTCTTTTTGTTTTGGAGTTATTGTTATTAATTGTTACCAAAAAGAGCATAAACTAAATAACAACTTGATTTGAAAAAGTTTGTTATCTCTGTATCTACAATAATGTTGTGGTTTTTTATAAGCATAGCTCAAAGTATGTTGGCATGCAATAATCAATTTATAACTGTCATAAATAAATAATAAACGTACTTATATATTCCCGATCGAATCTTGGCAGGATTCGGCTTCCTTAATAATACATAAGTTCTTGGCCCAGTACGTAAATAGGTCAGACTAATAGATTCTAGAGCGTTATGTTTCAGAATTCAACCTTCCCTTAATGAAAGGCCACAGGGCATCGCCCTCTGGCAAAGGGATATAATGTTACCTCGTTGGTCTAGTGGCTAGATATAAGGCCGCAGACCCGGTGATCCTGGGTTCAATTCCCAGGTCGGGCCAATAAATAGTTATTCGGTTTTTCTGTCAGAAAATCCTCAGAAGCAGCCCGGATCCTGGAAGCACGTTAAGCCGTTGGTCCTGCGCCTGAACTCTTTCCGGTCGTGTCGGATTGCCGTCCCATCGGATTACGAGAGCTAAGGAAAAGAGAGTGCACCTGTGTTTGCGCACACTTGTGCACTATATCTGCGCAGTTGGCTAATCTCTCTGGAGATTGGCCAGCGTGGCCGTCTGGAGGAGGACCTTATTTATGACAGATTGTAATATTTCTGACAGCAAAAAATCTGTTAAAATGAGTACAGTTAATATTTAAGGTGCACTATAGAGTCCTCGATGTTGGCCACCAGACATCTTTCAATTTCAAAAATGTAAATTCTATTACAAGTATTGATCCTTTATTTGATTCATAAACAGATTAATAGAATTACATCTTACTTGATAACTCCGTCGTAGAATAATAAAATGCAATAGTGTCTGATGTTCGTTTGCTTTTAAATGTCTCCGTCGAAAGAATGATTGGTGTAAACATAATATTATAGTGAAACAAACAGCCCACACCCGCACTTTTGTGACTTGATATTGAAAGGAGTGGTCTCTGAATATAAAATAATATCCAGAAACATTTATAAACCCACTATTTACTTATTATCTATCTACGAAAGTTCTTAAAGTCGCCTTTTGTAAATCTTTAAAACTTAACATATCTCCGAATGTCTTTAATTATAATTATCCAATCGAAACAAATAATAACAAAGTTATTAATATTATAACTGTTATTAATTTCACAAAATAATAATTAAATTTAATAGAAAAAGGTTTTTAATTGATGAATCTTTGAATAATTTCTAAAGATTCAATAGATTCAATCTAATCTCTCTCAGGGCTAATTACACAAAGTTATATCCATAATATCAATATAATTAATAGGATAGTATCATTAAATCTATCGGTAGGCTTATTATAGTATAGTAAAGTCAATTAATCCTATTTAAAATTAAAAGTGGGGCGGATTGCAACAGTATCCAAATAAGTGACGTACGATTTCTCTAGTTGCAGTTTCCCGAAACACATATAATATAGTCTGCCTTAGTTCACCACGAACGGAAATCAAACCCACGAGTTAAAAACAATATGATAAAGCAATAGCATCTACAAACACATGTACATAAACTTATACATGAAAGTAAAGCTTAAAGCGGAGCGGCCCTAGGGAGTGGGAGAAATATGATCGCTCTAGGTGCTAACTTCACGGGGGCGGAGTCGCCGATATCAACTACTCACGCCACATAACAGTAACAAGCAATCGTCTACAATATATGTACAAAACTTGTATATAAACTAAATCAACATACCCTAGATATGCAGCACACTTTACAAAAGAGAATGTCATCAATCATTTTGATGTTTAATGTTTGAATCATTGTCTATTGAAAAATTCTGTGTTGTAAATACCGAGAGGTCAATAAAATTTTCAGAGCCGTGAAAACCGATGTCAGCTGGTTCAACTCAGGCAAGCATCACTGAAATTTCATGTACTTAATTTCTGAAATTCCGGCTCGTGGTATAACGTTCAAAACTTCTCATCAAAGGGAGAGAAGGCCTCAGCCCATCAGTGGGACACACACAGGCTGTTACTTTTCTAAGGAAGAAATATCTAATGAAAAATACAAGTAATAGCACCATTTTCTAATATAAGGATAAATATGAAATTACAATTGACTTTCTACGTTTCGTTTGTTCTTTTCGGCATACATAAACTACTAATCCGATTAATTTGAAACCTTCAGATAATATTAGTTTAAAGTTTCAGAACGAATAACGTCTATACATATAATATTTTTATATACGTTGTATATTTAATATAATAAAATAGCCTATTATGTCGTTGCCAAATTATTATTACGTTATAATAAAACTACAATAGGTAAGTCATACCTTTGTATGATGGATTTATACGCCTTAGCTTTTCATTAGACATTTACAAGATCATAAGGACATATGAAGATGTCCTTCTGCCCTATTTCGGCCATGGCAGTCGAGGTCAACGAAGACTAGCGTGCATCTAATGGAACGGAAAACGCAAAACCACTGGCAAGCGAACGAACATTATTGCAGCACCAAATACTTTACGTGTTTTTCGAGGAACGGAAGCGTAAGCTCTCGCTCATTCTACTGAGTAATACCTTATTTAAAAAATAAATTGTCTGATATGATAGTTGAAATAAGTAAATTGTGTATTTATGTTACTAAAGTTATTTGCTACATGAAACATCCCCTGAAGTTTATTGTACAAGTAACTAGAAGTCCCTGCACTGAACGGTTCTAGAGTTGCCATTGTACGGGCGACTGCGGCCACGCGCCTTCTGTTAACGTTATGTGTGCTTTAAAGTTAGCTTTGTACGTTTCCACTTGATCAGAATAGGTTTCTTAAATAACAATCACAAATTTTATGGTCAGTATCTATCTATAAATAATATATAAATAATAAAGTTATCATGCATTCTGATGAATATTAAGGCAATATATTAGATTGTTTTCATATTACTCGGTGGTAGAGCTTTGTGCTAGCTCGTCTGGTACCTACACCACCCAGTCATAAGATAATCTACCGCAAAACAGCAGTACTTTGTATTGTTGTGTTCCGGTTTGAAAGGTGAGTGAGCCAGTGTAATTACAGGCACAGGGGACACAACATCTTAGTTCCCAAGGTTAATGGCGCATTGGCGATGTAAGCGATGGCTAACATTTCTTACAAGGCCATTGTCTATGGGCGTACCCATTAGGTGGCCCAAATGCTCGCTCGCCTACCTATACAATAAATAAATATATATATATTTATTATTTATTCCTAAGGATAGAATATTGGCATCGATCAGAACAGTGGTTTTATGATTTCCAAATATATCTAAACTATACGAAATACATCAAGAAATTTAGGTTATTTAACAAAATTTTTACGTCAAAATATCTCACAGAAACATAACGTTTTATAGAATTGCACTCAATTTAGACTTGAAGTTTTACTTTCATGACGTAAAGAATTGAAATCAAACATGAAAATTTTGAAAATTAACTTTTGCCGTCTAGACGATTACAGTACGTGGGAAAGCCTTAACCACCGGGTCACACGCCGAGCGACACGTGTCCGAGAATTAATATATATAATACCCACCCCTCAACCCCACACAATCATGCAAAACACATTGCCAAGCAAAATGTAACTCTATCTCTTTTAGACAGGGTAGTTATTTCCATAAAACTTGGAAATTGATTGAGTGAGCAAATTTATATAATTACAGAATTATGGAAAGTGCTACTAGCTTAATGCAGGCTCACGAGTTGCGTTTTTGGTTGTAGAGTTGACTTATTACATATTACATAGTTTATACGTCACAAAAATATATTATATTATATATAATATATGACACTAGATGCTGATTTTACTGAAATTGATCAAATTTGAAATGAAAAAGAGTTATTTTATTGAAAGTAGGTAGGCAGACTGACAAATGGGTACTGATAGTAAATGGTCACCATAGAAATTGGCACTGTAAGAAATATTAACCATCTCTTACATTGGCAATGCACCACCAACTTTAGAAACTAATATCTTATGTCTCTTGTGCCTACTCTGGTTACCCTGACTAGTTACACTGGCTCACTCAACTGCAACACAACAATATTGCTGTGTGGCCGTAGAATATGTGATAAGCGCAAATCCGCTTATCACATATTCTACGGCGGATTACCTACCCAGGCGGACTTGCGCAAACCCCTACCAACAATAGTTTGTATATATTAGAAACTTAACTATACTGAAATACAAATATTTCAAAAAATTAATGATTCAAAAATTTTATATTGCTTCTGTCAATTGAATAGTACACGCCAATATACGAAACATACTTTTCCCATTAAAATACAAAACCACACAAACGAACAATGAAAAAAAAACGAATATCCATAATGAATAACAAATATTAAACACTTTAAAGCCTTCAAAGCATTTCAGACAACGTCGATCTTAATTCCGTTAACAACCACTAGAGGGGATTAGTCTTACAGAACAATTTATATTTTTGCTCATTATACAAAAAATAAAAAAATATGTATAGAAGAGTGGTCGGGCGGCGCTCGCGTGCGCGACACGTGCCCGGCGAATGCGCTCATACTCGGAGATTAATCTCGTTGTTTGTCTTGCAGACTTGCTTGTAACAAAGCTTTCAGCTTCACATTGGTATAGTCCGACAGAAATTTTAGTTTAGTGTGATGAATTATGTTTGTAAACCTTTGTTTGTAATTTTAATATAAAGTAGGTAAATCTTATTTATTTTTTAAAAATAAATAATATTTCTCTTATTTATTTTTAAAAGTTGTCCTACAACTTAAGCAGGTATATAGCCGACTGAAAACAGAAGGGCCTCTTATATATTATAATTTATATTGCGTTATATTTATATTCTCAACAAACAATTAAATTAAAAACACGGCTATGGGATCAATATATCAACAACTTAATTTAAAAATATATGATGTTTTTAGTTTAAATTTAAGTCGAGTTAAAGTTTTATTTTTTATTTTAGCAAGTAATAATTAATAGCGACATGTTTTGTGATATGAGAATGAAGTATCCTCTAATAAAATAGTTTCTCTACGTAACTAAAAAGGAGAGATATTCAGATTCGTTATATTTTAAATAAATAATATCAATAATAGTATCATGAAATATCTAAGTTTATATAAATAAATAAAATATTATGTACCTATTCTCGCTGTGTATTCAACCAAATTTTTCTATCTTTAGAAATTATAAAGTTTATCCTACTCCACTCCGGGAATAAAGATGGTAAATAAATAATCATTTGAAGAAAATCTGGTTATCAAGTCTCGCACCTGCAAGATTCAATTTATCATTTGTTGGAACAGACACTCGTTGAGATGTACGAGAAAAAGTCACGTGTTGTCGACTCGTTCTGTAAATAGACAAAGATATAGTCTTATATAAATGTTCAGGAAACAAACAAGATCGATTCCGTTCACACAGGTAATGGTTCCGTAATGAAACAATAGAATATTGCACAAAATACATACTACGCCAAATCGAATAGTTTTATATAAAATGATCATTATTTAAAGAAAGTAAAATAACAGCCTTTAAATATCTTTAGAATTCTTTTTGAGGAGGCTTGGAGCTTATTCCATCATGTTGCTCGAATATTATCCAAACCGACACATGCGGGTTTCCTCACGATGCTTCCCTTCACCGCCGAGCGCTTGATGAATTATAAATACAAATTGAAATCTTCGCTAAAGCTAGATATTACATTTTCTGGCTACTGGAAAATCTCGGCTCAGAGAATATTATCAAATATTTTAAAAATTAGTTTACTTATAACAAAGAAACATAATTACTTTAAATTTGATATAACAAAATAATATAAGTGCTAACAAAACGAGAAGAAATGCAGGCGCTAAAGGTCCCACCGAGATTTGAACTCGGATCGCTGGATTCAGAGTCCAGAGTGCTAACCATTACACCATGGAACCGCTGCTTCAACGATTCAATATAGCATTCGTTTGAAGCGTTCGAGGTTTATTAAAATATAAAACACAAGAATCATCAAAAACAAAGTTAAACAGTGGTGTCTATCATCTTTCATATTAAAATGTTATGAATTATGTTATTTAACTCAACAAATTGTTTGTGTTTATGGTACCAGCGAATAGTTATAGCAATTTCTTCTATATCCCACCTGAGTTTGGGATTTTATTATATAAAATTATAAACGAATAATTACCATGTCCCAGCAAATACGCATTGACTGCAGAGTCGGTACCGTCCGGCGTCCGCTAAAGGCCATGTCACGATAATGCAGAGAATATTCTTAGTTTAAAATTTGTTTAGTTCTTGAATTACATAATTTTTTACACTTCGAGACTAGATTGGTTGATTGATTTATTGCGTTTAATTAATCTTATGTTTAGCAGCGAACTAATAAATTACAGGAAAGTTGCACGTTGTGGAACTGGTCTTGTATGGTCATACGATTTGTTGGATAACAATCCACAATGGAGTAGCGTAGCCTTAAAAATAAGTAAGAGAAGTCTTATAATAATTAAATAAATAAGACTTCTCTTATTTATTTTTAAGGCCACTGTAACACATTCATAGGCTGTTACTAACAGGACTAATGAATACAATAGCCAAACAATACAATGGACCAAATTAAGCAAGCGCAAAGTTAAAACTGCTATAATTGAAGAGTTATAGCAGTTTTATTTAGATAAACAAAAACAATCATCGACATTATGCCAATTGCAATGAGCGGAACGAATTATTAAATATTAGTACATAATATAATAAGTTTTTGGTAAAGTAGGTATTCTGACGGTAGCGTCATAATATATTTACAAAAGCATCCATAACAGCATCGATTTTTGAAAGACATTATATAGACATTGTATAGAAGAAGCGGAGATAAACATTTAACACCAAGCTTCAAGACTTCACAAAGTTAGTATATCCTTCCGGGGGCAAAGTATTCATTACATATATTTACCAATGAATTGAACTCGTGTTAATATTTAACTTTAATATAAAATATAGTTTTTATATAAATAAACTTTTTCCTTAAAAAATGAGAAGAGGACTCAGCCCAGCAATGGGACATTCACAGGCTGTTACTGTATGTAAATATAGTTTTATTGTACCGTGTAGGATTATGATAGCAAAGCTGGAAGTTAGTTGATGTTCATCCTTTATGAACATCAACGAATACTAAATAAATATGATTTTATGACGTCTAATTTTTTAATTTTTAAAAACATTAACTACTGAGTTTCTTGCCAGTTCTTCTCAGAAGAATCTACATTCCGAACCGGTGGTAGCTTTAAGTCATAAATTAATGTTCACTTCTGAATTTAAAAAAAATTGCATTTCTCTATGTTCCGTTCCGCTTATGTATAAATTAAATACTATAAATAAAGTTACCAGCCTCGATATATAAATATATGAGTAAAGTGCGAAAAAAAAATCATCAGCTACTTTTTAGTGGTAGGTATATTTGTCTTGTGTATGGCCCATTACTTTTTGTTGGCAAGAATTTTTAGAATGCTGTTTAGATTAGGTACTCCGGAACCGCTGCACCGTAAAGCCAGAGCGCTCTCTCGTAATGGCCTACGAGTCATTTGTTATTGCTTTGGCGAACATACCCGATAAGCTGCACTGGAGCATGTATTTGTATTGTGAGTGTGAATTTTCAAGATACTCAATAAGAAGAAATTACATAAGGATGAGCTTATGTTCGGAGCATATATACGTACATATATATTTTTAATGTGCATATGTTTGATTCGTCGATTGTTCTTTGTATGTTATGTTTTTGAAATATTTGTCCTTCAATATTAATGTTCCATACAAAACCCGTGCTGAACCGGGTCAAGCAGCTTGATGTTGTATAAAAATAGCGCTGTAATAGACAACAGACTCAAAACCAATAATCAATTAGATCAAATTAATTTACCGAGTAATACCGAATTAATTTTGAACTAACCTCGTGTTACAAATGTGATAAAAATTCACATTCAATTCAATACAATGTGAATGAAATATCATAATGAAATTTAAAATTGTTGATTGAGCGATTCGATTATGATTGTAATCGAATGATAGATCGGTTAAAATATCAATCATGTGAGCGGTAACCCAGGAAGAGTTGTCCCCAGTGTATGATGAAGTGTTGTTACTAATTTGTAGAGCTCTATAATCAATCTAACATCACTCTTCAAATCATCTGAAAATATATAGATAAAATGAAAGAAAATAAAGCGATTTCTAATATGGTTGTATTATAATATTCTCACCGTCGTTGACGTCACTGGTCCACCCCATTGGTCACGTGAGTTATGTACGCAAACATTTTGAATATCATATCGTTATTATTTCACCGTTATTGACATAACATCTCAGTTATTCAGATAGTATAATAAGTTACTTGGAATTGAAGGTTTTGATACATGAATAGCAAAAATAATTTTCATCTTATATCATTACGTATTATAATTATTTTTAATACATTATATTTATTTGTTTATATAAGTTAATTTTTACTTATTATATTAACCTAATCGTACTGCGTTTTCAGGGTCTCGTCTCAATCAGGTGTTCGTGTATTTATTATTTACCTGTTTCCTCATTTAAAAAAAAAATTAATATACAATAATAAGTATAAGGTAATCCTCCAATGATTTATAATTTCAAATTAAATTAGAGAAGATGTTTGAGATGCAATTTGAATATTTTAGGGTCATATTTTTTAATATCTAGTAAAAATCACCTACTGCCTATCATATTCATCCAGTTGCATAAACCTCGTCAAATCACAAAAAAAACTATTTATTAAAAAACAAAAACCTAAGCACATTAATTTAAATTAATAAACCAAGTATCAAGCCGGTTAATCCCGCTACAAAAGCTCGATTGCAACAAAATATATTGCGTCAAAGCTTTCACAAGCTTCGATTGACCATACCGTTTTATTGCTCGACAATTAACTAGATAGGGCGCAGCTTTTGTATTCCGCAACCCTTATCCCAATTGTATAAAGTTAAATTTTCCTTAACGTTTCATATTAATTTGATTATCTGACCACTGACCACTACACTAACCGAATGTCCAAAGAAAACATAGCAAGTGTCCAATCCAGTTATGCATTAAAATGCGTACCTTCTGTATAACACTTGATATTAATTTGATTATGTCGTGTTATTAAAAATTCGGTACATAATACACAAAGAACATGAGCCTCGAAGATCAATAAAAAAAAATACTAAATAATTTATTTTGATGTTCTCTGTCCAAAGAACATTTGAAAAAGATAGTCTATTCGTAGTGATGAAACAGCAATTTATATTAATTAACAATATTATACTTATTTTTCTTTTTGCTATTATTATACGTAATATTTTTTATTTAATTTAATTATTAATATTTTTTTTAGATCAATCTGTATTTTAGTTTAGACAGTTAAGCATGTGTTGGATTCGCAAATTCAAAAAAAAAAATACTTTAATAGAAATTGTGAATCATTCCTAATTAGCTGCACGTGTGGCTTAGTTATTATTTCATGTATATTCGGAAAGACTATAGTAATCAAAATTTGAATTATAAAACATTTTATATTATTAAATATCTAAGTTAGAAATGATGTTAGAAATGATGTTGAATAGAGTACAAGTACACATGTTGCATCCGAATTGTTTAATAATGAGGATTCATATTATTAAAACGCATCAAAATTATAATATTTGAAATATCAATAGAAAATTCCTAAAAAAACATTAAGCCATGTAAAATGGAAAAATATCTATTTTGTCTATTTAAAAATAGCAATATCGTTCGCATTTGAATCTAATAAAAATTAAACCACACTCGATTTCATCAAATCACGAGTGATAGGGCGCACACCATCATTAGTCGCCATTCAACGGGCACGGTTCAATCGAATTAAACCGATTGCATTACAATTAATTCAATTATAAATTATATTTACGATATGTTGCCGCTTGTAAATTCTGTCCGATTGTCCGACCGACGATTTATTATTTGGTTACAACTGGTATACTTTACGATTACACTTTTATGATTATGTAATTTTCATAGATATTTATTAACTTTATTAAATAGGAGGGTCGAATCGAGGAAATCGAGGAAATCGAATATAGATTGTAAATTCTAATTTATTAAATAAGATTTTAAAATATTTCTTTCTTGTTTTAGTAAATGTGTGCTTAAGCTGTATAAACGATGATAAAAAATATAAAAGTTATAACTTCAACAATAAACTGTTAATGAATTATAAGCACAATGCTCAACAAAATGAATCAAGGATTAAAAATAATTGTATGCAAATCTTGTCATTCTTGATTTGTTGAAAAGCGTGAACTACCTATTTATATTTAATTGTATTTTTTAATTGTTGAAGTGAATAGTGATGTGCGGTGACTTACTACAGACGTCTGTGACGAATGTTCACGAAATAAATATTAATTGCTTTCATTGTGTAAATGTGATTTTGAATACTGGAATAATTTATATAACTGTGGTGTATTATTTTTAAAACATTTTTCGGTTACTCAATGAGTTTTTAAAGAAAGATAATAAATTTATCTTTCTGAATATCGTAATAAATTAATGGTTAACAAATAAAGTATGAAATGCTCGCTCAAATATGTCTTATACCCACAATAAGTAATCGAAGGCACCAAGTGTAAAAAATATTGTTACAATATTTTGTTATATATTTATAAAATATATCTAAAACTAAATCGACTTATACTTCTTATAAATAAGAAAGTATCTAAGAATATAAATTACAAAGTACAGCTACTGCCATCTAGTTTTACGATAAGAAACGTAAGCCGACTGTTAGTGACAGATTTGAACCAAAACAAAATAAAGTAACAAAAAGCTTAAAGTAATTTAAAAATATATGTATTTACATAGCTAGTAATTATTATTATTTTTTAGCTTTATTTTAATTATTTGAAATGTTTAAAATTAGTATTTTAAACGAGGGTAACATTAATTATAGCTATGACATTGACATTTACTAAATCATATTGTTTGTATTGCTACCTATGTATACAGCGCGAGCGCGTAAATACGATACGAGACTGTATTGATTTTGTGTCTAAATATTATCGGAACTGCTGCATGGTCATCCATGAATGAAAGCACAGAATTAGAAGAGGACTTGAAGTGCAAGCTCCCAAACGTCTCGATGTCAACTCAATCAAAAACAATGCCAATGATTGATTTAAAAGTTTACATCCGCGTTGTAGCCGCAGTGTTTTCGGTAAGGTGTAATAAAAATTATATTTATTTTTAATATATAGTTATCTATATCTCAATTCATTGATTTATTGTTTGCTTCCTGTTTTAAGATATCTCATCTGTAGATTTTATTATTTCAAATGGCATTTGCAAAATCAAGTTTTGTCATCAAAATAAAAAATATTTTATCCTCATTTATATAAATTATAATGGTTCTAATCATAACACGATAACTACATATTTACTATAAACAGATAACATGTACAATGTTTATTTTCTTAATTATCACATTAGTAGTATGACAAAAATATCTGAATACCAAATTTTATTTTTAGAAAAATATGACATTTCGTCTCTTACTTAATTCTGATATACTTAGTTTGTTGCTTTTATTCATTTGTTAATAAAATAAAAATGAATGTAGTTCATTTAGGAATTATATGGTTTCAGATTTCTTCTGCAACAGCATTAGTAATGGCGTTGCTCCGGCTATTGACACCTAATCTGTTCTATGTGGAACCTCTAGATGGCAGCAATATTGGTAACATTCATATAATGAATAAAAAAGGTTTTGTATACTACAATACTATTTACCCTGAGCCCGTTCTGGTGGATCTTTCACAAAACCATCTTAATTTTGATGTTGTTGATTTCTTTTACATAATATTTATATAAATTTAATGTAATGAGGAAAAAATGGGCATGATTTTTATGATCTTTATCTCTAACTTGTCAAATGGGAATACCAATGATAATTATAAATTGTTTTACTGCAATTATTATTCTTTATTGTGAACGAATATCATTTCTTAAGCTTGGACTACAACCCCGCTTTATTTCATTTTAAAATTTTTCAGTGTTGCACTACTTTATAACTGGATTAATGGTGGCCACGAGTGCCATTGGCCTTCTCAATAGTTGTGTTGTGATGAACCGTAGTGCTGCAAAGAACACGGGCCGGAATATAACCACTTGGCTGCTGCTGGACTCCCTGTTCGAGACTACCAGGGTTGTGTATGTCTTCATGTGCGAGGTTGTGATAAAGGGCCGAGGTTCCTTACAAACATATGAGATGTTGATCAGCATTGCACAATACTGTAAGTGTTTAAGGTTTCTAATTAATAATTCTAGCAATTTTTAAAAAATTCAAAAGTATTGTTGTTTTCATCCCCTAACAAGCAAAAAGTGTTTTTTTTTTTTTTTTTATTGTATAGCTTGGCGGACGAGCGTATGGGCCACCTGATGGTAAGTGGTCACCAACGCCCATAGACAATGGCATTGTAAGAAATGTTAACCATCACTTACATTGCCAATGCGCCACCAACCTTGGGAACTAAGATGTTATGTCTCTTGTGCCTGTAATTACACTGGCTCACTCACCCTTCAAACCGGAACACAACAATACCAAATACTGCTGTTTTGCGGTAGAATATCTAATGAGTGGGTGGTACCTACCCAGACGAGCTTGCACAAAGCTCTACCACCGAGTGGTTCCACCATCGTATGTTCGAAGTATGGTTGACGATAGCTTGAGTGGTCAAGGTTGAACCGGTGACTTTTATATCAATAACCAACCCTTATACTGTTGAGTTGAGCCTTAGGTTGAGTTTTTATGATTGTGTCTGGTAAGGGCTTAGAAAATCAGATCAGCATACTTGACAACTTACAACCTAATCCATGACTCAGATCATGGAACTGTTGTATAAGCATCTCATAAGTTTGCCAATAATTTCATATCAGGATCTAATTATACGTTTGTGATTTCATTAAACTTAATTATTTTCTATTCATAAATGTTTGATATGCCAAATATTATTTTATACTACCATGTCAGTCTTGATTGTAATTCAATAATATTCGACCTTAGACATTGTTTACACTTTCGCTTATTCACCTTGACACAGATTTACATTTTTACTGAAAATATTTAGGATTTACATAGGAGCTCTATTATTATTCAGTTCATGTTCAAATTTCAAGTATTTTAAAAATACAAGTTATTGATGTTGATTGATGACTTTTCGTTTTATGTAATTTTTTAAGTTCAATTTCTGATTTTTGTAAAAATGGAGTATTTCTGTTAAGAAATTCTTCAAGAAGTTTCATTGCCTTAGTGCTGCGCCTGAATACTCTCCTATCGTATCGCATTGCCGTCATATCGGATCATGATAGTAAGAGAATAGTGCACCTGTGCTTGCGTTATAATTTACACATACACTTTTGAACTATAATTGCCCAATTATATAGTGTCCCCTTAAATGACCCGTGTCCTTATGTGACCGGAGTCGGTCAAAAGGATGTCATCAATCAATTTCAACTAAGTGAATGATCGAGGAATGTTCGATAACTCGTCCGTTCCATGATGATGGAAATCGTATGGTCCGGGAGGTAGCGTTGCATTTTAGATAGTGATTTTAAGCCGATCGATTGCCGCCACTTTCAATAGAAATCGAATGACTAATAAGTGAATCAAGCGTCAGCTGGCGCACCCGCGGTGGGTTTGGCTGAGGGAGGGTTCGAAAGTTGGGAAAAAATGAAAAAAAAAGTAATAGTATGAATACTTAACATCATACTGAGCTGGAAAATAACCGTTAGCTGCATAATGGAGGGGGCTATGGGTCAACCGGCCGCATGAACTTGTAAAATTTTTGTTTCTTCTTTTGTGTCTGTGGCGGTACTAGACATAAGTAATTTATCATATACATGCCTTATCTTAAGGATTTTCAAAATATTTTCTTCGAAGTAATCAATTTTATTTTGATTTCAAAAATAACATTTTTTTTTTTTATTTCAGTATTGGACAGCTTCCTGTATTGTCAGATGATACTCAGGCATTAATATAGAACGTTACTTTTGTTTTATGTATCCTAGATAGTTGTTAGTCTCCACGTTATGTACACAAATGTAATTATTGTAGACATTCCAAAAAGTAGTGATAGAATCATATGAGTCATTTATACGTCGGGGGTGTCCGAACTGTTACGGTGTTATATATAATAGCAGTTAGAAAAAATATTCATACATATCTTATGCCATGGTTCCATGGCAATTAACGAGTAACAATATTAAGCTACTCTTATGATCTGTCTTCAATAAAATTAAAACATTTTTGCGTCAGAAGCCTCACATATAGAAACGTTACTTTCAAATACCACTGAATATCAATACATTTTTAAATTTATTCTCATAATACTTAAATAGTGATGCTTATAGAAATCCACTTATACAAATAGAGTTTTATTTAAATGAATTGCGGACGACAGTTTCGACACCCCTGATATTATTCATAAAATATATGGATCTCGTGTTTTCAAATGAAGTATTATTTTACGAATAAAAGTGAGATTTAGTTTAAAGTTAGAGTTAAACTCCATAACGTATAGTATCGTGTAGTATAAATATAAATACTTAGATCTACACTAGAATCTTTGTTCACTGTGATCTTTTTTTATACACTTTAACAAAACATTGTTCCTTTTTGTAACTTTATTTCTATGTATTCGCTTTTGAAATTATATTTTGTTTAGTTTATATTAGATAGTTATTAATTTGTCAGGAAATAAAATCAAATCTGGCGCTATATATTTGGGCAAAGTTCTCATTGACTTGATACAAATATTTCAACAAGGGTTTTTACCACGATCGTATACACAGGTCTTGCAACTGAGTTTAATTTCAGCGGTGAGAGATAGGTGCGAGTGTGTTACAACTGCTAATCCGTAATACCATCCGCTTTACGTACTACGTCGCTGCTATCGAAGCTGATATTTTTCTCTCCCAAGTATTGTGTTATTTAATCATTGTTATTTCGTTTTGTTGAGTTTTGCGGATTTTTGTTTTATTATTTAACTGTTTTGTTTGGATTTGAAAAAGTGTTCGGGATAATTATTATGCGAATTGTCATACCTCTGGCGGCCGTAAATTGAACTTAACAGCGTCATTATGTCAACGTACCCCATACTGAAGTTGCAAGACCTGTGTATACGACCGTGGTTTTTACGTCAATTTGAGAATATTGATACAATAATTTGACTTCATTGATCGTCAAATGTGTGGCGCCGGTTTTACCGCTAATTACCCGAGAAATAATATTAAAAAAAAACTTGTAAAAAAAAATAACGAGCTTAAAAGAAATTTAAAAAAAAATAATGTCGATTGAAAATTTAATTTAATAATGTTGTTTCTCGTATACATAAATATCCTGGCAGAGTATTATTAAACATAAGTTTGAAAAATATGTAAGATGTTCTATAGCTATATATTCGCTCGTATTCGCACTTGTTAATAACACCATTGTACTTTATAGAGTTGAAATAAATTGTTAAATATTACAATACTCTCGATAAAAAGACTAACTTGTATGTATATATTGTAAATTTGAAAATCATGTCAAATACACAGCAGAATTTAGACATGAGTTACATTATCACGTAGTCGATCACATTGTTGGACTTAGAGCTCTCCCAAGGTGCGCCAAAGCTCCAATTTTAAAAACCGTTTCACGATCCCTTATCAAACATCAAATTGATAATTGCCGTCCCATCGGATTATGAAAGTAAGGGAATAGAGGGTGCATCTGAGTTTGCGCACACACTTGTGCACTATAATATGTCCTGCGCAGTTGGCTAACCTCTCTTGAGATTGGCCGCCGTGGCCGAAAGCGGTCAGGAGGACTATTATTATAGTTGTGATCTATAGATAATTAAATTGTTTTAGGACCTTCTGCAAGCATATCTGCTCTTGATATGATCTTCAAATTCACACTGATACCTTAAATATATATGTTTGGTAACTACCGATGATATAATTAACAAAAAATACTCATTAATAAATGTCCTACTAATCGCTACTTCCTTTTTCTAAATGAATATGGGTTTTATTTCATTTAGAAAATCTCTAACTATAAATATATTTTTTATGCCTTTATTTAATTAAGATTATATAAATGTATATAAGTCAACTTTATGTTAAACATTTTTTGTCACGATTCCCATTAACGAACAAATATCGAATGACGCAAGTGAAGTGGTAATTGAAAACAAAACACCTGCTCCAAAACATTCTCGAACGTTTTTATTTAGATGTATCATGATATTATTTTTGGCACAACTGATACGACTAGTCGAGCAAATTTATTATATATAAGACTTTATAACACAATATAAATAAAGGTTAATAAAATAACGTGTTTATAATTTATCCTTTTTAATCTGTGAGTCATCCGTCCAAAAATATAATGCGTACAGCTATCAACACTTCAACAGGCTACAGAGTTACAAAGTGCACTTCTCGTCTACGACAAATTATAAGCGGCACGTCTGTCCGCGTGGCGACGTTACTTGTTATATTATTATTAAATACTTCGATTTCGTGACACCTGTGATCGTGGTCTTGGCAAATATCTCGAACAATCATCGATAAATAACGTACGTGAAGTCGGAGCAGTTAATAATAATACGAACACTCCCTGTTCATTTTGTTACAAGCTAACAATATAATTATATTTTCATAACATCTTTTACTCTTAGTAAATGCCCTTTTGACTGTCTTGGATTTGCTTGACGTTGCTTTGCTTGGCGCGTATACATTAGTTCATTCAAAAGTTTGCATTCTGGCGGTATAAAAAAGTTACCGTTTATTATCTTGGAATATAAATAAATCTAACAAATAAAATACGAATTAGTGTATACATATATATATATATATATATATATATATATATATATATATATATATATACATATATATATATATATATATATATATATATATATATACATATGTATACATAAGAAATAACATGAGCACGAGTAATGCAAGGTCGCCACGCGTGCAGCTCACAACGAGCGCCTGTACGGACTCTTATATATGTACAATCTTATAAATAAAATGTTAGATGAAATCAAGTCATTTATTTTTCTCTCTATTGGACCGGTTATTGAAATCCGTACAGCTCGAACCATTAACGATAATCCTTATTATTTATCACTATAAGGTTCAAAATAACCCGAACCTTTACAATTCATTATTATCAAACCATGTTCCCATTCCATTGCCTACAACAGCTTTAGTTTGATCGCTTAAAGAGCAAATAAAAGCGAAATGCGCTTTTAGCAAAATTACACACATATTACAACGTTACCCTGTACAATTTTCAGAGAAAATGTTTATCTAATGTATGTGTAGGCCAATTTTAGACTCATGGCCAGCAAAATATACCAAAGGTATCATAACTTCCTTTTATAATTACGGTATTAATTGTAACAATAAATATTTATATAATAAATGCAAATATTTCATGGCAACATCCAACTCAAAAATAAATGACGTTATTTTTAACAAATGAAAAAAAAATTCATGTATGAAAAAAATATCAAACAAAAATTAGCACCAATTTACATTTTTAACAAAATGAAATGTATTTGGAAATTCATCAAAGGCATCAATATTCTGCTGACCAATATCGCCTTTCACAATATATATTTCAAAACTTACAATATTATATATAAGCGCAAAATTTCAAACAAAAATTTCAATCGCAAATGGCACGACGAACACATTAATTACCTTCCCACCACACCGTAGATAAAAGACTCTAAATTTTAAATCTATTGCTTGAATGTACGAAAATACTATTATATTACACTTAATGGCACTTCTAAAAATTTGTAACTCGTCAATATTTAATCGAAGATTATTCATTTAGCAAAATACGATCTGTCCAGGCGGGAAGAGGGGTAGGGGGGGTTTGTAGAAACGGTAAGAACTGGATAAATATTAAATTTATCACAAAAATGTAAACATTTCAAACAATCAACGTCCCTCTAACGGCTCGTTCCCCATTCCACGGGAAACGGTCACCATATTCGTTATTATTAAAACTTTTTTTCTCTACAAGAACATTTTTACAAATCGAATTATTAAAATATAGCATTTGTTAAAACCGTTAAACTAACGCTAAGTTCGCAGTCAACTATGCATATAAATTTGGAATTATATATAAACTGTCGAATCTCACAACCCACTACAATGTACAACAGTGAATACATCTAAGATAGAATTACATCTATAATACAACTGAGATGACACGCCTGAGATCCACACGAGGAACTAAATCAACTAAACGACAACGTCACTGAATATAAAACAGAACTGTTCACATTAGCGAATCCTCAAAAGAAAAAGAAAACATTATATCTACATACATAATATTGTCATGAATTAATTACAATATACTATATCTATACAAAATTAGTATACGTATATTCTTATAAAGGATTTTGTCACACAAAGAAAATACTCTAAGGCCCCGCTAGAGGACTTATTCTAATATGTATATACTAGATCAATATTCACAGATAAAACACTTGTGTACATATAACGACTTAATTTTATCTATTATAAAAAAATATGGGGTATTTGTGCTGTCTATGTAATACAACGCTTAGTTTTGTATCATTCAACGCCATCTAGCGGGACAATGCAGGCCGTACACTACGCGGATATGTCTCAGCTTACGTACTCACGTACGTATTCAATGTCTACTCTCTAAGCTAAGATAACAGCTTAATCTAAAACTATATCTACAGGAGAATATTTCTCCAACGTTTGTAATGAAGTCTACGCATCACGCGCACAAATGCGTTAAATCTACAGAGAAAATTGAAAATTTGGCCGAGAAATTTCCATTAAATGCTTAAGCCGTGATATGAATGAGTGATGAATGAGATTAGGAACAAATTTTAGCAGTTTCATGAGCGATTTGGCACCTCCAGTCCTTAAAAGCACCTGTTTCTTATTCTTTTACTAAATCTAAAAGTTCCAATTTATAGAAATTTTAAATAATTTTAGGCCAATCATAAAAGTATTGTTTGAAATTTCATGGGAAACCGCCTCTTATGTGAATATTAATTAACGTGTTTCAAGAGTTTTAAGCTACTTTTCTATTAAATATAGAAATAATTGTTAACGAAATGCATCATTGTACGTATCTACAGATCACATAATAGCGTTAATGAGGTGCAAAGACATTTAAAATCACAGTTTGCAGATAAAACATCGCTCAGCTTGAGTAAGCTATATGTACATAATGTATGCACGTTAAATGTTACAATAACTCAAATGTTTTGTACTCAGTATGAAACAAAAAATATTCAATCAATTATATTTTTGGATATTTCCGGAAAAGTTTGTAATAAATAAGTTTTTTTTTTTGCTTACAATTAGCAGTTCTTTAGTAAACTTTGTCGTTTTTAGTACAAAATGTAAATGGTCTCTTCATTATCATTAGTAAAAAAAAAAAAGATCTTTGTAAGATTTCACTAAATCATAATCACTAAATTAAAGAAGCGCCGAAACCGATCCGGGCCTACATTTGGCGCCGATTTCAGTATTATTTCAAAGCATGTTAAATAAGAAGATTCTCGAAACGAAACATTCGCGAGCAGCGAGGCCGACGGGGCGCCGGAAATCCTAGAATCGATAAAAAAAAATTAATAGAAATCTTTTGCTTCGAACGCAATCATCCTTGAGATCCTGCTGAAAGAATGAGTAATCGTCGCCGGGACGGCGGTACCTGCAGGGGGGGTCACAGCGTGGCGGCTAGAAGTTCTGCTGGCGCTTCCGCTTGAGCGAGATGGCGTCGAGGATGGGGCGGCGCTTGCGCTCGTAGCGCTGGTGCAGGCGCTCGATCTCCGCCTCCATCTCGGCGTCCAGCCGCGCCATGCACGCCTCCAGCTCGCCCTCCGACAGGAACGACAGCTGCCGGCCACACACGTTACTCGCGCGACCGCACCGTACGTACGAAACTGTTACGATCTCGAACGATATCGTGACCACCGATTGAGTCGGTCGCCTGTTAGCTTTGATTGAAATGTTGGGTCAACTGAACGAGCCCCGCGTGAACCCACCGGTGATATCGGTAATATTAGCTGCACCCATTGGATATTTTTAAAGCAGTAAAGAGCTAATTACTATTTTTTATCAGAATATGCTTTATTTATTACTAAATTCTACCGAGGCGCCCCGTAAGTAGCATTTAAACTGTTCGATTGAACCGTTTTGGAGATTTGATTAAAAAAAGATAAATAATTAACAATTTTTTTTTTTTGTAACAGAAATGTTAATGTTAATGACCAATTTAGTGATGCCAGTTTAGACTTTGTTAGTTACCAGAAAAAACAAATATATAAAAGAGTAGTATCGTTAGCATAAAAATACGTCCGTATAAATTAATATTTTTAAAGAGAAATATTAACTATTAATAGAATACAAAATATTTCAATTCGAAAATCGACCTAGATGAAAGGTTTCAACGGACGACAGAACAATAGATTTATGTGTAAGAGGGACGCGTTAGTTAGTCGGGACGGTTAGTGCGGTGGGGTGGGGGCGCACTTACGGGGCCGCAGCGCGAGCAGAGTGACGACGTGCAGTTGACTTACGAATTCGAAGTTCCCGTCGTCCAGCAGCGCGCGCTGCAGCGGCGCCACCTCCGCCGGCGCCGCCCTGCGGGACACGTCACTGTCGGGTCACTCCGTAACGATAAGTCCATAAAGCCGTAGGTCTGGCGCCGACGCTCTCCGGTCATGTCGAATTGTCATGCCCCTCGAGTGTGGTCGCCGTGGCCGAAATCGATCATTTATCAGTAGCGAGAGTCCCGACTAATCGAATTGTGAACGTCAATGTTTAAAAAGTATTATACCAGGTATGTTTTTACATTACTCGCGTTCGCCGTACCTCTCTTCGTCCGACAGTCGGAGAGGTCCGGTGAGGGTGCCGTTGGTGGCGGCCATGCCGAGATGGTTCACCTCCTTCTTCTCGAAGTGCTCCAGGAACAGTGGCCTGTATTTAGGCCGGTTCGTGTCCATGGGGTCCGTGTCGTGCCCTGGAAATCACAGCACGTTGAAATTGTTAGCAAATTTGACGGATAGGCATAATAGCCATTGTTTTTAAACTTTACTAAAAAAATCGATACGACGAATAAATTACAACAGATACTATTTACTAACTCGCATCATATTTTTATACGTTCGACTCTTCAAACATATTGCGATAAGTAAACAATAATGATAAATTGACATGAAATAATTTTGAAGCCATATTGAGTATTTCCAGATTAAAAAATAAGATGTGGTGAATATTGACTTGTTTATATTGTTTTATTTTATTTTTTTATGACATTACACTAATAATAATGTTATCAGTAGTACAATTTTTATAATCTTTGATGGATCGTCAAAACACATACAGAAAGAGATAGCCATCACGTTGAGGCAAACGAATATGTGGAGAAATTATATAAATTAGGAAGTCAATATCACGGGCGTCACTCACGTTTCATGGTGGCGAGGTCGTGATCGTTGATGACCATGGTGCCCAGGTCGGCGGCCAGCTCCAGCGACGCGTCCCGCGGCACCAACGTGGCCTCCCGGGACGAGCGAGCCTTCATCGTGGCCTCGCTGTAGTCGTCTCCGCCCTGGCGGGACAGCGCGGTACTCGTCACACTCACATTACATCACACGAGGGCACGATTACGTGCAGACGGGACACTAGATTTATTCATTTCGAATAATCAATACACATCATAAGCAACGTATACGACAGTAACTACTATATATCGCTACCGAAGGCGACATATCGGCCCCAACGCCTTCGCGTGCGGTACGTACGGGCGCGCTCGCCTTGTGCGGCGCGGTGGCGGCGCGGAAGGCCTGCGTCTCGCGGATCTCGCGCGCCTCGGCGATCATGCCGCTCAGGATGCTGGCCTGCTTGGCGTTGCCTGCGGACACGGACGGCGACGTTAGCGACGCGCTACCGACATATTCGTATCCGACTCCGATTCTACTGATTACGGAGCGACACGTTCGCTCGACTTATTTACGAGGATTTGGATTGTTTTTATACAGTGGTGGTCATATAATTAGAAACACTTGTTATGAATAAGGAAAGTATAACTTCAACGTACAAATGTTCGTAAAAAATATACACATTCAATAATTAATAATCATGCAATAATATAGCCACTCAAATAAAAAACTCATTAAATGCATAAAATATAAAAAATATCTTACTTTTAATTACAAAATGAGTCTTACACATGTAGGAGTTTATTTTCTGTTACTGGCCGCTTGGACGCCTAATTAGAAACATTTAAAAAAAGCATCCATAGCCCGTTCTTTTTTTGAAATTGGAGAATAACATTTCTTTTTCTATTATTTTGGTGGCAATTCAAAATTTAATCTGAACATTATTTTGTTCGAAATGGGCAAAAATAAAAGTAGTGACACGTCAACTAGGCAAATCATTGTTAATTTACATATAGATCATAAGTGGGCGTACAGAAGAATAGCTGGGCATTTAAATTGTTCTGTTAAGAAAGTTTTTTGAATTGATCATTATAAAACACATGGAACTGTTGAAAATGTTCTTAGAAAGGCTTGGCCAAGAAAATCCTCTCCCAGAGAAGATACGCTAATCGTTCGTGGTGCTAAAAAGACCCAAGTAAAGGCTCCAACCAGATTAAAAATCAAGTTTTTTCGCCCGATGACCCGAGAAACATCTCGTCAAGACTGATACGCCGAAGATTAGTGGAAGCTAAATTGTCGGTGTCGCTTCTTACCAAGCAACACCGAAAGAAGCGATTATTATTCGCTAAAAATTATGTTAATTGGACGGTACGAGAATGGAAAAAAGTGTTATTTTCAGATGAAACAAAAATAAATATGGTAAATTCCGATGGAAGGCTCTATGTTAGACGCCCTGTAAGCAATGTTTTTAATTATAAATACACAAGGAGTATAGTCAAACACGGTGGCGGTACAATGGATCAATGGCAATACAAAAATATCTTAGAGCACACAATGATTCCCTACTCGGACGATCATTTGCCTATAACCTGGATCTTTCAGCATGACAATGACCCGAAACACACGGCCAATAGCGTCAAATGTTTCCTTAGCGAACAGCGTATATCGTTTTAGACTGGCCAGCAAATAGTCCGGATTTAAACCCGATAGAAAATCTCTGGTATATTGTTAAAAAGAAAGTCTCAAACAAACGTAACACCAGTCAAAATGAACTATATGAAGCATTTGTCGAAGCATGGAATTCAATCCCCCTAGAAAAATGTATGAAATTGATTGAATCAATGCCACGTCGTTGCAGTGCTGTTATTGAATAAGCTCAAGGGATACGCCACTAAATATTAATTATAGCTATTGGTAGGCTGTGGATAGTAGCTATTTCGTAAATAACAATACTAATTACTAATACTTAAAAAATATTGATTTTTATATTTTTTGTTGTTGTTTCTAATTAGTTGACCATTATTGTTCATACCTTAAAACTGATTTAAATGTTTGTCCGTGAATGATGTGATATTGAAACTGCACTTGTGTAATGGGATTTATATTGTTTTTCTAATAAATGATAAATCGTTGAACATATTGTTGTCCTATTTATTGTTTAATTTCAAAATAAAAACGATTGCGGTGAAGTATCTTACATAATGTCAAGGACCGTTGGTAGTGTTTCTAATTATACGACCACCACTGTATGTCCAATGTATTTACATATATTCTACTATTGTGTAATATTTAAGTATAATACAATTCTGTATGTTTAAATTGAATCAATATTTTGTATGTAATTTATGCTTTAAAATATTATTAAAATTATTTAATAAATTTAAAATCTTTGTATGGCATAACATGTCAATTATACTTTAATGTGAATTACTTTCTAATTATTTTCAAATCATTGAATTTGTTTTTATACAAAATATATAGTAGGACAGGAAAGATGGGTCACCTGATAATACACAGTCTCAACCGGTTTGACTCGGTGGTAGAGCTTTGTGCAAGCTCGTCTGGGTAGGTACCACCCACTCATCAGATATTCTACTAGTACTGCAGTACTTTGTATTGCTGTGTTGCGGTTTGAAGGGTGAGTGAGCCAGTGTAATTACAGGCACAAGGGACATAATATCTTAGTTCCCAAGGTTGGTGGTGCATTGGCAATGTATTATTTATTTATTTATTTAATTATTGGCAATGTAAGTGATGGTTAACATTTTTTACAATGCCATTGTCTATGGGCGTTGGTGACCACTTACCATTGGTGGCCCATATGCTCGTCCGCCAAACTATACAATAAAAAATAAAAATAAACCAGCCATAGACATCGGCAATACAAAAATATGAACCATTCCTTACATCACTTTGGGAACTAAAATGTTATGTCTCTAGTACCTGTAGTTACACTGGCCCACTCACCCCTCTAACAACAAAACAACAATACTAGGTATTGCTGTTTGTCGAGAGTATATACCTGGTGGTATCTACCCAGACGGGCTTGCACAGGCCCTACCACCAACAATACTAAATATTAATATTTTCTTTTTTATTTTATTATATACATTATTATAATAACGAACCTATAAATTCATGTGCTAACAAAAACTCAGCGGTTGCTCGCTCCTCTGGATTCTTTATGAGACACTGACTGACGAAGTCAATGAACTCGGGCGACCACTGGTCCGGTTCTCTGGAAACATTATTCAAATCGTCATTCGCTTGGCCAGAGCTCATCTATTTGGGGACCTGCCCGATTGTCTGACGCAAATCTTCTAAAAAATTACAAAATCTCTATGCTGGTGGATAGGTCACCATAATTATATTCTACCGAAAACTAGACGGTAGTCACTAACTTGATACATACATATAACTTTAAGTCTATAGTTAAAATACAAATGAAATTCGTATAAATCGAGCTACAGTTTTTAGCTCACCTAAAAGACGGCGGAGGTTTAGTGGGTATCATGAATATCGCCCTCATCGGGTGTATGTCTCCGTAGGGCGGTTTCCCTTCCGCCATTTCTAGGGCGGTGATGCCAAGTGACCATATGTCCGCTACACAGTCGTAACCAATCTCTTGGATCACTTCCGGCGCCATCCAGAACGGCGTTCCAATTACTGTATTCCTTTTTGCCATTGTGTCCTGAAAATGAAAAATAGATTATACGCTTTTGGAAATTGAGAATTTGGGTTTTACTGTCAAGAAGATATCAGCAGTAATTCGGTTCCTCAGAAAGGATTCTGCTCTGGAACTCTTTTCGGTCGTCCCAGATTTGCCTTCTCATTGGATTGTGAATCAGAGAATGCAAGAGAGTGTACCTGTGTTTGAGCAAACATTTATGCACTATGTAACACTGCGAAGTTGGCTAATCCACTCTTGAGAATGTTCCATGGTCAGAATCGGCCAGGAGGACCCCACCATGTCTTTCAACTAGTCATTTCGATATAATTATAGTTCGAAGTATAATAACTTATGAGTTCAATACGTCATACAACTCACGGTCAACTGTCCAGCGACTCCAAAATCCGCTAATTTAGCGTGACCTTCGGTGTTGAGCAATATGTTCCCCGCTTTAATGTCTCTGTGTATCTTCCGTCTCCGGTGCAAGTACTCCAGGCCCTTGAGCGTGTCGCACAGGATGGTCGCTATCTCGTCTTCGGAGAGCGTCTTCTTCCTCAGTCGCATTATGTCTGACACGGAACCCGCGCCGCAGTATTCCATCACGATCTGCAGAAGAATAAACAAACACATTTTACGGTCATTTGAAAAATCGGCATATTTTTCTCCATTGCATTATTTAGTCCGTCAGTCTGTCAGCTAGTCAACTCTTGTACTCTAAGTCTAAGTTTCACTTTTATAACAGTAATTTCTCGTATATCTATTTCTACACTTGTTGAGCTACTGAAACGAGGATTACTTAATATATAGCATATTAAGTAAGCGAGAAAGGCGAACTTTATGTAGCTTCTCACCCACAAGTCCGTATTCTTGAAATAACTGCCATAATATTTGACAACGTAGGGACTGTCGCACTGTTGCATGATGGAGATCTCCTTGATGATCTCCTGCAGGTCGGTGTCGACGGGCACCTGCTTGATGGCAAGCACCTGCCCGCTCTCTTTGTGTAACGCCTGGAATGTTTACCAAATGTGTAATAAATAAATAAAAATCTTTATTTACTAAAAACCAATTAAGAAATTTGTGAATAAATCCGTTGGTACCCACACTAGGAGACCTGTATTTTTCTTTTATAGCATAAGTAGGCGGACGGGCATATGGGCCACCTGATGGCAAGTGGTCACCAACGCCCATAAACCATTGGCATTGTAAGAGATGTTAACCATCGCTTACATCGCCAATGCGCCACCAACCTTGGGAACTAAGATGTTATGTTCCTTGTGCCTGTAATTACACTGGCTCACTCACACTTCAAACAGGAACACAACAATATCAAGTTCCTGCTGTAATTGTTGTTGCGGTAGAAAATCTGATGATTGGGTAGTACCATACCCAGACGTGCTTGCACGAAGCTCTACCACCAAGTAAATATAAATAATGTAACTTAATATATAAATATAGCATGCCATTAACTTAGGGAGCAGTAAGAAACTGATTTGACCTAAATATTATCATATTTATTTATAACGTATGTATTCATTTTATGCATGTGTTATATATTTTCATATTAAATTGTTAAATCTAAAGATCCCTTTTTGGTATAATTGATTTCTAAATCCGTCTTTGTTCACGTTTAATTTAAAAAAGCAATAGGTACAATTTATTTTTTTTAAATATATAATATGTCTATAATCTTGCAACTTCTGTATAAAATATTAAAATGTTATATTTCCCAACTATTACCTATAAAAATCAAAGTCGCGGGTAAAGATACAACGGTTCAAAGAATTCTTCGAAATTAAGTGGGGTTTAATAATATGCAAATTAAACGTTGCCTTTTAAGACTGTTAATTAAAACCGCGATGATTGAATATTTAATGTATCCGACCCAAATGTATAACTTACCCAGAACTCAGAGCTGATATTTATTAATAAAATGTAGGAACGAAATATCTATTAATAATGGTATCAAATATTTAACGTACCGTTCTTTGGATATGATTAATAATAAATTACCTTTCCTACCATTTTGCAGATTATATTCTTATTTCTTGTTGTTAAATTCCTATTAAAGTCACTTACTCTATTACTTACTAACTTGAAGAAACAGTGCGATGGATTATGATCGTATATCACACAATATGTTAGTGTCTAAAGGATTAATTTCATAATCTACGTATAGCAAACCAAATATGGGAACCTTATAAACGCTGCCATATGATCCTTCTCCAAGTTTGCAGATGATGTCAAAGACCTCTTCAGGCTGCCGCGTCAGACTCTCCTCTGATAGTTTCTTTAGCTCGCTGGAACAAAAGAATATACATTTATAAAATATTAAAAGAGCTTAAGTTCTAAATTTCATTTTCTTTACGATCGTGAATAGACTATCTATTCCGATCCTTTGACTCCTTATTCGTATCTTTACCTATTCATCAGTCTAGCTTTATGATTAACTCGATTTCTTTGATAGCTATGCGACAGGCCAGATTGCCTCTGCGCCTCTATATATAATATTTTACTGTTATTATGTATATATAAGCCGAGATGGTCCAGTGGTTAGAACGCGTGAATCTTAATCGATGATCGTGGGTTCAAATTCGGGCAAGCACCACTGAATTCTTATGTGCTTAATTTTTATTTATAATTCATCTCGTGCTTGCACGGTGAAGGAAAACATCGTGAGGAAACCTGCATGTGTCTAATTTCACTGAAATTCTGCCACATGCAAATTCCACCAACCCGCATTGTAGCAGCGTGGTGGAATAAGCGCCTTCTCCTCAAAAAGGAGAGGAAGACTTAGCCCAGCAATAGGACATTAACAGGCTTTCACTGTATGTATATATATATATAAAATAAATATGAATACTTATGTAAATATTTTAAAACAATAGACAACATCATGTATATTTGTATTGTTGTGTTCCGGTGTGAAGGGTGAGTGAGGCAGTTTAATTACAGGCATAAGGGACATAGCATCTTAGTTCCCAAGGTTGGTGGCGCATTAGCGATGTAAGAGATGGTTAACATTTCTTACAATGCCTTTGTCTATGGGCGTTGGTGACCAGCTATTGTTACACTCGTAGAGAATGCCTTGATGGAGTCAAGCCTAGCGTTTGTAACATGTAATCACTTTTTCTCTTTACACAAATCCCCGGAATAAAAGTTTCCCTTGTGATGCTTAAATGTTGTTAAAGTTTAGGTGTTTTAGCAAACACTCCCAATACAATTTAACATAATATATGTATCTATGTTAATACATTATTTAAACACATAACTAAAACATTACAACAAGTGCAACTACACCGCTTCGAATACAATGACACCGTGGTCTTGATTGGAAGACTGTTCACGCACAAAACGGCAGGTTGCCAAGTTCCACAAAATAATTTATGCCCGATGTCTATTTTTGTATGAAACAGACATTTTCTGCTATCGAAGGTGAGAAACAGATATTTGTTACTTAAAAACATAAAATATAAAGAAAAATAAGAATAGTACTCATTCTCATAGTACATAGTCTATGGGGGGATTTGTAATAGTATTGCAATTTTCTTACTAAATGGTCACCATCAGCCATAGATATTGGCATTATAAGTTGTATTAACTATTTCTTATAACGTAATTTTGCCACGGCTTCATCCACCAAATCGCATTAGATCGTCGTTGTGGAATGTCGCTTTATCTATCAGGTTGACATTTTCTGGTTGTTACTTTCTTACTTATGCCATCATCATCATCATACATATTGTGACTGTAACTACATTGGTTCACTCGAAACTCACCCTTCAAACTGAAATACAATGTTATAAAATATTACTGTTCGGAGGTAGAACTACCACTTACCACTAGTAGGACTAAAGGGAAATATTAACTCAAAATATATGATGTGTTCTTTGCAAAGGCTTTAATGCAATAGCATATATTTTTATTAACTCAGTGGTAGGGCTTTCTGCCTATCTGGGTAGGTACCACCCACTCATCATATATTCAACCGGCAAACAGCAATATTTAAGTGTTCCTGTGTTCCGGTTTGAAGGGTGAGTAAGACAGTGTAACTACAAGAACAAGGAGTATCTTAGTTCCGAAGGTTGATGGCGCATTGACGATGTATACATGGTATAGGCTAGTTAATATTTCACAGTGCCAATGTATGTGGGTGGTGGTTAACATCAAGTGACCCATTTGCCAAACGTCATTGGCGGTGTTTTATCACATGTCACGGGCGTCAGCGCGATAACTCAGTAGGTATTCCGTCGATTCTCGGGATCGAGAAGTTTCTATGTCTCTTTCCGAAACATCAATATCTATCCAAAAAAACTACACGGTCACTGAGTAAAGGTGGAGCAACAATCATGACTTTAGTATCTCTTATATTAGCAGCGATTGAGATATTTTTGATATTTTTTGAATGAATTTTAAGTGGATTTAAAAGATAAGCTTGTCAACTGTCCAATTCAAGAGGAGAGCCTTGATGAATACTGTCGCCCTTGACACGTCAGATGTTGCGTTTTTGTGTCTGTAAATGCAGTGATTTATAACCTTGACAGTGAAACGAAAGCAGTGACTAATGGACGATGAAATTAAATTAAACATCGTTGGTTTAGTACAATTGAATTCCAAAGGCTGATTTCAATTTCAATATTACACAATATAAAGCGCAACATAAATTACCCAATAAAAAAATTGAAGTTTGTAGGTTTAATTAAACACGGTAGTTTAAGGAATCGAAAAGACCGCTTCATGGCCGGCCGCTTTAAGATATCCACCCTATTTATTGAGAAATTCTGAGTATACATAAACTTCAACGTACAACATTTAAGAGCGATGAAACAACCATAAACGTAAAATAGACATAACGTGAAACGAGCTGGAATAATTAAAAAACGCGATCAAAACTTTATATCATATATAATAGCGGAAGTGAGTTTGATTATTTGTTTATTGTTTGTTACGCTTTCACGTCTAAACTACTCGATCGATCACCATTCAATTGAAATACACGTTGTTAAGGGTGCAGAATATGGTAGCACCTGACCCCGCTCAATTGTTGACGGAAACATTATTAAAATAATTACAAAAAAATATCTAATAACGCGCATTATAAAGCTTCATTTCCTGAAAGTTCATTGACCCATTATATTACATGTACATATATATCTATAACGATGTAAACATGGCGCCCTATAAATATAAAGACACTGGTTACGAAATTCAGGGTCAATGAACGTTTATCATGCAAGTTAACCCCTGATGCCATGTTCACCCCATTGTCTATCATATTTGTTACTAAGTACAAACAGACAATTAAACCTATACATAAATATTATAGCTGAAGAAATGTCCAAATGACTATATACTATTATATATATATAAATATTATAGCTGAAGAAATGTCCAAATGACTATATACTATTATATATATATATATATATATACTTTTACTATTTCTAGTGTTGAATTCGTATTTAATACCATAGATAGTGTTAAACTCAACGCTACGACCAACATGTATACAGCGTGTAACAAAATTCGTGTCCGACCCGTGAAGTGGTTATTAGGTATCGTGTGTCGGTTCTATTTATGTAATAACTAAAATACTAAGGACACGAATTTTGTTACACCTGTATAATTTAGAATAACTTAATATTTATTTAAGTTGATTATAAATTTTGTTTCAATGTTATTTCATTTCGTGATATTATTTTTTCAAACTACCAACATTAAAGTGATTTGACTTTTGTATAAATAGCGACGTATTTACAGTGAACGATCATAATTATTATTGAACTTGAGCAGGGGGGTTACTCTGCCTGTTAAATAAATATTGTTTATAACAATACAACACTTCTTTCGCTATCCTGGCCCACCTTCTGTTTCAATAGTTAATAGTTATATATACATTTGGGAATGCATTGGGAATTTTATATTGTGAAGAGTAAATTATTGATATATATGTGACAAATAATAAAATTTAAACAAAAGATATAAACGACAGACATATTTGCGTATTTATTTAATCTCTTTCCCATATTAAATATAGCATCACAACTCCCGTTCCTCGCTGGAGCTTTGAAATAACTAATTATAGAACTTTAGTGGGCTAATTTCATATAAGCTCCAAAACAAGACTTTTTATGAGGTCATCGACAGTTACTTTACTTTGATTTCACCTGCGTGCAAGCGGTTCATTTGAAAGATTAAATTATTTTAAGAATATAATGAAATAGTTTTGTAAAGTAACAACGAATAGTAGGTTCTTAAGTTAACTAAATTATAATTACAGGCCTTGTGCCCGTAACACCTTAGTTCCTAAGGTTGGTGGCGCAATGGCGATGTAAGCGATGGTTAACATCTCTTATAACGCCAATGACTATGGGCACTGGTGACCACTTACCACCAGTTGCTCCTTATGCTCGTCCGCCTAACTATCCTATAAAAAAAACTTAACTGAAGCTAAACAAAGCATAAGTATTTTCTAAACATATATTTTATGTATGACACACTATCGAAACGACTAAGCTTTACTCGTATTTTTTGATAAAATTGCGTTCTTTTTTTAAGTAACCCATAAATAAAATTTAAAAAGCAAAATCTTATCTAGCGTGAATAGATTAGAGTGGTTTACGGGAAGCCTCGGACACAGTACTTATCCAATTGAATTTATTTCACGACCGTCTATTTATAATAATTTTTTCTTAATATTTTATATTAATTACGAAGACAAAGAAGACCGAGAAGAAAGCTACCCATCACTTGATGGTAAGTGGTCACTACCACTGAACATTATAAGTATTAATGAAATCTGATTATAAGCAGTCCATTCACAATCTATGTACTGCCAACTATGTGAAATAAGTTGTTACGTCCCTTATAACTGTAATTAAACTGGCGCTGTCGCTGTTTGGCGGTTGAATAACTAATGAGCGGTACCCACCCAGACTTACACAAAACCAGAGTAAAGACTTCCCACCTATTTAAAACTTAAGGTATTTTGTAGTGTATTATAAACATGGTTAAATAAGTATGGTTAAATACCACAAATCACCGTAAAACGTGCATTCAAGTCAGTTCTAATTAAGTGCTTGAAATGTTTAAATTATCCAAATATTTCAAGAAATAAACGCCTCTGAATACCTCGCAAAGACAAAATATGCAACAAAAGGAGAAAGATACTTGGATTCCTAACGCCGTTACAGCCACGTCGGTGATGACGAGGAACAAACTTAAAAACGAAATGAATACTATGAAGAGTAGTATTACGTTTTGTTTGTTTTTTAAATTCGATATTGCCCTTCTACTTTTGTATAGGTCATAGTTTCAAAACGGACACCTACTTGATATACATATGTATATATATTTTTACATACTATGTCAACATAATGAATACATTTATCCTTATCAATCAAATTATACAAAATTACCTTTACGCATTTTCTATACATAAAAGTCAACTATAATTTTATCACATTGTATTTTGGATCATTATATTTTTAGATATATCAGATTTCAGCACCGTGATCGATACTGATTGATTTATAATATTTGTTTAAAATTCTTAATTCAACCGCACAAAGTCGGCCCGGGAAGCTAGTATAGAATAAAATGGTTGAAAATTCCGAAAGCGTTGTGGGAGCGTCTCATTAGTCGTTAAAAAATAGCCAGTAGTGATGTCGCGGCAACACGTGTTCGTTGCTCGGACATCTGTGCCCGAGAATGGAATGCGATTTGTTTTAGTTTTATTATAAAATAAAAAAACAGACTAGTTATTCTGTTTTTAAACAAAAAAATAATTTAAAAAGTGACAATATAATACAGGCCAAATATAGAAATATCCGAGCAGTAACTTATGTTTTTCATTTCATTGACAAAGGCAGACTTTTAAATGTAGTTCACTTAATTGTTACTAATGCATTCGAGGTAAGAAAATCTACTTATTCAACATCTACACCAACTGCAGATCTATTAAATCTCTTGTGCCTGTCATTGCTGGCACTCTTAACAAATAAATGTTGATGTTTGACGGTAACATCCATAGAAAAAGTAAAAGGAAACGATCGCCTCAAATATTTTATGTTTTCAACGATGATTTTAAAAAAAGACACTCACGTCTGTGGTATTTCACATGATACGTAAATTTTTACATTTAATAAACAATTGTAATGCAACTATATTGAATAAATATTTGAACAATAAGATTTGACTTTGAAATCATAATTACATTAAAATACATATCATAATAATTAGTTTTAAAATAATTTTAGAGCGATCGTTAATAAATCAAAAATATCATTATCTATAAAAGAATGTGTGTAGATTACGCAAATGCAAAAACAGTATGAGTAAGCAGATCTATTAAATCAAATAAAATGCAATCTACAGACGTACTTATTACGTTGATACAGAGTTCAAACTGACGAACAATATGAAGAAAAAAAAATTATGTTGTATGTATACATAATTTACCTAATGAAATTATAAATTTGAATATAATTAAATGTATATTAGTAATCAAGCATTGTACTTTACATTAAATAATCTTATGATCTTAAATGCGATTATAAATTATTCGTTGATTTACTCGCAGTTTATACAAAAATTTGGTTCTAAGAAAAAATATACAAATAAGAGGCAGACACACAATCATACTAAATCTAAATTCAGCCATATAGCAGTATAATATATTAAAAGTAGACACACTAATATTAAACATAGGTATATAATATACTACTCGCGTAAATTCAACTATTACTTAGTTATTTAATCATTCGAAGATGAATAACACATTGAAATGATAAACAAATAATTAAATCATCAATTAAACGCAAGCGACGAGTCACAGCTGTTTAAATATTACAATAGCAATATGACACCATACATTGACAGACTAATCAGAATTGGATACCGATAATATTGATAGTGTCATTGTACTTAACATTTTGTTCAAACTAAGGAGTATGTTGTATTATGAATCCAAATAAATTATTCAGTGGGTAATGCCACCCTTACGATACTTGGTGGTAGGGTTTTGTGTCCGTCTCGTTAGATTCCACCCACTGGTCTCATATTCTCCCACCAAACAGAAATACTAAATATCGTTTTGTCCTGTCCTGTAGGATCATGACTGCCTCGTTGGTCTAGTGGCTAGATATAAGGCCGCAGACCCAGTGGTCAGGGTTCAATTCCCAGGTCGAGCCAATCAATTGGTATTGGGTTTTTCTGTCAGAAAATTCTCAGTAGCAGCCCGGAGTCTGGAAATTGGAAGTGTGTACACTCCCGTGCCTCGGAAAGCACGTAAAGCCGTTGGTCCTGTGCCTGAACTCTTTCCGGTCGTGTCGGATTACCGTCCCATCGGATTATGAGAACTAGGACCTGCACCTGTGTTTGCGCACACACTTGTGCACTATAATATCTCCTGCGCAGTTGGCTAATCTCTCTTGAGACTGGCCGCCGTGACCGAAATCGGTCTGGTGGACCTTAGGATCATGGGAGATATTATAGCACTGAAGTGTGTGGGCAAACACAGATGCACTGCCACAATTCGATGGAATGGCAAGTAGTCGCGACCGATATCAGGCGTAGGACCAACGATTTTACTATCTTTCCGAGGATCTTATATTTTAACTGCCAATTAACCGTAAAAATTAAAAATGTAAGAAGTTAATTAAAATTCTTATACCAATCAAAGTTAAAGGGATACATAGCTAATATTAGACGTGAAGGAAGCAATAAAATTAATGATGTTAGTGTAATATCTGATTCTAATTAACAGCAATAGACTATTACCGAAAGACAACCAATTCGTATTACTATTTAAAAAAAATTACATACAATATTTAAGGACGCGTCTAAGGAAGCTACAGTAAGGTAAACGAACGTTACCAGCAAAATTTGTGGTTTCGCACATATGTAAAAATATTTATATATGTTTCTCGAACGTGGTTTATCTCGTCATTCAATATTATAACGAGACAATAATATAATAGCAATTCTTTTGTTCCATTGTGTTACTGTATCTTGATATGATATTGAATTCACTGATCTCGATCGGGTGTCAATTTTGAAAGTAACTACTTATTCTTTCACTCGCTGTATCCAGCGACTCGATGGAGAAAATACAAGTGGCACAATAGAAAAGTTCGCAATAAATCGAAACATTTAGAACAAACAAAAAAAAAACAAACAACAAACTGACTGACTTATGAAACGAGATGTGAAAATGATTATTCTTCAACTTAACACTACCTTTTTCTTTTAAGTCGAACCTATTACTGTAGGCATAGGGGATGGATGAAGCACTAAGCATTTTTAGAAACATTTTTATTTATAAAAAATATATAGGTACTGGGATGAATCAGTCTTATGAATTCACATAGTTTGCAATAATAAAACGCTATTTATTTACTTCCATATGAAGTATTACTTTTTATACAAATACGAGACAATAAACATTTATAATAACTCGATCAAATAAAATTTAATACAACACGAATATCATATTAATATAACTGTTAATGTACTAAGTAATGTACACAAAAAGGCGACTTATCACAATCTAGAACTTGTATCCCTCAAAGTAAATTCTATTATTGAATTCGCGCTTCATTAATTTTAGAGGAAAACAATAATTGCAATGCTTACCCCTGAGGGCGTTCGTTGGCGTCCATTCGTTCAGCGCGTCTTTTCTTACAGGTATTACAATTGAGGGTCGGGGCACCCCCTTCCCACATGCCACCCTTCCAAAACACGAGCCTACCCTCTTCGTCCATGAGGCATCGGCATCTTCACGACTAATGCATCTTTTCATATCTCAGCCACTCATATTTGCAGACAAATTTTCTTAGCAAAACTATTCGAAAACAATGATCACAATTCACAGTCACAAGACCGCATGGGATTATATCACAAAAAAAACATACATCACAGTATTCTACGGAGCATGATAGTCTAATCAGAACGACACTCCAAACACATACAAATACAGTTCCGAACCAGTTTACCAAGTAAACACTTCATGACTTCATTTTGCACGAAGTTAATACTGTTCGTTCGATAAAGTCGATGTCCGACCACTATCTAAAATCAAAACCCAATTGATTCCAAAACAGTCCACGGTTAACGCGCAATTTTTACGAATAATAGTTTAAACGTAAGTATATTTACGTAATGGCACGTCCGCTGCAAACATTTAAAAGCGATCAACAAAAGTTAAATCCGAAAATAAACTCCGGTATCCTTTCCAAGTCATAATAACCGGTCGAAGCGTGCGCGACTAAGCGAACGTCCCTTGCGCTGGCTCACACTAGACTGCACTTTGTTTCCATGATTCCATCCCGTTGAATGTTGACAGATTTGGAAATATGCAAAAGAATTCTTAATGTGATTCATGCTTTGAGTTTTTCCTCAAACTCGTTTGAGTTGAAATACGTTACAGCTAGACCTAGTGAGGGCCGGAAAGATGTTTAGACACATTGATTGCAATTTTAATTTTGACAACTTTACATTTAAGGTTGCGAAAGTGCTTGTAAGATGTATAAATTATATTTAAATTTTAAACGACCCTGTTCCATTACTTTTGTTAGGTATCAATAGTAAGGAAAAATTGACACAGTACATATGGAGGATAATACATATACACCTACATTTTCTATTTATGTACCTAATATATGTAGACTGAAACTTTTTGAATCGGATTTGATTTTAGACATCTCATGAAAGAGTTCAACAGTCCCATAATTGTATGTGTTTTATGAAACGCACCGTAAAACATTGTCACTTGTCCAAAATATATCACAATGGTTACATAAATCAAACTCTGCCTGTTGTTTATACCGCCGTGTATGTCACGTGAACACGCCGGGAGACGGGTGGGCGGCTCCAGATAAATAAAACGGCGTGTTGGTCCATCTATAAATACAACGGATCCTATGCGATACATCGACACGATGACCTTTTTATTGGCACGCTTGTACTCCGTTGTATTGACACTAGATTGACCTAGTCTACAATACGAGGAATTATTAGATGAGCTTGAATACGAGCGAATAAACGCGCAGTGCGAATCGTCTTAATTTTACATCGCAAATATTTTAACATGACTTTTCTATATATTTTGTTTTTTCACCAATTAAAACAAACTCTTTTTTCAAACGATTTAAAAAATACATTTCTATAAAAATACGTGTGTGTCTAAAACTATGATATTATAAGACCAATCCAATCCAAAGTACATAACTACAATTTTGTTTCAGGAAAAAAATATTAACCACATATCCGTTTATACATTGAAGATTTTTAAACAAATATAATAACTATTTGTTACGCATGACCAAAGATTCAATTATTTTATTTTATTATTTTTTATTGCATGTGTAGTCTCGGACGAGCATATGGGTCACCTGATGGTAAGTGGTCACCAACGCCCATAGACATTGGCATTGTAAGAGATGTAAACCATAGCTTACATCGCCAATGCGCCACTAACCTTGGGAACTAAGATGTTATGTCCCTTGTGCCTGTAATTACACTGGCTCACTCACTCATTATATTAATTGTTCAATTAATAAACAAATAAAAAGTAGGTATGGGAAAGTATCGCAAATATGATTTATATAACCTACCATTGAATACAACCAGCATTAATACCAGTCGAATACAATGCTACAAACATGTGAACTATCTCATGACATTAATGTTACATGAACCAGGAGAAAGCACGTACTCACGCACGGAGCAATTTTAAATTAGACGCATATATTAATTACCCACTTTATCAAAATAAACAAAAGGAAATTGAAACCAAAAAGCATGTGAGATAAAATGAAACGGCATTGTGCTAGAAACATCCTGCATTAAAGATAAATAATTAGGTCGTGAGAAAGGACCGCACGGGAACGCAATTTATCTTAAAACTTGTCAAGAAAAGCCGATGAAATGTTGACGCATCTGTTTCCGCTAGTGATATTTTTGCGAGCAATCTACAGAGCGTTGAACCTAAAACTCTTAAAGCTATACCTGTTGGTATGTTGAGTTTCCATGTAACGATGCCTAATCCAACATATTTAAATAAAAGAGGTCAGAGCAATATTGACTGCTTATTTCACATTAAATCGTGATTTTATAAGTTTCTATTCTTACCGCCTTATATATAAACGTTGCTTAGTTACTGTTTAGCTAAACACTGATTTGTCTCTTTCTGTCATTATTGATTTGACATACGAAATAAGAAGACAAAATATTGTTTAACTAATCACCAGTTAAATAAAGTTTATGAATAAGGCGGTTATTGTTCAACCTTTAACACGTTAATAGATGGTCAGTAGAAAGGAATATACGTTGTTCTAAGTATATTCGTAAATATGTAGCTTGTCACACTGCTGGGAAAAGGCTTTTAGGAGAAAGTTTGGAGCCATGCTGAAGGCATGCTGCTCGAATGCGACTTGGTGGATACACAAGTTTTGCAAAATTTCATTGCAATATTTTCTTATATTACCGAGTATAACATGAATGACATAAGACAAATTTGCTTAATTATAACTTGGTAATGAGAAACGAAGATATTCAAATATCTTCAAACTGCGTAAGTACCGTGTAAATTCGATAAAAGATTTGTTGTTAAAAGAAAGTCAAAGGCGATCGAATTTATCAACAGCTAATTGTTACTTCAGACGGAAAGAGAGCAGTACTCCGACACGGGACGGGTCAGCCTAGATCGACGACCCAGAATCTGGGAACAGCGCACGATCTAGCTCGAGATGCAGAGCCCACGCGTTTTGCAACAAATCGCACGGCAAATATTGTCAATGGTGATTATGTGCTACATTTAAATTTATTAACTAGTTCCAAATGAATATACGCCCCGAATTGAATTAATAAAGTAATAAAAAAATATTGCAATAAACAATTTTGATTTCTCTAGACAAATACATACCTTGAAACTAATACCTAGTTAAAAACATAAAATATGTAGAGATTAAAGGCTTGTGCATACTTTGCACGAGTTTTACAAAAAAGCCAGAGAATACTTGAATCCTAGTTCAAAACCGGGAAAGCAATACGTAGATTCCATATGCTGAATATATGTTTAAAATTCCTCTTCGAGGTCGACGTAGGAGAAAAACTTCGTAGATAAATATACACGAGTCGGTCAAATATTTGCCACACGTATCCAACTATCTCCAGTGAAGCAACGCGAGGTGAGGTCTTTGCGTTTACATCAGCAACAAAAAAAATCTTAGGTAGATTTTGAGAACCCTATCACGAATACAACTCGGAACTAAACATGTCTTGTGTATAATACAAAATTCATAACCAAATTGTGTTTCACGGTCAATCAATCAGTATCAAATCAAACGTAGATGCTATACCAGTGGAACAATGGCCGCAAGTGGGTTACGGCTCCTAATAGCCCGGCATCCGCATTGACTCACTGCATTCAATGCCTTCTACATGTTAACAATCAATAAGCACACCAAAAAGGCTCCGCATTTCCAACGTAATCAATAACAGGCTTCCTTGTTACGCTTTGATTATAAATTCGGAACTCAATTTAGTTTCGTAAATAAAATCCTCTAATTCGATAAAAAGCGAATATTCGGAACACATTTAATGTTTTTTTAAATCATTATTCACCGAAAAATATAAGCATTAGATATTAAAATCGCCACACTTCCTGCATCGCGTACCTATATATCTGTCTGCTTTTCCAATTAAGTAATTACAAATGCAGCAAATGAAAAGATGCACAGAGCTCTTGATATAAAAGAGCTTTTATTAATATAAATGTTTTTTTTTTATTATATAAAACTCATGCATGTTATTTATCATGGAAAGTCCGTTGTTCATTCATAAGCTAGTACCGCAATATATATTCCACTAAAGCTCCAAGTTCAGTCGTCTTGATCAAGATGCGTTCGAAAAAATCAAAACAATGGCCGACACGCTTGGTTCCCGCGCGCGGGAACATTCCATAAATTAAACACGACGTATTTTTTATTGTAACCCTATAATAAGTATACATCATACTACATTCATTATAAAGAAAAAAATCGCAGGCTCGAGGTGACTGACCGAAAACCGAGTAAAATCGAATGCCTTTCGTGTCATTCATTCAATAAAGGGAATTTCCAACCTAACTATAAAACTGCATACATTTATAGTACGAACTGGTTTCTGTTGAAGCAGAGAAAGTATCTTGTAAGTGGGTCATTTTGTGTTAATAATATCCTTTATTTACAAGTCATTTTGTAATATTATATTTTAGTTTTTATGTTCATACTATTCAATAAAATAACCTAAGTATCTTAATCAAAAAGGTTAAATCCTAAATTAACATTGTTGATTATCTGTTCCATTACTATTTGAATAAAAGTCCTTTACAATTAACAAACCTACTTTAATAACTAATACATTATTGATCAATTCCAAGAATAACTCACATCACAACAAAATATGGTATTTAATATGTTGTTTATGAAGGCTTGTGAGTAAACGTGGGTGGCAAAGACAATTTACTATCCTGATTAACTTTATAAGGTCATCCATGAATAATAAATTATAGGACAACCATAAATGCCATAGATTACTGTAATATAAATATTGTTATGTTATAAATCTGTAAGACAATTTTATTTTTGTGTCCATATTTTTTGAGAAGATTACTCATAAGCTATTTATAAAAAATATATGCATTTTCATATATAAAATACAAATCTGCTTTTTTACAAGCCAATGATAACTAAGCTATCTATGTAATGAATTAAAGATTTTGTTTAAAAAGAAATGTTATTAAGCTCCTTATACTTATAAATATGAACAAAAACAGATAAAAGTAAGTATAAATAAAAATGTGTCATAGAATCTTCTAAGCATATCAGGATTTAACAATCATTTCAACATAAATATTAAAGATCCTTATTGCCACTTTCACAAAATGAAAGTATCAATTATTAATACAAAAAGTATTTAACAAATATTAAATTTTTATCAAATACTGTCCTATCGACGGATGCAACTATCATTTAAAGATAAATAATGCATGTTTGTTCTCACACCCCCACACAATTTTACATCTAATATAATTTAATAATGTTTTCTACAACACACTGTAGTCGTTATTTATATATTTAAATATTATTACAAACTTTAAACTAGTCAAGAAAATTTGACTATTCAACATATAAAGGTAAAGGCTAAATCAAAACCTAAAAATTATGAAAATACTTTAGTGGCAACATATTTAAAATTTGAATTTAACAAATAAAATATGACATCAAATTTAGATTTCACACTTATGAATACTCAAAGAATGCTTATCAATTTTCTTTATTCATATACATATATTCATTAAAATAATTAAATATTAAAAGGAGTTTAAGAACTATGTAGCAAGACTGTTTTCCCGACCCGATACTTTATTTAACCTTATATAAATCAACAATAAAACTCAGGCTTCAATAGTAAAAATAAAAGATAATAACAGGAAATAACACACTTATAATGGCAACTGTGTGAGAATAGATCCAGTACTCATTTTGAGGTTTTTATTGCTTCCTGAGCTTAGGAAAAAATTTATCATTTCAATTTATTGTTACTCAATTATAAATGGCATTTATGTTATGAATATCAAATAAGCTGGTTTAATGTATTTATTTTTATCATTAAAAATAATTTGGTTACAATTGTTTTTGTATGTTTAGGTGTATCCTTTTACTTGAATGATTTTATTGACAAAGAATTTGTATGTTACATGACACATACTCAAAATCTTATTTATGTATGTATATTTAATATCATCAACATGCCCTACCAAACTCAAAGCTGTTTCTGAAAACAATTAACTATTTACAGTAGTTTTTTAGATTATTATTTAATATTGTAATTATTATTATAATTCTTATTGAGTTTAATCTTTGTTTTCAGTTTATCTAAATTTTAAACAATATTATATAATACAAAATATATCATTATATATTTGTTCATAAACACAAAAGAACTCATATTTCAAATTTATAAATTAAATTGTTAGCCTGTCAGTTTAAAAAATAATAATAGACTATATTTGTTTTAAATTCCTGACTTTTTTTTAAATCAACGATTGACATTTGTCTTTTTTCAGATTTCTGTTCTTTGATATCATTTTTGACATATTGCTATATTATTTTGTACCAAAAATCTTAAATTACTAAAAAATATTTAGGCGAAATTTAACGATAATCATACAACATCAACAGAAACGGGGATCCCGTTGAAGAATTTGTAGCTTACTTCTAACGGTCAGGTAAATTTAAACATACTTTTGGGGAAGTAATATATCTGCAATTTAAATGTATATATAACTCCTTACCTTTTCGAAGAATTTTCCGTCATATTTAGTGATTCACTAATACTTTAAGTAAATACATAAACAAACTTTCATTATACTAAAATGTATCTAAAGATATGACTATCTCTTCATTATGATTTATTGTTGACAAAATCAAATACTAAATTTATTATTTTATGATGCATGCGATACAATGCATCGCATGATTCGCGTGTAGTGTACTTATCTGTCAAAATTCACAGACAACGTTCACTTCAATCAATCGCTGTCATGAAAGCGCATTACGTTCCATTGTATCCGGTTAGCATGGATTATGTCTATAAAATTCTTTCATAATAAAACGTTTAAAAAGTACAGTAAAAACATATTTATATAACCTAATTTTATCTATTTATTGTTTATTTACATAACCTACTGTTGCATACTTTTTTATATTTAAACTTTTAATAGAATACGACACTCGACGAAAAATAAATACGCAAAAAAGTTATTTTATGTTAAATCAAAGCTTTTATGCAGATTTTTAATAAATTATGAAAATAGTTTTATTTTTGTATTCTACGTTACATGAGTTAAAAGAAACGTAATATTTTGTTTGTTGCTATGGTAATCTTGAATTGATAACAAACGCATGGCCAATGGCGGAGTTCAAAATTCTTGTGTTTACTGTCATGCTGTCAAGTTTCAATGCAAACCCGAAAAAACATTTTTTATTGATCAAACTTTTATAGTAACTATCTGATAAATGTTGAAACACGCAGAAGTTTCTCGAATACTTATTAGAGATGTTTAAAAACACTTTTCAGTCCGGTTTTTTGTCAATTCTTTACAGTATAGGTAGCAAACCTTTGCAAATTTGGGACAAAAAAGTTCGAAATGGGCACATAAAACGAATAACGGACAACGATATACAGAGCTTAGTGTTAGAAATAGTCGGAACCAATGTCAGCACTACATATATCACTTGTCCCGCTGATCCGAAGAAGACTCTTGGCATCAAACTACCGTTTTTGGTTATGATTATCAAGAACCTCAAGAAATATTTCACATTCGAGGTCCAGGTGAGCACCATATATTTATTAAAAAATCATTTTAAATGTGACAGTCAAAGTAACAACAAATTCAATTGGTATATTTCAGGTTTTGGATGACAAAAATGTACGAAGGAGATTCCGAGCAAGTAATTACCAATCAACAACTCGGGTGAAACCATTCATTTGCACTATGCCTATGCGCTTAGATGAGGGCTGGAATCAGATTCAATTTAATCTTGCTGATTTTACGAGGAGGGCTTATGGTACCAACTATGTTGAGACTCTTAGAGTCCAAATTCATGCTAACTGTCGTATAAGAAGGGTCTACTTCTCAGACAGATTATATTCAGAAGATGAACTACCAGCAGAATTTAAACTTTTCCTTCCTATTCAAAATAAGGCAAAAACAGCTGTTGCAACATGAAAATCAAACTGATGTTACCTTAGTAAATGTATTTTATAAGTAAAATTTATTTAGTTTTTATTTTATGAAGCTTCATTTCTTAATATTCATGTATTTTGTGATTTTCACATCAATAAACATGCACACATATATAATAAATTGTGTTTAACTGTGAAGTGTTACAAATATGCTTTACTTATTTTTTACAAAATATAAACTGAAACACCAACAACTTAATATATGATTAATAATAATAACAATTAATAAAATTACAAAAAAATTATTCAAAATGTCTGATGGAAAAATTTAATATTTTATATAGGTACCTAAAAATATCTGACACTAATTAAAAAAAAAAGAAGATAGTGTGTTTTTTTTTTTTTTTTTTTTTTTTTTTTTTATTGTATAGATTGGCGGACGAGCATATGGGCCACCTGATGGTAAGTGGTCACCAACGCCCATAGACAATGGCGTTGTAAGAAATGTTAACCATCACTTACATTGCCAATGCGCCACCAACCTTGGAAACTAAGATGTTATGTCCCTTGTGCCTGTAATTACACTGGCTCACTCACCCTTCAAACCGGAACACAACAATACAAAGTACTGCTGTTTTGCGGTAGAATATCTGATGAGTGGGTGGTACCTACCCAGACGAGCTTGCACAAAGCTCTACCACCGAGTAAACCGAGTAAGTGTGTACCAACAAAAATTGATTTTTCTAAGGTAAAGTACTTATTTTAGTATAGACTGCAAATAATTTGAAGTTGCATGCATTTGGCATGTAATGAGGTAAATGCCTCTTTTAAGCGTTATTAATCAAAGGAAAAAATAATGTTTATATAAATAATTATATATGGAAATAATTCCATAATTAGGTATAAAGAAATTTCCACTATTTATTAACAAATGGTGTATCGTAAAAATCATACGAAACTAAAACGAAAAAATCTATACTAATATATAAACCTGAAGAGTTTGTTTGTTTGATCCCGCTAATCTCAGGAACTACTGATTCGAATTTAAAAAATATTTTTGTGTTGGATAATCCTTTTATCGAGGAAGGCTCTAGGCTTATTTTTATTAATTATACGCCGGTGAACCCGCGGGGCACAGCTAGTATATTTATAAAAACGGATAAATCAAAATATATTTTACTAAAAAATCTTTGATAATTTGAGATTTGAGTGTAACCGTAGAAATCAATTGTGGTCAAGCTATTTTAGTGTAATTATTTACATAAATTATGGATACGTTATTTTAACACGTGCATGTTCTTTTAGTCTTTTTTATAATTTATTATAATACTAGCGGCCCGTCCCGACTTCGCACGGGTAAAATAAGGATTTTATCCTGTGAATTTTTTAATCAATATGAGATATAAACATTCATCAATCGATCTATTCGCCCATACAGTACAGTGTATGTGTGTTCAGTACAGGGCATATAATAATCCTACTTCCTACTAATATAATAAACGCGAAAGTTTGTATCTGGACGTTTGTTACTTTACAATAATACATCAGAATAACATATAGGCTATAATTTATAAAGCGATTGAGTAAATTGGCCAAAATATAACAATAAGTGTCACGTAAGTCGGAAAATTTATCCTTGTCCGCGACACCATAATTATGTCTATCTTTTATGTGTAAGCCATCAACGCTAAAATAGTGAATCGAAAATACAATCAAATTTTATATTTATTTCCAAATTGAACATTTTGTATTAACAAATTGATTCTTAGCAATAAAATAATGAAATAAAAAACCAAATAACGATATCACTTCTGATATTTAAAGTAGATAAACTTTGTCTTTTCCACTATGTCATTTGGACAAATATTTTAAAAGTTACTACAATGACAAAGTCACTGCGCGGTACTATGCAGCAGTACACTGCGGGAGTGGTGGGAGAAGAATTCGGTCATCGGCTCATCGTCGGGTATGCGACCCGTATGCAGGCAGACGTGATTGATGGTTGTCCGTTTTGCGATTTTTCAAAGCCCTGGCGATTTGTTAAAGACGAACTATACCTGTATGTAATGTAATAGGTAGGCAGGTAGGTAGGTTTTTATAGTGCCACGCTGCATACCTTCGGGTTGCAACGGAATGGATCGGCATGCCCGGTCGCAAATACCACTCTCTCACTTAAAATCGGCATAAAGTGGTAGCTACGTTACCGCGTTTCTTCTGGGACTCACATACCGTTCGGTATGTAGTCCCAGAGGCGGAAATAAAAAAATTGTCCGATCGGCTTGAAATTTACTATTTCTGTTTCTTGATTGAATTGATATACATATATTTCAAAGTTTTTAGAAATTCCACCCAAATGGGTGGCAATTTGTTTATTTTTGTTTTGATGAGTTAGAACGTTCGTACATATTCGCTAAAAAACTTCATACACATACTTCTGAGTGCAAATAACAAAATGTTAAACACACAATGTCTTAATATCAATATGTCCTAGGGAGGTGCAAGTAATACTTTTTTTTAAACGGACATCACTATGTTAGTGAAGTTTGTATAACAAAAACATATTCCATTATTATCATGTGTATTCAGTTCCCACAGATTTATTTTAGGATATGCTCGAAGAGAGGTAGATTTCATTCCAAGAATACTACCCATTAGAATATATCATTCGAATTTGAATGTATACATATATAGTTCCCTCTATTGCTTTTTGAAAAGTTTGCTTCCCCATGACAATCAAAAGTCTCAAGACCTGTCGTTGAACATGGCAAGCGGTAATGAGAACTGTTATCACATGGACAGTTTTTATGCTGCATGCTCCAAAGTGAGCTCTGCGAGCAGCTTAGTAATGTATGCCCCCAAAAGGAATACCGCAAACGTCTTTTTTTATATAGGAAGACAGACGCGCAAATGGGCCACCTTAAGTTAAATCAACACTGTCCATAAACAATGGCGATATAAGAAATATTAACCATTCCTTACATCGCTAATGCGCCACCGACCGAAATAGGATACGTAGGAACGAAGATGTTATATCCTATGTGCCTGTAGTTACAGTGGCTCGCTCATCCTTCAAACCAGTACGCAACCATACTAACTATTTCTGTTTAGCGGTAGAATATCTGATGAGAGGGCGGCACCTACCCAGATGGGCTGCCACAAAGCCCTATCACCGTTTACAAAGAGGTGCTTATTATTTATTATAAATAAAATTTTCAGTGACTCGAATAATTTTGTTTACTCTGAGTTTGATAGAATAAAAAAATATTGGTAAGCTTGCTCATTTATAGTTTTAACTATACCCAACGGCTAGATAGATGGCGAGGTATTTAAGCAACATAATCGTAAATCGGAATATTTATATAAATTAAATTTTACTTCAAGCTATTTAAGTAACTATAAAATATATTAAGTCAAACTACAGGAATTCATAATATGTTCACTGATGATTATATAAAGAATAATCATCAACTTAAAAATAATTTAAAAATACCCTGACTATACTTTTTCTTACCAGAATGACATTTCATGCCTCTTACTTTAAATTGACAGACTTCCAAACAAACATATTTATCTTTTACTTATATTTAAGCGCGGGCAACAGCTAGTAATATTAGTATAGATATAGATTACGCGCGAGCGAAGACGCGGGCAACAGCTAGTTTATCAATATAAATATAGGGTTTTCCATTAAGGGCGCTTGATCGTGCAGAACTTCCATCGTAGCGTGTGCTGTGTGGCACGTAGCGCCGTCCTGTTGAAACCACATGTTGTCCAGATCCATATTCTCGATTTCAGGCCAAAAGAAGTTGGTTATCATCGACCGGTATCGCTCACCATTGACGGTGACGGCCACACCATTATCGTTTTCGAAAAAATACGGACCAATCACGCCTCCGGCCCAAAATCCGCACCAAACAGTCACTTCCTGCGGGTGCATTGCCACTTGGTGAACCTCGTGTGGATTGGTCTCGCCCCAAATACGGCAATTTTGCTTGTTGACATAGCCATTCATCCAAAAATGCGCCTCGTCGCTGAAGATGATTTTTTTGCCAAAATCGGCGGCAACTTCCAACTGCTCTAATGCCGAGTCAGCGAACACACGGCGCTGTCTATGGTCATTAACCTTGAGCTCTTGGGTCAGCTGGATCTTGTACGGGTGCAGCCTCAAGTCACAACGCAAAATTCGCCAAGTTGTCGTCTGCGAAAGGCCGAGTTCCTGTGCGCGACGCGGAATTGACTGCCGCGGGTTTTCGAGGACACTGTCGCGCACAGCGGCGATATTCTCGGCAGATCTCGCGTTACGTTGACGCACGGGAACCGGCTGATTGTTAACTGACCCGGTTGACTCGAATTTGTCCACCAATCGACGGATAGTCGACTCGGCAGGACGATCATCGCGACCGTAAAACGGGCGAAGTGCGCGGAACGTTGCTCGAACTGAAGACCCATTTTCATAAAACAATTTTATGATTTGCACGTGCTGCTCGACACTGTAACCTGCCATGGTGGTTTGGGAGGACGGAATGAATATAACACACTGCATTTGACAGCTGTCACTCAAACAACATGGCCGCAATCAACTGTCAAAGTTCAAGCGTCCCTATTGGAAAACCCCTTATCACGAAGGGCTCTCCTACACATATAAAGAGAATGATAAAATATGTAATAAATCCGTTTTGGATTAGAGTTGAACAAAATCCGTTCTTAGCTGACCTCTACTCGACGAAAGGAATATTCCTACCAAATTTCAAGTCTCTACGCCTTGTTTCCAGAGATATCGTGATGAGTCAATATATTGGTGGAAATCTCTTATATATATAGATATTGTTATATATTTTAAATAAGTTCCGCTTGTTTTGCAGCGCTGGGTATACCTAATCGTCAGATTTACTGATACTTACTGAATTACTGATTTAAAAATAGTACATCAGTCAGATTTCAAGTCCCTTTGGCATTATTAGTCTATGGTAATATGTGTCAACTGCAAACTTTTTGTAAAAACGTAGTATACCTACTTTGTAATTTGTACTCTGTGCTTTTTGTTATCAATTGTCAAGTCAAATTAGATCAGTCTGAGAGTGAGATTTGGTAATTGGTTAGAATGCAGAAATGTCTCTTAAAATATCTAATTTATTAAATGTTTTTATAGTATATATAGTTACATTTACAACGACATGTTATGCAAATGACATACTAGGATGCGGTGGTTTTGTGAAAAGCCATGCAAGCTTAGATTATTCCAAAATAGAGATCGGCTTGTAAGTTAACCTAAAAATTATAATTTAATCTATTGCAAATTTGGGTCATAAAATCTTAAAGGTTAAGGTATAAGATTTCCCTTTAAGGTATAACTTAAAGAGAAATCGTATTTTATCGTAAAAATTACAAACTTATATTTGCCGTTGAAAAATAATATAACAAAATTTTAGGTACACAAAGGAAGGTAGCTTAAAAGAGAAAACGGAATGCGCTCCTACTAATGGATATTATTTTTTGCCATTATATGAAAAAGGCGAGTACATATTAAAGGTGCATCCTCCCGCTGGGTGGAGTTTCGAGCCCTCGCAAGTTGAACTCCTAATAGACGGCGAGACAGACCAGTGTTCTACTGGTCAGGACATAAATTTCTCATTTAATGGTTTCGGTATAACTGGAAGAGTGATCACCGCAGGACAAAAGCAAGGGCCAAGTGGTATTGATATCCAACTTGTTAATGAGAAAGGTGATGTTAGACGTACAGTAACTACTACTGGTGGTGATTTTCATTTCACACCAGTTATACCAGGGAAATATATAGTAAAAGCAATACATTCTAAGTAAGTAATTTTTTTCTTTTTCTATAAATGCTCATTAATTTCATTAATAATAATAATAATAATAATAATATCGACGAGTAAAAAAAGTAAGGCAATAGTGTCCCACTGCTGGGCAAATGAAAGCGAGGGCTACAACTGAGTTTTGTAGTAATTTAATGTATATTGCAGATGGAAAATTGAGCCCTCTCAAACTGAAGTCCTAGTGAAGGAAGGCAATACAGCTCTGCCAGTGGGATCTTTGACTGTGAAGGGCTATGATGTCTCAGGATCTGTCATATCTTTCGGCAGCCCTATCAGTGGAATATATGTTCTGCTATATTCAAAAGATGTAATTTTTTATAAAATTATTAAAAGTTAAAGTTGATTCATTTACACTTTGTCTAAAGCATGATTGTATTTCTATTTAGGAAAATCAAAAATTCCGAGTGGAAGGATGTAAAACTGCCCTTCTGCAAGGAGTTCCAGATGCTCCAATTTGTTACTCAGTAACGGATGAGGCCGGAGAATTCAAATTTGGTCTGGTACCGGCCGGGGAGTATAAGCTGCTGGCTATGACAAACTCTCCCGGTCAAGTTCTTGTCACATACAATATCAAGCCAGATGCTGTGCCTTTCGCTGTGCTTCATGACAGTTTATACATCAAGAATGCTTTTGAAGTTAGTAAATATAGAAACACTCAATATATAATTTTTTTATCATAAGTTAAGCTATACCCATACCGCCTTATTCATAAGCTTTATTTAACGGGTGATTAGTTTAACAATATTTTGTCTTCTTCTTTCATATGTCAAATCAATAATGACAGAAAGAGATAAATCAGTGTTTAGCTAAACAGTAACTAAGCAAAGTTTATAAATAAGGCCTTATAATAAGCCTATATAATAAGGCTAGTCTTTAGTATGCAGATAAAATTGTGCATTTGCAAAAACAATAAATAATTAAGTAATTACATTTTGTATTGCATTTATTTAATTTAAAATTAATCATATTTAAGCTATTTTCTAAAACATTATGTTTTCTAATCTAGGAGACAGACTTGACAAAAAGCAGGTAGTAAGGTATAGTCTGAGTGAACACGTTTGGTCCTCAGGTGACGGGGTTCAACGTGCGCGGGCGGGCGCTGCGCGGCGCGGACGGCGCGGAGGGCGTGGCGGGCGCGCGCGTGCTGCGCGGGGGGCGCGCCGCGGCCACCACCGACGCGGACGGCTGGTTCACGCTCACGGGGCTCAAGCCGGCCACCTACACTCTCACTTTCCAGCATGGTCGGTTGGATCGGTTATTTATTTATTTATTTATTTATTTATTTATTTATTGGGAAACAAACAGTATTACAACCAATCAATTGAAAATAATTCATACAAAAATAAATACATAAACCAATTAAGTTTCCACCGATTACAAGTTCATTTGGAGCTAAGAAGAATAAAAACGTATAAACACACGTTGGCCAAAATATAAAATAACAGATTAAAATTAAAATATAAAAATTGATGACATTGAGCAAAATAATAATATGATCAATGAAAATTAAGACAATTATTTAAAAAAAATCATGAGTTAAACATAAATTATTAAAAAAAAATAAAAAAAATTTAAAAAAAATTAATTACAATTTACAGGCATTACTAATTTCTTTTTTTAATTTTTTTTTTGTACACATTGTAAAATCTATATTGGAAAAACATTTATTATATTTATCACAGGCACGGAAAATAAAAGTATTTTGAACATATTTGGTTTTTGTGATAGGTAAATGAAAAAGGGACTGATGACGCGTATTAATTTTAGGACATCTAAAGCATATATTTTGTAACAGATAGGGTGAATCTACAAAATTTTGAAGTATCTTAAATAAAAACAATTGATCTCTCTCCATGCGACGGTATTCTAAAGACGGAATGTGTGAAATATCCTGATTATGCGGCAAAAACTTATAACTCAAATGTTTAATAAATTTGCGTTGAATTTTCTCTAATTGCATAATATGGCATTTATAAAAGGGATTCCAAGCAGTTGAACAATATTCGAGGACCGATCTAACAAACGAATTATATAAAAGTATTAAAGTATTTGCGTTTTTAAAATCCCTACCTACTCTTAAAACAAATCCAAGCATTCGGAAAGCTTTAGCTGTAACGTAATTAATGTGGGACTTAAAAGTTAGTTTGCTATCAATGTAAATACCCAAGTCTCGCACCTCGGTAACTCGTGCAATAATATTGTTATTTAGATGGTAATTGAAGTTAATATCTTTAGTTTTACGAGTGAAAGAGATAACATTACATTTCTTTACATTTAAACACAAATAGTTGTCTGAGCAGTACTTACATAATTTGTCTAGGTCATTTTGTAGGAGTATGCAATCAGAAGTTTGAGTTACTCGTCTAAAGATTTTCATGTCGTCAGCATATAGAAGAATAATTGAATTCTCGAAAACTATTTGTATATCATTAATAAATATATTAAACAGTAGAGGACCGAGGTGCGAACCCTGGGGCACACCGGAAGATATAGGCACGAAAGAAGAAGTATGTCCTTTAATTGTTACAGCTTGACTACGATTCTCCAGGTAAGAAGACAGCCATCGAAGTAGATCGCCATGTATACCGGTTTTCTCAAGTTTATGTACTAATAATGCATGTGGTATCTTATCAAATGCCTTAGAATAATCGGTATACACGACGTCTACTTGGTATCCTTGATCCATTCCAGTAGATATATGATGGATAAATTCACATAGGTTGCTTTCCGTGGATTTTCTGTTTATAAACCCATGTTGCTGATTAATTAACATTGGCCTAAGACAAGGGTAAATTTGGTCATAAACAATTTTTTCGAAAAGCTTCGCTATAGTTGACAATTTTGAAATTGGCCTATAATTTTCAATATTATGCTTGTCACCAGACTTATATATTGGTACAACATAAGAGCGCTTCCAAGTGTCGGGCATAATTCCAGAACTTAACGATTTAGAAAATAATATTAAAAGTGGATAAGCCAAAGATTCGCAACATGATTTAAAAAAAATAGGCGGCAACCCATCCGGCCCCGAACCCTTGTCTATTTGTAACGTTTTCAAATATTTCTTAATGATGTTAGTACTCAGTGTAACAAAACCGATCGATAAATTACTGCAGCAAGAGGCATGATTACTCGATGTTATTCCGGGGTAGCTAAAGCTAGTAACAGGCTCTGCATAAACCGACTTAAAATAGTCATTAAATAACTGACATATTTTGTTACCATCATTACCCACCTCATTCCCAAAGAACATATTATCAGGTATACCAGCAGCAGCCTTTTTAGACTTAACAAAAGTCCAAAAAAACTTGCTGTTTTTATTAATTTTTATCTCAGATTGACATATGTATGTATCATAACAATCAATTTGCACTTGTTTTTGACGATCCCGTAAAAGACTGAACGTTTCGTAGTCTGATGATCGGCCATAGATCTTCCATCGCCTATGAAAGTGCAATTTGTTACGAATAATTTTGATTAATCCGCGAGAATACCAAAAGGGGAAATGTTTATCGCCTTTCATAACTTTTGTTGGAACATGTTGAGATATTATAGAGTTAATAGTTTCATAAAACATAACAACGGCATCGGAAACATTACAAGCGCTCAATAAGTCATACCAATCGGTTCTGGCTATAATGTTATTGATTTCGTCATAGTTGGCTTTTTGAAATAAGCGAATTTTACGAGGAACTGAAAAGTTTTGGGTAGTATCGGAAAGATTTAATTTAATATTAAGTGTCGGATGGTGAGCGTCTTCATTAACGAGATAAAAGTCACTTGGGCATACTGTGCAATGTGTGTTACAAATTACTAGATCTAAGTATCGTCCGTTAACATTAGGAACACAGTTAAACTGCTTTAAATCAGTAAAGTTTAAAAAATTAAATATGGAATCAATACCTGGGTCGTTATCATTAAAATTACGTAGATTCATAAATTTTCCAACTCTATCCCAAACAGCATTAGATATGTTAAAATCACCAACTACTAAATAAATATCATCAGGATACAATAATACTTCATTCGAAATAAGTTCAAAACAATCACAAAGACACTCACTATGGTAACTGCCATGAGGGAAATAACAACAATAAACATGAAATCGTTTTGATATGGGTTCTAAGTCAAGTGCGATAGAGACCTTAATTATCTCGGCTGCATGATTTTTAACCAACTTACTTCATTTCATTTAAAATTTGAAATTCGTATTGTTCTGCCAGAATAGAGATCCGGTCAAAATGGAGTGTTCCATTATGATTGTGGTTCGACCACGGTAATGGGTCTCAATCCACCAGGAAAAGCAATTCAGGGTAGAGGACGTCGGCGTCAAGCTGGCGCCTAGTCGTAAAAGTATACCAAATTCCTTGCTTTTATAAAATACTTTAACAACGGCGAGCAGTTGATGAACTTTGAAAAATGTTTCACACCATTCCATAATAATTCACAGAGGAGTGCGAGTGGGACGAGGTGCAGCTGGTCGTGGCGAGCGGCGGGCCGGCGGCGGCGCTGCGCGCGGTGGTGGCGCGCTGGCGCGTGTGCGGGGACCTGTCGCCGCCCGAGCCGCGCACGCTGCAGCTGCGCCCCGACCTGCGCGTGCGCGCCGGCGACGACGGTGATCTTACCGGCTTTACATACCTACGGACACCAACTATAATATTATATCAAACATATTGTGATGGATAAAATCTATAAGAAGTCATTGGCTTTTCCGTGTTATGGATATTCAGTAGAATACCCAAGTATATAGCCAAGCGTTTCTTCCTAGCATGACTTGGTGCAATACATAGAGATTAAGGTGCAATGTAGACTACAGTCTTACAAATTTAGTTTCATAAAAGTTACCTAAATATTTTAATCTAGAGGGATCAATGTCAATTGTCTAACTTTCCTGACTGTTGCTTAGCAAAGTGTGCCTGTAAGATATGACAATGAAGACTAGAGCTTTGAACCTAATGTTATTCCTAAAGTACATTACAGTGAGAACTCCATTTTGTAACAATAGAATACTAGATGAATAATATGTGTAAATCCATTCTGTATATGCATTTAATTAATGCATCGTTTACATCGCCATTATTGATGTTACTCCCATAAACTTAAATTATAAACATGGTGGAATTAATATTTTCAGGCAAATGGTGTGCGTTTCTCCCTCCGGGCGACTACACGGTGAAGGTCGAAGTGAGTGAGCAGGAACAGAGGGACGGCTTACAGTGAGTTCATTACTCCTAATAAGTACAAAACTAGTACTCCTAGCGAGTATTACACATCACTACACTCACTCTTGCTGCGGAATCACCGGGCGACACGATAAGTCGTGAGCTCGCGCGATCTGCCCCGGCACGCCAGTAATAGCGGTGCGGCGCGTGCGCAGGTTCTACCCGGCGACGCAGGCGGTGCGCGTGCGCGGCGCGGCGGGCGGCGTGTCGTTCGGGCAGGTGCGCGCGCGCGTGGCCGGCGCCGTGCGGTGCGCGCCGCACTGCGCCCGCCTCGCCGTGGCGCTGCGCCCGCTCAAGCCCGACGGCGGCTACGCGGGCCCGCCGCGCCTGGCGCAGGTGGTCGGTGAGTCGCGGGCTGTCTTCCCGGTACTTCATTACTAGAGACTTCAAATTAGCTTTCAGTTCCAAAAGTTAATTGATGACACTATTGATTGCGGTGCTCGATATTTATGTACAGCTGTTATTTAATATCAGCAACGTTCTCGAAATACTCGCATACGCATACCTCGGGTACCAAGTCTTAAACTCGGTACAGGAGGGATGTTTTAATTTTTAAATTGATGACGTCGACGAGTCGATCTCCCTCTCGCAGACGAGGAGTACAGCTTCGAGGAGGTGGTGCCGGGCGGCGTGGAGCTGTCGGTGGAGGGCCCGCACCTGTGCTGGGAGCAGGCGGCGCACAACGTGGCCGTGACGCAGCGCCAGCACACGGCGCCGCCCTTCCGCCTGAGCGGGCTGGCGCTGCTCGTGTCCGCGTCGCACGCGCTGCAGCTGGACTACGAGGGCCCGACGCGCGGCGTGCTGGCGGTGCCGGCGGGCGACAGTCGCCAGTGCCTGCCGCCGGCCGAGCGTTACACGCTGACCCCGCGCGGTTGCCACCGCGTGCAGCCCGCCAGCGCACTGGTGCAGCTGGGGGGGCCGGACGTGCCGCGAGTGCGCTTCGTGGCGACTGCGCACGCGGCCGTCGTCGATATAGTCTCCCCGGAGCCCGCGAAGGATGTGGTCCTCCAGATCGTCAAGGACGGGCAGCGGCTCGAGGAGGTGCCTCTGCAACCGATCGAGCGGGATGGAGTATACGTGTACGAGCACACCATGTATCTGGAGGAGGTGAGTGAAAATAATAACTGATACTACTTTCATATTTATAAATTTGGGATAGGTAGAGTTTTCTGCTCCTATTGAAATGCAATTGCATCATAATATTTCAAAATATTAAGAGCGACTAAGTAGTAAATGGGACAGCATATTTTCTCTATTTAACGTGTACGTAATTTACTCACTCGTCGTTTATCTTTCAAAAACGAGCACACCCATAAACTTGAGAGCCATTAAGACGAGCGTGTACCGCGTGCGCGACCCGCAGGGCGCCGTGGCGGCGGTGTCGGCGCAGTCGTCGTCGCTGCTGTTCAGCCCGCGCGGCGCGGCGCGCGTGTCGGGCGGCGCGGACTGCGCGCGCGTGCTGTCGCTGCGGGCGGCGCGCGCGCTCGTGCTCGCCGGCCGCCTGCAGCCCTCCGTGTCCGGCGTGCTGGTCACCCTGGAGGGCGGTACGGTTACACTTTATTGAAATGTTTATCCTCCATTTCTGAGTAGGACGAGGAGTTCATTATAATTAGGCACACGTGTGCTAGTGATCTGGTGAGCGGTGATCGAGGCGTTACAAAATTTTTCAGGCGATATAAAACTGACGCAGACGACGGAAGCCGACGGCAAATACAGCTTCGGTCCGTTGGACGCGGAAGTGCAGTACACGGTGCGGGCGGAGAAGGAGTCGTACGCGTTCGACGAGCCCGATGAGAATGGAATAATAGTCGCGCACAAGCTGGCGGAGATCGCCGTGATGCTGCGCGACCGAGCCGACCGCGCACCGCTCGAGGTGAGCGCGGACCTCTGTAGGGGAGATGCTGAAAAGTAAAGAAAAAATAAGATATCACGTGTGATAAGGGAGTCCGACTTGCTGCCAAAGTTTCTAGCATTATAAATTTCTAAAAATTAGAACACCGAAAAAAAAGAAAGCAGTTACTTGCTGCGTACTCACGTTAGTTATTAGAGCGCTTCCGCAAAGCGAGTGTACCCGTGCGTGGTGGTGCAGGGCGCGCTGGTGTCGGTGTCGGGCGGCGCGTTCCGGCGCAACGTGGCGTCGGGCGCGGCGGGCGCGCTGCGCTTCGCGGCGCTGTCGCCGGCGCAGTACTACGTCAAGCCGCACATGAAGGAGTACCGCTTCGAGCCGCCGCACGCCATCGTCGCCGTGGAGGACGGCCGGGAGCACCGCGTCGACTTCGAGTGCGTCCTCGTGCCCCGCCCGTCGACTGTAGTATGTGGCCCCGCCAAGTGATGCTTGCGATCGATCGGTCTCTCCAGGGGTGTCCGCGTGGCGTGGTCGCTGCTGGGCCGCGTGGTGTCGCTGGGCGGCGCGGGCGCGGCGCTCGTGTCGCTGCGCGCGCGGCCCGCCTCCCCCCCCGCGGGTCCGCACTGCGCGCAGCAGGACGCCACCTCCTCCGACACGGGACACTTCAGGTACTCGCCGAGTGACGAGCGTGACACTGTCACGTCATCAGACGTCCAGGCAAAAAGGACCAGGAAGGTCAAACCACTATCTACTACAAAATAAAAATCTTTGTATACTACCAGATCGCTACTATCGTCAGATTATTAACATTTCATTTAAAAAGTTTTAACTCCAAACTGTAATGTTGCGAGTTTCTTTAATATATTGAAACCATTAAACCTATGTTTCAGAATACGTGGTCTTTCGCCCGGCTGCGTGTACGTCGTGGAGCTAAAGGAGTCGGTGGAGCCTGAACTGGCTGGCATCGTGCTCGCAAAGCAGCCACCTCCATTTGAAGTAAGAGTGCTATATACTTATCGTGACAATCTTCCAAACTGTTACAATTAGTATGATAAAGTTGCTACTATAAATTGCCAGTTATAATTTATAATTTTGAAAGAGTTGCACACAGAAAATTATTTAGTCGAAAACGGCGATGACTATTTTTAATTGTATTATTTTTTTTAACTTATTATATGTATCTATTTGTTGAGATTTTATTTATATTTAACTAGAAATTTCTTTATATCAGGTCAAAGAAAAAGATATTGAAGATGTCCGACTTATTATCATCCAACCAAATCACTTAACGGATACGAACGTCTTAATCCGGACTCCCAACATCGACCACTACAAGACTCTCAGACTGACCCTCGCCTTGGAGGCGACCCCGCACACCCCAGTGTTCACGACGAAGCTGGATCCACTCGGCTATAACCAGTTCAACAACCCGGGATTAATGTACACTATGCCGAGGTTGCCGGCGGACAATAAGACTTATGTCCTTCAGATAGAATCAACTTTGTCGAAAGTCAGCCATTCGTACGAGGAGTCGACGTTCTACTTCAATTCAGACGGGAAATTTAAATCTTTCGATATCGACTTCGAGCCGAAGGTAATCATTCCTAACATTATTTTAAAAACAGCATCATCAATATCGTTATCACTGCAGTAGGGTATGGTAATGTAGTGTCAGACAGGTCTCAAAAGTGTGTCAAATCCTTTTCATGGCTGAGTTGTAACGACAAGCAGCTCTGAATACATAAAGAATAACGATTCGACGACAGCAGTCTCGTCGTCTACTGTTAACATTTAACTTTTTAAAACCGATGCCCTCGAGTTCGCTACGCACGAAGTAGTAACAACTGCGGGAGCCTCGATATCCTGCGGCGTCACCGGGCGATACTAACTCGGCCGGGCCGTTGCAGCTGCGCTCGTCGGAGCAGGAGCTGCGGCACAGCCCGCTGGCGCTGCTGGCGCTGCTGTCGCTGGGCGCGCTGTACTGGCAGCGCGCGCGCCTCGCCGCGCTGCGCCCGCCGCCCGCGCGCCCGCGCCGCGCGCCCCGCGACCGCTCCTAGCTCGCACGCGCCGCGGTTGGGTTTCGTACTATTTGCACCATTACTTCATAGTGTGTAGTATCGTAATGCCACTGTACTGTGCGAAAATACCATAATTTTATCTAGGCCGACCGATTTGTATTGTGTGTTATATAATGCTGTTTGTTTAAAAAATAAAGATGATATCGCGTTAGTCATCTGTGTTACCCTTCGATTATAAATGGGCCACATGAACAAGTGAAATGTAGACTAAAAAAAGGGTCATCCGTATTACCCTTCACTGGAAAAGTTAAATGTAGTATAATTTAGGCTAAATAATATTATTCTATTTGAAATGTAGCATTATTTTTTCTGTACCCCAGGGACCCTGCACACCAGGGACTCTACTCTCATAGAGCCATTCGTGGACAACCTGCAGACCAGACTATTTGCTTCAATTTTATTAGTAACCTTTAATGTTAACCTACAAAACTACTTATTAATGTTAACCCGTATGGATCAGAATGGTTGGAGTGAAACGGCGGTTTTTACTGGTCATTGTGTGACTCGAGGAGAAAAATGAGGAGCTCCGGATATTGCCGGTCTCAAAAGTAGTTATCCTGTTGTGAAGGATGGCAAATACTCCACATGAATAATAAATTAACTTCAATAATTTACAAAAATGTTTAAACTTGTTTAGATATATTCAGTCATTGAGTTCTTCATCTGTTTAGTTCTGTGTTTTTTGTCCATTAAAATAAGTAATTACTGAAATGTTTTGATATAACTAAACTTATTGTAAACATTCCATAATGGGATTAATTTTTAAAAATTTCATCACGTTATTATTTATTTATTAAATGTAATAATTAAACCAAATGATAGGAACAAATTATTTAAATTAAAACGAATTATTCCATGAATTATTAAGAATGTATTAATTTATAATGGTTGTTTTTTTATCTATATAATTTATGTGTTGATGTGGTGATGAGTATTCCTTAGATTTAAATATGAAATAAAAGGTGTGCGGAAAGTGTCTTGTTTTATTTTATACTAATTATTTTATACTGTGCTCCGCGGCTTCGACCGCGTATAATTAATAAAAATATAATAAATTATTTTATTACTATAATAACACACACACACACACACACGCATGGCTACTGGTAAAGAAATACGTAATAAACGATTTGAAATTAATTTTCATAAGATATCGCAGGGTTTACCGATCTTATACTATATGGCCTAACATTTGCGCCATCACATGTTCTTTGTGTGTACCTGTGTGTAAGATTGGTCAAGTTGTTCTTGAGTTATAAGAAGACATACAGACCGACAGACAGACAAAAATGCAAAAAATAGTATAATGTGAATCACTGCATCATAAAACGATTATTTATCACAAAATTAGGTGAAAAAAAATGTACAGACAGAGCTAATAGATTTATATAGAAGTATAGATATGACTCGGCGTCATACTATAATAAGAGATCTTTATGGTTTTACAGTATCAATGTCTATATTTGAAGATGTGTTTACACCACGTCCAACGAATTTTTAAAAACATCTTCAAATACATACAAATATAATTTAGAGTTATTTTTATTTGTAAAGTTTTGCCTAAAATTACGATTCTACTTATATTCATTAATAATTATATTAAATATTTAGCTACCGTTATTTCTAGCATTTCTTTAAGCTTTATAGTGTATATTGGAACTCATTTTTTAGAAATTAAGTGCTTCTAATCATTATTACTTGTACAAAAATTGTGGTTGCGATGGTCGGTCTCATAAAATTGTATGTATGTCGTAGCCTGGCACTTCGCAGGCAAAACAGTCATAGATTTCCATAGGAAGTATAAACAGGTTTATTTGTAACACACCAGCAACCTCGCAGGACTAGATAGCTAACACCACGAGCAACAACTTTTGTTCTTCGACTTTTAATAATTTGTTACATTTTATTTTCATACAGAAATAAGTATTAATTTCATTTCCCGCTTGAACGATTATAAATCTACGCGCATCGCAAAGATCCACGCGTCGGTCGCGTCGTCCTTTCGTTTATGAATGAAATATAGACATACAAATGTCACAACAGTACGACAAAAACTTTTCATGTACTGAGTTATGTCCGAAATCGTAAAACAAAAGTTTACGATGTTAGCTATCTAGTACTGAAAGATTGCTGGTGCGTTACAAATAACCCTGTATATATACAATGGCAAATCACTGGCACAGGTGTGTACTGGCAGATAATACTTGGGTTTGTTTTATTCTTGGTTATTTAAAATAACGGAAAAATAAGAGATGACTGTCATGATTTTTATTTAAATATTCATATCTATACAACTTATTATTTACATTCTATTAATAATGTAAAGGACATATTTCCAACTTATTCCATTTTAAAATTATTCTTAAATTGTAAATGTAGAGTATAATTTGGAGGCAAGAGATGTTATTTTCTTAGGTGGCTTTGCAACAGCGTTTTACAATTTCACTTAAATATGATTGTGGCAAAATAATTTATTTCGCTAACATTAAAATTAAATAACAATTTGTACTAATCTATGATATATTTTTATCTGTAACAGCTGTAACGCTGATGGCACTCCGAAAATGATCGTGCACGATGATCCCATAGACGTGCATTCTCTTTACTGTAAAAAAAAAAATATTACTCTACAGATTATACTGTGGTACATATACATTTTAAATCATTACTATAAAAAACGAAACAACGAATGTTATACCCACGGTCTTGTATACAGGTCTTACAACGGAGCCCAATTTCAGTTGTGAGAGATTGGTACGATCGTTTCATAACTTTTATTTCGCGTCAACGTCGCTACACGTCGTTGCTATTGATGGGTGCGGTCACGTGCCGGTTGAGCGACACGCGGTACGCATGCGTTTACGTGTGATAGAAAAAGAGACAGAATGCTATTCTGTCTTCGTTGCACAGCGCACTCATCTATCGTCACGCCTCTGGCGACCGTAAATTGAACAGAACAGCGCAACAAGCAACAGCAGAACAGGTCCGTTATTTTACTAAGCCACATCTAAATACGAAGTACGAAGAAGAATAAAAATACAGACAACGATGTTTGATCCGCAATGCTGTAACTTAAATTGTCTTATAAGATTAATGAGCGTTTTGCCCACGGTTTCTCCCGCGCAGTTCCCGTTCTCTTGAGAATACTGAAAATCGGTTTAGTGGTTTATGCGTGGAAGCGTAACAAACAAAAAACTCACTTTCGCGTTTATAGTATTAGTTAGGATATCTACTATCTATGACGCCGCACGAGAATCGAACTTTCTAATGTTAGCGTAAACGTAACTTGTCAAAAAAATAACTAAGTGAATATAACTTACTTTACGAAGTACAATTCGAATGCTGCAAAGAAGCTTCTATTGGATCGTGCGTGGAGTAAACAGAGGTTCAGCTTTTCACAATCTTCCTCGAACCTGCGTGTAAAAATAAAACAAATAACTAAATTTCCACAGACGAAAACATAGCTTATTCGCTACTAGTTTTTGCCCTCGGCTTCGCCCGCGTAAGGAGGAGATGTAAGATTAAGTTAGCTGTATACTCTATGTTCTTTTCCGTATCCAACGTGTAGGTATATACAATTTTATGATGATCGGTGGAGTAGTTAGTCGTGAAAGCTGAAGCTATTGTCTTTAATTGTTTTTATATTTAATTTGATTTTTAAAGTATTTTTTAGAAATGTGAAATTACCCTCTCTTGGCTCTAATTTTTGCAATATCAGCGCCAGAAAAACCTCCTGTTGTCAAAGAGGGATTGATGAACCTCTTTATTAATTTGTGTATGGGATTGTTCTCGACTGCAGTTTCTGGAATAAATAATATAAAGTTATTCATATTTTAAAATGATATAACAGATTATACTCAATACATATTTTTTGAAATAATTATAAAATCCATTTTAAAGTTAATTTGTATATAATTTGTTAAGGTGTAATAAATATTATATTTTCAGATATTTTATTTTTAATAATCATTAATTTTCTTTATCGATCTAGGCTTCGATCTAGGCTTGCGGTTAAGCCATGTTAAGAAAACTTTTTAATACATTAGAGAGAATGAATAAAACAATAAAATGCGAATTTAAACACCGAAAATTATTCCAAGCGCGTTCTATGGATGATCCTAATTTTGTAATACAAAAATAAATAAATACCGGTTTGAAAAATATCCAGCGGCTGACACAGAACGGGTACTAGTGCCGCCATTATCAACATTAAGATTTTTGCGTACATTTTTGTTTATTTTAAATTGTATGGTAAAATATCAGTATCACAATATATTGTTTGAAATATTACATTGGAATATATACCATGATAAAGTTCCCCCTCTTGCATTTCACGTACGTTATGACGTATTTCGCGCTTAAATATATTGAAAAAGTAAATATATAATATTGATTATGTTCAATTTACAAGTTTAGCTTGTTTAAATAAAGTCACTTTGTGCTTTATTTACCATTGCAATATAAAATATAGAGCAGTTGTAACTGGTTGTAATAGTTGGTATTTTTTGAAAACCCGTAAATGATCACACAATAGAGTGGCTATTAATTTTGCTTTAACCAATTTTATATAGGTTTGGTTATGCATTGTTAAACTTTAGCAAATTTAAAAATGAAGGTTCTCAGTTCTACTGAACTTATTGAGAGTATTAAAAAAACAACAAACGAACTGTTGGTTGATATTTTTTTTTTTCCTTCTGGAAAAACGCGTTTACGCGTTTCCCCCACATGAATTGGGGGGTATGTGGGGCTCACCGGCACTGAAGGCGCCGGACTACCCACTAAAAAACCAGCGGTATCCTCTCCGTCTGGTTAGGAGGCGCCACGGGATCGCTTGCGCATGCTACCATGACGCCCCGACGGTCGGCCCGCCTATGCTGGCCTCCATTTCTAAGGGGGTTCCCGGATACAGGGAACCCACTTAGCCCAGGCGGCTATTAAGATGGGGGAAGAAGGTGCGCATAGCCCCAGACGAATGTCTGAACAGCGGAGGCACTTTCCTCACGCTGTCGCTCCGCGGCCTCCTTCTGTGAGAGTGTCATTTCGAACCAGCACCTCTCGCTGTTGAGCATGGCATCAATCACGCTCGGCAGCGAGAGATCTCCGCCGACTATCGCCGCCAAGGAATGCCTCTGAGGCCCCCACGCAGCACACTTGAGAGTATTAAAAAAACAACAAACGAACTGTTGGTTGATATTTTTTTTTTTCCTTCTGGAAAAACGCGTTTACGCGTTTCCCCCACATGAATTGGGGGGTATGTGGGGCTCACCGGCACTGAAGGCGCCGGACTACCCACTAAAAAACCAGCGGTATCCTCTCCGTCTGGTTAGGAGGCGCCACGGGATCGCTTGCGCATGCTACCATGACGCCCCGACGGTCGGCCCGCCTATGCTGGCCTCCATTTCTAAGGGGGTTCCCGGATACAGGGAACCCACTTAGCCCAGGCGGCTATTAAGATGGGGGAAGAAGGTGCGCATAGCCCCAGACGAATGTCTGAACAGCGGAGGCACTTTCCTCACGCTGTCGCTCCGCGGCCTCCTTCTGTGAGAGTGTCATTTCGAACCAGCACCTCTCGCTGTTGAGCATGGCATCAATCACGCTCGGCAGCGAGAGATCTCCGCCGACTATCGCCGCCAAGGAATGCCTCTGAGGCCCCCACGCAGCACACTCCGTCAGGGTGTGGTGCGCCGTGTCCAACGGCGCACCACCTCCTTCGCCCCTCGTGGGGGCCCCTCCGTGGACCCCGTTTTGGATATGGAGACCCTCAGGCCCAGCATTTCCATTTGGTCCACGTTAGGGTCGTTCCGACCTCGGTCAGGCGGGCCGCCTTCCGAAAGTCCCACCCCGTCGCGGTGATGAGGGTGTCGTCTGCATAACGCAACACCCCCATACCTGGAAGAACGGGGGCTCTCAGGAGCCAATCGAAGCCGACGTTCCACAGAATTGGGCCGAGAACCGACCCCTGTGGAACGCCGCAGCCTACCCGATGCCGGACCAACCTCCCATCGCCCCCAGCCCAGACGACTTCTCGGTCCTGGAGGTACGCCTCCAACAGCCTCCTCAGATAGGTCGGCACCCCATGGTATCGGAGTGCCTCCTTGATTGTCTCAAATGGGAGGCAGTTGAAGGCGTTCGCAACGTCCAGCGAAACCGCCAGGACCACATGCCCCTGAGCCACCGCTTCCTTGCTCCGAGTCTTCAGGGTGCTCAGGGCTTCGACCGTCGAACGATCCGCCCTGAACCTGAACTGAGCCTCTGATAGACCCGGACCAACCTCATCGAGGTGCTGAACGAGACGGGCTGCGAGAATCTTCTCAAACAACTTGCCCGTCTCGTTCACAATTGGCCTGTACGCCGAGGAGGAACCAGGCGGTCGACCCTCCTTCGGCAACAGCACCAACTTTCCCTGCTTCCAAGGCTTCGGAAACTGCCCGCTGTTCAGACATTCGTCAAACAGCCCCCAAAGCCCTGCACCTAGGTATTCCAGGGCGTCGCACAGAACATGCCCTGGAACACTGTCGGGACCTGGCGCAGTCTTCTTGGCCCTCAAGCGACCGAGGGCCATCTCCATTTCCCACTCCGTTATCAGTGGTAGAGCCACTGCGTCCTCTATCATGGAGTGGGGGGCCATAGGCGGAGGGACAAACTCGCCCGGGTGGGGAAATAGTTCACCAACCAGACGCAGCGTCTCCGTCACGGGGGTGGCTTGGGTGCGGAACTTTCCACGTAGGCCTCGGTACGGCCGCCCCCATGGGTCTCGGTTGAGGCCCACCAGCAACTCCTCTCTTGCCTTTTCCTTGGCCTGCCTTATCGCCAGCTGTAGATTCTTTTTCAGCTGGCGGTAAGCGGCCAAGACCTGTCCCTCTAGGTCCGCGTCGAGGCCGTTGTGCCTGCCACAGCGGACGTAGGCCCTTCGCGCTCGACTGCACGTCGACCGAAGTTCGGCTATTTCCGGCGACCACCAGTATACATGCCGGCGCGGAAATCTGCGCCGGGTCCTCGGCATGGCCGCATCGCATACCTCTTGGGGGACCTCTTGGGGGGGGGGCTCTTCCACGCTGGCACCCTCCCCCCGTCCCGCAGAACCTCACCGTTGCACGATGGCAGCATCCTTAACCAGCTTGCAGTCTAACTGACTAAGAGACCACCTCGGCAACGTATTCGGCACGCTCTGGGGTTCCAACGGCCTGCGAGAGGTTGAGATCTCGAATCGGATGTAAAGATGATCCGACAGAGTCTCCACCTCATTCTCAACCCTCCAGTTCAACACTCTGCTCGCTACGACAGGGGTGGCGAATGAGACATCCACCATGGACCTCCCGTTATGGCGCACGCAGGTGTGAACCTGCCCGTTGTTGAGTAGGGACAGGCCGGAGAGTAGCGCCCACACTTGAACGGCCCTCCCTCGTGGATTCGTGGCGGGGTTACCCCAGGCACGTGACTTCGCGTTTAAGTCACCGAGAACCAGAGTAGGTTTCGGCGACTGCCTGGCTACCGCAGCTCTGACCAAGCCGAGATATGTCTCGAACTCTGCCAAGCTGCGGTAAGGGGAGAAGAATGTTCCCACAACTACGTATTCTCCCCACCCCGCCACGACGTAGCCCAAGCCCCTCTCAATGAGTGAGAGGGGCGATCCGTTCCGTTCCGAATGAGGACCGCTACGGTGCCGTCAATGTCCTCTACCCAGTGAGGTAGGGGAGGGAAGTAATAGGGCTCGCAGGCCACAGCCAGGTCGATCTGCCACTCCGCCATGGACTGCAGCAGCAAGTTCTACGCCGTGGCGCAGTGGTTGACGTTAATCTGGAGGAAGCTTATGTCTGTGCTCATGTTGACATAGTAGCTTCCTCCTCGGCCTGGCGCCGTTCGACATTGGTGGTCTGGGTGCCTAAGACCACCGTACCCTTCGTAAGGGGAGGATTGCACTCCCCTGATCCCATAATGTGCCCAGAGGGCTTGCCAGCGTCTGCGCACACTGCACAGTGCATCTTCTCAGTGCAGTCCGCCATTGTTGGTTGATATTCGATAATGATGTAATGATTACATTAAACTTCACTCGGTGGTAGAGCTTTGTGCAAGCTCGTCTGGGTAGGTACCACCCACTCATCAGATATTCTACCGCAAAAATGCAGTACTTTGTACTGTTGTGTTCCGGTTTGAAGGGTGAGTGAGCCAGTGTAATTACAGGCACAAGGGACATAACATCTTAGTTCCCAAGGTTGATGGCGTATTGGCGTTGTAAGCGATGGTTAAAATTTCTTACAATGCCATTGTCAATGGGCGTTGGTGACCAATTACCATCAGGTGACCCATACGCTCCTCCACCTTACTATATCATTAGAAAAAAAACATGTGGTTCATTGCGTTTCCTGTATTTAATTATGTGTAGTTTTTGGCACTGGACCTAGATAATATTTATTATTGTAAATGTGTTATGGTGACCCATACATATAGAATCAAGAATGTATTACGAGCGCCATCTAGCGGATCCGAGCATAGGTAGGAACTGTCGTGACAAACGCACCAACGATTTTATACTGATTACATATCACATATAAATATAGTAATTATTACTACAACATGATTTTCTGTGGTAAACAAATTGTAATCCAAAAATAAATCACAAGCAATAATCCTAACGTATTCTCAATTGGCCGACCACGATTCGCGGAAACATTGACATGATGTGATTCACGTTTATATTATATCTCTACTATTACACAAAGTAGATTTGTCTGTTATTTTGTATCACTGTTAATCTATATAGATTTCAAATGATATTTTAATTATTAATTCCTTGATCATTTCATAATTATATTGATTATTATTCTTATTTAGTAGGCGGGATTCCCGAATATTCGAATATTCGGCTAAAATTTGTTATAAATATGAATTAAATGAATTGAACATGAATTTTATAATAATCTAACTATAGGTGATTGTTTAAAACTACCAAATAAGTTATCCAGGCAATCTGGATTCCGACGGGAAAAAGTCGGAAGTAAAATCTTTTAACTTTTCCTTTTCCTTCCACACACATTCATATATATATAATTTTAACAATAATAAGATTGAATTACTAAGTCGATCATTTATGTGTAAATAATAATATAATATACACTGAATAATTTAATTTTGATATCGAAGTTTGAACAAAGAGCAATACACTCTAAATAAATAATAATAAAATCATCAAATAGAATTCTGAAATACATCATTCGCTTTTTATTACTAAATAATTAGAGTAATATTAAATTCAAATACGTTCCGTTGTGCGTCAAACGTTGATCAAACACACATCACGAGTTGTTTACAAAATTAATAAAACTTAGTAGTTTATTGGGTGCGAGTTAGTTTTGTGTTAACTGACATTGTGCACTGACTGCAAGCCCGTCAGCGGACGTAGCAACCATGCATCTGCTAAAACGCCAAACAGTCGGTCGTAACACCTTCGCATTGGAAATTAATTTGATGCTACCACCAGGGAGTGTGATGGCTCTCAGGGCGAAGCTAACAAATCGCACCGAAGCCGGTTCTAAAAAAAAGAAGTACTTATAATATTTATATGTGAAATGAATTATCTCATAATAATGAATCTTGAATAATGATAATTCAAATTGCTGTGTAAATGAAGGTTTACTAATGTGGGACCTCAACCAGATGAGATTCATCGACCGAAATAATTAGTTCCAGCAGCCCGGGGTTTGCTGGTTGGTAGTGTTTAAGCTCCTTTCTGCAGTGTCTCGGGGAGCACGTAAAAACATGTAAGGAACTTTTGTAAACTTAAGGTTATTATAAAACAAACGATTTTAAAGGATTATAGCTAGACTTGAAAATGAAACGAACGCGCCAGGCCGTTACGAATAATAAATAATAATTAAAAGAAACAAAATATATTTTGAAATAAAAAATACTCGGTGGCAGGGCCTTGTGCAAGCTCGTCTGGGTAGGTAGCACCCACTCATTAGATATTCTACCGCAAAACGGCAGTACTTGATATTGTTGTGTTCCGGTTTGAAGGGTGGGTGAGCCAGCGTAATTACAGGCACAAGGGACATAACATCTTAGTTCCCAAGGTTGGTAGTGCATTGGCTATGTTAGCGATGGATAACATTTCTTTCAATGCCATTGTCTATAGGCGTTGGTTAGCACTTACCATCAGAAAATGCTTATGTTTATTTTTAGCACGTTCATCAAAGTCTGAGGTATTTTTTTCCTAATCGATTCGGAAAAAAAAACCTCTCTGGTCTTCTAATAATTGATAAGTAAGTGCAGATTATTATTAATTTTAGCCGACTTTAAAAATGCACTGACGCTCTTATTAGTTTTATGTTATAATATTGACATTATAATAGGTTTTATGAGTAACTATGTAGGACGTAGATACTACAAATACAATGTTTCACATAGCAGATATAAACGACTTTTTTATAGTACAGGTAGGCGGACGAACATATGGGCCACCTGATGGTAAGTGGTCACAACGGCCATAGACATTGGCATTGTAAGAGATGTTAACTATCGCTTACATCGCCAATGCGCCACCAACCTTGGGAACTAAGATGTTATGTCCCTTGTGCCTGTAATTACACTGGCTTACTCACCCTTCAAACCAGAACACAACAATAACAAATACTGCTGTTTTGCGGTAGGATATCTGATGAGTGGGTGGTACATACCCAGACGAGCTTGCACATAGCTCTACCACCAAGTAAACTACTTTTTTTTTTTATTGCTCTTCCAACAAAGTATATACAGAACATTCTATGACTAACTTATAAATAAAATTGCTAAGTGCTACTTTAATAACAGGCAATCACTACATGCTAAAAGAAAAAAGAGCAACAGTACATGTGTTCATAAAAAAAATTCAATTTACTTCATTAGTAATACGGAAGTAAACAGAAATGTGACCAAAGATACTAAATTGATTAAATACTTAAATAACTTTTTAAAACGGCGTTAAATTTTTTCATCATTCTATTTAGGGGAGAGAAACGACAAAGATAATGAAATACAAAATACTAAAAAAATGTAAATGTAATGAACCTTAGTTTGCGTTTAATTTTTATTTTTCATTTTCTCATACTCAGTGTAGGCGTAGAAGCGTGGAGTAGTGTGGGCTTAGTAAGCTGTTATACCAGTGATATAAAGTACATTATTATTATTTAGAGTCATATTAGTTTTTATTTGAAGAAAACGTTTATAATCATTATATTGGTAATTTTGATAAGGATGAAAAGGTACTGTGTTAAATAAGTCGAAGTAATTGGGAAGTATCGTTATGTCCTCGAGATTGAATCGCGACTCCTGTGTCCCGGGCACGTAGTAATAAAAGGAAGAATACAGCATGCGCAGAGTTCATTACAAATGAACAATCTCCAGCGGGTCGCGTATGAAGCGTACCTACCCGTAACCTCGTCACTTTGCGGAGCGAAGGAACACTGTGGTGGTTTTAGTCGGTAGGAGTTCGATATAAGCCTCCACCATCTCCGAGATGGGAGCTATCCATAAGGAATTCCGCACAAAAAAAAAGTAGATGGGGAGTGATTGGTATAGTAATTTATTCGATAGTATTGATAGTATCGATAGTATTGCAAAACCCATTAATTTGAACCAAATACCTACCGATACTATCGATGGTATCGATGGTTTTGTAAGATTTCCAGAAAAAAAAACTCTTTTTTTTAAGAAATAAGAAATTGAAATTTTTAAGCTTTTGAAATTTGAGAAACAAAAGGTTGGTTGAGACTGTGTGTGATTGTCTGTATGTTACACGATCAATAAAGAATATTATTGTATCACAAGGCTCATTATCCGAAAAAATTTGAAATTGTTATTAATAAGAAACATCAATGTTGTGCGAACGCCTTTTGGAATAAATATCAAAGTAGCAATTTGAATTATTATGGAAATAATAATCAGATAGTGATGTGAAACTATTCCACATTTTATTGGCTCCAATTGCAAAATAATTTTATTATGCAATGTTTTGTAAATATGATGCAACTTAAACCATTAAATTATTATATGTGCACTATATTATTGAAATAAATAGATTGATTAGTTAAGCATTTAATCTATTTCTCAGTCTATCTATTTATAGTAAAACAACTTTTACAAAATTTCTTGATTAATGTATAGTAAAAATGAAAATGTTACTTTTATAGTTGTAGCTACTCGTCCCAAGATGGCGCTGTAAAGCATACTTTAGTATTGAAGTATTTTGTAAATATATAGATTAAAAGATAAAATACACTAAGGAACAATAAATGTAGTACTAAATATTTATTTCTTTTTTAAGAAGTAATATAACTTAATTAATAATTTAAAAAAACCCAGTCGTTTCTCTGGTATGTAAAGGGAACATATGTGACAATAGATGGCATTGATTCAATATTCTTTCTCTCCCTAGAAAATTCGAGACATTTCAGGCCGCCTCTCGAATATAGATAGCGCCACAACGCCGGTATATAAGTACGGAAACTGCGGGAGGGCGCGTCAGTCGAATACAAACAAACGAGTTAGTTACCTACGCGACGAAAAACAAACAAAAACAATGTCTCTTATGCCGTATTGGTTGCGTCATTTAAGGAATGTGGCTTACCGAGATCCAGTTGCCAGGATTTTAGAAGACCCATTTGCTGTGTTTGCGAGGGACCCTTTCTTTCGCGATCCGGTAAAGTTTATCAGACAGATTTCGGCCCCACTCGAGAAAGATCAGCATGGAATCGAAGGAATCTACTCCGATTCAGAGGTCAAAGTGGATGGCAAAAAAGTTGAAGTGCATTTGGATGTTCAGAATTTCACGCCGGAACAGATCGAAGTGAAAACGGTCGGAAACGAGATTATGATCGAAGGCAAGAAGGAAATTAAGCGTGAAGACGGATGGACGAAGAGTCATTTCGAAAGACGTTTTCTGTTACCGGAGGGTTTTCCTCCAGAGAGGGTAGAGTGTCACCTTGATAAGGGAAAATTGAAATTGGTGGCGTTTAGAGCTGAACCACTCCCGGAACGAAAAATACCTATCCAAGATAAGTCTGAAGACGATAAGGCCTAAGACTACATCTATTCTTTCTACGTATGTAATGTAGCAATATTTCTTTTTCAGACTGAATAGTTTTATATAATTTCGTACTATGTATTTTAAGTTTGTTATGTAATTATAAAATAAATAATTTGAACAAAATTTAATAGCGTTTTATTGTTGTACTATATCTAATATATTAGAACATTTTCTAGAATATAATAATAACAAATCATATTAGTTTGTTTTGTGTTGCAATAATATAATCTATAAATAGAGTATCTAATTTTATAAGAGTCATAGTGTTAATAATGTTTTGTTAACCCTTAGCACGTAAATGCCGGTACGGCCAAGTGAACGTAATACGTAGATCTTAATCGAATATTGTGAGTTCAAATCCGGTTAAGTACCATTGAGATTCCATCTTGGATCTCAGACTAACTTGGGCTTTGTGCAAGCCCGTCGGGTACCTACCACCAATTCCTCATATTAGGTTGAAAGTTTGAAGGGTGGGGAAGCCACTAGCTACAGGCACAAAAAACAACATCTTAATCCCCGAGGTTGGTGGCGCATTGAAGATAAAAGGCGGTGGTGATCACTTACCATCAGGCAGCCTACTGGACAGCCCGGCTGCCCAGCTAAAACAATGAAAAAATTTATAAGACACAGCGTTGTTCCATTAAGGCAAAGCTAGCTAAGGTTTCAAAATAACCAAGCAGTAGAAACTGCAGCATTCCCTAGCCTCTGTCGGGAGAGATCCCTATAAAGGTATCTGAAATAAAAATTCATAGGTACCTATTAGAAAAAATAAAAAATATAATTTAATGTTAATTTTATTTGAAAAAAATGCCTGACCTGTCCTGTTCTGATAACTGCTAAACATGGTGAGGCATAAATGAGGCCCTAAATAATTAAAAAAATTAAAATGTTCGAATAGAATCGCGTTCTGTCGTTTGTATCGAGGGTCGTTTGTATCAATGTATATACTCATATGTATGCAATATCAAAACATTCAACAGTCAAAGTTTGTTCTGAAACTAGTATAGATTATAACAATATGAAAAGTCTTTATTAATTAATTGCATTAACACTTTTTTGTCAACGGTGGGCCTCTACTGCAATAAGCCTTAATGATTACAATCCACCTAATTGTCTGAACGATGATGATGATGATGATGAAATTTGTGTTTCTGAAAAAAAAAGTAACGCAAATATGATTGCAAAGGCATTTTGTTATTGTAATTAATTTATTTTTTATCATTCACGTCTGCACACCACTACAAAATTCAAAACTAATCTAGATACTTGAAACCTTTGAAACAAACAATTTCCATCGTTCGCTGTTCAAGAGCTAAAGAGCTCGGTGAATTAGCAATATTGTATTACGCTTCCCGATGTCTAAATAAAACATCGAATGATTTGAGTGATCTTATACTTGATATATATATATATATTATAGTATTTGTTAGTGGACGTGCATATGGGCCACCTGATGGTAAGTGGTCACCTACGCCCACAGATAGGGGTTTGTACATTTCTTAAAAAAAAACAACATCGCCATTGCGCCACCAACCCTGGGACATGGGATATGCGTTTGATAAGAATAAGGTTTGCTGAATGAAGCTATCACATTTAAGACGATAGCTTTTTTATGTTTAATGTTTAGACTATTCCTACTAGAGGAGCAAAGAGAAATAAATAACTTGAGAAGATCTTAAATGATAATCTATGATTTTCATTATGGGTTCGCCAAAATAGCTTCTTGAATGTCGGCGAAGTTCATATCGAAACTTGGGAAGTAAAATTAAAATTGATATAAGTAGATAGTTAGTAGTTCAGTTGAATAGTGTTGTATAAATAAAGATATGAGTGAGTGATACCTCATCAGAAAGTGAAGTTAATTAACAGAAGGAGTCACACTGCTTGGCTAAGTTCTTGTACTCTTATGAGAAGAAGATTTTGAGCTTATTCTTGCTCCAACGAGGGTTACACATATTGCATTTTTATTCGATGCACCTAGTACCTTCGGTTAGGATTCAACTTTACAAACATCTGCAGCAAAGTCCTTTTGGGTCTGTCAAAAGTCTACTGTCCTCGGTTCGGAATAAAATATTACGGGCCTGAGAAGGGTCAGCAAAGGAAACTCAGATCAGAGCCAATGTTGTTTTTCCAAAAGTCTTATTTGAGCTTTGTCAATTAAAACATTTTAATGTTATACTAAAAAAAAAAGTTAATAAATAAAACAATACAATATTATGCAGATTATAAAAAATGTGGAGAAATATCTCCAAATAAATACATTTAGAGATAGTGTTAGTTAATATAGAAATTAAATAGTGGAGATAGTGTTAGTTGATATAGAAATTAAATTTTATAATAGGCTTAACATTCCTGTGTTAATGTATTTTTTCTGTTTTGATCTTGTCTTTTCCATTCTTGTGTCACCGATATTGTACTCAGAGATGCATACATTCTCATTAAATGATAGAAACTAAAAAAAAAAATCATGTATCTGGCTACTTAAATAAAGTAAATATTGATTTGAGAATATTTTATATTCACACTGAAAATTTTAAAGTCAACGCTAATAAGGGCGAGGCATGAGTGCCGATGAGTATATACTTTCATGGGGCAGCAAATACCCCTTCCAGCCCCCAAGCTAGTGTCAACAACACGGGTACAGTACGCAGCGCCTAATTTGAAATTTAGATTTTGGGTAATGTCAACGAATACAATTCTCATCTATAACGATTTGTCTTACTCAAAGATTTTGCGCTTAGAAATTTTCAAATATTCGTGTTGTACATTATAATGTATATATTAATTAATAATTAATTATTTGATGCTTTGGGTAGTGGCTTATTTTAATATTTGGTGCCCGGGCACAAAATAATGTCCAATCCCTCAATTTATGTCAAATTGTAAATTATTCATTAAATATTAGTTAGTTAAGAGGCAGTAGATAAAGTAAAAATAAGTTTAGATAACGTGAGTGATGTTGATTAGGTTCTTCTGGTTTCTTTTTCTCCTAAATTTTCTGTGTCAGCATTGTGGTCGCCCTTAGAAAAATTAATAGGCTCATTTAGAACTCATTTATTTAAACCTTTATGGGACAAGTCCAGAAACTATGTTATCTAATATTTGTTTTCGTATCATAAAACTCTTTTTTATTTATTTTTATTGTATAGGTAGGCAGACGAGCATATGGGCCACTTGATGGTAAGTGGTCACCAACGCCCATAGACAATAGCATTCTAAGAAATGTTAACCATCGCTTACATCGCCAATGCGCTATCAACCTGGGGAACTAAGATGTTATGTCCCTTGTGTCTGTAATTACACTGGCTCACTCACCCTTCAAACCAAAACACAACAATACAAAGTACTGTTGTTTTGCGGGTGAATATCTGATGATTGGGTGATACCTACCACCGAGTAAAGTATCTAACAACCACGCCAACCGGCTCGTCAAAATTCACTTACGTCATGCACTTGTGCACCATAATATCTTCCATACAGGAAGCTTATCAATGATATTGAACGCAGAAGACGAAAGTCGGCCAGGACAACTTCATTTCTGGTTCGAACCAGTTACTTTACCGTTAATCAGCATTGTCTGAAACGTCCTAGCCTTCGTCGCGTTTGGACTCTACTACCACTTACCATTAGGTGGAGTGGAGTAATTTGCCCTCCCGGGTAATAAAAAAAATATAAATGCAAGAGGCTAGCTATAGAGCTAGCTATCAACATAGAATCGCTTTCATTTTAAATTAATTTATGGTATTTTATTAATGTATAATATATACATCTTAATACCGAGTATTATAAACTATAAATGCGTGAGATAAAAATCAATAACGTTACATTTTTAAAACAACGTAACTAAATTATTTTCGATAAGAACGCTAATAGCAATAAGTTTTCAGCTGACCGTACCAAAGAGTTACCACTTTAGTATCAAACGGAGCGCCGAACGCGAGGGTGTGTGGCCCGTTCCCGATCCGACCGGGTATCCTATAGTCTCGCGAAAAAGTAATTGATAAATCAAACGTGTACTTGTAACATTTTAATGAATAGTTTTAGTGATTTGTAGTGAAAAGTTTCATTTTGTTAAAACAGTGGTTATTGATTTTTAAAATATATTAATTTTGCTAAAATAATTGATATTTATATACGTTTAGCATCATCCGTTTAGTCGTAGTGCATTTAGGATAGTAGCTATACCTTTTTAAGAAGGAAAGAATTAAATTGGAAAAAGTTTCTAATATAATATGATAAACAAAACCTTACAGTCCATTCTAATTTTGGAATATATTTTGATTCTCTTCTTTAGTTCTTGAATAGTTAAGTTATTGAGTTTTTCTGTTAAAAAATTACAGCAGCAACGCGTAGTCAGGAAGTTGGAAGTGAGCACTCCCCGTGTTTCGGAAAGCACGTAAAGCCGTTGGTCCTGCATCTGACCTTCCGGTTTTTCGTTCGTAAACGAGTAGTTCTAATTAATTCGAGTTCAAGATTGTTCGTTATATTATATGCTTTAGCATTTCTCACGTAATGATATCAACATTATACATACAATAAAAAATCAATAAGGTCCGAATTGAATTATTTGTTGTTAACTAAATTTTCCTACTAAGATAAATCTTGCAAGTCTACGGTTTTTAAATTGATTAAGTCAAATAAGAGGCGCGGTGTCATCCTTAGCTAAGTGTAAGTGCGAGCGAGAAACTTGGAAATTTGGTCCATCTGAAACTGTTTTGTACAGGTCGAATCGCTTCATTACATTCTTTTGAGGATTACTAAAACACTTTATTTGTATCCTACTTTGTTTGGCGCTTGATCATTTTCAATTGCTGCGTGAAAGTATAACAAACTAATACTCTGACGTTTATTTATATATAAACAGAGATATCTTGAAAATATTGTTATTAATCATCATTTAAGGCGTGATCATTCGGTACTAGGTGTTTTTGTTTGTAGAATATTTTTAACATGATTCGGTAGTAATTATAAAGACGGTTGAATAATAAATAGATACTTTACGATGCCATGTTTATTACATTTAACTACATATACAATGATTATTTATTTAAAAACTACTCCGATGTTCTTGCTATACAACTACGCTCACGCTGTGTATTTAATAGACAATTTTATTACTTCTAGCGGCATTTTATATTTTATTTCATGTGGGAAGGTAGGCAGGCAACTTTCCACCTGGAAGTCACCACTGGCCATTTAAAAGTATATTTTAATAAGCGTATTTTGATTTGATTCGGTTGTAAATAACTCTGGACAGAATATCTGGCATATTTGGCGTAGGCAGCTTTTGATTAAAACCTGGAGTCAATTTCTTAACATTGATATTTAAAATATAAAAAACAGTAATTTATTTTAACGCTATTACAAGTTTATTATCCATTAAGTGCTAATAAATTACGATCTAACACTCTTTCACTGCTTTTTCGTTTTTTTTTTTGCTTAACGTTGCCTATCGATTAGCCAGTCCGTCCCTAATTTTGAAAACGTATAACAAACTAAATACGAATAAAGACAAAGGACTTTTCCAATCTTCTATTTAATTAATATTTAACTAATAACCATTATGCCTAATCCTTTTAATCTCTTTCTTTATAATAATATTGGTGATCAAAGGCATCTACGCACGTTCTCAAGGAGACAAGTGTGACAGGTCTTAATAAAACATTTATTAATTATCTTTAATTTATTTTAATGTATGTAGTAGTTAAGTAGACTGGAAATTAGGTCACTTGATGGTAAGTGGTCACCACTGCCTAGAAATGCTGGTATTGATAGAAATAGGTATTAAGGCACTCTTGGGAACTATGATGTTATGTTCCCTGTGTCTGTAGTAGTACACTGGCTCATTCACCATTCAAAACTTAACAAAACAATACTAGGTATTACTGTTTGGCGGTAGAATATTTGACGAGTGAGTGGTACCCAGACGGGCTTGCACAAAGCCCTACCACCAGTACCACCCGGTGTTAAATTTGTGTAAAACAGTCAGTCAAGTTGCGTCTGACGTTTGTTTGATCAAAATGTTTTTTTTTAAGGGGGCTTTTATATTTAGATATAATAGGTCTATATTAAATTTGGTAAAAGTAGGTAAAGAAAGTTGATGTTTTGTAATCAAATTAAAGGTACATTCATGGTACAGGGTTAGGCTAATTAAACTTTAAGGGATACATAAAATTAATGTGCTACTGAATCGTAGGTCCTAAAATGTTTGTAATGTACCTATATCTATACCGGCATACTGTTATGGACCAGTCATAATAACCTTATTAAAAAAAATTAGTCCAATTTATTTGTTAAACAATATAATTTTGCTTTAAAATAAGGAAAGTATAAATTTAAAGTATTTTCTATATATAATTAATGCCTTTAAACATATTGTGCCCGTAGTTACTAAATAAATTCATGTTAAAAAGTCATGAGGCCAGCAGTATGATGATTTAGATATATATAGATTCAGATATATAGGCCAGTGATTAGAACGCGTGAATCTTAAACGATAATCGCGGTTTTTAAAACAATGTAACCACAGAATTTTCTTGTGTTTAATTTGTGTTTTTACACATCTCGTACTCGGCTGTGAAGGAAAACATCGTGACGAAAACTATGTGTCTAATTTCACTGAAATTCTATCATATGTGTATACAAAATGATCTCCTCAAAGAGAGAGAAGGCCTTAGCCCAGCAGTGGAGCAAACACGGGCTGTTAATTTACTTTACAAATAGATAGGTTGGTTTAATATTGATTATATTAAGAATAATATGTGCTTTTATCTCATTATTTAAAATAATGGAACAGTATGATTCCGTTATTTTTCCGTGCGAAGCTGTATTATTTATTTGTAAGGTCAATCGAAACTGATAGCTTAATTATAACGCGTGGCGCACGCAATTATAATTTTAGAGCTATATTTTGTAATTTACGAGAATAATATCGATATAAATCGTAATACAAGCCAATCAATAAGAAATATTGTACTATTATTATCAATACTGTTATTATAAATAAATGTCTTAGTTTTTCCTTCTTAAGAGTAACAACTGATTGACGAGTTTTATTTATGTAGGCATGGTTTAAAGGTAATTGATATACACCCTTTATCCCGGAAATATCCTAAGGTTGTAGACGTTCCTTAAATTACAGCTTTATAAGCAGCAAAAGGCTGAAAAATATTAAAAAAAACACGAGTAATATCATATTATAAATAACGAGCAATTCTTGTATTAAATTGACTTAAATTTTGTATTTAGACAAGTTTCTTCTTTTCAAGCTCATGTATGTAGGATCGTTGCTGAGAAAACGGATTTTTTTACAAAAGAAATATCTTTTTTATAACTGATTATATTAGAGCCGCGAAGCTCGATCTGGGCCACTACGCGTTGAAACAAGAAAAAAGTATTTAATGTAAATTTTCATACTACAAATGACAGAACAATGTTTTCTGAAAACAATCTGTTTGTTATTTAATTAAGTAAAAGTGTTTAGTTTGGTAACAAAGGATCAACTAATCACAAAACATCGAAAAATACAAAATGGAGACCGGCACTACACCTGCTATAGGTAAGGGATACACCATTACAGTTTATTTATGTTTAAGATTTTTTAGATATTAATAAGATTATTGGATTGTCTGTCGCAGCATATCACGTAGCTGTTGACGACTCCTTTTTTATTTTTGCTATTCTTTTACGCGCGGTTACCATCGTTGTTCTTAGCTGTCACAGTACGATATCGATGTGATCTGTAAATGTTTTTTATAATAAATTCACAATACATATTGTTCCTTTTGTGTCTAGGTAAAATGACCGTAATATTGTGATTAATTACTTCTTTTTAATTGATATTTAAATTCTTTCCTAATAATATATAGTACTTATATTTGGTATATATATTTTATAGCATATGGACCACCTGGTCACTAATGCCCTTAGGTATTGGCAGTGTAAGAGATGTTAACCATCGCTTACCTCGCCAATGCCACCAACCTTGGGAAATAAGATGTTATGTCCTTTGTGCCTGGTAATTACACTGGCTCACTCACCCTTCAAACCGGAAGACAACATTACCAAGTACTGCTATTTTGTGGTAGAACATCTGATGAGTGGGTGGTAGCTACTAAGACGAGATTGCACTCCAAGTTCACTTACATAAGTATATACGCATGTTACACAAAGCCAAGCCTTGCAAACCGCCGCATAAGCACCGCTCCACAAACTCTGACGACACGAGATGCAAGCGCAGCAGCAACGTGAGGGCATTGACGTCAATCGAAGACTCGCGGAGCGCAACCACAGCAACAATTTCAATTCATTATCGTCAATCGGACGTTACCTCCGATGCATAGGAAGGCGTAATGATTATTACTAGATATGTCATCGATCAATAATCATCCAATTAGTTTAATTAGTTGTAATTTTAAATCAATAAATTTGTTTAAATAAATTTGTATTTTTTTGAATCCGCTGGCTGCACTTAACGTAATTGGGACAGTCGGTAGGATAGGTGAATTAAAGTCAGTGAATCGATCACCGATAACGGCTATCTCGAACCTACGGGAGTTGCGGCTAGGTGGAGTATCCAGAAATCGATACAGCAGAGAAATACAAATGATTTGGTAAGTACCTAGATCTTACTAGAGTTGCTCGCCTTCACTAACTATAATCTTCCTGTGTTTAATTTTCTCTTGTATTTTACTGAATAGAATTTTCCAGTTTTTATTTCCTACGTGTTTCTTAAAAAGCTCTCACAATTTTTCTCCCACGAAAGTTGTTGTTAAGCCACTTTGTATAAATAGAAACTCGCAAATTGATGCATTTTAGAAAATGGTAGGGGTTAAAATAAATAGTGATTTATTAAATTTTGATAGAAATATTAGTACTAAAATGAGTACAGACTTAGTAGACCACGTGTACAAAGCCTTACGCCTTTCGTCTGAGTTCGACGGAAGCCCGAATGTACTTACGCGATTTGTGCATTTATGTGATCAGCTAGTTGCGCAATTGATTAAAGCAGAACCTGGATTTGAGAGCAGTAATCTAGCGCTATTAAACGGTAATAAATACTATATATCCTTAATAAAGATACCGGACGTGCCGCCCACACAATAAATTCAAATGACACCCCAGAAACCTGGCAAATAAGAAATGTCTTGATTAATAATTTCTCGGACCAGAGAGATGAAACCGCTGATAACAATCTAGGTATTTTAACTCAAAAACATTTAACCCCTCAAAAGTTTTATGAAAAGTAAGTCTTTTTAGTACTATAATGACTTACATAATATTGCACGAGTCTATACATACTACTATAGAAGCAAAGCGTTATACAAAAAAATAACACTGCAAGCGTTTGTAGCGGCTTCAAAGAATCTTTAGGTTTGCGTATTCGCTGTATGACCGGATACCATAGAGAAAGCATAAGAACTTGTGCACGAGGAAATTAACACCTAGTATTTTCAGCAGTATAAAGATCAGCTGCCAGGGCGCGGAGTACAGTCTTTTGCTTCATTTGCCCCTATTAATATTGTTAAACCATTTAATTCAACACCCTCACTTTATTTCGTGCATCGAGCACTTCATATTCTCTTTTTAATATAAACGAAGTTAAGGATATGTTAAGTAAACTAAGGATTTTATATTTTTATAATGAAATCCTTTATATAGAATTAAGAAACATTTAGGAAATAGTTACATTAGGTAATTTTTCTCTAGATAATCAGATAGTAACAGTAACTACGGTCCCGATCGTCATCCCTTTTACCTATGACTTCTACAAAATATCCCTCGTTCCTAATAGAAACCATGAAGTCTTGATTCCACCCTGAACCTTTGTAGCAATCTCTAGTAAATAATCTTGGTACATAGAGACAGAATGTTCGAAGATAAACTCATTATTTTTCTGCCAATCGAAACCCAATCTACAGATCCAGGATAAACCCGATTGTGTCCAGCAGCTTATTACTCTTCAGGAACTCCAGCCATCCTGCAATCTTACTCTTACAAATGAAGCCCAGGAGGCACTAGATGACAAGCACTTCACCCTGAGCTTTCCAGTACCCACTAAAGTGAAGATATCCTGCAGACAAGAACAATATCGGACTCAACAAGGCAGATACTTAGCAGTCATCCCACTGAAATGCAACCTGAAAATCTACGTTCACCGAAATTCGTATGGTACTTTATGGTAAATCGGCGCTGCATTTTAAGATATTGAGTGAAGACCATTTTCGGGATCGGATTTATAATAGTTATTAAATTATATATTTAATGTTTACTTACATTTTGTAATAAAAAATGTCCCTATGCAGAGTTAAGACCTCGTGATTCCTTGGTACGCTAAATCGGATTGGTGAATAAAAACATATGAATTTCATTGAATACAATTATTTTAAAAGTTATTTAAATAAGTTGATTATAAAATATTGTAAAATCTATTTAATTATTTTTAAACGATTTCAAAAATAACAATGTTTATTTTTAAGCAAAATTTCAAAGCAACGTATTCTTAACACTTGTATTTTTATCCACGAAAAAATTAGAACACGCAGAAGAATTTATGATCCAATTTATTTAGCTACATAGTTTTAAGAATATTCATATATTTAGCTAAGATTTATAGCAGCAAATCGTAAAGTGGCCCACCCGCATCACTGATGTGTTCAGATGTATGGCTATTTGTTTTTCATTTACATAATAAAGAAGCGAAAAGGTGAAATGATACAATTTTTCAACACACTATTATACCACTGTCAGAATACGAATAAATGCGATCTGGTTTTAGTTAGTGAAGTTTATGCGTTTGTTAACTAAGCTTTAGCTTATAATTGTTTATTCGTTGAATTTAAATGTTTTTAAAGTATTTCATTCACGTTTATTCTCGATAGCAACGTTCATCCCAATGGGTGAAGTTATTCACTCAAGTTGTCATAGAGACGGTTTGGATCGTATTCCACGACTGCGGGTTAGTGACATGTTACAAAGTTTCATTAAAATTTTATTATGATGTTTTACACACACAGATTAATCTTCTGAAAATTCAGCGATGCTCTCACTAATTTAAACGACGATCGCTTCACAGCTATACATAAAAAGAACAGATTAACAAACGACGGCAATAAATGTTGCGTCGCTTGTTACTGAATATACATATGTCTGATTTTTATACAGTCCTTAATATTAATATATATATGTAGCATCCAGAAGTGAAAACTGATTTTATAAGAACTTCGAATTGGTCTATTCATAAATAGAACACCGAATCATATAAATTGATGTTAATTACTTACTCAATTACTCTTTAAATCCAAATAACACATTTGAACACATTACAAGTCATAAGTCGCGCCAATAATTAATTATTTACTTTACCTTTTTATGCACTCACAAAATTACGGCGGTTAAAATTAGCGCGCTTCTTTTTTTTTTTAATAATACTGTTGTATGGACCAAGGTATCTCCTAACTATATATATAAATGAAAGACTACTTTGTAATCAATTTTAATTTTTGGTTTTCAGGTACCGACTTGCTGAAGACTCTGGATCGCGTGCTGATAAGAGAACAGTCTGGATCCTACGTCAACAACAAGTACGTGGTGTTGACTGCAGAGGGCACTGTTTTACTTTACGCGAAGGAAGATTCGGGAATATTGAACAGAGTCCTGGTCGGCAAGAGTAGAGCGTTTGAAATCGATGTATTTGATACCAACGATAAAGAGGTAATTTTAAAGATATCCTCCTGACCTCCTGACGGACGCTCTCAAGGGCGACTAGCCAACTGCTCGCGATATAACATTGTTCAAGTTTGTCTGCAAACACAATGGCACTCTCTTATTCCCTAAATCTTATTATCCGATTGGATGGCAAATCCGATGCGACTGGAAAGGTGGCGCAGGACCCAAGGCTTTACGTGCGTTGTACAAACTTCTTTACTCCCGGCTAGTGAGAATTTGACTACTGAAAAACCTAATAACTTTTTGGGGCCAATCCCAGTACCCGCTTTTATTCTCTGATTTTACTCAGGTTCACCCAGGTTTCAACCTTGAACTTTGGCATTGGGGCCATATAAGCTAGCGACTAAAGAGTTAAAGATAATTTCGAAAATTGTATTAATTCGTGTAACATCTAAGTTTGGCCTTGGAAACGGAAACGCTGCCTGTAATTTGAGCAATCGATGTAGGCAATAACGTCGCTGAATGCTTTAATGTTTTAGTAAATATTGTACAAAATATACAGTGCAAACTCTATATTATAGTGAAATTGAAGGGACCGGTTATTTTAATGCGTTTTCGTTAAACGGAGAGTAAAAAATATAATTTTACTTGTTTAAATTTAATTAAGTCTTCAAAGTTCATTTTTTGTTACAATTAAATAATAAATGGAAATCTATAGAAAGCATCCTCACTATTTAAAATCAGAAACATTTTTTTTATTTTCATGTTTATTTGATAATAGGAGTAGAAGAGGACTTAAGGATTGACATCGTGAATGTAAAATATCATAATCAGTTGAGTAGTTAAGATGTGAAAGCCTAACAAACAAACACACTTTCGCGTTTATATTATTATTAAGGGTTTATGGTATTATGAGGTTTAAATTTATATTAAGTTAATTTTATATAATGGCACAATAAAGCTGCAACCATAATCATTACTGAGTTATCGTCTCGATATGTATACTATACCATTATGTGCGCGCCTTGAGGTAATCATAAATGTGGTCGTAAACATAACAGCTAATACAAAAGGGCACGCAACACTACCACTGACCGTTGACCTTATGATTAGCCTAATAAGTTCACTGGAGGATATTACAGCACGTTGTTAAGAAGGTGAAGCTTTTAAGAAGACTTATCGACGAATGTAATAATTTTTTTAACATTGTAATATATTTATAAATTAAAAAATAGATTGGCGGGTGCGCTATTGGACCACTAGATATATAGACATCGGTGTAAGATATGATAATTATATATTAAATAGCCAATGCGCTACGAACGTTGTTATGTCCCTTGTGCCTGTTGGTACACTGACTCGCTCACGTCGTGAAATATCAAATGAGTGGACGGTACTTACCCAGACGGGCTTGCACGAAGCCCTGTTTACATACTAAGACTTAAGTGTAGTTGTTCTGACTTCGTTAGCATTCACGTCTTCCCCGTAATTTCCGTAATTGATATGTGCTTTATCGTAGCCAGGTCCCAGGTCACCTATCTCTAAATATGCTAAATTTAATTACTATCGATTTACTTAATCGTTTAGTTGTGATGATGTGACGAAATGATAGACCTAGTGACTGTTAATTTCAAATTATATAATAATTTGAAACATCTATTGGTGCGCTTTGAGGGTAAGACCGGCTCGTAAGCCGCGACCGTAAATGGCAACAAACTCTTATTCAGTCACCCCCTCTCCAGCGCCGCTCTCTACTCCTCTGTGTGCGTGGCGTATATATTCTCGGTCGTTCGCTTCATTGCTGAAGGTCGTGTCCACTTTGGTCCAGGGTCTGGGTCACGTTCTTTATGAGTTTTGTCCAGTCCGTCCTGTCCTCAGCTTTTCTCAGGGCTGTGGTCACTTGGAGATATGTGAGGTTGGTAACTTGGTCCAACCACCGTATGGGGAAGCGGCCACGTGGTCGTTTCCCCTCCACTTTGCCAAGCACCATCTAGTTGTCTAGGCTGTTGGGCTGCCTTCGCGTGGCTTATACGACATAATTAATTGACAATATATTGTTATAGTAATAAGCAAAATATATTTATATCTTAATAAAACTCTATGTTTATGTTAATTTTACTCCATATTTATAAATAAATTATTTTAACGTTTTATATATACCACTGCGTTTCACTGTTACGTTTTTTTTTATTCAAACAGAAATAATATAACCTCTTAAACAAATACACAAACGAAACTCTCTGTTAGCGAAACGTTTAACGGGTGAAATTCCATAGCGCGCCCTTAAGTGTCGGAAAGGGGTTGAGCTGAAAATTGAAGTGAAATAACATTAAAAGAGAACACGTTTAGGACTTTGATGTATATAATAACTTTTAATTTACTAAGAAAGTTATTTGGTGGTTTACTTGGTGGTAGGACTTTGTGCAAGCTCGTCTGGGTAGGTACCACCCACTCATCGGATATTCTACCGCAAAACAGCAGTACTTTGCTATTGTTGTGTTCCGGTTTGAAGGGTGAGTGAGCCAGTGTAATTACAGGCACAAGGGACATTATATCTTAGTTCTCAAGGTTGGTGGCGCATTGGCGATGTAAGCGATGGTTAACATCTCTAACAATGCCAATGTCTGATCATTGGTGACCACTTACCATCAGGTGGCCCATATGCATGTCTGCCTTGCTATGCCATAAAGAAAAGTAAGATGTCATATGTATTATGTTATATATATATATATATATATATATCTATATATATATAAATATATATAAATTACTATATTCAATTCAAATGTTAGTTTAAATATGAAATGATGACTGTATCTGTATTTTTTTTATGTCAAACTCTATTCGGTACATGTCCGACCCTAACATGACGCTCTCTACTCTTGCAGTAGTTGTTTTTTGTTGTAAATAATAAATTGTTTCAATAACGCATGTGTCAGGCGTCCTGTGACTTATTAAATATCAACCTACTAAATAGTATATAAGCCTTAAATTGCAGGTGATTAAAATCCGTCGGCCGTACACAGTTGGTCCAGATAAGATGGACGTGGCACTGTGCGGACAGGCAGCTGCGATCGTGAGGAAAGAGGTCACCTTCTTCAAGCCGGTGCTGTCCATCAACGATGTCAACGATCACCCTGTTGTGAGGGTCAAGGGGCCGGTTTCTATATCATCGGAATGTAACTTTGAGGTGATTTGAGCATGCTTTGTACTTTAGTAAATATTGTTATATACAAACCTACATATATTAATAAAGTTGTACATAACAACTAGCTTCTGTTTTCGCTATTTATGTAACCTTCCCTCTGTGGCACTACGCTGGAGATAATGGTAAAGTCGCCATACTGGGAATTGACGTTCGGTGCGACCTCAATCCAAAGGATCGAGGCTGTTATAAAAACAGCCTCACGAAAACTCGGAGTCCTGAACAAGGTGCGGCGTTTTTTCACACCACAACAACTGCTCCTGTTGTATAAAACACAGATGCGGTCTTGCGCCGAATATTGCTCGCACCTTTGGAATGGCTCCGCTAAGTACTTACTGGAGGCCTTGGATCTGTTGCAACGACGTGCGGTTCGCATTATTGGCGACGTAAATGTCACCAACACCCTCGAGCCCATACAATTGCGTCGAGAGATAGCGGCACTGAGCGCTTTCTATCGACTGTATCACGGCGAGTGCTCAGAGGAGTTATTCACCCTCATTCCTGCTTCCCCTTTCCTTCACAAATCTACGCGTGCTGGCTCTCGATGTCACCGCCTAACTGTGACATCAATTCCATATTAAATATAAAACTTATATTCATAAAAAAATCCAATAAATGAGTAAGTATATCTATAATTTAATATTCCAGCTGTATTCCATTGACAAGAAGCGTATCGGCGACATCAGCAAGCGCTGGAGCGGCCTCGCGCGCGCGCCCAACGCCGACCGCGACAGCTTCGCCATACGCTTTCCAGCAGATCTGGACGTGCGCTACAAGGCCGCCATCATCAGCACCTGCTTTCTTATTGTAAGTATTAAACACACATAAATACAAATAACGGGGGTGTAGCCTACACAGGGCTGGATTTAGGGGAGGGCAAACGGGGTTAATGCCCCGGGACCTCCACAAAAAAGGGGCCCCCACAATAGAGACTTCAGACAAAAAAAAATTTGAAAGAAAATAAACAATGAAAAAAAAGTTCAACGATGATGTTGAAGATCAGCGAAAATTATGATTTCCTTCCACAATATTTTTGCCCGGTGTGCCAGTGGCCCTTAGTTATGCTGATGTGCAGCCCTCTTTTTTCCTTTTTTTAATTAATTTATTTATTGTTTTATTTGGCAAAGGCAACATTCAACGCTGTGCGTGTTTTTTGACTTATGACAAATTTGACACTGAACTTATTATGAACCAACAATTGGCTGATATTTGTTTTACTTAATAAACAAATAAATAATCAAAGTAGAAAGACTACTAAACTTGATGCTGAAATGTAATTAATTTATGTAAAAGCTTATATATCTCTCGATTGCTTTTAATGTAATTTTACATAACATATAAAAAACGTTCACGTAAACATAACTCATAAAAATTAAATGCTTGAAAATTTAAATCTATTTTAAGCATCGATGAGACCGAGTGCCATAAAAATAAAATGGTTGTCATTACCGAAGTTCTCATTATTGTCAATAGACGGCAATAATCATTTCTTAGAGTAATTCATGCTTTGTCTAGTCTAGTCAAATAACTTTTTCTTCTTCTTCTTCCTTGCTCATTCCCACTTTATGTGGGGTCGGCTCGTCTAGTCAAATAACTTATTATTAAATAATGTAATAATTTATTGCCTTACTGACAATTGATGAAGTTACAGTCCGTTATTTCGATAAATAAATAAGTTATTAATCATTAAACCAAAGTAATAATAACCTTTCTCTTTGCAGGATTTCTTGTTTTATGAAAATTGAAGATGAATGCGAATACATAGTTACCTCCTTTTGGCGATGAAGAGAGTAAATAAAAGCTCATTAATTCAATAAGCTTATGTTAACTTAAATGAATAATTTTCATCGTTTAATAATATTGATTATTTAAATAAATGTATTTATTTGTATTTTGTTATTTTATTATAACTAAGTATTCAATAATAGAATGATTTATAAATCAAAATACATTTACATTATTTTTTTTTGCAATTTATGAATGTAATAATAATTTATAACAATTCGCTAAAAAATGTTTGGCAATGTTAATTGATATATGGTACCGCACAGCGCCATCTATTGTTCAGTAGCACTAATTTGTAGACCTACCTTTTTATGTAGTTACTTAATTTACCAATAGATGGCAGACAGACACAAAAACAATTACTATTATGTTTGTATTACAATGTAGTTTCTTTTTAAATATAAATAATAATATGTACATATATTCGAATATGACATAGAATCAGTTTATTAAATTAATATTATTTATCTACAATTGATTTTGCTAAACATTACAGTGTGAGACTGAGAAAAGAATTAAAATAAATCAGTTATTCGTATTTCAGTTTTAGGGACAATAATATCTATCCCTATATTACTTTCAATATTAAATCACTGTAAGATTTACTAGAAATTTAATCTAAAAGGTTTCGTAGTTAAGAACTGCAGCTATTAATGCATGTCTACAAGAAACAAAGTTTTAATTGTTTTCAGAAGTTTAGAAGAATCCGCACAAGTTCTCTGAATAATTATTTTTGTCTGAAGGATTTTTGAATTTAATTAATAGGAATATCTTAGTATATCCATCATTTTATATATTATAATCACAATATTAAAATCATTTTGCTCGCATGGAATATGGTTCTATTTTTTTTTATGTAGGCTGACTGGCAAGTAGGCCATCTGATGGTATAAAGTCGATACCACCCATAGACACAGTTACGTCGCTTGGAAGTTACACTGGCTCTATTACATTTTAAGCCGCAAGAAAGCTATATTAGGCTTTTTGGCGGTAGAATATGAGATGAGTGTGTGGTACCTACTAGACGGGATTACTCAAAACCTTCTTTATGAAGCTCTCGGTTTTGCTGAAATAAGAATTTCTTTTTCTATATGCATTCGTTTTTATAATGGACTAAATTTAAGCAAAAATCATATAAGTATATATGAACAAATGAAAATGAAAAATATAATAATTGGAAAATAAGGCAATTAAGTGTTCGCCACGTATAATCGTGATAAGTTCGTTGTGTTGTAAATAATAAAAGTTTTTAAAATAGCCGTCCGGTACGTAGGTCCGTCTGTGGACGTGTTCGGAACAGCTATAAAACACGCCGCGTGTACTCTTGTAATTAATTTATTTCTAAGGCGCCTTGTTTCCGCAGGGCTTCAAGATTTATTGGAGCTAGAATTAACAAGATAATAAGCTTTTTTTGCGGAAGCGTGGCAAATAGGAGAGCGTTTTTTGTTTCGCACCATGAAATTCAATTGCCTTATTAGATTCGACGGTTGCTTGAAGTGCTTTTGTTTCTTTGAAATGGAAAATTATAGACGTCTGTCACAGCCTTATCTCGAGTACATTGACATAAAAGATTAAAATAAGAAATGTAACTATGTACATACAAATTAAACTCATCAAATTATTTTATATCTGAGAATCCTCTTGACTCTACAAAAGATTGCCGCTTTCAAGATTTCATTTGAGATAATATATTTTTAGTTTACGGATGTTATACGAGATGTACTCACAGGTCATTGGAAAAAATAATTAACATAAAATATAATATAAAAGTAAGCTTTTGCAAATTATTTAATTTCATTGTAAAATGAAAATGATTTGGTAATCGAGTCCTTACGTTACGATCCACAAATCTTATTTACAATATTTTCCGTTTATATATTTTTGACAGCTTTCTTTTGGATATCGCTCAGAACGACAATTTTATATCCGGTTGTATTGACGTAATAAGTTACTTCGAGAAAATCTATACAATGAAATACTAAGTTTATCACTTGAGTCCATCCAGAAATTATAGCCTATAATAAAGTGAAACTTCTATAACAATGGTATCAGTAATTTTTGCGGATAGAATAAATTATATTAGTACCTATTCTAAGAAAATATACTTTCGTAAGATAATTCGTTCTTGAATTAAACCACTTTGAGGCGAATGATTAACTCGAAGGGTCCGCGAATAATTACTTAAAACAATATAATTACATTACTTCGGATGGTTTGGGTGGTTCTCGGAAAACAGAAAATGACTTCAGGAAATGAAAACTGACGTAGGAAAAAGCTGGTACGATGTTATATGTTGTCTAAAGAAACATTAAGATATTAGATCTTTTGCAAAATCATCTATATACATAAATGTTTACGACAAGTTGTAAGATAAAAAAAGAGTAGTGTTTCGTGGATGAACTGCGCCGATACTCTAGTGACTTGTCTGTTCGGTTGCAGATCACGGTTTTAGAGTTCAAATACCGGATCGGTATAATAAGAAGTTAATGTGTTTTTCTCTTAAGGAATTCCCAGTGAGAGCCTGGTTTTAGGTCCAGTTTTGTAATTTTACTATTTATCTTAAATAAGTTTCTTATAAAAATGTCTGGGGATAAGCGAGGGAGGTGCTTTTTAGGGCCGTGCCGTCTCGAACTTTGTAAGCTGCGCTCATGAATTTTACAAATATAAAATCAGTATTTTATTTCATATTGTTTATAAGGTAATGTCTGAGCTCTATTAATTATTATTGAGACCAGAGCTATTGATGTAATAGGTTACGAAATTGTATGTGGTTATATATGCTATAAGCTGAAAAAGCCGAGATGGCTAAGTGGTTTGAATGCGTGAATCTTAACCGATGATCGTGCGTTCAAACCCGGGCAAACACCACTGAATTTTCATGTGCTTAATTTGTGTTTATAATTCTCGTGTTTGGCTGTTAAGGAAAACATCGTGAGATAACCTGCATGTGTCTTATTTCACTGAAATTCTGCCACATGTGTATTCCACCAACCCGCATTGGAGCAGCGTGGTGGAATAAGCTCCAAACCTTCTCCTCAAAAAAGGAGAGGAGACCTTAGCCCAGCAGTGGGACATTCTCAGGCTTTTACTTACTTACTTACATAACATTTATGTATGTAATACCGTTCCAACACACGAGGAATAATGTAAGTGTCTAATGCGAATGTTATTTTATTTTATTTCGTTAAGGAAACAAACAGTACAAATAAACACATTTAATTAAAATACAAAGATCAAACATTGACCAATACAGTTTCCAAAAGTAAACAGTACATAATAACGCGAGCAAAAGAAAAAAAGAAGTGTGAAATTACAAAATAATTTAAATCAAAAATTAACAAAATGTTATAGACTATATAACACCAATATGTGGATAAATTGTTGTCAATTTCATATATTTTGTCTGCAATGAAATATTTATGTATTTGTTATTATTTATTTATGTTTTTATATATTTTATTTGTAAAGTGTCGTAACGGAACGAAATATGTAGTAAAATATGAAAGAAATAGGGAATGGCTTATTCTCAGAAACGACAATCAACTCTTCGGATGTTTTAACGACAATCAACAACGCTTTCAGTTTTTTAGGTGGATGGAATGGAAATTAGAAGATTTAAATTCCTATCCAGGCGATGTGTCAATAAGCAGGCCCATTTCATAAGCGAAGTAAAAAATGACATCGAGTTGAAAATAATCTATGTTCAATGTTCAGTGGGAAACAATATTTCAATTCGAAGCGATATTTCATCCGGGAAAACATTCAGAGTGCGAAACTAAGCTATTAGCATAATTAACTTACTTCGGTGTCCGTTGAAATGTTCGTCGAGTTAAGGAGGGAAAGGGGAGTAGGTCAGGGGATCGGGATTCGTATTTCCTTTTGAAATGACGTAATAACTATTAGAGCGAAGAAGTCCTCTTTAAATGTCATAGAAATAATAAGAAGTGGATTTCAAATTTCCAGACAAAGACTTAATGTTTTTTCTTCATACAAGATTTATAATTAATAAGTTTAGTAATTAAAAAAGAAATATAGTAATCAAAATTGTTATGATATTCTTAGAGAATTTTTGAAGAAATAAGACAGTCAACGTTTCCTACATATAAAGAATATATAAAGAAACATATTTATTAATAGTTCTACATGCAGAAATCTTTGTGTGAGAACAAATACTTGAAAATCGCGCGCGCTCAAACATAGCTGCTCTTTTTATTACCTCTTTAACAATCCGATAGCTATCGACAAGACTGGAGAGATATCAGGTGAAAGATCAACCGAGACACAGTCGCGTGTAACTGCCATCTTAAAACCGGGGTGCTATTAAAAGTTACTGGACCGAAAAACTCCAGTTGAGTTAACCTGAGTCCCAAGTTTATGAGCTTGTACATGAAGAATAAAGATATGTAAAAAATCCCATTTACAGTAACAGCCCGTGAATGTCCCACCTGCTGGGCTAAGGCCTCTTCTCCTCTTTTGAGGAGATGGTTTTTGGAGCTTATCCCACCACGCTTGCCTGGGCGTGAACCTACGATCATCGGTTAAGATTCACGCGTTCTTACCACTAGGCCATCTCGGCTTTTTCCCCAAAAACACCATTTAAATACCTTAAATTAGACATAGTATATTAATCAAGCCATAACAGTGCGGGGGTAACTTAACTTGGCTAACATTGTTTTTGCAGAGCTTCCTTACTCAGAGGGTGAGCGGTAAACTTAAAGACTTTTTTGGTTAAAAAGTTTTTTATATTCGTGATAATAAAAATATTCATTGCTTTATTATGCTCTCGTCCTTTTCATGCCTTTTTGATTAGACATTTTAAGAGTCAACATCAGTAATTTTATTAATATATTTTTACTTTCTATGCTTAAACTGTGGTAATGTCCTCCTGACCGATTTCGGTGACGACGGCCAATGATAAAAGAGATTAGTCAACTGCGCAGGACATATTATAGTGCACAAGTGTGTGCGCAAACGGATGCTATCATTTCTTTATATTCTTTCTCTCTCATAATCCGATGGGACAGCAATCCGACATGATTGGAGAGTTTAGGCGCTGGACTAACCGTGCTTTCCAAGGCACACTATATAAACACATCCAACTTCCATCTAATTACTTTTTTATTGTTCCAACCCGAGACTCATTGCAATCCAAGACTTCGGGATCTGACTGTCCTTATACCCATAGACAAATGCGGTAGTTAAAATATATTAACACAACCTTCAACAATATATAGTACGACCATTTTAATATGAAAACAAACAATATAAAGTATAATAATTAATAAATGTAACCGGTACCTAACCTTTGAAATAACTATTAAAGCCTAAACAGCTTAACGGTTTAAGGCAGGCAAGTAATCAAAGTTGGGCGGTAATTTTGATAGTGGGGTCGTGGATCTAATCTTGTTGCGCTTACAACAAAGACGGTCCCTGATGACGACTGAGAATATATTGTAATAAATTATAATGTTCAGGTAGTTTATATAGATACTCGTCATAAAGTTTTGCCTGTAGTTTAAACATTTATTGCTTGCGACTAATTACGCTTGCATTATTCGGGCTCGTCCACGGATATAACAAATTATAGACCAATCGCTGTTCTTTGTGTATTTGGAAAGATATTTGAATCGATTCTTAATAACATCATTTATATACAAATAAAGGGGCAATTGAGTGATTGCCAGCATAGGTTTCGTCCTGGACGCTCCACATTGACTAATCATACAGAATTTGTAGATTATATAAGTACTAAAGTTAAGTCTGGTTGTCAAGTAGATGCCGCCTACTTTGATTTCAAAAAAGCCTTCGATCTTGTAGATAATGATGTACTTTTAAACAAATTAGCTTTATTAGGATTTTCAACTTCGCTCTTAGAATTGATGGCTCACTATTTAAAAAATCGAAGACAGTTTGTTAAGCTAGACGGGTATAAATCGGAAGAGTATTATACACGATCAGGGGTTAGTCAAGGTAGTACCTTGGGTCCTATGCAATTTTTGATGATGATAAATGATTTACCTGGTGTTATCTCTAATGCCAAATGCCTTATGTTTGCTGATGATTTGAAACTGTACCTATCTGTAACCGAGACTAAAGACTGTGTAGCGCTACAACGTGATATCGATGCCGTAGTTGACTGGACTATAAGGAACAAATTATCATTTAATAATTCAAAATGTAAAACTATCACTTTTTCTCGATCTCGTAAACTTATTAAAAATATATATAATCTGTCTGACACACCAATGGAACATGTACCCAAAATCAGGGATTTAGGTGTTATAATGGATAGAAAACTAAATTTTCATGACCATATACTTAAAACATGCAAAGATGCTAATAAATGCCTTGGTTTCATTATTAGAATATCATCGCAATTTAAGAATACCCAAGTAATAGAACAATTGTATAATGCCTATGTCCGTAGTAAATTAGAATATAATGCAATAGTTTGGAGTCCGCGTGAGGCAATGTATAGTATAATGTTAGAAAAAATTCAACGAAAATTCTGTAGATATTTATTTAAACGTAAATATGGATATTACCCTTTTCTCTATCCTTCAATGTTTGTGTCAGGTATGGTTGGTCTAGATTCACTTCAGCTTAGACGGGAAGCCGCACTTATAAAATTTTACTATTTAATTCTAGTGCATAGGGTGGATAGCACTGCTGTACGCGAATCAATATATTTATATGTTCCCGACAAATATATGCGTGGTGTTGGAAGACGGCAACATAGATTGTTTTGCTATCCACCTATGTGGCATTCTCCCCAAGCTAGCAACAGCCCCACTGCTAGGGCTGTTAAACTTTTAAATGACTTCGTACGTTGTCGAGATGTAGACATATTTTATGATCCCTTTTATACTATGTTCAAACAAATTTATATATTTCAGAATTTTAAAAATTAATTTTGTGGTTCCTAAATAGATTTAAGCTTATTTTGTTTACAAATTTTAATTCTATTTTTGTTTTACTAAATTTTATTTTATTTATCCTTGTAGTATGTTTTGTTAAATTAGTAAGAATAATTAAAAAATGTTTAGTAATTAGTGTAGATATAAGCGACTTGGTGTAAATACTGTAATGCTTATATTTTCAAATAAAGATTATTATTATTCGTTATTCGTTATTATTATTATTATATATTATAAAGTAATAAATTTTGTTTGATTTAATAAATCAAGTTTTATAAAATCCTTTAAGAGTTTTAAGGAAATTTGAAATAAACAAAATAAGCTAGTACATTTCTTACGATAACAAGACATCAGAGTCAAGTCGCTAACAACAAGATTGTGAGTCGAGCGACGCCGACGCGCTGTGTTCCACGAAATGCAGTCACAACTCCGCCTCGAAACATCACGCCACCTCGACATCATGATGCGCGTCATAAAGCCCCGCCACTGGTTTCTTCTTATTTCTAATAATATGTAGTAAAAAGTGTCAATTTATTAATCTTTAAATGAGGAATGTGAATAGTTAAAATCGTTATTTACAAATTTTCGAGAAGATGAGCGGTCATGTTAAGATTTTCCCCAGAATTGATGATGATGATGAAAGATGTGTGTGTGTGTAAATATGTATATTTAATATATTGTCCTGTTTATCGCAGTATAAAAAATCACTATACTAATACTCATCTCAAGATAAGAATTGTCTTTCAAGACTGTTTATAAATAATGTCGATTCGAAACGACCTCCATTTAAAGCGCGGTATAATAATGACCAACGGATTATGTATTTAATTTAGATGTTTGTTTTAAATTACAAATAAATAGTAAACTATTACATATTATTTAACCGCCTATGTTAATTAAAAGGTTTTCTTTTTAACAAATTATTTGTATTGTACATAAACGGTCTTAACGCTGACAGCGATCTAATCCAGATACTACTTACACACAAGAGGTAAGCAAATTACTTCTTATATATTTAATATATAGCAAAATGCATACACACATATAATAACTAATACTATAACTTGAGTTCTAGTCTTTGTATTTGATCATCACAAAAGTATAATGTTGACCATTTAAACTATAAGGACCATATGTGGACGAAGTAAGTTTTATGGTTTTAACTTTAAAATTCCACTCGAATCCCATCCATATTAAACCCACATTTCGCTTATGTCATGGATATTCATTCGCGTTTATTATTTCAGAGTTATCTTTCCATTTTAATAACACGAGACAGTTCAGGTCGTGTAAGGGAAATGAAGCCGAATCGAGTCGATAGGCGAAAATGATGATAACGGTCACCTGTTACGCAGTGTTTTCATTATTTTTATTTTATTGACTTTTATATCATACGCGATATATTCAGAACAGCAGGCCGAACTCGAGTTATGTTTATTTTTGGAAACAAGAGACTTTCATTTCAGCTGTCCGTTTTAAACTATAAATAAAACCAAGATATTTTTATTTTTTAGTGAAATTCATTTAGTTTTTATTACGATTGGTTAATTTATAGCTCCCAAGCTGAAGTTTGGTACGAGAAATAAATAAAAGAATGGCATTTTAACAATGAATTTTTTTTTTTTAATTACCAAGGTACGATAAAATTCATGTTACAAATTAAAACTACAGTCTGTTCGGAATGATGACTCGAAGAACAGAATAGGTGCATATAATAACTAGGGCTTGATTCAACTAAAACGGAGTCATAAAATAATATCTTCTAGAAATCCGGTTGGGCCAAAGGGCACGGATAATAACAATTTAAGCAGCTAGAAGTTATTGTGTAAAGAAGATGTAAGTTATTTTATTTTTCTTTTATTGGCGAAATAAAATGTTCATAGTAAATAACATTCGAATGATCACGGATAAATCCACTTATTATAAACCCTTTCAAAGAGCTCTGCAATTCCTTTAAAGCGAATTAGTTTACTTGGTGGTAGAGCTTTGTGCAAGCTCGTCTGGGTGGGTACCACCCACTCATCAGATATTCTACTACAAAATTGCAGTACATGGTATTGTTGTGTTCCGGTTTGAAGGGTGAGTGAGCCAGTGTAATTACAGGCACAGGGGCAGAGCATCTTAGTTCCCAAGGTTGGTGGCGCATTGGCCATGTAAGCGATGGTTAACATATCTTAGAATGCCAATGTCTATGGGTGTTGGTGACCACTTACCATCAGGGATCATATGGGCATATGCTCGTCCGCCTACCTATTCTCTTTTTGTCTTTTTGTTTCTCTTATCTGTTTTTCATTAAGAATCTAAAGCGAGTTTCAGACTCACTTAGTGATCTATGTTGAAATATTAGTTTCTGCAAAATACAGTTACGCTACTCTTTTCAGGTCGATAGTATTGATGTGTTAACTGACGAACATATTGTCGCGGACTGAGATGTCATTCGGAAAGGTGAACTAGTTGTGGACAACGTTGGCAGGCACGAAATTCAGCCACATTCGCCTTCGTTTATCTATTAGCGCGAATGTAGAGCCCGTAAAATGTGTATACCATCCAGCGTCTGTATGTCTGACATGTTTTCAAATTCATTTATTTAAATAAATTCAATACGATTTCCTTGAAAATTTCAACGAACTTATATCAAAAGGATATTTATTTAAATCAGGCAGTTCCAGTAATACGATAACTATATTAAATTAAAAAAATCATTATAACGAAGCCTTTCATAGAAATTTATGATTAAAACTTTACTACTAATAGAATCTGTATTGTGGATTTTAATTCCGACACAAAGGAAGAAACAATCCCGTGTTCTTTTATTTAAATTAAATTTATTAATCATTTTTATTTCTAGTTAAATCTACTGTTTTACTGAAATTATAAATGCGAATGTCTTTGTATCTCTAGGAAGGATCACAGTGGAAATTGTTAAAGGAATCGGTTGTGTTGTGGAGCAGAAGTAGGATGCTTTTTGTTAAAGGCTCCACAGTACTAAGTATATAGCTAGACTAACGGCTGCAATCAATATTATCTCTACAATTCGAGATTTAAATCTCTTCAGTTAAATCATTCCACGACATGTGATCCCATTAGCATAAAATAAATCACTAACATTTTTTGTTTAATTATATCGTATATCGATCGAATATTATATCTAAAAGTATCTTATATTACAAAGAGGATTAAATTAATTACAGTAGAAATAAAATCAATTAATCATCAAATATATATACAGGCTTATTTGTAACGAATCAATAACCTCGCAGGACCAGATAGCTAACATCTTAAGCAACAACTTTTGTTCTACGAGTTCGGACATAACTCAATATATGACAAAAAAAAATGATATTACAAGTTTACGTTGTATTGTCGACCAGTATCCCAAATCCTGTGATGGAACTGTCCATAATCCCATAGACGCTAACATCGTCTGACGGCTTGGTGTAGGTACATTTGGAAAAACGCGTCGTCGGAGCGATCCGGCCTGCCTTCGAAGCCTGGATGAGACGAAAGCGACGAGTCACCTTCCGACTTACGCAGGTAATGACCGGTCACGGTTGTTTTGGACACTACCTGTGTAAGATAGGACGCGAATCGACGGCGATGTGCCACCACTGTGGCGCGGACAGGGACACTGCCCAGCACACATTGGAAGCGTGCCCAGCGTGGAGTGCGGAGAGGGAGATCCTGGTCCGTGAAGTCGGACAAGACCTGTCCCTGCGAGCAATCGTGTCGGCGATGCTCCGCAGGAAATCGGCGTGGAGGGCTGTAGCCTCCTTCTGTGAGACCGTCATGGTCCAGAAGGAGGCAGCGGAGCGGGAAAGGGCCGATCCTGCTCGGCGGAGACGACGTCGGCGTCGTCTCGGCCCCTCCCACAGCCCCGACGCCCGGTGCTTAAAAGATAGGGCGTAACCCTGGGGCCGTGGATGCGTGAGGTGGGGGCCTCACGGGTCATATTTCAGACGGCCCTGAAGACGACGGCAGCCGGGATGGCCTCGAGCTGCCGTACGCACTAGCGAGGAGTGCGGGGGGGGGGGGGGGGCTAAATTACCTTCGCTCCCTGAGGAGAGCTCCGCCAAGCCACGAGCGGAGCAGAGCACGGGAGGGGCCGCGGATGCGTTATATCAACACGATCCCGCAGCCTCTCCGATCCGTGCCGAGGACGGCCATCACAGTGGTTTTAGTGGGTAAGAATCCCACATAACCCAGTTCCTGTCCGAGGATTCCAATGTGTTAATAAAAAAAAATGTACATTTGGAAACCTTGTTGCATATTGGCAGCAGGCTTTCGACACATTGTCATCACACCTAGCAAGCATTCTCCCCCTTTTTTTTTGTTTTTTTTTTTGGTAGGCGTACGTGCGTATGGGCCATCTGATGGTAAGTGGTCACCAACGCCCATAGACAATGGCAGTGTAACCATCGCTTACACTGCCAATGCGCCACCAACCTTGGGAACTAAGATGTTATGTCCCTTGTGCCTGTGATTACACTGGCTCACTCACCCTTCAAACTGGAACACAACATTACCAAGTACTGCTGTTTTGCGGTAGAATATCTGATGAGTGGGTGGTACCTACCCAGACGAGCTTGCACAAAGCTCTACCACCAAGTAAATTTCGATATTGGAATATCGATACGTCATGGTAATAAAATAACATCCACAATCCGCACAATAAATCGATCGATACCGTGGCACAAGCAACGTGCGCGCAACATAAAAACCGACGGACGACTGGCGGCGCCAGCGGGCGGCACCGGTGGGCGGCCTAAGCAGCCACCCGCAGTGGGTCAGTTCAAAGGCGCTCGCGCGCGCTCCCCCTTCCCCGCGCTGCGCAGGGGCTTGTTTACGTAATATTTGCGATGCGCGTAGATTTATAAACGTTTAAGCAGGAAATTAAAATAATATTTATTTTTGTATGATAAAAATATAACAAATTATTTACCGTTACTCTTCTCAATTTTCATCAATTCGAACGACCTCAATATCATTCTTGAGTGGAGTAAATCTTTTGGCCTTAATGTTAACCCTAGCAAGTCTCAAGCCATATTAATTGGCGGCCGTAAACAATTATCAAAAGTCAATTGGTCTTCCTTGCCATCAATAATGTTTGACAATATTGTCATCCCGTATTGCGATTATGTTAAAAATCTGGGAGTGTTCCTTGATAGTACTCTTAGCTGGACTCGCCATGTGAACGAAATCAGCAGGAAAGTGTTTGCAGCTCTGAGGTCTCTGCTTCGTCTTCGATATTTTCTTCCAATTCCTACCAAAATTATGCTCGCACAGACTCTACTCCTTCCTATTCTTGATTACGCTGACGCAAGCTTTGTCGACTTAACCGAAAACCAATTAAATAAGCTTGAGCGACTTCAAAATACTTTTATTCGGTTTATATATGGATTACGCAAATATGACCACGTTTCCCAATTTCGTTCTCGTCTTAATTGGTTACCCATCCGTCTTCGCCGGAATATGCACATCCTTTCTATTCTATACTGTGTATTGTTTCACCCTGTTACTCCCCCTTACTTGAAGGAGAAATTTTTATTTTTAGGGAAACCTTGAGAAGTTCTCCGTTCTTCGAAGAAATTGATTTTAAGGGTGCCCGATTACAAGTCATCCTTTTATAATAATTATTTTACAGTACAGGCTATTAAACTCTGGAACGACCTCCCTTTAAATATTCGGGAGGCCAAATCCATAAATATTATTAAAAAACTTGTAAAAGATCACTTTTTGTCTCAAGTACCTTATCACCAATAATTTTCTTTTATTTTTATTCTTTTTTTGGATTATTTTTCTTTCTTGTCTCGTGTTGTTTGAGGACTTATCGTTTTTAGTATCGTATTTATTGTATATATTTGTATTATATATATACTTGTAATTTGAGGATGTATTGATAATATAATTTATTTATAGATATATTAAATGTGTATTTTTATTTATATTGACATGTATTTAATAGTTTATTTTTGGTATAGATTATTATTATAATGTTATTTTATTTTGTTATTACTGCACCACCTACCTCATATCCTATGGGTTAGTCCTTACACCGTTGGTTGCCTGGAAGTGATCGCTATGTAGCGATAAGGTCGCCAAAATTGTATGTTACTTTTATATAGGCTGTCTAAGTTATTGTAAAGAAAAAATTGTTGTGGTGTACAATAAAGTATAAATAAATAAATAAAAAATTATAAAAGAACGTAGAACAAAAGTTGTTGCTTATGGTGTTAGCTATCTAGTCCGGCGAGGTTGTTGATTCGTTACAAATAACCCTGTATAAGTATATACATATATAAATATAAATATATATATATATATATATATATATATATATATATATATTCTTTTTTTATTGTGTAGGTAGGCGGACGAGCATATGGGCCACCTGATGGTAAGTGGTCACCAACGCACATAGACAATGGCATTGTAAGAAGTCAGACGAGCTTGCACAAAGCTCTACCACCGAGTAATTTTCGATGTTGTTAAACTTGTCATTTTATTAGCGTTCATTTAACTTTTTAATCTACTACTGATTGTGTTCAAACTTTTCACACACGTTTAGTTCATGGAGATAAGTAAAAGTTTGTCTTTTAAATGTTATGTTTACGTCTGATTAAAAAAAATCGCATTAAAAATTTTGAAATCTTTAATTAACACAAGAACAATAATAGTAGTATTAATGATCGTTATCAAGGAGCAAGACACACGTTTTCTGGCTAAGTGCTAAAGGAAGGCAGGGTTTAATGAAATTAGGGAACCAAATAAATCTCGCTCATGAATTGTTTTACTTTATCTGGACCCATTCAGAGTGGGTTGATTTACGTTCGGTCCGCTCTTTCGTTCACGACTCCGGTATCATTCTTCGCGGTAGAGCAGGTCTTGTTTTAAACGTTTGAGCGGAGTCAGCGCCGTATTGTTTAGAACGTTTTAATAAAAGTACTTTGCTAAACATTTTCGGTGATTGGATAACTATTTAATTTCAAATTTAAAGTATTATTATTAATATTTCAATTATGTTAAGATAGGACGCAGAACTTACTTCGTACTGTTGCAATGATATGAATATGTATGAAATGTATGGAAACTCACTTGCCCGGGTGTGATGTAGTTTAAACAATACAGTTGAGGTCTGAATAATATATAATTCGCGTTTTAATTCTTATAAAAAATGTTCGACTGATCTGGATCAAAGCTATTTTATAATACAAATGGAATAAATGAATTATATATTTGAAATTACATCGATGAACTGTTATGCATTATAAGTAAGAACTCTAGTGTATGTGTGTATTAATATTTCTTCATTGACTCTCATCAACTAAAGATGTTTTGTTCACTATTATCATTATATTTTATGTTTGTTTGTAACGTAGAAGACGTAAGGTATCCAAGCTTCAAGTAATTTATTTGTAATGTTTTAAAAAGATGTGAGCAAACAATAAAAATAAATTTATCATTCAGCCGTTAAGTTAAGCGTGGGCGGCGTCGTCTACGAAAAAAATAAATGCCTCAAGTATCGCACTTTGCCCTTAAAGCTTGTGACAAACACCGAAATGTCAATCAACTTTTTGTAATTGATATAAAGTTAGACAAAATCTTCGGATTATCTTTAACGAAAAAAAACTTAACGCTTAGATTTTTCTTTATACTATATCAGCACACAGTTTGTATTTATTTTCATTATTTTCTATTCCACTTTAACTATTATTTAAAGCCTTCATACTCCATTTAAAGGCAGACTTTAATTTTCTAGTTGGTCTAGTGGCTAGATGTAAGCTAGCAGATTCCGTCGTCGTGGGTTCAAACCCTAGGGCGGGTCGATAAAAAGTTATAGTCATAGGGTCTAACAACTAGTAGTCTGTAAGATAGAAGTGCGTTAAAATCATGTTATGTCAAGTAATTATATCATAATATATTTTAATTTCGAGAAATATCTAGCTTAGAATCTACCTGAAACACGTTTTTGTTAAATAGTTTCACATTTAAACTGTAGTCAGCGAGGAGTTGAGTGATGAATACAGCAATGGGCGTGCTTCAAACACAATAAACTTAACGTTATCATCTATCAGCGAGCGGTGCGCGAACGAGCTGATCTGATAAGAGTTGGATAACCGCTGGCGATCGTTCGAGCTGGGTGGGGATGGGCGGAGCTGAGAACTCACGAAGCTGAAACAAAATAGTTAAGATGCTCACACAATGATACTATGCTGTACATATTAAGTTTTACAATCTTCCTCGGTAGTTCATAAGGATGTGGTAGTGGTTAGTTCATAAGGATGTAGATTTCAAGGTTCTGGATTAAAATCCAAAACCCTGGTCACGCCAATAACAATAGCTGGCCAATCCAGACTGAGAAGTCTTGATTGCTACATATATATGTGTAAAAAGAGACAGACATAATAAGAAATAGAAAGTCCAAGTAAGGGTCTCGAAATGTTAAAATTTCTGCAAATTGGGATTATAATCAAACCGATTAAGGCTATTTTGTATCTAAGAATATTTTACTAATACAATTAGAAAATAAAAACAAAGTTAATTAATCTAAAGCCTCCTGTCCTCCTGATAGGGATATGCGTGTGACAGCATTTCTTCTGACATATTACGCATTAGTCATGGTGTTTTTCTTTACCGCTAAACACGAGATGAATCATAAGTAAATAAACACAAGAAAACTCAAGCGGTGCTTGCCTGACTTTGAACGAAAGGCCCTTAATTACGATACAAGTAGTATATCCATTAGGCCAAGCCGGTACATAAGACTTTTAAAGTAATTTGAAAAACATACAAGTCTAGTAATATATATATTTTTTAAATTGATTAAAATTAAATTTTAATTGTTGACTGAGTAACTCTTACAAATAGCACCAATGTTCCTTAAATAGTTAATACGTCTTGTAAAAATACATATAGCCGCATTTAAGCAGTATGGTGGAAAAAGCTCCAAAATAGTTTTGCCCAGCAGAGGGAACATACGCTGTTAATTTAAAACTACAATAACAATAACGGCTATCATCAACATATTATGCTAAGGACATACATCCATGTGTTTGTATTATAACCAAAAATAAAAAAATCTGCAATTATTCACATATATATATATAGACGGGAAAATAAAAGATTTCCCCGGATATAGTTCGTAGGAGTCAATATGCATGTCTAAGTCCATACGAAATAGGTCGCGTTCAGTGCACGCTTAATAATAAATAATTGTAATGTACATACTTTCTATATTGTACACGGTTATACTAAGTAAGAGTTATAAATTAATTTCTTACGGTTAACTGTTACACAGATACGAGATGATTTATTAATAACTATTAGTGTATAGTGTAAGTATGACATTGTAGAATTTTTGTTTTCGTCTTGATGTGAGCGATTTCGGCCATGGCGGCCATTGGATAAAATTTCGCAGCACATATTATTTTGTAATAGTGTGTGCGCACAACAGTCTCTATTCTTGTGTCTTTCATTTGAACAATTTTAACCCAGAAAACATTTATACAAAGTTTACTATTTGACGATAGCACAGAGGTGTACGTGATGCTGTCACTTTTTTTTAATAAGGCTCAAGTCATTGCTGAGTATATTAAAATATTAATGGCGATAGGTATTTGTTCTAAATTGTATCAAGTATTTTAATTATAACACATATTTTATCATATGTACAGCATGTTATACTAATACCTACAAATACACATACATGTAATTCAAAAATTGTATACTCATATACAATTATTTCTGTGAATCAATCGTATGACTGCTGGCAAATCACTTTAGCACTAAAATGACCTTTAAAATTTATAAGTGTATATTGTTATTCTTCGTGTTACACAACACGAATAAAGTCGGTATTAAGTAAATGGGAGTGCTAGCTGGAATGCTAAGAGGATTACAATGTGAAGGTGCCTTATGACCTGAGTATTATAAGTCTAGGAAGCCTCGCAGTGCAGGCTAGAATTAGATCTTCCTTAGATGTCCCGGGAGACTAATAAGCTGTACAGAAAAACTGAGTTCGCTTTTACATTATCTAATATATGTAAGTTAATGCGGTCTGATAGAAAGCAGGATTTGTATACATATAAAGACCTTTTATGTGTCTTTAGTACATGATTAATATGTTTGAAATAATATTTTTTATAATTTTCTTTGCATTTGCATTGAAACCTGCATATGTCTAATTTCACTGAAATTCTGCCATATGTGTATTACACCAACCTGCATTGGACGCGCCGCAGCGTCGTGGAATAAGCTTCAAAAACCTTCTCCTCAAATGAGGAGAGGAGGCCTCAGCCCAGCAGTTACTGTTACTATATAACACTAATATATGTATGTACGTGGAAAACATAGTTGAATTAAAAACTCTTTGTAGATATTATTACTTATGAAACTGATAAAAAGAAAACTATAATAATTATATAATTAAGATCAATTAATCGTAAGCCACTATTTGTACTTCAACGGAAAATCACGGACAGTCAATATTATGCGAACGCGTAGGAGTTTTCGAATAATTGTGACAGACCAAGTTATAACATTGTTCAACGTACAACAGGCTCTTCTGTACTATCGTAAAAATAGCTGTAGTGGAAGCAATGCTTGACTTCGTTGAAATATGAACGAATATCGAAAGTCAATTTTTATGTACTCTAAAAAAATATAAACTCCCGCTAGCGTTAAAAGAAAGACGATATAAAGAAACATTCGTCTCTTTTCAATCATTTATTTTTCTCAGCTAATATTTTTCAAGTATTATATGAAAATAAATGGGTATTTTACAACTAAATAACATCTGCAGTTTATCTATGAAAAGAGTAGAAATATCTTTAATAAAAACAAAGAAGAAAATAAATAGTACATTGTTAACAAACTAAACATAACTATTATAAAAATGAGCAACGAAATTATAAAACCAGTGTCATGATTAATAGACTAGTATTAAAGTTAATACCTAAGTTCTTGCTTCAAAACTCTAATAGAGCTTTTATTAAAGCGCAGAAAAGCTCCGCGGCAAATGTGTTGTTCGCGTGTTCCCGTCCAGCCTTAAGCACACGAACGAATTCACACATTTAATTATAACTTTAATGTCATTATAACTCCGATTTTTATAAAAATAAATTGTTCTTTGTCGATGGTAGATTACGTACTCGCATTTAATACGATACGAAACATATCAAGTCATACAAACACATCATACAAAATAGGCAAGAAAAGAGCGTAGTGATTCCTTAAAGGCCGGTTCACGACTACGTTCGATTTTGTATATACATACGTGGTTCTAACTGTGAAAATAGCTTCAGATTAAGTTTCAAACATGGAGACGATCGATTTCGATTGCGAAATTTGTAAGCTCACTTGATGGTAACTGATCATCTTCCTACTTAGACACTGTTGCAGTCTGAATTGTCCGCCTGTTCGTGATTATTACAGCTCTATTATGGATCGCCATTATAAGTCTGTAAACCAGAATCACTCCCTTATCCTAATCCTCTTGTGCCCTCTTCATCGCATCACGATGCTAATTCATCCTATTGAGTTAAAACTTTGTGTATTTGTGTGTATATATCTATATTTAAAATAAAGTTAATAAAGCTTAAAAAACCAAAAAAAAGCTAACATAAAATATAAGCTATTCAGATTTACAATATTTAGCTTAAAAATGTAAGCTGAGAAACCTTATACAGTAGAACCTCGATTATCCGAACCCTGAATTATCCGAACGATGACTAAGTTTATCCGAATGCTCAATTATCCGAATATTGGTGCGAAAGATACTTTGTTTGTTCAGACTTGGCCACCCAAAAATTGACGATTTTATGATAAAAAAATATATCAAAAAATATTAGACTTTTTTCAGATATTGAAAATACACACATATATATCAACGTTAAAATACATGTCAAATTTTAATATGTATGTACTGTTTTTATATAAAAAGGTGTTGATTATGATCTCGTCCCAAAAAACCCACGTTTCGATTATCCGAACGAGTCTCAGTCCCAATTGGTTCGGATAATCGAGGTTCTAGTGTACGTTATAAGTATAACAAATATAGTAATAATATATTTAAAAAAGTGTAAATAGTATCCAAACAATATTTCAGTTTAAATATAAATAAGGCTTACATTAATTTCCGTGAAACATGTCAATAAAACATATACAATATTACAGTATTTACTGTAATATATTTCATTTATGTACGGCATTTGCATATTTAACTTTCTACTGAATAAACAAATTACTCTATATTAATAAATTGATACGAGCTTAAATTAAAATATAGTTAGGTGTAAAAGTTTCAACGACGTACGAGCTTTCTGTTTCTAATTACTGTTTTTAATTTTTAATAACTCATGTAAGCTGTTATCGCAATGAATTAAAAGTGTTATTATTGAAACTAAGAGCTTTGCTCGCGGCCTCTACCTTATGGATATTCAATTATAATTGATAATTATCAATATACAATAATCAAAATAAACTTTATTCAAGTGGTCATCACCGCCTATAGAAATTGGCGCCGTAAGAAAAATCAACCATTCCTTACATGGCCTACGCACCACCAACCTTGGGAAATAAAATCTTATGGCCCTTGTAGTTACACTGGCTGACTCACCCTTCAAACCGGAACTCAACAATACTAAGTATTGTTACTTAGCAGCAGATTATCTTATTGGTTAAAAAGATGGGCCATAACTCTGGGGACGGTGGATGCGTGAGATGGGAGCCTCCCATTTCAGACTTGTGCTGTGTTGCGCAAGCACTAGCGGAGTATGTGGGAGTGAGATCATTCGGCAGGGAGCGCCCTGCAAAGAGCTCCACTGAGCCATGAGCGGAGTATAGCACGGGACGGGCCGTGGGTGCGTCATATCGACAGGACCAGTCCTGAAAAAAAAAATTTTTTTTTTATTGAATATTTATTTTATAGCATATGCGCCATGGTAAGTGGCAACCAACGCCATTGGCGTTGTAAGAAATGTTAACCATAGCTTACATCTCTTACCTTGAGAACTAAGATGTTATGTCCCTTGTGCCCTTACACTGGCATAATTACACTGGCTCACTCATCCTTCAAACTGAAACACAACAATATCCAGTATTGCTGTTTTGCGGTAGAATATCTAATGAGTGGGCGGTATCTACTCAGACGAGCTTGCACAAAGCACTATCACCAGTGTGACTATAAAAAAAACAGAACAACACTAAACTAGCTTGCTTAGCCAATTGATGCTGTATAGTCACCTCTCGCTGTGAAAATTATTAACCGCTCCTTTACCTTTAAATTAATACAAACAAATGTCCTGTATACAAATCAACGAATACAATCTCCACGCTGTTTCATCATCTGTATATCGTACTGTGTAATAAGCCTTGTTTATACATGTTTTTTTAACACAAATAATAGCGACTAAAACTATATAATAATTAGGGAGTTTTCTTCTATCTGTCAATATTTTAACAATCTCTTATACTTATTAGGTAGATTACACGATGGTTTTTTAGATGAAGACTACGAAGATACTCGTAGTTATGAAATGGGCGAGAGTGACATATTATATGAATCCGCAATTTAGTAATTAATACTTGACCTGTTTTGCAGCTGAATGATGTCTTCGAAATTACAATTTGAATACTTACTTAGAAATGTCAGTTGTTAATTGTAATTCGATCATAAAACGTACTTTGACAGCATGTCGTTACGAGATTATTCGATTACAATCGATTCGAGCTGAGCTAAGTTCACTAGGCCACCTAAAAACTTATTGGCGGCTTAAACGCCACACTACTCAATTTTAGTTGATGAGTTGAACTCGATGACTGATGAACTATATGATTAGACTTTCAATCTAATTGAAACAACAAAAATCACGCCTTCTTTTATGTATGTATGTTTCTTGTATGTCCTCGATTTTCTTAAAAACTACTAATCCGATTTGGACGGGATATTCATTATTAAGTGTATATTTAATTTGTTTCATTTTTACTCTTATTAATTTGAATACTACTTACTGCGTTATGTAATTAGAATATCACTTATAAATGCCTGTAGATAAATTTAGTTAGCAACTACCGAGATTAAAATTAAAAAAGTATGTAATTGTACGCAATATAAATTAAAATATCCTAAAACAAAAAGCGAATTTAAAACAAGCCACGTAACTGGAATTTTCCGCCCCACAAAAGAACCGAACGCGACAGCGACATTGCATTGCTCTGAAACTTTGAGCACTTGTAATGAGTGAGACTTGTTTCACATGATATTTTATAGCAATATGACCTCTATTGCGATAGCCGTAATAGTCATATATCTCCGTGCAGACAGAGCCAGCCGTGTGGTGGTAATTGCACTCATTAATACTGTTACCAGTCGTTTGAAAAGTTGCCAGTGTTGCCATTACTACGACAATTCGAACTAAATTTGGAAAAATATATCATCTCACGGCAACAAATCCTGTTCTGAAGCAACGATAATTTAATTTTTGAACAAAAAGAACGTTTCTACAAAATAAATTTATACTTTACTTGAATAAATTCTTTGTAACAAAATATATTATAGAACAACTTATTTCACTTACAGGTTTATTAATACTAATAAAGATTAGTTAGTAGATTTGTTAGCATTTCACTGAATAAGAATGAGAAAACATTTATTCAGGACAAATATACACTATAAATATAAAAAATATATATATACAAAAAATAAAAACATAAGAAAATTAAACATTAGCTAATGGCGAAAACAACGAAAAAAAAAGAACTATATCTACTAAAATGACAAAGAAAGAAAGCAACAAATTTATCTACATACACAAACACAATAGGTACTATTTCTGACGATTGTAATTGCAAATCATATTAATATAACTTGTATTTGATACGAAACGTGTACAAGGTTTTTGAGATCAAAAGGGGAGGTGGTAAGTCATTCCAACACTTCGTCGCTGCATATCGAAAACTACCACGAAAGTTCACTGTTCGATGTGGTGGCACACTTAGCAAATACGATGACCTCTTGTAGGATACAAGTTTCTTTTAACCAGCTTAAGTTATTATAAAGGTATTTAGGGGCTTTATGTTGAATACCTAAGAGTAAGGTTGCAAGATGTAATTGCCTGCGATATTCCATCCTGATCATTCGTGCGTCATTAAGGGAAGGGGATACGTGAGTATGGGGCGGTATTTTAAAGCAGTTCTGGTGGTAAGACTTTGTGCAAGCTCGTCTGGGTAGGTACCACCCACTCCTCAGTTATTGTACCGCAAAACAGCAGTACCTGTTATTGTTCTGTTCCGGTTTGAATTGTGAGTAAGTCAGTGTAATTGCAGGCACAAGGGACATAACATCTTAGTTTCCAAGGTTGGTGGTGCATTATCAATGTTAGCGATGTTTAACATTTCTTACAATGCCAATGTCTATGCGCATTGGTGAGCACTTACTATGAGGTGGCCCTTATGCTCGTCCGCCTACCTAAACTATAAAAATAAGAAAGTTAGTAGCTGTTGCCTGCCCTTATTAAATAGCATGTTTAAATTATAAGGGCTTAAAAAAATGTAAACGCGTTCTTCAATGTAATTTGTCATTAGTGTCTCTTGAGATATTCGAGCGTGATTAAAGGACAAACATCCAAATATATTTATTTGTTATTACTGTTTTAAATATATTTACTTACAATTTTAAATATTTGTAATCTTCAAAACGTAAATGATTGGCAATACTGACCAGCGTTACTTCGGTGTTCGTTGTGATTGTTGATTGAAATACTTTAAAGTGATTTCTAAGTAAATGTTTGTGCAATTAAAATAAAAAATAAAGTATCAACCATCGTAAAGTGTACTGTTGAGAAAAAGGAATTTCCATCCTTTTGAGGAAGACGCGTGAAGCTTATTCCAACAGGCTACTCCATTGCGGGTTTATTGATAGACAAATAGCGGGATTTCATTCGATATTTTTCTTCACCTCTGATTGCCACACAAGATAAGCGCATGAAAATACGGTGACAATTAATTACCCGGGTATGAACCAGCAATCTTCGGTTTTAACCAATGAGCCATCTCAACGAAAATAATCTATATTTTTATCATAAAATATTTTGTTTATTTATATGGATTTTTTTATATATTTTATATTTTATTTATATTTTGTATAATACTTCATCATATTTTTAGAACGCAAAACATTCAGATACTTTTAGGTTCATGAAAAGAACACAACAATATTTGTAAATAAGTTAAACATATTATAAAGAGAATAAATAACGCCTTAATAAGTCATTACTCACAGTTCTTTGTTCCCACAAAGCAACATGAAAATGTTAAATATGTGTTTAAGCGGCACAAGTTTTAGATTTTATTGGTCTCTTTTGTGGAAATGTGAATGTCTAGCATTCTCTAGACGCTTTGTAAGAAATATATCGTGAGCCGATTTCAAAGAACTTGTTATAACTTACACATACGATGTGTTCAGTTAAAATGTATATTCAATATGACTGGGTTTATATCATGCTAATATTATGCTTATATGAAGATGAAAGTCTTGTTTTTACGTTAGTGATCTATTGGTGCGCGTTGGAGATGAGACCGACTCGTATGACGTGACGTTAAACGGCAGGAAGCTTTCCATCACCATTACTCTCTATTTCCTTGTGTGTGTATGCTACATGTTATAAGATATATACTACATTTCTGTATATATTATTTTAAAAATAAGAAATATATATTTATATATATTATTTATTGGTTTTCTATAATTCCTCCAATAACTCTTAAATTCTATGTTTCACATCTGCCAGCCATCGCATGTCGTCTACATTTTTTGTATTAATTGTAACTTTTAATGTATTAACTTCATCGTGGTTTATTGTGTTGTGAAATTCTAGATCTCCGACAATATCTTAATAGTTGAGTGTTAGTTATATTCAAATTAATTTCTTAGCTGACTGATTTTAACGAACAACCTAAACTGTCAATACTTGTAACTTGAAGGATATCTTCGTTTTGTTTGCTCGCTGCCCGAGCTTAGATAAATATATATAATGAGCCAATGTAATGTAACAGAATTTCTATTGTAAATAGAAACTACTAAAACAAATTGTGCTTATTAAATGCAAATGTAAATAAAGTATCTCTTATTCTCAAGCATTCGCCGTAAGGAATGCTTGCAGGCATAAGTACATAATTATTTATATATACTTAAATATCTGTGTAATAGTTTCGTATATAACAAGCTTCTTGTTTAACTGAACCTGTTAGTATGTCTGGATCGATTCGGCGACTTAATTTTAAGTCAGTTTCACTCGACTCCGATTGAGCTCGAACTTCGCACGACCTTCGGGGGCTGATGAATACATAATCGTCTATATTACATTATGTAATTTGTTCAAAATATCTTCCAAATATAAGTTTGTTATATATTTTTTACTCTTTGTTTGCGTGTATACGCGTACTCTGTATTTTTATATGATTACGTTAAATGATAATAATTTCAAATAAAAAAAATATTATTCTGTTATTGTATAAATTGCTAGTATTGTAAAGATGATATATAAAAAAAAATCCCGCTGAGTTTCTTTCGCCAGTTCTTCTCAGATCTGAGGTGTTTATTTCCGAACCGGTGGTAGTTTTATGACAGTCAATAAATAAGCGAAACGTAAAATTTGAATATTGAATGAAGATTCTTGACTTTGACTTAAATACATTTATTACTGTTTGCAAAAAAACGTATGTCTTTCATGGGATTCCACTAGTTCATCAGTTATATATTTACACAAGGACTATATAATTTTACTTCAATGTAAACTAAAATGTTAAAGATATAACAACATTTATCGGTGATTGTTGTAATCACAGCATCGATAATCATAAAACGGATGGCGGAGACCGCGATTAAGGCGACGGCATTGCGACTCGAAGTTTCGGTTTAATTACTTTCCAATTCCCGATGATTGATCACATTACGATTGAAAGCCGGCTGTCAAACTACTCGATGTTTCATCGAATATGGTTACGTCGGAATTTAATTATGAATATTATGATAAATTGAGTTATTTTACTATCAAAACAAACAACTTCATATAATCTTTGTAATGCCTTACTGAAGCGTTGCCGACATGGCTCGGCGGTTAGGAGTTAGAACATATGAATCTCCGAAGGTTGCAGGTTCGATTTTAATGCACTATAATTGGCTCGTACTCATGCTACACGTATACAATTGCATAACACATTGCATTGGAACAGTATGGTGAATAAGTCACAAACCTCCTGAAAAGAAGTGGACGCGTCAGCCCAGTGGAAACATTTACAGACTGTTATTATACCTTTATTACTGACTAGCGTTTTCATCCGCGTAGTTTCCGTTCCCGTGGGAATATGGGGACAAAATGTAGCCCATCTCTCGCTGATGATGTAGTTTTCCACGTTTAGGCACGAAAGCGTCACAAACAAACAAACTCACTTTCGTATTTCTAATATTAGTTAGAATAAACGTTGTGTCCCGGGTGACAATCCGGGTTGAATGTCTTCTTCTTTCGAATGATAGATTACTGATGAAGCAGAAATAGGGAATTTGCGTTGCCTTTATTACTAAAATAAGAGAATAAAAGATATACAGTCAAAAAATACAACACACGGCACTTGTGACAGTAAAACAATTTTTATGTCAAAACAGTTACACTCAATCATTATAAGCAGTTCCTTGAAATATACTATAAGCATCATAGGTAGCTTAATTTAAAAAAAAAGACAATCACGAAGTAGTCTCTTCGATACAATTTAAGATCACTGGATTTAACCATTTTAGCTGAGTGCTCTAACTTTGTGTTCACAATCTATCTCTGCGAAGGAAAACATCATAAGGAACGCTAGACAAGAAATAAATTCTGAGACTATAATTCATATCTTCGAGCCAGCTCAGGAGAGTCGTTTCTATTACAGTTATGGTTTGTAGTCTTGGCGTGCTTGGAGCTTACTTCACCGTGTTGTACTGATGTCGCACCGTTGAGCACAAGATGAATAATTATAAACAAAAATGAAGCATGAAGCACATAGCAACCCAGTGATGCCCGCCGGGATTTCAACTCGCAAGTTTCGGTTAAAAATTTTAACCGTATTTTCGTCACTAGGCCAACGATCCTTGTCACATTACTTTTAAGCAAGTGTTATGTCAAATTCCGATTGTTCGGATCTCCTTTTGGACGTAAACAACTATCCTGCAATTAAAACAAACTAAGTACAATAAATCTACCCTGAATTAATTGGCGTCGGTAACCTAGGCGGCATAAATAATGACTAAAGATAGTTTAATACAAATTATATTGCCAATCTCTTGTTAATTTAGTCACTGTCCAGTCGTAGTTCATTGACCTGTTATCAGAAAAAAGGGCGAAGGTCGTAAGCTCTTAGATAATTTATACACACACTTACTAGTAACAAGTTTCTCTAGGATTCATTTCGTCAGCCCTAATTTTGAATTATCGACACTGAAATTACGGCGGCTATAAATAAAACGTAAAGTTTCCGTGATACGGAACGAATCTAATTAGAAAACGGCCGTGGTCGTTGGTTTTATAAACGTAATTCACTTTGATCTTCGCCCGGTACACTCGGCTACATTATCAATTACGTTTTCTCTTGAAATTGACGAGAAAAATGGAGTGCTTCTAGCGTTTTTTTACTTTAAGAACTTTTTAGAAGTGGAATATAAAACTTGTTATTTATTATTATCTAAGAAATGTGTAATGTCATTTAATAAATATAGACAGCCTCATGTGTATACATATATCATACAATCATATAAATATTGACAGTTTATAAATATTAATTTTCTCATTTTTAAAATAATAATTCAGATACACACACAGGCACGATCGGCCTAAGTGTTCGGCTTGTGACGCATCTATCTCTCTTCCACTCCTCCGGCCGATGCGTCCGAGTATTCATCGATGTTTTCTTATGACGTTATCACGTAAAATTATCGTCCGTAAACCGACTTTTTTTTTTTAAATAAAATCCTGTTTTTATTGAATCAACAATATTCATATTTTAGTCTTCATTTAAAAGTAAATGTTAGTCCAAGGGGGCAGGATTGAACTTTTGACTTTCACTCGCTAGGCGGCCCGTATACCATTGGCCTATTAAGGCTTGTAGGTCATATTATATAAAGAGCATCGTCATACAAAAGTAATTATAGCGCTGTATAGAGCTAGAGTGACAAGAAAACTAGACTTGAGAAAAAACACAAAAGCCTATCTCATCCTGCAACGTAACTTCTCAAGTTTATACAGTATTCATTGGACGGCGATGGGTCTCACTTAGTTCATTGAACTCTCTTCTCTCATTATACACAATTGATATTTTATTTTATTGAATGGGAAGCCAGCACTGTATACAATTTTTTTTCTTATTCCAGAGCACAATCTTAAATAATATCATATAAATATAAAAAATGTATACCTCACTCAATGACTAACTTTACATGCTATACTTTAATACTTTATACTTTGTTAGTCTGTCTGTTAAGCGCAACAGCCACGATCGACTAACTCACTCTCCGAATCAAAACAGAGGAATAATCACAAAAATACAGAATGTAAATAACTTGTATGTAGACTATTAGGCAAGTGAGTGGCACCCGAGTAAGTAGAACAGTGTGCCTACTGCGAGTTTTTTACTTATCCGATAGAGCTGACGGTAACCGTGATTGTATAGAATTACGATTATTGTCACTAGACAGCACTGTTTTCCATACATATAACAAGTTAAACGCTATCGAATAAGTAAAAAAACTCTCACTAGGCACAAAGAACACATTAAGACAGATTATAAAACCTGAGAATATTCGGTACGGATAAATGTTTTCTGGCTGAATTATTATGTAGTTCAGTGTACACAGTCTACACTAATGAATGCGCTGACTACACATTCAGAGCCAATGCGCCGCGTTTAAGATGAATAGCCGCCGTGTTCAATATTAACGCACATTTTTAGTTCTTTGAATCAACCTCAAACAAATCGTATTCTCTGCAAGTGTCTGGTTAGTGTGTTTTTAAGCTTATCATATCACTAGTTACATTAAAGTGATAAGTAATGTAATGTAATTGTTACGAAGCTGATTGTAATAGTACTTACGTATTGTGACAGCTAGACTAGTTCCAAGAAGGACAAACTGCATATTTTTATATATATGAGCTGACGGCGTCCACCGAGAAGGGTCGGCCTTAATTTCCCAATGTTAACTTTGCTTCAAATTTCGGTAGCTAAACAGAGCTATCGAAACAGAGCTATTATATAAAAATTAATGCGAATTATAGAAATAGCTCATGGTGATAAAAATGGCGACAAGTTACCGCGATTAATTGCGAGCACCTTTTAACGTGAAAGGGGACAAGATATAAAACGAGTGTTTGGCGAACGGATTCTTCATTTATATTTTTATTTATTCATAAGAATTTTGATTTTTTTATTGTATAAGGTAGGCAAGTGGTCTCCAGCGCCCATCGCCATAGGCATCGCGGATATAATACTATCGATTTCATCGACAATGCGCCACTAACCTTAAGGTTTTGAGTGTATCCCGACTATGCTGCTCCAATGTAGTGCATTAAATGTAAGTGCGGTGTGATGTCAATACGTCGCTTGTATGTATTGTTGTGATAATGACTACAACAATTAATCAGGTCAAAAAATATTTCACGTACAGACTTGGTCCAGTCAGCCAGTAACCGATATATTATACGGGTAGACTAAGTTTCCACACTATCTCCGCACGAGAACAAGTCATATACAATCTTTTCTTTTTTTTAAATCTACCTTTAATGAATTATACATAATTAAATACAAAGCGAGGAATCGGGACAAAAGAAAAAAGTTGCTGAAAAACTAACCACTTAATTATAATATTATTTAGCTACAATGAATAAGTTATTTCGTAAAGCGTATTTTAATTATGTATAATTATAACAAATAATTCCTTTGTGTTTAATTATTTTGTCTGTACCGCACTTGGGTATCTCTGGAACTTGTTGCGAGGTATTAATATTTTGTACCTTAATTAAACACTTGTTTGTCCTCATGAGAAAACATCAAAATGAGAATCTAAAATTAAAATATAATAAATTTCAAACTGTCGACATTGTTTAAACATTCTAACTTTTGTGTTTTATTTAATACGAAGTTTCGAGTATAATGGTTAACGAAACGAGATCAAAACGAGAATACTTTTCGTGCAGTTAATTAGACGGTATGTACGTTAATATTATTTCTACTACATACATGGTTTCTCGATTGGACTTTTGTTTTATTTTTTAAATATCTACAAATAGATGAATTGTTAAATAAAATGATTGAATTTTATTAAAGAAACCTGGCCCGGTAAGGATATTTTTCCCTTATCTCTTTAATATTTTTACGTCAAATAGTTTGTTTATTTGTAAAAGTGTATAAAGTCCGAAGAGAGAAGCCATAATGAAACGAGAAGCCTGTAACGTACCTCGTGGTTGATCCGCGTGCTTATTACGAAATACTGTTACAACAAAAGTAAAAACCAACACGTAAATTTTCCGCTGTTGTTCAAAAGCTTCCGCACTGGAAAAGGATTTCGAGCTGATTTATATTCGATATTTTCCTTCATTACCTCAAACATAATAATAATAAACTTGACTATATGAAAATCTAGGTCGATAGCGATGTCTAAAACTAAAACTATACGAGTATATGTGCAAGCCAACCCCGCGGCTTCGACAGCGTGAAATTAAATTCCTTCAAAACCTGACATTTTAACGTAGATAATGTAAATGAATTATTTATATAAAATATATAAATAAGTACGTAGCGACGGTAGTATGTAATAAAAAATGAGTGGCTGATATGAAAAGTTTTGGTGTTGGTAGCTCGTAAATAGCCACGCTAATTTAAAAAGCAGCATTTATTTTGAAATCACAGCACACTTTAATTTTATTTATTTGTAACGAAGTGTATTTTGTTTAATCATTTATACGTAAAAAAATTTTATTCCATGTTATCATTTTATACGTGTTGTCTGTTGTGTTCGTTTAATTGTTTTTGTTACTTTATGATTGTATTCGCATGTGGGTATTCCGACGCCTTCGGCGCCGGTGGGGATACCCACATACCCCCCACTCATGTGGAGGAAACACGTAAAGTTTCCAGCGACAAAAATAAATAAATTGTTAAATGTAAATTTCTGTCTCAAAAGTTGCCTGAAAGAGATCACTTTAGTGATATGGCTGCTCGAGCTCGTGTTTAACCCGTTGTATGGGGTTTTCCAATAGGGACGCTTGAACTTTGACAGCTGATTGCGGCCATGTTGTTTGAGTGACAGCTGTCAAATGCAGTGTGTTATATTCATTCCGTCCTCCCAAACCACCATGGCAGGTTACAGTGTCGAGCAGCACGTGCAAATCATAAAATTGTTTTATGAAAATGGGTCTTCAGTTCGAGCAACGTTCCGCGCACTTCGCCCGTTTTACGGTCGCGATGATCGTCCTGCCGAGTCGACTATCCGTCGATTGGTGGACAAATTCGAGTCAACCGGGTCAGTTAACAATCAGCCGGTTCCCGTGCGTCAACGTAACGCGAGATCTGCCGAGAATATCGCCGCTGTGCGCGAAAGTGTCCTCGAAAACCCGCGGCAGTCAATTCCGCGTCGCGCACAGGAACTCGGCCTTTCGCAGACGACAACTTGGCGAATTTTGCGTTGTGACTTGAGCCTGCACCCGTACAAGATCCAGCTGACCCAAGAGCTCAAGGTTAATGACCATAGACAGCGCCGTGTGTTCGCTGACTGGGCATTAGAGCAGTTGGAAGTTGACGCCGATTTGGGCAAAAAAATCATCTTCAGCGACGAGGCGCATTTTTGGATGAATGGCTATGTCAACAAGCAAAATTGCCGTATTTGGGACGAGACCAATCCACACGAGGTTCACCAAGTGGCAATGCACCCGCAGAAAGTGACTGTTTGGTGCGGATTTTGGGCCGGAGGCGTGATTGGTCCGTATTTTTTCGAAAACGATAATGGTGTGGCCGTCACCGTCAATGGTGAGCGATACCGGTCGATGATAACCAACTTCTTTTGGCCTGAAATCGAGAACATGGATCTGGACAACATGTGGTTTCAACAGGACGGCGCTACGTGCCACACAGCACACGCTACGATGGAAGTTCTGCACGATCAAGCGCCCTTAATGGAAAACCCTATATATCCTACGTAACATATTGTGTTTGTTATTAAAAAAAATGTATAAAATAATAGTTGACTGAAAATATAGAACATCGAATTAAGAGTGTAATATATATCTCTGTCTGTCTGTAACAGCCTGCGAATGTCCTACTGATGTGCTAAGGCCTCATCTCCCTTTCTGGAGGAGAAAGATTGGAGCTTATTCCACCACGCTGCTCCAATGCGAGTTGGTTAAATACACACGTGGCAGCATTCTAATGAAATAAGATACATGCAGGTTTCCTCATGATATTTTTCTTCACTGTCAATCACTAGATTATTTATAAACACAAATTAAGGATTTTTTTTTTTTTTCATTTATTTATCCATTTGAGTAACATACAAACATTAAAAATATTGATAGCAGCTAAAAAACCACTAAGGTTTATACGTGTGCTATCATTAGTCTACACTATAAAATATAACATTTAAATTCTATGTACATGAAATTTCAGTAGTGCTATTCACGCGTTCTAACCACTTAGCCATCTCGGATTGCAAAATATATGAATATTAATACTGGAACGTTTCTTTGGGTTTCTTGGAATTAATTAAAACTGTTTTGAAATACCTCAGTATTTCATTGTCAGCACACCTTAAATAAACTAAAATTTATATTCAAAATTACTCCAAACCTTATAAAATTGGTACGCGATTAGCAATGGCGATGTTGTATAAATTCAGAACATTGTTATACTTTATACGACTAACAAATAACGGTATTCAAAATATATTTTAACAAGCACTCTCAAGTTAACTTTAATCATTACTTCACAAAATGAATTATATTTACTATTATAAGCCTTCAAGGCAAACAGATAATACGCATCTTAGTAGAATAGGTATTTAGTTACAAGCATGTTCTCGTAAGTATAAATTCGGTACATAAGATGTTAAGCTAATACCGATGTAGATTTTATCGAGAAAAATCGATACCAAATTAGTAGTTACTCTTTATCAATCATATACATATATATATATATGTATATAGATATGTGCAATTTTAATTTAAATACCCTCCTTGAAAATCAACGAATATTTACTCCACGCTTTTCATCGTCTATATAACTGCAGCTTATGGCAATCGTTTTTTTTAATACGGCCTCTCAAATTTATATTAAACTACCTGCATCACTGATCGACCGATATTTAAAACTTCTAATATTTAAAAATAAAATAAAAAAAATTTTTGTTACAGAAAATATATTACTTACTTAATAAAGATTGCTTAATACATACAAATTAAAATTGTTACATTTAACAAAGTAGATATTGCGGAATTAGGATTATTATATTTTAAAACTTTATTTTATTTGTTAATTTGTGTCTCGAAAGTTTACTTTTGTTGTTGTTCTAATTATGTAATTTTAACTGTTTACCTAGGAGTAGATTAGGATTTCTGTATATTTGCATGCTAATTAACGGCAGATTTTAAGGTACTTACATATTAATAATGTAATCAAATGCAAATAGATGAATTGAATTGAATAGTAGTGAGTAGTACTCGGTGGTTGAGCTTTGTGCAAGCTCGTCTGGGTAGGTACCACGCACTCATCAGATATTCTACCGCAAAACAGCATTACTTTGTAGTGTTGTGTTCTGGTTTGAAGGGTGAGTGAGCCAGTGTAATTATAGGCGCTAGAGAATTAACATCTCAGTTCCCAAAGTTGATGGCGAATTGGCGCTGTAAGCGATGGTTAACATTTCTTACAATGCCACGGTCTATGAGCATTGGTGACCACTTACCATCTGGTGGCCCATATGCTCGTCCGCGTACCTATGCTATAAAAAAAGTTCAAGGTAATGACAGCACAACACAGTTCACGGTAGCATGTGTACGCATGATCCCGTATAGGCGGACGGCCACCTGATGGCCCATATGCTCGTCCGCCTACCTAAAAAAACAGTAAATAATCGTATCTTATAATGTAAATATAAGCATATATTCTAACGCGGACGATTAATCCGGTGTGAGAAAATAACAGTTTTACTAACAAACGTTGTTTAGCGGCTGATTAGTTAAACGTTGATTTCTCTCATTCTATCATCATTGATTTGACATTCGAAGGAAGTAGATGCAGCGTTGTTTAAATAATTACCCCGTAACGTAACAGTTATATGTAAAATAATTAAAATATAAACTATTGTTAAAAAACGAAAAAAATAGAAAACTTACCATGATTTATTTATATACATGTATATTGTACAGTTATGAAATTTGTCTCATATTTAAATTTCAATTTAATTTTAAATGAACACACGCATACACAGTGAGAAGGTCTCACCGAACGCGGATGATGCCAATCTTGGTTTGGAACGAGTGTCTTATGTACCAGGTGATTATAAACAGTAAGAAAAACTACATTAAGGCACACACGCGTGTACCACAAGTTTTTATTTAGATTAACAAATCATTTTATAACCTGAAAAATTAAAACACAGATCAAAACACTATCTTTTTGTATAAGATCTGCAAACGTAGTCACGGGCTCTGCACGTATTGTAAACGAAGACGACGATGAGTGTCATATAAATGCAAATATCAAACAAAATGAGATAAAAATATGTCTTTTATTGATTCTATGGTAGCGCGCGCCGCCGTCTTTATTGAAAATATAATAAATATCAATCTTTATGATTTTTACGTGTTTTTTGCGACTTGTCCTGTGTACGGTAGTATCCCTTTCCGCTTTATTTCAAACAAATATATGCAAATAAGACTTTATTTACGGAAAATATTTTATTTTATTGCTTCACCGTAATATGGTAGAGCTTTATGCAAGCCCGTCCATAGAGGTACCACCAACTCATCATATATGCTACCGCCAAATAGCAATACTTAGTGTTGTTATGTTCCCGTTTGAAAGGTGAGTGATCCAAAGACAACAGGCCCATCTTAGTTCCCAGTGTTGATGGCGCATTGACGATACAAAGAATAATTAATAATTCTTACAGCGCCCAAGTTTATGGCCGATGGTTACCATTTACCATCAGAGGTTCCATTTGCCAGTCTGTCAAGTTATGTTTCATACATATATTGAATGTGTTAAAATTGTATTCAATAAAAACCTGTTCGTTTCACAAGACAATTCAATAACAAATAATTAAAGAAATATTTTATTTACTCTGTTTTAAAACAATACCATAACGATCATATTAGTGGAGCAGGGCACAGTGCGTTGTTTGAATTTTCAATAAGCGATGCGCTTCAATTTTAATGCAATTAATAATAAAAGGAAAGATTGGTTTGTTTGCTATCGTCTGTCGATATTGGCATTCCTGTTAAGTATTTATATGAGTCGATTTTAATGGATCAACTTCTAAATTGACAGCGAAATGAACGATCTAAACAGGCGTCCAATTCAATTGAAACGTTTGCTAATTTAAAATAATCTGTAAAATAAAAATTCGCATTTCATTCAGTTTTATTCGCATTCAAGTTTTTGTTAGTAATAGCGTATAGATAAACGCTGATATTGAAAAAACTGCTTAAACGAATTTAATAAAAGCGTATAGATTACATTTTGAATCTCTATCAACATTTGTTTTGAAGTTTGCAATGCGTAATGAAAAAACTGAAACTAAATGAAAGAAATATTCACAAACATACAAAATCACTCACACACACATCACGTCAAATGTCATTAACTAGTGACATAATTCGATTTGGATTCAATACATTTTCAAAACATACATTGTTATGATGTCCTCCTGAAGTCATGTAAAATACAATGTCAGCATCGTAAAACTAGAAGTCGTATACATGTAATTGTATGTGAACTAACGGACGGATCATATATAAAAGAGTTGATTACTATTTATATATTTTTATATTCTTCGTATCTGTATAAGAAATGTCAATGATATATTTCTGTATATTATCAATATTGTTAAACATAGAACACAAAAACGAACCTTAGGATTAAGGAAAGTGGACAGTTTATTGTTGCTCGATATCTTCGCCAGATGTAGACTTTTTTAATTTGAAAGAGCAAATCCTTCTTAAGAATTTTTGAACCCTGTAGTATAGCGTGAGTAAAACCTCTAGAATAGTATGAGGTGTACGGTAATATCTGGCCACTTGTTTGATTGACGCTGGTTGCTATAAGACGTACTAATCCTATTGATTATACACATGTATGTCCTTATTAATATTATAATTTTAAACATATGTATTTTGTAATTTTTATGCAGGATATATTATATTTTTAGGAATCAGGACAGAAAACCTATTTAAAACGATAAAACAAAACAACGATTCAAGAATAAAGTAAACGCATATCGACATGTACAATTTACAAATAAAAATAGAACAAAGGAATCAAAACTGAGCAATTGAAATATCATTTATGAGATATCCGCCACAAACGAGAGTCAAAGCAAAAATTAATAACGCCAGCCTGGCCGGCCGATGAGCTTGGCAAGGCCACCACCACGATGACCATCGCATGATCAAGTATTAGGAAAGTCCGGGTCCTATATGGGTGCAACTGGGAACGGAAAGACACCAATCTACATGGCTAACAGCTTCAAAGAAAGCAATGGATATTGTCCCCGCACCCAGATTAATAAAACAGTATATCTCAGAAAAGCCTTGACGCCTTACAATAAGAATTTGCTGTGGTTTGTCAAGACAGAGCTGAGCAATATCTATATATAGCATATATTTGGATCAAAAAAGGAATCATACGTGAAGAAGGTGAACAAGAAAGAGCGGTAATCATTCGGACAAAGCAAGACGTTAACAATCTAAAATAATACAAAAACAGTTATATGTAATACAGGTAAATATTTATATGAATCATTTAAACCTTAATATCTTTAAAGACGGTATCGTAGAAATTTCTGTCTGCATAAAACTACAAAATTTCATTAATCGTATCCCTTCTAATACAAATCTCTTAGGTATTCATATACATATTAGATCTATAATTAACTCAGGCGGAAGTGCTCGCAGAAGTGTACCGATTTCGGGTGGAAGCCAGAGCAAGTGGCGGCCGTCCAGGATCCGTGGAGGTGGGACGAACCAGGGCTAGCCCAGCAAGCTCTGATTCGTAGATGGGAAGAGGACCTAAGGTCCCCATCAGCAGGCCTGGCGACAGTGAAGGCGATTGAGTCTTGGCACACTTACGTTTAGGCTGATGCAGGTGCGTACCGGACATGGCTGTTTCGGTAAGTACCTGGACAAGATAGCGAGGCGGGAGGTATCACCCTTCTGCCACGAGAGTAGTGCGCCACTGGACACGGTGCACCACACCCTGATGGAGTGTGTTGTTTGGGGGCCTTAGAGGCATACCTTGGTAGAGATAGTTGGCGGAGATCTTTAAATGGGTTCCCTGCATCTGGGAACCCCCTTAATAATGGAGACTCGCCGCCCCCCGCATAGGCGGGCCGGTCGTCGAGGCGTCACGGTGGCATGCGCAAGCAATCCCGTGGCGCCCCCCGACGGAGAGGATACCGCTGGTTTTTTAGTGGGCATTCCGGCGCCTTCAGTGCCGGTGAGCCCCCAAATTCATCTGGGGGAAACGCGTAAAGACTTTTTTCCAGCGAGAAAAGATAAAGCGAATACTGACATCCATACAGCACTCTCAAAATAGCACACAGATTTTACCTTACTAACAAAATGGTCTCATGACGTAGGACTTGTATTGTAAACGTTAGTAAAACTAAGCTAATGTATATCAGCTCCAGCCAAAACAGAAGCATTGTATCTCCAAAACTGCTCATAGCCATACATGTTTGCATTTAAAAAAACTAAAGACATGTAGTTGTAATCCGGTTGATTTAGTTAATGAACATAAATATCTTGGTCTTATAATTGTTGATCGCTTTAAGTGGACAGAACACGTAAACAATGTATGTGGTAGACTACGTCCAATGTTGGCAAAACTTTCTGTTATAAACAATAAAATCCCAAACAAAACAAGATTATTACATTATAAAACACTTGCAGAGTCGACTATATCGTATGGTCTTAGTAGCTACGGAAGAACGTGTAAATCACACTTAGACTTAATTTACCACCTTCAAGTGCGACTATTAAAAACCTTAGTACCGTATAGAATTAAAAGTAAGTGCAAAAGTAATTATAATCAACTCTTATTGTGGAATCATGCCAATATACAATAAAATTAAACATAAATTGTTAATGCAAAACTACTTTAAACGAGACAAAAATTTAATGATATCCCAACAAGGACACGAAATGTATCAAACTCGAAATCTATTGTTCCTCGATGTAATAATACTTACGGTAGGCAGACCTTAGCATATCTTATACCAACATTGTTAACCAGGAAATCATGAATAAAAAAAACATTAAGAAAAAACTCGATATATATTTTGCAAATATAAAATTATTAATGAAATTCGTGGAACATCAGTATATGCTGTACGAAACGACGTAGTTCTAAGCCGGTTGACGAGTAGTCGCCGCGATAATCCACTTATCGCTATTTTATGAAGCAAAAACAAACAAACCGCTAATTCTACCATTTTTTATTTACTATGTACCTACTATTTGTCTTTTTTATTTTTATCTTTTTTTATTATATAATTTAACTCTATAAGTATTGACGACGATTGAATCCAATAGGGTTTTTGTTACATACAGTAGAACATAAAGTAAATTTGTATATTTAATTAAATAAATAAATAAAATAAAAGGTCGAGCCGCTAGGTCCGGCCCCTTCGGAAAACATTCGTAACAATATATTTTAATAAATATATAGTTAAGACGAAAACCCGCCGGGCCTTCGTTAAGATGGCTTAGAGCAATAGGTATTTTGCAGGCCGATATATCAATAGGATTGTTTTCTAAGTAATTTACATTGTTCTAAATTACAAACTGCCCCGCCATTTAATGTCTTATCTCTAAGATACACTTGCCAAAAACATAAATTTAACTGTAATTGCAATAATAATGTTCCAATTTGATTATATTAAGAACAAAACTTGGCACGTCAAGCAATTTATAGGTATGTTAAAAAAACGATAATGTGATAAAAGATTTTCAATGTTATCGTTATAATAATGAGCTAAGTTCCATGAAAATCGAAAAATCAGTTGCAATATTGATTTAGTAAAATACGTTTCGTTGGCGACGACTTCACAGAAATAATTTACTTTTTTTTATAAATATATATTATCTATATTAATCACTATCGTATAATAAGAGTCCCAGTATGGGAAAATGTTTAGATATGTGTATGTGTTAAATATTCGAATTATTTTTCTTTACTTCCGAACACGAGATGATTTTTTGGGAATCGACGTACTCAGTGGTGTTTACCCGTATTTTTATAAATTATCTCACTCACGAGATGAAGCCATGTGATGTGTGTAATCGAGCATTATTAGAATCGATAGAAATAACTCTTGCACTGGGTGAAGAAAATGATGGTGGGGATGATGCGACCTTATTGTACATCTACCTGTATTGTAGCACCATGAATATTCTCCAAACCTTATCTTCAAGAGGAACTGACTTATTTGCCCAGCAGTGGGAATTTATTGTATTAGTGAGTTTTTAATAATGTTAATTATTAAGCAATGAATTTATCTTCGTATAAAATTTAATATCGCAAAATATTTTTCACAAAAGACGAATTCGCAACGAATGGAAAGAAAGTTTAAAGAAACTCTCTGTTATTTAATATCGGAGCATTTGGCTAAGCGTCGATATGAAATTAGCAGCAGACTAATATTATTTCACTTCTAGACCTCCGTCGGTCGGCATTTCCGAGTTCTGACATATTTATTTTATTTGAACGTCGCGTCGCCAGGAAATTACACCTTTATTTGATTTCGTTTTTCACTAAAGCGATTATAATATTAAGAAATATGTAATAGCTTCTTATGTTCCAACACTAAAAAGGTTTAAGTTTATAATTTTGTATTTCTATTATATATCTTGTATGTTGACGAGTAGCTTAAGTATGTAAGACATGCTATATTCGTTGTGAAGTAGCTTTAAATAGCTGGCTGAGGTAATAAAAGTTATTAAGTTCTCCTAATTCAATTCTCAGTAGTAGCGTGGACTTAAGAAGCTGAAAGTGGTTTATTCCTTTTTTTCCAAAATAATTCAGTGTTTCCTGATCTTTCTTATCGTGTCCATTGTCGTCTCGTGGAACTATATGAGTAGGAAAATTAAGTGGTCAGCTTGCTCACACACTCGTCTGCTATAATAACAACAACTCAGAGTGTTGTTTCTCCCGACCACATCGAACCATGATGAAAGACAATGTTTGTTCCAAGCAGTGGCGAGTATTTCTTAGAAGCATTTGTATTGCTGGCCCTGCAAATATGTTCTTATATTATATTCTCAAACGTAATTGGAACGCAGCTTATATGTATAGCTTATATACATCACATTGTGAAGCCATTAACAAAATATAGAATACTAATAATGTTATTAATATATTATGCAGAAGAAACTCAGTTTTCTAATACCAATCAATTTTACTAAAATGTGATATAAACCAGAAGTTATGTTTTCAGTTTGATTGCCTAGTTGGTCATGTGGCTAGTTAATAAGGCCGCAGATCCCTGGTTCAAGCCCCAGGTCGGGCCAGTAAAAGAAAATTGTGTTTTACTGTCGAAGATTATCAGTAGCAGGACAGAGTTTGGAAGTGTGTGTGCCTCTGCCTACCTCTGCCCCACGTGCCTCGGAAAATGTGCTTTCCGAAAAACGATTGGTCCTACGACTTAACACTTTCCTGTCGCGTTCGTTCCGCCGGATTATAAGAGTGAGGAAATAGAGGGGCATCTGAGTTTGCGCACACTATAATATGTCCTAGGCAGTTGACTTATAAGTCTCTTGACATTGACCACCATGGTCGTAATCAGACAGGAGAATATCATCACTGACAGAATATTCGTAAGAATATGTTCAATACATAATTTAGGTACGTATATATGTATCATAATCTAGATAGGGAGACGCATTACACATTCACCACCATACTAACATTAAGATTGAAGATCTTTGAATGATTCGATCTGCGTGTATAGACGACACGTTCTCAATTTCATCGAATCTTTGAATGCAGATAAGGATGATAATTTTCTGGTCTACAGTCTTCAGATTTTAATGGCGTTCCTTCTGATGGGATAACATAATATATTGACGATTTATGTTTTAAACATTTTCATTAATGTTTGCTAGATAGTAATATAAAAGCAATGCTTGCTATCTATAGACGAAAATTCGATAGGTTCAGTATTTCGTGACGAAAATAATTATTAAATAAGAAAATAATTTTCACAAATCTAAAAATAGTCTAATTCCTTATTCAGTCCTCAAGTCTTAACAACCCTAACTGAATGTAGAATGTCAGTAAAATGCGTTACGACACGATGCAAGCAATACTGCTAACTAGATACTTAATCAATTTAATTTTATGGAAATCAAAAAGGTATCGATATATATTTGATCAGAAGTTATTTAATATAATTTTCCCAGTAGATATTATAATATTTCACTTTATTGCGTTTGGTGTAATGCACGTTATTGCGGCGTTGTTCAATCTTTGTTCTTGGTAAATTTAAAACACGACAACAATATTGGGCGGACGTCTCTATAGTGAGACTTTATAAGGTAGATTCGAATGGGGCGATCAGAGTTCATTTAATTGGATATCTAAAATATGAATCATTAAATATTTGTGATAAACGATGAAGTAGCAAAACTTTGGTTTTTATCTCTTTGATATCCACCTAGTAACTACTTAGCTTATGACTAGATCTAAAACGTATACTCAATAATCTGCGGTTGTTTATCGAGTTATACCTGACAAGTATCTAGAAGCAGTTCAGAGTTTATTCACCGGCTTTAAGATGCAAAATATGAAATATCCTCGTTCAATGCATATTGATGAAGAAACTCCAATAAAACGTAGGTAAAGAATCATAGGATACGTTTTATACGTCGTAAAACGTCTCATTTGCCGTGTAGACATCTGATCTAAGCTGAAATATTTTGATGGTTGTAAGTTCATTGACTGCTACGGTTAAACTTGCTTAACTCGCATTTCATCGATATTTGAGCGAATATAGCTGAATAATAACAATTGAATTAATTGTATGTGTTATTAAATTAGGCGAGGTACATTAAAGAATAATGTCACCTTTTTTTTTTTTTTTATTTTGTATGTTGGCGGACGAGCATATGGGCCACCTGATGGTAAGTGGTCACCAACGCCCATAGACAATGGCATTGTAAGAAATGTTAACCATCACCTACATTGGCAATGCGCCACCAACCTTGGGAACTAAGATGTTATGTCCCTTGTGCCTGTAATTACACTGGCTCACTCACCCTTCAAACCAGAACACAACAATACAAAGTACTGCTGTTTTGCGGTAGAATATCTGATGAGTGGGTGGTACCTACCCAAACGAGCTCTCACAAAGCTCTACCACCGAGTAAAAGCTCCGTCAGTTTTCTATATCTTAGACATTTTATTAACTATATACACAGGAAATAAATTGTAATGTTTCATATAGTTAAAGCGATCTAATTTTTTTTAATTTGCTGATGGAACTGGATTCACCTAGAATCCAGTTCCTATAACATAATATATTTTAGTTGCAATCAGTAACAGCATATTAGGTATTTATAGCATACAGTTTGTGTTGTCGAGATCATATCATCATATCTCAAGCATTGAATACCAGTCTTTAGACTGTAACTATCTCACTCTTCCCTAGCTCTTATAATGCGATTGGACGGCAGTTCGACACGATCGGAAAGAGTTCAGGCGCAAGACCAACGGGTTAACGTGCTTTTCGAGGCACGGGAGTGTAAACGCTTCCAACTTCCAGACTCCGGGCTACTACTGAAAATTTTCTGATAGAAAAATAATTATGTCAATAACTATTTATTGGCCTGATTGGAATTGAACCCAGGACCACCGGGTCTGCAGCTTTGTATCTAGCCACTAGACCAACGTAGATAAGTCAAATTAATTTGATGTTTCTTTTATGATGATATGTAACGACTTTACCGACCTAATATCGCAAATATTATTTCTTAAATAATCGAAGCCACAAAATAACTTTATAATCTATCGGGTAAATTAAAAGAACTAAACAAATAAAGAGACAGACACGAGGAGTCACTCATTTTAATGTATACACTTAAAATGACAGCTCAGATCTCAGATTATATTTTTCCAACTCAGCGATAAAATCATTTCCTCCGTCCGTCGTTAACTTGGCGACGTTGCAGGAGACGAATGAATCTTAACCAATATCCTTGTTTACGCTCATTACCAAAACAAGTTTACGGTCACTTACTTTGATAAACTTAGAACACCTAACCATTGTTCAGCGTTTACGACTGAGGGTATTGTGTCAACAGAATTATTCTGGCAATAGCTAATTCCAAGAGAACTGCACAAAAGGTTACGATATAGTGTTACATTTATTGGTATTATTATTTAAGGGTTGAATAGATGGCCGGTTATTATTGCGTAATAAAATATTATGACAATTTGCTCTCTTTTATGTATAGGAAGACAGGCGATCAAATAGTTGGCGTTGTGGCATTTGGTCAACAGCACCCATGTATACGGTTCGATTAGAGTGGTGGGTAAATCACTCGTGATGTTTCCCTTCATTATCGAGCAGGAAGTGAATTATAAACGCGTAAAACTCAATGTTAGTGTGGCTATTTACGAGTCACCAAACCTAAATTTATTTATTTATTTTTGACTACATCTGCTGCTTATTTATTTAATTATTCTGTATTTTGTATGATTAAAATAGGTATTATGTAGGCCACATTGCCAATGTTTTTAAAGGATTTTTAAACTAAATTCCGCACTGCCGAAGTCTTGCGTGGGTTGTACTAGTAAAAAGTAAAGTGTTATGTCCTTGTGCTTTATATTAAACTTGCTCTTTTAAACAATTTGCGTTTAGCGGCTTAATGCCAGAACAGTATACAGACAAGCTTGTAATTAATCACTTTAGTAAATAATATATATTGTATGAAACGTTTCGAGGATACTAACTACGAGCCCAGTCTACAAATTCAAGGTCATTCAGCGAGCGAGTATGCTCGGTCGGAGTATCATTGAAGGATAATATCATATATAAGGTTGCAAAATTGAAAGATTAAAATGTCAGTGGGCTAGCCACGTATGTCAAAGGACCGATGGACGTTGGAACGGATTAGTCGTAAAGTAGAAGATCGAGTGTCGGCTAACGCTGCGTTTGCCTGGTCGGCGAGGTGTCCTGAACGAGGTGACCTGATTGGATACGAAAGGCGGAAAACCGAACATTGGCGCACTTTGGGAGACGCCTGTGTCCAGCAATAGATTATAATTAGCTGAATGATGATTATGATAACGAAACATTACACAGAAATATGTACGTTGAGCGTTAACATTTCATCATGACATGAGTTGTAATTTACGTGTTGATATCTAGTATTAAGTTTCCAATTTCTGTAACAGCCTGTGAATGTCCCACTGCTGGGCTTCTTCTCCTCTTTTTGAGGAGAAGGTTTGGAGCTTATTCCACCACGCTGCTCTAATGCGGGTTGGTGGAATACACATATAACAGAATTTCAGTGAAATTTGACACATCGAGTTCGTCGGCCGGCCAGGCTGGCATTATTCACTCTGGCTCGGGCTCTCGGTTGAGGCGGATATCTCATAAATAATATTTCAGTTGCTCAGTATTGATTGCTTCGTTCTATTTTTGTGTGTAGTAATACAGTTAGTATTGTTGTATAGTGGTTTTAATTTATCATTTAAAAAAACCCATTTCTATCCTGATTCCTCTTTTTGTTCATATGACACGAAAACCAGTGGAATCAGTGGAAAATTATAGGTCATGTCAACATATTTGGCACGTGTTCCTGGAATATGAAAGATGAAACAGACAAAGTATATTTATTATCCGATATCGATGCGAACTAACTAACGGATGAATCAGCTCGCAGCATTTAATAAATGAACATTTGTTGATATGTTTGCATTTATCCTTTAATAATAAATTCATGACAATCCGAGGCAATGATCAGCGGAATTATTAATTAATCATATTGTGCTATTTCCATTTATACTTACTAATATTTGAATTAAATTGGCCACTGTAATAATTATTATTATACGCATATTATCTAGTAATTATAAATTACAGTCAATTTAAATAAGAATTATTAATGTGAAACATCTATGCGCCTTGGTGGTAAGTCAACTCGTTGGTCGTGACGTCACACGGCATGATGCTCTCTTATGCCGTCGTCTCCCTTCTCCGTCACCGCATTCTACTCTATTGTATGTTTAACCCGCATAATCTATACTTCATTGCTAAATATTATTATAATTGTAATATAGTTATTTTATTAAAGAAAAAAGTTCATAACCAATTAATATTTAAAAAGGCTACTGAACCAATCATGACCGCTTGGAATGGTAGCAAGATTACTGATCCTCTGGTTGAAAAACAAAAATCGTATGCTATAAATTATGCCAAAAAAAACTTTAAACACGTACGTATACTTAACGGTACATAACGACGCAAGCTGAGACGCATAACTTACCCATTTTTCTACCACAAGAGGATGAATAATAGAATTAGTTTCAGTGTTTTTAACGAAGTTGGCAACAATACGCTCAATCGTCAAAATGTAAACGGATAAAATAATCTTGTTAGAACGATTATAATAATTAAGAAAGCACTTCACTTTATCCACAGTTCCGTGCCAAGTACATGGAAATTAGACACGAGCAGTAAATGATGTGTAACGCCGTCAACTTGAACCTAATTTCATCTCTCCCTCGTTCAACCGCTTTATCACTGTTATGTCAGGTTAATAAAAAAAAACGATTAGATTCTGCGAATATTATGGCTCATTTTTTATACATTCGTTCTGCGCGATTTATTGCATTTATTACAAATACGAAAAGCTTATTTTGTCGATTGTAATACAATGAAAAATAAGAAAACGATTAAGGTTTTTTAGTATCATTATTTTATTTCTATTTGTAAGATTGCAGGGCCACGTGCTGTAACAAACTGCAAATCTTCAAACAGAGTAAAATAGTGAACAGGTAAAACTATCGATATGTTTATTCGTTGTAAACCACTATCTGGATTACAATATGGTAGATCACGGGAGTTTAATTGTTTATTTTGATGTGTCCACTTACTACTAACGATATTTATAATGTTCTGTAGTAAATACACTATTAAGAACTTCGGTCACCGGGTCCTTCTTCAATATCAAGTTCTTTTTGAATATTATTCATTTTATTGACAGTCTTTATACCTCTTACATGATTCAATAAAATAAACAATTCACCCATTTATCATTATAACATTATATTATATAGACTGTTACGGTAACGAATTTCTATCTTTAAATTTAAATTAACTTTTGGCTTCGACTGTCAGCAGAATATTATTGTCTTTTTCCGTGCGCGGCTTCGCCTGCTTGGCTGTTTGGGGTTAGGTGCTACGTATTCTATTTCGTTTTTTATACCACAGATAACGCAAATGCAAAATTATATGATATTAATCAATTATATCAGTAGTTAAAACGTGAAAGCTTAAAAACAAAATAAATAAACAGATACTACATTTCAAAGAATTATATTACATGGGATGTAAGACTTTTTCCTTATTATTCAATATTCTTTATTATAATATCTACCGATCCGATCCAATTAGGAGGCGTGCGAGATTCAGTTCTTTACGCACGAAGCGATTATTAGATTATTATTAGCCGTGCGTATAAATGTTCTCACAATTTGTCATTTTGATGAACTCAACACTTCCTACGCGCTGATTCGTCTAGTATTTAATTACATCGGTTAATTCATTCTTTAGATAGAAACAAATATCAATTCCGACTCGGCACACATACATTATAAGATACAACTCGAACGCAAAGCGGAGAAGTAGTGCTCTGTAATAACCAGAAAAAAAACCGCTCCATTTAAATTATTTCCAACATTTTTACAATAAAAAAAAGTAAACTAATGGCAAGACGACATTTCAATGAACGATTCTGACATAGTTGTTAGTTCTTTTCATTCATTTTTTATTTCTATCGGACCTCAGGTTGGTCTGTATCTCTTGTTGAACACGATAATTCTTGTTACTACTTACTAGTCTTTTAGATATTACTATTGAGATATTAGTTTTCTATACTAATACTATAAAGAAAAAAGATTTGATTTCTGATTGTTTGTTTGTTACGATTTAACTCAAAAACTACTGGACCAATTTTAAAAATTCTTTCACCATTAGAAAGCTACGTCTTTACCGAGTAACTATATTATAATTTCAACAAAAATAGAGATCCTACCTAAAATGGAACAATGTAACCCAAGATATCAAATTGTTGCCTATAAAAGTCATTATTTGGCGTTCGCTGCGAAAACTATTGACGGTATATAAAAAAGTGTTCTAAATATTAATAGTACTCATGATTGCTCACAAAAAAGTCTCTCAGTAAGAAAAATGTCACAGTTGGAACAAACTGTAACTGTCCTACGTTTAGTCTATTACAAAATACTAATTTACGTTAAATAATAGTTTTTAAATTTTCGCGGACGAAGTCACGGTAAATAAAACTTAAGTTTGATTGTATCAATAGAATAACAATTAAGCCATTTCATCATCAGTCATTTTTAAAAATATTCGTATCAATCTTAAAAGTAAATTGGGTTGTCTGGAAAAAATGGCATGTTATGGCATGGGATGGGACGGCAATCCGACACAACCGGAAAAAGTTCAGGCGCAGGACCAACGGCCTTACGTGCTTTCCGAGGCACGGGAGTGTACACACTTCAACTTCCAGACTCCGGGTTGCAACTGAAAATTTCAATAACATTTATTTGGCCCCACATGGGATTTGAACCCAGGACCACCGGGTCTGCGGCCTTACATGTAGCCACTAGACCAACGGGGTAGTTAATAGATTATAGAGTATTAAATACACAAAATAGAAAGAGTAAGCTTATATTAAGCTATGTCCTAAACCAGAACATTAGAGGTTTCCATGACAGGATTTTTTATTTAAAAATATCTGAACTTCACTCATGTTCAACCGCCAAATAGCAAAACTTACTATTGTTGTGTTCCGGTTTGACGTGTGAATGAAACAATGTACCTAATTAGGCACAAGGCACAGGCACAGACACAAGCACAGACACACGTGCAGGCACGGGTGACATAACATTTTAGTTGTCAAAGCATTGGTTATGCAAGGAATGATGAATATTTCTTATGCGCCAATGTATATGTTAATGCCCATTGTGGTGGTCTCCACTTACAATCAGGTAACCCACCTGTTTATTTGCCTACCTATTTTAAATATATAAAAATGTTATATTTTAATCAAGTATAAATGTTGAGTTAATTTATTTAATAAAAGAGTATAAACATTTCTCGTGAATATTTTTTCCACTGAGAAGTAATAAGTATAAAATATTATTTTTAGTTTTAATATATTTCTTTAATATAACTTACTAAGAAAATGATTAGGCAAATTATGAGAAAACGCTATCAGAAAGGTTACATTTATTTGCAGTAAGGCTAAAAAAATCAAGAGTGCGCTGAAAACTTGAGGGGTGGGGGATGAGTCAGGGCGCCGACTCCGCTCCGGCAGTACCGCTCCGTCGCTCGAGCTTTGTGTATGTCTCGTGTTGTCGTGACATTCCTGTGCAGTGTTACTGTGTCTGTGTTACGTGATATTTTCATGTGCGTGTCTCCCGTGGTCACAATATAGGTATATGTGTTTTATGTTTTGCAGTATATAAGTGAAGGTAGGATTGGATTTAATAATCTTCGACATGTATAAATTGTTTAAAAAATATTTAGATTTATTGCAATTTACTAATTTACAAACGTTTATCGTTTCTTTACTTACTACTCGACGTATGTTCCCGTAGTATGAGATATTTTAACTTATTCTAGTGGTTTTATACAAAACGAAATAATTTGAAGACGTAACGAGATTTATACAACGAGGCTTTTGATATATTCGTTTCATGTCTTCTATAGCGATAGGCTTATTATTCTTACCTAACTAAAACTACATTAATGTAAAAGTATTGGCATATAATATGAAGTGTTATTATAAAATATTTTATGATATAATATTAATGAAGCCTTTAGTTACAAGTATAAAGACAGGTTTCTATGTTTTAATAATTATATATTCATCAGAACACCGTTACGAATGGTACGTTTTAAATAGACCTACATTTTGTTTCTTAAAATACGTGCTAATTGCGCGCTTTATATTTTAAGGAAACTAAATATTATATCTATTTAGCTTTTCAGTTACTATTGATAACATTACCAATATAGTGTAAACTAGTAATAAAATGTTAGTTGTCTGTTCCGTTGTGCCGTGCTATCTCTTATATCAGAGATCATATTATTATTACCTACGGCTTAAGATTACCTCATGAGGAAAAATTAGTCATCCATCTTATTAAATCTTAATTTACATGTAAATTAGTTACGATTGATTACATCGGTCTAAGATTTTTTCTTAAAAGAAATTCTTCAAAAGACGCCTCACCCTCTTAATTGTAAATATTTATATAAAAGATAATAATTGATATAGCTAACGTGTGTTTTTTAATGTTTCAAATATAAATATTCTGCGTATTATATTGATATAAATATACGATTTCTCATTTTTGTTTCTCGTTTCTATTTATATCTTTGAAGATACATATAACTTGTTTATACCGATATGTGGGTATATCAGACGATAAAAGTTCTTTAATAATTTGTTTGAGATGATTTTGAATTGATATACTATTTTTATTTCATTGTTTTCACGCAAATCAAATTGTGTGTTATTTATAATTGTATTTAATTAAAACTATTTCATGTTGTCAGCTTTTTTGGCTTTTGATCAAAGAGTTCAATACGATATTTATATATAAAACCATTCATTGAAAGTTATTAAAAAAATGTTTGAAGTTGTAATAGGTACATAGTTAAACTGTGGCAGAGCACAATGGGAGCTAGCCTGGTGAAATTAAATAGCTGGTTCACCGTGAATTATCGTCTAAAAGAGTGAGCCAGTGTTGTTACAGGCACAAGATATAAAATATAATCCTTTGTTCAAAATCTGGCACCATATTAGCAATTTTCGCAATACTTCATAACATTTACCGTCGGCAAAATGATTTACATACCGTTAATATCCTGTAAAAAAATTGGTTCTTATTTTTAACAGGATATTAACCAAAAGTGTTGGATGTTCATGATTTCCCACGATGTTTTAATTCTGTCCGCTGTACGAGATGATTAATAAAAACAAATATGGTAATCACATTAAAAAGTAGTGCTTACTCGGATTTGAACTTTTGTTCTATTAAGATCCACATGTTATATCTACTAGAAAACAAACAAAACATTTAAGTATTGATACAAACGCACATCTATAATAATGTAAAATAATAATTTGTTTCCTTTGTTTTATTTGGTTGTATGGGTTGTGGTACCACGTCTTAGTAGGTACCATTCTCTCGTTACACATTCTACCTCTAAACAATCACGATGCTAGTTTACTTGACATAACATCTTATTTCCCAAGATTGGTGGCGCATTGGTGATGTAAGAAATGATTAATATTTCTAGCGGCTCCAATGTTTGTGGGCAATTGTGACCAATAAACACCAGGCGGTCCATCTTGCTGTTTGCCTACTAATATTATCAAAGTGTCTGCCACTCTGGTATGTTACAAATTGGTATACCATTCGGCTTTGCGTTGAATTTGAGAGAACTCAACACTGATTATCGAGGATATCCTATGTCTGTGACGAGCCAGAGTCTAATTAATATAATATATTAACATAAAAAGTTGAATATAAATGGTAATCACATTGAATACATTATAATTATTTACTCGTTGGTAGAGCTTTGTACCACCCACTCATCAGATATTCTACCGCAAAACAGCAGTACTTTGTATTGTTGTGTTCCGGTTTGAAGGGTGAGTGAGCCAGTGTAATTAAAGGCATAAGGGACATAACATCTTAGTTCCCAAGGTTGGTGGCGCGTTGGCGATGTAAGCGATGGTTAACATTTCTTACAATGCCATTGTCTATGGGCCATTGGTGACCACTTGCCATCAGGTGGCCCATATGCTCGTCCACCAACCTGTACAAAAAAATAAAAAAGGTTTAAATAATGTATAACTTGCTTATATTTATTTGTATAGATTGTTTGTAAATATATTATCAGTAATGAAAGGCCTGCGGGTTCGTTCAGTTATAATTTACAACTGTTATAGTTACGACTCAGATACATTCATACAAGCTGATGTTCATTCTATACCTAACCAGCCTATTACGACCACAGTAGGAGTAAACACAAATAAACAACTTTGACAGTAAATTGACGTGATATCATTGGCCGAATTAATGAATAATATATAATATTCAGTATGGATTTGTGAAAAAATGGCGACACGCATGTCGGTGAAGCTATTATTGGAAGTTTGAAAGTAAAATTAAGATAGATACAGTAGTTATGTGGCAAAAATTGTGTAAATGAAAATATTTTAATCAAAAACTGTTTGTAGTACATAGGCGAATACAGCACATCACATGGAATAAAGAAATCTTATTTATTTAGTCCTTCCATCGGATTAGGTTATACATAATATTATTAGTCGTGCTCCGCGGTTACACTCGCGTTGAATCTATACTTCTATACTAATATATAAAGCTGAAGAGTTTGTTTGATCCGGCTAATCTCAGGAACTACTGGTTCGAATTTAAAAATATTTTTGTGTTGTATAGTCCTTTTATCGAGGAAGGTTCTGTGCTGATTTTTATTCATTATATTTTTATTAGTTATACGCGGGTGAAACCGCGGGCACGGCTAGTTTTGAATATACGTGATTGTCGTTTGTGCTTACTACCCCTCTCCTTAAGGTTGTGTTTGAAGTTAATATAGCTAAAAACGTTAATCAAATTGGACCGGTAGTTCCTAAAAACGTACAAAATCTACAGATTTATATAATAGATGAACTTATTGCAGTCTACAAACGAGACTTCATTCAAGTGAACTTTGAACGCTATTACAGTTTCCTAGGGAACGACCCGTTCGTTCACTGAGATAGAAAGTTTTTACATAACAGTACCAATGTTTCTGAACTTAACCTCCCGCAAATTGTCCTAAAATAATATTTAAGTCAATACATAATTTATGAAATTTCCATTAAATAAATTGGGCTCTGGACATAAAATGTTCGAATAATTTTGTTCCCTAACTTTAATTAATTTTTATCTACAACTGTGATGAATATTTGCGAATATTCGTAGATATAATTTTAAATGTTATTACAGGCTTGCTTGAAGTGAGGATAAGATATCAAAATTTAACGTAATTTGTATAATGTAACATTTAATGAAATATTCGATTTACTATTTTCTTCTTCAAGGAGTTTATGCGTAGAATAAGTTTTAGTCAAATTATTTAATATAGAACCGACTCAGTGAGGTTCATAAGAATAATTGGAGACAGTTCATTCAACTTATGTAAAATGAAGACGAATATTCGGATATTGAGACCCCGTGCAACATTTCCCTTATTAAGAAAATTAATAATTAAAATGTCAATTTTGATCTTTGCGAAATGCGGTCACTATTACCAATTTTGCAATATTTTTTTTTTCAAAAATGGGCGTTATGGCTTCCTTGCTAAGTGCCAGGTTACTAACTAACTAAAACAGCATACATACACTTATACATATACGGGATCGTAAATACACATGCTTCTGTGAACCGTGTCGTGCTGTCATTACCTTGAAGCTTTTTTTATAGCATAGGTAGGCGGACGAGCAAATGGGCCATCTGATGGTAAGTGGTCACCAACGCCCATAGACAATGGCATGGCAGGTAAGAAATGGTAACCATCGCTTACATCGCCAAAGCGCCACCAACCTTGGGAACTGAGTTGTTATGTCCCTTGTGCCTGTAATTACACTGGCCTTCAAGCCGGAACACAACAATATTAAGTACTGCTGTTTTGCGGTAGAATATCTGATGAGTGGGTGGTACCTACCCAGACGAGCTTGAACAAAGCTCTACCATCGAGTGAACCAAGCTGTTCTTATATTAAAAAAAGGTCAGTCCATTTGCTGTTCTAGATACAGCCCTCTCCTCCTGGTATTTCTCCCAGTGACAACTAGGCCAAATTTATTTTATAACACTTGGACCCTTTTTTATTCATATAGATTTTCATTGATATAAATTAATATATAGACAAAGCGTTGACTTCTTTTGGGTTGCAATTGTATCTGTATCTAACCGTAATTGTTCGTAAGAAGGCTACTCTAGTGCAGGTCAGTGTAAACACGTGGCAGAGTTACATCCGTAACATCTAGTTTCATCCAACGCGATGGTCCATTGTAAGATTTTACGACTAAATTTTGAATGTATCTTTTATTTTCACAAAACATTTATTTCTATTTGAATCTAAACAAGCAAAACGTCTTAACCTTAACTCTTCCAAGAATTGGATTACAAAAAACTTTGTGAGCGTCGTAAGTATAGATTAATATTTTGCGATAAAAATATGTCTTGTCTTAGATAACTTAAAGTTACTTAAAAGTTATAAACAGTAATACGTTTGAGATTTCAGATTTTATAACATAAACCAGACTTTGTACTTAACATTTGCATAAATCCTTTGAAAATATTTCTTTATAAACTAAGAAAACTTAACTTTAATAGAATATAACATACATCTCAGACAGAACCCTCTTAAGTTAAACTGTATTCAATAGTTTGACAGTTTAATATTATAAGTATAACTTAAGTCATAATCCTTCTATTTATTTATTTAACCTCTACCACCCACTCATCTGATATTCTACCGTACTTGGTATTGTTGTGTTCCGGTTTGAAGGGTGAGTGAGCCAGTGTAATTACAGACACAAGGGACATAACATTTTAGTTCCCAAGGTTGGTGGCGCATTGGTGATGTTTTTTTTTTAAAGAAATGTACATTGCCTCTGTCTATGGGCGTTGGTGACCACTTACCATCAGGTGGCCCATAAGCTCGTCCGCCTACCTATACTATAAAAAAAAAAATTGCCAGGTATTTTATTATTGGTTTTCTTTGCTTAATTTAATAACCATCAACTTCGATGACACAAAAGTGCGGGGCGTTTGTGTCTTCAATTTTTTTTATATTTAGTTTAAGAAAGCAGACGAGCAAGTGTATAGCAGCTGATTGATTGGTATGTGGTCATCTTCGCTCATTTACATTAACAATTAAGTATATAATAAACTACTTCTTAACCGTCAATGCGCCGCCAGCCACGAGATCTAAGACATAACGGATCTTATAACTGTAATTACTCCGGCTTCTTCACCCTCCAAACCACAAAGTCCTACCACTTACTAATATTCAGCTACTATCACTGGCAATGTCTTGAATTTAATATATTATATTATTATATTTCCATAAGAATAATTAGTGATGTCACTTGACAAACTTTGTAGATTTGAAATTGCGCTGTTTTGTTTAAGTTTTGCATTTTTTGTTCAAGTTTTGATTAAATTTTGGAAAAATATTCCCATCAACATATTGATTTACCATTTAATATTTTATTCTGTAAATATAACTAGCCTGTTGGTGTGGTTGGTAAGATACTTGACTTTCACGCCGCAGGTCGTGGGTTCGATTCCCATCCAGGACAGACATTTGTGTGCATGAACATGTCTGTTTGTCCTGAGTCTGGGTTTAATTATCTATATAAGTATTTATTTACAAAAGAAAAGTAGTCTATGTAAGTTGTCTGGTTTCCATAGTACAAGCTCTGCTTAGTTTGGGATCAGATGACTTTGTGTGAATAATGTCCCAGGATATTATTATTATTATTATTATTATATAAATGTTATATGTAAGCTTTGATATATTGATAATGGGAAGTTACTTTTGATAGGTTAACCTGATGATCATGAAGACCCTGAATGTATACACGTAGATTACGGATATCAAGTCATTTTTAACATGTATACTCAATATACATATGTTTTGATTGATTTCATGCTCGACGGTAAGAGAAGACATCGTGAGGTTTGCTACATCAGGTCGAATGAAATTCTGCCACACGAATGACTATGTATACCCCTAACCATCAGTGAATTAATGAGTTGAATGCGCAAATGAATGAATCAAATCACTTGAAGCTTTTGCCCAGAGTATATTAAAGGGTTACCTTTATTAGTATCGATAAAATTGACGACGATTAAAATTTACAAGCGGTTTTGGAAAAACGGGAACGTATGTTTCTTGTATGTTTAAATGTTGTAAAAACCCAATAAACCATAATACCTACGCGATATATGTGATATTTATATCTCAGCCCTTTCTAAGACATATAAATTAATATTGAACAATATTTTCTGTAATATATATAGCAGAGAACAGAGGAAGGTAACTTTTGTTCTAAAATCGATGATTGATTATAAATGTAAGGCTTTAAAGGATCAAGGAACATTACTAGTTTAAATATTGAAACGGGCTCGATATAATCCAAATGAATTTTTTTTGGAGTCAATTCGTCGATTTTTTGTAATAAATAATGTCCGCCGAACCGATTTCGGTCACGGCGGCCAATCTCAAGAGAGGTTAGCCAACTGCGCAGGAGATATTATAGTGCACAAGTGTGTGCGCAAACACAGGTGCACTCTCTCTTCCTTAGGTCTCATAATCCGATAGGACAGTAATCCGACACGACTGGAAAGAGTTCAGGCGCAGGACCAACGGCTTTACGTGCTTTGTAAAAAATACATACATATGTGAATGTGTTTTTGCAAGATATATTGCGATTTTTGATTAAACTTTATTTCCTTTGATTGATTTATATGAACAATATTAACTAATAAATGCGAAAGCGTATTTATTTGAGTGATGTTAAGTAAAGCAAGGCATTCCATGGCTATTGTTGCATGACGTCATCAGACTACGGCGTACATACAGCGGACGTCAGCCGTTTGTGTTAATCCTAACTTAAACGTCACGGAAGCTTAATACATATATAAACATCGTATTAAGACCCCGGGCAGGTAATTTGATACATTGTTTAATTGACAGAGCGCATCAAGACATCGCCCTAAGGCTATAGGATCAATCTCAAAGTATTTATATAAATATAAAGAGTATGTACAATTTAGCACACGTTCAGACTTGGCGACATAATCTTTCATTTTGAATACAACCATGTTCTCATTTTTATTTAAGCAATTTTATTAATGAAACGCTATAATGTAATTTTAAAAACGTAATTAAGCAATAATAGTATTGAAACTATCAGTCATGCAGTGTACAAGAAATTCTCTCATGTTTTACCACTTACATATATCTGCAGTACTTTAAAAGAATCAGACAATATCTTTACGAGATAGATATAAGAATAGCGGATCGTATTTCGGTAGTTCCACTTCGTTTCGGTTTGATCCCCCATCCGTAACATTGTATCCGATTCTTCAGCTCCCGTTGAAGAGGATTGATTACTTTGTGCTAGAAATTTGTATGCAATATTATTGTCAACGCTACAATGCGAATACGTTCCTCGATACATATGCGTGTTGGTATTTGTGATGAGATTTTTTTTGTTTCGATGCTTGGTACATATTGATAAGCAGACGTTTCGTTTTAATATTTAGATTTCTGTTCATTATTTGTTAAGTAAAGGGTAATTATTGAATTCTTGTGTCTTTTATTATTATATTATTTCATCGCTGTGTAGTATGTTTTGTGTGCTGTGTTTAAAAAACATTTTGACACCTTTTTTCTAATCATTTTCATACGTTTTCATCTGTTACAGTATAAGTTCTATATAAATCGTCTTATTACTCACTATAATAGTGATTTGATTCATAACTGCAGTATGTTATCGTAACTAAGTACTAGATGTAAAGTTAAAAAAAAGATTTATAATATAATTGAATGCGTAATAATTGTCATTTTAGATATTTAATGTATTTAAATTGTGGTTTAGATTGTCTAATTCAAATAATGGTCATGTATTAAATTGTTTATATTATAGAATAATAGATGGCATTGGTTGACTATGATATATTATTACAGAAGTGGTTGTTTTCTGGCCGACTTATTTGTTCAATCCCCAAAACGCATATAACTTTATTTATTCGTTATGGCATCGACAATTAAAACAGATTAAGGAATAAGAAGTGCATCCCTTTAAATTAAAAATGCGCGATTTGTTTTACTGTCTCCAAATTTGAAATCTCTTTATAATTTTGTATAGGATGTGAGTCCATATTCGGTCAGGATATTGCTTCTTATTAATACATGGGTAAATCAGTCATTCAAATATTAGAAAAAATACAGCAAAAGCACGGAAGTACGTTTGTCAACAAAAAACCAGTCCATGTCTCGGTACAGTGCGGTTTTAATATAAATATGTTAAATCAATATTGACAGCTATAGGAACAAACAAACAAACAAACAAACAAACACCATAACAAATATTATTACTCGGTTTCGGCTAACGAAATTATTATAACTTCGGCTAACCGAGTTCAACCGTAGAAGCGCATTTCTTTAATGAATTTTTCGTCCCATGGCCAGCGGAGTGATTTAATACTGATTAATTTCGTGTCCGGCCGCCGTTTCAGTAATTTGCGACGACTAGAACAGTTCAAATACATGCATTTATATTTCAGTACGAGTGTTACTAATGATTACGTTATGGTCGCCTATAACCTCTAATAGGACAGTTAATTATCTTGAGTAAATAAGACCTTAATATTGATCCAAGATACATAATATCTTACATTATATGTATTATATCGTCACATTCAATTTACATAAGATTTATTTAAATTATGAGCTTTTAAACAGGTATAATATAAATCAAAATTTTGAAAAGATCTATGCAAATGATGAATATTTTCGCGTTGAATTGCAGTTCCGTTCCTCTGAGCGAAAAATGAAACAGCCCTCCTGTCACCAATGGAGACAATAAGATGGATTCTGATGCTTAATAACGGTTTTTGTACTATTAGGTACTACCAAAGTTCAAGGCTTTCGACTGTAAATTTAACAACGATATAATTTTAAATTATAAATTAAATTATATAATCAAAACAATTTAGTTGTAATCTTAGCAGAGATAAAGTGGAACTATCGAGAGAACACGGCAATCCGGACAGGCACCACGAAGTTTTCATGCTTCATTTTTATTTTAAATCCCTCCATATGTGTAATCACTAACACGGCCATTATTAATTTGTTAATATTAAAATGTCAAAAGTATATCACGTCCGAACTTATATTAAAATAATTAAAATTAAGTTTTACTCGAGGAGGAATAGATTTGTAAAAATAAAAGTATATTTAAAGGTAGACTGACCGCTAGTTCGACGACTAATACAATAGGTGTGCAATGGCTCGGCACAATGATTATCATACTTACAATATGTATTAATAACTGTTTAATATTATAAATACTCTATGAAAAACAACGTTTCTTTCACACATTTTTTATTATTGAACGAATAAGACACTCGAATAAAGTACTCCGAAGAAATTAGCTGCATCAATGGCTTAAAATCTCACACTAATATAAAATAATCTTCTTCTTCTTGCTGCCCTTATCCCACTACGTGGGGTCGGCACAACATGTATTTTTCTTCCACTTCTTTCTGTCACTCGTCATCTCAGTACTTACACCTTTCATACACATATCCTTTCTTAAGCAATCCATCCAAACTTTCTTCGGCCTCCCCCGTCCCCTATATCCATCAACATTCATACTCATCACCCTTCTAGTAACATGTTTTTCATCCCTTCTCATCACATGCCCATACCACGCTAATCTAATATAAAATAATATAATACATAAATTGAGCTGCTAATTGGTCAAACATTAGTAGATAATTGTTCTAACGCACAATCGATAACCGACCTTAGTGATTATAACATTAAAGTTAAACTATTGTTCAATGTATAGGTCGCATATTACACTCTGCTTTGCGTCACTCACATCTAATAAATAAACGCCGAGCAATGCGTTGCGGGCTGGGATAGTTTTATGCAAAACGCGGAATGAAAAATAGCGCCCGTTTTTAAATCAACAGTTTATTATTAAATTACAGCGTACACGAAAATTTTAACCAAAGTAAAATATATTAAAAATGCTTGCGCCGGCTAAAAAAAATAAGTGATGAATATCTAACTTATCTTATTACACCTTAGAAAATAAATAAAAACATTAGATATAAAACAAAGATACTTTCATTGATTATGTCGTATCGTACAGCAACTGACGCGTTTGACAGATTTAAGGTAAATATAATTATGTATGTTATGATAAAACCTATACCTAGCAGTTATTTTGGAGTTGATATCTGTTATTTGACCACCGCTGATGCAAATATTTAAACAAAATATTATTATAAATATTTAAAATTTATAAATATTTATTATTATTAAATTAATTATTTTTATGTTAAAAGATTGAGAAAAAGAGGGCATTTTAGAATGAAGAAATAAAATTTCACTTTATTGAATACGAGCTTTGAGCTAATTAAGTGCCAATGCACGTGATATAGCCTCGCCTCGCCTCAGGAAGGATGCATGGATTTTGCAGAGTAATTATAGTTCTATTATACGACGTCTTTCAGGATGACGGGTTAAGTTCACTTAAATAGGGTTCGGGTAGGATGTTGAAAGGACTTTTATTTTTGCACCAAGATTATATATATTTATATACAAGTTTATTTAATCAAAACAACTCTTCTTTGTTCAAGAGACTATATAGAAGACTATATAAAAAATAGATTTATTTACCTGCTAAGTAAAATGTCAACTTCCCGTGTACTTTCACAGATGAAGGTTGCCGAATAGAGTTGAATACTAAATCAAACGTTCTTTACGCTGTTACACGTTCTGTCAATTGATTTCAGGCGAAAGAAACATACATGTAAGCATAGGATAATAATAATATACTCAAATTTGGAGTTTTAAAAGTATAATATCATTTTATGTTAATAAATAAATATAATCCAAGGCTTACTGCATGATTTTTCTTTAATAGTCTTATAAAATTAAACGAGAAATTCTTGTATGTATGTATTTATTTCGCGTATCTCGGCTTAACGATCTGGCTTAAGAATTTCGATAAAGTTTATTTACAGAGGTATCTTTCCGGAAAAAAAATATTTTGGTCCCAAAAATCACACACCTTTTTATATCAAATTACTACAGCCGCGCGAAGCTCGGTCGCCCAGGTACTAAAGTGATAACATTAACAAATATTATAATACACTAAATATCATACCGAACAATCAATCTATGTATTGAACAACGTGATATAAATGTAATATAATAATTAAATTATTACATTTTGTAATTTCTTAAAACTCTTCATAGTGTTTTTAGATGATAAGATTTGTGTGAAAATGAAGATAGTGAAAATTTCGACCATTTTCAAAATGCCTTATTAAATAGACCCTTCTAAATGAATTTAATAATTTAATTAGTTCAGATAACAGTGCGAAATAATATTATCTCTTAATTTTCTCTATGAACACTAGCGCGGCAAGCCGGTGATGTTTGAGCTGGATAAATGATTTCGGTAAGTGAAAAGCTCTCGCGATAAATAATTCCGACCGGTTTCGTTACGGGCGGACTATTGTTAACATTTTGACGCGCCATCTTTCATTGTCAGGGGCAAAGAAGCGGCATTCAATTAATTCATCGCGATGAGAAACTTAAGACGGGAAATTATAAGCCCTCCGTTTCCAACGTGGAAGTAACGCAGAGAGGTGTCCGTTACGCGAATGGTTGTTTTCATTGCACATCATGATCACGTTAAATTTTGAATATAATGGAAGGCTTAGTAAATGAATCCACTTCTGATCCTACTTAATTAAATATTTATATAAATTCAAGTCGAGCCGAGCAAAGGCAATGTGACGCAGTGGCTGGAATACTTTGATTTTTACCGTAAATAAAGGTTCAATTCGGGCCAACCCGATGATATTTTCATTGGCTTCATCTTTGTTTACAGTTTATGTCATGCAGGTTGCATGTGTTGGATGAAAATCTGCTACAAGTGTGTGCCAATCCGCAGTGGAACTACCTGGCACTCCTAACCTTCTCCTCAAATGAGAGGAGAGAGAAGCTTAGCTGCGGGACATTGACAGGCTTTTACTTTTTGTTTAAGTCTGACACACTATTCAAAATTGACAATATTTTTGGTATGTGTATCGTTAGATTTTGCTATTAAATTATAGTTCGCATGGCTCATAATGTTTGTGTCTAGCCAAATATTTATATAATTATTTTGTTCAGTATAAGTTAATAATTGCATTCCTTTAACAGTTCAAGATGCAGTGGTTATATTACAGTTCTTAGTATTTGTAGAAGTCCACGGTACAGTGCGCCATTAAATAAGCACAGAGTTCTACCTGTAGTATGTTCCTAGGGTAGGAAAGATAAAAAAAACCTAAAATTTGCATATCTCATGTGATTTGCTAATAATCCTGTTATCTTTATTTATAATACAAAACTATTCCACTTTAAAGCAAAATTGTTGATATGTCATTCAAATAAAATGACTAAATTATATTTTCAAGTAACAAGCACATCGACATGACAATTTATATTTGTGGTCGACGAAGAATGTTTTAAAAAACTAGGAGGGAAATGTTTGGCAGACTTGTATGGCGAGACGCTTTCTCGACGCCGAACCTCTTTGGAAATACATTCCTGGTGGGATGTTTTACCGCCATAATAAATGTTGTTGAGGCGCTAAGTGCTGATAGTATTGATAAATGTATTCGAAATTAACAATCCCTTAGCTTTTTTATTATTTATAATATTTATTTACATGAACGCCTTAAACAAATACAAATAAAAATTAAAAATAGTTACTGGACAAGACTATTTATTATATATTATTCCTGAGCCGACTCTTATGGCACGGATGCTTATATTCTTCTCGATGGGAAATAGCGCGCCGTCCCGATAAAAGCGGTAGTTTACGTGTTTGGTAATTCAGAATCAAAATATATCTTATTCAAGTAGTTTCTTATATAAAACAGGCTTGCAGGTCGAAATTTCTATTGGGATGTATATTCTATTACTGTCGAGAAATCCAGTGCGATTCTTTTTCTCAAATTAAATTACATCGAGAGTTACATACATCCAATTGTATAATAATATTCATGAATTGTGTAAAAAGCCTTACCTATTAGTGTTAGAACATGAAGGACATTTTTATACAGGTCCCAAGGGAATATTAATACAAGTGGTACAATGGTTTAGAGTTTAGACAGTAAGGTAACTAAAATGTGCGTGGAAATACGAGGAACCGATGTTATAGAGTTATAGACTATAGTTCGTAACATGAGTGGATCCAATTTGCGTCGTCAAACTGCCGTATAGTTAAAACAGCGTTTTTGTTAGATCCGAGCTAAAAGTTACAATTTGAATCGTAGCTGTTTTTTACATAACATATGCTAAATAGTGTGTGGCTAAGTAATGACTTTCATTAATGCGTGAATTCATTCATTTCTATTGTATACCAAAGAAGGTCGGCACTAATATTTGTTTGTTCTTGTTGACGTCCAATAAAACATTGTTTCACAAATATTAAAACAATTTGTGTGGATCTATTTAATATAAGTATTATTGTTCAATATTATCGGATAAAGTTATTTAGTTATTTAGAAGAGCTGACCTTTTAACCTCATTCCAGCGATCATTTTCATTAAAGAAGTTTTAATGAAAATGATCACTGGAATGAGCCGAAAGCCGAGATGGCCCAAATGGTAAGAACGCGTGAATCTTAACCGATGATCGTGGGTTCAAACCCGGGCAAGCACCACTGAATTTCATGTACTTAATTTGTGATTATAATCCATCTCGTGCTTGACGGTGAAGGAAAACATCGTGAGGAAACCTGCATGTGCCAAATTTCACTGAAATTCTGTCACATGTGTATTCCACCAATCCGTATTGGAGCAGCGTGGTGGAATAAGCTCCAAAAACCTGCTTCTCAAAAAGAGGAGAAGAGGCCTTAGCCCAGCAGTGGGACATTCACAGGCTGTTACTTTACTTTACTTATATATATTATGAAACTGTATATGTTTCTTTGTTGATATTTGTGGACCACGTCATAATTAATTTATAACGGTTATGGTAAGTTCCCGCCTCTATTCCGATTCAACAACGACCGAACTATAAACTGAATCGTGTTGGTGGAATAAGAAAACGGTTAAATGGCAAAGATTACGTTTCGATTCGAGTTCGAGTAAAAATGTCACCCGATATATAACTTTTTTTCTTTCATATAATAACTCATAACTGAAGATATTAAAAAAACTAATAGTAGTAAGTAATAAAGCTGTGGTAACTTTAATTTTAAATTAATCTTCTAAAACGATGATACAAAGGTGCTCGAAGAGCCTATTTTTCGAATAAACGCTGTCGAGGACGCTTGTTAAACATCGTTATTTAAAAAAAAATAAATATTAAGTATAATTTTTAACATTCGACAACAATAATTAAAACACATTTTATTTGGGAATGTTAATTAACAAGGGTTTTAATCACACCTGAAATGTCTGAAATATATTTATCATTACACTTATTTAATTTTAATGTAACGAAACAAACTGTTTTATTTACATAAAATTGTTTTTAAGCCTAATTGGTTTTAATACAGTTTATTAATACTATTCAAGTTTCCATTTATTTTGTATAAAATTGTGTAATATGTTGCCGTTTACTTTCGATATAATTCAATTGTTTGTTTGTCACCGTTTGTCACCGGCCTAAACACGTGTTCGCAGGTAGTCCTCGTTAAAAATGCAGACTGTCCTTCGGCTCTTGGTGGGTAACAAGGTTAGTCATGCATATTGGAGAGGAGCAAATTGTGCACGGTACGCGGGACCCACAGCGCCGTCAATATCTTATGATGACGAGCTTTTTATCTATTAATTAAATAATTTAACAATTAAATTGTATACTTACGTAATAGTCAATGGTTAATCCATTTTAAGGCTGATTTATAATTTAATTTGTAATAAAGTTTGCATATACAATCTCTTGAAATTGTTTCTGCAATTATTTGTAATAGTTACATGTCGCAAGATCGGATATTGAAATTGTTTAGGACACTGTCAGTTCTTCGTAGAACGTCTACGCTACGTAGAGGCTTGGAATCCATAGGTCGGATGAGCGTACATCCGAAGATTGCTGTATGTACATAAATACAATATACATATATTAAAATTTAATATAATTACTCGTCATTTATAATGTATTTTAGAACGCCCTGACGCGTATTAGCTGCAATAGTTCTTTGATGAGAAAGAGTTGCATAAAGGAGGTTTAGGCGATTTTTTGTGTGACAAAAATACAGTAATCAAATCAATTAAAACCTACATTTTAATACACGTTTTGAGTCAAAAAACATCGCAAAGAACTTTTGTTTCGTGAGGTTCAATGTGAGAATTAAAATGAATTAGTTTTATTAAATACTACTAAGTAACATTATGAAACTAGATTTGAATAGTAAATAATGCTTTAGAATTATCCCAGAAAATATGGAGAAGTGTTAAGAAGAACGAAAGGTTCTTAAATATTTATTAAGCCACTTAAAATGGACATCAAATATTTAGTTGCAATGACATTTCAGTCATAAGTTCATTTTGTAACATAAAACCCATTTTACTCTCGTTCAAGAAGTACGCGTCTTAAATTCTTGATAAAATTCAACATCATATGCTGCGATATAAAATGTTTACGACACATTCGGCCACACTTAGCAAGTGGCGCAACTGGGCGAGCTGAGAGCTTGTAAAAACTGCGATGCAATAAATTTAGAGAGAACATAAGTACACGGAGGGTACAAAAAATGGAAATATTCTTAGCTTTGCGAACTAAACCACTCGGTGACCCCCAAATCTTGTTTTTGGCACGCGTCGCTCGCGAGCTTTGCGGAGGTGATAAATCCTCGTGTGGACACTTCCGTGAGCCACCCCCCTACCCCGGAACTCGCCCTCACTCTCGCCGGCTTCTTGTTTGCCTCCTCACGTTTTTGATTTAACTTTTTCCGAAGGGCCTAAGCGCGCGCAACTTATTGCGTCGATAATCCCCTGAAATAAGCTTGCGATGTTTCAACGCCTTCACAGGCTTAATGTTTAGCGATTGAATCTTGTTGAATGTGCTTAAACATTTTTTTTGACTCGATTGTAATCTGTTTAAGTGTGATGAAAGCAAAGTATCGTAAATAAAATAATTTGCTAATTTAATTTACTTAATACCTGGTAATTTCCACGCGGCATATAATCTTTATTCCGATTCCGTGATTTTCTAAAATGTCGAATTAAAAATCGTTTTAATTCGTGTTTTCGTAATTATCGTTTAAGAACCCACTCGAATAAAGTATGTTCTGATTTTGTGTGATATTTTTTATAATAACAATATTAGTTTTCTTTACAATATTCTTTACGTCTAGATGATATTTTTGATAAGAAAAAAAAATAGGTGTGACATTTAATTAATATTTTGATAAATTGGTAAATATCAGAGATATAATCTAAAACGGTACAGTAATTCATCAACAGAGAACAGTAATATGAAACAGAAGCGAATAAATCCTGAGTAAAAATGAGAAAAGGCAGCGCTAAGTTAAGTTGAAGTTAGTCTTGTAACATAATAAGGAAATTATCGACTCAGACGTCCCTCTCAATATTCCCATTCGAACATCCGAGATGATTAAAAAATGTCCGCAGCGTACAAAATGTAATGTTCGGTATAATTTTTTTTCGTATAAAATATGGCAATGTTCCCATTGAATATTCAGAAACGGTGGTGCGCTGGATTAAAATAATAATTCATGAAGGTCCCAGGAAATTAAATCGCTCTATTGTTTCGTCACCTACCATACTGAACTTCGATCGTCGAGATGAACAGTATCCGAGTCGGGAAGGATTTTCAATATTGCTTAACGAAGCCTTTATGAAGCGCAATAAACGTGATGAAATCAATGGAGATTAAATTAAATTGCGAAAGGGTTGCTGGAGAGTGCTTTACACGTTACGTCAATTAATTAATCTGATCTGGTAATGCTGCGATGTGATAGCGCGATGGGATGACGAGGCACTTGACGTCATTCGATTAATATAACTGATTGTTATTTTTAATGAAGACTATTTTAATATTTCGAACAAGATGTGATCGGCATTTTTTAAGTACCGATAACATTTTAATTGCAAACAAAATTTAATTTATTGCATCTATTAAGATCCAGATCAATGATGTATTTTCCCAAATGTTTTTAAGTTGCTGGTTCGAAAGTAATTATCCTTAGTAAGCCATAGTGACGCAAGTTCTAACTTGACGATATTATCCTTCGGACCGATTTCGGTCACGGCGGCCAATCCCAAGGGAGATTAGTCCACTGTGGTCCAGAAATTGTAGTGCTCAAGTGTGTGCGTACACAAGTAAACCTCTACACAGCTTTGTACTAAATTTCAATGTTCAAAAATCATTATTATTTTTATTAAGTATTTCTTATTTCTCGATACAATATTGATTAGATAGATGATAAAAATGTATTTTTTAAGGCGGATGTCATCCTCTATTGACATTAAGGATGTAAGAAATATTAACCGGGTACGGTACATCGCCAATGCGCCACCAACCTTGGGAGCGAAGAGGTTATGTCCCTTGCGGCTGTAGTTACATTCACTCACCCTTCAAACCGACACCATCCATCACAAAAATACTAAGTATTGCTGTTTAGCGGTAGAATAACCCAGACCCGCCACCTAGTGAGCATAGAGTTAAATAAGAGAAGCAGAAAATATTGAGGCATGTCGTGTACATTACATTGACATTTAAATACATTAGGAATTGAGGTGACGACTTACCTTCAGGCACATTTGCGTCTGACTTCCTATTCTTAATTTTTTTATTTTATTTATTTATTGAGGACCATCAGCAGTCACTACACTTACGCATGTAATAATATAAACATATTCAGACTTAATATAAAGTGTGCGACTCTTTAAGACGGCCAAAGCATGCATTTTATGGTACATACATTTTATTATATTTTTTTATAACAGATTATTACATAAACAATATTTTTTATATTACTAAAATACTATTGTAAACGACATTTCATTTAAAAATTGAAAATTAACCATAAAATGTGTAATATTATTAACGAGCACACTAATATAATTTATCACATTATTAACATAAAACAAAATAATTTAAATAAAAAAAAAAACAGTAAATAGTAATGAATTAAAAAAATACTTAAGTGTAAAAGCCACAATAATACATAATACCTCGATTTATTTCATGAAATTTTATTTGCCATTTCCGTTCTTGTACTGTCGCGGCCTTTGAATGACTAAGTAGCTATAAAATTATTTGAAATTTTAACGATGTAATTTCAACCATTTCGTAAATATTATACCCGATGGCCTGTTTTGATAAGACAGACGGGATTGTAGGGCGACATAAATTAAAAAAAGTCGTAAACGTCACTCGAATTGATTACGAACAATTGACAAGAACAGTGTGGTTAGTTTAAAAACTTTTTTGTAGACGTTATGAAGATCTTTAGATACGGAAACTAACGTGATAGTGTCCGTATAACACATACAGCGACTCATATTTCTATATGTTCTACATTTATTTCGGATACGCCTTTTGTGCAGATAAATAGCAACAAATTGGTCTACCACTGTACTCGATGTTAAGTAAGAAACTAAAACGTTTGTTTTTAGCGTTAGGTCATTATTACCACTCGCTTAGCACGAATTATACCGCTAAACAGCAATACTTACCGTTAGTGTTGTTGTGTTCATGTTGGATGGGTGAGTATACCAGTGTTAGTACAGGAACAAGGAGCATAACATCTTAGTTACCAAGGTTGGTGGCGTATTGGCGATGTTAATAGGAATTGTTAATATTTCTTACGGTGCCAAGGTCATGAGTGGTGGTGATCAGTTACCATTATGTAGCCAAATTAAGGTACCACGCGTTCATCATTTATTTCACCGCTGAACGGATATTTGTATTGCTGTTGTTTGAATGGTGTGTATCTAAAGCATTTGATTGGTTGATAATAAAACGGTTTTATGTACAAACTTAAATATTAGCTACTAAATATTCAAACAATTTAATAAAAATAAATTAAATAGAATATCGTTTTCCATGAACATACAATTTCTTAATATTTGACCATAGCGCCACTTATGTGATGTTAGTATATAATAATAGCTTATATATATATATATTAATAGCTTATATATATTAGCTTCGAAGCAGCGTCTTGGTAAAATAAATATATTGCCTGAATATGACCTTAATCGGTCAAGCCGGTCAGAAGTTACACGATGACTGACACGCGCCACAAACGATTATATATATATATATAAGTATATGTTATATAAATAGCACACATAGCACTGAATTGTGGAGATTTTGTTATAATTTCAGTTGTTTTGCTTTTACGAGTGCTTTTAATTACTATGTTTCCGAGAATATTGTTTATAAAATCACGTTCTTCATTTATTGGATGATTTTATATGAACGGCGTTTTATTTATTTCTTGATTTTCTATATGTCATCATTTCTTTACCTTGTTATTACGGATAGGTTTCAAATCAATACGACTATTAAGAATATTTAAAAATCAATGTATTATATAATGTATGCAAACTATCTCAGGAAATATTAGTCTACATACTTTGTTCGTTATAAATTAATTATTAAATCGGTCCACCTAATCAGTTCTACAGTAAAGATGTACATATATATACAAAATATATCGTATACATATTAATATTTACCATTTCCCTGAACATAACATGTATACCAGCGAAATTTATTATATACTTACGCTTTTCATTCGAAATCGAACTGGAATTGTCCATTAATTTGATGTCATTTCATTTAATGTTAAATATCATATTCAAATTAATAATTAAAATGTTAGTACAAACCGTACGGGAAGGTATCGTCAGTTTTAAAGTCAAACTGCAATACATTTTACTGTAACTTTTCTGGTTTGAAGTTTGTCAGTCAGTGTAATTATATTTACGAGTATATACTTCTTTAAAAAACGTACGTGACGAACGTAAGAGTATAAACATCAAAGATTTTTCGTGTTGTATTACAACATATATATCACACAACAAAATAGCGGGTAATGGCAACTTGTATAAATATAAAATGTGGGAAACAATACTTCGACGGAAAATATAAAGGCTTAAAGAAGATTTTCATATTAGGATAATCTGGTTTATGACGAGAATTTCAATATTCATCTCAATAGAATCTAACCGGGATATTTCTAGAAAAATATGATATATTGATGTAAGACATTATTGTTATTTGATATAAAATACTTTTTATAAACTTAATATGTAATATTTTAAATAAATCTAAGATATATTTTAATTAACTGTTAAACAACTTTGACATTTAAATAAATAGGATTATATTTATTTTATGCAATATAAAAATAATTTAGAACTTACATTCTGTAAATGTCCTACAGGGCAATAACGGAGATCTCCACGTTGTTCTTGTGCGGATTGGTGTATAAATGATCACGTTGCAGAATTTTCCTCCTCCACCGATGATGACTATTAAAGTGCATAAAATCTTAGTACATAATCGTATTTGCGTGACCGATTTTAAATTGTCGATGTACGGTTAATATACACGTCTACAGGGCAATTACTAATGAAAACATACTCCAAAATGTACGAATAAGGTTTGATTGTGACTGATTTCGTCTGAATTTAAGATTTAATTTATCGAAATTGTATATATTTTTGTTTTTAATTTGTCGATTAAAGTAAAGATTATATGAAAACATACATGACTCGTATTTTTCCCTAAATTCAACCATTGCTTAACGATTTATTAAGACAATTAATTAAAAGTTAGTTCCATTCGTCCATTATTTTATTGAGTTTATTTATTAAAATGATTATCAGCAATAGACAATGCAATGAATATTTATATTAATCGCCCTATTAATTAAGTTAACATGATTTGATTGAAAAGTAAATACCTGTTAAATGAAATAATTTATTACTTCAGAACATAACATTTAACAAAATTTCATTTAGAAGTAATTAAATTATATGAAGTCTTAGTTATTCTTTAGAATATATAATTATAAACATTGTTAATGATAAGCTTGGTTTTTTAAATTAAATTATAAAAATAAAATATTCTTTACCGATGAATGGACTTTCAGTCTATGGAACACGTTTGTGAAATGTCATACGGTGATATGCGACATTTAATATAATCATTATTTCAAAGGACACACGCTTCAGAATGTCGTATCACCGTAAGGCGTTTTCACCATTTCGTGATTGAGATACAGAGTTATTCTTACAAAATATAACTGCCGCTTAAAAAAATGTAAATGCATGACATCTTGACAATTTAAATTTATGAATTTTTTTAAAAATGTTTTTGTATATTTAAATATATTTCATATGACGTCAGAACACTCGAACAGCTTGATAAACGTCCACCCACGAGTACTTAATAAAAACTTTTGCGAGTTATAATTTCGTCTATTTTCTTGTAAAAAAATGTCGACAAGGAAAAGTAATTGAACGTTTAATTTGTAAACTATTTTCATCCTAAACCATTTTTGAAAGAAAGAGATAGCACTACAAGATATGTATGTATTTCATTTGCTTTTACCCTCACAAAAATCAATATATTCTCAGAGTAATGGCAGACTTTACTAGTAATATCTATATCCAAAACATAAGGCGCTGATGAAATGATCTCTAGCTAACATACAGATTTTATAGAGCTCATTAATAAATATTCTACGTAGCATTGAAGCGTGGTTCCGTCACAGCACCGCTGCCCTATTCTAATCGCAGAAGAATTAAAAATAAACGAACCTTAGATTTTATATAGACATTATTTTTTAATAGCTTCGCTATATACTGAACTGCAAACAGTTTGAGATTAATAATATATTTATTTATAATACATCTGCTTAACTTCTTATATATACAGGCTTATTTGTAACACACCAGCAACCTTGCAGGACTAGATAGCTAACATCATAAGTATCTTTGTTTTACGACTTCGAATATAACTCAATACATGAAAAAACAAATATTTACAAGTTTTTGTCGTACTGTCGTGACATTTGTAGGTCTATATTTCATTCATAAACGAAAGGACGACGCGACGCGTCGATCTTTGCGATGTGCGTAGATTTATAAACGTTCAAGCGGGAAATTAAATTAATACTTATTTTTGTATGAAAATAAAATCTAACAAATTATCAAAAGTCGTAGAAAAAAGTTATTGCTTATGATGTTAGCTATCTAGTCCTGTGAGGTTGCTGGTAAGTTACAAATAACCCTGTATATACATTTTAATTTTACTTCCAAAGTTTCGATATCAACTTCGTCAACATTCAAAACGCCAATTTTCACGACTTATTAATGAATAATATAGACGACCCACACACCTAATTCACACCTTTTTGAAGCCATAAACTTGTTAACGATAAACTTTATTTTTTTAAGCTGTTTTTCATTCGATGTTAATTTATCTGCCCGACTCAGGAACGAACCCAAATACCTAACATATGTGATGAGACGGTTAACACAATTAAACCAGTGATACGTGAAAAATAATAACTCCACACTACGAGTACGTAAGGAACGTCCTCTTGTACGAGTATTTTATTCAGGCTGCGGGATATCGAGTCGGTCTTAGTCCTTGTTTTTTATTCCTGGTCTTGTATTGACGTATCGGAACGTGCTTAAGTATGCTTTCATTTCAACGGTATTGTTATATCTGCGTAGTTATGTTTTACACGTTTTTATTCAGTTTATTTCAAGCACAAAATATTTCAAATAAATTATATAAAAACAAGTTAATATGGAATCGAACCTATCAAGTCTATTATTAAAAATACATTTGTATATACTTGCTAATGTAAACTTTGAGTAAATTTACTAAGCAATCAAATATAATAGAAAATTGTTATATTATACTCGTATATATTGTTATTAAATACCATCCGGTGCTAAGGCTTTGTGTAGGCTTACAGGAGTCGGTACCATCTACTATTAAGTTAGCAATATTTATAATAATAGAATTAGTCGGCTCATGATCAGCTTGCTGTTTTAAATGCACTGTGTCAACCAGTCAGCGTATTTGCTTGTTTGCCTTTGTAGAATAAATGAAAAAGATAACTATTAAAACTATAGTTTTAAATAAAACTTTAATTATTTTAATATAACAGTAGAGAGTTACTGGGTATAGACCGCCTGTTCTTTTTTTGAGAAGGTTTTTGTTGTTACTCCAAAATGCTACTCTAATGCGGGTTAGGCCAGTTTTCCTCACGTCGTTTTGTTTTACCGTCGAGCACGAAATTAATTATTAAATAATTAATATAAGCGCATAATTTGCCCAGGTTTACATTTTGAATCATTTAGATTTCGTTTCTTGTCTTTTAATTGTTAAACCATAACATTTTTTACGGCACGGTTTAGATATATGAGAAAAATTTAAAGTCAAATGTAAAACTATTACAAACGTTTTCAAAGCATGTGTTTACATCGAATATTTCTATGACAGTATTTCGCCGTGTCCGTCCGAGGGAATAGAGGCGCCAGATCACGTCCGATTCGCTTTTGAGTGGAAATTGTATTGAACTGCTTATTACAATCACAAGTATTGTGCGAATTTACTGAAAATATTCGTATATTACGATATTATTGGTGCTCAATGCGTGTTTTTAAAACTTTATTATAAATAGATTGAGTCAAACGTACTAAAACGTTTTTGATACATCGCTTCTATTGCTAGGAAAACTACCTTTAATATGTTACTTGAATATCCAAACCGGGCATTATCGACACGTTATATATTCATTCATACACGTATATATATCTATATCTACACATCTTAACATATGCAAATGTGAGTGATTATTTGTAAGTTAGTTACGCTTTCACGTATTAACTACTGAACCGATTTTAATGAAATTTGGCATACACGTTGTCAGGGTTAGACTAGAGTCTGTGCCAGATTAAGCAAGCGCGGGGCCCGTAGCAATTTCTTTTGAAGGGCACTTGATCTAATCTGATCTGATAAAAGGAAATATCTCTTAAATTAATTTTATTAGCAATTGCTATTCTTGTTTTGTGGTTAATCCGGACATGTGTCCACGTGTGGGCGGAGAGGGCGGAAATTGATTTTAATATATAAAAATAAAGTAAATTAATAAAGTGAAGTCAAAGGCCACCTATCCAACACACAATAAGACAGTAGGACTCGAACCCGCAATCTTCGATTAACATTCATTTTCGACAAAACAAAAGTCCATCATACTCTTTCTATTTAGATACCTGATCACGATTCTCATTCCAAGATATTATTTTAAGATATTGTAATACAATTGGTATTCCATCTGATCTCTCACCGCACACCCACCTTTTTCTCTTAAACATTTTTCAAACATGTTTTATTAATATCGAAACGACTGGACCTAACGATATTATCATTCGAACGAGCTTTAGATGAAGGCCAATATTGTGTTAATTACACCGGACAAACAAACTCATTTTCGCATTTATAATAAGGATTACTAGTTACGCTTTGACATCTCAACTAATCAACTGATCATTATGAAATTTTACATACACGTTGTCTGGGGTACAGAAATACACATAGTTTACCTAATTCCTCCCCTTTCACCCCTTTAATACGGGGGCGAAGCCCTGGCTGGAACTAGTAATTTATATTTATTATTATTTTAAATAACTATTTTATCTAAAATATATTATGGTAACAACATGTAATAATATCTTAGGTATTAAATATATTCGTAACCAAATTAAAAATATTTTTACGAAATATTTCTTTGCATGAAAGTCTTATGACGATACGAGGCTGAAATAATTTTGTATGTATCTTACGTAATGTTTTTAGAAACTAATTTTGGTCTCTGAATTACAATATATGGCCTTACTTATAAGGGTCGCTTAAGGACTGACACGCTGATTGTTCTCTTTCTGACATTATTGATTTGACATTCGAAAGAAGAAGACAGCATTGTTTAACTGATCATCCACTAGGTCGTTTGTTATTAATTTAATAATTGTCGTTGTGTCGTATTACTTGAATACTTCTTTATCTCAAATCAGATTCATGTCGCGTTTTTTTTCCTGTTTTAATGAAGGTTGAGGTTGCCTTGAAATTGATATACTATTAACCATTTAATATTAAAAAATGTTTAAATATATATATTTAAAATAAAGACTTTAAGATATAATTAAGAATGACAAATGGGGCGCCTGATCTGTTACCACCGCCATACCATGGCAATTAGCACTGTAATAAATATTACTATCCCTTACATTGTCAATACGCCACCGACCTTGGAAACCAAGATGTTATGTCCCTGAGGTATGTAATTACAGTCGCTTACTCACCCTCCAAATTGGAACACTATATAACTATATGTTGCTGATTAGCGCTATAATATGTTATGAGTGGGTGTGACTCGTATAAAGTGATCCTTATCCTTATCCAAGAACAATAAAAAGTACGTACATAAATAAGATCTCGAGATTAAATACATCTAACTAAATATAAATTAAAATTGTATCCTGTTATATTAACTGATCACGTCCATGTTGGGAATCACGTATCGATAGCGTGTCAGTTCGAGAGCGGAGAGCGGAGAGAACAGAGAGATAGAGGGTGGGGGCCGGGGGGAGGTTACACTGGTATTTCAATATTCCGCGCGCCGGATTAAAGAAATATTGCCATGCGACGCCTCTGTGTCAGTAACTGGCAGGAGCTATTTGCATCACATTGACTTTTAACTACACGATTAGATAGTGTTGTAGCGAACGAATATGCTCGGAATTTATTTTATAAATTGATAGATTTATGATATGGTTCTCGATTTATAAAAATATATAAAACTGTATGGGATTTGGGAACTTATAGATTTCAATTGCAAACTTTATAACGTTTTTAGTTAGTCCGAACTAGGACTCGAAATAAGTATCTTATAACCTACACACAGCATCATCACTAAACTAACGAATTTAATTTATCAATAAAATTACCGAAAAGAGTGTTCTCAAAGGTTATTGAAAATATCCATCCAATTTCTTAATATATTTCTAATCTTTTTTTAAATTTATTTATTTATTTTATTTTAATGGAATCAAACAGTACATAATAAATTTTATAAATATCAAATATTGAAAAATCATTACCAAAATAGTTTCCAATGGTTATTAATAATTTTAAATAGAAATATTTGATCACGTTGAACATTTCGGTCAGCAGCCAGCCGACATCGGTATAGCAAAATTGGTATTTTTGTTAAAAATTGATCTTGTGCTAAGGACCCTGATGAAACGGTTATGTATCCGTTCAATTTTATGTATATCATTTTTAAATTGGGGGTTCCACACAGAAGACGCATACTCTAAGATGGACCTTACAAACGCATTATATAATAAGATAAGCGTAGACGGAAGCTTAAATTCATCAGAGACCCTCAGCACAAAATCAAGCATACGATAAGCCTTATCTGCCACATAACCGACGTGTTCATCGAAAAGCATCTTAGAATCAATTAGAACACCAAGATCTTTAATCATATTGACTCTAGAAATTACTTCGCCATCCAATTTGTATGTAAAATCAATCACCAATTTCTTTCTGGTAAATGTTATAACGTTACATTTTTTTATGTTTAAGAATAAAGAATTTTGTGAACAATAGTCACTCAGACGATCAAGGTCTTTCTGGAAATCCAAGCAGTCTTTGGGGTAGTTTTGATAATTTTATACATCTTATTGTCATCAGCATACAACAAAAACTTTGAGTGCCTAAAAACTGAACCGATATCGTTTATATAAATATTAAATAATAACGGACCTAAATGCGATCCTTGTGGCACTCCAGACGGCACAGGAATAAAAGATGAGCAGAAACCTTTAATTGTAACTGCTTGGCTTCTGTTAGACAAATAGGATTCAATGCAACGCAGGAGGTCGCCATGTACACCGATGTATCTTAATTTTTCGAGAAGAATGAAATGAGAAATTTTGTCAAATGCTTTAGAAAAATCAGTGTACACGGCGTCCACCTGGTATCCCTCATTCATCGCGTTTGTGATAAAGTCAGTAAATTCACATAAATTAGTTTCAGTAGATCTTATGTTAATAAATCCGTGCTGCTGGTTTATAATTAAAGGTCTTATTATTTGTTTAAAAAGACTGTGTTCCAGCTATCTGAAGCATTTTCTTGTAGAATTTTCTAAATATTAAGTAAAAATTGTGGAAAATACACTGTGAGACATGAAAAAAGAGGCAAACAGTCTAGAAATAATTATGAACTTATCATTTTATGAATGCGATAAAATCTATTTTTTTTGAACAGAGAAATATTGAAAAACATTTTCATATACAGCTTTGTATTAAACTTGGTTTGGTGGTAATACCACGCAAACCCCAGGCCCAGCCGTGGGATATTTTTATCGTGATAAATAAACTTACAACGACTGGGCAACATTTAGGTCACAGGTCTTCACGATGTATCGTCTACCACGGAGCGAGAAGTTTATTATTAAATAAAGCACAATAATCCCGCTATGTTCTTTTTTGTTCCGCGTATTCTATCCAAGAGCTATATGTATGGGTTTTCTACTGAATCAGGTGAGTGATAAATACAAAAGAACGCCATACATATTATATATCCAAGTTTAAACGTCCCCCATTTCAAGGATTTCCCTGAGTAATGTGCCCTTTATAATAAAGCGCTATAAATAGCTTTATAAACAAGAAAATCATGACAAAACTGTGCAATTTTTTCAGCTATATTTTGTAACCGTATTACCGTTATTAATGGTTCGCAAAAGCAGATGGCGATCACCCGAGCGCTTTCTGGTATTATTTTGTAAACCGAAAATATATTTAAGTATATGTTGGGTTAGGTTAGCATAATTACATCAGTCGCACATATAATATTATAAACGCGAAACTCTGTCTGTTACGCGTTGACGGCTAAACCACTGAATCGATTTTGATGCAATTTGGTATGTACTTATAGGAAGGACAAAGGCTACTTTGTAAAGTATTAATAAGTATTTCGAGTTCGCTAATACTTCTTTCGTTCATCAGGCAACTCCGCTTTGTTAATTTTATTTTATTAACAATTGTTACATATCTTATTTGTCCCGGCCACGCCGAGACTGTAGCGCGAGGGGACGTGGTCCTGGCGGTACCACTGGACGTAGCGAACGTCTTCAACAGTCTTCCTTTCGAAACTATAAGTGAGGCACTTCGATACCACTTACTATCTCAGGAGGCTATTGGAGGCATACCTCCAGGACCGGGTGGTCCTATGGGAGGGGGGCGATGGGCGACTTGTCCAGCGTCGATTAGGCTACGGCGTTCCACAGGGATCGGTTCTCGGTCCAATTCTGTGGAACGTTGGCTTCGACTGGATTCTGCGAGCACCCGTTCTTCGCGGGATGGGAGTGATGTGCTACGCGGACGACACTCTCATCACGGCGACAGGGCGGAACTTCCAGGAGGCGGCTCGCCTGACCGAGGTCGCTCACTGTGGACCGCATTGGAATGTTGGGCTTGAGGGTCTCCTTCTCAAAAACGGAGGCCCTCTTATTCCATGGTCCTCATCGGGGCCCTCCTCGAGGGGCGTTTAATACCGTGATACACGCCCCTAAAAGTAAAGGCCCAGATGAGGTATCTGGGCTTGATCCTGGACGGAAGATGGAGCTTCGGGCAGCACTTTGTCCAACTGAGCCCGAAGCTTATTAACGTTGGGTAGGAGGTGCTTGGGGCACCTCCTACCCAACGTGGGAGGGCTGGAATCACCATGCCGGCGCCTATACGCTGGTGTGGTGAGCTCCATGGCGCTGTAGGGTGCACCTATATGGGTGGACGCTCTCACCGCTAGGAACAAGGCTCTTCTGCGGAGACCACAGAGGGTCATAGCGGTGAGGGCGATACGTGGTTACCGTACGGTTCATGGACGGCGGCTACACTTCATGCAAGGGATCCGCCTTGGGAACTCCAGGTGGAGGTGCTCGCGGAAGTGTACCGGTTTCGGTTGGAAGCCAGGGCGAGCGGCAACTGTCCAGGATCCACGGAGGTGGGGTGAGTCAGAGCTCTAGCCCAACGAGCACTGATTCGCAGATGGGAGGAAGACCTGAGGGCCCCATCAACAGGCCTGGCGACAGTGGAGGCGATCCGCCCCCACTTGAGTCGCTGGGTAGCAAGGAAAAGCGGCACACTTTCGTATAGGCTGACGCAGGTGCTTACCGGACATGGTTGTTTCGGTAAGTACCTGCACGGGATAGCAAGGCGGGAGGTATCGCCCTCCTGCCACGAGTGTGGTGCGCCACTGGACACGGCGCACCACACGCTGACGGAGTGTGCTGCGTGGGGGCCTCAGAGACATACCCTGGCGGCAATAGTCGGCGGAGATCTCTCGCTGCCGAGCGTTATTAAGGCAATGCTCGACAGCGAGAGGTGCTGGTTGGAAATGGTCTCTTTCTGCGAGAGTGTTATGTCGCAGAAGGAGGCCGCGGAGCGGCAGCGTGAGGAAAGTGCCTCCGCTGTTTCAATCCGCCGAAGAAGACCTGGGAGGAGGCGTCGGTGCTATGCACACCTATTCCCCCACACCTTAACAGCTGCCGGGACTAAGTGGGTTCCCTGTATCCGGGAACCCCCTTAGAAATGGAGGCCCGCATAGGCGGGCCGACCGTCGGGGCGTCACGGTAGCATGCGCAAGCAATCCCTTGGCGCCCCCCACCAGACGGAGAGGATACCGCTGGTTTTTTAGTGGGTATTCCGGCGCCTTTAGTGCCGGCGAGCCCCACATACCCTCCCACTTTATGTGGGGGAAACGCGTAAGGCGTTATACCAGCAAAAAAAAAAATTATAAAAAAAATAAAAATACGAAACCAATGGACCTTCAACATTGAATACAATAACCGATCTATTAATTAAAAGACGTAAACGTTTCTTTTGCCTGGCGAAATAAGTCAGTTATGACATTTCGAATTCAGTAATAAGTTTTGAATTTTCTTTTAGCTTACAGAATAGCCCGAAGTGAAGTCGGTCTGGATCAATCCCCTCGCAATGATATAACATCGAATCGCCCCAGTTTTTTACTGCTAATATTTGGAAAGTAATAAATTTTCAAATTTCATAACATAAGAAACGTCAGAGAACGAAAGGACGGCATTAATCAAGGCAGACAGGCATATTTCCTGTCAGTTGAAAGGGCTTTGACTTATAACAAGAAGATTTATTGATGGAAGACTTCAACTAGTGGCGGTTTTGTTCTTAGTAATATTATAAGTATGTTAAAGCCGTCTGTTTGTTGTTTGGTACCCTTCATATTAAATGGATGATGGAATTAAATCGTCTTGACTACTTTGTTGGTCTAGTGGCTAGCTACAAGGCCGCACATCGCAAGGTCCTGGGTTCAAACCCCAGGTCGTGCCGATAAAATGTTAAAATAATAAATTTCTCAGAAGTTGGAAGCGTGTACACCCTTGTGTCTCGGAAAGCACGTAAAACCGCTGGTCCTATGCCTAAACTAAAGTCGTGTTGAATTTGATGAGCCATCGCACACAGTTGTGCACTATAGTTCTGCGCAGATGGCCAATCTCTCTTGTAAAGGAGTCGACGTCAAACTCTGTGTTGCGCACATAGTCCTGTGCAGTTAAGGTCGACCATCGAGGCTGAAATTCGAACAAGAGGATATAGTTATTATTATACATTAACCGCCTTATTCATAAACTTTATTTAACTGGTGATTAGTTAAACAATATTTTGTCTTCTTCTTTCGTATGTCAAATCAATAATGACAGAAAGAGACAAATCAGTGTTTAGCTAAACAGTAACTAAGCAACGTTTATAAATAAGGCCGTAAGTATTTATGTGTAGTTATTTTTTAAATTATTATATTTTTTGCTATAGCCTTTATGTTTTTAAAATTAAAGTTGTACAACGACTACTTTCAATTGGTGCTTTACCGTATTTTATTATTGAGATTTTAGCTTTTAATCAATATTTCTATATCCTAAAATAAATTAAATTTATATAAATAAAACGTAACTAGTTGTATATGACTTCATAATAATTCCGTAATATCAGTTTGTTTTTTCACATTAAAAAGTTTGAAGGAATATAATGAAATATATCTCACATGAACAATTACAAGATACCCGTATCTCCAAACATCAAGGCCGGGGAGAATGAAGCTCGCGGAACATTGTTACGAGTTCGCAATTACGTTTATGAAGTAAACTTCAGCGGTTTCACCAGCTCGGTAACGAACAATCCAAGATTTTTTGTGCTGCTATTTTACTGCGCTGAAATAAAAAAAAGCTTGAAATCGGAATTAATTCTTTTCATACGTAAAATTCATTGATTGGGTTGTATTAAGGCTGCAGTGCACTTGTTATTGAAACGGAGCGTGCTCTTGGGTTTGTATTTCAAATAAATGGCTTATTTTTCTAATTTAAATGTACATTTACAACTATATACTTATAATTTAGCCTTAAAATTTAACCGTATTACGAAAAAGTAGCGAATTCGAGAATTGAATAGATGGGCAGACGAGATAATGGGCCTAATATTAAGTCCTTAGGATGTCAATGCCGCCGCCCACCCTTTATCCCTTGTGGCTCTAATTGAACTGAATCGTTCACCCTTCAAAGAGCAACACAGTAGTATAAAGTAATAAATGAGCTGTGGTAACTGGTGCCTCGTCAGGGCTTACCAGACAGACAGAGGCGAGACTCTTAATTCAAAATGACAATGGCTATGCGATGCCATCTTTGTAACAAAGGGCAATTATACAGGTGGTTTACTCATTCTTCACCTTGGAGACAAACTTAGACAAAATAACGAAAGTGAATATGTCATACTTTAGACCGAACAGAATCATACTTATTGATTATGTCCTGCAGAGCGTTCCTGCCAAGGTTATTCTCAAGCGAGACGAGCTAACTGCTCGAGGCATTTAGGCGCAAGTGTATGCGCAAACATAAGTGCTCTCTATATTCATTAACAATATACCACGAGACTATATCCCACATGACCAGAAAGAGCTTAGGCACAAGTCCAATGCCTCTTTCTGAAGCACTTAAACTGCCACGGTCCAGGCTCCATTCAAAATTGAGCCCAAGGTGGCTACCTAGCTTAAAAGCTAGCCACTAGTCCAAAAAGTAAATGTACGCATTATGTATTCAATGTATGTTTATATTTGTAAAGTTAATTTAGTAGGATTGGTAATCAAGTTCTCAGTAGGTCTGGGGCGTTCGTTTCTTAATTCCAACAAATAAAAAACCTCATAAAGCTAGCAAACAATCTTACAAACTAAGCTCAAAGTGCACTTCCAACGTAGGAGTTATTTATAAAGTAATTACTGCGCATGCGTCGTCAAACGATATATTTTAGGAGCGCAACTTAAGCGGTAACCTGTCGCCCTGAAATTTAAAGCACGCTTTTACTGCAGACTTGGTAGTACATAATAATATATTGTGAAATTATAAATAACAACATTATTTTCGCTAAGTTTTCATGAGCTTTTTATCTGTGTGAAATTCTTCAATTGAAAATATAACTCGTTCAGGTAGGTTGTTGTAATTTTAGGCACTTATGAATCGTTATTACACACATACATATACACAAGATTTTTTAATACGGAATGTAGATTCTATCGAGAAGGCCAGCAAGAAATTTGGCAATTACTCGTTTTCATCAAACATTATTATAATTGAATTTATTTGTCTTGTATCAAAATCGACGAATACTAACTCGAAGCTCAATATTATCTTGGAAAGTATAATATATCGTTTAATTTATTAATAATTTTAATAATAGCTTACCATTTATTTAACGGGAAATGTAAAAGAAAATACATAAAGAAATACAGTACCACAACTTAAAGGAGAGAATTTGGTTATTTACGGTACCGTAATTACGTGGCGGTATTACTTTGTGTCGCGTTGTTATTAATGCATTTTACTTTACCTCTCCCAGTGAGCAGAGTAGATAGACGTATGCCGAATTTTTCTTCTTAATAGTAGATAAGCCCTTTGTCAAGTAGTGTGATATTTTTGTTACTTTAATTAATAAGCTTAAATATTGATAATTTATGTTAAGTTGAATAGATAGTTAGTTTTTTATAGCATATTGATGACTTACCATCGGGTAAGTGGTCACCAACGCCCATAGTCATTGGCATTGTAAGAGATGTTAACCATCGCCTACATCGCCAATGCGCCACCAACCTTGGGAACTAAGATGTTATGTCCCTTGTGCCTGTATTTACACTGGTTCACTCACCCTTCAAACCGGAACACAACAATACCAAGTACTGCTGTTTTGCGGTAGAATATCTGATGAATGGGTAGTACTTACCCAGACGATCTTGCAGAAAGCTCTACCAACAAGTAAAAATATAAATGATCTTATAAATCATCGGTGCTTGCCAGGGTTTGAAGTATCGGTAAAGATTCACAAGCTTTAACCACTGAGCCATATCGGTTCTAGTTAGATTTGTAGGACTTTGTTTACTATCTAGAAACAAATCAACAAATCTCTGGTGGGTTTTTAGGTGTGGGTTTTAGGTGTGGGTGGACCTATACTGGATTCGCACTAAACAAATAGCTCAATATAGATAATGTGTTGGGTTGTTTTGAACAGGAGTCAGCCACGTCATGACGCATGGATGCGGTGCATTAACTGTGTAAGGCGTGGTTAATATTGCAACGGTCATAATGTGTTACCATTTATTATTAGATGGTTCGTTAAAATAACACATTATTGTATTTTTATTATTTGTAACAAAAATTGTTACAAATAATTAAAATATATTCTCAGATGCATTGAAAGTGAAAATTATACAAAAAACTCTTAATAAACCTACAATCTAGTTTCATTAATAATTACTCTGTTACTGTCGAAGATATGACCTTTAATATATTGGTATTAATTATTACTTTTTTACCCTTAATTTTACAATAACCGTTGTTAAAGTGGCATTAAAATGTTATAAAAGGTCCCACTGCTGGGCAAACGCCTTCTTTTGTAGGAGGATTGAAGCTTATTCCACCAGGCTGTTGACATGCACTGGTATGTAAATTCTCATTCAATTCCATCCAATTGTTTTTGCGTGATGTTTGCACAAGTCTTTTGATACATCCACAGTTCTTTAAACAAATATATTAATGTACAGACACGTCCCTCGGTTTGTTATGTGTATAGATGTATATGCTATTGGACAATCCGACACGCCTGTAGACAGTACAATGGTAAATAGAACAGTGACGAGAGGAGACAACGGCCTATTCTGAGTAAGTGTAAACATCAGTATCCGGAGCTTGGGTTCATTGATAAAAATAGTTTTATTGTTGGCAACTAAAATTTTTATGAATCATCAGTATTGCCACATACTTGAAGTGCTTGGATGTAAATTAAATTAAATTTTGTTTTATGATTTTTAGGAAAGGCTTATGTGAAACAATCTACTATTCATCGCGTTATATTTTCAACCTTATGTTCTTGGTGGTGTCCCTGACAATGCAAAATTTTATCAGTTGAGTGCTCAAGACGTCAAAGCGAAACAAACAAATAAACAAACTCACTTTTGCATATATAATATAATTTAGAATATATTTTTTATTCAATAGAATAGCAAATAAAACTGCTGTAAATACGCGGTTTAAAATCGAATGTCGTTCTTAATATTATGCTGTTGTCGTTAACATAATTATTTTTATACCAGCTATTCACGAAAAATGTCATTGAACTGCGCCTTGAGTACAATTTAATATTGCTTTTTATTTTGTCACTCAATGTCGTACATATTCGAATGAGATTTGCTTACATTTTAACAAACAGGATTACCACTAAATAGTGGTGGTAATTAGAGTCGAAAATATCCGCGTTATTGTCTCGTTGTTAGCTGTTGTATTAATCAGGGCGTTTGTATTTCCGTCCGTCACGGCGCGAGTCGCGCTGATTTATTATCTTCATTAGAACGTACCGGCTGACATTATGACCGACTTTTTTTCCTATTTTATCATTCAATTCTTTCTGTGAATAAATTAGCATGTTGAAAATAAAAGTCTTACAAATAGATTTATATTATGTTTTTAATTATTTTTAGTACGCATCGCACATAGTATTAAAACTTTGTATTAACTTAAACTTGGTAACTGCAAACTCAGAAATAATCTTCAAATGAAGGATGAAAATTACTTACTATATAATTGCCGGAGTTCTTTAATTAACGATCTTTTTATTCGCGAGACTGCAAATTTTTAATTAAATTTTATAATACTTTTTACATAAATATACTTGCTCAAGTGTTTATTATATAGAAAATAAGGATTTGTTCACTTGGCGCACATGTGACGTCACTCAGGCGGTGCGTTAAACCACTTCGGATTGATTGATGGCTCGTTCCACACCATCTGCGACACCGGTGCATTCGAATTTTATTACTTTTCGACCTGTACTTCAATCAAACACCTGGGATAAGCGACGCCTACGGAACATACTATCAAATTCATATATTTATTACTAAGTTCTTTCTTATTTTCCTGTTTATATATATTTAGATAATATAAAAAAAAATATCCTCGGACATAATTATATTGTGTAACTTATACCATAGTAGTTACTCGGCACAACTTGAAAATAAAACTGCTGTAAATACCAGGAAAAAGGGTTTATAAATAAAAAAAACTTACTAATATTATAAATGCGAAAGTGAGTTTGTTTGTTAAGATTTCACGTCTAAATTACTCAACCGAACACTATGAAATTTTTCATGCACTTTGTCTGGTTTACAGAAACATAGGGTACTTAACACCTTCCTGCGGCCGGAACTAGTAATTAAATAAATGTAAATGTTATAATAAAATAAGTATAGTACCAAGTAATCTCTCCGCCTGCGCTGGGCTAATACATTTTATCATACATACATTATATACATACATACATACATTCCGTCTTTCCTTATGCGTTTCAGTTTTTTGGTAATATATAAAAACATATTTTTATAGACAAGTCGTTATTTCATTACACAGTCAGTGCAGCTTAGGTTTTAATGCGCCTCACGTTTTTTTATTTCAGTCTGTTAAATAATAATAATAATAATAATAATAATCCTGGGACATTATTCACAGAAGGCCATCTGATCCCAAACTAAGCAGAGCTCGTACTATGGAAACCAGACAACTGATATACTACATATACTTCTTTTTATTTGTAAATACATACTTACATAGATAATTACACCCAGACTCAGGACACAAACATGTTCATGCACGGAATCGAACCCACGACCTGCGGCGCGAAATGCAACCAAACACGCCAACCGGGTCGTCATAATGTCGCTGATGATTACATCATATCGGTGACGCAGAATGCCTGATCATAATATTCGTGGAAAAACAAGAGGCAAGAAGTATGGCGAATTTACGTACGACCTCTGCTTACCCTGTACCCTACTGGTAGTGCAGCCGCAAACAAATCAATATAAACTTCGTTCAGTTAGCAATTTCTTCAATAAACATTTAAGATAGACTACACTATCTTAGTACTAAGTACAATAATAATTTTTAATGTCTCTTTAAATTTATATTTCTCTTTGTTTTATTTTTTCATTGTATTAGTCTGTTGTATGTACCGATATATATAACGAAGTTGTATATTTAATATATATTTTATCTCCAAGCCTCGCACGGCTGTATTTACTTTGAACTATTGCTTACTGTTATTTTGATGATGTTTAGTTTGAAATATAATTACTTTTTAAATAGTTAAATTTTAATTGTGATGCTATCTGGAAATAAAACATGTGAGCACATAAAAAAAGAGGACTTCGCGGGACGCCAGACAGATCTGAAACATCGAATTTGAAATCGAAAAAAAAATATAATCAAAGAAAACGAATAAATAAATATAGAGTAAAATAAATAAAAAAATACAGAATCGATTTTAATATTATTCCGATTTTAGTGTTGGTATTAATATAGAAATTAGGATTTGTCGTCAGTCAACAACTCTGGTGCAAACATTGGCCACGCAAAGGCATTTTCAGAGGTTTGATTATTTTCCAATATTTGACCGATTGGCCGCACTTTGTCCGGAGTCGCACCCGAGAAAATAATTTGGAGATAGTAAAAGTGCATTCGGCTGATTCGTTCATCCGACCGACTCGTGACCGACTTTCCCGTACTGATGTTTAGTCAAATGACTATAATAAAAACGTCAAGTTTAAATAATATATAGAAGCGGAAGATTAAATACTGGAACCGGCTTCAGTGCAACTTGGGAGAGGCCATGGGCAGCACTGGACTATGATTAACTTAATTATGATGAACGATGAATCAAAAAGGCGAATATAGCTGAAATATTACTGTATAATAATGCAATACCAGTAAAACTTTTAGGTTTATCACTTCATTAATATAAATAATTAAGTTAAAATTAAAAACAATAATAAATATGGCTTTTTACTTAATGCAATGTTATATTAGAAGAAAATGTTGATATCTATTCGTTTTATATACTGAATTCCCTAAATGAGTGCTATTGTATAAAATCAACATACCGCAGAGAAGATAAATTACTGAGTTTTTTGGCGGTTCTTCAAGATGTAGTCTACATAATAAATCGATGGTAGCCTTATATTTAATTTTAAGCCTTAACAATGTTTGAAAAAAGTAGATGTTGCTTGTTGAATGTTAGCATAATTATGTCGTGATGAAATAGTTACACGATTTAAGAAATTTTGTTTCAATAAAAGCACTGTAACTGAGCCAACACGAGCCACTAGGCGTTCGGTACCTGCGTCATAAATCTCAAACGACGGCTAAAGCATTTTCGATTGATTGATGATCGGTTCCACTCCAGCTCAGACTCCGGCTTCGTGAGCACTCGCTCTATTTGTTTTTGTGCCAATATTAGTACTTTTGGACACCTGTGGCGAAATACGTTTAGTCCTTTCACGTAGCATTGAGGAAATAAAATTGTTTAACCATTACATTAGCAGTTACAAGTTAGTTAGTCAAACTACAAGGGTACGCGCTATTGAGATTATATTATTAACATAATAGTTTCCGCCCTCGCCTTCGCCCGCATTTTATGGAGGGTTATTAGATATAAATAACAAAGTAGCCTCCCTTATAGTTCCCTTAGGCTTCCTACAACAAGATTTCATCAAAATCGGTGCAGTGGTTTTGATAATGAAATGGATTATTGTAGTTTTTATTGTTTGTGTTTATAGAAAGCTGAAAATCGGTGCTGTGTTTCGAGTCCTACATAGTCAGCTGACTCCTGTTGCCACCAATACGTGGATATTGCCATTATTTGTTTAACTTTTGTATTGTGTTGCAATGAAAAATGTAGTTTTAACATGCGAATAATGTAAAGCTAATGAAATAAAATATGATATCCGAAGTTGTCAAACCGAACTGAATTGTAATGAAATGTTACTCCACCGTTCGTTGAGTGTTTCCAAATGCAGTAACTTTTATTTAATGTAATTGAAGAATATAACTTTTAGAGAATTCGAAGGCGATGGCTAGTGAGCTAGTATTGCGAAGTTCTTTATCTCCCCTTTGAACTTTTCTAAGTTGTTCAACGCTTTAAAAGTGTTCCGCTACAAGTTAAATGCGCTTCCGTTGATTAATAGCTGCTTTTACACCCGCGATGCATTCAGTGTTCCCGTCAACGATATCTACTGCATTTTTTTTTTACTTCGAACAGTTGATCAATCTATAAGGTGCCCTTTTTTAATTAAAAATTTTAAAATTTAAGTTAGAACAGATCTGGCTTATATACTTTTTGTTGGTAAAGTAAAAAGGAAGTTCTTAAACACATCGGTGATTACTTTATATATATATATATCTATCATATAAGTGCTTTTTTGACAATTCTTTTTTATCTTTGAAATATTCAATAAACCAAGTCGTATGGTTGACCGACTTTTAAAATACATGTCATGACAGTGCCAAGTCCGTGCCTTCTGAAATCATATAAAGGTCCTTATACCGCAAGATTGAAAATATTGTATGGCAATACATATGTACATCTTGTCTCTAATATGGCGAAGAAATATTATATTACATAGAAAAAAGGAAGTTTAATTGTTTTTTTAAGCTATTAACTAGCTTAGTGAAAAATATATCCGAATTTTTGCCATAGAAACGAAAACCTTACCTCAGGATTTATTTCGTGTAATATTAGAATAAAATTAGCTCTTAATGTTAATATAATAACTTAAGTATCCGCCACAATAAAACGACTATTCTAATGTTTCGAATTCGTTGAAAAGAAAACATAATATGGATATTAGATTTTATTTTCTTTTGAAGATAAAAACTGAAATTAAATTATTTATAATATTACATAATACATTATATAAAATAAATATTATCTTGTATTAAATTCAATATATTTTTAATTAATCAGTTTATTTTCAAAAGGAACGTCGGCCTGTTTTATCTTAATGTATTTGTTAGGTTCCGAATTACTTTAACTTCGTATTGGAATTTATTGATACAAGCTCTTGTTTTTAAATTGAATCTTATTCGTAAGCCGATCTCTATTGTATCATTTATTTCAAATAGTTGTGTTTTTAATATTGAAATTGAATTATTTTCAGATTGGATTAATTTAAATAAATAATAACGAAGGGTCATAAAAATTATTTTTAATTTAATTTTATTGTTTTTACTTTTGCAGAATATCGAGAATCTTATATTGAAATTGATAGCGTTCAATGCACGATGAAAAATAATTAACATTATTTTTAAATCGTAATTTAATTCAACTGACAATTCGTTTTGAAATTAAAGCAATGATTTATCTATATCCTATTGTAACAGTGAACCTAAATCGTTGTAGTTAATAGTAGTACCAGCCTGTAAACGTCCCATTGCTGGGTTAAGGTCTCCTCTCCGGCTTGGAGCCTATTCCGCCACGCCGCTCCAATGCGTATTAGCGGATACATGTGTAGCAGAATCTCAACAAAATTAGACATATGTAGATGTCATCACGGTGTTTTCCTTCACCGCTGAGCACGAGAAGAATTATAAAAATTCAGCGGTGCTTGCCTGATTTTGAACCCATTCAGCGGTTAAAATTCACGCCTTCTAACCATTGGGCCATCTCGGCTGAATCCTTGTGTTATGTGAGACGATAGGTTTCCTTTTATACGGATTACTGGTACGTTTTTTATTTATAGTAGGCTCGCAGACGCGGAAATGAGTCCCTTGGTGGCATGTCCTCTGCTACGATATTTTATCCACGAAATATCAGCCTCAAAATATTATCATTTATCATACTAAAAAGCAACCGAAGGCATTGTTATTTTGAGGTATTATAAATTGTACATGATACTCAGATACTCTATTTCAGAATATTTTAAAACTAAGTAGCGATTTTTTTTTTATAATTAGGTACATATTTATTTAAATCAAATAGTTTTTTTTTGTTTAGAGAATTGACGAGTTTAAGCATATTATTATAACATCAGTATAAGATTATTTATGGCAAAGACTCGAAATGCGTGCAACATGGCTTCCTTGAATATGTGTTATTGGTCTTCGTGGTATTCTAATTCCTTAACCGGTCTGGATGGTATTTGCAAAGTCTGCTCACAATCTCATCTCTATTATAATGGTTTGCTAGTTCAGATTCAAATTAAAAATCTTTATTAACAACAGCATTACACATTCTTATTGATTGTCAAAAATCTACCACCGGTTCGGTAAGAAACACCTCAGACCTAAAAGAACCTGAATTGTACATTCAAATAGCTACGAGGTAATTATTTAATATTATCCAATTTAATACAAATTACACAGAGAAATATACAACGTAATTACAATTTCGAATGAAGCTTGAATTTCCTTGTAAATTTTCGCGAAAGACTTATAAAGACAAAAATATTTGCTTCGAGGATTTTAATGAAGTCTGTCATATCTTGGAGGCGCGGCCACTGGAAATGTCAGCTTAATTTAATCCTTAAAAATGAGCCTTTATAAGAAGGTTACCGAAAAATAATACGATTTATTAAAACACAAATTTCGCTTGCCGACTGAACAGAAATAATTTTATAAAAGTTCAATTGTATTATGTTTAAAGTAAATTATTTACTTTGGCCCCTTAGGACACGTAAATAGGGGGAAATTGATATATTATCGTGTTCGAGTGTGTGCGCAAACACTTTGCGCAGGCACTTTTTATATTCTATCACACTCATAATTGAAGAGGACGGCACTCTGATGTAGCCGGAGTGAGTTTAGGCGCAGAAATGGCTTTACGTGCATTCCGATGCATGGGAGTGTTAACACTGTAAACAGCCAAACGTTTCTAAAAAAAAGGGATTGGAGAACCCTTGACGAGGACATACATAACCGTATAAATACACTATAAACTATGATATCACGTACCACAATCAGGTCTGAACAACAAAGAGACATTTGTATTTTTTGGAAATATAATAATTCCGGTCCTTACATTAATTATCATTTAATTGAAAGGTTTTTTATTACACGCGTCATCATTATAAATTATTCATTTTTGACTGCCTCGTTGGTCTAGTAGCTTGATATAAGGCCACAGACCGGTGGTCCTGGGTTCCATTCCTAGGTCGGGCCAATAAATAGTTATTGGGATTTTCTGTCAGAAAATTCTCAGCAGTACCCGGAGTCTAGAAGTTGGAAGGGTTTACCCTCCCGTGCCTCAGAAAGCACGTAAAGCCGTTGGTCCTGCGCCTGAACTCTATCCGGTCGTGTCGGATTGCCGTCCCATCGGATTATGAAAGCTAGGGAATATTGAGTGCACCTGTGTTGGCGCACACACTTGTGCACTATAATATCTCCTGCGCAGTTGGCTAATCTACCTTGAGATAGGCCGCCGTGACCAAAATCGGTTTGGATGACATTATTATTATTATTTCCTTTATTGCACAACAGAACAGACTTAATAAGTGCAGAAAAGAATTTCAGGAGGTGACCAAAATGTAAATGTCAAATGTTTATGCAAATATCTAACTTATATCATACATTAAAATATATATACAAACAATTTCTTTCTTATATTCCTTTAAGATAAATTTTAGGCAGGCGTTAGGTATACATGTCTTTTTTGGACAGTTGACAATGTGTATGAAAGGATATGGCCAATTTCTGTATGGCGGATTGCACAGGTATCCAATTTATTCACTCCGATGAGTTGTGGTGTTTTATATTCGTAAATAATGGGAAATTAAATTGCTATGAATAAAAATCTCAAAAAACTCGGCATTACAGACGTAAACATAAAATCCTTTAATAAGATTGCTCTCAATAAGTATATATTATGATTTTGCTATAAAAATGTCAAATGGCTTGATGAGTATTTATCTTTCTCTGTGGTCCATTATGGTGGAAGTTGACAAACGGTACTTAAAATTCATCTTGCATTATATAATATTTTGAAATAAAAACTCCCAAGTTCAGAGAGGTAATTCATAATCAATCACGTAGTAATTCATTTTTGCAATTTTATTGTACAATATATTTACTATCTAATGTGTCGTGGAATGTACTTTTTTGGTCACCTCTTTTCGTGACGATCAATTCCGTAGTTAAGACGTGAAAGAGTAACCAACAAGTGAACAAATTCTTTTTCGCATTTATAATAAGTCAAGATTTCCAGTATTTAATAAAACAACAAAGTAATCGTATTATTATTATTTTTAAATAATATTTTAGCCAAGTTATACTTAAAGTACATTTCCGAGATTAATGAAGTATATGCATAACCTCATTTCTAGAACAGGATATAACACGCGTAAGAATAACTGAAGTTGTATACTTTACAAGAAAAATATTTATTTTTTATTGAAGAAATATGACTTTTTCTTCAAGTTAGCTGTTATTTTTTTGTAATTTCAACGGCACAATAGCTACCTAGACCTCGCATTTATTTTAGATACAGCGGGGTATAATAGTGTAACTGTCGAGTTTCATTCCCAGAGTTTCGCGGTAGATTCCTCATAAATAAGTGATAGCTTTGAAAAGTAAAAGCCCGTAAATGTCCCACTGATGGGGTTAGACTTCTCCTTTCGAGGACGAGGTTTGGAAGGACTTAAATTTTATTTGTAAAATGAAGACCCAAAAGGCTTTCAGTGTACTCTAACTTTATTTTGAAGAACTTGTCGCCATATCTTTATCTTATCAAATTAAATTATTATTATTCATTTTAAAAATTTTATGCACATAAATATTACTTTTGGATTTTGTAATTCGATTATTTCCAAATATTACGAGATAAATATTCGTTCATTAGAATGAATGTAAAAGTACGGAAGGCGTATTGCACGATGCAATACGGTTAAATTCGTTTGGTTTGGTTTGGCGGGCGTTTATATCCCATTAATTTAAAATCACGCGGTGTAAAATATACGAGACGACAGCGACGAAACATATAAGGCTATACGTCGGATAGCTTGTTAGAAGTAAGTATATATTATAATTGTACTCAATACCACGATTCGCTAAGCCCCATCGAACTCTACTTTATATAAGAAATGCCTCGAGTAAATAGATTAGGGCAAAAAAATATGATTACTTTTGTATAGATAATTATATCGCCGTTAATAAATTCTTAAACGAAATCGCGTGCACATCATGTTCTTTATATAAACACACTCGTGGCGAACTCGCTGAACTAATAACATCAAATTATATACTTGGTCACCCACTCATCACATATTCTATCGCTAAACAGTAATGGTTAGTATTGTTGTATTTCGGTTTAAATGATGAGTGAGTCAGTGTAAAGATAAAATACAGGCATAAAGATACATTAGTTCTCAAGGTTGGTGGCGTATTACCGATCAAGGAAGGAAGCATCAATGGCTAGCTGGTCCACCTAGCCTTGGTGGTAGGAAGGTCCACCTTCCTATTGAAAAAAAAAGTATATAAATCGAAATATTCTATATTATATCACAAGAGCTCTTATGAATCGTCATGTTCCAATATAAAATTTAATGTAAACTATCCATCTATCCAAGTCGAGGAGCAGTTAAATATTTAATAGTCACATATTTAACCGCAGACGTTTGAATTCTCAATCAAAACAAATGCAAATAGAGCGAGGAAAGGAAACCGATGGTACCATCAACCACATTTTACTACAGCTAAAGGAAACCAACGTCTATCGACGTATCCTTAAGCTTACCACAACTCACATCCGACTGCTTGGCGGTCGCATTTCGTAATCAAGGATGCCATAAAACTATTCTTTTACGAAGTCCCTTGAGTTTACGAGGTACGGAATCAACAGGCATGCCGAGGGCGCGTTTATACGACGACGGATCCAGATTTATGACGTATTTCTCCTGGTGCTTTGGGCTTTCGCTGTGGGTTAAAATAAATAACATGACTTGATTATAAATAATAATAACAAATATATCATGTATTTTAACTTTTTGCATATTTTATTCCGTCCCGATTACTGCTATGGGTGGAATAAGGTGAAATAGATAATACAGGATGTAACAAAAACCCTGTCCGAGCAGTGAAGTGGTTATTGGGTATCGTATGTCGGTTCTATTTATGGAATATTTTTTAAAAACTAAGGATAAAATTTATCCCGGAAAGAATTTTTAATTGAATGACGAAAATTACATGGCAACACAGGCGCGGGCAATAGCGCTCGATAGCTCTTACCTATCGGGTAGCTAAGACACGACGAGGTCATGACCTCAGTAGTCCACGTGTTTACCACCAACAGTGTCGTTAAACACAATGTTTTTTTTTTTTTAAGTAATTTTTTTGCTTATTATTTTAAAAATACAGTATACCTATACATACATACACACTTGTATACATATTTTCCTTTTTTTAAAAAAATCATATATAACCCTCACGATAACTTCCTATAGCACGAAGAAACGTAAATCAAGTACATATATGAAAACTTACCGGGGCTTGAACCAGCAAACTTCGGTTAAAATTCATATATCAAGCCACAAGGCCTTCTTGGTTCGCACATTATTAACTCAAACATATGTTTTTTTCCAAGAAGCAAATACCTACCAATCCCACGTAATTGAAAAGTATATTTTTAGCAAAATGTCAGGTGAAATAAATGGATTTAATTAATATTTTCTTTTCCAAAAATACATAAACAACCGCAACATCTGAATGCGACAAAATTCGCACCCAAAACTTAGCGCGATACTAAAAAGCCGGCAGTAAAAACAGTATTATGTGTTGTATTAACCGAGATTGATTCGGAACGGGAGCCGGATAGAATATAAACTAACGCAATCATGGTATAATGCTGCTACAGCAATTTAGCGAAACAGCCCATTATGCTGAACACATTAACACTCGCAGTAATAATCGCGCTAAACGCTTAACATTCTTCGAATGACAGATGCGATGCTGTTTTGAAAATGTTTAAGAATTTGAGAAGAGACTTGTAAGAACAATGCAAGATATTGTAGAATTCTTAATTATTATATTTTCAAGCTTTTTATAAAAATATGTAAATTTTACCAAATGTTCCGTACATTTGGCTAAATTTAATCTTTTGAAGATTTCGGGTGGTAATTCAAGCAAGCACCACTGAATTTTCACAGGCTTAACAACTTGAAACCTTTTGAAAGAGTGACCTCAGCACAGTGGTGGTATAGGATGATTTTTATTTACTTTTAAAACGACGTGACATTTTATCAAGAACTAATTAATATTCAGTTAATCTTTTCTGGCCACCTCCTGAAAAAAAATTACAATTATATTCATAATATTTGCATACATGCAATAGATTATATCTTTATTCTTTCTAGTTCAAAGCTGACAAATGTTTTTCAAGAAAATTAGTCACTTATATTAGAAATGCGAAAGTAGCCCTGTTTATCTATATCACTTTTACCGGTAAGCACCAGAAAAGATTTTAATGAAATTTGGTGTAAGCAAGATTGAACCCCAAGGCAATTATTTATTTTTATTTCACTTATTATACAATATCACGGTGAATATCTATTATTTAAAGTATATATTCACTTTTTGTGTAAGTCAATATTCCAAAAAGCCAGGAAATCTGATATTGATATTGTCATGTTTCGTCCAATTGACCGAAATCAAAAATCTGCTAATGAACAGAATCGGAATGGAATATTAACTCGATTCTTGCTCCGCAATCGCCCTCAGGGCATTTCTCTTTAATGACAGGAACATTTTGCACTATTTGATGTCTGTCAAGAGCCGACATATCGACAGAACTTGATGGGAGCGTAGGGCTCGAGCGAGGTGCGTGCGTACACAATTGTAATTTCATTAGTAATTCTCTTATCAAAGTCGACGTGTTCTTGATACTATGATTACTTTGCTAGTATTCCGATGCTTAATTATAGAAAATTGTAAAATGGAATTACATTGATTATTGCAATAATTGTTGCTTTTTACTGTTAATCCATACCATAGATATAGCCATACAAATATATCCTCCATCTGCAATATAGACACTAAAAAAATGCCAAGTTTGTACATGGTGTTTCAACTCTTTCAAAATTATTTTAGACACCGAAGTGTATTCATGTGTATTAAGTTTACCACCGCTGAACAGCATCAATGCGAGGCAAAATCATTTCGAAAAGGGCAAAGTTTTGAAATCCGCGATAGGCGGGAGGAGCAACATTCTGAATCGACTTCCCACCTCCATTAGGAGCCGGAACAAACTTTTCGAACTGTTCAAACATTTTTGTGAGTGTATGTTGCCAATAACGGAGAACTTTGTGAGGATTTGAGGAATGAGTTAATGGACCAAGAATAGTCATTACGGTCTGGTTGGGCCATTCTGAATTCAGCAGATGTTGACCTTGGGAAAGGTCGCATGATATGTTCCATATCGTTCCAAACACAACTAAAAACTTGAAATTAATTTCAAGTACTTAAGACAATTTTATTTACTTAATACAAACATTTTTGTAAAAATAGTAGCGTAAAGCATGTAATTTTATAGTTTTGTTTTAATTACATTTTGTTAAACGTTTTCTCAGAATTCATGTAAGCTCTCGGTGAATTTATTGTTCGATTTTATCTTAATTAAGGCTTAATGAAACATAGAATCTCACGTATGTAGCCTAGAACATTAGATACAAAGTATTTTAATTTTCAGTTCGAATAATGTTAAGCTTATATTTATAACAGTTCGCTAATGTCCCACTGTTGGACAAAGGCCTATTTTAAGGAAAATTATAAGCTCGAACCAGCTCCAGCTCGATAAGCAGATTACTCAATGTACTAGCGAAAACAAGCTTTTATTTCTTTTATTTTAAGAATGCGTGCAAAATGATCGTTTGATGGTAAGTGGTCCTTACTTACACATTATGTCCCTTATTCAATGACTCACTTATACAAACCGAAACACAGTTACTGATTGAATAACGTTAACTCTTAGGAGTAGAATAATTAACCAGCATAATGAGTTACGTCCAACGTGTATTTGGTTCGGGTTTCACTTTCCGTAAGGGTCTATTGAGTGTTAGGATCCCCTACTTCTATTCACTACACCACCTTAGACAAAATGTGCTCGAAAATGTAGGATATTTATTTACTAGTATCCTGCGTATGTAAATTCTAGTGAGGGATAGTACGTGTGATTAGAATCGATCCATTTCCAATATTATTCTTGTTGAGACCTTTGAACAATAACAAATTTTGTTGAACTTATTAATAACTTTTAATAATAAAAGCAAACCAATTTAATAACTTTTTGTAACAGCAAATCCTTTGTATTTCTTAATGTAATTAAATATAGGTTTATGTTAATTCACAGATAACTATCATCAATTTTGGATATATATTTCCCGGGGTCATTTTAAAATCTGTTATAACGTGCCATCAGCTCGATATTTTTTATGTAATTCAGACAATTAACAAAATTCCGTGAAATTGTAATGTAGCAGTAAAATTGCAATATCGCGGTTAACAATCACAATGCGACATATACAGTATAGCATTAACTGAATATAAATTGGGGATAGTTTAATGTATATTAATTTTTCCTACCATGTGATCATTTTTTACATTTTTGTCAAATTAGAACCACTTAAACAGAATGTATATACCAATCGTACATGTCGTGTTTGCTTTAATATAGTTGTACATTTAGAAAGTAATTAGTATGTAAATTAATAAATTGTATCATCAAAATGTAACAACTGCTAGCAAACCTAATTAAATAAATAAATAAATATACTTTCCATAGATAAGTGGATCGAATATCGTTGTTTCAAATGCGGGCAAGCATTGCTGAGGATTCATGCGCTTAATTTGTGTTTATAATTCATCTTGTCAGCGGCGAAGGAAGACATCGTGAGAAATAGTATTGTTCTATTTATAGGCACAAGGGACATAACATCTTTGTTCCCAAAGTTAGTGGCTCATCGGCGTTGTTAGTAATCTTTAATACCTCTGACAGGGCGGTATGATCACTTACCAATTTGATAATAGTCTTAGATCTGCCGGTCCGCCTACCTTCATTTTTATAAAAAAGCTTAGTGGATTAAGTCCCCAAATCTTAAACTCAAGAGGCTTTTGTCCAGCAGTGAGACTTATACAAGCTGATCCTTATGTTTTATTATTAATTATATAATTAACTAGTATTATAAATACAAATTAAAAGCTTATGAAGTGATGTATTAATCCTAATAATTTTAATTCTGAATTTTGCACTTGAAGTTAATAAACGATTTTAGCTGTAACATAACAAATTGTTGCATCTGTTATGCGAGTCCGTATCGCGGTGCAAAATATTCCTACCTAAAATATTAATTTGTCACGCCCAAGCTCGCGGTTATAAATTTTACGCTCATTTCAGAAACTCATACAATTCCAATGTATTTAAATCTAAAATTTGAATTTATTTTAAACGATTTCTTAGTCACGAGCTTAATTTTTTTTTTTAATTGAACTTACGCAAGCTATTTTATACGTTCTTTATTTACTCCCATTGGAGATGTCCCCATGAACCCGACACCGTCATACGCCTTGACAAACTACGAAATATGAATCATCAAAACTTTTAGAAAATTATTATAATTTTTTGCACATACACAACGTTATTTAAGATGTAAAATTTATTTCTTTTAATTACACATATATACCAGTCATATTCAGACATCGTTCAGGATATGCAGTATATGCTGAGCAGCTTGGCTGATTCTTCTGCTCGAATTGGTCTCCGGATGAACTTGGAAAAAACCAAGATAATGTTCAATGAACACATCAATCCGGAGCCGATAGCTCTCAACGGAGTTCCTCTTGAAGTTGTTCAGGAATATGTGTACCTTGGGCAAACTTTGCAGTTAGGTCGAAACAACTTCGAGAAGGAGGCACGCAGAAGAGTACAGCTGGGCTGGGCAGCGTATAGGAAACTTGGTCAAGTCTTTTCGTCACGCATACCGCAATGCTTGAAGACAAAAGTCTTCAACGAGTGCGTCCTACCAGTTATGACCTACGGAGCCGAGACGTGGACACTGAAAGTGCGTTTGGTCCACCATTTCAAAGTCGCTCAGCGAGCTATGGAGAGCGCTATGCTTGGAGTTTCTCTGAAGGATCGAATCCCAAATGTGGTGATCCGACAGAGAACCAAAGTTATCGACATAGTCCAAAGGATTAGTAAGCTGAAGTGGCAGTGGGCTGGTCACACATGTCGCAGAACCGACAATCGCTGGAGTAGACGTGTTCTGGAGTGGAGACCACGCCTTGGCAAACGTAGCGTAGGGCGCCCTCCTAGCTGCTAGGTGGAGTGACGATATACGCAAAGTGGCTGGCAGCGGATGGAAATCGAGAGCTGAAGATCGAGCTCAGTGGCGTGCCATTGGAGAGACCTATGTTCAACAGTGGACAAAAAATGGTTGATAATGATGATGATGATGATATACCAGTAAATAGAATTATGTATCAATTAAGATTTTAAAATACAAAGAATACAATACAAGTATAATACTAAGTAAGAATACAATATAACTTTATTAGAATATTAAGAAACAAATGAGGCAAAGGATCAGACTTATTATTTTTAAAAATAAATAGAAATAAGTATATTTTTATTTATCGCTTCACGTTACAGATACAAAAACATTAAATTTCAATTCATCAGGGAGCCGTAATTTGAGTTCGCTCGTACATTCGAATGCATTCACCGTTCTCTTGGCTGCAATCTGAAAACCTAGTTTGACTTGTTAGGAACTAATTTAATTCCCGAGTTCTTTGTTCTAAGCTTCATTTCGGTTCGCGGCGTAGTTGAATCAACTTTTTAATTTTCTTTCAATTCGCTCCCATCACCGGAATGGTCCGCCGTCCGTCGTACTTATCTACCACACGACGCTTTGATTAAGCAATTTCGTTGTACGAGAATAAAGTTTTTAATCTTTCGTTCGTACACAATGGGTATGCAGCAGGAATGGGAGCGTGTAGCTACTTCAGCTGTTGTTGTACGGTCGTCAACCCGCTCGGCGTTCTCGCACGGCTATCGGTGCTATTAAGTTGATTTTAGTTTTGGTTTCAAATGCATCGTCCCGATGTGTACCACTGAAAATCTGTGTTATGTGCTACACACCTCACTAGTAACGAATTATTTGCCTTTTGGTATCAACCCAATGATGCAGACACTAAGCTTATGTTGATGAAGTAAATTTATTGTATTTTATCTTATGTATTTATCTTATATTTTTTATAAGTTTTATAGCTTATGTAATGATGAAGCTAATAAACTTTTCTTTTTTCTTTCTTTACTTGCCATTTTGCTCTTTCTTGTCAAGTTGTTTATCAAAAAAACAAAGACAAAATGCATGTTAGCTGTTCTCTGCTTTGATGGGCTCGTTGCTCCCATAGAACGCGAAGTGTAGAAGAGTAAGTTTAGAAAAAAAATAATCACAATTCACTCACTGTTCGTTATTTATTTTCCTCTAATTTTTACACATGGCTAAAAATTACACCAATAGCATGATAACACTTGAATAAACAATTCACTAATTAGTTATTTTATTAACTATTTAAAACAACAAATTTCTGTTAAAATCTCAGACATCATTTGATCTCCATGTACATAGATAGAGATCTGCACGGCTATTTGGTTGGAATTTAACTTCGTTTCTCGCTCGTGGAATGTTGAAAGCCTACTTTCGATGATAAACTATTTTGATTCATACATCTTTATAATAATTAAAGACATTTTCGCATATCACCTGCAAATATATCACGATAGTTTTCTGGGGTAAGTTTCAAATTCCTACATAATAGATACAACTGGATTGTTTGCACGATATTTCTTCAATGAACCACAGTGAAGTAGTTTATGTTTAAATTAGTATAATGAATCATATTATATCCTGCAACTAAGGGATTGATTAATTCAGTTTAATTTGATTTTTTAAATTATTTAATGATAGAGATCGAGAGTGTGATTACATTATTGTGATTTGGTTCTTCTCAAATTAATCACGTTTGCGACAACTATATCGTAATTGTCACATCATCCAATTAACTAATCACTTGATTAACGGCTTAAAACAAATGTCTCATGCGTTCTATGAAAACAAGCATAAAGAGTTCTAAATAATTATATTTAAATGTATGTATATTAAATGTGTTTGTAAGATTTCATGATGAACGGTTGAGCAATTAAGCGTGAAAGCGTAGCAAACACACTTTCGAATTTATAATATTAGTCAGGAAATTTGATAAAACGTGAAATAATATATATCGTAACAATGAGGAATAGAATAGCTTCTACTAATCCAATTTGTTAAAATGTAAATCCAAAATATTCAAATTGCATTAAATTTTAGGTATATTCTGTAACAATTGCTTTTAATTAAGTAAATGATATTTATGACGCAAGCTTCTAAACAATTATATTATATATGTGTTTAATATCATTAAATAGGTAGTTAATCGCTTCTGTTAATTATTCTATTATATAATATGGATTGTATTACATTATTTAATTTTATGTAATTGTTTTTATTTCAAAATAACTTTTGATTTAAAAACTAAAACGTAATACAATAAAGGATGTTTTTATCACTTGTATAAATTATACTGCTATAGAGCAGTAGTAGTCACAGTACACAGCCTGTAAATGTTTTCTTTTTGGTGAAAATAACCTTCTGTTCTTGAGAATTAGGCTTGAAGCTTATTTCACCCCGCTGTTCATACGTTTCCTTCCGATGGTTTCGTTCAAAGTTGACCACGATATTAATTATAAACACGAAAGAAAAACAGTAAAGAAATTTTTATTAGTCCATGTTATCTAAACACTAGACCATCCTCTAGTGATGCCTCTTTTCTGAACATTACTAATATTCGTATTTCTTCTTCAACGAAATAGAAGAACAAGATATGGAGCTAATTCCATCACTCTGTTCCAACGTGGATTGGTGGATACAAATGCAACAGAATTTAATCATTTGGCCATTTAAGCTATTAAAAAATATCTAAATAGCTTGTTCAATTCACCAGTTTATTATGTTATACAAAATAAGGTCATTTTAATTTAATTTGAAATATATATTTATCATTGATTTTTAACTTCTGAATAACATTTACTTCGTGGTAAGCGATTGTCCCTTGTTTATTACAATAAGCATTTGTCAGTTATTATATTGCCCGTGCGCCGCCAGCTTTGGACCTGAATTATATTCCACTTTTAAAACTAATTGCACTTCAATTAATTATTGAACCTCCTGCTACCTCTACACATAAAGTATACTACAATATACTATTTATAGACTGTATTTCTATTAGAAAAAGAGTAACTGAGTTTTTGCCAGTTCTTCTCGGCAGAATGTAGACTTTCTCGGTAGATTCAGACTACTGGCACCGGCGTCTTATAAAACACTATTTAGAAAAATAATACTCTAATTTGGATTTGTAATATTAATAATTTTTATTCAAATAAAATTGTACGACTTTCTCTTTTTATAATACAACTGAATTCAATTAAATCAATAATATCATGACGAAATTCTTGATATACAGAAAGAAGAACGCCCCCATACACAAACATACATAAACGGTTTGAAGTGTGAGCGAGCCAGTGTAACTGCAAATATAAGGAACATCTTAGGTACCAATTTAGTAGCTCATAGACAATGAAAGGGATGGGCAATATTTCTTACATTTCCAATGTCTATAGATACACTTGGTGGTAGAGGTTTGTGCAAGCTCGTCTGGGTAGGTACCACTCACTCATCAGATATTCTACCACAAAACAGCAGTACTAGGTATTGTTGTGTTCCGGTTTGTAGTGTGAGTGAGCCAGTGTAATTACAGGCACAAGGGACATAACATCTTAGTTCCCAAGGTTGGTGGCGATGTAAGCGATGGTTAACATTTCTTGCACCGTCAAGTTACCATGTGGCCCATATGCTCGTCCGCCTACCTATCCTATAAAAAAGAGACGGTGGTACCACTTTCCATCCGCTAGCTCATTTCCAAGTCTGGAAAGTGTTTGACGAATTGTTGTTTCATCGAACTCAAAAATGAATGTTACTGATGTAAAATTACGATTCGTTGAATATAGGAACCGGATATTAATAAGTGAATACAAGCCAATACTTAAATGTTAAAATTGAAAATATTTGTACATCGAGACAGGCAGACAATTTTAAATGTTTAAAATTTTAAAGAGTCAATTCTACGAGAGATTTGTTGGAAAAGCAATCAAGTCCAACAGGTTTATCTCTTTGTTGTGTAAAAGAAGGCAATGAGGTCTTTTGTGTTCAGTTTTTGATGGCAATTTAAATAAAATAGTTCTGAAATTTTATCTTTCAACTAATTAAATATTACTAAATAAAGTGATAAAGCGCGTCGCACACTTAGTAAATCTGATAGCATTTGCTATTGGTATTAAGTTCGGTACGTTCAACCTCTTATGATCTTAATAACACAAAGCTCGTTTCGCCGGACGTTTCTGCACAATTGAGACTGTAACTCCTCATCCTAAATTTGATAGTTCAGGTCCTTTATGGGCAATCGCTTATAGCGGTCGTGCAGGTAGTTTCGAACTTGTTATATGAATTTTCGAGGGGACGAGCCGAAAGGGGGGTTCGTAGTCAGTTTGAGTCGGCCCGCTCGGGAATTTCATTAGTGAGTTAACTCCGAATCAGTAGTGAACCCCCGCCTAATTAGTTTTGCTACGTTCGACGTTATTTATTTGAACGCCGTATTTATGTTCGATCATCGGCATCGGCGATGTGAAAAATTGTTTTCATTTAAAACTCGGTACACTAATGGCCTGTTTAAGCGCAATTTGCATTGTAATGGAATTTTCCATTTTAATTCTGGAAGAATAAATTAGACACGTAGAGATTATTCTACTTTGTGTTCTCGTTTTTAATTAAATAAATAGCATGTTGAAGGTTAGATAAGTCAATATCTATCTGAAACTAATATATGAGTGATTAAAAATTCACCAATTTGTTATACGCATAATATCCTAACATAAAAAATATTTCGCTCGAAATCTATTTATCCGTAATGAAAGCATTGCCGTAGATAAAGATAAATGAATGCATTGGCTTGTCGTATGTAATGATAAGCTTACTGTTGTGTAATAACTTAAAGTGGTTTGTTCCTCAGGTGGATTTGATAGCCACGTCGGTGTGTGCATGTGCGCGAGTGTGAGTGGCATGCGGGGCGGGCTCGTGCGCCGCTAGCGCGAGCATGGTGCGCGTGCGCGCCGCCGCGGCGCACTTCGTGCTCCTCTGCATGACATACGTGTCGCCTGGTGAGTCTTCTTAGTCTTATCTTACAAAAAATATAAATTGTCTTTTAGTAAATAATCCCTTAAAACTGATATTTCAAATACTGCATATTGTGTAATTAATTATTCACTTCGTCTGGTTTAGCCTAGTCTATATTATATTTTAAGTGAACTTTATTTAACTAAAGACTCCTTTTAATATTTGGTCAATTATAAAGATATATAATCTATTCAAAATCGATCAATAAACCGATAAATTGTCGCTTGGATAGACAAAAATTGGTATATCTTGATAATCTTCCCGTCAAAGGACGATCCTTATTGAAATTGAAAAGCATTTCCCGGACCACGGGAAAGGTTCGCTCGTATGAATAACTAAACTCGATAAAATTTTCGTAATCGTAAAAAGTTGGCCGAGCCTCGGCTCCGATATGGATTTTACTTTTGAATTGATTTTTATTTAGGTGTGGATTTTTTTATTATCAAATATAAAATATCACGGCATTGAGGATTGCAGAACCTTCCGATTTATTTGATTATTTATCAGTTATATAAAAGAGTTGTACGGACACATGTATGTATGTATACTAACCTGCAGGGTCACCGTGATGGCATGAGTTGCACACCTTCTCCTATAGAGGGCACTATTGGTTAGTGACACATTAACTACTCTCTACGTCAACTTCATCATATCCATCATATATGTATCATTACAACAGGACACAAGGTGTGTACAATGACACTTTAAAATAATCTGTAAATTTATTCAGATATACAAGAATAATTTATGTGGATAACAAAATGCAGAGTTGGTACAAGAAATAAAGTTTAGTTAGAAATCATTCGAGAAATGAGATTAAAAATTTGAATTTTTACGCGAGCATTGTTCGCATATCGGAACTCGGGTTCAACCCTATAAAAACAGGACGCCTTTTAGCGGAACTAGCCACCAAAAAACGTTTTAAATCCGTTCACCAGAAATCCGCAGTAGGTACCTAAAATAATTTGAGAAACTCTAAATATGGAATATTAGTTGTACCGGAGATGGTCGTGTGAATAAAAACATTAAATAGATAAAATTAACAATTACATTAAAATTTCTGGACAGTTATTTTCTTATTAAGATGTAAAAAGTGTGTATAGTTAGTATACAGTATTAAGAGACCGGCTCGAGTCTTGTAAATGCATGATATTAAGTTTCGAAATGTTTGTTAGATTAGAGGGTAATTTCAATTACAATAATAGATTGTACCACTCCAGCGCTAAAAATAATATATAACATAAATTTAAAACATACATATACAATTTATTTGTTCAAACTTTTCTTTATTTTTAATAAACTTCATATCCCAACCAAATTATGTAGTTGTCAAAGTGATCATGTTAAAGCTCAAATAAGCGATTAATTGATTTTGTATACTCACTAAACAAAATCAATTAAACCGCGAATCTGTAAGAGAGTGACTTTATTTTCATAACTGTAGTATTAAATTCATCCATAGTGTTAGTAACCCGAGTAAATAGATTGTTCAGGTTCTAATGAGGAAACGTTATTGTTTAGAGGAGAACATTATCTTACGGTTTATACCCAACAAATAGAAGGACTTCAAAGAATATATCGATGGAGAATTAGTGTGTAACGTAATGAAAGGGATCTCACTGTGCAGATAGTACTGTGCGATAGATAGCGTTACCGCCATCTTTGCCGACTCCTTCCATCCTATAAACTTTCGGAACCCAAAATTGCGTCAATGGGTGTTGAAAAAGCTGTCGGGAAAGTAAGAATAATGAAAGAAATAACACTTAGTATTTAAATGACAAACATTAAAAGAGTTTTCTTTTTTATAGCATAGGTAGGCAGACGAGCATATGGGCCATCTGATGGTAAGTGGTCACCAACGCCCATAAACAATGGCATTGTAAGAAATGTTAATCATCGCTTATATCGCCAATGCGCCACCAACCTTGGGAACTAAGATGTTATGTCCCTTGTGCCTGTAATTACACTGGCTCACTCACCCTTCAAACTGGAACACAACAATACGAAGTACTGCTGTTTTGCGGTAGAATATCTGATGAGTGGGTGGCACCTACCCAGACGAGCTTGCACAAAGCTCGATCAAAAGATAATAAAATGGATAACAAAATAAAAAAATAAGTAAATAAATTATCATAATTACATATCCTTGTAATTATATATCTACCACAGAGTTTTATTAAATATTATCATGATTGGATGATCAGTGTACAGAAATGAAAATATCGTTTTTCTATTAAAAGCCAATACAAATTAAGTAAACTTCCCGTATACTCCAAATACTTTGAAATTATGCAGCAAGATTGAAATTTTGTTCGTCCAACGGTTATTGCGAATTAAATTTCTTCTTTAACGTACAATGGATCAGTAGATATAATTGCTCAGTTATAAATCAGAAAAATTAAGATATATTTGTTATCTATAAGTTGGGTTACAAGAACAGTGACCATTTCTGACAAATATAATAATGATTTTCGTATTTTGTTATCATTTGAGTTTCTTGACGGTTCATCTCGATAGAATCTACATCTACACCGGTGTTAGCTTTTAATTTAATTAAACCTTGTAAAATAACGAAAAGTTAAAAAGTTTTTGTAAGAGCCTATTAGAATAAAGTATATTGTGATTATGTGAGTGAACTAATTTTATAAGTGAGTTATAATAATACATTAAGTTTTTGTTAGAAGTTTTATGTTCATTCTTTTAATAATGTAAAATGCGATGTTTAAATAGTAGTATTATTTTGTAGTTAATTTATTTGACTGCCTCGTTGGTCTAATGGCTAGATATTAGGCCGCAGACCCGGAGGTCCTGGGTTCATTTCCCAGGTCGGGCCGATAACAAGTTATTCTCGTGCCTCGGAAAGCACGTTAAGCCGTTGGTACTGCGCCTGAACTCTTTCCAGTCGTGTCGGATTGCCGTCCCATCGAATTATGAGAGCTAGAGAATAGTGAGTGCATCTGTGTTAGCGCACACACTTGTGCACTATAATATCTCCTGCGCAGTTGGCTAATCTCTCTTGAGATCGGCCGCCGTGGCCGAAATCGGTCTGGAGGACCTTACTTACTTACTTACTATTTCTAATCAGAAGCTTGTATATAAAATATCATGCTTCTAACTTTGATAATGATGGGTTTCCATACAATAGTTCATCCGTTATTTCACCCCTTTAATTAAAGCTTGGCTGGTAGCTTTACTTGCTTCCTTAACCACGAGAGAGTAACACAAATTGAGATGTTGCTGAGAATTTCTTTACAGAGACTTAGAACCCGGGACCTTAAGATTGGTAGACGTAAAGTCTCACCCTTGGATCGACGAGGCAGTTGTTGTAGTTTTATGGTAAAAGATCGTATCAATACGAGTATGAGAATCTCGCCAAGTACATATCTTAAATTATGTGTTCTTTCTATAAAAATATAATATTCCTTTCTCATCAACGTTAATTTATTGCGGTGCCGAATAGTTTACGTAATACCTACGCCATATATATTTCACTTGTTCTCTTGTTGCTAACTATAATATAATTTCGCTTATCCTAATCCATCATCAATGTGAATATAAACGAGTTACATTTGGTAGAAAATTCATCTGTAGTTTGGAATTAAATTTTGTTTTAGTTGATTTCAGACGTTAAACTAAATAAACATCATTTGATATGTGTTGGAAATATTCACAAAGGATCACATGTTTAGGTGTTCTGAATGTTCAAGTCAAGATTAAAAGCGTTTATCTCTGTGATCAAAGCAGACTTCTGAGGTCCCTTTCATCCGTCCGCTGAGTTCCACTAAATCCCATCTCTACCCCCATCTGTGGCCTGAATTTGCAATAAGATGATGACTTAGTTAAACACATTGTGTTACTAAAAAGAAGAAAGAGAATGTATATCATCGAGGAATTACAAAAATAGTGAAAAAGCGAAACGTCCTACTTCAATCGTAGTCCGTGAAGGTCTTTTGTTATCTGTGCATTAGTAAATTACGACGACCGATGCAAAAAATACCGAAGTATTAAAAAAAATGTATTTTATTACTTTAAGTGAGATTTCTTCTGGTTCGTTTTTAGCATTTCTTTTGAGTGAATTCTCCGTTGTCTATTTCCTGGGTCGTTACCTGCAGCTTGTTGAGAGATCTTCGGTAGACTAGATGAGTTAATATTACCTATATCGTAGTTTCATTTATCCGAAGAGAGTAACTACCTTTTTATTTTTATCTCAGACAGTAATTGATTACCATTTTGCGTTTAATTTATATATATTGGTTTATAATATGTTTCTTTCACTTAAATATAAAATCAAATCTTTTATTACTGATTATCATACAGATTTTAATTGGACTCTTAAACTTGAAACATATTTTTTTGGCCTAGGCTTAGGTCGTTCATGATTATTCTTTTCGCAGAATATTTATAGTCAATCTAGTCCCTTATATTACTATTGCTCACAATTATATTGTATTGCAAATATCTGATTTAATAGAGGACATTCTATTAAATAAATCTGAAGTTATTTTCATGTTAACAATGCTATTGTTGGGGAAACGCGTTACGGCTGCGACCACGATTATGATTATTACGTTAATATCGCCTTTCAAAGGATTCCTATCGTATTATGTTGTATTATTGCGTGAACTTTATTTGAGCCGAGATGGCTCAGTTGATGAATGTTAATCATATGGTGTGGGTTCAACACTTACAATACAGTAAATATATTTAAAACTTTAAGAAAATTTCTTTTCATTTTGTAACTTTTCTGTATTTATTTATATATTTTAGATACTTTCCGCGATGTATGAATTAGGTGAAATATCCTTTAGGATGGTTTAATTCTTAAAGCAATTGTCTTGATCTATCAAGATATGTATTACACTGCTGAAAAACAAAATGTATAATTTAAAGAAACAACGACAAATCCGATTAAAATTATGCTCAGCTACATATTCAGATAGTTCACAGATAATTTACACTTAGTAACAGTAACTTTAGAGTAGTAAATCGTCAAGCAATATGGCGAACTGAATGAATCAGGTAACTTTAATGGAAATTGGACGCGGGTAAATTCGCGGAGTACATTTAGGATATTATTTTTGTAAATAAAATGTTCCAAGTATTTCTGTTCGTTAAATACACGAATAAATATGCATGTCCCGCACTGCGGCTCGCTTCTTCAAGTTTCTTTATAAAGGAAACCGGAGCATGTGAATGTTATAAATTAAAAACTTACTTTCTAGAAATATTCTCAAGTGCTCCCCCGGTTCTGAGTTTGCGTGCTCATCTTCTTTCTACGTGCTCTGGGAACTACTAACTTTTATAATAACTATTTATCAATATAACACACTACCTCTGTCACGTGTATTTTTCTTGAAGTTTTAAAGTCTCGACATTCATAGGTGATATGGACTAAAAACAACTATGAATATTATTTTTGATAATGATGGTCTTAATAAAAAAGGTCGCGGATCGAGAGCGATCGTGCTTTTTTCAAGTTATTTAATAAACTTCGCCTATTCGTCAATTTCGCTTGATTGTCAAATCGTGTAACTGAATTTAAAACCAGTTCCACCGAGCGGTACAGTTCCGATTGAGCTACAAATTCGCACACACACTTGTTACTACAGTCAATACCATATTCCTATATAAATGCAACGCAACGTTTGCTTTTGTGTTTACTTAACTCGTAAAAAAAACTACTTGGGTTACCAGGGTTGGTGAACAAACTCGTCTTGGTAGGAACCACCCATTCATCAGATGTTCTACCGCTCAACAGCAATACTTAGAATTATCGCGTTCTGGTTGGAAAGGTGAGTGAGCCAGTGTAAGTATAGGCACAAAGGACATATGATATTCGTTACCAAAGTTGGTGGTGCATTGGCGATGAGAGAAATGTTTAATATTTCTTCATTCGCCAATATTTATGCGTGGTGGTGACCATTTAGCACCAGGTGACCCTTAATATAAAAAACCTATAACATAAAAAATGGCGTTTTGTACAGGGAATAAAGAAAAAATTGTTTTTAAAAATTTATACGTTTTTTTTTGTTAAATCAGTAAGATTAAAAAGACGTTTGAATTGTTTGTTATGTATAATGTTATTTTGGGGCGTACCATTACCAAAAGCTAATTGAAATAAAATATATTGTCAATAAGACTTTAATTCAAGAATTTAATTAAAATTGAAAGGAAGATAAATAAATTCAAAGCAATACATAAAGACGAAACGCCAAAAAATACTACAGAACAAATAAATGTTAAGAATTTATCAAACAATTACATTTGCAAGACTACACAGCAATTACGTCACAAAAAGATTTTACACAGAGATAGTAAATTTATTCGAATACTGCTGACCACGCGTAAAAATAAAAAAATATATGTCTCCCTCTAACCGTCTTCAATACAATAAAAAATGGCGAGAAAAACAAAATATTCTTCTTTCAGTAGACTCTAGTCTTGTGGTAGGAGGATTAAATTAAATGCTAAGCTATAAGCGTTTTGAAATTTAGATTCTACCGAAACGAAACAGCAAAAAACTGAGCCGATGCTCATTTCCATCCAATAAATCACATACTTATATATGTATGTACATATGTTAATTAAGTAACCTTTTTGATCTAATCAATTTAGTGTTCAGTTCGATATATATAGAGACCAAAAGCATCAGCCTTAAAAACTAAGATAGAAGTTCACCGCTCTAATCGATATAGGCAAGTTATTTTAAAGCAGACGAAGCTGCAACGAACGCCGTGCACAAATATTTATTCAAAGTAAAACAAACAAAAATAACGACGTCTTAACAACTTAAGAGGCTGACACTTTAAACAAACAAACATTCTATTTCCTATGAGGAATACCAAACCACTTCATTCGAACGGGACTTTTACGATGGCATACATAGCCCTTTGAAAATATGTTTAATTCATGTAAAGTTTATTTATAAAACCATTTAGTAACTGATGTGTTACCAGGAAACTTAATCAACGTAATCAGTTCACAGCTGACGTTAGTTCCATAGTTGTAAGGTTTGTAGTACTCTTGACTTCAGCCAAGTCGAGTAAAATTATTATGTTAACTGCGTTTTAAAATACGTAATTTGTTTGAAAATAGGTCTAACAATTAAACGCTGGTTTCCCGAGTTTTAAAGGTTTATTGTATATGCTTAAGAGTTGTTTGTTACATATTCAGATTTCGCTTCGTTCTCGGAAACCTTTATCTGAAGTCGGAGAAACGGGGTTGACCTCAACAATAGATGCATGTGGAACAAGGTCGCTCGGTATACGTGTATGGGAAATATGGTTGCCACTACGTATTTTTAAAACAATTCTTGTGGAGAGACGAGTTACGTCAACGCAGAACCTTGAAATATTTACTATATTATTTTATTAAGTAACTTTATTTATTCTATTCAGGTTCCAACTGCTGCTGGTTACTATTAAGACACGAATGTCTGGTTAAATTATTCAACGATTAGTTTACGAGGTGAAATTCAGTGACTACCATTGGCTTGCTACGTATTTGGATTAAAAGGTCACGTATAATAAATATGATAGGACAAAGATGATAGTGTCTAAGGTTTACAATTTTGTAAACGGTAATTTCAATTTTATTTCCTGTTTCCTGTAACGAAAACGATAATTTTTTTAATATAGTACCTAACCAAACAATACTTCGAATCTGGTGGTGGTGGATGGTTTGCTCGCATTATATCACTCGTTGTCAATTATTTGGTGCTGTACTTCCGTTTTGGAGATGAGTGTTTCGTTAGTTTTAAATCATCTATAAACTAACTATATAAATTTCCATTGTGACTTTACTAAGCTCTTATTACATTTGATTTAACTTATTCTTCAAGACATTTTTTATGTGTCCGTATAAGGAAAAAGAATCGTTATTAGTTTGCAAAAAAACTGAGACCACCAAATCGTCTGAGATTCGCGTGAAGCATTTATAGGATAAAATACTGCCATCACTTCTCATTAGTGGGGATATTTGCGCGTCACTTTTTCTGGGTTGATGTGAAAAAAGTCATCGAAAGTAAAGGAGATTGAGTTATTAGAAAAAATCTAGGCCGACGGTAAAAGGCGTTTTTGCAATCTTGTGTCCTTCATGGAAGATCAATTCGGATTTTTCCTAAATATATATTTATAAGAAAATATATTAGATGTATGAAAAACATACAGAAACTTCTGGTGTTATATTGTATTTTATGACGCGTTGTGTAGGCGTTTTAACATAAGCTTATGAAAGCTACATTTGAAGTTTTATAAACGATATATTGTGTGAATAAGCTTTATCTATTGATGTTTTTTAAATAATATTTAAAAGTATGAATTATGGAAGATTAAATTATCCACGGAATCTCATTATGTGGAAACGTATACTATAAACTAGGAGCGGGCTTATTGGAGTCGAAAACATGTTTTTATACGTTTTTCATAAATCTCCTTAACATACCTTTTATATTCAAGTTTTTGTTTTTTTTTCTGCGGTCTGGCTCGTTACTATTTAAACCGTTCTGGTTTAAATAGTAAAAATAAAATTGCAAGCAACCGCATCTCTTGCTACTAGTTACTGCGCACAAATCTTTTTCTTTAATAATTTAAATGCGAAGAAAATTGTTTTAATTACTCAGTGCCGAGACGGTGTCCGTTTTAGTCGGCTGCCATGTTGAAATAAGTTTTCCTAAGAAAAAATATACTGTAAGGCTCATCGTTCAACTGATATATAGCATCGCATAGCGTTAATTATTTGGTCAATTAATGCAGTTTTGATATAAATTGTTATCACCACGCTCAATAATATAATTTTTATTTGTTAATTCTTACTTAATTCTTAATAGGTATTATATATTAAACTAGTTTCCGCCCGCGGTTTCGCCTGCATGTGAACATGTTTTTCGTTTTTTATGTAATATATATATACATATACCAATTGTCATCACGTAACGGTGCCGAAGTGTTAATCGTAAACAGCTAGAAATTTCAATTTTAAATATAAGATAATAATAATAATAATATAAGTTCATAGAGCTGATGGAGCAACATTAGTGCCATGGTCGATTGGACGTGTCCTTGTGTGGGATGCAACTTGCGTAGATACACTGGCAGTATCTCATATTAAGAATACGTCTCGTAAAGCCACTGCGGCCGCTGAAACTACTCAAATATTCACTTTTATACAACGAATATGAATTTGTCGTTTAAAAAAAAAACATTTAATAAATAAATCCTATGGGTTATTCCTTACACCGTTGGTTGCCTGGAAGAGATCGCTATGTAGCGATAAGGTCGCCAAAATTGTATGCTACTTTTATATAGGCTGTCTAAGTTATTGTAATGAAAAAATTGTTGTGGTGTACAATAAAGTATAAATAAATAAATAAAAAAATAAATTTAATAAACATCTGGTACTAAAAAAATGAACATTAAGAAAATCCACTCATATATCAGATTAATTATTCAAAGAATTATGCAATAAGCGTTAGTATAATATATGATGCTTCTGGCAGATTTTTTAAATAATCATTCATTTTCATTTGATTAAAATTTCTAGTTAAATGTGCTATATTCGATAAAACGCATATCTTTGTTTAGTAGAGACGTAGCCTACATCCCGTTTCCTTGCAATATTTTCTGGAAGTTTATTATATAAGTATACTTTTGGAGGAAGAAATGTAGGGAATAGTTGAGGATTAATTTGGTTTTTTCTTTTCGTATCATTTTATAATTATAATGAAATTAAATAATTTTGTATGTTTTAAAGAGAGTTCTAAAAAAATACTATACAAAAGAATATTTAAAAAATATATATAAATGTGATAAGTGTGGTTGCCAGTTTTATCCCCTACCGTCCCTTAAAGTCCCTAAATTTAAATATTAATAATTGAGCAGAAATTAAAAGATAGTCACAGATACCTATCACAATTTAGTGATTTTTATTAAATAATTTATACGGTGGGGTCAGCTAGTGGGTAGTATTAGTATTTAGTATAATTCCCTATGTGTACCTTATGTTAGTTAATTTTAGATACATAAATGCCCGGTAACCATTGCCCCGCATATAGGTCATTGAATGCGCTTACCTCTGGGCTTAACACGAATTGCTAAGGTGCTTTTCCTCTGATCAAGGGCGATCGACTGTCAGGAACATAATAAAGCGTTTCGCCTCTGTAATAATAGCAAATATCGTTTTAGCAAATCTGATTAACTGTTTATTTTTATTCAGGAAAATGTAAAAAGAAACGGATAATCGGGTTAAGGCCATATGAAAAGTGGATCGCGGCAGAGTCGTTATCCGGAGCAACAACAAACGAGTGAAAAACACGTTAATTAACGCCCTACCTCGCCGCCCGCACAAACTTCGCCCGGTGCCCGCCATTTAAATTCTGCCGGCAATCAAATAAAAACGTCTGAAGCGAATGTTTTCTTAGGGTTATCACAGAAGGTAACGCGGGTATTTGGTGTTTGTCACTTACCACGTGCGACCATTCGACAGTCAATCATATCCTATTGCAAAACATGGCTATAAACTATCTGATAATAATTTCCTACTTTGAAAAAAAAATGAGGCAGTCATAAGGACTGCCGATAGAAGTCTAAGATCGTCCAATTTCCACATCTCTTGACAGTCCAAGTAATAATATTAATCAAAATACACAATATTTAACATAAATTCAAATAAATAATAGTTAAAATATACTCATATTACACAGACGGCTGCGCGTGCGACAGTCTGGTCTATATATTAACATTAGCAAGTCGGTGACGCGAACCCACGAATCTATCCCATACGATTGTGCAGTATTATAATATATTAGATTTCGATCTCGCGAAGCAGTAAGCCCTACTACAAAGGTAAAGTAAAGAAAGTAACGGCTTATTAAAGTTCCATCGCTGCTCTAAGGCCTCTTCTCCATTTGAAATAGTGGGCTTGTGGGTTATTTATAGGTTGGAAATTGACATATATTTTTTATACCGGGTAAATAGTATTAAATATCAATAATAAAATATGACTACAGTCTTCTTCAAAGTCTACAACGAAAACTCGCAATTCATTAGGACATATAACCCCCGAGAGGTGAACGTTGTAATTACGTCTAAACTATATATTAGACAGGTGTAATATTAATGGTTCCGACTTTGCTTAATGTTCAATTTTATTACAAAAGTTTTGTATGTAAGCGATGCTATAAAAGCTTTCACGAAAGCCGACTTACACGGTATTCAGGATTTCACATGTGTTCGAGTTAACTTCAAATTTCATGAACAATTTATGATTTATGAATAATTAAATGTTAATCATATTTTTTAAATATAGGTATGAGGAGATTTTGTTTCCACGGCTTTGATTATTTTAAGGATTAGAGAGGCTTTCGTAACCTTTCTTTAAAGATTAATGATAACGAAGTAAGTTTATTTTTCTGTTGGAAATCGTTTATTTTTATTCGCAAAGACAATTATTTGTGAAACAGGAAAAGATATTAAACGTGAGAAAAAATGTAAGAGTTTTCGTACTGCGGTTAATGTTATTTAAAATCACGTTTGTTTTATTCGTGTTTTTACATTTTAACTCAATATTACTCTTAAATGTATTTTATATTCTAACTGACATAAAGTAATGTCAGTTAGAATATAAAATACATTTAAGTTAATATAAAATACGTTTCATGTTACAAGTAATAAAATATGTTAATGCTATGAATAATATTTATATTTCTTGTTTATTTATATAAAATAGACCAGGGAGCACTGGTCACCCTGCAATAAACAATCTCACTCACTGTTAAAACTTGAATAGAGCAATACTAATTATTAGTAAAGCTATTATTTTACAAATAAGTTGTATTAACACAGACGGAATGCACAAAGGTTTCGGAACATTTCTTGAATTATCCAAATGACGAAATGTTTTCCAGAAGGATAAACTAAGTCCATACGAAAGATCACTTTTAACACGAAATAGGCTAGGCTAGGCTAGGCTGATTCCTGGACAATACATTACCTAGTTAATTCAGTAGACGCAGAGCGTTGAGAGAATTAATTGCGTTTGACGTTGATGTAACCCTTTTGGTTTACGTGTTCGCTGGTTCAGAACGAAGAATTAATTTGAAAGATAATTTATTTTACTGAATAAAATGAATTACGTCTCTTAAACTTTCATAGTTTCTGCGGTAGGTAAAATATATATCTCATTTATTTGTTTATGCTTAAGTTATTGTTTTTCAACAATATCTTTATAATCATTGTCTAAGGCCTAAGCGCTTAGGTCGTCGAATATCGCTTGGAGGCTTCTTAAAATCAATGTTAGGGTAACTCTAATATTGACTGAGTGGTTCCATTTTGGACGTCTCGCCACTTATTAATTTAAAACAATAAAAATTGTTTTAAATTTGATCGTAACGTTTTTAACAATTGTTATTCTTGATAAATTTGAGTGAAAATAAAGGTTTTATCTATCTTGGTACTTTTCATTTTACTAAAGAATATCTGAACAAGGACTGGTTATCAAATAAATATCTATAAGTTATGATAACGAGATGCAAGTTGAGCTGCAATATAGTTCCTGTATAGTCTCAAACGCATTGTACATAAACATGAACTACTGATTGGAGGAAACTTATATATACAAGATTTATTTGTTACTGGAGCCAAATATATATGTATAAATAAGATGACCCAGTGGTTAGAATATATGAATCCTAACCAAAGATTGCGGGTTCAAACCCGGGCAAGTATTACGGCATTTTCATAAGCTTAATTAGTTTTTATAATTCATCTCGTGCTCTGTGATGGAAAACGTCACGAGAATATCTACATGTATCGGATGTAAATCTACTATTTGTGTATCTAATTGCATTTAGAGCATAAACGTTGTGAACCAAGCTTTAAACCTTCTCTTTAATGGGAGATGAGCCTTAGCCGAGCAGAGCATTTAAGGCTGTTACATTACTTTACCATCTTCAAAAAATGAAGAGGCTCTCATTTTTTTTATGCAAACGACCAGGAGTCTTTCCTGATGGAAAGTGAATACCACCGATGATGGAGTGAATGTAACATCCGAGGGCTTGCAGGCGCGTCCGGCCTTTATGGAAAGAGTACGCTCTTCTCTTGAAGGTTTCTATGTCATATCGGTTCGGAAAAGTCGCCGGCGAAAGCTTCGGTTGTATTATTTTATGTCTTCTCGGAATTCCGTCATTTATGACTCGATTGTATTTTTTTTGTTTGGGATAATATTTCCCGTTTGGTTCAGTTTGTGGAGAAAATAATGTATATGGATTGAATTTATTTACATGTACAATTTTAATTTTTGACCAGATAATTATCTTAATTACTTTATACATTGAATATTATTTAGCAACAACAACAGCGCTAATAAACACAATAGTATCATATTATCACCAACCCGCCTGCCCAGCGTGGTGATTACGGGCAAAACCTTCTATGGCACACACGTATACGCAACGGCCCCTAGTTCCCGGTGGCCCCGCTGTTCCTGGCCAAGGTGGCGGTCATCGTAAAGGTGGGGCAGGGGGTGCTAAGAATCCCCGGGTTACGGTAGGCCGCCAACACCGACTGACTCTGGCTACATATAACGGACGCACGCTACGGCTCGACGAACATCTGGCACAACTCGAAGAAGAGCTGGGGAATATAAGGTGGCATATTTTGGGGCTATGTGAAATCCGAAGAAAGGGGGAGGATACCATAGCCTTAGAATCAGGCCATCTTATGTACTTCAGAGAGGGAGACCAACCATCCCAAGGGGGCGTCGGTTTTTTGGTCCAAAAGACTCTCTCAGACAACATCTTAGAAATCTCCAGTGTGTCGACAAGGGTAGCGTATCTTGTGATCAGACTCACCAAGAGGTATAGCCTCAAGGTTATCCAAGTTTACGCACCGACTTCGACACACTCGGATGATGAAGTGGAAGAAATGTACGAAGACATTTCAAAGGCATTGCACACCACCCAAAAGGCCCACTTCAATATTGTCATGGGGGATTTCAACGCTAAAGTGGGAGTACATACTAGCAGCGAAACGGTAATAGGACAACACGGATTTGGTAGCAGGAATCATAGGGGGCAAATGCTTGCAAGGGTCAACTTTCTTGAGAAAGAGGGGCTGTTCTTGATGAACTCTTTCTTTAAGAAACAGCCTCAACGAAAGTGGACATGGCGAAGCCCTGATGCTATGATTAGAAACGAGATTGACTTCATTATGACGGACAAAAGGCGAATATCTAAAGACGTCTCCGTGGTCACAAGGTTCAATACAGGAAGTGATCACCGTCTTGTACGAGGCACTCTAAATATTGACTACAAGCTCGAGCGCGCTCGTCTAATGAGGTCTACGCTCCGGCCAAAATTGCTCCAAGCCATGGAGTCTAGTACGTTTCAGTTAAAACTGGAAAACCGGTTCGCTGCCTTGGAAACCAATATTGACGTTGACATCGACCAAAAATTCGACCAAGTGGTGGGTATCCTTAGGGACGAGGGGACGAAATTCTATCAAGCGCAAAACACCGGCAGAAGGTCCAAACTTTCGGGAGAGTCTCTAGAGCTAATGTGAAAACGACGTGAAAATACTTCAGTCACTTCGTCAGATCTTAACAAAAAAATATCAAGCTAGTGAGATGTGACCTCCGAAACTCCAATACACGCTCTATAAAAGAAGCGATCGAGCGAAGTCGGGGGTTGAAAGTCTTCTTTCAGCAACTAGGTCGAAGCCATCTGACGAAGTTGACCACTTCGAAGGGAAAAGTCGTCGCTTCCAAGCTCGAGATTCTTACGGAAATTCAGGACTTCTACGGTAAATTATATACATCAAAAGCGCCTCGTCCCCAACCGGACCCTAGGGATCCAAGAGCCACTTTAGCCCCATTCACAGAGGAGCTGCCAGAAATTAGCCAAGACGAAATCGTGATGGCTTTACAACGGAGCTACTAAAGGCAGCTGGAAAACCTATACTAGCGCAGCTCCAACGAATATTTAATTCTGTCATCTTTTCGGGGACTCCAAAGGCATGGAGCAAGAGTGTTGTCGTAATGTTCTTCAAAAAAGGAGACAAAGCTCTTTTGAAGAACTACCGACCTATTTCCCTCTTGAGCCATGTTTATAAGCTGTTTTCCAGGGTCATCACGAATCGTCTCGCGCGTAGACTTGACGAGTTTCAGCCTCCGGAACAGGCCGGGTTTCGAAGAGGATACGGAACCATAAGCCACATTTACACAGTGCGGCAGATTTTACAGAAGACCGAAGAGTATAATCAGCCCCTGTGCTTAGCATTTGTGGACTATGAGAAGGCTTTTGACTCTATTGAGACCTGGTCTGTTCTGGACTCCTTACAACGGTGCCAAATCGATTGGCGATACATCCAAGTGTTGAAAGGTCTGCAAGACGCTGCTGTTATGACTGTCAAAGTACAGAACCAGCAGTCTGACCCTATCCTCATGCATCGAGGAGTGAGACAAGGGGATTTCATTTCCCCGAAATTGTTCACTAATAAATTAGAGGATATGTTCAAGACGCTGCACTGGGAAGGGCGGGGCATAAACATAAACGGCGAGTACCTTTCGCATTTGCGATTTGCAGACGATATCGACATCGTGGCAGAAACCGTGCAGGACATGCAATATATGCTGAGCAGCCTGGCTGATTCCTCTGCTCGAATTGGTCTCCGGATGAACTTGGACAAAACCAAGTTAATGTTCAATGAACACGTCAAGTCGGAACCAATAGCTCTTAACGGAGTTCCTCTCGAGTTGTTCAGGAGTACGTGTACCTTGGACAATCTTTGCAGTTGGGTCGAAACAACTTCGAGAAGGAGGCACGTAGAAGAGTACAGCTAGGCTGGACAGCGTATAGTAAACTTGGTCAAGTCTTTTCGTCACGGATACCGCAATGCTTGAAGACAAAAGTCTTCAACGAGTGCGTCTTACAGGTTATGACCTACGGAGCCGAGACGTGGACACTGACAGTGCGTTTGGTCCACCATTTTAATCGCTCAGCGAGCTATGGAAAGGGCTATGCTCGGAGTTTCTCTGAAGGATCAAATCCCAAATGTGGTGATCCAACAGAGAACTAAAGTTATCGACGTAGCCCAAAGGATTAGTAAGCTGAAGTGGCAGTGGGCTGGACACATTTGTCGCAGAACCGACAACCGTTAGTGTAGACGTGTTCTGGAGTGGAGACCACGTCTTGGCAAGCGTAGCGTAGGACGCCCTCCGACTAGGTGGAGTGACGATATACGCAAAGTGGCTGGCTGCGGATGGAGATTGAGAGCTGAAGATCGAGCTCAGTGGCGTGCCATTGAAGAGTCCTATGTCCAGCAGTGGACGAGAAAGGGATGATGATGATATCATATTATCCAACATAACCGAGCGTATAATAATGGTTTTAATTCAAGTGAACTTTAGCTTTTTAAATTGTTACACAGTCATGCGCCAAACTTTACCTTGGTTATTTAACAACAGTATTTACCCAAATAAAATAAAATAGTAATATCTTCTATTTTGTGTTTCCCATTAAAGGATATAAACAGCTGCATTTGTACATCAAAACACGCGTATTTAGGTTAACATATTGGATAACTAAATAGGACACTCGTATCCAAAGTAAATAAATGTTGGTTGGTGATTTAATGGCAAAGCTAACGAATGCGATTCATTAGAGCTATTAGCCGGTCTGTGGTTGCGGCTGAACAAATGTCCCCAATTCATTTAATGGAAGAACAAGAATATCTTGTGTTTACGACCTGAGCTGATGTAGAAAGGAATTTCCTTAGGTCTTCAATAAAATAGTCCAGATACCTATATCTTAAGCGATTAACATCCTCGTAGGTCAATTGGATAGCTTACAAGACAGCAAGTTTCGGAATCTAGATTTAAACCGCGGTTCAAGAAATTCTCGTCAAAGCCTACTTGAGTAAAGTATATTTTGATTCAATTTGAGAGTTGACATGCACACGAATATTTAGTAATATGTTGGTGGTAAAGCTTTGTGGCAGTTTTACTGGTAGTAGTAATTCTCCTACCAAATAGCAATACTTTATACTGCCATTTTTCGGTTTGAATGGTGACTGAGTGAGAGCTCGTAATTACACTGGTAATTACAGGCACAGATATTTACCTTGTATCGTACGGTTGTACGATTTAATATTTATTACGGTGCCGATTTTCGACCAAATTTACTCTATTCTTCCCATTTATCTCATAAATTAATTAAATAAAACACACTCATTACTTTTATTCGCGTTGCAAATCAGTCGAAAAATTAAGTGATTTCCATAACACTCGTTATAAAAATCGTATCCAAATTGAAAGCGAATCTGATTATATGAATACAAAAAACAAATGGCGTCGGAATTTTTGTTTTTAATCCGACGCTGCTATTTGTCGGAATGAATATGCTGTGATTGCAAAAGTGTTCGATGAAAACTACTACAATAAACTATGCGAATGGAATTATCACATAGAACATTTTATAATTCGATTATTTTAAAAAAATCAAATATTTCCTATTTTTGGAATTCGACGTCTATTTTCGGTTTCAGGCTATTGTCAAAAGTCTGCGAAGCTGTGGCCATTGAATAATACTCCATTTGTAAAAACGGGAACAGATTTTTCGAATATTTTTAAAAAACCAGTGCGGTAGCGCAGTGGTTTCCTAAAACTTTTGTACATTTAATGAACAGTATTTTGTAGTAACCTTTTCGAGAAGTGATTATGATTTATTTACGGCGGTTTTCTCAAAAAGTAATTTACTACTACTAGAAGTTGTGAATGAGGTATTATAGTACAATGTGTGCGAAAACAAAGCTGCACTTTTTGTTCCCCAGAGAGATCTCGTACGACCAACATCTTTACGTTGTTCTTCGAGTGTAAAACTGCTAACTTACTTACTCGGATGAGATTGAGATACTCCTGATGGAAAAACTCAATAACTTACTGGCCCGACTCTGGATTTGATCCAAGAACGTCGATGTCGTCAGTCCACTTAACAATATTTGTTTATGTTAAAGTTATTTATTATTTAAACAATATCTTTATTATCATCGTCTCACCGCTTAGATCATCTAATGTCGCTTGGAGGCTCTCAAAACCAGTGTTATTGTAATTATCACCACTCAGTGGTTCCATTTTCTAAAACTCAAAAACTTACTGGCCCGATCCTGGATGAAATCCATTGATTGAAGCAGATATCGCGAGAAAAATAACAGTGTTCATTTTATATTAGAAAATATGAACACTAATGCTTTGAAAACAAGTGAGCTATTTATTGATTTTCTTAGAAGACAAACTGTGACCATGTCACGGCCACCCTTCTAATGCATGGAGGAGCACTTTGCGCCATTAGTGCCGGTTATCAACGCAAGTTCTGATAGTGATCGTTAACATCTCAGGTAGTTAATTAATTTGATGTGTTGCTGTTTGCCTCCCTAAGGGGTTCTAAAGGTCAGGCGTCAATCGACTAACTGAACTATCGCATACTGTTAAGTGAATGATGGCGTGACCGCGTACGTAGGTGATTGTTATTATTGATTATTATTATATATATATCATTTTTTTTTATCTCATTTTAATAGAACTTTAATTCTGATCAATTTGGAACTCCAATAACATTAACAGATTGTCTATTGTTTGAATATTAAAGAGGGATGTTGATCGAATTTTCCTTTCTAGTTACAAGATGTATTTTACATCAATTCATGTTTGAACTTATTTGAGCCGAATTCAAACACTTTATTCCATAAAGAAGCGTTGCACTTTCTTATGGATTGTCAAAAATATACTACCGGTCTGAAACCACAACTGACTTGAGAATTACTACTTCATGAACTGTAACTTACTAGTCCATCAATTTCAGTTCAATTATGTTTATAAATTCTAGACAACCTAGATAACTCCCTCAAATGTGATGTACTATAAAACAAAAATAATATACTCGAAGGGCCTCGAAAACTCTGTCTTTAAATAAAAATTAAGTTGAACAAACTGAACCATCGACTTCGAGGTATTCTATTATATTTAGATGGAAATGTTAGGTAACCTACCTGAAAGGTAAGACGATTGGTAAAAATGAATACATTTACTGATAAAAGAGCACGTGGAATACTTTTGTCTGATTTCGTTCGATGTGAAGATATCACGTATATAAGTAAATAGGTTAGATAGACGACTCGATTTGTCTGTGATCGTTTTCTTCTTCAAAGTTTTGTTTGAATTTCGATCGCCAAGTGTTCAAATATATAATACAATCAATTTGTAGTGAACTAAATGTTTTTAATATTTAGTTTTAGATGCGATTTATATTTGAAAAATTATTATCAACCTCAACAGCTATCAATTAATTTCACCCGTGTAAAGACAAAGCGGATAGATAGCTAGAGTCAAACTCAGAAGTAATGATAATTATGATAATAATGAAATCGAAATAAATAATAATAATGAAATCGAATTTAAATTCACACTTCTGCCATTTTATAAATCATGATCCAAAAAACGAATACGTCTAAAGAGAGATTTGTAACTTAATTCTTTTAAATGCCAATTTGTCAATGCTTATAAAATGTCATTTTAAAGAAATGTCGACTTAAATACTATTATTAGATATTATTATTATGAGCTATTAGCAATGTATTAGTGTACCTCTAAAACGATTGGCAATTTCAGTGCAGAGAACAACATTTGCCATTCGTCAAAGTCACCAACAAATACATAAAATTTAGTTGACAACTTTAGGTAATTACAGAAGCTTTAGTTGAAGTTGCCAATTTTCCTTTAGCAGAAATGCAGCTTAATTTCTGACCCGATGCCAACATCTTTAATCAGTCCGGTGGTACATCAGCTCGTATGCCGTACCTACTACTATCGATGAAAAATGCCAAATGTTGATGATGATGACCAATATGATATGTTTAAGAATAAACATAAAAATGGTTTAATAAGAAAAAGTTGTGATGAAATTGTGGATACTTAAATCTTTATTGAAGAGCCTACAAGGTATTGGCAATTGGTCGTCCAATGTATTTATTAGACTTAGATTTTTTTGTTTATTCATTCCATCAGCGTTAACTGTTCGTTTGCAATAGTTTTCACCTGATTGTTGCGTTTGACTCAGAAATTCCTCGCAGAATTGCTATAAAATAAATTGCGCATATGGATTAAATTTGGATATAAATAACATTGGATGAAGTGTTTGATTTTAAAATAGTCTTAATTAATACAGCTTATTATCTTATTATTTATTTAATGAGATAGTTATACCATCAAGCTATCGCTAAACACTTAAAATTAACAACTAAAACAGATACTGTTACGGAGTGATACGTCTCTTAAGGTGTAAACATTTTACTTTTCTGAACCGATATGACATAAAAACCTTCAAGAATGCAACACACCTGCAAGTCCTCGGATGTTGCAGATGTCCATGGGTGATGGTAGTCACTTTCCATTAGGTGAGATTTAAGCTCATTTGCCCACTTTTACGTAAAAAAAATTACTGTGACAATAAAAATTATATAAGCAAACAAAATTTAAAAACCAAATCTTAGCTCCTTATACTAAATTAAACTAAATTAATCGTAAAAACAGTAATAACATTATAATAGTATTATTATTTAACAAATTATAAAACTAAAACAGGTATATAACTTATACACTACGAGGTCGGTTAATGAGAGAATGAGAACGTTATACAAAATTTGTTTTGTTATTAAAAATTATGATCTTTCGTTTAACCAATTTACAACTAGTTATTCATCATCATCATGTACATAATATTTAATAATATTATTTCATTTTCGAAATTCCTTAGCATTATTCCCAACAGGAGTAATATATTTTATTACCTCGTGTTGATAAAATTGTATCTCCATTAAAAAAGTATTTAACGAAACGTTGTGAAATTAATACAGCAAGAGTAAGCTCTATTATAAATGAAGACAGCGTAGTTCTCGGCTTAACGCCATAAATTCGCGGTGACCACCCCCTTTTACCACCCGCAACCCCTTCGCGAGAAGTCACGTCTTTGGCGAAATGGTTACACACACAGAATGAGTCAGGAGCGACAGCGGATTTATTACATTGAAGTCTTCTGTGTGACTTGCATTAAATGAAGATTAGATTATTATTATTGCGCTTCTCAAATACGAAAGCGTTGAATGCACTTGACAGATGTTTCATGATGTGTGCTGTTGAGCCGAGGTTGCCCAGTGGTTCGAAGACTTGAATCGTAACCGATGATTGTGTTTAAGGCCGGGCAAGCGTTAATAAATTTTCATGTGCTTATTTTGTGTTTATAATATTACATTATTTATAATTTTGATCAATATTTCGTATAATGATATTGTATGGACTATTTAATTTAAAAAAATATACCCATCATTATCCGGTTTAAAAATATGAAAACTGACTTTTCATGAATCTTAATATACTATTAAAACTCACTACCCAAATCCTTAAACAAACACTAAAACATTCCCCTTCTTATTTTATTTTTTTTATCATGAAAATCTACAAGCAAATAGAAAACCTGGTAGTAAGTGCCACTGGAATATCAAGTAATATAAACTACTTGTCAATAAAATACTATCATCGTCAAGCCCTTTTTTAACGCTGGAAAAACGCATTACGCTTTTCCCCCACGGGAACAGGAGTATGTGGGACTCACCGGTGTCCAAAGCGCCGAGTGCGCCCCGAACATTGGAATACCCACTCAATATAAGCGGTACCCTTCCCGTCTTAACGAGGAGCGCCACGGGATCGCTTGCGCATGCTACCGTGACGCTCCATCGTCAAGCTCTTCCACAGCTATTTGCCATCGTTAGTATGCGTTAAGTATAAGTTAGAATTTCTATTATTTTAACCCCGACTCACTCTTAATTTACACTAAAAAAATAGCAATACAACAAGTCTTAATTAATTAATGAATTATACCGACGCTGAACAAATGAACTAAGCAAGATAACAAAGAAATTTCGTGTGGCTGTAACATAATAAATTATCGTTTCTGTTTAGCTATAAGCGTTGTAAGGGATGCTTCGCAATTACTTATTTTTCATCAATTATGAAGTCTTCTAGCTTGAGTCAAACATATCAAGTCCGGCGCGCCCCATGTGAAACTTCTGTATATATTTGTATCACGGTATGCATGTACAGCATGTAGCATGCATGTGACGTTATTGTGAGATATGGCCGCATAAATAAGAGTGCTGTATCAAAGCGCCGACTTTCGGCGTCCTCTCTAAGACAGCAAGAAACTATTGAATAATTAATAAACTGGAGAGCATGCACTCGTATGCTTTTCATTTTGAAAGTACTTTTAAGTAAAATGTTTTTTTAGTGCCTTATCTCGCTAGTTAATGTGTTTTATTTCATAAAAGTTAAACTTCGTTCGCATGTCCTTTGAACGCGAGGCTTAATTATCTTCAGGATTCGTTCATTATTCGAAATAAAAGTATTCAACCAATGTAAATTGTATTACCTTAGGCACTAAATATATACTATAAGCTATGGTTTACAAGAATAGCGAAAACTAGCCTTAACTAAAAGCTATAATTTAGCTGTGCACAACAGTTTTTTAAGCAATACAATTGTTATAGCAATTACTGCTAAGATAGCGCCAGCAATTAACTACTTATTTCAAGCTTCTATAAGGCACGCACTACCTTAAGCAATACATAAAGTGTAGTATTAATTGTAGTATATAATGACTCCACCGTTTGCTGATTGAGTTTCCTCCGCCATTGTGTTTCTGACTTTTTTCTGTTGCACTAGGGGTTACCTTAATGCTAAAGACTACAAGCTAGTTAATCTACATTGACTTATTACTAATTTCCGGTTTTGGTACATAACTTCTAAATTTATTATCTAGTTATTCTATTCTATTATCTAAAAGATCTTATTTACAATTACTAATCTAACTACTAACTATTTATATTACTTTTATTTACATTTGTACATATTCATGACTTGTTTTTGGCATTTGATATGTCTACCACCTTAAGGGCGAAACTCATAAATGCCTCTCTGGTATTGTCTTTTGACATGAGCTCTTTTAGGTTTTCCGGTGCTATCTCAAGTCCCGTTACACATTCTGTATTGTATCTGCTTACGGTAAATTTTGGACAGTGACAAACCAGGTGGATCACCGTCTCGGGGCTGGTGTCATCACAGTCACAATATGGGTTGGATCTCAAGTTGAACTTATGTAAATAGTAGGCGAAGCCACCATGCCCCGATAACAGTTGAGCCACCCGATTCTCCATTTTGGTTTTTTTAAGGATCCTATGTGCATTCCGAACGTCGTTGAAGAAGAGCTTCGTTACCTCCCCCGTCGTGCTCTCACTGTATTGTTTTTGCCATTTGTCGAGTGTGGTCTGCCTGGTGTGCCACTTCACTGTTGACCAGGGGATGCAGTCATAGGCCGGTTTGGTCTTTTTTGAGATTGCTGCCTTCTTGGCCAACTCATCCGCACGTTCATTCCCTACTATTCCAATGTGGGCTCTTACCCAGTAGAACTCCACCTCGCCCCCCAACTGCACTAGCTCTTCCAAGTTCAATCGTATTTTTTGGACGAGTGGATGGAGGTTCACAGGGTCCGCAAGGGCAAGTAAGGCTGATTTTGAGTCCGATATTACGTTGGCCTCCTTTTTCTTGACCGTCGGTCTTAAGAGCAGCTTTAGGGCGATGGCTATGGCTGTTAGTTCTGCCTGAAACACCGAGCAGCAATTGTCCAGTTTGACACTAGTGTTTATTATTTCTGCGCCGTTCTCTTGCCAGGTAACTGCGGCCCCGACCCTGCCTTCTATTTTTCTGCCATCTGTGAATAACTGCGGCCACTCATTCCCTATTTTGTAGAGGTCCTGGTGAGAGTCGAGTCTGTCGAATTTAATTCTGTTTCGCTCCATGGGGGGAGGAAGGTCGAAAGGACTGATATTTCTCTCAATGGGTCTTCCTGGGTAGTGATCTAGTGGTTTTCCTCTTTTGTGTCTATAACGTTCCGCCATTTCCGTTGCTTTCAAGGCGAGTGGGAGTATGTTAGCCAACAGAACGCTGGCCGTGAGGGATACTGTCCTGTGAGTCTTACCTATTTTGATAGCGAAGCACCGGGTCAATTTATCTAGCTTTGAGCGTATATATTGTCTGTGGATCACCGGTTCCCATACGCTACACGCGTAGAGTATTGTCGGTTCCACGACTGTAGTATAGATTAGGCGAAGTATCTCCGGATTTAACCCCCAAGTGGCCCTGGCTGCCCGAGCCACCCTCTTATAAATGCCTATTGCCCTGGTGCAAGAATTTTCCATGTGCACTTTGAAGTTTAAAGCCGGATCCAGTGTGATGCCCAATATTTTTAGATTTTGATTGATTTTGAGGCTTTCATTATATAATCTAAAGTTGGGTTGATCGTATTTGAGTTTTTTGGTAATCACTAGTACCTGGGTCTTCTGAGGCGCGAATCTCAGTAGGTTTTCGTTTCCCCACTCTGCCACCTTTCCCAATGTATTAGTAATTATCTGATTTAGCTGTGCCGTGTTGTCTGCTGAGCCTATGACCAGGATGTCATCTGCGAACGCCTGTACGTGTGCTTCGAAGGCTTCGGCTTTTTGTAACAGGGGATCCATCAGGAGGTTCCATAATATTGGACCCCCAGTGGAACCCTGTATGCAGCCCCTATTCGTTGGTATTTCAACCTTCTCGCCCGCGTATTTGAGTTGAACACTTCTCTGGTCCAGGTAGCTATTGAAGATGTGGAGAAGGTGTAAGTTACATTCTTTCTCGATGAGTTGCTGTAGTATCTTCGGCCACCATGCGTTGTCAAATGCTCCTTGAATGTCCAAAGACACGAAGGCCACAATCTTCTTGTCTCGAACACCCTTCCTGGCCATTTCTATAGCATCGTATAATGCATCTTCAGTGCTACGTTGGGGTGTGAAACCGTATTGTCTCGGGCTCATCTTATTTTTGCTCCCTAAATCCCAGGTCAGGCGGTTGCACATGACTTTCTCCAAGACTTTCCCATTTATTGGTAGAAGGCCTATGGGTCGGTAGGACTTCGGGACTCCATAGTCCTCCTTACCCGGTTTTCTAAGGACCTTAATATAGGCCTTCTTCCATTTTAGTGGGAAGTACCCAAGCTCTAGGCACCTATTAAGGATGGCCAGGAATACCTCTGGAAGGGTGCAGTATGCGTTCTCACAAATGTCAGACGTTAGACCATCTACTCCAGGGGCCTTTGTCGGGCTCATCTTAGCGAATACGGTTCGGACTTCCTCATGGGTTATTTTCTGTATAGGCGACTGGTGTTTTTTCGATATGAGGTCCCTTATTTTGTTCTTGACCTCCTGCCTGAGTTTGCTTTGGATTGGGTCATCCTCCTCCGGATTATCCCTCGGGAAGAAGGTGTTAGCCAATAGTTCAGCTGATTCCCTAGGTGTAAGCTCTGTTGAGGCTGGTCCCTTTAGGTTTGGCTCCTCATAGCATTTATCTGAGTATCTAATAATCCTATATGCGCAGTCCCATAGCGACTCCTTGTCCTGCTTACTACAGAAATCAACCCAGCTTTTCGTGATGGCCTGTTCGATCGCGGTTTTATATTCTTCTAGGCTGTCCAGGTAACTTTTCACAACGTAAGCCTTCCTTGTCGGGTTCGCTTTTCGTATCCTGTGACGCAATCTGATGGTTTCTGCTTTACGCCGGTCCAAATCCGTGCTCCACCAACGTATCTGCTTGCGCGCCATCGGTCCCAGCCTTTGCATAGATGCCTCGCATGCCCGATGCACACATTCTTCGTAGGCACCGACGATGGCTTCTAGCGATTCTGTCCCGTCGATATCGTTTATTTTGCGCGGGTCCAATTGCTGATGTTCTGCTATACTTCGGAGGGTGGTTCTAAACTTCTCCCAGTCTGCCTTCGCTGACTTGAAGATTCTGGTCGAGTCTCTTCGGTATATCTCCTGCACTTTTTTGAGTTTGACGTTAAACGTGATGGCCCTGTGGTCGGATGTTGTGACCATGTCAGCATCCACCTTCCACCGGCCCATCCGGTGCAGCATGTTCTGCGTGCACACCGTCACGTCTACTATGCTTTGGCACAAGGTGTTTCTCCGATATACCGAAAAGGTGGGCGTATTTCCCTCGTTCAAAATTTCCAAGTTTCTTTCGGCAAGGAAAGCGGCAAATGCTGCACCCCTCTCGTCTTCAGCGTTGTGGCCCCACCAATGGCTTTTTGCATTGATGTCCCCTCCAATTACAATGTTATCTGCCTGGAGATTTTTTATGGCATTTTCTATTTCAGTGATCTGAGTTGCTATATCAATTTCTTCTTCCAGGTAGACGGAGATTACACCTAGCTTAAAATCTAATAAGTCTACTACTAATGCTACGATGTTCTCAGACGTTGAGTTAGCACTCGGTGTTATTTTTAAGTTTGGGTCTAGAACCACAATGGCAGATTTGACAGGTTTTACGCGGTTCGTAGTTTTTTGGTATGTTGAGAACGGAGTTGATACCGTCCCCAACGCTCCAACATAAGGTTCTTGCAATAACAGCACTGTGACCTTTTTCTCATTTGCCGCTTGGAGGAACTCATTTGTCGCTGTGAATCCCCTACCAAGGTTACATTGTGCCAACTTCAGGGAGGGCCGTACTCCATGGGCAACGATGTTGTCGACTGGTTTCCCTGTGGTGGTCGGTTTTATAAGTAGAGGGTCCCCTGTCTCGCTATCCTGTCCCACTTCCTCCACTCTGGGCATTCCATGGAGTACGCCGGGTGGGCTCGGTTGCCTTCCTTGCAGCTGGCACAACATGGTGGCTGTTGTTTTGCGTCGCACTGCCTGGAGTCATGGCTTCCTGAACAGTGCCCACAGGTGGTCTGGTTTCGACATTCTACTGCCCTGTGTCCGTAGCCCATGCATTTGAAGCACTGGAGGACCGGGGACTGGTCGACAGCCAGAATCATTTGGTATCCTAACCGAATCTTCCGGTCCCTCAGGCATTTCCAGATGCATGGGCTCACTTCCACAATTACGTTATTCAATTCTTGTATTCGCCCCTTTTGTCTCCTTATTACTCTTATGTTTTTATCCTCGGGCCTGAGATCATCAGGCAGGGCGTGCGTGTTCTGCTTTATTACTGCTTCCGAGATTCTTTCATTGTCTAAATCGTGAGCAACCCCTAGGAGTTTCAGAAGCGGTATTCTCGCTTTAGGGGTCGCCACCGTAAGTTTTTCCCCCGCGTTTGCGATTGCTGTGGAGAGCCTATTGCGCTCGCTATCCGTGGAGCAGGTCATGACGACCTTCTGATTTTTTATCTTGCGCACGCTACTCACACCTATGCCCAACTCCACTACGTCGACTTTCTCCTTGATCCTCCGTACTATGTCGTCGCTGCAGTGTCGGGGATCTACCGACTCTACAACAACGGCATAGCGAGGCTTGGCGAGCGCTTCGGCGTAGCTAATGTCGGTGGTGCGTCTCTGAGGAATGGCTGCTCTCGTTTCCTGCTCGAGGCCCTTGCCGGCGGTCGGGGGGTCCACTCCTCCCATAACACGATTTGTATCCCTCCCTTGTGCGCTCTGTATTTTCATGTCCTTGAGCTCGTCCAGAATCGTTTTGAGGTCGTCCCGGACCTCAAGGGGCTCCGCTGGCTTTGTGGGCAATTTGGTCGCAACTTCGCTGAGGGTGGAATTTAATTCCTCGAGAGTTTTCTGCTGGTCTTTAATTTTGGCATCAAGCTCATAGACCAGCCAACGTGCTGCTTCTGATTCCTTAAACGTCTTTACGACGTTTTCGAGGATTTCCCTATTGTTTGCCTCGTGATGGCTTTTGATCTCTACTAACGTCTTGCCATGGGCCTTCTATCCTTGCCACCAAGTGCTCATAGTGAGCCTTGGTACGTTCTTTCTCTGCAATGTGACGGTTCCTAGAATCTGCGAGGCGCAGGATCATCTCATAGAGGCCATTCAGGCCGTCGCAGACCTCGTCCCGGATCTCCCTGTTGAGGTTTCTTGACTCCTCAAGCCGTGCCTTTGATCGCTGGTAGACCGCCGCGGCCAGCTGTGGTATCTCATGGAGAGCGCCCCCACAGCCGATGGACACATCGGAGGCTCCTGTAAAGGAGCCCTCGAGGTCCCGCGGCTCCGTGTCTGACTGGGCGCTCTCACTCTGCCTGGCTTGCGTTGCGGCTCTTATTACTGTCGCCTTCCTTAATAGGGCTGAGTCCGATTTCGGGCGATCGGTTTTGTCCAACCCCGGGGTGGATGTTATTGGGGTCGGATTCCCCTCGCTGCTTGCCCTCTGAGTTACGTCCTCAGCAGCCTCCTCTATAAGGATAGACGGAACAGCAATTTTCGGTCCCGTGCTCGGTACCTGGGACTCCTTGGCACGACCCATATCGAGCAGCTTCTTAGCCCTCGCCGACTCCTTAGCACCGAGCCTACTTGGGTTGGTGCCACGCACTGGTGATGTCACGCAGGGTTTACGTGAGCTTTTTCTTGAGGGAGCCGTGCCAAAGCTGTCGCTCCTGTCCGTGGACATCGTGATTGATGCTCAGTTCACGCGGTCTCTATTTACGAATTTCCCTGTTACGGGTTAGACCCTTAGCCGATGTTAGTGGCCGGCGTAAGATAGCCTCACTCCCAACTAGGCTAGCCCCGAAAACCCCGTCTTGATACGATGATCCGCTGCGGAGATGTAAGCGTTTAAAATTTTCCAATATGGCGGCCAAAATGGCCGGCCAAATTTAAATTGGCTATATCTCCGCAGTTTCTCGTCGTACAGGGGTGTATGAGGGGTCAAAGTTCTTGCCCCGACGTACTCTACCCGATTCCGATGGAATTAGGAGTTGTATTTTTGGGCAAGTTATGACCGTTGGAGCGGCTGGGCAAGGCTACCAGACTCTGTGAGTTCAAAACCCGGGGTTTCTAGGATGCAAATTGACGGAGATATCGCTAACTGAAATTTTTCAATATGGCGGCCAGTTGCGCCTTGAAATAAAATTTTTGGATATCTCGGGAACTATAAGGCCTAACTATACCAAGTTTGGTATCGTTAGAACTGTCTTGTCGCGCTACGTCTATTGGAGCGGGTCCCAGATTTTTAAAGTTATCCTGGGAAAAGTTTTCCCCGAAAAACAGAAAAATTCCTATAACTAACTAACTACCTAATATTTTTACAATCTAAAAACGGATTATACCTAGTCTGATCATAAGCTAACTTATACACTATCTATCATTAACGCCAGGCCCCCGGAAGGGTGACCACGTGGCACGTGCAAAAAATTAAAAATCTAATAACTTCGTGAGTTTTAGCAGAAAAAATCTGAAATTTGGTATATAATTAGAGCTACTTAATATCTACTAAAATAAATAAAAAAATGGGGGGGTTGTCGATCGTCCCGATTTTTAATTGCTATTTGAAATTTTCGGTTTAACTGGTTTTCCGGTTTTTTGCGAATAACTGGCGCAAAACTACTCCGATTTTGTTTCGTTTGCTCGATACAAAAGAGTATCGTGAATTAATTTTATGTATTTATTATTCAATAATGATGTCGTAAATACACTGCAGATTTTTTATTGACTATTTAAATGAATAACTTGCCTAATTTGTCTTATTGAATATTAAAAATAATTATTATTCTTTTTTATATTTTACTCGGCAGACATTTATAGAAGCGCTTTGAAATATTACGAGAAACATTCCCCGAGGTCCGGCTCAGAGATGTGATGCGAGTCTATTGAGACCGGCGAGCGGGAAATGTGAATGCCTTCCCAGCTTCATATAACAGCTATCGCTGTCGTGTTATCCGTTGCGGCAATTGAATACTATAATGTGACCACTGTAATGTTTAATACATTATTTTGTTGTAAGTAATGGCTTGTTAATGTCCCACGGCTGGGCAACGGCTCTCCTCTCCAACTTTCATGAAGTAACCTTCGTTACAATTCTCCTCTCAATAGTTATGATGAAATAAAAAATAAAAACATTTATTGACATTCTTAATAACTCTTTAATATTGTTAAAAAATCCATGAGCGTCTATTCTGTTGACACATAGTACGGTTTGAACACTTTATAAATTGTATTTTTTTTATATATTTCTGCTAAATTAAGTTATTAATTTAAAAATGTAGTGACTTACAGGCAAGTTAAGTAGCACTATTAATGCATTGACATAAACACGTGAGTCATACTCGAACGTACTTTTAATAAACTTTGTTAGCAGTTCAAAAAATAAATAATGTTCTCATGACCAAAATGTTATTGAACAGTTAAAAATTACGTAACGAGCAGCAAAATATTTATTGAATATCCCATAAAGTATAACTCAATTCAGTATGGTTATGAATTAAACCTAGTGTGAACGTTAGAGCTGCGACCTCACAGAGTTTACAGTAGCGACCGCACATTAAAGATTTTTTGTTCTTCTAACGTTTTAACGTTAACAAACCCAGATATTTCAGTGGTTAGAATAAATGAGTTTTAACTGGCAATTGCGGGCTCAAACCTAGCTAAGATTTATTGTGCTTAAGGTATATTATTATAATTATTTATTTCGTGGTTGGAAATGAAGTAAGACATCGTGAGGAAACCTGCATGTGCCAAATGATAATCTGTTACATGTGAACTCACTAACCCCCAACAGAAGAGCTCGGTGAAAAACCATGTCATGGTATATTTACAAGTTTTTACTTTGCCCTATTTCAATCGTTTTCGAAAACAGTCGAGATTACTCATTGGAAGTGATCCACGCTTGATCCTTTTCTCCATGAAATCTTATGAAGCATTGCCGAAGAAATATATATCAACCAGTGGTGGAGCAGTATCCGCAACACTCCCAACGAGAATATTATCCTTAGTATAATTAAAGTTTATTATAGGACTTAGTCATAACTGGTAACAAAAGGGTTTTTGATTGTGTATTATGGGCGAGGGGCTGACGACTCACATACCACAAAAATTTTATTCTGTAGTCAAATATACATCCCGAGTGGCGACCAGACCCTCGTACACAAATATTTTCGACAAACTGCCACATTATCCTTAATTACGTGATGATAAAATGTCGTTAGTTTCTCTGTTAGTATGCCAATCAGGAACAAAACTTACATTATACAAGTAGGCTCTTACGAGCATTTTTAGTTCTTTATTTTAAAAGATTAATTTAACCCTTAATTAACCGCATTGCAATGTAGATTATATCGAGAAGAACCGGAGAAGAAGTTCAATGGTTATTCTTTAACGACAGTTAAATAACATAGGCAATTAAATGCACTTGAATTATTATTTATTTAATAAAAAAAATATTGAGAACGCCTCATCAATATTCTTTATCACGAGATTTAAATTTATTAATGGGCAATAGTAAAAATCATAGTGGTAACATTAATGACCGCAACAAAATCTTAGTCTACAGTATGTATGTTCGTTACTGTCATCTAGTTTCGATTCAAATACGAGCATAAAATAGGGAGGCTTCAAAGGAACTAATTTGCATAGGTAAATTGAAATCTCGATGGTATTTACGCAACTACCCTCATATACTTACGACTTCAGTGAAAGCGAGGAGAAAGAATATTGAATAATATTGAATTTGCATAAATAAAACATTATTATATACAATTTGTAAACTTGTACACGATCACGCGAAAGGTAAACAGCGTTAGATTAATCTACCTGAATGTATTGCGTTGCTGACGATTTATTTGATTTCATATTACAGCGTACTTTATTCGTTCAGACTATATACCTAATCAATAATTGTATGGTTCCCGATGGCGTTGGAAATAAGTAGACTGTATTTGTAGATCGCGTAGTTTATTAAAATAATATATATGTAGCGGAAACGTCGCGTGCGCACGAAGCGGTGTCTGTCTGATTCTCGCGTGGATCCACGCGCGCCGCGCAGTCGTCGCGCCCCCCCGCAGCTTCGTCTTAGCGGCTACCGGCTGCTGAGCGAGCTGCGTATGATGTCGAGAATCGAATCTCGATAATATTTTACGAATAATTATTTTACTGCCAAACTGTTATTAATGTTTCGATTATAATGATATCCAAAATAAAACAATGTTTTACATATTATATATAACATCTTAGTTACCATAGTTACCGTGGCAAATATTCCTAACAGGTATTAATTATAGTCATATATGTTAGGTATCTTTGTCTATATTAGTTGAACACTTAAGAGTATATCCATATCTGCTTTAAGTATGTAATAAATTAAAAAGCATAAGCTGAAGCACATAAAACCTTTTAGTATTAAATCAGATATTACCTTTGGATTGAATGAAAGCCGGATCTTTGGTATACTGAGGAAGAGCTAACGACTAAATGATTTCGTGATTTGAAAATTATGAATTCTAACATTACAAGTGAAACATTTTGTTTGTGTTTCATTAGCTCATGTTTAGTTAAGCGGAGTGTTTAAGTTCGCAATCAGAGCAAGCCCTAGATCAGAGCGCAACTATATATACATATCTAATTATTATTATTAACACAACCAGAATAAACCAGCATCCGATGTGAAAACAGGGGTTAAAAGTCGAATATTATTTTTTCAATATAATTGTAATAAAGGATTGTTTGTATATGAAGTAATATTAATAGTAACCTAGAAAATATATACGTTAAATTTTAGAAGCATTTATTTATTTTCAAACACTATTTATTTGTATAGATGGAATAGAAGATGTATTGATTTGAACATTGCCACTGTAAAAATAAACCACTAACTACAGGATCTGATGTCCCTTGCGTCCGTAATTACGCTGGTTCAACTCTTTAAGCCGGAACATAAAAACTCAAAGTAACGCTGCTGAACGGTAGAATAACTAATCACTGCAATTCAAAGCTTATTTAAAAAAATACGCTAAGGGACTTAACATATTACATGCTTAATATTCCATTTATTCTGAAATAAACGAAGGGATACATTGTTTTTTATGTGAACTGCAGTTTTATGAATCATCTGCACCAATGGAGACAAAATGTCATGAAAAATAATATATAATGACGACATGCTTTCTTACTCCTTTCATCAAAATCTCTGTGATGCCAACCACTGTTGTGTTTTTTCGGCGTAGTAGAGTGTTTGCTTTCCAAATTCTCACGGTAGTATGGCATATATTATGTAGGTAGATGGGTGTATAAATCTGCACTCTAAGCTTTATTCAATAATATTTTAATTTGAGATAAAAAATAAAAACGCAACGCAGTTTTTTTCTTCGTCTACCTCAATTGCATGTATTTTTGTGTATGCCTGGTATCAATTATATTGTAGACTATGTATTCGATGTCTGTGTTATCAAAATTCTATTAAAATCAGCTTAGCATTGATATCTGTGTATGTGCTCAAGTTGTATAAAATCTGCCCAAAAACTGGTTACTTTGTGTTGAGTCAACTCAACTCAATTTTCCGATTGCTTTGATTCGAAGCCCTTATAAATAATCGTTATATAATTAATGTATTAATTTTGACGTCTATTGCTGCAACTTCATGACAGAATGACAGAGTAAATTTTGGTGTTTAAAAGCCAGGCTACAGTATAATTTGTACTGCCCTTGCGGTTGCATTAAATCACCAATAGTTACGTAACACAGCAATCCATTTAAGGGAGGTCTTAACTGTTAGGACGTCTAGGACGCACGACAGGGTTTGTTTACGTCCAAATGTCACGCATACGCGCACAATTATAATGTACAACGATGAATGTCATATTTAGTGATCATTTATATATTCATCGATGCCGATGCAATTGAGTCAAAGAGTCCAACCGTAATAATTTAGTAATATTTCGGCCACGGCGGCCAATCTCCAGCCATGAGAGATTAGCCTGCCTAGGAGATATTATAGTGTCACGCCTCCAAATTCCAGACTCCGAGCTGCTACTTAGAATTTTCTGACTGAAAAACCCAATAACTATTTATTGGCCCGACCTGGGAATTGAACCCAGGACCATCGGGTCTGCGGCCTTATATCTAGCCACTAGACCAACGAGGCAGTTTAGTAACGAATATCTGAATGAGTAACATATTTTTGGTGGAGTTGTGGACTGAATTCTAATCTTAATAGAATGTCCAGTAATGTTTATAGCGTCCCATGAAATTATAATGGTATGAATCTAAATCACTTGCAAATATAAATAAAATTTACTGGTGTATTTTCCAACAATATAAAAGGTTGGCCCGTTATAATTCATATGCAAATAAATATTTATTCGGACGTTAATATAATAAGCGGATTCATTTGCTTATTGTTGTTAAGTTGAGGCGGGTTTGCGTGAAATTGTATTGCGTATTAATTGTATAATAATTCAACGTATTCAATGGATCGCTACACTCGCTCAATCCTTGTAGATTAAACTTCCATTGAGTTTTAGCTTACTGACGTATGAGATGGACTTCTAGTATTGATCTAAAATATCAAAATAATCTGGCCAGTAAAAATGATTGAGCTTCTCCGTCGAGAAATTCTCTGTAGGTTTAATTCTCTGTCAGAGTCTTGAACTTAAAAGAGTGTAAACTTCTTTGTCCCGGAAATGTTTCTGCTCTGTTTCCTTCCTAGTTTTTGAGAAAATGTGTCCCTATATTTTTAGAGAGGGCCGCCATATTGTAATGTATTGAATTTTGAAGTACAGAAATAGTTTTCTCACGAGTGTGAAAAAAGTTAGACTTTACTTTTAAGTAAGAACTTAAAAGTTAGTTGTTGGAAAACTCAGAGATAAATATTGTATTGATAAATGTCCGTAATTTTTAGTGACATTATCAAACAGTAGGTACTGATTCCGCGTGGAAAACGCTTGCGATTTGCCAACGGTCCTTCACATTATGTAAGATACTTCACCGCAATCGTTTTTATTTTAAAATTAAACAATAAATAGGACAACAATATGTTCAACGATTTGTCATTTATTACAAAAACAATTTAAATCCCATTACACAAAAAGTTTTTAAAGTATGAAAAGCAATATTTTTTTAAGTATAAGTAATTAGTATTGTTATTTACGAAATAGCTATAATTAATATTTAGTGGCGTATCCCTTATTTTCAATAACAGCACTGCAACGACGTGGCATTGATTCAATCAATTTCATACATTTTTCTAGGGGGATTGAATTACATGCTTCGACAAATGCTTCATATAGTTAATTTTGACTGGTGTTACGTTTGTTTGAGACTTTCTTTTTAACAATATACCAGATATTTTCTATCGGGTTTAAATCCGGACTATTTGCTGGCCAGTCTAAAACGATATACGCTGTTCGCTAAGGAAACATTTGACGCTATTGGCCGTGTGTTTCGGGTCATTGTCATGCTGAAAGATCCAGGTTATAGGCAAATGATCGTCCGAGTAGGGAATCATTGTGTGCTCTAAGATATTTTTGTATTGCCATTGATCCATTGTACCGCCACCGTGCTTGACTATAGTCCTTGTGTATTTATAATTAAAAGCATTGTTTACAGGGCGTCTAACATAGCGCTTTCCATCGGAATTTACCATATTTATTTTTGTTTCATCTGAAAATAACACTTTTTTCCATTCTCGTACCGTCCAATTAACGTATTTTAAAACTTTCTTAACAGAACAATTTCAATGCTCAGCTATTCTTCTGTACGCCCTGTACTTATGATCTATATGTAAATGATTTGCCTAGTTGACGCGTCACTACTTTTATTTTTGCCCATTTAAAACAAAATAAAATAAGATTAAATTTTGAATTGCCGCCAAAGTAATAGAAAAAGAAATGACATTCTCCAATTTCAAAAAAAGAAAGAGCTATGGATGCTTTTTTAAAATGTTTCTAATTAGGCGTCCAAGCGGCCAGTAACAGAAAATGAACTCCTACATGTGTAAGACTCATTTTGTAATTAAAAGTAAGATATGTTTTATATTTTATGCATTGAATGAGTTTTTATTTGAGTGGCTATATTATTGCATGATTATTAATGATTGAATGTGTATATTTTTTACGAACATTTGTACGTTGAAGTTATAATTTCTTTATTCATAAGAAGTGTTTTTAATTATATGACCACCACTGTATGTATGTAATACCGTTGTGTGGTGAACAAGGAATAATGTAATTGTCTAATGCGAATGTTATAGGCTACATTACATATATATATATGTATTTGTATATTGAACAAAAATGTTCGACACATGCAAATTCATATGCGTATATTTTCCTAAATTTGTGTGGTGAACAAGGAATAATGTAATTGTCTAATGCGAATGTTATAGGCTACATTACATATATATATATGTATTTGTATATTGAACAAAAATGTTCGACACATGCAAATTCATATGCGTATATTTTCCTAAATTTTTCAACAACGATTATTTTTAAATGTAAGGTACTGGATGAACACTTATCATAGAAAAAAGGTGAAAATTTTGATCTGTGGAACATTCCGATCATTTCAATTCAATGCAGTACCGATGTTCGAAAATATTTCTGATTAAATAGGACTTCGAAAGAATAACTGTGGAGACGATTTCTTAGAAAAATATTCGATGAACTTGTGTAATAATTAAATCTCAAAAGCAGATATTAAACTTACATATATAAATATATATATTAAATATATAAGTTTAATATCTGCTTTTGAGATTAAATATATATATATATATATATTCAAATCTATTATAAAACAATTGCATACATTTAAAAAACTAAATACGTAACAGAGTAGGGATTTAGCTATTAAAAAAATCTCCGGAAAGTCCTAATGGAGTCGAGATAGGTTTTAATTCTTATTTTAATGAATTCGCAAGAATAAGTAAGTGTAAAGTGCGCTCGTTAAAAGTTGTAATCTGCTTATTCTTGAGAGAGCTGTCTTCAGATGAGACGGTTGTAACTGTTGCTGTAATCCGCATTTTAATGTTGCTATTGTTAAACTGTTTTACTTAACCGACAATTTGTTGTAAAGCTTTATCATTATATTTAAATATAATGTTTTTTAGGCATATTAAGAACTATTATATTGCTTGGTGGTATGGTTTTGTGCAAGCTCTTTTGGCTACCCCTGAATTATTACCTATTCTCCCGGCTATAGAGGACTGCATAATATTGTCGTGTGTTAAAGGCACACAAGTTTATATTCATAAGGTTAGTGGCGTATTGCTGATGTAAAGTTAATATTTCGTACAGCGTTAATGGCAGTGCAGACATTCTTATTTTTTTTAAAGCATCCTCTAAGTCTAATGACGTACCAATAGTATACATACATATATTATACACAAAAAACACCATCGCTACAGCGTACATTTTAATTTAATGTATAAAATTATATATAATTTTCCTAAGAATTGAAATAACGAGACTAAACAGAAAATTTCAAAGATAAAATACAAAGGTTCGTTAGCAAGGATACTGTTTTGATACAACCTCATAACAGTAGCTTCTGATGACACGATCATGTCTTAAGTTGAGACATTTGCGTGTCGTTTCGCGTTCTGTTCTCCGCGGATTACGCTCAGAGATGGAGGCTGCAGCTTTAAAGTTATATAACGATATTAAATATATATTTAATTATGATTTTCTTAATTATATGTACAGCTAACAATAACTGACAAAATAATTGTTGGTTTAAACATTTAAAGTTAAACTAAAGTAACTTGATCAAAAGCTGTAGAGCCAGTTAAAGCTTATTTAATGGTGGTGGTGATATCCTTCTGGTATTGTGTTATTTTTTTACAACACAATATACGTTAAGATATTAAATAATAATAATTACTTAAAGTCATCGTTGTTTTAGTTACGTTTGAAGTGATTACTATATACTAGTGTTTACTATACTAAGAACAATAAGAATTACCTCTAGAAATAAAAATAACGTTACATAGTAAATGTACTGCCCTGTGGATGTAGTGGCTAGCTTATAAGCTGCAGAGTCTGAGGGCCTGGGTTCGAAACATATCGGGCCAAATTGGGTATTTTAATCGAATTCTCAGTGACGGCCCGAAGTTCGAAAGGCAGAGTTGAAATCGTGTTATCGTTATTTACAGTAAGTTTCTGAAGATTGTAATATAAACGATAGCCGCGGGTTAATTGATATAAGTAGTAAGATAGCGAAATGTTGACGTGAGAAGTTGTGTTTGTTGTGATGGGGCCTACCTTCAACTAACAACTGATTTAAATTCAAATGTTCTCTGAAACTACATTTGTAATTCAAATAGCTCTACACATACTATATTACCAACCATACCTTCTACCCCGGAGCGTTCTCGAAGATTAATAAAACTTAATTTTGTAAGTAGAAATATTATATAACCATACATTTTATAACCATTTCATTATTTATGCTTTATAACGGAACAATTTTAAAACAAATATAGTTATTTTATAATTTAATTAATTAATTCTAAAAATATTCAGTTAATCAAGCGAGCTTGCAATTATTTTTTCATTCATATCATTCATAACGCACAACAATAGCGTGATATAAGGTGGCAATTAAGTAGATTAGTTGGCGTAGCCATTGTGCAGGTGGCATACGGGTAAAGCCGGACGCTAATAGCCTATTACCTTTAACCTAGCCGAGTTACCAAGCCAGTTTACCTAGCCGAGTTACCTAGCTATTGAGACAATGGTTTTCATTAAATCTAGCTGCTTTGTTATTATTCGCTATTGGAATAATTCTCGGAGTTCTGATTAAATGAATTTCTTTTGTTATTTTGTCGCATTGAAATGCTTTTATTCTGTTAATAATATAGTTAATTGGATTTTGTTGAGGATGCTACATGGTAGCCTGCCTTTCTACTTAAACATAGTACCAGCGAACCGACCCGACAGGCACGTGAAACGTAGACATTAAAAAGAAAGATTTCCAGGCAAAAGAAATATTAAATACGAAATTTTCGTATTTTTCCTGGTATATTTTATTTTGGTTGGCAAATCTAAACTTTATTTTGAAATAAAGTTTAGATTTGTATTAGCGTTATATTCTTTGCTATAATTTCAGCTGACGTCGTAAATTCTTGAATCACTCGCACATTCACTTTAAGGCTTGAAATTCTTGAAGATTTTGTCCCAAAATTTCTGTGACTAATTATTTATTAGCAAGCATCGCCTAACGAAATTAATTAAGAGCTAATAATAATTTATTTTAACGTGTATTTGCTTTAAACTTTCAATAAAATATTCCACGATTTAAATGTTAATGTTAATTAAGTTATGTGTAATTATTGAACCAATATGTATACAAGTTAAATGGTATGTAGAGCTTATGTACAAAAGTATGGTAAATTTACGCCATTATTTGAAATAGATTATTCTAAGATCGTTGTAATCCAACAATGTAATACTGGTTGGAATTTCCCGCATCTTATAATCACTTTTGACCTCTGTTAACCTCTCTAAGCCTCTCCGCACCTCGGGCTATTATGTACTTGAATTACCTTTATGTTAAAACAGATTATATTTTATAAGATTATGTAATATATGAATACTTATTGAGAGTTCGTCAACCTTTAATGTTAGTGAAATATCGCATGTGAACTTGTAATTATAAAATTATGTTGAAACTTAAAATTTAAAATAATTTAGCTTTATTACTTTGTAACTTTATTATTAGAGTGCTCAATGGTTACTGATTAATGTCTTGTATTGGCTTGTAGAACCTTATGGCGATGATCTCTTTTCATATAAACTGTTATTTGTTCATCAGATTAATATGTTTTATTTTGCTTGGTTGCTTGCTTCTATTTTTAGCTCTAAATCGTGCAAATATTATAAAAATTTGCAAGGCTATAATAGTAAAATAAAAGTAGTTTGATAAAAGATTTGTGAGTGACAATTATCGACTTTTTTAAAATATTTTTAAAATACTGTTAAATTAGGCCAATATTGTCCCACGGTAGCATGCGCAAGCGATTATTTAGTGGGTATTCCGATGTTCGGGGCGCACTCGGTGTATTGCCCCACGCTATGTGGGATGCGAATCCAACATACACCCCCACTTTTCCCGTGGAGGAAAAGCGTAATGTGTATTTGCAGCGTTAAATAAGGCCAGGATTGCCCAATGGTTAGAATACATTATTTTTAACAGATTTTTTCAGGTTCATACCTATATCAGCAGGCCTAAACTACTTTTAAATTGATATTGTTACAAGTGACTGGTGTTTCATGCAGTTTGAATATGTATATACATATAAATGTATAGTGTTACTATTATATAATGTTCGACTCAATTAGTCGACACATGTAGCCTCCAATACTAAAGAGCACATCCCGTTCTCAGAAAACCATTATCACGACTGATTCCAGAGGGCTCAAGACTTGAAACATCAACATATAATTGGCTGAAAAGCCTTTCTGACGTTTCTTTGTTAGTTAGGTTTAGAAAGTTGATAATTAAGCAAGACTAATTTTAGAACTTTTGACTATAATTTGTCGTTCAATTTTCATTTTCGCTGCCCTAAAAAATAAACAAGTTTCTTTATTCATGAACGTAATGAAACGGTAGACGTCGCCACCTCACTACAAAATCTGACTCTCAAGTTACCGGATAAAGAAATATCTCATATACTGCAAGCTAACACCACTTTAAGTGAAATGACTAGGCGTCTGTCGTAGCGATCGTTTATTGTCTAGTTAATTTTATATAATTTGTGTATACATATACATATATCATGAAATGTACTATGTAGTCAGTATAAGATAAGTCCGGCGAATGAAACGCTTAATTTTATAAAGAAAGAAACGATACACATAGCTATGTATGTATATTGTGCCCCTCGCTACAAATGAGCTATGGCGATTAAAATTTTACATAAGATGTTCTGTAACAGAACGACCCAGCTCAGTATATAATGGGGAAGTCATTTTTATATATGAGCCTGAAATTGGCAGCCGAATTGTAGCAGCCAAACACAGTACCCGAGATACCCGACCTGTATGCTATGCTCCCTGCTGAATCGGGCTCGAATGTGTTCTAGGCATCTATTAGAAGGTCTCAGACCATTTATAGAATTTTCCACCGACGCGTTCCAGATTCGTCTAAAGATTTGATGATTATCCAAAAGAAATTATTTTGGGTGTCTAGAACGTATTCAAGCATGATTTAGTAGGGAGCATAGCATACAGCTTGGGTATCTCGGGTACTGTGTTTGGCTGCTACAATTCGGCTGCCAATTTCAGGCTCATTTTTATATTTTTTTACTATGCAGGCAGTCCAGTTTTTCTACCAAAAGAGAAAAGAGAGAGAAAAGTCAAATTGACACTCATTGCTCCCGAAGGAAATTCAATTTAATAATTATGTAACGCTACAATTACAAACAGCTTCAAATGTATAATTTAGAAGTTACTTTGCTATATAAATTTGAACGCAAATATGTTTTTTGATGAAGATAAGACAAAAGTATGTGTATGGGAATATTAAGTTGACGTAGGTACGTGAACGATTTACCAGATTCTATAATATGGCTTCCCAAGTATAAGATTGCAAGCGAGGTGTCGTAAAAATGAAGATATTTCTACCACAACTTCTCAGTTTTCAAAATTGATTAGAGTAAGTGCACATGTTAAGTGTTCGTCCATTTTCAAATAACAGAAAACGTATTAATAAATACAAGTAACAGTTGTGAGACAAATGCTACAATTCTTATATTAAGTACATCGTTTAACCGACGTATAAACTGAAAAGCAAAAAAAATAGTAATAATAAAACCTTAATTTATTAATATTGGTTAAGTTTAGGATATTCGTTATTATATTATTAATATTAATATCTTAAACTTAACCAGTGCAGCTACGACGTGGATCAGCGTGGTGGAATAAGCTCCAAATCTTTTCCTCAAAAGGAGAGAAGACCTTTATCCCAGCTGCGAGTAATTTACATTAGGTTACTTTAATGTATTTAACATAATTATGTTATATTTATATAGTTATACTTTTCTTTATGTATTTATATTTAGGATTCAATTAATAACACTGATGGTAAACGAAGTAAATGTAATAATGTCTTCGACCTCATCTCATGGTCTCGGAACGTCTCGGCGTGGTCGGCAGACATGGGCCAATTATCCATCCCAATTACAGCCAGTTAATTGGACTATTTCATTGAAGTGCCAATAAGCGATTGCGCCTTTAATTCGGTTCTCTTGGCGCCTTTGAAATTGATTTATTATTACAAATTTTAATTAAATATTTTGATTCTTAATCTTGTAAGTTTGTGTGATTTTATAATGTATTGTAATAAAATGATAATTTTACTGCTTACCGCAATAGTCAAATATATAACATGGACGAATTTCAAAAACTAGACAAGTATTCTCGCTTGGACTTTATCTCTATTGTATCAATCATCTGATACCATTATTAACGGAATATCATGTTTCTATCCAGCATATACACACGCTTCATTGAAACTGAGATTAATAACTTGCATCAAGTAACGTAATTGATATAAAACAAAAGTCTGGATGGATTATCTTGTAAGATTAAAGTTCAAAGGTTTTCTCATGACGAAAACAAAATGTGAAATGTTATTTGATTGAAAATGTATGAAAATATAAAAGTACACATTTTCAAAATCAATGTCAAAATAACAGTAGAATAACGAGTTTTGTTTCGTCCACTCGGTTCTGTAATTTGAAAGCGGTAAAGTAATATGACTGCCCATCAAAACAAAACCGTCTGCGGTCCGACCATTTGTTTGACTTTAATTAAAGGGCGTAGGCCTTTCGAACTAAGTCACTTTTATTTCACGGAATCTCGTTTAAATTTAATACTACGTTTTTTGGATATTTGAGTCCAAGTTTTAAATGGTGGTGAGGCTCTGTGCAAGCTCGTCTGGGTAGGTACCACCTTATAAGGGCTGTAACTTTTTCTTAAAATTTATTTGTCGATGGTCAACTCTTATAACACAATGAGCTAACTTGAAACATTTCTGCGAAAGGATTGCAGAACAAAAGATCAATCAAATATTAATTCGAGTTGTTTTTATTTTCAGCTATTTATTGTGGTTTTATTACACTATAAGTAAAAAGAAGCAGAAGAAAGATGAAGATATTGAGCTGCCAGAAGGAGAAGACAATAAGACGTTTTTACGTAATCTTAACGTTAATAAGTTTTATAAAAAATCTCAAACCAATTGACATTCGAAATTAATCGTATTTCCAATTGTTTAAATATGGTATTATAGATATTTTTGTTTTAAAATATAAAAATGTTAATTAAGTTAATATTCCTACGTTCATTGCAAATTTATTGCAGTGGTAAATTGCGAAAAGGATTTAAAGTCAGTCATGAGTCACGAAGCGTCTGTCAAGCACACTCAACACTTTTCCGATTGAGGTGTACTTAACAACATAAGCTTATATAGGACATATGCATTAATAAATAAAAAATGTATAAATATTATTTAAATGATTAGTATACAAGGATAAAGATATAGAATTCCGAAACTTAAAGCAAAATTTATATGAAAGAATAACGAAACTAATTTAATTTTACTTGGCGGTAGGGTTACAGCCTGTTAGGGTAAGTACCACTCACTCATCATGTTCCTTGAAGCAAGAAACAATACTTAGTATAAGTATGGTTTATTTGCGGTAATATTATGTTCCTGTTTAACGGGTGAGTGAGTCAGTGTAACTACGGGTACAAGGGATTTAACATATTAGTTCCCAACGTAGTGATTGGCCGTGTAAGAGATGGTGAATATTTCTTACAGTGCCAAAGTATCTATGTGCGGTAGTCACGACTTTTCATCCCACTTCCCATGTTACTTACTCGGTGGTAGAGCTTTGTGCAAGCTCGTCTGGGTAGGTACCACCCACTCATTAGATATTCTACCGCAAAGCAGCAGTACTTTGTATTGGTGTGTTCCGGTTTGAAGGGTGAGTGAGCCAGTGTAATTACAGGCACAAGGCACATGGCGATGTAAGTGATGGTTAACATATCTTACAATTCTATTGTCTATGGGCGTTGGTGGCCACTTACAATCAGGTGGCCCAAATGCTCGACCGCCTACGTATACAATAAAAACAAACCTACCTATCTGAAATAAAATTAAAAACTCGAAGGAGGCCATATCTAGTTAACACAATCAATGTTTATAGACAGATAGGTGCTTAACTGCATACTGCGTTACTATGTAAAGCAAATAATAGAAGAAAATATAATAACTAAGCCTAAACCAATGTATGAAAAACTGATAAGATATATGGTGTTTGTACAACACAGACCTAGCGCATGGTTTATCGACATATTTTTTTGGCTTTACAAGATCGTAATTAATGATTGCTGCCCTGGAACGGTTCTCACTAGAATATCAATGTCCGCTATCGAGATGGCACAACGTCCCAGACAGTTTATACTAATTGTTGATCACGCTTGCTGTCCCAATAATATTCAATCTGATAGCTGTAACTGAGGGTCAGTAAAAGTACACTTACAATCTGGTTTGCTTTTAATTTACATATGATCGAAGTAACCTGTTATAATTATTTTATTTTCGTATCAAAAAGTGATACTAATTATTGCTTATAAATGTAAATAAGTAATTTCAACCAGAATGTAATTTAAAAATTTAAAATAACATTATAAACGCAATTTCTTATTCCTCTCAATCTCGCACGGAAATCACTGGATGGTTTTAAGTGAAAGCCGGCATGGTGATCCGAAATATAAAAGGGTTGCCAGAAAATAAACAAATATGTTCACATAATACATTTTAGAATAAGATTGGGGGAAGCTAAGCTGAGCTTTTATCAAGACCAAACAAGTATCTACTGCAGAACTAAATAATTATGTCAATATATACTAGCGGAGACAGAAATATGTATTTGAAAAATACTATAAAATATTTTTTTTTATGTGAATTTCATAAATACATTCATATTATGAATATAAATATACTTATGTTTTTTTTAAGAACAACAATGTAATGGTGGCTTCGTTCAAACACATATTTATGTCTATGAACACAGATGGTTATCAATCCACTCACGATTTGATTGAATTGATTTTTACGAGCACCTGGATGTTTTTAAATAATTATATGAAAATATCGACTTCTGTCGTTTCAGTATTTATACGGCTTCAACTAAATAGGCAACACTCAACTGACTATAACTGTGACAAAGGCTTAGTTCTGCTAAAGAGTAAGTAATAACAGTTGTGTAAAATAGCTTTACTACCAAACTTCATCGGTGCCAGCAATATTGCATCGGAAGCGGAAGCCAGCAGTAGCGGTGCGTACAGTCGTAAATACTCACGAATAGTCGCTTATTACAACTAGAAATGCATTTAGTCGACAACGCCGAGATGTCCACGTAAACTCGGCGACAGTCTGCGACCGTAAATAAATTGTTTTTGGAGTGTGATACTTGTTTAAAAAAATCAATTTATATTTAGAAATAATTTTTCGAAAAAAGATGAGTCAATATGTCACAATTTTGTAAAGAACTATTGTACCTTTAATAGGAAAGGTGCGAATAAAATGAAATTGAAGGCTTACTTACGATGTTCTTCTTCGGCGTCAAGAACTGTCAACACTAAATTTCGTTTACAAAAACTTATTTACATAGATTTGAACCTTCGACGTTCAAGACCTTGTCTCCTATATATTATTTATTATATTAATTTAGTCGTATACGCTGCTAGCCGGATCGGTTCACTACTATGATAGAAATCGATTGATGACAAGATTTCCTCCGAACTTTAGGGTCTGGATTGTTCTTGGTATACATTACATAATATGGTTTCACCTATAAGTATATAGTGAGTTATGGTGGAGTTAGTAAGCTAGCGGTCTGCGAGGTTGCAAGTTTTCCCATCAATAACAAGTTGGTACTGTCTTTCCAGCTTGCGCTGCAACCCTTTCCTTGAATACGTGTGTGAATTACTTCATACTTATATATTTTTCATCTTTATGCTGTACTTTTACACATGTTCTTATTATATTTGTTCTAGTTTTTCTTTATTATAAAAAATATATTTCAAATAAACATCATTTTTCGGACAGAAGTCCGAAATTTCGATTCAAACGGGAAATGCTGCTCGCATTCTTGTCACCACCACTATCTTTTTATTTGTACACATTTAAAGCGTTAATTTAAATAATTCTTATGTAAGTAAATATATATAAGAATATAGTGAATATTGATTAGTTGTTCGTACAATTAGTACTTGTATAAGACCCCAATCTTCACCATCGCCCCAACAAATGTTCAGGAAATACAATAACTGTCTGTGTACGTCTGTATGCGATTTATCTGCCCACACAATCGCCCCCTTGGAGACTTTCTATGCAGCTTTTCGGATCTTTTTACAATTTTCTCTTCCATTATTTTATCGAATTTACTATTAGCAGCTCCGACTATTCTTTTAATTTTTTTCGTATTGTATAAAAAACTTAAACGTATCCATAATATGTTTAAGAAGTCGAATTTTACATTTTCTCTGTGGTTAAAAATGTATTTTATTCAAATGGTATAGAGTTCAAATTAGAACAAGATTACCATTGTGTGTTCCGATTTCCGCTAAAAGCAATTGAAATTTAGTCCAGCTTTCGGATCGTGAATTACACAAGTTGTATTAATACAAGATAGCGGTTAGGGTGCCTGCGCCGGGCGTGCAATATCCGGTATCGGGCGACTTATTAGTTGCGCGGATTTATCGCAACTGACGCAGTATTGCGGATTAACGTATAACATGGGTTAGTGCTAACTGCACTTTTCTGTGTCGCAACTGTTCTGTTTTGATGATAGAGAAACTTTTGGCAATTTGTTAAAAAGAAAATTAATTTGTTTACTAGATAGTGTGTAATAAAACGTATTGTGTACGCTACATGTGCACACCAGTACGTTCTTTCGTTTGCGATTGTTAAATTTATTTTGTTTGATTATTGTCAACTTGTTTTTATAAATTTTACACATTTTAACTATAGATTTTAATTTTTAACTCAACGCCAAACATTACGAGTGAACGGTAAAAACGTCGATTATGATCGATCAAAATAACTTAAATTTGCATTATCCGTTAGTTTGGCATTATATATCGTTGTTGGTATATAACGTCGGCAATAATATATCCTTGTATGATAGTACGTATAATTTTAATATAACGCGAATGGTACAAGGAACTTGTATACTATTCAAATGAAAATTATACTTTACGCAAATACGTTTACGACATAAATTTAACTTAAAGCTGACACTAGAATATAAATTCTACATATAGGAACTGACAAGAAACTCACTAGTTACTCTTTGTCCTCAATTATTTACATACAATAGTCACATACAACTAAATTTATACCCTATGATGAAAATACAATATTTACTCGTAGTTTAGACAGTACGGCGCGCCTAACGGATGTAGTGTAGACAAGTATTCCACGATTGCAAATCCGGGGTTGTATGAGAGGATATTAAAGCGAACTACCAGATTCATTATAACATCATAACTATTACCTGAGCACAACCGAGTCGGCATTGTGCCGCTGCTTATTGATAATATTCTACTTGTCTGCATTTTGTCCCACCACCGCACCGGTCACAACACCGCAGTTTGCTTATTTGGTTGATACAATTGTTCCGTATAATGTTGGTTAATATTTAGTTGAATCGTAACTTACTTTGTATACAAGCATTCATGAGTGCATTGTATTATATGTGACTGTGTCATTGATCTAGTGGCTAGATTTAAAGACGCAGATCCCGAGCTCGTGGGTTCAAGAATTAGGACAGGACAATTAAAATAAAAAAAATAAAAACAATGGGTTGCCGGCAGAAGTGAAAACTTGAATATTAACGTTGTGCATTTTTGATATTTTGGAATGATTAGGGAAAAACTTTTGCTCGAATTGCTTTAATTATCAGTATAAAAGTACTATCATTTATATGATAAAATACAATATTCAATTATTGCGCTGTCGTACAAAAACATGACAATTTATATTACATTAAGAATCCATCTTACGAATTTTCAATCAGGGTCACGTGACCTGACGCGAGTTTAACATTTTTAACCCATCATAAAAAAGTGCACAACGCCGCTAAAGAAATTTTCACTTCAAAAATGAGATTTTTATTTAAATATGCTTATTACAAGCCTGTAATATTGGAAATTTCTTATTAGCAGCCTGGAAGTTGAAGTGTCGCTCCCGAAAGCACGTAAAGCCTTGGCCTTGCGCTTGTACTCTTACCGGTCGGTCCATTCGATTATGCGAATGAGGGAACGGAGATTGCACCTATATTTGCGCACCTATATTTGCGCATGCGCAGTTGGCTAGTATTTCTATACTATCGGAAAGAATACGATTTAGATTCGTTGACGTCACCGACGTGCCCTCCCTATGTAGATCTTGGTTGGTTATACTTGGATGGACGATACAAAGCACAATGAGATCATTAAATTACAATTCTAATAACTATTTTCTAATAAATTTTAATAATACCCATTCTTCAACAATCAGTTTTAATTTAACTAAATTGCACGCGTTTTGTAATATTATTTTTTCAATAACACGCAAACTTCAATATGGATATTCCTTATAGGGCCACCAAATTGAAACTGTTAAGTTCTACAATTGCGGTAAATAACAGTAGCAATTCTATAGTAAATTAACAAATCTAGTTCGCATTTATGCAGCAATATGTGCAACAAGCAATTACAATGCATGTAATTGTGCACGGCTTGCCAAGATGGCGGAATAAGCCTCCATTGAATATAATTATCATCGCAATTACGATATTGATTTATATTTCTAGGTTAAATGTTATATGACGAGCGAATTAGACCAAATAAAAAAATAACAGCTCATGAATGTCCTACTGCTTGGCTTCCTCTCCAATAGTGGCTTGGAGATAATTACTTCAGGGAGGATTAATGGATAGATCGAATTTCATCCGACATATGCACTATACCTAACGATATTTTTCATTATATACATATGTAAGTGTTGTCTTTTGCGTCGTCTCCCCTGACAGGGTCATATTATGAACAGCATGAAGTCCATAGGTGAGAAAAATTTACATTTGAAAATTGTTTATTAACGTTATTGTAATTGAGTATTGATCTTGGTCTTACTAAGACCATTTAGGAAAATTTATATTAGTAAAAATTATTGTTATGAACATTTAATATTCTCTGGTTCGTGTACATTATTTGTTATTTTAACCCCAAAATTCCTATATTGTTTTCTTTCTTTAAGTATATTAACAAGTTTTTATCGACCTGACCTTTTCTTTTGAAGCGAAGTTAATTAATTAGTCGTATAACCTAACCACTCGACTAACGAGGCAGTTTTGCTTATAAAAAAATAAAAGTAAAATTAAAAGTAACATCATGTGAATATACCACTGCTAGGCTAAGGCCTCCTCTCCCTTTTTATTCTTAATTGCTTATAAAAATTAAAATACTTATATTTTTTATCGCATTACTAATTACTGTATACTAATTATTATATAACTAAGTAACTAACCGAGTAAATAGCCGAGATGGTCCAGTGGTAAAAAACGCGTGAATCTTAACCGATGATCATGGTTTCAAACCCGGGCAAGCACCACTGAATTTCATGGGCTTAATTTGTGATTATAATTCATTTCGTGCTTGACGATGAAGGAAAACATCGTGAGGAAAACTGCATGTGTCAAATTTCTCTGAAATTCTGTCACATGTGTATTCCACCAACCCGCATTGGATGACCTGCAGCGTGGTGGAATAAGCTCTCAAAAACCTTGAGATACCTTAGCCCAACAGTGGGACATTCACAGGATGTTACTATACTATTAGTAACTAACATCATAATGCAATAAGATTGAAACACTTTTCTGCTTCATTATCTCAAAAAAATTTATTACAAATATGTATTTCTTAGTTAAAACAGTCTTAATGATGAATTGTGATATAACACTAGTATTTTTTAAATTAAAATTCCATCAATGTTTAAATAATTAAATTATTTCCAGGCAATTGATTCGAATCCCACAGTTGGCTCTCAAGTAATTAAACACATTTTTTAGAGACATAATGACGCGTGCAGACAGGGCGGGCGAGCGGCGTGCGGTGTACGGCATCTGCTGACAATGATCGATGTGATCTTTGAGTGTTTAACACTTTAAAATAAATATAGAACCCCTACAAGTTAACGCTTGTCATATGATAGTAGTACGTTTCCTGTGGCTGTCTCCGTTCAATTTATTTTATCCGTAGTAATTGCGATCAAAACAATGTTTCAGTCGTGACGTTAGTTAACGAACAGACAGACAAGTACGCTTAATAACCTCAAATAAATGCGCAGCTCTCAAGATAACCAATATAAGGCAACTGGCCATAGTAATAAATAGTCACCAAGGCGAGGCAAGTATTTATAAAATATATTCATTAAAAACTCATAATTAAACTATAAATTCATAATTGAAACCTATTTTAATTAGTGTAGTAAAAAGGACTTTCTGTCCGTAACATATCGATAACGGAAATAACGTTTTACAAATTTACAAAATAGTTTTTGAAGTTTCTTTGAGCGCAGAGAATAGTTTCAAGGTCAAAGAGCTTTTCGAACTTTTAGCCGTAACGTTTTAGTGAAATGTTTTCGACACAAAAAGTTTGCCATCCGTCATGTGTACCGAGTCGCTGTACCGAGTCGCTGTACCGAGTCGCTAGTGCTTATTTTATTTATGTACGTCGTTACAAATTAAATCATTTATCAAGATTATAACGTAGGAGTTACAATTTACAATCATAATATCAAACCAAATCACAGAATAAGATTTCTTGAAAGTGTTTTATTCAAATCACGAAGTCATAAATCATTCCTCTAGTTTGAATATCATTTAACACAATTCAAAGGATTACCGAATATCGCAAAAAGCTGCAAAAAGTGGCGGTTCGGGCCATTAAGACTTTTTGCGAGCGCTGCAGTTTTTAACTACCGCGTCGGGGCTACGGATTTTTTTTGTCATTTAATATTTTTTTATTCGCTACCTGCGACTTTGGCTGCTATGAAACAGTTTTTTAATTTATTTATCTTATAAATAAATAAGAAACAGGGAGACCGAACTTGAAATGTATTATTTAAATATTATTTTCAAAAATAAAAATATATATTTTGGAAGTTGGTTTTCAATATTGTTTTTTACATTTAGACAAGACATATGTGTAAAATAGACTAACGTAAAATATACAAATTTTAACGCTCTTCTAATTCACGAATCGAATCAAATCTTATTTTTGCGAATTCTATATACCGTAGGTAAATGTTTGGATGTCATTACCATAATTTGGTTCACTGAAACTCTTCTCTTCTACGAAGCCACTCAACAAATCAAATCAAATGTATTTTATTCAAGTAAACTTTATAATGAAACGTTTTTGAATCGTGAATATTTTAAATCTATCCCCGTTTTAGAAAGCAGCCTCTGGCAAGAAGACACAGATAACAAAACATCGCGTGGTTGCTCTTTTAAAATAAATCAGATCATTCCGTTTGTTTTGTTAATTTTCATATAATTTACCCAAAAACGTTGTTGACCCCAAGTTTTTGTTGAATTGTATGTACGCAACGCAAAAAATAATAATCGAACTCATTTAAAAATAAACATTTCAAGATTAATAATCCCTGGACTATAAACGAAAACTAATTGTTTCTCCTCCTCTAACAGTCCGCTCAACGAATGACAATAAGTAAATAACTGTTGAATTACCGAATTATTTAAGCGTCATTAAAATATTTTCTAAATACCCATTTAAACGTTCTCTTATCTTCTAATTAAGTATAACAAAGTGGTAATTTTGTGATTAAGATTGTAATCACATCAAGCGACGTGAAACTTAGGCAAAGGAAGCCATCTCCGAGTTAGACTTAGGTAATTAAGTGCTATAATTTAGAATGCCCTAATTCTCTCGTCTCGCGGCTTTCCTGGTTATTAGGGCTCGTTTATACACTTTAGGCTATAAGTGAAACTTAAATTTTAATGTTAACTTGTCATTTCCATACATTGTAATTACCGGAATATTATGAACGTTATTACTGAAGTAGGTGATTATGTAAAATATGACTTAGGCCTTTTCATATGCAAGTAGTATTTACTTGTACACCGAGGAGACCGCGCCGTATAAATTACGAAACCTGAATGAAAAAGAGGTTGTAACGTTTTTAATTTGTATATAAACAAAACAATTAACACTTTACCAAAAAAAAAAACCAATCAAGTCTTCACAATTAAGTAAATCAAAATCAATTCATAGCAGATCGTTAGGATAGTAGCAACTAAAATAACAATAATAAAAAATAAGAATTATATTAATAAAAAAATAACAATCACAATTTATAAAAACAATCAAATTTAAAATAAATGGATTAAATTAAAATTTTATAACATACGACCAAATTAATAACATTAAAATTATTCTGTAAGTATTTTTTAAACTGAAAATTAATATTACATTTAATTTCTTTTAATGACAAAAGAAATAAATCAAAATCATTAAATTTATTGTTGTAATTATACATGATCTATAAAGAAAGCTGTTGCGTACATACTTAGACTTGGTTTTGGGAACATCGAACAAACATTTTTTTACGTGTTTGCACGCGAGGGCATCTAATAAATATATTACTAAGTAAGAATGGAGATTCAATATGATTATTTAATAATTTAAAAAGAAGGAGTTCATCTTTTATCATACGACGTTCTTTTAATGTCAAAATATTAAGATTTTGAGGATTATCATGAGTACCATTATTCTTCGTTAAAATATATTTAAGAAATTTATTTTGTATGATTATTACATGTAATTTGTGGATTGTTAAAAAGAGTAACAACTGAGCTTCTTGCCAGTGGTAGTTTTAATCAAAAGTACTCGTGAGATACTACTTTAATAAAGTATATTTTGACTTTCCTTAACTGCCTACCCTGGTCTAGTAGGACAGTAAATGTTACCGGGCTCTTTCTGTCAAAACATTCTCAGTAGTAGGTTAAGAAAGTTCGCTATGTCTTGGCCTGATTTTACTTCAATCATGTCGGATTATATCCCATCGGATTATAAGAGTGCGAGAATAATTTGCACCTATGTTTGCGCAAACGTTTTTATTGTAATATATCTGGGCAATGACTGATGAATATGACTAGTGTCTGAGATTAGTCGCCTCAGCCGGAATTCGGACAGGAAGACATTAATCACTGCGTGAGGATATGTGTAAATACGAACTTTACTTTTTATGTGAGAGCAAGGTCTGAAATTAAATCCAGTACGATTTGGCTCCTGACCTCAATGACAAGGAATGGAGAGAGCTGCTAATTTATTTTTCTTCTATATTTCCGACTTATATTATATTAATGTATATTTATATAAAACATAAAAGGCAACTGCTCTGTTGAATTTAATCTAAGCTGTTAATTTTGCTTACATTGATATCATGCTATATACTTTTTGGAACGAAGTTCTTTCACGCGGTTTACAGTAGAGTGAAATGACAGTGGCCCAAGGTCACGTCATATAACGAAATAGCGTTCATACTGTGACTACCAAATACTACAAAATGCGATACGTGCGGGCGCGGGCGTTCGAATTTAGGAGGTCGATATAAAGGAGGTTGATTTTTGGAGTGACAAAAATACACTAATGTTATCAATTAAAATCTACACTTTAAAACACGGCTTGAGTCGAAAAAATATTGCGCAGAATACACAATTTTTTTTTTATTAAAAACCGTATATAGATTTGTTTATTAATAATTGATTAATACACAAAAAAACAAAATAATATTTGTCAAATAACTTTGTAATTAAATTGAGTTTTATGCAAAGTTTATTACGTTGTAGAATTATTACTAGATGAAGTTTTACAAAAGTAGTATCACGGGGAGTTAAGTATCCACTAAATACGGGCCAAACAAAAGTATCTGTATATTTAATGATGCCTAATGTGGAGACCCCTAATAGTATAATACCAACACATATATACTTTATTTTAACCGATTTAGGGCACATTAGTTGCGGAACAGGTAGTGACGTAAATAGGTTGGAAATAACAGAAGCAATTTGAAGTTATCGTTACTTTTGAATTATTCCAAAACATTGTTTCAGCGTGTTTCATTGTATTAATTTATGGAAGACGATTTGATAGTTTTGACATGGCGTGATTTATGAATCACATTATCATCATCATCATCATTATAATTATTAGTAGTTTTATATATTCATTATGTCTCTTATAAAAATATATTAAGTTTTATTTTAATATTCTCCTAACTTGTTAAATTGGGAAGGCCCAATGTACTCAGCAATGTTAAGCCTTAGTTTAACTTTTAAGTAGGCTATAAAAAAGAACTTGAACTCTAAATTCACACAATTGGGAATTTACTTACAGAACCGTGCATTTACTTTCTGTAAAAGTCTTAGATAAAAAAAAGCGGAGTTCCGTTTTAAAATGGACTTTGTTTATGCGACCACGCGACTAAAACAATGCTATGAAAAATTCCTGTATGCTACTCGTATGTATAGTGGACGTTTGTTTCTCTGAAATATTTGAATTACGTAACGGTTTACGACGATGTGAAGCTTAAAATTATTATTATTATAATATAATCCGCTTTTTGGGAAATAAGTCATTGGTATATTGTGAAAGAACCAAAACAAGAGATGCATCTTGATTCATCAATTCCACGTGATGTCGTTTAACATTAAATATCATAATTAATTTTAAAGAATTTGTTTGTATTTATAGTAATACGTGATAGATTGGCACTTGACAACTTGAGACCTTGCACAAAGCCCTTCCATCGGTTGACATGCAACAACGATTCAAAAGTACTTAATATAAGACTATTTGAATAAAGAAAAAATTGTTTGTTTTTAATTGCACGAGCTAATTGAAGTGTTAGTCTGACGTTTAATACATACATTTTTCAATATGAACCGTTGTATAAGAGAATTGAAGAAAACAAATAAACGCGTGAAGGGAATGTATACATAAATTTAAGGGTAAATAATACGAAGACGCGTGGAATAGATCGGAGCGTAGGAACCCGTATCATCTCGCGCCACATTTTTCAGCGTTGACAGCTCATTCCAAACGCAGCGTCATAAATACAAAGCAAACCCGGCGCTAGAGTGTTCGCAGTGACAGTTTTATGATTTGCTATTAGAAAACACGATAATAATTTACTAAGAAATGAAAAAATGTATCAAAGGAAACTGCCCAATAGGTTTCCAAGTATTATAAATGAAATGTTTATTGTTTCGTTTGATGAATGTAATGTTGAATCGTTTTATTTTATCAGTATTATTAAGTTTAATAAATATTCGTATTGATATAACCTGTCATGTTTATTAATTGCACTTTATAAAAAGTATTTAGAGGTATAAAGTAGTTGTTATAAAATGTTGTTTACAGTATGGTGGTCCTTTTAACGATTCTGTAGATCAATTCTGATTTTTTTACAAATGTATCCTTTATTTTTATCCTAGTTCTTTATTTTTAATAAAGAACTAGGAACTATAGACTTAATCCAATACAATAGTACGAAGAATTGTCTAATCCCCAATTTCAATCTTTTAAGGTTTCCATTAGCATCATGAATGTTCTAGAATCAAGATTCCTTTTCAATCTGTCTAACGTCTCGGTCATCCAATCAAATTACGTCGCAATCTCTTCTCAGATTTATTGTTAACGTCCACGCTGGGTTAATCGTTTTTTCGACGACCGTGTAACCTTGAGGACGTCAGTTCCCGCGGTCGCTTTATCACACTCATTCCCTCGTTCGCATCGTCAATCTGTCCAGCGAGCCACAATATATCTGCTACCATTAAAATACTTATATGCAATGACATAGATTTCATTATCCTTCGCATGACCCACATCATGTACCTCGTCTTCATTTACGCCGCGTCGATCTGCAAATACCGTAGCTTCTATTGTAGTTGTAATAAAGGCTATTTTGTCTTTTGTAGTACAAGAACTTGTTAAATAGTAGCTAATTAAGGGGACATCCATCAAGTGTCAGTGATGGGCAATTGATTAAGTTGGCACTGTGTCATTTTTTGGGCAGTTTGGGATTGATAAGGATAATTAGAAGGCTCCGAATATTTTCGTCTTAATAACAGTAAAATGTTGAATATAAGCAACGTTTTATAAAATCCGCTTTACGGAATTTATTACACGAATTTGATTGCGATCCATAAATTCTCGAATTAACTAATTATATTTTGCCTCCGGGCGTGTTCAAAACATATGTAATGAATAACAAAACAAAGGTAGGGTAAATAAGCGCGAAGGGAAATTCAAGCAGGACTGAGACAACTGGTCTCGAGGGTGAAACATGGGTTCAATTACTATTAGATGTGTGGCCTTGCTGAATTTGTTAATTAATAAGCAGAGCCATCTGACACGTGTATGTTTGTTCTAAAGGAGCTTGGATGACCTCGTTGTCCCTAAGGCATGTTTGAATACGAAATCATTTATATAATTTAAGAAGGTTTTGTGCAAACGAATGCGTTAAATAATTGTTTTGCAATTGGGAAACCTAATTTTAATAAACTTTGGTATTTCAATTCTTTCATATGTGTATATGTGTACTTCGAAGATTGTTTTTATCTTGTTTGTTCAAGTGGAAGACTTTTCCTAAGAAATAATAATTGCCTCTGTAAAGTTTTTGTTACCTCTAATTACAGTATATTGGTTTTAGTTCTTAAATCTCATGACCTTTTTTCTTAACATTGTTTCCTTTTTAATTCGGTAGCCGAGATAGTGCAGTGCATTGAGGTGTTCCCTCAATCTTAATCAAAGATCGCGTGGTAAATTCCAAGCATTCGCCATTGACCTTCCATGTTCGTTAATTGTGCTATAATTCGCCTCTTGTGGTAAAGGTAAACTGCATATCGCACGTCTATTCCAATACCGTCACTATACTGAAAAAAAACTTTACAGGAAAGCAATTAAATTTTTAGGGAACATTATTTTATGGAAAAAAGCTAATTGTTACTTTTCTCGGAATTTTGCTATTTTAATAAATAATGACTATTATTACTAAGAAATAAAGTCTTTTTTTAATTTTCTGCTTTTAGTAAATTATTAGTTATTCAGTATTTTCATTTTTAGTGACATTTTACCATTTTTAAATAAAATCTATTCTAATGCAAGTGTCATTTTGCACACATAAATGTATGGAGTTACAAAAATAATAAAAACTAATAATATTAATGTCGCTGCTCATTACCTTATGATTTGGTTGAATAACGAAAATTAAACAAATAATACATGAAAGAAAACTATATTTTTCTGAAAAGTTGACTCAAAAGTAACGATTATTTATAATATACGTATTTATTCGATCCGAAAAAGTATTAATAAAATTTTGAAAATTAAATCGCCGTCAACTGCTTTCCGAACTTTATAATCTTTATATCTGATAATCGAATTGTTTCACCTTCCGTATTTTTATTAAATTTGCTACCACTACTTAAGCCTGATCTTTTAAATCATAGAAATCGCTATAAGTCATTGCTTAAAGGTTGTATGGTGGTCCTTATTTCCTCGCTGTTTGTATAAGGGTCATGTATTGTTCATATATATAGATCGGAAATGACTTTTACTGGACTTTGTGCAAGCTCGTTTAGTTAGACACCACCCGCTCATCAAAATTCTACCGCAAAACAGCAGTATTTGGTATTGTTCTGTTCCGGTTTGAAGGATGAGTGAGCCATAGTAATTACAGACACAAGGGACATAACATCTTAGTTCGAAAGGTTGATGACGCATTGGCGATGTAAGCGATGGTTAACATTTCTTATAATGCCAATGTCTATGAGCGTTGGTGATCACTTACCATCAAGTGGCCGATATGCTCCTATGCCTACCTATTCTATAAGAAAAAGGAGGTCAGGAATTTCCTTAGTCGTTTTTCTATGACCGAGTGGACATTATCATTTTCATTTTGAGTATGACCGGTTATCAAAAATGTAATTTTAAAGTTTCTGAGGGCATACCTCAGAAACTTTAAAATTAAAAACATTACGTGTATATCGAAAATTTGTATCCATTTATTTGCTGACCACAACAGCAAAGTCAGAATGTTGTCTTGCACATGGGATGAGGCGAAACAGCTACCACAAACTTTCTCTTTACTTTTTTCTTTTCTTAATCTTTCTCCAATCTACTTAGCCTTTTCTCTTCTTGATGTTCTAAATATTTCCTTTGTATTACATATTTCTCGATGAATTTAAGTTTTTGTAAATAAAGTATAACTCACACATATCCTTCTTTGGAAGAAAAAAACTGATATTAAATTGGTGATTTTAAACTTTTCTGTACGTATGTTCTTGACGTGCTTCTACTCCTTCTTCTGCACATTTGTGTTTGTAATTTCTAAACGAATTCAACAGATTCTTTCCTTCATCCATTTTCTGTACCAGTGACAATGTGTAACTTGCCGAAACTTACCGAAACTAGAAAGTAGAAAAATGCCATTAAACGTAATATGACGGTTTTACATAAAAAATAAATGAATTTTTGAAACAACGACATGTCTTTATCCGCTTACTGCCGTTGTAGGAATAACCAGAGCAGAAGGTTTCGTTTAGTGTCGATCCGCAACTACTATCCTGCGGAGCATTGGCTATGAAATAAGATATAAGAATCGAAGGAAAGTGTAAATTACGCGCTCAGCTACTAGGTGGCGTTAAAATATAGTTTTTTATAAATTTCGTTTAGTGACGGTATTGGAATAAACGTGCGATATGAGGCTTTAATTGCGAGGTATGGTGTTAGTAAATGTTATTATTTAAATGAATTTTAAGGACAGATATATATATATATATATATATATATATATATATTAAATAGCCGAGTGGGCCCAGTGGTAAGAACGCGTCAATTTTAACCGATGATCGTGGGTTCAAACCCGGGCAAGCACCACTGAATTTAATGTGCTCAATTTGTGATTATAGTTCATCTCGTCCTTGACGGTGAAGGAAAATATCGCGAGGAAACCTGCATGTGTCTCATTTCACTGAAATTCTCTCGCATGTGTATTCCACCAACCCGCATTGAAGCAGCGTGGTGGAATAAGCTCCAAAAGTTTATTTTTATTTTTTTTTATTGCATATGGGCCACCTGATGGTAAGTGGTCACAAACGCCTTAGACATTGGCATTGTAAGAGATGTTAATCATCGCTTACATCGCCAATGCGCCACCAACCTTAGGAACTAAGATGTCCCTTGTGCCTGTAATTACTCTGGCTCACTCATCCTTCAAACAGGAACACAACAAATACCAAGTAATGCTGTTTTGCGGTAGAATAAATGACTATTGTTCTTCTGATTGTTACTTTCTTATATGTATATTTATTTTATAGGATGTAAAAAAACCTGCGCAATTGTGTTGGATGATATTCTGTAAAAAGTGTATTTACCAAAACGCAATCGAGCTGCGTGGCGATATAAACTCTAAAACTTTCCATTAAAATCAGAGGAGCCCACCTATGCAGCAGTCCATTAGTAAAACATTTACAGGCTACTGAAGTTTTTTTAACTTAATTATTATTAATTATAAAAAATATCTATAACCTAATGCTATTAATAATCGTTTTATTTTCCCAAAACTTAGTAACACGTATAACCACACCCACTCGTGTGAGTGTTAATGGCGTCCACATAATGGTCACTCGACACAGCAATTATGCGCGTGAAGTGATTCAGGCACCTGCGTTTAGTCCTTGGCCATTTCATAGCTAATTCCATTAGACCACGAAGTTTAGTATTTGGGCCATTTGCGTAATTGTATGTGACAATAATCTTGTTAAGTATATTATTGAAAATATTTCGCCTTGAACGGACTTTCTTGTGTAGTTTATCTTTATTATCTTTAACTTTCTATAATTTAATTTATATCTATTTTATTTTGCTAATTATTGTATCTCCACAGGTGTGCTCTATTGTATCTTGTTTATAGTTTAGTTAACGTTATTGTAATGTGCCTGCATGGATTTATTGTTAGTTAGTATTACAGTCTAAGATCTAGATGACATAAGGTATTTATTCATATGCTAATAATACTAAAGTTTGTATTGTACTCTGATTAAGTCGTATATTTCTATATAACATCTCTTCTTAAGTTACGTTCTTAAGGCTAGTGGCGCATGGCAATGAAGGGAATGTTTAATATTTCTTACAGTGCCAATGCTTATGGCTGACGGTGACCACATACCAGGCGGAACGATTGCCCGTCCGCTTATCTATTACATAGTATATACATGACTGCCTCGTTGGTCTAGTGGCTCGATATACGGCCGCAGACGCGGTGGTCCTGGGTTCAATTCCCAAATCGGACCAGTAAATAGTTATTGGGTTTTTCCGTCAGAAAAATTCTCAGTAGCAGCCCGGAGTCTGGAAGTTGGAAGTGTGTATACTCCCGTGCCTCGGAAAGTACGTAAAGCCGTTGGTCCTGCGCCTAAACTCCTTCCGGTCGTGTTGGATTGCCGTCCCATCGGGTTATGAGAGTTAGGGAATAGAGAGTGCACCTTTGTTTGCGCACACACTTGTGCACTATAATATCTCCTATGCAGTTGGCTAATCTCTCATGAGATTGGGCGCCGTGGCCGAAATCGGTCTGGAGGACTACTACTACTAATATATACGTATATATTGTCAAATTAGTGTATACTTTGATGGCGTCATAAATATATATTGTTGATGTGATATCCGAATATTTAGTTTAATCTCTTAGAAATATATGTATCTAATATTCTCATGGCGATACATTGACGTACAAAATGATTTCCGAAATCGTAAAGCCATCTCGTATATGATACGATATTAGTTCGATCGAGTGATTTTCTATCAAATTCGTTTTCATAAAGTGCTTATATGGGAAGTTTTGGCAATAAACCGTCCCAGCGCGATCCGATAGGGCATAAAGTTGCCAATCAGTTAGATCAATCAGATACACATAAACTAGGATGTTGGCGGTCGTAAATCTTAAATTTATAGAATATTAAGTTAAGTTAAATGATTCTTAATTTAATTTAATAAAAGTATTGCCTTGGTACACGTAATAACGAAAAAGAAGAAAAAGTACTTTATCCAAGTAAGCTCTCGCGAGTACTTTAGCATTGTTATTGTACCAAATTAAATTTAAAATAAATCTCCCGTGCATTGTATATTTTACTGGAAAGAAACGGCAACAAATTGTAGTTTATATTTTGTACTAAATATAATATTTATATGAATGAAGTATGAAGAATTTTAATTACAGGCTTGTTGGATGCGTCGTGATTACTAATTGATCCAATTTATATTCCCAATAACAATGACAAAGTAGGTGACACATCTATGTCTCAATAGAATTTGTTTGTTTTTCTCAAATGTTGCCAATATATTTATTTATGTCTTCACTAAACATACTCTCGATAGCTCAATGGTATACATTTTGCCTAGACACGTTAAAGTCGCGAGTTCGATCTTGATCACAGTCATGGGCGATTGATGTCTCCACTCGTAAAACCTGGTTAACATTTAATTTAGAGGATAATAAAAACATTAGTGATTCTTTGAAGACAGAGTTTGCTATTATATTTAAAAAAAATATATAAGCTTGAAGTTTAAAATGTATTTATCATATTAACGTAGTCGAAAAGAAAGCTCCCGAGCGTTTTTACAGCAAACTCTGGCTAACGATAAATTCAACATATATTTTTCGCAACGAAACGTAAAAATATACCGAAAATTTTGTACGCGGGATTTTTATATGTAAAAAATATTACTACGTGAATATCACAGAAAGTAATTATTAATTAAAATGGAAAAATAGCAAAGTATGGTATGTTTAGTTTCATTTAAAAGTTACGAAATAACAGATGTATGTATTTATTTGTTTTACATAACATACATACATAACAATTTTTGACTTATTTTATGATTTAAAATATAAGCATACTATATATTATACTAACGTCAGTCATATGTTCAAATTCGTTCAGTCCAGTAAGCGCTTCCATCACGATCTCTGCCCCTCTTTCTGTATAAAAATTCAACAGAATTTCAACCGCTCCGTGAGGGTTCCTCATGAGGTTTTCCTTCACCGCTGAACATGATATTCAAATTCAAAATACTTTATTCAATATTGAAGAATTACACTTTCTTATTGATTGTCAAACTAGAAACTACCACCGATTCGGAAAAGAAACACCCAGCCCTGAGAAGAACCGGGTTTATTAGAAACTGTAATGTGGTGATCGTCTCATTACCAAGGTGTGCTATCATCCATAAATTCATTAATTGTATAACCTTTAGCGCACAAGCGTTCCTTTACAAATTTTTTAAATTTAGCAACTGAGGCATTTTGAATGCTTTCTGGGATACTGTTGTAGAACCGTATACATTGCCCCACAAAAGAGTTACTGACTCTATGCAGTCGAGTAACGGGAGTAATTAATTTGTGTTTGTTCCTTGTACCAATGTTATGAGTATCACATTTTCTCACAAAATTATTAATGTTTTTTCCGTACATACATATCATTACATAATATGTATTGAGAGGTAACAGTTAATATTTTAATTTCTTTAAATTTCTGTCTTAGGGATTCTTTAGCTCCTAGGTTATAGATCGCGCGAATAGCCCTCTTTTGCAGCACATATGTCGTATGGATGGCGGTCGCATTAACCCACAGTATAATGCCATTGGACATTATACTGTGGGGTAATGTAATGTGTGTAAAGAATACTATGTCATGTTTGTGTCCTATAAGAAAGGGCAGGTCGTTTATGTATATGAGGAATAGAAAAGGACCGAGAATTGATCCCTGAGGGACCCCATACCCACTGATACCCTAGGAGATATTTTCCCATTAACATCGACCTTCTGATTTCTATTATTAAAATAAGAAGTCAAAAGCTCGAGCGCACCTTCTCTGATACCATAGTGGTTTAATTTCCTAACCAGAGTTTCATCTTGAACACAATCAAAGGATTTGGATAAGTCACAGAAAATCCCTAAGGCTTCCTGCGACTCCTCCGATGCTTCATAGATATTCTTAATAAGTTCGATGCCTGTATCAGTTGTTGAATGACCCCTCGTGAATCCAAAGTGTTTTCTATGAAGCAGATTGTGTCTGTTAAAGTGAACAAGTAATTGATTTAAAATATTTTTTTTAAATTTTTTGCTGATTGTTGGTTGTACTGAGATTGGGCTGAAGTTATTGAGGTCTGAAGAACTTAATCTCTAATGACTTAAGTTAACTTTCAACAGGCATCCCGAGACCCGATGTTATAGGCTTTAGTTTGGCAATATATTAAGCTGTATGGCCTACTAGTGACGTCATGCTGCTGTACATTTAATGATTTGAAATCTTTATAATAAAATCTATTTATTTAATTATATCTAATGAAGACTTATTCATTCACTTATTCATTATTGCTTTCGGCGGTTTGCTTGCGTTGTGTTCTGATGAAATTGATAATCACCTTTAAACTGTGCGTATGTAGTTCGAGTTCCACAAATGAACAATTTCCGCGTGTAAGCCACAAACTAATCGATTCGTAATTAGCTTATTGGCTCGTCTGTGGAAATATGACATATGGCAACGGCGGCTACATTTCCTTCGTTTAATTAATTTATTATAATTATGTGTATCATTTATTTATTTACTAAACCGATGCCAATAAATTATTGGCTTGGATCAAAAATTAATATTGTTCATTTGGCTTTTATATAGAAATATGAAAATTAACATTCATGTAAACATAAATTAAAATTTTAAAGCGCTAAATAATTCGAGTTTGCTAGTTGCTTTTAATATAAATTAAATCGTTAACAATTTAGTGACACTTGACAGAAGTCAAACTTTTCTGCGCTAGAAACGTATCAATCAGTTTAATTTAGAAGCGTCGTGCTGATGTTTGACCTAGAAATGTTGTACTGGTCGAGCTCAAAAATGTAACTTTAAAAACAAAACGTAGAACATAGATTTATGTGTTTTCTTTACGTCAGACTATGTTTATGAATTAATCACAAATTATTTTACCGAATTTGTATATTTAACAATCAATTATTTACTTGGCGGTTTGTGCAAGCTCGTCTGGGTAGGTACCACCCACTCATCAGATATTCTACTGCAAAACAGCAGTACTTGGTATTGTTGTGTTCCGGTTTGAAAGTGAGTGAGCCAGTATAATTGCAGGCACAAGGGATATAACATCTTAGTTCCCACGGTTGGTGGCGCATTGGTGATGTAAGCGATGGCTAAAATCTCTTACAATGCCAATGTCTATGGGCGTTAATGACCACATACCATCAGGTGGCCTATAGGCTCGTCCGCCTACCTATACTATAAAAAGATATTATTTCGGTAGGCTTATTAACGAAATAGTAAACTTACTTTCGCTTTATATTTAAGTTCCGGTTAATAATTATTAGATAAGTAAGAATAATGAACAAACGCATTTTTGTTGTGATACGTATTTTTATGTATTAAAAATTAAAGTCAGCGATGGCCAAAGTAATTTATTTCGTGTGTGTAAGATCGGTCAGATTTCTCGACAACGTATTCCCTTCTTCAGTTTTAATTAAACAATTTAAACACAACGAGTGGACCAGGTCTTTAAGTGACGGTGACGCTTAATTCACATCTTTGTCCCCTGTCACGGCCCCCCACTCTGATGAAAATACTCTTTGAACAGGGAGCATTAACGTTATGTATTGCCTTCCTAAATCATCAAAGCATTTTATACAACTTTATATTTGGTTTTTTGTGTATTTTTTATCGTTTGTTCTTTATTTTACTATATTTATATAATCTGTGAGCTAATATTCCGTAGATAGATAGTGATTTATGTTTATGTCAATATTGTTTATTTATTTATTGAATAAGGCTTACCAACTAGAGTACATACACAAATACAATTAGCAAAATAACATTACATAGTTTCTTTTTTGTATATTACTCTAAATTAAATGCACAACATTTTCATAACAATAATATATTTTACTAACAATTTTTTTTTTTTGTGTTTAAATATTAAAAGGTATTGACTACATACATACGCTCTGATAAAATAATAATATTAGAAAAAATAAATAATATATTTATATAAATAAAAAATAAAACACTACATGACCTCATTAAGATACTTTTTAAAATTGTACATTTTATTAGAAAATATATCTATATCAGGAATTTTCCTAAAGATTTCATTATAGTTTCTTAAAATTTTGTTTAACGACGAGGTTTGCCCGAATTTATTTTGTCTTAAATAAATGTAAAATGGCTGATAATTACTTAATCGCGCGGAGCAGCGTGCAACTTGTATTCCAATCTTAGATAGTATGTAAGGCGAGTCTACACAGCTATTTACTAGTTTGCAGAGAAACATCAATCCAAGGGATTTTTGGCGCTTTGATAATGAGTCCATATAAAAGACATCCAACCTGTCCTCATATGTAATGTATTTTATGTTCGTTACATACTTGGTAGTGTAAACAAGTCTAGACGTAAATTTTCTTTGAATTTTTTCAATTCTTTCAATATCGTTTTTATAGTAAGGATACCAAATTGCACAACAGTATTCTATATTGCTGCGTACCAAAGCAACCTTAATACTATGGTTAAAAACCTTATACAATAAGGTTTTTAAAGCATGTACAGATTTAAATCCTTTTGTATTGCGGTAGATAAAATTGAGCATCCCAAAACAAGTTCGTATAGTTTTATTGATATGGATTTTAAATTTAACTTCGGAATCTATTATAACACCAATGTCTTTAACTTCATTTATTTCATTTATTTTTGTTCCATTAATATAATAATTTGATAAATATTTGTTTCTTTTTCGCGAATACTTGAGATGGTAACATTTGGATATATTTATTTCCATTCGATTAAGGATACACCAATCATATCGCTTATCAATATCAGATTGTAGCATTTTACGTTCTTCGTCATTCTTTACATTTCTGGATAATTTTAAATCATCGGCGTATAAGGCAAATTCTGAACTTACGATGGCGTATTTAATATCATCAATAAACATTAAAAACAATGAGATGAGAACCTTGAGGTACCCCAGATGTCGGTGTTATGGTTTTTGATCGAAATCCATTGAGTTAGATATGAATTTATCCAAGTTAAAAAAAATCCGTGTAAGCCAAAATAATGTTATAATTTGAAAATGAGCAATTCGTGATCGACTTTAGAATAGGATAAATGATTCGAATACTTTAGCTATAGTGCATAACAGACTTATGGGTCTGTAGTTAGAAATTTCAGTTTTATTCCCTGATTTTGGTATTGGAACTACTAGCGCATCCTTCCATTTTGAAGGAAAAACTGCTTCTTGTAGGGATCTATTAAACAGAAGGAATAGAGGAGTCGACAGTTTCTTCGCACTCATTTTGTAAAAAATGGGTGGAAGGTTGTCGACTCCTGTGCCCTTGTTCACATTTAGGTTATTTAATTTTACTTCAATGTCCTTAGGAGATATAGTTCAATGTCCTTAGAGAGATTTTGTTGTACTAAAAGAGCTTGTATTATCATCACAGGCGTTGACTTGAATTTGAGTTGATAGCTACACTGTCACTAGCTTGCCTATTTGCCCATTTCATAGTACCTGGTATGGTGCTTTTTACTTTCCTTTTGCTTTTCGTGTAGGACCAGAAACATTTTGGATATTTAATAACTACTTCCTCTACTCTTTCGCAATATGCTGCGTATAGTTTTTTAATGAGTTTAGTAGTTCTGTCTTTTAATATGCCATACTCATATTCATCAAGCATGTTGCCAAATATTTTTGATAGTTTTCTGTATTTTCTTTTTCTTTTAGAAGTTTTATGAGATTCCAACTGAACCAACGTGGATACTTATTGTTGCGGTTGAAGTTATACTTGGGTATATTTTCTTTAACAATTTTACCTATAGCACTATAAAATTTTGCAACAGATTCGTCGATACTAGAGCATTCATTTAATTATTCAAGCCAGTTTATGTTGCTTAACCGTTCATTAACTTTATTGTAGTCAGCTTTGAAGAAGTTATGTTCTAAAAAAGATTTGCATTTTAAGGATTTTATTTTAGGCAAGCTTATTGTGATTTCGACTGGCGGATGGTACTGATCCACTTTAGATAAATAGCTTGTGCTTTTTTCCACAGCAATATCGTGATTCCAATTACCAGATCCAGATCCAAGATACCAGATCAGTACCAGATCCAAGATTTTATTTTGGTTATTTTTTACGTTATTAAATTGATTTAAATTGTTGGATGAAATAAAATCAATTAGAGTGTACCCCAAATTGTTATTAAAGTTTAGAGGGTGTGTGTATAAATCGCGCAAATATAAATTTCAGTAGTAGATTTATTTTGAAATGGTATATCTATTTTTAACCAAATATCTGCAAGTTTCCCTTTCGGATGAGCAAATACTTGTTGCTTTATAACGCCTGTCTACAGCAATGAGGACTCCACCTCTGTTTTTATTTTTTTCAGATGAATAATTATATGCCTGCCTATCCCTCCTAAAAACTCCATACCGACAATCAAATAATTCTGCATCGTAAATATTACTATCCAACCATGATTCTGTAATAACAATTATGTTGTAATTATAAGCTAAAACATTTGTATTAATATCGCGTAATTTAGTTTTCATTCCTCTTATGATCTGATAATATATGTTTAAAGAATCGAATACAAAATCGTTAAATACAAAAAATATAGTAACACAACAAAATAATAATAAATATAAATACAAATTACAAATGATTTAAACTGTCCAATTTTGTTATTACTTTTGCAGGTGAATTTTCATCCTTTCTTATCAATATCTTACCATTTCGAACCCACACAAAACGATATTGCTGCGGGCAGTTGCTTATTTTGTGGAGTCAGGTGTTCTCCAAAGTATACCGGTGATGAGTTGTCCCCAAATCCTTTTCTTTAGGATGTTTTTTATTGTAGATGTAAACTGCGGCTAAGAAGTTGTCTCTTTTCAATTTGTTAACAAATCTGCATACTTTCTTTATTCTTGGTTTTTTTGACAAATTGTCTATTTTTAACTCTATAACAAGCTACTACGTCGTTGTCGGCCAAGGGAAAACTTATCACACGGCTTATCTGATCAATAGTTTTAATTAGATTTTCGTTACTAAACTCCGATAAGCAATTAATTTCTATATTGTTAAGTCGTGCGTCTTGTTGCATTTGTGATAAAGTTATTTCAAGATTTTTAACAGTGCCTAACAAATTGTTCGATTTTGAGATTAGTCCTTGAATTTCTTCGGACCGTTTTTCTAAAGATTTTTTCATATCCTCGTCGTAGAATTGACGAAGTTAATAGATTCTTCCAATGAACTTATCTCTTTTTTTACGGCAGCAAATTCCGAAGTTATTGTTTCTCTTATTATTTTTGGCAGTTCAGACCTCAATATACTCAAAATTTCAGTCCGGAGGTTTGTTGAGTTACAGTTGCAACTATTGCATTTGGAGAGATTTTGTGACGACGGAGTGTGATATTAGCATCGTGAGTGGTCTCGATAGCAGTTTTGACCGGGGTATTGTCGTTTGACACCCCAGCCTTGCGTTGCTTAAATAGAAGAATCAACGAACAACTTGGGCATTTCCAGTTACGTTTATTTTTATCTTCAACTGCTATGTTAATCACTTTTATTGTATAATTTATGGACATATAAAGGTTTTGTATTTTTAAAACATGTAAATAGGCAGAGCGTATGAACGTGTGTAAGTTATTAAGTTATGTGTATGTGTATTGTTCTTATTTCAAAGTATATTTTTGTTTAGGTTTGTGCGACGTAGCTGGCGGCGCAGGTTCAGTAAACGCGTTGCCGGCTGGCGGCGGAGCACGGCTTGCTCCGTCCTTCGACGCGGCTACTCCACGGAACGTCACGGCTCTTGTTGGCAAGTCTGCGTACCTGAGCTGCCGAGTCAGAAACCTTGGCAACAGAACGGTAAGCGATAACAATTAATCCAGTCCGATCTAATAATATTCCCGGAATATGTGTGCTGTCTTTTTAAGTTTAGTTAACATTACACGAATTTATTTATTTAAATTTTATGGATAGATTCAAAACTTCGTTTGATATAAATATAGTGAACATAGAAAAGCATTGATGCAGTGATTGTAAATATATGTTTTTACTATTTCACAATTCGTTTTGAAACCTGCAATAAAACGTAACACTGTTAAAACTTTATTTAAAAGCTCATAGCTTGGATAGAGAGGTCGAGAGTTGGGGCTTTCGAACGAATTACCGAAGTTCATTGTGGATACAAAATATATTGAAGTTTTCAAACATTGTACAACATATGCATTGGGAACGGTATCATAAAATGTCGACATTACTATATTCAGAAATAGGTGACCCATTTACCAGTGGAAAAATTGGCAAGCGCCTGTTACAATTGGCCAAAAGTTTGGCAAATGCGACGTAGGGGTGAAATAATAGCCACTTGGATATTGAGAGCCCATTACTCTATTAGTGGAGATATTTATTGAAATGTGTATGTCCAGGAGAAGGGAAAATAAAGGTTTATAGGCCGTTACGTGATTATAACAGATCTTAAAATTTATGCATAAACAGAAGCTGTAAGCATATTTTGTTATTTATGACATCCGATTTTCAAAATTAGCAGCTGATTTTGAAAAGTTTCATCTGAGAGTCAGATGTAATAATGTATAATAATATACTTCAGTAAATATAGTGAACTAGCTCATAAAATACAAACAAATATTATGTTCAATTCCTTTGTCCTCTTTATATATTTCAACGTCTAGCCGATCATTGAAAGGAAACTAAATGGAAACGGACGTAAGCTACTTTTATTAGAGATCTAATAGTTCGTCATTATCATTTATAAAAATGTGTTAAACTTTTAAATTGAATACTGCTGCTTAAATGTTATTATATACTTACAATATAATTATATTTATATTTATATTTTTATAAAATCAGTGACAATCAACACTATAAACACGAGAAGTAAACATAAACTTATAAAACCAAGTTGCTCTGCTCCGGAAAGTTAATAAATTATTTTTGGTGCAAGGTATTCGTTTTTGTAATAAAATTCAGCAGATATTTTCAACTTTTCCAATTAATAAATTTAAATTTTATGCTAAAAATAATTTATAAATAAGGCATCTTGTTCAATCAAAGCTAGAAGGAAATAACTTGGATTGAAGTTAGCGTTGTGTTAACAAACTGTGTTAATTGATTGGTAAAAAGGGTAACTTATTAAAATGTTATGTTTTGGTGGGATACACTGTCAACCGGTTGTAGCTTTAAATTTGATACAAGGTTATGGAATCACGATTCAAAAGTAAGTCAGTATATCATTTTGTTTTTCGTAACTTTATATATTGATTGACTTCCTGCCTCGACAGCCGAATTGTATGTATTTATTATATACTAGCTGTTGCCCGCAGCTTCGCTCGCGCGTGGTCTTTATCTATACTAATATTATAAATAAGTAAAAATAGATTTTTTGTATGTTTGCTTGTAGCGAATAAACTAAAAAACTGCTGTACTGTTTTTAAAAACCTTTTTTACCTACAGAAAGATACGTTATCAGCGAGTAATTAGCTGCCCGTCCCGACTTCGTACGGGTAAAATAAGGATTTTATCATTTTTTAATCAATAAGATATAAACATTTACCAATCGATTTATTCGCCCATCCAGTATAGTGTATGTGTGTTCAGTATAGGGCATATAATAATCCTACTTCTTACTAATATAATAAACTCGAAAGTTTGTATGGAATAAATAAATAAATAAATGGATGTATGGACGTTTGTTACTCTTTCACGCATAAACTACTGAATGGATTTTAATGAAACTTTACAATAATATAAGCTTAGGGAATACCAATTAAGTGGTACATATGGCAATAATGGAATATGTTTTTTTTATCCAAACATCACCAACATAGTGAAGTTCGTATATTTCTCCCTAAGAGATATTGATATAAGATATTGCGTATTTTGAATTTCATTATTTGCACCCAACTCTTCCAAACAAAAATAAAAGTTTCTAAAAACTTTGAAATTCATGTTTATTAATTCAATCAAAAAACTCAAATAGTATATTTCTATTTTTTTAAATTTTTATACTAATGCTTTTACCCCGTTTCTCCCGTTTGGAGTTAAATTTCTAAAAACGACGAAATACGTATGCATAGCTTTAATACTAAATATCATTCTTCTTACACCAAAAGTGACGGAATCCCCATACAAACTTTCAACCCCTTTTTTACCCTCTCAGATTTAGATTTTCACGAAACGCAGAAATACATTTTTATTTATTTTTAAGCTTGTTCATTAAATTTCATGCTTCTAACTTTAAAAATGACTGGTTTCTAAACAATCGTTCAACTCTTTAGTGTTATAAAATGTATCAACTGCCAAAATTTCAAGTTTCTAACCCCCGCAGTTTAGGCTCTGCGTTAATGAATCAGTTAGGAAGAGTAATAATATTATGTGAATAGATATCAACAAAAATACGTATTTTTATAACTTTTGATAGACTCAACTAATTTTGATGAAATAAAGGCTAAACGGAATCTTGAAATAGTTCTTATAATAATTCGGTTTTTTCAATTTTTAGACGATTAAAAGATACAGACATGCAGACAGTAAAAAAAAAAAAAAAAAATTGTTTTGGTTTTGGTAAATCGTAAATAGCCATATAACCTTTAAAACAGGCAGTTATTTTGAAATAACAGACAGAAACTTCAATTTTATTTATATGTATGGATAATTTATTAATTAATTCGTTTTTGTTATAGATTTATGTTATTTTATGTGTACAATATAAAGTATAAAGGAAAAGTTTCTTCTGTCAGAGACTAAATAAAATCAGACTTAACCAAGGCTACTAATTTAATTAAACAAAAAAAGGGAATTAAAACAAATGTTTTCCATTGAACTTGACACACATCTGAATAGGCTGCTTAAGCGGCCATTTTATGTAGAAAAAAATATATAATATACAAACAAAAGCAGCTATATAACAATTTTAATTAAAGTTTCAAAAGCAGTTATTTGACCGCTCTGGTAGGTTAAGTGTTAAAAATGAGATGACACTTATAGCATATATATACATATATATATATATATAAATATATACATACATTAGCTAAGTTTCCACCAACAATAATTACACAATCATTAAAATAATCAAAACATATATAAAATCAAACAGCTAAACCATCATAATCAGTAAAGGTGTAGTAAGATATATATTTTTTTATAATCAAATATAATTAATTACTTAATGAAAACACAAATTTAACAAAAACAAAATATAAATGAAATCACATAGCTTAAGCATTATTACATTGAGTAAGGCCAATAAAATGCAGTAAATAAATGATATATATATTATTTATATATTTTTTAACCAAATACAATTAAAAGGCAAGCAAGAATATGACTACAGTACAAAATTTATAACAAACTAAAATATTGAATATTAAGATGGGTTGGTACATTCATTTTATATAAATTAATACATTTAATACATTATTATTTTTATCTTATTTATGTTATTTTTGCAGTGATTTTTTTTAAATATATAATATCAATATCTGAGTACACTTAATTATATATTATATGCTCGCACAGATCTACTTCTTCCTATTCATGATTATGCTGTCGCAAGCTTGATGTAGCCAAAGACCAATTGAATTAAGCTGAGAGATTACAAAATACTTTTATTCGGTTTATATTGGGATGAGGCAAATATAACCACGTTTCACAATTTTGTTCTCTTCTTAATTAGTTGCCCGTCTGACTTCATAGGAATATGCACATCTTCTCTATTCTGTACTGTGTGTTGTTTAACCCTTTTACTCCCCCTTCATCACTTGATATTCATTAGATGATGACGGTGATGACGACGTCTCAGTGCTTTTATTTATGTGCTCCGTATTTTGTTGTTCGATCACTACTATTTTAGCTATCTCTATAGCTTTCTTTAGTGACAGATCAGACCGTTGTAATAATCTTTGATGTTTGGCGAGCTACTCTAACACATATTCGCTGTAAATTTATCACTGACCAATGACTATTAATTCAACGAAATCGCATTTTAAACTGTAATTTTCTAGACTCGTAATAAAGTTGGTTATATTTTCGTGTTTGCTTTGTTTTCTCACAAAAAATACATGTCAGGCCATAGTTAAATTTTTCCTCGGTTCGAAATACTTGTTACATTTATTAATGAGGTCTTCTAAAGTAATTTCTGTTATTTTAATGTTGAACAAAATTGCTATTTTTCGCTATTTACACTTCTTATACATAACCAGTGGCTAATACTCCTTATATATATCCAGAGGCTAATAAATATAGTTCAAAATATGGTTGCCATTTTTTCCGCGTTAAATTGTTATTTATTTCGTTGTTTAGAAACACGAATTTACGAAAAAATTATACCTATTTAAAGTTTTAAGAAGTGATATACCGTTTATGTTTAAAGCAAGCACTTCTAAAACCATGTATTATTGTTATAGTTGTTTTTTAGGCTTTGTTTATACACCTATATACTAATTACGTATTAATTACTGTCACTGAGTTAACTGACTTGCTCACACGCAGTCTTAAAGCGTACTGTTATGAAAGATATAAGATGAGATCATAAAGATACACACAATATATATGCAATATTAGTTTTTATGCAAAAACAACACACGAAGCTACTGAAAACACGAAATTGTTAACAAATGTTTTTGATTTTGACAACTAACAGGTGCGCGTACTTTTCCTACAGATAATAATTTATTGATTTTTAGTAGGGATACTAAACTTATAATAAATTAATAAAGAGATTAAAAATTATAGGACAAAATATAGGATAAATCATAAGCAAAAGTATAAATTACATGTAATATTTAATCTCTTTTCAGTTTGACCATAACCATTTTTTAATAAATGTTCTACGTGTATATTTAAATTGACATAACTTTATTATTTATGAACCGATTGAAATAAAACAAACACTAAATGTTAAGTGAAGTTAGCCACAATACATTAGTGAAAACCGCACTCAAATCCGTTAAGCCGTTTTTAAGATTAGCGTGCACAAACGCACAGACAAACAGACAAACAGACAAAAAAATTATTAATCATTGTTTTGGGTTCTATTGTGTTTATAAAGACCCCCGATAAAAGTTTTACTCATTATCTTCCATGTACAGACATCGACCAGTTACAGATTTATTATATGTATAGATTTGTCACAATATCAAAGAAATACTTATAATGTAATATCTTAAAGAGAGACTAATTATTATCTCCATGAGGACGGAATCGCCTAAAGCCATAATTGCTATAAATGTGATTTATATATATATATATGTATATATTTATTATCGTAGATCGAGCTCAGTGGCGTGCCATTGGAGAGTCCTATGTCCAACGAGTGGACGACGAAAGGCAGATGATGATGATATATATTATATCTATCACTGTTATATAAGTGTTATATAAGATGCCTCTCTTACCAGTATGTACACCGAGGTATCATTATCTCTGTTAAAAGTAACCAAGTGGGTGATTAAAAAGTAGACACAATAGACAGAGATGTTGGTCTGGATTTCCGCCGTGAGTATAATTGCTCAGTAGTTGTGGAGGCTGCCTCCATGTACAGGCGGTTCTCAATTGAAATATTTTGGATTCTCATACTTCAATAGAATTTTGAAATTTGTAGCTCAAATAAGAATTTTGATTTGAAATTTTAATGATGCTTAAATACGAAGTACAAGGAATGGGCGTAGAGTGAATCGATTTAAACGATCGTTCGTAGCGAATGAAATCGAAGGCGTAGCACGAGGCAGGTGCAAATCGACGAACTATTATTACTGATAATGACTGTAGCTAAAACTATACGCAATAAAATATATTACTATTATAAGATTTTTAACGTAAAAAGTAGTTTTATGATAAAAACAAAAAAATCTTTATCTCATTAAGTATAAAGAGACAATAAAAACATATATTTGCCTGATAGTATTTTTCTAGAACTTTCAGTATAATTTAATTTTATAAATAATATTTTTTGTCAATGATAAATTCAATGTCGAATAATAAATTAATGTGGGGCCTGTATGTATTGTTCATTTGATAATATTATTTCTTTGATAAAAAGACAGTATTTGAAACAGACAAAGAGAAAGAAAAAACACATATTAATGTTTTAAGTTTGATATAAATTTTATTCATATGTTACTGAATATGATCCTATTGCACTCACTCTGTATTTCACACAGTTTTTCACACAAAACTCGACCATATTCTAACGATATAAAGTTGGGAATTCGGTGCACGGAATGTCCCTGTTATTTGCAAAATGCGTTTAAAAGCCACATGTTCTTGTGCGTGTTTTAATGAATGTGTTGCAGAAGTGCGGGTGATTTTGACGCTCGCGATTATGAAAGTTCTCCTTAATAGCACCTTTTGTGAGGAAACAATTAAAATCGTTCCATAAATATGGTTTTTGCTGCTTTAAAAATAAAGTTTATTTTAGTTAGCATAGTCTTAAGATCTCTTGTTAGTAGACATTTTAGTTTATAGTTTGAAGATTGAAGGCACTTGTCTACTCATATTATGAGTAGTGGGTGGAGGGTTCTTTGATAAAGGGTTTACGCTTTCGGCTTTGTCTTTAAGTCAGAGTTATTGTTTTCGTTTTTATATATATATATATATATATATAAAATATATATATATATATTATATAGGTAAGCGGACGAGCATATGGGGACCTGATGGTAAGTGGTCACAAACGCTCATAGACATTGGCATTGTAAGAGATATTAACCATCGCTTACATCGCCAATGCGCCACCAACCTTGGGAACTCAGATGTTATGACCCTTGTGCCTGTAATTACACTAGATCGCTCATCCTTCAAACCGGAACACAACAAGAGCAAGTACTGCTATTTTGCGTTAGAATATCTGATGAGTGGGTGGTGCCTACCCAGACGAGCTTGCTCAAAGCTCTACCACCGAGTAAATGCTTACGCCATGAGAATATATGACTATATGATATTTAATTTGGCTTTCACATAGGTGCCTTTTTGGTTTACCTAATGTTGAACCGGTCTCTTCAAACTTCTTTACCCATTTTCGAGGTATGCGTGGGGCATCCAAGTGTTTAAGTGGCGAAAACTTCGAACACTGCAAAATGTAGTTTTTGTAATACAATTGAACGCACCGACTAAATCCCCATGAGTCTGGCTACATACAGCCTTTTGCACCGAAATTTGAAATGCATTGGATTATTACCAACTACATTCCATAGATGCGATTAATAATAAATGTATTTTGCTTAGATATAAAATCTAACAGAAACTGGACACTAACATAAATATGGAATAACGTATAAATGACACTAGGGAGTGCTTTGCGAATGCAACAAAACCACGTACCTACGTCGAATTTGACCGAGATGTTAAGTCACTAACACACGTACATACATGTAAACGAAGCGAGCATTGTACAAAGGATGTAAAATTCATCCTCTAATGAAATATAATTGATATTCAAAGTGTACTCTCCAGTTATTCAATCGCGTGACAGTGAGTGAGCTAGTATTATAGTGTTCAGAGTTCTCGCCGCGATGAAGCCATTAAGAGTAATTAATATTTCAGCCACTCTTACAATACCAAAATAATTAAATAGCGACAACTTGGTCACGTTTGCATATACTAAAATAAAAACAAAATCCGCTGCAAATATTAAAAAGTGAGCCGTCCTTAGTAAATCAACTAAGACCTAACAGCATTTAGATTTATTTTTAGTAATCAGTAAAAAAGCAGTAATAAAGCTCTACACATGGCACGTTTGTAAGCCGACATATTCTAGAGGGTTTCAATATTAGCAAATTATAAGCATTTCTTGTAAATAAATATGACTTAACATTTTGCAATCCACAGAAAAAGAAAACGCGGGACTTGCTTTAAGATATTTCGCTATAAAGGCAGATAGATCGGTAATCGTAATATTTCAAAGACGCAAATAATTGTAGAATCATAATGCAGTCATCAAACATTATAATGAACCAGAAAGCAACGCCGAGCTTAATAACAACAGGCAATTTAATACATAAATTATATCAAAGTATTATTAATCCTCTTAATTAGGAATGTTGCCAAAACATGTTTTGACTTATTAATGAAAGCTTAAATCCGATACTACAACGGAAATTCGTACAAATGTAATTTATTTACAACCTTAATATATAGATCAGAAATAAAACACATTAAAAAAACCACGAGGGAAATAGATATACATATAACTTCTTTTAAATATATAGCAGTGATACCCGACCAGTGGTCCGCAAGAACTAAAATAAGGTCCGCGAAAATTCAAACTGAATAAACGCGCGCTGGTGGTAGTGAGCGCAACGCGCGATGATGTGTCCGGGAGGAGGATAGGTCGATGATATGCGTGTAGCTTTGGCAAAAGATGCAAGCTCGAAAATCTCATTGATGCAGTCTGAATTATCTACAAAAATTATATGTCTTTACTGTTCATTGATGTTATTTTTTAATTTAATGGCTACTTATGTAATCGATTCTAATAATAACTATGATTTGATACATACAATTTATTTTTTAACCTTGTGAGCCCTGCTAGTAATAAGAAAATCAAAGTGGTCCCTTGTCAAAAATAGGTTGGGAACCTCTGGTATATAGGCACGATTATCTCTTAAATATATTTCTTGCAGTAAATATGGGTCGTCGATTACTGTCACTGTTCACATGTCTTTTCTTATGTTAGACGTAATCAACCTCGGACTCTCGTTTCCGATTCAAGCTTAATTACTTTTCGGGTCACCACATGATCAAGTGGTCTTCTCATAACGTCACCATGATATCGTACACGTGATTCTGATTCTAGACATTGTTTTTTATGACGTTATAGTAAATATGTTTATTTAGAGTGTTATACTTGCGTGCTATGACCAATTTATAAAAGACCCCATACTGTTATACATTTGGAGGTTGTATAGAAAAGGAAAGATTTTAATAAAATAAATTTAATACGAATTAAACTATAAAGCAAGTAGGTCGCACTGACAACGACCTTACTAACTAAATAACGGTTATTTTTTAAAATGAAAAACGAGTTACCAAAAATGACACGCGAATTTTTTTTTGTCGAAAATCAAAATAATTATTAATTAAATAAATTTGATCCTCAAAACAAATGAACGTGTCGAATTGCTTCAATCTGTATTTATCGTTAAATCAAAATATGTTTTTGTTAAACAAACATCATAGTATTTTACTCACATAAAGGTGATTGGATTACTGTTTTAAATGTTGTCACTTTTAAATGAAATACTATATGATTTCATTTATAAGATTATAACATAATCTTATAAATGAAATCATACCTTATTCGATGATTCAATCTTCTGGCTTATTCACATCTGTGTAAGCAGATTACGTAACGCTTTAATACTAAAAAAGTTTTCTAAGCGCTCTTGTTTTAATAAAGTTTAATATTTTCGTTAGAAATTGTGCACCATAATATGATTTTGGGGGCGCCCAAACTGTTATATGAACTATTGAAACGTCATCGTAAATGTTTCACTCTGTCGTTGCAAATGATGCATTCAACTGCGTAGTCTTAAGTAAAACTACAACTTACTACTACGCAGCCACATAACTTCAATGTCCATGACCTCCCGCGACGAATATTCGAGATCTGCTCATGATAAATAAAGATTATCTGAAGTATGCTTTATCTATAAGATACGGGGAGACGCTTCATGGCGCGGGAAGCGACGCTGTCACGAAAACTCGCATAATAATCCGTTTCTTACGCGGTATTTGTTTATGGTAATCCGCTATGAATATTCATACATCCTCCCACGGCTTCGGCTAATGTACCTAGCGAAATATATACGGTTTATAGCCCATAACGAAACGTAACAGAGTATAATGATTCGTTAGCTATTGCCATTATAAATTATTCTTCACATATCTGTCTAGAGTTTTGAAACAATTGATCAATCAAAAATAAACCCTTGAGTGCATTCCGTTTTTGTATTTTTGATACCTCGCCTTCTGTGAAGTGTCTCCCACATTAGACGTTGCTCATTTTTAAAAATTGATGTTCATATTGAAGATTATGAACAGCTTGCAACTTATATTGATGTACTTTATGTCTGTGATTTCATCGGTCTATATTATTTTTAATCTCTTTATGATGTTTATGCAATATTCCATTCTATTTCTTTTTGATTTATCCTCTATATCATAGATATTATTTTTGAATTGATTATTATGTCGATCTTCATTTAGGAAGAATAGGAAGTAATTCAGCACCGCAACATACGCGACTAGAAAAGTTAAACAACTTACTGACTGAGAATATTCCTCGATTTATTAGTTTTATATCTTATGGCATGTTACTTTGGGGTAACGATACTGATATTAAATCTGTTTTCATTTAACAAAATAGAGCTCCCCGATCTACTTATACTCTTGGAGCTTTGTTTTTAGCAAGGTAGGCTATGTTTTGATTCTCACACAATATGTTTACAAGAGTAATATTATGTATGTGCAAAATAACATTGATCATTTTACGAATGATGAGATAATCTGTAACTAGTAGAACATTCGTCAAAAAACTTTTCAACCTCTATTTAGTGTTGGTTCTCCAAAATAAATAAATAAATAAATAAATTTTGCTAGAAACAGTGATAAGTAACGCCAATTTTCCGACAAAGATAATAAATCCCTTCTGGGGCAAGGTAGGTATTCGTTTCTATAATAAAATTGTGCAAAACATTTTTACATTACTTTACACTTTTGTAAAAAAAAAAAACATTAATAAAAGGCATAATATTAAAGAAGCGTAGAGAAAGTAATATTTAAATTGTATCTGATTGACATAGCTTTGTATTTGAATAGATTTCTAAAACTTGGACAGATCAATAGTCACGATATCCTTTCGATTGATCGTAACGACGGATCCTTCTTTATGTGGTGGTGAGATGTTTCAATAAAAGACAACGTGTCGTACATACGGTTTATTAACGACTGCCGATCACTGCAAACGTTACAATACTTATACCCTACATTACACTTTATATGTAATATTCTGCAGTATGATTAAAACCTGTGACCCAATTTAAATAAATTATATCTTTATTTGACTTGATACGCTACTCATTAGGACTATACTCCGTTCGAAGAAACTGTCTAACCCCTAATCCACGGAATATTTAAATGAAGTATTAAATACCTACTATTATAATCCGCCCAGTTATAAACACACCTACTCTGTCGTCCCTGCTTTTGGTATCATATTAAATATGTGATACTTATATGAATCTCATTTTAATGTGCAACATCACAATATAAGTTTTACGCTTCTGAATTGGATTCTGATGGAAAGATATTAATGTGCAACATAAGCGTTTCTACGTGACGTTGTCATTAAAGCTACAACGTCACGTGTCAATTTTAAATAGATGTTTATCGAAAGTAAGGGTAGTAGAAAGAACAATTACGGTTTAATTATTTCATAAATTCAACTCTATTGTGTAGGTAGGAAAGAACAGGCCTCGTTAATGTTGAGGACCGATTTATGATCGGATGGATAATTAAATGATGTCGGACCGAGGTTGGAGAACAGCTCTCTCCAATGCACCTTTTGTTTAAGCTACTGGGCATGTGCGACAATGTCTGTTAATATTATAACAGACGAATTGCAGATTGATTTTACTATTACGGTACAACCCAAACATATTTCATTATTGCTCGTTTATTGTGTTTGTGATTTGATATATCTTCGAATATTAATATGGTGATGGTAGTAGTTATAGAGACGTTATTATTTTGGTTATGAAATATTGTTTAAAATGTTATTATTACAAATAAGTGTCTCGCTGGTCTAGTGGCTAGATGCAGGGCCTCAGATCCCGAGGTCCTTGGCTCACCTCAGGTCGGACTGATAGAAATGCGATCATATTGGAGAAAAGTAAATAAGTTCCGAATGTTTTTACTTAATTAATGAATGGATACGTTACTTTACTTTGTGTTTTAAAGAAAATAAGATCCCTTGTTGGCCCATCTCTCTTAATGTACCTTTTTAAGCGGAAACATATTAACCGCCTTTTTGTAATATAAAAATAGAAGACAAGCTGTTCAAGCTATATCATGGAGATCACGGCCCTCGGTATTGTAAGGAACTACTAGTTTCCGCCTAGTTACATTGAATGCAAAATGTATTGATGATCGGTTCAGTAGTTGAGACGTGAAAGCGTAACAAACAAATTCTTATTCATATTCATAATACTAGTTTTCATAACAGCTTCAGTGCGCTCCCGACCATGAACCATGTAAACTGAAATATCATGTCTCTTGTGCCCATATAATGAGACCGGCGCCACCCGCCGCCCGTCTGGGTTCCGCAAAAATACCAACTGCTAATTGTAATTGCTGTCTGATTATAATATAATGAATTATAACTAATGTTTATAGTGGGGAATGTGAATGCGAGGTGGTTCAGTAGTTAGAACAGGTGAATCATAACCGATGATTGTGGGTTCAAACCCCGGCAAGCACCACTGAATTATAAACATAACATCTCGAACAAGTGAAAAATCGTGAACTCTTAATTTAAAACATCGGAAACTCCTACGTGTCGGATGAAAATTTTCGTCACGCTGGCTACGTAACAAGTTTGTAAAAATGTTATTTGAGTGCGTCGAACTTCTAGCTTTCACATTTCAAGTTCCATATACACAGAACGCGAAACAACATATATACAAATTCATATTGGATTTGTGTATGTCGAACCGCGATGAAACTTTCAAACAAATACATGCGATTAGTAGATTATTTTATGGTATTCCGGTCTCTACGAGTAATATGTTATGAGCCAAATTAGGGTGAGTATATTCATTAGTGAAATAGCCCCGCAGGGCCGCATTTTAATGACGCCACATCAAAGGGCACGATTTGTTTGACGCGCTTGCACATGAGCGCTAACCGCGAACCAAATCTGCTTACTTTATACTTTGAATTGTGCGTTTAATATGTCAAGCTACTTGTACCTTGGAAAAGAATGCGCTGCAAGAATCAGAAATCTTTAATTTATAAAGAAATGAAGTATTTAAAACAATCAAATATTTTCAAAATATATTCTTAATAAAAGTCAAGAGAAGGTATTGAATGCGCTACTGTATATATTGTGATTGCCTCGTTGGTCTAGTGGCTAGATATAAGGCAGCAGACCCGGTCGTCCTTGGTTCAATTCCAAGGTCGGGCCAATAAATAGTTATTGGGTTTTTCTGACAAAAAATTCAACCCGGAGTCTGGAAGTTGGAAGTGTGTACACTCTTGTGCCTCGAAAAGCACGTAAAGTCGTTGGTCTTGCGTCTGAACTCTTTCTGGTCGTGTCGGATTACCGTCCCATCGGATTATGAGAGCTAGGGAATAGTGAGTGCACCTGTGTTTGCGCACACACTTGTGCACTATAATATCTCCTGCGCAGTTAGCTAATCTCTCTTGAGATTGGCCGCCGTGACCGAAATCGGTATGAAGGACATTATTATAATAATATCGTGATATATACCTTATTAATTTGTAAATATAGTGACGGATATTTTGGCCCACATAACATCCCACTTACTTAAAGTCTAAGTATGTCACGTGCTCCTCTTATAAAAGATAGTAAAAGTCTGTAAGACAACTTTCGACGTTCACCTATTAAAATGTAGATCAGCATATAAACAGCTTTACCATTTATTTAAAGCTTTAAATTAAACGTTGAACTGTTAAACATTGTAATTTTTTTTTTTCATTCATTAATTGTATTTGTCTTCGAATTAATTTTCGAATACATTTGCGTGCTACGTTAAAACGCTTTAACAAGCATAAAATTTACAGCTTTTATTAAAATATATACTTCATAATCAATCACATCAATATCTTTTGCGGAATTGGAAAAAATATGAAAGCATTTGCAGCGGGAAATATTTGCCTTATACCAAAAACAAGGGTACAATTAAAAACAGTTATCTAATAGTTAAGGTGGTAAAATAATAATTTTAAGATTTTTTTTTAATAATTTAGTTCTCCAAAATACTTAGTAGATGTCAGAAGTTGTACTCTGAATCGCGCTGTCATTGTACATATCGATTGTATAGGTGTCAAAGCGGATTCCAATAGTGTGTTTTCTCATCGAGTATGTAATGTGTGATTTGATTGAAAGAAACGCATAATTGTAGTGACAATTATGACACTAACTGTCGGGACTTTGATTAAACTAGTAAAGTTGCTCATTTAAGAGTGACCTATGCATTAAAATTAGTTTTTGTTAAATTAAATTATGTATAAGGTATAAAGTGTATTTTGATTAGATTCCAAGCCATAAATACGTTATAGTTTGGCAGTGGGTGATAGTCAGTCAGGGCGTTTCCTGTAATATGTTTTTTCATTTTGTAGTCTTTGAAATAAAAACTTAACAAAATCCGATGATCCAATGTTCTCTCTTGATCATATCCAATCCAATATTGTGTAAGCAGATTATGATCGTTTTAATCCTAAAAGGTTTTCACTGCGCTCATGTTTATTATTTTTGTTAGAAATTGTGTATGCCATATGATTGCGGGGGCTAATAGAGCATTCAAAATCTAAACAATTATTCAAGTACGCTCTTGTAAGTTCTTTAAATCAAATAAAGCTACCACCTATTCGGAATATAGATTCTATGATGGATAATCTGTAAAAAGCTCACTTGTACCCTTTTGCATACATTAAATATATTTTTTCATACAAGTATGTCGGAGATGTCAACAATCCGAGAGTTGTTTTGACAACGAGCCGCAAGCGTTGTTAGTGTTAGATAACGCTTCGATGGAGTCTAGATGGGTCGGTGCGAGTTTGCGACACTACACTTCATTGCCAGCCGCCGCACAGGCAAAACGTCTAGAAACTGTCTTACGACTCGTTGCTATAATTGCGTATAAAGTGTTATTGTGGAATAAAGTGTTATTGCGTAATAGTAAACCGTTTGTGTACCGTATTTGTTGCCCGTACCTCACATTTCGCCCACACGCAATGTCTGATGGTGAGACATCCGCTCACATCGACCACCTCACCTGTCAAGTATAATAAGTTTTCGACCGCATATGAAAAGAGCTTGTGTTAGGTACTTTATGTCCTTTTCTATACCGCTGACAAGGTGTATGCAAAATTGAATGATAATAAGTTGAGTAGTTAGGACGTGAAAGCGTAACAAACAAACAAACTCAATTTTGCGATTCAAAGGGGAAATGCTGCTAGCATTCTTGCCACCATTCCACGCGGTCACGATTTGTATAGTAGCTATTTTTATTTGTATAAATTTAAGTCTTTGATGTCAATAATTCTGTTTGCGTATTTATTTTTTGACGTTTACAGTATTAGTAAGGATTGAGGTCGTATTAAAGATCAATCATTTTATTGCCAATTCGCTGTCATCAAAGAGACAAATTGTTAGTCTATTTAGGGCCTAACAATGGTGCACATTGTGACTATGTTGATTCTCTGTGTTTGTCCGCTTTTTTTTATTTATTACCCGAGAGGGCAAATGATTCTACTCCACCTGATGGTAAATGGTAGTAGAGTCCAAACGCGACGACGGCCAGTACAGTCGGGGAAAATGATCTGCACTAGCCGCCCACGCCTTACCTGCCTGCAAGATGCCTCGTTTGAAGGAACCCAGGTCATAGGAGGAGGGAAGCGCGTGTGGTGGTAAAGAATTCCATTCCACAAAGAGAAGAGTTGTCAAATTTCTTCGTGCGCGATGGAATTGATGTCACAGTTAGGTTGCTACCACAAAGACAAAACCACTGAACAAATCGCAACGCAACTAATACGACGTATGACATACACATAGCCTGGATAATACATAGCTACTCGTAAACTATGCCATGGGCAAAAATAATTAAAAATAAATTGATACAGAAGCGAGGTACAGCTAGTTAAATATATAATTAACGGTGAGTATAACCTTATAACTTTTATTAATTAAAAAAATACATATTATCATAATGTTGTGTAATAAAACTGTGTTTTAGTATTATACATATGTATTCAATCCGGTTCAGAATTAAAATTTTAAAACTAATGTTTTTACTGTATTATGTTTGTGGAATCGATTAACTAATAAGTTAGTGTGCAATAGTACCTCGATAGGTCTCCTAATGTATTGCTCTGCACACTTCGACAACATTAACCCTGCAGTTTTCATGGCCGTTGGAAATACAATACTACGTTACATAAAATAAAAGTAGCGGTGTTAGAATATCCGTGGTCAGTTAGGATGGCAAATTTTTATATAATTTTACACAATAAAAATCCTTAAACCGATGCTCTAGGAGCTATTATCCCTTGTACGTAGTTACGCGCTGTCCTTTTGGAAATCGTCCAATCCCCACTGGGAGCAAACAACCGATCCCCGATTAAGTTTCACAATTCTAGTGAATAACCTTCGCATTGGATTTTTGGATAAAATATTCCATTTGGCAATATATGGTAACCGTAAAAATATTTAGGGATTTATTTTCAATTTGATACGTTTAATAACACAAGGTTTTTGTTGAGGACTTTTTTGGTGATTATGCCTCATGTAAACAGCCTTGTCAACGCTCTGAAAGTAATTAATGCAGATGATCAAAATATATATTTATTTATTTATAAAATATTATAGTATCATTGCGATACTTCATCTGATATCCCCGTGATTGAGGTCAGAGACGGACAGACTAGTCAACTATACAGAACATATAGTAGTTCATAAATATGAGCCCAGAACACGCATGCACTCTCCATTCCCTCAATCTCATAATCCGATGGGACGGCCATCCGACACGACCAGCAGCGTTATAAGCTATCTAGGTAATCTATATACTATGGGAGTTTTATTATAATATCAAATAATAAAATTCTGTATTTATTCACAGAATTACACCCGCTATGATCTATAAAAGTATGTCACTTCATACTTCTATTCATTACAAAAAGATTTGTTTGTTTTTTTTTATTTGTTTTCCACATAAAATTGGATCGTTCGCTCAACCAATCCGATTAATAACGTTAAGGACGTTTCATATTATCTTAGTTTATAGTTTCCGGAAGGACGTAAGAGGCTTTATAATATGTTACAATTTTTTTTAAATATAACTAACTTATTTAATATAAACGCTTACTATTATTAGAAGAATTCATCATCATCATCAACCCTTTTTCATCCACTGCTAGACATAGGGCTCTCCAATAGCACGCCACTGAGCTGATCTGATTAATAGAATCATTGCGTGATATAAAAATAAACTCGTCAAGAAATACGCGGAGTGTGTTGTAAGCATTTTAGAGTTGGTCCCAAGACAACTCGGTAAGAAACCTGGTACTCTTTAAAGTTCAATGATGTTGACACATTGTGAAAATGAATGCATCAAATTTCATGCTTTTTATCATAGCCTTAGTTACTAATTATTTTTTCCATACAATCTTTGCTTTTAGATTTTTGTAAGCTAGAGATAGCTGTGTGATGGTTTTAGTCAAAACTATAATTTACACTTTTCCTTGTGCTTGGCTCTCGCTCTGAGTTATCGTCTTTTCGCTTCCAGGTGGCGGATAGCCACTCTTACGTATTTTACGGTCCTCGGGTGAATTTTTATATAGTATTTTAAGATTTTAAATTTTCTTTATCTTTTTACTATATGGGTAAAGATATAATAACTTCATTTTTATTTCCACCATATTTTATGAAAATTATTACTCGTAATTTAATCAAAAATATATTGTAACAGGCGTATTTTATTTTATTTCTTCAGATGGTGCCTCGTCTTTATACAATTTGTTTGCATTTTCCTGAAGACTTTCATCTGTGAGCTTCTTTATTGCCGAAGTGTAAAAAAGCCCTATATATTGAAGATTGATAATCGCTATGCTAATTTATCAATATTCAAGTACCTTCGTAATGGACACAGCCTAAGATGGCGCGTGCATTATAATATTCTACACATTTTACTTCTCTCTTGTGCTCTCTTCACGAAATTAGACATCATATTTTCAAATAGATAATTATAGAAGATAAAATTTCTTCAAGGAAATTGAAATGAATTTGATATGTAACAAAAACAACAAACATTTTTATCGAATATACCAAGCGCGCGCATGACCATATACACCTCAAGTAACCGAAAAAAGTTCATTGTAGGCTTGAGGTACATACATGGATGCCATAAAACTGCCTAAACCAAAATAGAAGGAGCCATGTTTACAGTTTTATAATATATTATATTGACAGCACTTCATATAGTTCCATTATATATTGTGGTGTTAATCATAAAGTAAACAGTATACCTTTAAGTCAAATATAACAATAGGTTTTGTAAACATAGTTTTGAAACTAACACAATTGGAAGTTAATAAATTTACGAAACAGCCCAGTTAACGTAAACTAGTTTCTGTAATAGCCTTAGTTTGATTTAGGTCCTCGGGAGAACACCCAAAAACTAAAGTCGAAATCGAATTATTGCTGATGTTCGTTGCTGATGGAAATTTATAAGTTTCTTAACATTTTCCTCCGGGAAGGTTCGATTTTATTTAACTTTGAATGTTCCTAGTCGCGGTGTTTTTCCGCTTCGCTGGAGAGATGGCGTCGTATGACTTCATTTTGAGATGCCGTTAGACATTCACTGCTACGTTTTGACCGTAGTCTTTTCATTGTTCCTTTCTCATAAAAGATTTGAGACTATCTAGGCTTCAAATATTTTAGGTCACGTCCGCCCCTAAACATAAAATTGAACTAAAAAAGTAACCTATATATTACAAGCTTCTACAAAAATATTATCCATAATAATAAGGCTCTAAAAAGCCTTAATTTTAAATGCGAAACTACTTAAATAAATACTAAATGCAATGCTGGTCATAGACAAGGCACTCAAAGTTGGAATAATGCTGATGTTTTGAGTACATATTAACAATTCCAATTATTTATTAATTGCAGTTATTTATCCATATTATTCTATTAACTTTTTAATATTATAGCTATATATATATATATATAGGGTTTTCCAATAGGGACGCTTGAACTTTGACAGCTGATTGCGGCTATGTTGTTTGAGTGACAGCTGTCAAATGCAGTGTGTTATATTCATTCCGTCCTCCCAAACCACCATGGCAGGTTACAGTGTCGAGCAGCACGTGCAAATCATAAAATTGTTTTATGAAAATGGGTCTTCAGTTCGAGCAACGTTCCGCGCACTTCGCCCGTTTTACGGTCGCGATGATCGTCCTGCCGAGTCGACTATCCGTCGATTGGTGGACAAATTCGAGTCAACCGGGTCAGTTAACAATCAGCCGGTTCCCGTGCGTCAACGTAACGCGAGATCTGCCGAGAATATCGCCGCTGTGCGCGACAGTGTCCTCGAAAACCCGCGGCAGTCAATTCCGCGTTGCGCACAGGAACTCGGCCTTTCGCAGACGACAACTTGGCGAATTTTGCGTTGTGACTTGAGCCTGCACCCGTACAAGATCCAGCTGACCCAAGAGCTCAAGGTTAATGACCATAGACAGCGCCGTGTGTTCGCTGACTGGGCATTAGAGCAGTTGGAAGTTGACGCCGATTTTGGCAAAAAAATCATCTTCAGCGACGAGGCGCATTTTTGGATGAATGGCTATGTCAACAAGCAAAATTGCCGTATTTGGGACGAGACCAATCCACACGAGGTTCACCAAGTGGCAATGCACCCGCAGAAAGTGACTGTTTGGTGCGGATTTTGGGCCGGAGGCGTGATTGGTCCGTATTTTTTCGAAAACGATAATGGTGTGGCCGTCACCGTCAATGGTGAGCGATACCGGTCGATGATAACCAACTTCTTTTGGCCTGAAATCGAGAATATGGATCTGGACAACATGTGGTTTCAACTGGACGGCGCTACGTGCCACACAGCACACGCTACGATGGAAGTTCTGCACGATCAAGCGCCCTTAATGGAAAACCCTATATATATATATATATATATATATATATATATATATATATATATATATATATATATATAGTATTGCTCTTACCTTTTCTAGTCAAATTAAACCAATCACTTGCATCGTTTCGGAATAAAAATGAGATATCCTGCAGGCGATCGTTTAATTCCCAAGGTGTGCATATATTTATCATCTATATAGATCATCTATAAACTTACCAATTGGATTGATTGAATTCGATTCGAGTAAACTAAAATAATTTAGCAATGTATTTCGTTAAAACTATTTTGGAATTCTATAGTTAGATCACTTGGAACCTAATCGAGAATACCGACTCAAATTCAGGTATACTGAATTTATTACAGAGATTATCTGTCAGTATTCGCATCTCATTGATTCTCTTTTAAATGTAACAATGTTTTCAATGTTGTTATCATCTGTTGGCAATATCGATTCTGACAAGAAAGCCTATCGTCAATACAACTGTTGTATTACGGCCTTATTTATAAACGTTGCTTAGTTACTGTTTAGCTAAACACTGATTTGTATCTTTCTGTCATTATTGATTTGACATACGAAATAAGAAGACAAAATATTGTTTAACTAATCACCAGTTAAATAAAGTTTATGAATAAGCCGGTTAAAGTTATTTTTGATATGATGCAAATGTTCTTTTGTTATGAATGTTGTTATGTGTGATATATATGTACTAATGGTGGTTTTTGTTAAATATGAATCATGACGTGAAAGTTAATTGAAACAATATTATAAATTGCCTAATTGTTTTCCATGGTTATGTTATAAATACGATCACTCGCCATCTCGAAAACGATTGCGTACTGATGTACTATAAGGTTTCGTTAAAAATAGCAACCTGGCATTAAATAACTCGTTCTTGAAGCGGTTTGAAGCTAAAAATAAACAAATAATATCTAGAATAGTCTACACGAAATAAAGTTATGAGAAACATTATTCTTTAAAAAGTATCTTGTACCATAAACATGTCGAGGAAGATGAGTGTGTTCGTTGCAGCTTTACTTATTGAGACGCGGGCTCGCATTCACCTTCCATTATTTTTCTCGGCCGTTATAATTCAATTTATTGAGTTAGCGCCCGAGCTACGGAGGCGCCATGTTGTTTACTGGTTAGGATCGCCCGCTAGTAGGAGCGGGTAATATGTTTTTAACTTCAAATAACATCCCTTAAATGAAAGACATAATTTTTTTAATAAAATTACTAGGCGGTATATGTTTGAACGGTGAGTGAGCCAGTATAATTACAAGCACAAGGGACATAACATCTTAGTTCCCAAGATTGGTGGCGCATTGGCGATGTAAGCGATGGTTAACATCTCTATGCCAATGTCTATGGGCTTTGGTGACCACTTACCATTAGGTGGCCCATAGGCTCGTCCGCCTACTTATGCGGTAATATAAAATTATAATTGACATTAAATGAGCTCTACTTTCACTCGATTTATCGCAACGATATACAAACTTCCCAATTATCAACAAAAAATTAATGAAATGTATCCGTTTAGCTTAAGGTATTATATTGATACTGTTTTATAAAATATAAATTATCATACGTAAACTTAAAGTATATCATATTACAATTACACACAGTAATGTGTAAAAAAAACGATTGCGTAAAACTTTTGATAGAAGAGGAATGTTAGAGACTTTTTAATGGTGAAATTTTACATTTACAAAAAAATCACCACACGAATTTAATTTTAAGCCAATATTCCGCCAACAGTAGTGCCATACACCCAAATAGACCAGGGGCTAGGAATCGGCAGAGTGGGTTCACAGGAGTCATAAATCTGTCGGTTTATCTGTCTATGTAATCGTGACGTTTCATCGCAGCACTTGATAAATAACTGGCCAATATACCTTTGTACTACCCGCAATAGACCACAGATACTTACGCTTGTGTATTTCACAGATTTTCCGTATAATTTTTTTAGACTAGTATGTGGTTAGAAAATATGAGTCTTATAAAGAGTGTGGCTTCAACTTGCACAAGCACATTCATTTCTAATTTGTTTTATTTGTGTGTTATAACTCATGTGCATGACGTTTCGAATGAATTACGTCATATACATAGCCAGCATTGGATCAGCATTGGTGTAATAAGGTCTTAACTGTCATCAAGTGAGAAGGAGTACTTCGCGCAGCAGTGACATTTATCAGCTGTAAATATAACTTCACTATATGAATTTTAAACAGAATTTTAATCGCTTAAACATTAAAATTACTAACCCTCTAAACCCACAGTTTAATTGTGAAGTTAATTGGGAAATGAACATAACAATTAATAGCTCTATTGTAATTAATTAAATAGAACTCGTGGTTATTCAAAACTTAAATAATATATTCAATTCCGAAAATATGTATTTATACAAAATAACACTAAAAAGTAATATTTCAGATCACGCAAGGCAATATTAGGAGAAATTGATACGTAACATCTATAAAATTCCTTTCAGAACGGCTTTTTCCCTTCGATGTAACGATTATATAGAGGAAAAAACCGAGACTGATGATCGAGAACCGTAAAAAATAACGAATCACGCTGTCTGACAAGTTTCACTAAAATCCTTTCAAACCCCCGAATCGCCCTAAAGAGGGTAATATTTTTTAGCCAAACAGTGATGACTTGTGTAGCGGATAACCCGACTAGTGTATTAGAGGATATCAAGTTTATCCGTCTTAATGCTTTTTTTCCTTCCCGGTCGTGCTGGAAGAAATCTTTCCGAGGGATATGCATGCCTTTTATTCTTATCTTTGACATTTTATTATATAGCTGTTGCATTTCTCTTATATATAATAGAGTATAAATTAATTAAATTAATGAGTAAAGCCAGCTACAAAGAAGTAAATAATAAATATATTTTAACAAATAAGGCAGATCATTGCGTACAAGATGATATAGGTGACAAAAGAGCTTTCATTTATTTTCATATACGATACATAAGTTGTTTATGTACGATATATTACTTCGTGATAGGGCCGCAAGCCCGTCTGGGTAGGTACCACCCATTCACCAAATATTACCGCCAAACAGCAATACTTGGTATTGCTGTATTCCGGTTTGAGGGTTGAGTAAGCCATAATTGTTTGAGTTGTTTTATTTTCAGAAACTTATTGTAGGTTATAAGAAAGTTTTTCAACATTTTATTGTAGTATTTATATTTCCGTAACAGGTATTCATACATACATAATATAATATATTGTAGTAAACGTCAAAATAAAATAAGCTTTTATTACATTTATAAAGCTTATATTGTTAATAAAAACGAAATGAAAAAATATAAAGAGTTACAATAAATTGAAAACAATAGAGTGCATTTATTTTGGTCACAAATTGGATTTTTAAATATTCGATTTGTTCCACAAGTTCCCGTAGCTTTTGAATACGTTATAGTTCTCACAAACCAAGCCGACCAATCAAATTATTCCAAATTACAAACACGATAACAAATAACAACGTCAACGACATAAATCCAGTTGTAATTATAGTAATGTATTCTCAATAACAGCAATTTTCTCTATCACCACAAACGAAGTTTTCGTCGTCCGAATACCCGAAAATTGTTTGCATAAACAGCTATTCCGCAGTTATAGGACTAATTAATTTCCGGAGTTGTCATTAGTGCCCGCATTACACTGTTTGACCGCGACATGTTACAGGGGACATCTACACCAGTAATGTTTAGTCGCTCAGAATTTGCCAATCAAGCGGTCGGCTTCGCATTGCTATTGTTTGCTGTTCGTCAGCTATTTGCTAATGTTCGTTGATGCTTCATTTCCGATACTAGGATTGCAGAAACGGTAAAGATTAAACGCGTAGTGTGCTTACATTAGCTGTTTGAATACGATATGATTCAGAATAGTAGATATTCTATTCTTCGAGGGCTCATTTGTTTTTACCTCAAATGAAGCGTGCTTTTTTTTTACTTTTGGGCTTATTCCCAGCGGTGGAACATTCACAGGCTGTTACTGTTATTGATTTAATTTAATTCAATTTGATTCAGTTTGATTTAATTAAATTAAATTTGATTTGATTAAATTAAATTAAATATAATATGATCCTTGTAGGAGTACTATTAGTTTCAAATAGCTTCGGGGTTTAGGTACTCTCCAGTTATTGAGGTTTCAGAATTAAATTTGAATAAAAAACCAATTCATATTCAAGTATCTTTGGTCAACGTAGCATTACACTTATTTATAAATTACACTGACGGGAAACCTGAACCTGAGATAAACGGCTAAAGAAACTCCTTTTCATCTTATTTTGTTATTGCTTACAACTTCCAATATCATAAAGAAATAATCCTAAAGTTGGTGACACAGTTGTTCTTATTATACCAATGTCTATAGTTAGTCCTGACATCTTATTAATAAGTGGCCCATTTGTCTGCCTGTCTACCTATTTAAAATTATAACCATGTAAATACGTAATATAGGGTTTTCCATTAAGGGCGCTTGATCGTGCAGAACTTCCATCGTAGCGTGTGCTGTGTGGCACGTAGCGCCGTCCTGTTGAAACCACATGTTGTCCAGATCCATATTCTCGATTTCAGGCCAAAAGAAGTTGGTTATCATCGACCGGTATCGCTCACCATTGACGGTGACGGCCACACCATTATCGTTTTCGAAAAAATACGGACCAATCACGCCTCCGGCCCAAAATCCGCACCAAGCAGTCACTTTCTGCGGGTGCATTGCCACTTGGTGAACCTCGTGTGGATTGGTCTCGTCCCAAATACGGCAATTTTGCTTGTTGACATAGCCATTCATCCAAAAATGCGCCTCGTCGCTGAAGATGATTTTTTTGCCAAAATCGGCGTCAACTTCCAACTGCTCTAATGCCCAGTCAGCGAACACACGGCGCTGTCTATGGTCATTAACCTTGAGCTCTTGGGTCAGCTGGATCTTGTACGGGTGCAGGCTCAAGTCACAACGCAAAATTCGCCAAGTTGTCGTCTGCGAAAGGCCGAGTTCCTGTGCGCGACGCGGAATTGACTGCCGCGGGTTTTCGAGGACACTGTCGCGCACAGCGGCGATATTCTCGGCAGATCTCGCGTTACGTTGACGCACGGGAACCCGCTGATTGTTAACTGACCCGGTTGACTCGAATTTGTCCACCAATCGACGGATAGTCGACTCGGCAGGACGATCATCGCGACCGTAAAACGGGCGAAGTGCGCGGAACGTTGCTCGAACTGAAGACCCATTTTCATAAAACAATTTTATGATTTGCACGTGCTGCTCGACACTGTAACCTGCCATGGTGGTTTGGGAGGACGGAATGAATATAACACACTGCATTTGACAGCTGTCACTCAAACAACATGGCCGCAATCAGCTGTCAAAGTTCAAGCGTCCCTATTGGAAAACCCTATATATTCTATCTGAAATGCTGCCGCAGGTGTGGACGGTGCTTTTAATATTATTATTATTAAATATCCCAGTTCTAGTTCTGTTGTTTATCTAGTTATACTCGACGTGTTCCGCAAAGGCAACGGTTCTCGTCATCATGGAGCGGGCGTGCCAATTGGCGTCGTGATCCGAAGACATTCAATAATAATAAAGTGTTCGTAAATCAGAGTATTTGTATTCTTATAATCAATTAATAAAAAATATTATAAGCAGCCATAATATTGTCCTACACTAATAAAAAAAGGCTTGCATATGTAAAATGAATTGACCCATTCTTGAACGTTTTACATACAAAAAAACAGATTTATGAGGTTATATAATCGGAATTGTGGCATATGTCATAGGTGTGTAGTCATTATGTTTGTTATAATTATTTTTCTATACTTATTTATGTCCTTAATGTCAATAATCCTTAGATATGTGTTAATTAGCATATGTCGAGTCTCTGTTTTATTTGAAAGTACCTGGCAGATATAATACAAAATAAATAATATTTTTTTAGTTCTCATTTCATTTGGCGCATATTCACTCAGAATCCCACGCGTTGGTGCTAAGTAAGACATAACCTAAGTAAATTCTGGTTAATGTCTCACCGCTGGGCAACATTGTGTACAGGGTTTTACAGCGCATGCCATAACGCAGCTTCATTGCGGCTTGTTAGATACGCTTTGTTTCTTTACGACATCTTCTTTCACCATTAATTACTTATAGATTCGAATGTAGTGAGAAAGTGCTGCTTGAATTGAACCCGCAATCTTCAGTCGCGTTTTCCATCCACTAAACCACTGCCTATACGGTGCATTATTACCAAGTAAATTAAAACTAAAATAACACATATTTAACTTTTACGTTCGGGCGAGAACAAATATATTTTACTAGAATTTAATTTGATTTGAATTCGTTTCGCTTGTCCAAATAGTTGGTGAGTTTGTTTTCCACAAACTTCACGCGCTTTGATTTTTCCCATTTCTAAATGAAACTTTATCGATTTGTTTGCAATAGAAAATTTGTATTACATTAATATTATCGAGTGTTTGGATACTATAAAGACAAATATATTCTTAGATGTGTTTTATGAAATATTGACAGTAAATATGATATAATATAATAAAAAATAAATTAAAACATGATATTAGACTTTATATCCATTTACCTACTCAAAGTAAGTAAATATACCATTCGTGGACTAAATATCCCTCTCCTACTGAGGATAAGGCTTATACCACTACGCTGCTCCAACGTGGGATGATAGTTACACATACTTATGTGACAGATCTTCACCCGTCACATGCATGTATCACGATATTAATAATAAACACAAATTAAGTATATAAAATCTTAGTGGTGCTTTGAACCTGCACTCTTCGGCTTAGTTTCATGTGTGTTAACCCTTTGGCCTTTTCTGTATTTTATGTCTAGTTAGACATTTTTAAATAACTAATAGTATAATTAAAATAGATAGTTAACTTTTATGAATTTGAATTTATACAAACTTAGATTTTCTATATAAAAACATGGATAGTAAAACCGGATAGATGAAACGACTTCGAGCTGTAGTTGATAGGACAAAGAAAACGCAAACGTAACCTCAGCGAGCGAAGGCTCTCGAAGCCGCCGTGAAGCGATGCCCTCGGCCGATACCTAGAACGATGATCCAGGCACGTCTGCGCCCAAATCAACAGCTGTAAACGGATACAAAGAAATAAAGGGCCCGAATAACGCGGCCCGCTCAAATTGCTCAAGATTGAATGTACAATACGGAGCCTCTCAGGTTCTGTTCGGCTCATTATCGCACCAGACGTGCGCCGCATCCGTAAAAACCGCGAATTCGATACGCATTTTTATTCGCACCCGTTTACGCCCCGACCACCGATGTGTAAATGAAACAAAGGAAGCCCCGATAATCGGAACAATGGTTCGCTTGACGCTATCTCCGTCCGTCACCGCCAGCCCTTTTTAATTGAACGTTTTGCTGAATTTTGTTTTGAGTCGGTGGATAGTATATTTTCACTGTTATTAATAGCAGGAGGGCGAACGAGATGGCACGGAAAATGCAAAAACGGTGAGGAGCGAGCGGAAATTACGCGATGCTCAGTTTTCCCGGGACGTTTATACCATTTTCTATTTGATCCGTCGTTTAAAGAGGCTGGGTAGATAGTAAATGCCGGCACGAGCTACTTTGTACTTCTTTGTGCAATATAATTTCTTTGACAGATTTATTCTGTTGGAGAAAATGTTGCCTTCCCCATCTTTCTAGATAACAAGGCATTATTTTTTAATCTTTGTATTGGATATAAAAATGCATTAAATTGTTCTTTTGAAACATTATAAAGTAGCGCCTGTTTTTGCTATGCATTATTGTAGTCAAAAGCGTTCAAGTATTCTAAGAATTATTATTGAAGGTTTTGATAAGTATTTACTTATACATAATATTTAAATCTTTATCAATAAATGTACGTAATATGCAATAAAAAAAAATCCTCTTTAGCGCTTGAATAAATAATTTATGAGTGGGTAGTACGTGTCCAGAAGGGCTTTCACAAAGCTTTGCTCTTTTTTATTAAAAACACCCCACTCGAATTAATTAAACATATTTGATACATTATTTTATCTCACATATTATTTGTGCCTTAGTAACCGAGTCAGTCGGCTGTACCTCAACATTTGACCAGCTGCTTTACGTGCTTTTCGAATCACGGAAGCGTCGATAGCCAACTTCTAGAATCCGGGTTGCTATGTAGAATTTCTAAATGGAAAAACCTAATAACATTTGGTTAGACTCGAGGTTTGAATCTAGGATCTAGGGGCAGGACAAGGCAGCCATATTAGAACTCAAAAGCCCTGCTCTTTAAATAAGATTTAAAAAGTTCCATTATACTAGTTACTCAACGAACCAGAAAGAATAAAGCCGACCACATCATTGCGAGTGAAGTCAGGACACAACCACGCATATATAATTTATTTGATATCTAAGCGTATCTCATATGCAATAATTGTCCGTTCGTATAAATCAATGTGCCTTTGTGAACACATATTATGTCCCACTCCATACATCAAGCAGATATGTAGATTAGCTTCTGTTGTTCTTGTAACTGTTATTGTATTGTTAATCATGTCACTCACATAAAAGCTCTGAGCGATATCACGATATTCTATATTTGAAATTTCCTTTACGATAAACGTTCGATTGTTTTTGTGAGTGAATTGCGTTAATTTAAAAAATGTTGATCGGCCTGTAACAGATTTTCATAATTCATGAATAATTTTTAAGGACTTTTTAATTGTATATGATTAAATATATTAGATGTAAATTTTTGGTGAAAAGCAGTAACCTCGGATTTGCCGCTTTTTTATAGTAAATATTCCAAACGGGTGATAGTATTTCATTACATTTACTCTAGTAAAATTACGGTTATAGCATGCTTTTAAGCGCTTACTTCAATATAGTATATTTTAATTTTAGTTGTGATGAAGTGGCATTATTGTGTCAGAGATGGCATTTAGAAGAAGTAACTGAGGTTAAAACAAAGATGATGAAAAAACCGCCCCGACCTGATAACTTAGATGAAACAAGCGAATGATTCAATTCACTTCGTTTATTGGAAGTTGAGGTCTATAATCTTCGTTGGTACAAAATGTTTAGCGCAACAATCCGCCATACAATGGCACGCAATTCCTTAAGCTCAATAAAATTAATCAATTAAAGTACATTACGACATGGAACGACCACCAATACCAAAAGACAATAATAATAAAATAACAAATTAATTATAAATAAATCACAATCATAAAATGCGTAATCTGCGATGAAATCATTATTAATGATGCTGATGATAATGATTCTGATGCGACAATTATTATTGTTGGTCATATAAACATGGAGAAGTGTCGAAACGCTTTTATTTTAATGTCAAAGAAAAAAATAATTATTCGTCAAATGAAATAAAATGATTTACGGTTAAATAATTATGTAAAAATAGGGAGAAGGCAGCTTAGAACATTTATGATCAGATAATTTACTTTTGTGATTATCATTAATTAACTAAAAGAAGTATTGTATTTATTGCGTTATAAAATATCGGAAAACTATGAATTGAATTGTACCGTACTAAATAAATGAATAATTATTGTACATATAATCGTATTTCGTGTATGGCGGAAACGGCTCTAATGATTTCGCTCAAATTTTGCATTTAAGTAAAGTTTTGCTTTCACAATTTTTCAGTTTTTTTTATCAGTAAGTCAGTCATTAGAGCCACACACACACACACGGTAAGGTACGTACATAATATCATAATTATTCATTTTGTCAGTCGTTCCATGTCGTAATGTACTTTAATTGATTAATTTTATTGAACTTAAGGAATTGCGTGCCATTGTATGGCGGATTGTTGCGCTAAACATTTTGTACCAACGAAGATTATAGACCTCAACTTCCAATAAACGAAGTGAATTGAATCATTCGCTTGTTTCATCTAAGTTATCAGGTCGGGGCGGTTTTTTCATCATCTTTGTTTTAACCTCAGTTACTTCTTCTAAATGCCATCTCTGACACAATAATGCCACTTCATCACAACTAAAATTAAAATATACTATATTGAAGTAAGCCCTTGCCATGCCATGCATTTATGTAATATGTCTGTTCTGTGTCCTCTCAATAAGAAACATTTATTCTGAAAATCTTAATATTCAATCAAAAGCAACCAACGTAAACAAATTAATACGTTGTACATTTCTTGCATTTCATTATATCAATAGCTCCGCTGTTAACAACGGCATGCAAATACTTTATTTAATACCCACGTTAGATTTACAAAACTATCAAAATGATTATTAGTAATATAAAGGGCACATAAAAATTCTTTAAATTAATAACAGTTGTCGATCGTAAAAGTGAGTTCGTGATATAAATCATAAACGCAAAACAATTAGTAAAGTAAACGGACGAAAAAACTTACTAATGAAGAAAGGCAAAGGCATGTGATTTATACAGCCAAAAAATATTTTGTATTTATTAAAAATAATTATATAATGTATATATGTTGTCTGAGATAATCTACTTTAGGTCAAATATTGGCCGATATATAAAAAAGATATAGTTCGACTTATTTAAATACTATAACTTAGTTCGTGTTTACATGAGCAAATCTAATGACGGTTGGCAATGCACTGGCTTATTATTAATATATAGATATAATCTATATATTAATAATAAGCCAGTGCAATAAATATAATGATATCCTATACACATACATACTAGTTATATAACAGTTCGTTAACGATTGATAAAATGAAAAGAAGATTAAAATAAAATCAAAATCCGTTATTCAACACAGAAGCATTATACTTACTTACTGATTTGTCAAAATAGAAACTATTACTTTTGAAACATTTAATTAAATACAAAAATAATTAATGTACTTTTACCCTAAAGTTGAGAAGAATTTAATCATTCGCATTCTTATTCTAAATACAATCAAATGTGTATAATTAATTTTAAATTTACAACTTTTGGTACATTTTACTAAACGGTCTCCGTACGGTTCAAGCATTTAATGGGCAATCCTCTTTCAGCTCAACTCTGTAACGCGAAAATTCTACAATACTTTCGATAAATCTTGATTTATAGCTTAATCTATCGGAGCGATCAAATTCTAATAATACTTCCTAATGAGTTTCCATTTCTGTAATCGAAGACTTTTCCTTATAACAAAAGACGGATTGCTTTCAAAATCGTTTCGTGGGTTTTATATTGATCGATAACGTCACATGTATTTTCTGAGTGATATTTTGTTACGTTGAATTGGCAGGCTCATGTGTAAGTGTTGAATTTGATGCTCATTTGCTCATGATATATTTTTTATTGAATACTAATTTGCTAGCGTTGTTACATTCTTATTGTCAATAAATGTTCAGTGGAAGTCAGTTGTCGTTTTTTTTTTAGCTGAGTGATAGTTCGTTGTTCATTTATTAAGTCGCTGGTTTTGCGTCTGGTTTTCTTTCGATCGAGTCGGATTGTCGTCCTATCGGACTATAAGATTGATATTGCATCTGTAATTATGGTTAATCTTTGATATTAGCTACCGTGTCTGAAAGTGGGCCAGGGCAATAGATCACAAACTATTTGATTGTGATCTCTATTCAGCAGTGGATTACGATTGGCTGATGATGATGATAACTTAGGTAGTAAATCACACGGGACAATTCTGTTACTAGATTCAATATGCATTCAAGGCCGGAAACGCACCTGCAAGGCAATGTGCGGTGTCGCAGGTGTCCATGGGAGGTGGTAGTCACTATCAATCAGGTAAGCGTCATGCTAGTTTGCCCCTTCTTAAATAAAAAATACGTCAATATTTTCTATAATATCTACTGAAAATTAAAAGTACTTCTGATACGATTATTTATTTTACTCAAGAGCGTTAAAAAGCTTTTTTCTATGCATTTTACATTTGATTGCATAAACGATTTTTGTAAAAGTTAAATTTAAAAGTGATAATAAATGTTTGTCTACATATAACGTAGTATAGACGAACTTAGGATATCTAATTTTCAATTCAACTTACCATACCACGAATCAGAATTCATTCAAAAAGATACATGCCTATATCAAACAGGATATAAAAAAGTAATCTATCTTCAAGTCGCATGTCGTATCTAATGGTTGGAATTTATTGTAACGATTTAATATATATATCTCCAGCAAAAATTAACATAATGAATTAAATCTTTTAAATGCTTTATTCAACAGATTGTCAGTAATCGCAATCAGATGCAAAAACCACGTTATTATTCTCACCGGTCTCGTTCGCTTTATCCTGAAATCGATTATGTCATTAGTTTTAAATTTCCCCGAATGTAAGCCGATTATAGGACTCTCCTCGTGATCGTATCGAGCAAATAAATTAAATTAATATCGCCTGGAAAACGTTAAGGATTAGTGTTCTTTGTATATATTATTATATATTACATGGCTCGGTATTGAAAATCTAAACTTAAGTTCTGTTTAATAACGGCCATGATTATAAGCGTTGTTTAGCGGCGGTCTAGTTAAACACTGATTTCTCTCTTTCTGACATTATTGCTTAGACATTAGAAAGATGAAGACACTATAGTCATCAAGATATGTATGTAATAGCAAAATAAATAAATGATTTATTTTATAGTTGCATGCGTTTTTTAACTATTCATCGGATTGGAGTTGAAATTTGTTATTGAGGCTTGTGGCGTATGAGTTTTATTTTACAATCGGCGTCTTGTTCATGGTGGCTGATAAATTAAACTTATTCCGGCCCTCATTCGTCAAGGGTCTATCACATAAAATTAAATCAAAATGTTCTTTATTCAAATACGCTTTAACAAGAACTTTTGAATTGTCATTTTAGAGAACTATATTAATGTAAACCACCAATATACTGTAACGTTATCTGCATTTACTTGTGATGGAACATTCAAATCAATTTCGATACGTTTTTTAAGATTAAGCGTGTTCGCTAAAGTTCTTAACATTTTAATTTAGTAGTACTATCATGTTAATCTTTAACTGTGTCTGTATTTAACCTCTGTCGCTGTTTAACCGAGGCTTTAATTATCTGACGTCATTATCCCCGGGCCATAGCGTGTTTATAATTATAATAAAGGTAACAAGTAACTCAGATGTGTATCGTCGTACTATGTGTGAATAAGCAAATATTTATAGCATTTCATTGTTATTGCTATTTGTAATGAAAAAGTTTCTGATTTTAATTACATTTTAAAAGGTTGTTAACTAATGAACTATGACGTCAAGGGGTTAATTTTTTCCTTGTGTAGTGTTGGATTGTTTATTGGACTAACGAGATTGTATAACATGCAACGTACTCATTGTATGAAAATATTTATACTAAACATCGTTAGCTTAACGATTCGATTGTGTGAGATTAGCTAATATCAATATTTATTTTTTATATTGGTTTAAAAAAATATCGTTTTCTTATTTATTCAAAATTTATTTCAGTACAAATTTATTAGATTTAATTGAAACTTATGTTATTTTATAGTTATTAGTGATATTATTCTTTAGTGGGCCAAATAAATTATAACAATATTTTTGTCGTAAATTCTTCGCCGCTTCAAAGTTACGTCGTCTATTCGATCACGGACCTGTCCGAAACACATTCTCTTATCGGCCGAAGATTAAACTATTATGTGCTTTATGCCTGTAATAACACTAGTACACGTTTTAACGCAGAATACTGTAACACAAAACATTGCAAATATTAATAAACAGAGTGTATTATTATTATATAATACATAAAAGATTATAAGGTGAAGTAAAAAGCTTGGTGAATCCACGTATTCGTTATTTTTCAAGAAAAGTTATAATTTTTTTTGTGTTTAATTAACATTTAAAATCTAATTGATAGAAAAGAGTAACTACTAAATTGCCGGCTCTTTTCAGTTGTATGGCGACAACTTTAAATTTTATCTTATTAGATTAAATGTAATCTTGTTAGATGTCAATTCAAGGTGTATGTGAAAAGTCTCTCACTTAATGAAGTACATTTTGTTTAGAGTAGATATCTTATGATTGTGTGTTATCTTTCTAAGCTTAAGTTGATTAGTATTATTTATTTTCTATATTTTATTCGAGTTGCATTTTCGTGAGATTTAACTATTTAGAAATATCTCTTGTAGCTTCCAGTGGTACCAGCGAGCTCGGTTACAGCGATGAAACTGATAGTCAGAATAAGAGAGTAAGGTAGATGATCGTTATTTTAACCCGAATAAAATATATCAAACGCCACTTCGTGATCCGTTTATTACTTTCCTGTCCATTAGCTTATTTCGAAGCGAGTAAAAGTCCTGAAATAACCCAGACAGGCGGTTTGTTTGTTTAATTACTAGAATCTGATCAAATATTAAAACTTTTCATAGTTTCGTGTACGTTTTATTTTGGTCCATATCCAGGGCGGAGTAATGACATGAATTTTTAAACAATATTTGCACCCTACTGCTGGTAACAAGCTACGTCGTAATCCTTCAACTTTTAACGTATTAAACTTAGAAGCGATTCTCAATTAGACGAAGGTTGTGAGTTAATGAAGTTTCGTTCGACGATTTTATCGGTAAATAAGTAAATTTTTGCGTTATGTATTATATTTAGTACTATTATTGTTTTTTAAATCCATTTTCTACTACGACAATACAATATCTACTACAAAAATAATATAATTACTGAGTATTCGAAACTCTACGATGATATTTTTAAAACTAAAACGCGATTGATTAGAATAAATAAAATGAAATATTCCACACCATGAAAGTCAATCCCTACAATTCAGTTATACTTAAAGTGGCTAGACATATTATATAGATAATATGCCTTTACTTATGCTATTTTGTAATGTAATTTTTTTTAAAAATGAACATAAGTATATATTTGTACTTATAATATCGCTATATAAGGCGTCAATCAGATAACCGACATGACGTAACTAAACTTTTTATAGAACACAACTTTTTATAGAATAAATTTGATATCGAAATCGGAATACATTTCACAATATTCAAACACCCATCCCAATTAAACCTCAACAATATCACGCGGACAGAACCTCGGTATGTTTACTCGGCAAGTTTTCTAGCTTTCAACGCCACGACAAACATTGCAGACGCGCTTATATTTATCGTGGAGCGTCCGACTGGGTCAAGAGGTGGCCAGGGGGAGCTGTAATTAGAGCGAACTCCCCCCACTCCGCAATTGGGTCAGGTATCAATGATAGCATAACAAGCGATCTCGTCTTAAACCTGACTTTACGAGCCATAAATATGAGAACTTTCAAAATTAAGACAATCGCCAAGGTGATACTTTAAATAAGTCATTGATGAACGAGAAGGTGACAATAATTTATTTAATATTTTTTTATGTCAATAAAATCTTTAAATATGATAGTGCTTAAGGCGCATTATTCGCTACAGTGCTTTTACAAGCAATGTTATATATGTTGAATACACTTTAAATATTTGAGCACTTTTGATCGATAAGTCCAAGAGTCCGCAGTGTTCAGCTTTCAAATGTATATATTATTTACAAAGTAGATGAGTGACTTTACTTTTATAGACTAAGTACTAATTTTGTACAACCTAGAATTTAAATGAATTCTAAGTTCAAACTAATGTTAAAAATTTACAAAGTCTAGACAGTATACATTATCATAATTTTTCTCGTCCTTGATAAATGCTTAATTAGAATTTATATTTATTCCGCTATTGATGATTTTTCAAAAGTTATTTCGTAAAGTATATACATATTGTTTGATAATGATAATATTGAAGGATTTCTATAATATTTTTATCCATATATCTATACTAATAAGATATGAACGTAAAGCGTTTTATTATTTAATTAATTAATTAATAAGGTCCTTCAGACCCGAAAATGCCGAAAATGTGCGCAAACACAGGTGCACTCTCTTTTCCTTAGCTCTCATAATCCGATGGAACGGCAATCCGACACGACCGGAAAGAGTTCAGGCGCAGGACCAACGGCTTAACGTGCTTTCCGAAGTTCGGGAGTGTACACAATTCCAACTTTTAGACTCCGGGCTGCTACTGAGAATTTTCTAAGGAAAAACCCAATAACTATTTATTGGCCTGGCCTAGGAATTGAACGCAGGTCCACCGGGTCTGCGGCTTTATATCTAGCCACTAGACCAACGAGGCAGTAATTAATTATTATTATCAGTAACAACTTTTTATATTAAAAAATAGTTAAGTGGACTAACAAATGGACCGCCCATTGAAATTCCTTACATCGCTAATGAGCCACCATAGTTGGGAACTAATATGTTATGTGCAACGTGCCTGTAGTAGCAATACGACTTACCCTTCAAACCGGAACAAAGTAATGCTAAATATTGCTGTTCAGCGGTAGAACGTGCTCAGGGGGTTGTACCTAACATGGAGGTCTTGCAAAAAGCCCTACCAAAAAGTATTGCCACCCTAAGTAATATAATTATTTAGCTGTAATAACAGAACAAATTCATTAAAAATAAAGAAAATATACTAAGAAAGTCCCAAAACGCCCCGCACGTGATATTCTTAATACTCAATAGGAACATAATAATTATTTGCTTTTATTGCGGTAGACGATCAATTTTTGATTTTAGACGAAAATTAAAACATCACCATTTTCATAATTCTCAACTCATTTCCGTTTCGTAATAAAATTCAAAAGTTGCTTCGCAAATATGATCCTCGCTTCGGTAAAAATGTATACCAGAATATCATTATTTTACTTCTATCTTTTACTCACGCACCTAAATATACACACATATTTCCCTTTTGCAATTTTTTTTCTATTAATACAATGTAAATAGCGGGAAAAAGTTTCCAAAGGGGTGGAATGTTTTTAATATAAACCTCAGATGATGTAAATGGATACTTTTTTTTATTTATAATAAAACTGTACAACCTTGACAACCTTGTTTTTTCAAAGGTTACATTATAAAATTACAATTTATAAATTAACTTGTTCATACATTATTTAGAATACTCGAGAATTTTTTATTTAAGACAGGTCCAATTATATCTTTTACGTTCTGAGTTAATCCTAAGAAATAGCAAAATGGTCATCGGGAGCTTTTAAAGAGGACCAATAAGATTAGTCACGAAACCAGATGGTGAGTCGTCGCCATCCCCCATCCCATAGACATTGGCCCCGTAAGAAGTATTAAACATGCCTCACCACCCTTGGGAACTAAGATGTTTTGTCTTGTGCGTGTAGTTACTGGCTATACTGTATACTGGCTCACTCACCCTTCAAACTGGAAAACAACAGTACTGAGTATTGCTGTTTGGCACTAGAATATATGTTCAGTGGGTGGTACCTACCTAGGCAAACTACCACGAAGCTCTACAATCAAGTAACAAGACTGCTTATTACGTAAAAAATAAAATATTCTTTATTTAAGAAGATTGGTTACAGTATTGGTTTAATATAGACTAGCGATTATCCTTGACCCAATCACTTGATGGTAAGTACTAATGCAGTCTACAAGATCAGGTTGTCTTGAAGATACTCGGATTATTACAAAATTCAGAAAAGAGACGAAATATTATACCTTGGCAGTGGTAATGAAAACAGAGAAAGAGCATGCTTTGTGCGAAAGAGTGGTAAGAATTGCTCTTCCAAACACCCATTACTCTAAGAATTATTCGTTGTCGTTCAATGAAATTACATATTTACATTATAAAGATATAATGTATCCTAGATGATACTCAACATACTAACACGTTATTTTTTATCTAAATAATCCTATATTGAGTAATGCGCCATAATATATGTATAAATATATTTTCTTATTATAATATTTGAATGGCTATCTAAGCTTAAGCCCATTTATATAATAAAATAACATGTTCCCGTGAACAGCAGTAGTGTGTAATAGAACCATAAGTGTTAACTAGTTTCTATTTGTGCTACCTCGGCGTACTCTGCCAAATGATTGTTCATTCTTGGTCGTTACAGCGCAAATTATCCTCAATAACAAGCAACGCTTCGCCATCGGGTCTACGTTCAAACTTTCCGACGATAGGATCCGTTGATCCAAGTGTCACAAGTTTTGTAAAGAGTATTATGTCGCCGTCGCCAAAAATTAGAATTGAGGGGATTGTCAGTGAAAAACTTTTCCACTGAATCGTTATATTTAATGTGAAAACGAAAAAGTTTTCGTAACTTTGTTTTTAATCTAAAAATCTACTGAACAAATTTGGATTATTTATCGGATTGAGTTGTCTTTCAAACTCCAGACCACATTTATTACAATATCATTCGTTATTTATCTGACAACATGCTTTGTTTTTCTAAGTTGCCCCATTTGCTTAAATCAATTGATATTAGAATCAACTACAAATAGAACTTCTCCACAAATATGAATGCTAAGTTAAGCTGATTCACTGACATTATTTAAATTTAAATTGAATATTCGAAATTTCATTTATTAACTATAATTTAAACAAATACAGATTTTTTTATAAAACGGTGAACTATTGGTTATTCTATCTTTATATTATAGCAGCGATATTAACTCATTGGATTATTATTTCAGTTATCCTTTGTACCTTTGGCTGTTGGTGACCAAAACAACTTGGCTTGTAACAAAATCATTAAAAAACGCATAGGAATTAAAATATGGCGAAAACGCCTTCATATATTTAGGCGGTATTCTCGAATTCTAAGCATTTTAATAGGATATTAATTTATATATAAATAAAATGCATAAAACGTACATACTTGTTCAGTTTTATACTCAGCGGTAAATAAATAATATCCATTAAGCAATGGCAGACGGATTGTTCGTTTGTTTGACGACGAAACTCTAAAAGAACACTAATTGTCAATTTGAGCTCGGTCGGTTTTAAAGAACGAATATTTTTCCATTCTGTAAGTTAAGAATGACATTTAAGTGAGATGGCACGTTTTAGCTAACAAAGCTGTTAATTATAATGAAATAGCAAAGCCTGGACAGGCTTTTTCGCTACTATGAAATTTTGTAGCAAAATTTATTGTGAAGAGTGAGGTAGGTGTTCTGAAAGGTGAACATTGTGACGTTTTATTTTCATGGCTCTTTTCATAGTTCGGGTAAAAACATACACATTTATGATTTTATATTAAAATATAATGTATAATATATAAATATATATATATTCTTAAGGTTCTTCAATGCTTTCTTTTGTTAAGACGACGTTACTTATATTCGGAGAACAAGTTTGAATTCCTAATTAGATGTATTATAATTATTGTTTTTGTATACAGACAATTCACTTGTTTATCTTTCAATACTGACGTTATATTAGTTATTGAATGTCTAAAACGTATTTCCCTCTACGCCCTCGTCTAGACGTTGAATAAACATCATTATGAACCACAATAAAACACAAAATTTGCACTAATTATATTTATAATTTTTGCAATTTTGAATTCTATAATAGAAGCTGCTAATAATTTTGAATGTAGATGATATTTACGTCATGTCACTACCGTTACAGTTTTATTACTCATATTGAAATTTCGTGATTGGAAGATCTTTCGTGGAATATTTATCGAACAAAAAGTTCGAACAGCCGCTGTCAGCCGCTTGTTCCAGGGACATATCAGTACCTAGAGGCTCCTTCCATGAGCTTGTTATCCAAGTCACGTCCACGTGATGTCCGCTACCTGTAATTAAGCTGTCAAGGACCTTCGAATCGCGTCACTTATTTTTTCAATTGTGCCTTGATTAAGGTTCTGCACGCTACGTAGGATATTTCTTTGCTAAAAACTTACTTAGGTTATATACAATGATTCAGTATATAACCTAAGTAAGTAACCTAATGAATTATTATTTATTTAGTCGTTATGGAATGTCAAGTTAACATTTGGATGAAATCAGAGGTTAGGTGTAAAAAATTGACGATGTCAGTGCAGAAATCTCAAATTGTAATAGCACTCTGTTCTGTCTCCAAAGACATCCGTCCCCTACCCAGTTTCTTAAGTTAAATTGTGCAACCACAACCAAAACTACACATATCAGTAGTAACCTTATCCCAGTGAGAAGACGAAAAAGTTCACGAAAATTTAGATGACATGCGGTGGTCACTAAAAAATATTCACGCCGCGAAATTCGTGGTAAGGCTCTTATAAAAATGTTCATGACTTGTTGTGGCGAACACATAAATATCACATAGCGAAATTCATATCGTGACTATAATGCGATTCGACACCGCGCACAACACGTCGTGGCAAATGAGAATTAAACGACGAAATAAATATTGTATTAGTACTGCCATTAATAACTGATTTTTATATAAGTTTTTAAGTTATTATTATCCAGAACGATAAATTACAACCGAGGACATAACACGTGACTAAGATGATTAAATCGCAACGACGTGCTTGTAACAATGTTAAAATTTTACGGCCTTATTTATAAACGTTGCTTAGTTACTGATTAGCTAAACACTGATTTGTCTCTTTCTGTCGTTACTGATTTGATATACGAAATAAGAAGACAAAATATTGTTTAACTAATCACCAGTTAAATAAAGTTTATGAATAAGGCGGTTAGACTATACGACTCGAGCTGAAACAACAGAACAATGCAGGTTAAACAGTTAATTAATTAATATGAAATATAATATAAGGTTAATATAGCAGGATATTAAACCTATTGTTTCAAATAAAACGATATGCAATGGCTCCATACTGAGCGTGTGACAGTACAATCAGTGAACAGTTACAATACAATATTGGGAAATGCTTAATTCCACACTTTTATATTTTATAGAAGTTCATTCAAACAAAATGTTGATTAAATAAAAATAGATCGTCTTTATTAAAAATTAAATATTGGTAATTGAAAAAATGTAGATTCGAATATCGATTTGCAATCTATATAAGGCAAAATAAAAGGCACCACTATTTGTTTTATATTCAATAAAAATGAACCACTTACAAAAATAAAGAATATGTGTCACGGATCATTTGCACTTGATAGATTTCATATAAAATATTTTTTCTTAACCAATTATATTTATGTATCCTGAATATGAAAATCATTAAATATAGGGTTTTCCATTAAGGGCGCTTGATCTTTGAAAACTTCCATCGTAGCGTGTGCTGTGTGGCACGTAGCGCCGTCCTGTTGAAACCACATGTTGTCCAGATCCATATTCTCGATTTCAGGCCAAAAGAAGTTGGTTATCATCGACCGGTATCGCTCACCATTGACGGTGACGGCCACACCATTATCGTTTTCGAAAAAATACGGACCAACCACGCCTCCGGCCCAAAATCCGCACCAAACAGTCACTTTCTGCGGGTGCATTGCCACTTGGTGAACCTCGTGTGGATTGGTCTCGTCCCAAATATGGCAATTTTGCTTGTTGACATAGCCATTCATCCAAAAATGCGCCTCGTCGCTGAAGATGATTTTTTTGCCAAAATCGGCGTCAACTTCCAACTGCTCTAATGCCCAGTCAGCGAACACACGGCGCTGTCTATGGTCATTAACCTTGAGCTCTTGGGTCAGCTGGATCTTGTACGGGTGCAGGCTCAAGTCACAACGCAAAATTCGCCAAGTTGTCGTCTGCGAAAGGCCGAGTTCCTGTGCGCGACGCGGAATTGACTGCCGCGGGTTTTCGAGGACACTGTCGCGCACAGCGGCGATATTCTCGGCAGATCTCGCGTTACGTTGACGCACGGGAACCGGCTGATTGTTAACTGACCCGGTTGACTCGAATTTGTCCACCAATCGACGGATAGTCGACTCGGCAGGACGATCATCGCGACCGTAAAACGGGCGAAGTGCGCGGAACGTTGCTCGAACTGAAGACCCATTTTCATAAAACAATTTTATGATTTGCACGTGCTGCTCGACACTGTAACCTGCCATGGTGGTTTGGGAGGACGGAATGAATATAACACACTGCATTTGACAGCTGTCACTCAAACAACATGGCCGCAATCAGCTGTCAAAGTTCAAGCGTCCCTATTGGAAAACCCCTTACTAAATCCAAGCTCTTATATTATCTGTGATCTTGTAGATACTAATCATTATTTAGTTATATTTTTTATATGAGTTTGGAATATATTATTGCTAAATGTCATACATAGCAATATTTGAATTTATTATTAATTCTGTTAATATAAGTGGTCCTTAGAACCGCACATCTTGGGCAGGTTTCTCATTCCCTTTATAATTGCTATCATTTCTCAAGTGTTCAAGATTATCTCCTGTTTCTGTTTAATTCGGGCACTGTTCCCATCAGTTACATTGATTGATTACCTCTACTCGAGGAAGACAAGTAACCGTTTGATGGTGTTATTTTTCATCGATTGCTTTTGACGTTGAAAGGTGGCTCAGAAATAGAAGGCTTAAACAAAAGGGGTGCAAAATTTTGAGTTTATGTAACAAATGAAGCGGTTTGATTTTCATTTTTTTGCGTAACAATCAATTTGTTTTTGCTTAGAATTATAAAAATGATTACATAAATAGAACCGACTAACGATACCTGATAACCAGTTCACGGGTCAGACAGGGTTGTTGTTAGAGCCTGTATTGCATGCAATTTTTATTTTAAATCCGGTTTTTTGTTTAGTAACAATCCTTTTGTTTTAATTGCAATATGTACCTGTATTTGTCTATGTTATTATGTCGTGACTCAAATAAAGCTTTTCTTATTCTTATTATATGTTTAAAGAACGAGAAAGACTCAAGAAATGTTCGTAATGTAACCACATAACAACACCAGTTGGACAAAGCGCCAACTGTCAAAATTCTCAACACTACAGAATCTTAATGAACTCTATTTTATGAACATATATGTGCTATTGCTGTGCGGACAACATTTTACCCTCCCGGGCGAAGTCGCGGACAAAGCAATTCAAATAGTTTCGACATTTAACAAGATGAACTGTAAATATAAAAATCTAACAAAACCTTCCAAGTAATGTGACAAATCTAACCTTACCCGGCTATTAAACTTTCAACTCTACGTTCAAAGAAATAGAGTGCAAATTAGATGTTAAGATATAATGCACTCGCAGAGCAGCGGGTGGTTCCTTTTGCCTTATTTATGAGCTAAGTTCTGTGGAGCCATTCCACCTTTGTCTTGGTGAGTTCGAGCTGAAACTCTAGGAATTACAGAAACTAAATTTGAAAAAATATATCAACTTTATTTAAAGATTTGTTCAGCTTAGATAGTTCATATTATTTGAATAAAATATCTATTTTTGAGTGTAAAAATGTGGTAACTTAGTAATACATTTCGTTTTATAAATGTATTTTGTGACTATACCTTATTCGCATTTCGGATATGTGTAAGTTTGAAACTGACAAGATTCGCATTAAATCAGCAAAAAAATATTGTCATTGAAAATGTTACTACTCTACTACTCGTATGTTATCATGTTAAACAAAGATGTTTGTTTAACATGATAACATACGAGTTCATATTATACATGTATTTTATATTATACACTTATGTGTGTCCCCACACATGTATACATACCTATACGTTAACGCGGACATTTCTAAACGAAAATATCTGCAGCCACTAGACTATTTGTAACCAGAAAAATTCCGAAAAATTCTCACGCAACGTGGGAATAAGTGAATCTGTGGTATGGAGTGTATTTTTGTGACTTTACCACAAAATAGTGTATGAAAAATAAAAAAAGTTCTTTGTTATTGCTGATTGTGGTGGAGCTTTGTGCAAGTCCGTCAGGGTAGATTAGCACCCACTCATCAGATATTCTACCGCAAAACAGTAATACTTGGTATTGTTGTGTTCCGGTTAAAGGGTGAGTGAGCCAGTATAATTAAAAGCACAAGGGACATAACATCTTTTGCTGTTTCCAAGGTTGTTGGCGCACATTGGTATTGGTAAAATAATTGGTGGTAGTAGGACTTCCAAATACATGTGGAAAGATTTAATTAAGTGTTGATAAAATGACATACATTCATATGCGTGCTATAAACATATGTACATAGTCTATTTTATTTTAAAAGTCTGTATCCAGCTGTTAGGGCGTTAAAGTTAAAATTGGAACGAAAACAAATAAATAATAATAATAATATTCGGGGACATTATTCACACAAGGCCATCTGATCCCAAACTAAGCAGAGCTTGTACTATGGAAACCAGACAACTGATATACCTACATATACTACTTTTCTTTTGTAAATACATACTTAAATAGATAATTACACAGACTCAGGACAAACAGACACGTTCATGCACACAAATGTCTGTCCTGGGTGGGAATCGAACCCACGACCTGCGGCTTGAAAGGCAAGTATCTTACCAACCACGCCAACAGGCCAATACCTCGGATTTGAAAGTCCTGTCATTCAAACAGCTTCATCGTTAAGCTGATGATACCTTAAAGCAAAAACAAAAGAAACTCGTTTGTTCTATATTATACACAATACAAAGTTTATTACAAGAACATATATGAATAATGAATAAATATGAATAAGAAATAGCAATCGGTAGTAAAATATTTTATAGTCTCGTAATGAAGAAAGAGGGATAAACCATGAGCTTAAGACCTTTTCATTATTTATATAATATGTGTGAATCATTCTTTTGTTTGTATAGAGCGTATTAATATGTGTATTTATTACAATATTATAGTATTCACTGCCGCGTTGGTCTAGTGGCTAGATATAAGGCCGCAGACCCGGTGGTCCTGGGTTCAATTCCCAGGTCGGGCTAATAAATAGTTATTGGGTTGTTCTGTCAGAAAAAAAAATCTCAGTAGCAGCCCGGAGTCTGGAAGTTGGAAGTGTGTAGATTCCCCTGCCTCGGAAAGCGCGTAAAGCCGTTGGTCCTGCGCCTGCACTCTTTCCGGTCGTGTCGGATTGCCGTCCCATCGGATTATGAGAGCTAAGGAAAAGAGAGTGCACCTATGTTTGCTGTGCACTATAATATCTCCTGCGCAGTTGGCTAATCTCTCTTGAGATTGGCCGCCGTGTTCGAATTCGGTCTGGAGGACCCCTTACCCTTATAGTATTCACTCTATAGTATAATGTAACTATAAATATTACACTGCTAAACTAAAACTTTCTTCGTGATAAAATATTTTAAAAAGGTATGTAGACTGGCAAACAAGCCACCTGATGGTAAGTGCTCAACGTTTTCCAAAGACCTTGGAGAAAAAGGCATACTCATTACTTAATGGCCGGCAACGCACTTGCAAGCCCTCCGGTGTTACAATGTCCATGTGCGGTGATAAACACCAAACATGAAAACACATAACTTCTTATGTCCCTGACTGATTAACCCACCCTTCAAACTGAAAAGCAACAGTATAGCAATAATAGTTGTAAGTAATTGCAATTTATCAAAGAGAGAAATAGAATTTGGACTCATAAAGTGTGGTAGAACATGCCATAGCGACTACGCTGAGTCCGAGTGAGCCGTATAGCAGATCTTATTACGATACATCCCAAAAGTTGCTAGAAGTCATCGCGTTGCAATTTATCCGGTGTTATTAAATGGCAGATAAATCGTCGAATGCTCGTGCTAGTGCATTGCGAAAGTTTTATCAATTTTATAGCCTCCATCGCGGTTTTATTGCGCTCATCAATAACGCTCGCCAGTACCGCCTATTTTCTATTCAAACCTATTGTATCTAACCTAGATTATTCTTAGGTATTTCTTATGTAAATAAAACTCTTTGTAATATTACAATATTCTCAAGTCCTGTGTCTATTTGGTACTATAGTTGGTAGTTTGAACGTATATTGCAATTAATTATTCGACGCTAAGGGAAGTACCTAATTGTCAAAGGGTCTCATTAGATTTCCTTATGAAATTTGATCGTCTCTGTTTGATATTGGTTCTAATATTACATTATCAGTTATTGAAAATATTTTTATCGATTCTGAAAAATCTATTCATTTTTATATTAGGATTAAAACCCGTAATTTTAAAATCGATTATTTTCGAAACTATAACTATTATTATTACAAGGCGGTAAATTTTGAGGTTTTTTTTTAATCTAGGGCTCGACGCACACTTGAACAAAATCAAGTATTCATTATTATTTATGTATTCAACCTAAATTCGGAGAAATTGGTGGAAGAGGTTTGTGCAATCTCCTCTGGGTAGGTACCACCCATTCATCAGATATTCTACCGCGAAACAGCAGTACTTTGTATCGTTGTGTTCCGGTTTGAAAGGTGAGTGAGCCAGTGTAATTACAAGCACAAGGGACATAACATCTTAGTTCCCAAGGTTGGTGGCGCATTAGCGATGTAATAATAAACTATTAAAAAATATTAATTTATTATTTAGCTTTAGTTATTCTATATATGCCTACGTTATAAAAAATTAATATAACAGTAATGAACAAATAGATCATTAGTGGTAAAATAAGGTTCAAATACATTATAATATTGGTTGTAGTGCATAAATTAGACATTTGATTTTCATAATTTCTCATTCAATTTATTAGTATCTATCATCTATTAAAAATCAACTGTTAAACATAAAAATCAATCATAGAACATTAAAATCAAATATTAAGATTAATCATCAGTCATTAAATTTAACTATTGAACACTAAAATTAATTATTGAAAACCATTTATTAATATCAAGTATTGTATATTCAAATCAATTATTAAATATTAAAATAAATTAATTAGTTGTAAATTTTCCATGTATGGACCCCCTTCGGGTATAAGCCTCCTCCAAAGAATGCCAATGTGATGCAAGCGATGGTTAATATCTGTTACAATGCCATTGTCTATGGGCGTTGATGACCACTTACCATCAGATGGCCCATATTACAATATAATAATGGCACCAATATCGGAAGAGGCGAGTTGAAATAATTTGGTGGAGTCGTTTTTGCTCATAATGGTTGATATTCGGAATATGCATGTATGAAAGTTTTAATATTAGTCAAATATTTTTATCCTTTGTAGCAAAACAAGTTAAACTGATTTTCTGATCAATACTGATCAGCGGGTAAATGTACGACATCCTATATGGCAGCACATAGTCAACAATCAGTAGAAAAATTGCATATGCCGTTTCCACGCTCTATTTCGTGTTTCGTAAGCATTTTTTATTCTTGAATGTGACGTGAATGTTAAAATATTCAACACGTGTTGTTCGAGTTCGTTGTATGTATATAATTTTTCTATTGAAAAAATACAATGTCAGACTCGTTTTATATTCGTCAACCGTTAACATATAGTCGCCCAGTGGACAAAACACGTAAAACACGTAAAATTTGACCTCGAGCCAGCTGCGATTTTCATGTGCTTATACTGAACATCATTATAAGTATGACTTCTTATTATATTTTGAAACTTCTATACTATATATAGAACTAATGCTATGAACTTGTTTTCTTTTTAACTGGGTACGGACTTATACATTATAAAAATCAAAATATTCAAGTAGGCAAGGCAAAGTTTCAAGACCGGAATGATGATAAAGATAGAATCAAAGAGTTATTTAAAAAAAACATACATACCTATGTACGTATATATTAAATTTGATGGTAATCGGTCAGTGTTATTAAGCGTAGGTACATTATCTCTAACAATATATTTGTATTTATACATATAGTTTATCTCGAAGTTTATACCTAATGTCAGCAGATTTCTCAAATAGCCTTTGTAGGTACTACGGACGCCGTGCTTTGTTAAGTTAATAAATATTGCATTCAAATGCGAACTCTTCATACATTATACACGAATAGTTCCGTATCTTTTCGCATGACTACAGGTGCAGTTGGCTCCAGCCCAAAACCGGTGTATTTCACATTATTTGTGGTGTTCTCTTAATTTATTTCATCCCGATTCCGCCCCATGGTTAAGTGAAACGCCGGGGGTTTTGCCAAGTCGGGTCTTAGTAGAGATGTTTTACAGATAATGGAACAAATAGAAAATGTTTTTAAAGCTTTTATAAACTTTCAAAAATTTGCTTTTATTGCTACAGTTTTAGATGTAACTTGCTTATGTGCTTAAATGTAACAGCGCTGCTGGCTTTATATACACAATAACACGTTTTTGTAATTTCAACTGGAATAAGCTCTTGTGACTCTGTTTATACAAAAACCGGTCTGAAATCTAGCTGCTCCAGTGCGGCTAGAACTAGCTGCAGGCTCTCGCGAAATCTTCTTTCACCACCCAGATTTGCATCCAAGGTCAATGTTAGTGTTATATATATATATATATATATATATATATATAAAATAATATTCATTCTGGATGTTGATGATAATGATATCCTGACACATTTCGTCACGCCAATCATTCTTAACAGAGATTAGTAAACTGCGCAGTAGAGAAAAGTTCTACGCCTACATATGCACACTTCCTGTCCACTTCAGAATCCGACGGAATGGTAATCCGTTATGACCGTAGCCGAAGACAGTTCTGACGCAAGGCCTTAGAACACCTTACGTGCTTTTGAGGCGTGGTATGTACACTATCGACTTTCAATCTTCGTGGTGCAACTGAGTATTTCTCGACAGAACAACCCAATAACTTTTTATTGGCCTTAGTAGTAGTAGCTTACCTTTTTTTTTCACGCAGTGGAAACCTTTAATAAGGTACCCAGCTCCCTTATTCGGAGGAATCAGGTTATGTGGTATTCTTACCCCCTAGAACCAATGCGATGGCCGTCCTCGGCACGGATCGGAGGACTGCGGGGTCGTGTTTATATAAAACATCCATTCTTAACAGAGAAGCTTACTTTTTTTTTTTTAACACAGTGGAAACCTTCAATAGGTACTCGGCTTCCTTCGGGGGAGGAATCGGGTTATGTGGGATTTTTACCTACTAAAACCACTGCGATGGCCGTCCTCGACACGGATCGGAGAGGCTGCGGGATCGTGTTGATATAACGCATCCGCGGCCCCTCCCGTGCTCTGCTCCGCTCGTGGCTTGGCGGAGCTCTCCTCAGGGAGCGAAGGTAATTTCGCCCCCCCGCACTCCTCGCTAGTGTGTACGGCAGCTCAAGGCCATTCCGGCTGCCGTCCTCCTCAGGGCCATCTGAAATATGAGCCGTGAGGCCCCCAGCTCACGCATCCACGGCCCCAGGGTTACGCCCTATCTTTTAAGCCCCGGGCGTCGGGGCTGTGGGAGGGCCGAGACGACGCCGACGTCGTCTCCGCCGAGCAGGATCGGCCCTTTCCCGTTCCCGCTCCGCTGCCTCCTTCTGGACCATGACGGTCTCACAGAAGAAGGCTACAGCCCTCCACGCCGATTCCCTGCGGAGCATCGCCGACACGATTGCTCGCAGGGAGAGGTCATGTCCGACTTCGTGGACCAGGACCTGCCTTTCCGCACTCCACGCGGGGCATACCTCCAACGTATGCTGGGCTGTGTCCTGGTCCGCGCCACAATGGTGGTACATCGCCGTCGATTCGCGTCCGATCTTACACAGGTATTCTCCGAAACAACCGTGACCGGTCATAACCTGCGTAAGTCGGAAGGTGACTCGTCGCTTTCGTCTCATCCAGGCTTTGAAGGCCGGCAGGATCGCTCCGACGACGCGTTTGCGCGCGTACCGTTCTTCGCAGAGACGGTCGCGCCACGTCGCAAGAGCCCTCCTATGTTCCCGCTGCTTCAACGCCTCGAGCGCACTCGGAGGGGCGCACTTTCGCTGTTCTGACGGAGGATGCGGGTCTGTTCATAGACCCTCGCGTCCATATCCGCCAGAATGTCCAAGGGAGGAAAGCGCGCTAGGACGGTTGCCGCCTCGTAGGATATCGTGCGATATCCCCGCACTATGCGGATGGCCACTCTCCGCTGCAAACTTTGGATCTTAGTCCTACAACGGCGAACGCCCGACAGTCTATGAGACCAAACGGGCGCCCCGTAGAGGGCCATCGATCGCACGACACCGGCATAGAGGCGGCGAACTTCCTCCCTCGGTCCCCCGAGATACGGCAGCAGTCTGTGCATGGCAACTGCTACCTTCTCGATCCGGGGGGCTAGGCGCTCGAAGTGCTCTTCGAAGCCCCAGCGACCGTCCAGCGTGAGGCCCAGGTATTTCATGTACCTGGCCATCTGGACGTTTGAATCACCAACGCGGATGTGTGAGTCGGGCGGTTCCCTGCTCCTCGGCAGTTTATGGAGCCATAGCGCCTCCGTCTTATGAGACGCTATCCGAACGCCCAACTCGCAGATCTTATCGATGACGATGTTCACTCCGAGCTCGGCGAGCTCTTTGGTTCTCTCAAAATTCTCGCCCGAAGCCAGCTCCAACGTGTCGTCCGCATAACAGACGACGCTGACACCTTCAGGGAGAGCGACGCGCAGGACAGAGTCATACGCGAGGTTCCACAACAGAGGCCCCAAAACTGACCCCTGCGGGACCCCACAGCGATATCGAGACTTATCGCCAACGCCACGCCACCCCGGGCCACCGCCTGCTCTGACAGAGACCGGACGCGCAATATCGCGTCGACAGTCGAACGGCCCTAAGAGAAGCTTACCTACGCCAACGAGCTTTATAACCGGAAATTATTAATGTCCCATGCATTCGAAATTCTTTGCCTTCTATTAGACGTTATAATTAGTGTTAATCAGTTTCTATATTGAATATATTGGTTTTATCATTGTGAAGTTTAATGTTTTAATTAATTTTAAAATTGTTATCAATACTATACTAGTGTATGTTGTGTTCTCCAGTAATTGGGGGTACATTTAAACGTTGTGTATAAGCTTGTATCCTTTGTATTTTTATGTGTACTTCTGTTGGAGTTCCTTAATAAATAAAATAAAAAATAAAATGAAATAAAACACTCGGTGACCTGAAATTGCTAATCACAGTAGAAGACTGATTAAAACATTTTCGGCACAAAAGAGAGACCAATAAAGAGTTGAAAATAAGCAGGTCACACGGTCACGTTTTTCATCACTTTTATTTCCAAAGAGTATTTGCGAATTATGTGCTGTTATGTGCTCAGTGTTAACTTTATAAAATTACAAAGTTATTCTATATTTGATATGCCGAAAAGAACTGGAAGTCATCAGGATTTTCCTGAAATGGTTCCACCTTCCCAGGGTCGTCAAATAACCGAAATAATAACAAAGTTGTGTAATTGGTTGTGTAAATAAAACTTAAGAAACGCTAAGACTGGCAGAAGACATTTAATTGCACTTCAGTCCTTCGATCAAACTGCTCTGTCCTGAGGGACAGATAAGGGGACATTAATCAAATTTTCAAACAAACCCACCAGTTGACGTTTCTAAACAGATCTGACATCATACTATATTGATATAATAATCGTTAAACATTTATAAAACGAATATAACAAGTGATATATTCAGTTCCCGACCATCGAAATTGACTTCAAAAGGTGTCAAAACTATCAAGAATTAATAAGAACAGCCATAAGCCATGATATTAACGCTAGTGAATGCGTACGGAATAAAAATTAATGGAACCAAGACGGCGCAATATTACATTCAGAGAGGAATATTTTATAGAAAAATGTAGGAGAATTGAAATTTAAAAGAAAATCGGAAATATCAAGCTATCCAATACTGATTATATCTTACAAGATAAATAATTCTTAACTTCTTCTAGTATCAGTACAGATAAAATAAACTAATAAATTAAATGTAAAGCTGCTACTACCAGTTTGAACTGTAGGTTCTATCTAAAAATTCAAAAAATTATATAATTACATCTGTACATAATAGTACAGGTGAGTCAAGGTGGTGGGAAAGCAACTCTGAGTTTGTATGTGATTAATTCCTCAACGTGTTACATGAAATTCTGTCTTAAGTAAATCAATAATGACAGACATATCATATCAATAATGATAACCGCATCGAAGCTGCGTTAATGGAGCTCCAATTTGGCCCCTGTCCTCTGCAGGTCCAGCAGTGGGTTATTTACAAGCTATTATAATAAATAACGTAACTCTCTATAGAAATTTTAGTCTATGGTAGATCTCAAAACCTGCAACTAAATTTATTTTCAAGATGTCAAGAATTGCTCACTTTATTTCATAGCTTTGTATTTTTTGTTCAAATATAAATTATTGGTTGCAAAATTGCAGCTGCGGTGTTCCTAATTAGATTTATCCTGACAAATCATTTCAAGCTTTCAAGACGGGCATTATTTTAGTTGAGACTGAAAAAGTATAAATTACGGCGAAATAGTAATATAACTGAAATGTGAGATGTTATTAATGTTCGTCGGATCAAAAATGCTGTATTCACAAAGCGGAAAGTGTTGCGAATTCCTTATAAGTTAAGTAATAGTTAGTTTTGAAGATTTGTTAAGAGTCGGATAATAAGTTTTCTGTACAAATGTTTGTAATATTTTGCTTAAAATATATTTTGAATTGTATAATAAAACATTGCGGGTTTTAATATAATATTCTCTAAATATAGCGTAGCTTTATACGTTTTATAACAGAGAAAAAAACTAATTGGAAAATAACTAATTGGGTATCTGAATATGAATAATACAGTAAAATAAATAAAAACAGAAACCAAAAAATTGTTTACATTTTAATTTTGATGAGCTGCAATGGCTTAATGGTAAAAATGGTTATAAGTGGAAAATTTACTGGTACGTGTGCTAATTTTTATGTTATAGTTTTAAGAATTAATTATACTGTTTGTTTCCCAAATGAAATAAAATAAAATAAAAAAAAACGTGAATCTTAACCGAATATCGTGGACTTATGCCCGGGCAAGCAACTTACATGTACATTAATTTATATTTTATATACACATGGATACACATGTGGCATGCGATGTTTTTCATCACCGTCAAATGGGATATTTTTTATATAATAAGTAGGACGGACATATCTTACGGTCTTCAGCTTCATGAAATATTAACCATTCTATACATCGCTACTGCGTCAGTAACCTTGGGAACTGAGATGTATGTCCCTTGTGCCTGTAGTGACACTTCACTCACCATTCAAACCGGAACATAACAATACTAGGTATTACTTTGATGGTAGAATAAATGAGGAGTGAGTGGCACCATCCTAGGCGGACTGGCACAAAGACCTACCAAGTAAATACGAATTATAAACACATTTTCACATAATTATAGAGAATATTAATTAGAATATCCGCTATTGAATTGTACCAATTAATTATACAGTAATTATGATAATAATTAATTCTGAAATGTTATTCCAAACGTAGTATCTAAACTAAAATAGGTCTTTCAACGTGAGTCGAATGATAACGAACAATTACTTACTTTGATTGCTTTACAAAGCTAAATTTAATTAAACAAAGTTATTTACTTTACGTTGCCCTTCTGATATGTAATTAAATTGGTGGACCGATGACTCGAAGGTAGTGGTCTGACTGGATGCCATGCATCTATGGAGCCACTGCTGGATACAGGAGCCTACCCAACATAGTCCACTGACTACGGTGGGCAAAATGATCATGATAATATTTATTTTAACTTTAGCTTGGTGGAAATGTGACTTGAAACTGAATCATATTTTATAAACGTAAAATAAATTTCTTACCTTTAAAAACAAGAATTATTAAATTGTACTGTTATTTTTGAGTAGGTTCTAGAATGTCGTAGTTGTTTATTATTCACCAAGCGTGAGCCAATGACTGGTTCAAGCACCATAATTTAATATATAAAATATACAACAAATCTGCCGATGCTAAAGTGTTTCTTATTCGAGACAAAAAAAAAAGTTTTTTTATTTTATTTTTATTTTACCCGGTATGGCAAATGACTCCCATCCACCTGATGGTAAGTGGTAGTAGAGTCCAAACGCGACGACGGCTAGTACAGTCAGGAAGAATGATTTGCACTAGCCACTTGCCGGACCGCAAGATGCCTCTTCATGCCTCGTTTGAAGGAACTCAGGTCATAAGAGGATGGGAACACGTGTGCTGGTAAAGAATTCCATGTTTTGGAGGTGCGACAAAGAAAAGAGTTGCCAAATTTCTTCGTGCGCGATGGAATTTATGTCACAGTTAGGCGGTGGCATCGAGAGATAGCACGCGTAGACTTGTGAAGGAATGGGGAAGCAGGAATGAGGGAGAATAATTCCTTAAAAAATTATGTAATATAAACATAAAAAAGTTACAAATATTCGATTGGTGTAAAAAAATCTTTCATTAAAATAAAACTTGTAATGTACAACTAATTTGAATAACTTAGCACCAGATAAGAGACCGTAAGCAGGTCCAGGAGTGATACTTACAACCTATTACCTCACACGGACACATCTATTCTGCGCTGATCTCGTGCATGGAAGCGACGTTCAAACTCCTATTTCCACCATGTCCATATTTTATATTTCAAAAGTATTCCGTATGTGAGAATTGAAAAGTGTTCAGATAGCGGGTCCGAACGCTGTCGGTTACATCCGTAGAAAATTGCCGCCACCATTGCACGAGTCTCTTGCTAATATATTTTATTACATTCTAGTACAAGTCGAGATGGCCCAGTGGTAAGAACGCGTGAATCTTAACCGATGATCGTGGGTTCAAACCCGGGCAAGCACCACTGAATTTCATGTGCTTAATTTGTGATTATAATTCATCTCGTGCTGACGGTGAAGGAAACCTGTATGTGTCAAATTTCACTGAAATTCTGTCACATGTGTATTCCACCAATCCGCATTGGAGCAGCGTGGTGGAATAAGCTCCAAAACCTTCTTCTCAAAAGAGGAGAAGAGGCCTGAGCCCAGCAGTGGGACATTCACAGGCTGTTACTTTAGTTACTTTACTTTACATACAATTTTAACTAAACTTATAAATTGAGCCGAGATGGTGAGAGAGTGTGAACTTTATCAGATGATCGCGAGTTCAAACCCGCTCGAGCACCGCTGAATCTTCATGTGCTTAAATTGTGTTTATAATTAATATCGTGCTCGGCGGTAAAGAATAATATCTTAAGAAAACCAGCATGTGACGGATGAAAAAACTTTACTTGACATAGTATGTTTGGTGTCGTACATATACATCGTTAATGATACAATAAATTAATATTAAATTATAATATAAGTAGACTGTCCTGTGTGTATATATCAATATTCATGGCAATCGGTTGGTTTCAATTGAATTGATAAAATAAAAAACTTCTCCATAAAATACATACAATACCAACTTTTATTGTGATCATTTCAACAATACAGAAGGCTATTCATCTGGATATAATACACTTATACATATAATTTTCTTTTTTTAATCTAAAAATACTGTTTATTTACATCAAAACTTTAAATAAATACAAATAAAAATTAAAAAGAATTACTATACAAATCGTAACCGCGAGTAATGGTGGCAAGAATGCTAGCAGCATTTCCCCTTTGAATCGCAATTCCGATTCTCTGGGCGAATGAACCAATCCTCCTGTCACCAGTAGAGGCAATAAGACGGGGTGTTATTATATAATATATAAGTGTATTTGTGCATTCAAGTATATACGTAGGTCAATACCCTTAAACACCTCAACCTAAACCAACGAGTGCTCAAGGCGAAGCCTCCTGATTTCTCATCATAAGTTCGCATTACGCCTGTTGCTCTTTTATACATTTGATCTTCTACATGCATATTAAAACATTATTAAACAGCATAAAAATCAATATTTTTAATAAAAACTACAAATATATGTTTAATTATTTAAAAATATAGCCTCCCTGTACGTAGTCCAATGTGACAGCACAAATCCGAGAGACAGACCGGTGGGTTTTGCGCCGAACCGTCGGCTTTACGTCGGGAGTTTAATACGCTACTACAGATATTTTTTTAACAACAGGCTTAATAATTCCAATATTTTTTCTTAGGCCAACTCGAACATTAAGCTCGGTATTGAAGATTTTAATTGATTTGCTGTGTACGCTAGTCACAAGAACAACACGACAGTCGATTCCGTCTCCGCAGGCTTTATTAACTGGTAATTATTTTAAAACAGACCACTTATACACAAAATAACCTTTTTTCAATGTCAGGGTCAATACCCTGCTGAATGCCGTAGTGAGTCAGAGCAAATATTGGACCTAGGCACACAGGCGTCTTACGTTTCACAGTAGCCACGTGTTGACAGTATCAAGGGCGGGTTTACTTAAAAAATATCTCTTTCCCCGAGCACTTTTCAAGTGTTTGCGGAAGCTTATTTATCTTATTCTGTACATTACTGCTTTTTACACAGACCTAATCCACGCAAATCTTTTTTCTTTCATACTGTTTCTAATTTATTATACATAAGTTTATTTAATTTAGTGATTCGGTTTATTTTATATAATTATTGTAAAGATAAATTTAAGAAAAGAACTAGCATGGGGCGCTGTCGTTATTATTTCTTTTCAATTATATATATAATTGTAGTTACCATTAAAATATAAAACTTTTACTCACACTTAATAACATGTTATATTAGATGGTTAGACTCAGATATAAATAATTGTTACATGAATTTACATATCTCATCAAAATATAACCGCTAAGACAGGTCTACCAGCGATTATCAAAACTTGGCTTAGTTTCTAAGTTGCTTAGTGTTAGTCCGAAGTGTTTATTTCATGGTACTGATGTTTTGCAAAGTAGTGCTGAGTATTTCTTTAACTTAAAGAAACGGTCTTATTTACTAATGAATATAAATATATTTTAAGATGAAATAAACAAAATTAAAAACTCATTAAGATTACTTAAATATTTAGAAATATATTATTTTTATTTCACGTTATATTTTCACGCCAAAATGGCTGCCTTGAATAGGAACGTAGCTCGCACCACGGTCTTGTGGACCGTCGAGTGATATATCGCTAAAAAACCGCTTTCCTTTGTTCCTTTAGATTTATTTCACCTAAAAGCTTCCGGTCGGCGCGATGACTCATGGAAATATTAACACTCGAACAGTTGTACTGAATGTGAGGAAATAATGTTTGTGTTTACCTTACACATACTACTTGAAAACACATCATATAAATTATCAAAATTTAGAAATAAAATCTTAAAATAATATTGTATTTAGTAAACATAGGAAGGCAAGCGGTCTCCGTGTGGTGAGTTATCAGCTCCGCCTATGACATAGCTTGTCTATGCTAATATATTATATACATTTAGTAATACTGTTTTACTTACTCTTTAAACCGAAAACGCCCAGAAAGAGTGTGTGATACAGTACATTAAGAGCCAAGCGCATAGTATTTTAGTTCACACGGCTAGCGAAGCATTTACAGTGTTAGGAGTAGATAAAATCTCCCTCAGTCAGTGTCTATACTAAATACTTGCCATCACGCAGCCCGATCACTCGCCTGTATACTTACTAACTTAAATAAATGTAATATGGTTGGTTAGTTACTATCTAAGCCCTCATAATAACATTTACTTTTTTTGCTTAATCCACGACCTAAATGACCTGTTGAGACTTTTCTACTTCAATTGGCGACAGTATGGTTACTGTCGCCAATTAAGTAGAAGTAGTGGTGTGGGAGTTGGCAAACCAAAGATTTGTTGGCGTTTTAACGTAATCGACTTTATTTATATTGATAAATGTTACTTTAGACAACAATAAGGCACGCGTCTATTAAACTTAATTGACTAACTAAATGATCCTAATTATTTTATAAACGCATTGATCTTAATTTAAATATCTGCCATTGTAAAACATAAGTAAACTGCGTCATCATAAGAATAAAGCAACATTTTAAGGAATCCTAATTATACCATAACAATCGCTTTTGACACTTCAACGACAATTCGTCACAAGTTATTGTAGTAAAAAATTGTATAATATTCTAAAAACTAATTACTTAATAGTCAGGAAGACTTTAATAAATAGCATTATTCTTATAATATCAATATGATCACTTTCATAAAAGCAAAGACTGTGCGGTTTTATCTGTACAGAAATGAAAATTAAAAATCGAATTACGAATCGACAATTTGCCACAATCTTTTCCATCCATTCGTTCGCAATTCCCATCTCTAGCCAATTCCGAAATTAAATAGCAGAAACGCTACCGATATAAAAGTAAATTCGTTGCATTGAAACTTGTCCGGAGTCGACGGCCAGATTGAAAACTATCAACTAACGAAGGTTTAATTAAAGCTACAACACTACTACTTTTATCGATATATTTTAAGGATTTTCGTTGAATATTTTTGTGATAACTGAGCTCGTGATTGGGGAGGAAATTGTAAGCTATCTCTAACCAAAGTGGTTAAACTATACATATATGTATAAACTGAAGCAACTGTATGTGTAGCTCTGTTCTTGTTAAAGTGCTAGTCAATGTAATGAAATGCTTAAGAACTTAGTACCCATAGTGGTTCTACGAGCAAATACGACTACTTACATTCCGCAATTAGGTCATAATTATACTTCAACTTGCATAATTAATAATTACAATTAATTAAGATATATTCATCATATCATATCATAATATATCACATAATTTTGATGTACGTAAATAATGGGTCGTATACGATTCTAAATCATTGATCAGATACAGCATGTTGTTGGCGCTTGCAGCAACCAACGTACAAAATGTAGAACGCGCTCACAAAAATATATAAAGAGTATTGCAATTAATCTCTCGCATGAATGAGGGCATAATATTATTTATTATGCTATCCTTGTTTTTTAACCGACTTCAAAAAATGGAGGAGATTCTCAATTTGACTGTATGTTTTTGTATATTTGTTACGCGATAATTCCGCCATCCGATTCTTTTTTTGTTTGATAGGTCAGTCATATTTCAGAGGTGGTTCAATATTTTTTTTATCGAAATTGATTTGGAGCTTTTTGAGAAAATCAAGAAAAACAAAAATATATACACTATGATAATGTTTTGTTTGTGCTCTCTTCTCTCTTCTTTTAACTGTCATCACAGAAACAAAAAAAAAAATTAGTATTTGTAATAAGGAGCTTCATGATAAGAAAGGATTATAAATTAACAATACATTTTTTTTAAGAAGAAAATTAAGGTGATATTTGCAAACAAGCACATCAAAAATTTTATCAAAGTTCGAGTTTGTTGCAAAGGCTGTCTTAAACTGTCCTTCTTGGCTTACACTGACACTAAGTTGTCATATTTATAATTATTTCTAAGAACTTACCTTTCGAGTGTTCAGTTTCTGTTGTAACCCAACGATCATTATTTTATAAAATTATCCTTTGGTTACAAAAGAAACTGATAAAAAATGAATGGGAACAAAAATGAATTTACAGGACGCATAGCAAATGCGAGTTGGAAGAGAAATACTTAGTTGTATGATGTTACTAGAGTCAAACAACATTTTTGGCTTTTTCGGCATTGGCATTGCTTTTTTTACTCTTTACTGCATCGTGTCCGTCGAAGCTTCGATCTCCCGGTCGGAGGCTATGATCTCCTGTTTTGTCAGCCATTGACAACCATTTATTAGTTATTCTATGTCATGTGCTCCAGTTCGAAGTTCGAATTAACAAGATTAGTTATATTCAAAATATTGTTCCTACATTGTAACAAGTTAAATTGTAGTTTTATATAGAAAGCGATAAAACACAAACGGTGGACGCGCGACCCTTAACATCGCTCGTCAGAGAGCAAACAAGGTATTCATCAAAGTAGCGACGGAGATAACTGAATTTTCATTTGTTAATTAATCTTCAACTTGCAATTTCGAGGCGCGGCTTTATCGCTCCTTCAATGTCGTGATGACCGCGTTGTTAATTCATTTAAAACTATTCGAATTTTAAATGTATTCTTGAATTTATTAAATGTTTCCAACAATTTAATCTAATTGAAAATCGGTAGTGTTGTTCAATATTTTATATTTTCAATTAATATTTCTCTCTTAAATGGTGCTTTATGAAAATATTCTGTTGTTTTGAGTACTTATTTTCTGTTTTAACCATTTAGTTGACTGATATACAAGAGACTCAGTAGATAAAAGACCTTAATCAATTCAGGCAAGCAATATCGAATTTTTATTTGATTAATTTGTATCGTGTAATGAAACATCTTGCACCATTCAACCCACTGGAGCAGCGTGGTGGAAGCTTTCAATCTTTCTCCTTCAGCTGTGGCTTTGTTCCTAGTTACACTAACTTGTTTTTTAATACAGTTTTTGAAATAAATGTGATAAATTCAAAGTATATTTAGTGTTGAATGATATAGCATTGGTTGAGGTCGGTTGCGACCACACTAGATACCACGAGATGGAATGAAACAAGCTGCGGTCGTCGTATACACTTGCGTACAAGCCGGAGATCGGACGAATGAAAATATACGTATACGTAAATACAGTCGAAGTCCAAAGTGGCGCGTTTTGTTGTTGTTTTTCGTCTATTGTACCCAATAATTTACAATAACAAAAGTGTACAACAGGATAACTTTATTCTCACGAAAGTAATAAGTTATCTCAGCCATGCCCTCGGGAATTTGAAGATTATTTCATAAAGATTAAGGTAATGAGTAATTTAAATACCACAAAAGAATATAAAAAGTGCATACATATACTACAAACCATAACACAAACATATTACCTTAAAGTTTGAAACATTGATGCGCTTTGATAATATAGTTTTAACTGACTTCAAATAAAGGAACCAGCTCTAACGCCGTGACGACAAACGCCTCTCCGCCACCGCTGTATACTACCCCGTGTGCGTGGCGCGTATACTATATATTACTATAAGTCATATTTATTTTACTAACGCAACTTTCTTTTTTATTTACCTTACCCTATAGTTATTGATTGGGTTTCTTTTCAATTTCGATGTTTCACATCTGTCGGGTTTCTCGTGACGCCCACAATTTTCATGTTTGTTCACCTATTACTAGAAAACCTTAGTTATTTATTCTTTTGTTTACTTATTGAATGTTATTACAAGTGTAGAAAAAGACTATTCCAATCCATACATAGTAGAAAACCGTTTAACAATTACAAAATATATATAATTAAGTTAATATATAACAAATACAGTCGCGGGTGCTTATGCGTGTGTGATGAGTATGTGTGAGTTACATATAACTGCTTAGAATTCGTACATTCATTTCATTAAAAGTGTTTTCTCATGTACATATTGGTAATAACATCGCTTATGGTTAGTCTTCAGAAATATTTTATGTTCAGACCTAAATCTTTTTATATTAGTATTATATTTACGAGTCGATTTCACGCGTGGATTTTTCGTAAGATTATTTAATATGGAGGTATTTGTGACGTTATAACTTGGGATACTTTTTATTCCTCGTTACAAAAAATTACGTGTCGTTTTATTGGCTCTTATTCACGGAACAAAGTTTCTTAAAAACCTAAAGTCGAGATGGCGTACTACCCGTGGAAGGTCCCATATACAAATACGATTAAGCACCACAGACTTCATGTGCATAGTTTTTATTTGTAATTCAACTTGTGTTCGGCGGTGATAGATTAATCTATAAAGCATTACAAACCATTTTCGAAAAGAGAAGTCTTTGCTGAGCAGTAGAATATTACCAGATGTTAGTTATGTTTAATGTTATTGTTGTTATGTAATTATATGCATAGACATGGACAAGTAGCCTTAAGGACAGTCAGTAACGGACAGTCTTAATTATACTTGTACTCATAGAATACTTTCCCAATCATACGCGATTTCGCTTTTATTTTTCCGGAATAACAGGATTAATTCTCTCTCCCGATTATGAAAGAGTGAAGTAATAGCTTGTGAATGTCCCACTGTTGGGCAAAGTCCTCTTGTTCGTATTCGTGTTCTAAAACTGGACAATCTCTGCTCCGGCACATAAATCATCTATACAAAAACAAAACGCAGACCGATCACTCCGTTACCGCTACAATAACAAACTAACACTTTCACATTCATATTTAATAAACAAATATATCATCTATCATGATAAGTTATATTATCATATTATTTTTACCTTTTGGTCTTAATATTTTGTGTTCTTTTTTTTGTTTCCAATATTAAATAATATATTTATAAGTTGAACTCTCAAACAAAGCTATAACTTAATAAAGGATTATTTAACTTTGTAAATATAATAGTTTCTTAGAAGAGAATTCGGCTATAAAGGAAAATAGCTGTTTGATTTTAGGAATACGTTAAAGTTAAACAAAACTCCGTCTGGATAAACATCTCGAGCTGAACTACTCAGAAAAGATTAATTTCGAATGAACCTTGAGCAGATTGAGAGACTATCGAATTATGTAATTAATATTTAAATATGAAATACATAAATATAGAAACACAAGTTGTTAGTTACTGAGAAGCACAATCACACTTACTGTCTGCTAGTGCGTAGACAGACGGCAAATGAGCCATCTGTAAGTAGTACTCACCACCAACCATAGACATTGACATTAAAAATATTAACTATCTTTTAAACTGTGAGCACGCGTCTAAGCCTGTGTGCGACCGCTCTGTGTAAGTACCGTCTACTCAGGTATTATTATTGATGTTTGACAATAAAATAACTAGACGTAGCAAATAAAAAAAAATATGTTGACAAATATTGTATTACAGATACTCATAATCGATAACATAGTGTTAGCAATATCTTCCGACGGGGCGGAGCCTAGCGCCTCGACTTGATCACGCGATGGTCATCGTGGTGACTGGCCCTGTCGAGCTCATCGGCCGACCAGGCTGACATTATTCACTCCGACTCGGACTCTCGGTGGAGGTGGATATCTCATAAATAATATCTGAGTTGCTCAGTATTGATTCGTTTGTTCTATTTTTGTGTAAATTGTACATATCGATATACGTTTCCTTTATTGTTGTATAGTGGTTTTAATTTATCATTTTAAAACCTATTTCCATCCTGATTTCTAGCAATACAATTATTACCTTTGCTTAAAATTCAGTCTATGAAATAAAACCAAACATTTAAACTTTGAATCGCGAATGCTGCCCTATTTACTTTTTTTTAAACGTGAAGTAAAAAAGAAGAAATGTTAGCGTGAGTCAAAGGCGTAATAACGATGCAGACCGGGCGGGCCGGGCCGGGCCGGGCACTAAACAGTGACTGCTTCGTAATACCGATGAAAGGCAAATTGCAATGTGATAAATCGCGTCCAATAGAAAACGTCGGAGAACATTAAATAATCCACTAACACGAATCCGTTTCGTAATGACTTCGGTAAACGGTGAACTTTCATTTTAACACGTTTTGTGTTTTTTAATGCTAGAAGCTAGAATCGAGTTTTAGTTCAGTTATGCCTTTACCTGTTAATGGATAACTTGATCGAGATAACCAGCATCTCTTATTTCAATTTCCAAGTTAGAATTTATTTTTTACTGACCAAAGTTTAAATATGGAATAATATATCTTAAAATATTATATCTATACTGTTACAAAAAACTGAGGAGTTTGTTTGTTTGAATGCTTTAATCTCTGGAACCAGTACGATTTGAAACTATATTTTGGCGTATTCCATTTTTTTTAAATAGGTTTCAATCATTACCTCATGAACCACTTATAATGAAGAACTATGTACTTTAATAGATAAATAGATACTGAGATTGACGCAATAATATAAATCAAACAAAAGAACTTTTCGACTTCATAATATTAATATTTATATTAAGATCGCTGTAGTAAGAGTCTCATTATTATAAAGATAAAGACAGTAATCAAAGGACGTTAAATTATTTTTTCAAACTTCGTAAAGTCGACCCTTCAGGAAATCAATTTGAAAAATCAGCGAAGCAAGATTTCTTTTGTTAAAAGATATAATGCTAAGTTTTAGAACACCGATTTTTATAATTGTTTTCTCTAAAGCCGAAATGGCGCAGTGAATAGCTTAACTGAAGACCGTGAGTTCAAATCCCGGATTGGTTTGTGTTTATAATTGATCTCGTGCGTCACACTGTAATACAAATGTCCAGTGGGGGGTCATTTATGGCGTCTTATATTATGACATATTTTACTTTTACAATAATTTAGTACTGTGACACATGAACACATACGCGCTTATGGTCCACAGCAAAGTTTAAGTAAATAATATGTAATAATATTCAAAATACAACAAAAAAAAATATTCAACCATATGTAATATCAACGTTACATTGAAATAAAATTTTTTTTAAATAAATTGAAACGTTTATAAATATTTACGTATATAAATATATTTCATCTAAACATTAATAAATGGCATGAATACGGCCATTACGTAGCACGCAAACAGTCGACTGAATTGAAAACGATTGTAAATTCGTTAATTAAAATAATCAAAATGCCCGAATACTTTAAATTCTCGTTGTAGCGTATGCTTTATAGCGATATTGTTCATTTCACTATCAAATTGACAAATTACTTTTAACGTTTATTGTTACGTTGCAATTGTAAGTATTACTAGGTCTGTACCGCGGTTTTATCCGCGTTTAATTGCTATTGGGCATATTGCAATGAAATTATAAAAATCCTATAACCTAAAAATTTGAACGGAAACAAAAAAGAATACTTTTAACATTTTATATTTAGTATTATTTTAGTCATATTAATTACACATACACGTTATAAATGCTTAAAGTTTTTAACCTTTTGGCTATTTATAAATATATATAGAGACTCATATACATGTATGTACTCGTACATATATATCTATGGTGAATACGCGTTACTCAGCTCTTTTGTAGTTATGTGAAACTTGGCGGGCTGTCGTTCATACGTCTCTAGTTGACTAAACCTAGTTCATATTTCGGCTTTGAACTGCACACTCTCGTAATACAAGTCATTTTAATATACGCCCGAGCTCTCTTAAACAAGCCCAAACTAAAGTCATACGAAACCGTGGAAGGGAAGTTTTCTCGACATTAGCCTCTCGTGTTTGAGCGAGATCCTAGTTCTTAATCAAGTCTGGATGTCTGAGACGGATCAAACATGTCTTGTAGACAAAATCACAAAACTACGTGGATCGCATTGTAAACGTGGAATATCTATGCTTTGGCGTACTTAATATATATGAGTTATAGTACAGGACTCAACTTAAGCTATTGGATAGCTCTTTTATTTACATAATATTTATTTTTGTCGCACTTGGTGGTAGGGCTCCGTGCAAGCTTTCCTGGGTAGATATAACCTAATCATCATTGGCATTTATAACATTAGTATAGAAGTATATAAATTAATTAATATAATATAATAAATAATTAATAAACTGAATTCGATCACGTCAATCTGCAAGTAGATACTACTAATACAACAGCTGTATTGACGATAGGCCGTCTTTTCAGAATCGATTTTGCCAACAGATGATAACAACATGGAAAACATTGTTAAATTTGAAAAATAGTCAATGTGTTTCAAACACTCAGATAATCTCTGTAAAACCTTAATTCCGAACTGATAGCTTTACATTTAATCTTGTTAATATACGATTAAAAGTGCGCGTAAGAGCCTACTATATAGAACTGATTTTATTTTCATCAGAATATAAAAAAGTAACAGCTCGTAAATGTCTCACTGTTGGACTATAGGCTCCTCTCCTATTGAGGAGATTTAGGCTTATTCCGCCATTCCTGATGGACTAGGAACACGAGGCAATAAGGAATCATGATAAATAATGTACTAATTTCACAATAAATAAATAAAACACAAAAATTGATTTTATTAGACGAATCACGAGCAGAGCTTTACTACCAATAAATCAATTGTGTTTATATTATCGAGGCTACAGTGTTGTGGTTCTATAAAATGCAAATGAACTGCTGTCCAAATTTGAAGGCCTGTTCAGAATAAGTATACGCTGTCACCTTCACTGACCAGCTCTGTTATAATAATAATGTCCTCCAGACCGATTTCGGTCACGGCGGCAAATCTCAAGAGAGATTAGCCAACTGCGCAGGAGATATTATAGTGCACAAGTTTGTGCGCAAACACAAGTGCACTCTCTTTTCTTTAGCTCTCATAATTCGATGAGACGGCAATCCGACACGACCGGAAAGAGTTCAGGCGCAGGACCAACGGCTTAACGTGCTTTCCGAGGCACGGAAGTGTACACACTTCCAACTTCCAGACTCCGGGCTGCTACTGAGAATTTTCTGACAGAAAAACCCAATAACTATTTATCGGCCCGACCTAGGAATTGAACCCAGGACCACCGGGTCTGCGGCCTTATATCAAGCCACTAGACCAACGAGGCAGTCAAAATCATGAGATATTGTATCGCTAAACAGCAATACTTAGTATAGTTGTGTTTCGGTTTAAAGGGTGAGTATGTATTATTATTATTTTATAAGTGATCTTATTATTACGGCGGGGCAAACCTAGTAATACGTACAATATATTTGACATCCGGCATTTACTTAAAGAAACTTATAAAAATATATGGCAGTAACTATAAGTTAAAATTGTTCCGATATCACAGACTAGTAGTAATTTGTTATACACTTGCATTTATATTATCGTATCGATCGCCTGTCCATGAACTACAACGATAACTGATTTTACGGCTCACATTATAACAAAAATACAATAAATACAACAGACCTCTTATATATTTGAGTAACCCGATGATTTTGTATACAATACAATCGGATAATTACTCCAAATAGTGACTTTGGATGAGTTGATGAGTTGGGTGGTGAATTAACTCATGAGTAGGTAGTCACCACCCAAATGGGTGGTACAGAAATAACAGCCGTGTTAATAAGCATCACGTTCAGTTTAAACGCGATCGTTATTACGAGACTACTTCCAACTTAGCTTAAGTGACATTATTATTTTTCCTTTGTATTTATTGTAACTCGTGTTAGTTCGCGAAGTTCTCTCGGTCGTTTTACAACGGAAGGCTATTAACTTGTTTTATTCTATGCTTACGTTGAAGATGAAAGAACGGGGCAAATAGCTCTCAATTCATTAAGTATTATGTAATATTGTTACTTAGTGTTATATAGTATTTCAAAATATCCATTTCTTTTAAACGGAAGTAAACGTTAAGGTTAATAGTGGTTGTAGTCACTTTCATCAGCTGAGCATCTTGCGTTACAAACCCCGCTTACAAAAAAAAAAAAAAATATTCAATTTATTCATTAGAATTGAATGTTCATTTATGTACTCGGTGATAGGGCTTTGTGCAAGCTCGTCTGGGTAGGTACTAACCACTTATCAGTTATTCTACCGCAAAACAGCAGTACTTTGTATTGTTGTGTACCGGTTTGAAGGGTGAGTGAGCCAGTTTAATTACAAGCAGAAGGGACATAACATCTTAGTTCCCAAGTTTGGTGACGCATTGGCGATGTAAGCGATGGTTAACATTTCTTACAATGCCAATGTTTATGGGCGTTGGTGACCACTTACTATCAGGTGGCCCATATGCAAGCCCGCCTTCCTATACAATAAAAAAGAATGTGATTTTATATTTAAACTCATACATACGTACAAATGCGTTGCCTGATGGTATGTTGAACCTTCAATCATAGAGGATATTACTGTAAGTATAGTAAATAGGATAATTTGTGTTTGACTATAGACCTGCTACGAAGCAACTATATACTTGTAACTTTTTTTAACACGAGACTAACTTTTTCCCGAGCGGTGGGACATCCGGCTATTACTTAAAGAAACTTATTTAATATCCTGCGTACTGTCACCACCTTATGTAACATCGGCGGCAAGTATAATACAAAATATAAAACCTATAAACTAATATATAATATTTAGCATCCAGAAGTGAAAACTGATTTTATAAGAACCACGAATTGGTCTATTCATAAATAGAACACCGAATCATATAAATTGATGTAAATTACTCGCACAATTACTTTTTAATAACACATTTGAACACATCACAAATCACAAGTCGCGCCAATAATGAATTAATTACTTTACCTTTATATGCACTAACAAGATGGCGGCGGTTTTAAATTAGCGCGCTTCTTTTTTTTTAATAACGCTGTTGTATGGAACAGTTAGTCTCCTAACTCTAATCACATTGAAAACGTTTAAGCTTCTTTATCCAATATCCCCTCTTTGACTTTGATATCAATTATAAGATATAATTAAATATATAACATAAATAAATAGCGTATTGTAATCTTGGATCCCTTTAACATTCTGCACGATATAAGAATACCTTTTGTAGTACACAAATAACTCTGAGATTGGAATGAACGGAATGAGAATGATAAATTGCGCCAATATATATTATTAATTGTAGTTATCAACGCTTCGAGCCTTTCCTCGTGTGAAAGTATTCATTACTGGCTTATGAGCGAAGAATAAATGCCAGTGATAATTATTGAAACACCCAAGCGTCACCCGTCTTAGTCTAACGTTGCGGTGGAATAAGGATAGAAGATTTAACGTTAGGGCGGCTGGACGAATTGTAACACAGTTTGTTATATAAATATTTTACATCATAGAACGTAATAATGTGTAAATTATTCATAAAAATTATAACTAAAATTTAATTAACTCAACAAAGTGAGCCGGAGGGTTCAGTTTAATGAATATTTATATGTTTTCTAATTTTGTTGCATGTTTTGTAATTGCTAATAATATTCTAATTAACTGATCGTTCATGCTGAAATAATGCATAGCTGTTTTGAAGAGGAGCGTAAATTAGTGAATAAGTGGTATTTACACTAAAAGCTACAAGCCATTTAATTAAACAAACTATTTTGTTTGGTGACCAATATCGAGATTTCAAGAGAAGTAACCGGTTGAGTGTACCTTTGCATATGTTGAGAGTAAACCAACAATACCACCTTTGAAATACAGAAATTAAGTCAAATAAGAATCGTTTTTGTATACACAAGGTAACGCGATTCGTATCATAATGTATTCGTTGATATACAGGATTAATGAATAGAATGAATAAATAAATTGTACATAATTAGTTATAATATGTTTCTATATCAAACATCCCTACTCATTCTTTAAAGGCCGGCAACGCTCCTGCAAGCTCTCAGGTATTGTAGGTATCCATGGGCGGTGGTAGTTACTTTCCATCAAGTGAGTCTCCTACCAGTTTTGCCCCCTCTTACATAAATAAATTTGAGAAATAAAGTTGAGTATCACCTCTATTAAAAGCATGAAAGAGCTCTCTTTAAACCTTTTTTTATTAAATAATAAAATGTATTTAAATGAAGTCCTCTATAAAGCTGCGGCCACACATGTGCGATCAGTTATATAAATAAAACAAAGATGATTTGCATAAATTTCCGCATCGCTTGATCGCGCATGTGCGCTCATTCAGGTGACTTCTATCGGTGGAAAATACAATCATCTATTGTATTCATTCTTTTATGCACTTTTTTAATTTATCTAGAAACCAGCAAATGGGCCTTACGGTAGTTAAAGGTCATTAACTCTGTTAGTTGTGCAAACCCAAATGTCCCACCACCACTGTTGAGGTACCCACTCATCACTTATTCTACCGCCAAAACGCAATAGTTAATATTGTCGTGTTCCAGTAAAACTACAGGAATGAAAGACATAACGTCATAGTATCCGAGGTTGGAGGCACATTTAAGTTGTATGGAATGGTTAATATTTCTTTCAGCGTCAATATGAGGAGTGGTAACTACTTACCATCAAGTGGCCCGTCTGCTCGTCCACCTACCTATTTTATAAAATATATTTATCACAATGTTCAATACGAATTAGTTAATACATACACAACTGTCGATTGGTATTAAGATCAGAGTCGAACGGCTAAATCAAACAATGGTTACAATAGAACCTCCGCTGAGAGCTAAACTAACAAATAGAGAAATCCCGATATACACGAACATGACAGAATGTTCATGACTACAATGGCCACAATGTCTACCGAGCCACTGACTTTAACGCTAACTGTCTTTAGGGCTTCATATCATCATTGTAAGGCTTATAATGCCTCATTGCTTTGAAGTGAGGAGTGGAGGCTTGCAACTTATTTTACCACGATGCCCCAATGCGGGCTGGGACGCGTTCTATGGCATCTCGGCTTTGATTCTAACAGAACTTAAATAAAAGATTGTTATAAATATCAAGCATTGTAAATGCTAATGCATAATCGCAAGATAAAGTTTTATTTTTATGATTTTTTTTTGTCAATGCAATGCCTTAGCAATAACAGCGATTTTTAAAGTGATAACTTCTTATGGGAGGGTAAACCGCTTCGTAACGTAACGCGTTACGGCGCCACTCTGTCTGGTTTCCCTTTCTCTCACGCATACGGCAGCAGTAGGCAGGCTCCTCCTCTCACTTTATTATTTATTTTATATATACAGATACTACTTATAATAATTTAGCACTAATTTCAAGTACTAATTTAAATTATATTTAATATATTATAATTAATAATAAATATTATCACTTCTGTCGAGCGACACGAGACGCACACGTTTTTTTTAAATTTATTATTTAGTTTTTATTCGAGTATCTTTATATTGTTTCATGTCGGGTGAGTCGTTTGTTAAATATTAATGTTCCTTTTCATTAAATCAACGCGCTCCCTAACACATATCTGCGCGATGCTTTAAACCGTCGTAGATTTGTCGGACGAGAATGTATCCGAAGTCAGATTAGAGCCATGATATATCTGATCACTGCAGCGCTACAACGTAATGATAACGAACATGCAAATTGAATTGCGAGCGCTTTAAGCGCTTGCCGCTTGATTTATAACTTCGAAAGATATCTATGGATTTCCATTCACCGTCGACTCTCATTCCTTTTGCCTTAAGGTTTTTCTGCAGTTTTATTTGCATGCGACGTATTGACTCTATTGATAGTTCGGATTATTTGTTGTTAAAATAGGTTTACTATATTTCTATGCTAACTAATAACAAGTCATTTCAACAAACAAAATACGTTTTTAGATTTAATTTATAGTATTGAACCAAAATCCTAAGCCTATTACTAAGTAAAGATGTAGCTTTCTAATGGTGAAAGAATTTTTAAAATCGGTTGAGTAGTTTTTGAGTTACATCGTAACAAACAAACAAAAAATCTAATCTTTCCTCTTTATAATATTAGTATAGATAACAATTGTGAACAAATGACATACTTCAAGTTTTTTTTATAATTAAAAGACTAGATGGATAAAGAATATCATTGCGCGTGACAGGATTAATTAAAATGGCTGCTATTGGTTGAGTCATATTTGGTATGGAATTCACATGTATTCACAGTCATTATTACGAGCTAAACTTATAACTAATTAACCTAATTAGGTGACTACTGATCCACGATAGATCAAGCAGTGATCATTACGCCGTCCTGCTATGCTTAAATACTTTGGAGGTCACGTACGATCGAAAGAAGTTCAGGTTGTAGCTGCGTCTCGACGATTGAGGTCAATGTTGCTGCTGAGCTTGCACCTCGTGCTGTCGGAATTTGTGGAGCGATGCGTATGCGGCGGTTTGCAAGTGTTGGCTATGCGTAACAAATTCACACCAACAGTATTGTATACAATAACTATCTAATCGAGCATCTTCGTCGGGAAAAGAGTAACTGTGACAAATTTCAAGTCTATCGAGGTCATAGAAGCTTGTTTGAACTTATAAAGTTATTTAACAAAACGATATAAACATAAATATTAGTATTTAGACAAATAAAATAGCTTATTACGTTAATTTATCTCACTACAATAACTATGAGAGTCCTCAATAAAATAATTCGATTAGAACGCCGGCAACTTATCGCAAATTGTTTTCTCGAAGCACTAATTCTTTGAGTTAACTTCAAAGGAATATTGTTTCCGTAATTCAACTCTAAGAAGAGATAAAACTAAGAGACATGAATTTCATAGAAAAATAAAAACTAAACTAAACCTTTGACGTCTGCAGGGAAATTATACGCTTATGAATGAAGAATTTATGTTTTTAACGTTTTTTATTACGTTAATAACTTCAGGATGATATTAAAATCTCCTTTGTCGTATTAAAGTGAAAAAGATTGAAGTGGAGCTCACTTCTTTATAATGCTAATCATTTTGTTCTGTAGAGAAACATTAATTAGCAAACTAGTGGCAGTAGAGCTAAATCAATATGTAAGAATACAGTAAAAAATATTATAGTAGGTAATTATTCTAGCGCTAAACAAAAGTACTTTATATTGAAGTGTTCCTATTTGATAGGTAAGTATAAGTAATTACATCTGTAAAAGGAAAATTAAGATCCTCTGTTACGTTGTCAGTGTTAAAGAGTGACGGTGGCCTTGATATGAAATGATCCTACTGCTTGTCTGAATTCCTAAAATTAGATGAATACACATAATTGGACTGTTAGCAGGACTCTGTACAATTCTAAAATTACTGTAACTGAAGTATTGCCAACATCAATTGATATATTGAGGTATAGTTTTGGTTCAAAACCTATGAAAGGGCGCTTGTGTGAGAAATGATTTTGTTGCTATAGTGTAAATGTCTGATCGCAGGTGATTTCTAAATTATTATTTGTTATAGAGTTGAATATGATGTCAACCAAGTCCTGGTTTGGCATAAATGAACTATACTATGAACACTTCACACACAAAATAAATACATCTATTTACAAAGACACAAACAGCGCTCATATTTTATTAACAAACGCTTAAATATATAATTTAGAAACTCGGTAAATTTTGTAGAGAAAACAAAGAAGAGATTTCCACATTCAGTACAATTTCACTAATTAGGTTTTATTATTAGACGTACGAAATTGCAAACACCGCTAATAGGCTTAATAGCAGACTTGCTCGTTACAAGCGGATGCCACATCTGGATTAAACACTCAGCCTTCTCACGCTTTAACTAACAATTTTTCTCCTATATAAATTATGATAAATTTTGAATATAGAAATAGGTAGGAATATATTTGGGGATTTGTTGCGATATATCTGATACGTGAAATCATATGCGATGTAACCAAACTCTTCTACCCAATTCCAATTGCAATAAAGTTCATATAAATAAAGCACTTTTAATTGACGTTACATCTTTGGTACAACTAAAATACCCTAGAGCATTAATTATTATTGAGTCGTGAAAAAAATAACAATTTGAATATCGGTGAAGTTGGTTTAACATAACAACATAAGTGTAGGAATAGTATTGTATTTTAAGTAAATATATACTTATCGAGTACTGTTTGTAGTGCAAAATATAGTAAATCGCATTAAGTACCGTGTAAACTGTATTGCATCGACGTATTTAAAATTAGCAAAATAAATCATAATTTATATAAGAACTTTAGACACAATAAAATACGCCGATAAGCATAAGCACATTGTATATCAACAATTTTGGAAAAAAATAGTTACAGACATTTTAGAGCCAATCGATATTCTACTAAAGCAGAAATCGCAATTTCGAAGACATCACTGTGCCGCTGCTTCATTACTAGATGTATTTAATAATGTATTTAGTATAACACTACGTATGTATGTATATTGATATTTTTTATATTATTTACTTTTACTTTTTAGAAAGTTATAACTGTTGGGTTCGCGTGTGTCATAGTCATGCATGTTGGTTTTTCGTATGATGGCACCGTTTTCAGTCTATGGTCTCATCAAATTAGTGCGTTTGAAGCGGTTACGATCTGGAATCAATCACAGATTCGCAATTTGCGTCGGATTTATAATCAGCTTACTTTCGAACCTATTTAGGTGTTTTTCAATTTCGTAATTTATTTGCGAGCTGCTGCTGCGACGACCTCGTTCACCTGGAATTGGATAGAACGAATAGTGTTCTGAATGATTGAACCTTTAGAACTCTTAATTTTTAAGCAATGAAGTTCAGCTTGAAGAATTCAATTTAAATTCATTCAGTAGTTGTTGATAAATGCTTAAATAATGTATTTTATTAAACTATCAAACTCAAAGTTAAACATAGTTGTATATTACTTGTTTCCGATTGTGGCTTCGCGTGTGGCGCGAAGGCAGCTGCGATTATTCATCATAAATTTCATCTTGATCGCCTCATCATCATTCAATTTCTCGCTTATAATATTAGTTGGGATAATCTCCAAGCCTTAAAGACGTGACAGACGGGCATACGTTTGTCCACCACTGGAATATTTTCCATTACAATAAAAGTAAAATGATAAATTTTTCATAAAATTAGCATAATTATTTAAAAATCTAAAGTTAAAACGCTGTCTCAACATTAGCGTGATTTATAAAAGAAATAGTCGTGTTTTAAAATAATGAATCGTTATAAATATCAAATGGCATGAGAAGGAACAATTCGTTACCGTCAGATTACGGTTACGTGGTCATATCCTATAAATAATTTTTACATGTCGGACCGACAATTAGAAAATAATTCAAAACAATGAACCTTATGATAAATTACAGTTAACCTGATTAATCGTTAACATTATCTCAAATAATTAATATTAGCTGTGACAACTCAAACTAGTGCAAAACAAAACTATACGCAGCTGTGTTTTAAGTATATATATTAGGTAAAATTCGAAATTAAAATATTGAAAAATATAGTTTTGCGAACTCGGTCTAAATAATTATACTGTGTTATGATGAATGTTAGGCATCAATCAAAAACATACTCATTCTTCAAATAATCTTATTTTCTTACTTGAATATTTACCATATTTAGTTATAATAGTATTTGCAATATTCTAATTCCTTATATTTGTCTCATGATTAAGATTATCTTTAAATCCCACGGTGCGCGACATTACAGACGGACGCCGCCTAGCCCACACCGTCGTACCGTGGGAAAAATAGAATCGCATATTGTCGTATCGGTGCTTTGGATCCGCGTGTGGTGCAATAGCCGTACAGTAACAACACGTTCTCTCTTACTTTGTATTTTGGCATGACAAATTGGTTTCGGATTTCAAGACCGACCCAGATTGACACGCACCGTTGGAAGAGCCTCGGTGTGGTGCTTGACTGTCCGGGGTTATTTGTCATGCGTGACTAACCACAAAATCTCGCACCGTGGGAAGCCTTTATCGGATTGCTTAAGCAATAAAGTTGCCTTACACGGTAGCTTTAAATTTATTTGCACTTTCCTTTTTGTGTGGAATAATAACAAAACTATTTAAATTATTCAGCATAGTACCCAATTTTAACCAAAACCGTCTCGACTCAGATTGTACTAAAACCTGTTTATTTACGTTACAGAAGACCGGCATGCCCCATTGTGTGCTTAGTATCCGAAACCGACTCAACTATTCAGCTGTCCCGATTTCATAATTTAATTATCGTGTCACAATGTAATTTGGGGAGTGGTTAAGGTAGAATAAAAATTAGCTTTGTTACGTTTTGATTTACATAATTTATACACGTAGCTGACATTAAAACTGAAAATAAATATGGTTTATAATAATAGCATGTACGAATTATTTGAATAACACATTATTCAAATAGTAATCTCTTCCAAATTATATTATAAATAAAGTGTTGTATACTTTGTCGTCAGTATCACTGAGACTTGATGTCCGATCCGAAAAGAAAACTTAACTCTTAATAATATTGTTTTCATGGCCATACATAGTCCATATCATAAATAATTATTAAATATGTTTTAGAAAATTATTACAATTACAAAATTAGTACTTAGTAATTTAAAAACTTTTTTAATTCGCCATCGCGATATTCAGTGCACAATATTTACGTTTTTACTATTGTAAGGGCAGTGGTGGTGGTGGAAGGCTGTAAGGCGGCGGTAGTGCGGCCAAGTTGCTCTGAATTTACAGTTAGACAGACTAAGACTATTTTTAATCAGAGTTAGACATTAGTCTGAATATAGCCACGTGTAATATACATATTTGAATTTGTGCTCTATAATAATAATAATAACCTAACATCGTAACTTCCCTAGCTATGCACTTGGCTCACGCCCGTGCATAGTTATGTAAACCTTCTTACTTAAAAAAGAAGAGAAACATTAATGTTAAAAAAATCATAATAATAATATCCTGGGACATTATTCACACACGGCCATCTGATCCTAAACTAAGCAGAGCTTGTACTATGGAAATCAGACAACTGATATACTACATATACTACTTTTCTTTTGTAAATACATACTTATATAGATAATGACACCCAGACTCAAAACAAACAGATATGTTCATGCACACAAATGTCTGTCCTGGGTGGGAATCGAAGGCAGGTATCTACCAACCACGCCAACGGGCTCGTAAATAATGATAGTTTCTGCGCAGACTTTCAAATGGCGAATATGGCCAATGGTGAACATAGTATTATTTGTAAATAAAATGTCATCCAATATTTGTGATTGCGACATGATACATGTAGATCGTTTTAAAGACCACAGTTTGAAGTCGCTACGCAACTTAACTAATTTGTCACTAACAAGTCGCCTCCGGGTCGGAACTTGTAGCCAGTGGTCGAGTTGAAGAACAAACTTCACAACTCCTCAGGCCTTCAATGTTGAGTAATATTATATGTATATTTTCATTCAAATCCGTTATTATCTATACTACTATATAAATTAATTGGCTCTGTCTGTACATTTTATTTTCATTTAATTTTGTGATAAATAATCGTTTTATGATGCAGTGCAGATTCACATTATACTATTTTTTTTAATTTTTGTCTGACTGTCTGTATGTCTTTTTATAAATCAAGAACGGCTTGACCAATCTTGATGAAAATTGGTACACACAAAGAACATGTGATGGTGCAAATGATAGGCCATATATAAGATCGGTAAACCCTACGGTATCTTATGAAAATTAATTTCAAATCGTTAATTACGTATTTCTTTACCAGTAGCCATATGTGGGTTGTGTGTTATTATAGTAATATAATAATTTATTATATTTTTATGAATTATACGCGGGTGAAGACTCGGGGCACAGCTAGTTATTACATAAAGGTAATATATAACGGTATGGATATATCTGTATATACATGTATTTATTCTTATGAAGTGATTATTATTGAGAATATTCTGCAAGAAAATTCTTATTTGCTCTATCTGAGTTAATACTTGCCAGAAGAAATCATAATTCATAATTGGTACCGTCGTCCCGATTCAGAACTGTTTTTTATATTGTAGGTAGGCGATTCAATTAAGAAGGGGGCTGTTTTAATTTTCGTTTGAATACTCATAATGCCTTATTTTTTTTAAAGAATATATAGGCAGACGAGCATATGGGCTATCTGATGGTAAGTGGTCATGACATTGGCAGCGTGAGAAATGTTAACCATCGCTTACATCGCTAATGCGCCACCAACCTTGGGAACTAAGATGTATTGTGCCTGTAATACCACTGCCTCAGTCACCTTTCAAACCGGAACACAACGGTACAAAGTACTGCTGTTTGGCGGTAGAATATCTGATGAGTGGGTGGCACCTACCCAGACGAGCTTGCACAAAGCTCTATCACTAGTCAACTTTTAATATAAAATGAATAACTTGATATTTAAACCTAATTTTCTTTGAATTATAAGGATTACCCGAATTATACTTTTTAAATTTAATTGTGTAACTAGTATAGTACGACCCCAGCTGAACTGGGAATAGGGTTTGGACAAAGAAGAAGAAAAAGTATGGGACGAAAATAAAATATGATAACCAATCAGCCCAAACCAGCTTACATAAATCATGAGACGTTACTATCGATAGAAGTCACGCCGAAGGAAGCTTACGAAGGTGCGTACGGTTCTGGTGTTCTTGATAGAAGCGTTTAACGTTACTGTTCGCGACGGGAACTCATTTTCATGCTTTTTCTATCTACAACGAACGGCAGTATTGTTCTTAATTTTTGATTTCACTATAAACATTTTTTACAAATTATTCTAAGGAATATGGTATAGTTTTTTTAACACTAATGAGATAATATAAAGCGCTGGCATTTTTTTGTTTCCGTAGTGCTCTTGTCACACTAGCACCACCACTGCAGCGATTGATTTAAGAAAGATAGAAATAATTTAATTTAATATATAAAAAGTAAAAGATTAGCTATTTTGCTGTTGAAAACAGTTGTCAGTATTTTATTCATCATTAAAGCGTACAATTTTATCAAAAAGTTTTGGCAACTTTTTAATAATCAACATATTCTTAGTCCTCTATGTGTAAGGTTTTAAAATAAAACTTGGTATTTTAGCTTCGGGCTATCTGACAATAGTGTGGAGGCAAGCGACTCAGATAAGGGCCAACCCTCGTCACGCTTTGTCCCTTTTGTTGTGACTTTGCATATCCCCCACCTTCTAATCCGCTGTTTCAAATTAAAAACTGTCTCACGGCGTTATTTATTTACTAAACTTTATATATTAAGCCAGTTTCCATACGAGCTATCGGCCTTACTTATCATTTCACAAAACACTAAATAACGTATAGTTAGTAAGGGCGTATCATGACTTAATTAGGCGTCAGTTATTATACTGCCTGTTAATATTCGTTGTCTGCTGAAAAAAACATTTGAAAATCTTTCTTTGTATGATATTAATATTCAAAAATATTCTTCTTCTCTGTCGTCACACTCTTGGCAGAGTGGTCGTGGTCGTCACGACAGGGGTGGTGGCAAGCTTCACAACGTGCATTTGTCTATGTGATTTATATTTTTGAATCGTGCATTCAAAAATATAAATCAAGCACAATCAAAATATACTTAATTTTTGGTGTTGGGAGGAACAGGGTGTAAAGTTCCTCATCCATCATTGAAAAGGGTGGATCCTCCGACCAGACGGGTGTTGGTCTGGAGGCTACCGCCCGACGGTTGTTGTCGGATTCTTGTATATATGTTCAATCGCTCGGATAACTTTAATATCGCGATGTAGGATACGTCAGTTTTTAGTTTTCATATGTGGCAAGAAAGATGTCGTTACAAATTCAAATATACGTTTTCATGTACAGACAATCATTTTACACGATTACGATACACACGACCTAGTAGTGCTCGGCCAGGCTTAGAACCGCAATCTTCGCTTAAAATTAGGTTACGGGTTCTTGGATTGGTTACGTTTTTTACTTTCCAAAATAATCAGATATTTGTGCAAACGACAAGAAAAAATAAATAGGTACGATAAAAACATCAAACAATGTTAATATTAAATTTCATCGCCAACTTTTTAATCTTTCGATCTTATCTCATTTAAAAAACTAATAGAAAGTTTACTCAACCCATTTTCGGCGTAATGTTTTAAATTCATAATGACGTGAATTTTTTCCATAATCTCAAAGAAAAAGTTCGTAATTTCCATAGCCTTCGGTGCGCTCCAGTGAGTTGAAAATTCCCCGTTCATTGTCAGTTCCGTGAGGAAGCAAGCGTGAATTGCTATGAAAAGCTCGATGCGTGGAGCCAAGTTTATACAAAATATAAACTTTAACAACCTCAGAACAAAAATTATAGCAACAAAGATGGTTGAAGCATTAAATCGACTTAAGGTTAATGCTCATATCAGGTGTGGATTACCGACGTCCTTATTAAGTCAAATTTTAACAAACTATTATAATAGTACACTTTTCTTTTACCTCATATGATCTTAACTTCAGTTATGATCAAAAGTCAATCGTAGATTAAAGTCTAGTCGAAACGGATCTATCGAGTGCGTAATTTACTTATAATAATTATTTTCGTGCTCGATTGTATAAAACAAAAACTAGCGTGGAAGTAGGAAGAAAACGTCGTTCACCAGTATGTATCGGTTCACACTCTGTTGTGGAATGTCCTTTAGACTACAAAAACACTTACAAACGTCGAAGACCTTAATCTAAATTCAATAATTCAATAAAGAAAATGTCAAAAGATTTCCAAGCAATATGAATGATCCAGACATTTATAATATTATATTTGATATATTTACATATAACAAATTGTTTTATAAATAAAAATAGCTTTGTTTACTTGAAACAAACATAGTATTTTTTTATCTTAACATGCGAGAACACAAATATTATTAACGTAGAAGAACTTCTATCGTAAAAAAAACTTCAAAGATTACGTCTGCGACTCTTCGACGAGAGAACGAATATTATAATAGTCATGGTACTAGCTACTACTATAAGCTTTTTCTTTGTTATTATTGAATGTATTTCTTGCATAAATACTTATATTGCTTTTTAAGTAAATAAAGAGCTTTAAAATTTTTTTGTAATAAAGTAAAAATAAAAAATATTGTATATTCAAATACAGCACTTCAATATAAAAACCACTGGTTCTGAATGAAGATGCCACTGAGAAAAATAGACAATAGACGCATGAAATACAAAGTCAAATTTTATTAACGTCTAGTTAAAAAATATAAATTAAGAAACATTTCATTTTATACCTGTACGAAAGCTAATAAAATGTAGAACAATAATTAATTACACTGGTAACATTGTTTTGGAATATAAAAAAATAAAAGTTTCCTTTTAACTAGTTGACTGGAACTGATTTAGAATTCAGTTTCGAAATAACAATGGCAGGTATGGCTCCATACTAAAAAATGTCTGGGATCAAATCGCAGCATCCGATAATGAAAAAAAAACAAAGATTCGGCGTTAGTTCCAGAGTCTATAAATGGACCTATTTTTATTTGAGAAAGCCGGAAAAAAAATATATTCGAGTTTAATTTTTTTGAGGTGAACTACGTATTTGAAAATAGCCCATTATAGTAATCACTTATACTTCATCCACATAAAATCAAATGGAAACGGATAGATAATATATAGAGAAAATAAAACGTCAATTGTCAATTTAACGTCCAAAGTAGAGCTGACAGTGTACTAACACGACCGATCCGATTTTTTTTAATATCGATACAATATCGTAATGATTATGAATTCGATACGGGTAGCTTCGGTCTAATGATGTCAACATTTGACCACCACTTTCATTAAAGATAAAAAAACAGCGCATTTCAATCAAAACATAAGCAACCAGCTCATATCGATCTTTCGTTTAATTGAATCGATAAAGATATCCACTAATACTAATACTTGTGCTCTACATCCCTATTTGTTTGGTCGACATTTTATTGGCAATTCGTATATCGGTTGATACAAGTTGATATACTTTTAATAAAAATTAATAACGTCGGCTCTAACAAAAATGAGGATATATTTAAAAAATATTTAAAAAATAACTTATTTAATTTGCTATAAATGAAATTTAAGGATGCCAAAACACTTCCAGACATAGATCTGCCATTGTTCTGATACACACACTATACTGACACTAAATACTACTAGAGCTAAATAAAAGTGCGTCTTAACTATCCAAAAGATCAAGTAATTGTATAATATAAGAAAGTTTTATATAAGAGTAGTGTGTATAAGGTAACGAAACTTATATATTGTATTAGCTCAGGAGCTAGAAGTTAGTTTAATGAGACAAGTACTCAAAATATAGCTTGTATAGTAACTAAAACGTGCAAGTTCTTTGTTCGTTGTAAACGTGATCACACGAGTTATACTCAAAGAATATACTTAAGTCTTCAAAGATATTTAAGATAGTATAGAACTGTTTATTTATCGCAAAACACAAGTAACTAAAATTAATATAAATAGTACTGTTTCCTAAAATAAGAGAGGCATGTTTTTTTTTAAAAATAAATCGGATATCCCTTCTGCCTATAGATAAGAGCTGTAAGCTATAGATATAACCGTATATATAATATCGATATCCTACATACTTTTTCGTAGCTATCCGATATTACCAATGAAGCCTCTTGTATTTCACACGTAACAATTTGAAATTATAATTCGTAGTCTTGTTATTTCTGCAGTCTTAGAATAATCTTTTAAATTTGCGGTTTATATATAATGTTATGTTTTATAAATACCATATCGTATTTGGGTTTCATCGTGTGATCTCAGCAGACAGCTAATAACGTCGCAACAGTTATTGAAAGCTTACAAAACGCCAATTGTAGCCAATTCAGTGGAATGGTGACGTAACGCGACCACAACCTTCCCTATATGAAAATTACCCTGGATTTGGCTACGCCACTTTACCACCTCAACGTGCTTACATTTGTAAGAAACAAAACCCTCTAAAAGAATTATACATTTTTACGATATTTTATTGATTATACGTGGTTGCAGATTTATATGAGCCTGACATTCGGCAAGAGAAAATAGACTGATGGTTTGTTTCACATGACCAGAGAGGATTCAAGTAGTGGAACAGCGAGATTTCGTGCTTCCCGAGACAAAAAAATATTATCACAGCCGACGAATCATTCTTACTGAGAGTTTAATGACGTAAATACCCAATAACTTTTTACTAGCCAGACTGGGGTTTGCACCTTGGACATCGGGATTTGTAACCAATAAAGTAGCCTCGTTGGTCTAGTGGCTAAATGTAAGGCCGCGGACATGGTGGTCCTGGGTTAAAATCCCAAGTCAGGCCAATATAATGTTATTGAGATTTTCTGTCAAAAATTCTCAGTTGAAGCCCGGAGTCTGGAAGTTGGAAGTTTGTACGCTCCTGTGCCTCGGAAAGCACGTAAAGCCGTTGGTCCTGCGCCTGAACTCTTTCCGGAGAATAAGGGAATAGAGAGTCCATCTGTGTTTGCGCACACACTTGTGCACTATAATATTTCCTGCACAGTTGGCTAATCTCTTGAGATTGGCCGACGCGGCAGTAATTGGTCTGGAGGACCTCAAAAATAAGCGATTACAATTATATATGTACAGTAATTACCCTTTTAATTAAGCAACACGTGAATTCAATCGAATATTCTAAAGCACTTAAACTTTTGATAGAAAAGCTAATGACCTGTTTCGACGATGCGTAAAATTTTCATTACTTATTAATTTTGTTCATAATGAGTTCTGGCTTCGACTACGATATCCGAAATCAAGCTTTTAATGTAAAATAAAATTCCTTTTAATATAAAATAAGATGACATAAAAATACAGCTTTTAGTCTTGATTTTCTTATCTGTTACATAGCTATAAAGTTTTTGTTACAAAAAATTATAACTTTACTTTTTTAATTGACAAATTTTATGATAATTGACGATTTACTGTTGACGAAAACAACTAATATTTTTTTCTTGGCAATCGACTCCGGATTCATAGCTTAGCTCGAAATTAAAAAACAAGCTCGCGATCTGCAGAATTATGGGCTAGCCACTTTAGACAGATCAATGTAACAAAAACTATAAGCACTTATGAATATTCAATTAACAAGATTAAAGCAAACGTAAAGTTTCCACAGTTTCGGAATGTAGATTCTTGGAACGTCACTAGTTAATCTATATGATAACTTTATATATTTTGATGAAAATATCTTGCCAGCACGACCAGGACACAGTATCTGTGCATCCAGCGTCGATGACGTTATGCCGGGTTTCTGGTACGGCGTGACAAATAAAAATCATTAGAAAAATTAAGAAATACCTAAAGTACCTAATTAAAAAATGATTAAGAAATATCGCGTTCCATCAAGGCGCACTGATATAGAGCCGTGTTGTGCAATGCAAATCGTATTAAAAATTTTAATTCTGAAATGTACTAGTATAAAAATATTTCCTTACAGACATTGCTTAATGGCTGTTTAGTGAAAAACAGACTTCGCTCTTTCTGTCATTAATGATTTGACATTCGAAAGAAGAACACACAATGTATATAATTTAAGATGGCCTAGTAAAGTAGACAGCAAAAACTGTGACTTCAAATCCACGACAGCACTATTGAATTTGTACATTATATATTCATTATTTAATGTGTATTTTTAAATGTTTTCGTACTCGACGCTGAAGGAAGATATCGGGAAGAAACCTGCTTGTGTTTGATGAAATTCTACAAAATGTATATCCACCAATGCGTAATGGAGAAGCGTTTTGGAATCTCCGCTTTATTCTAAAGATTGCGCTCCGTACTTATTACTAACAAGATAATACTTATAAAAATATGATAAGAACTCTTCGCCGTCAGAACCACGTCAGCTTGGACCATTATAATCACATTAGTTACATCTGCTAAATATATTCAGGTCATCTTAAAGGGATTCGTTTTTTAATAAGGAACCTGGCCTCCAACAGCCAGTATTTTACATATTATAGTAGGTGTACTAGCGGTTTGTACCAGCCCGTCTGGGTGTACCTACCCACCACCGTCTCATCGGATATTCTCGCTAAACAGCAGTGCTTAGTGTTGTTGCGTTCCGGTTTGAAGGATGAGTGAGCAAGTGTAACTACAGTCACAAGAGACATTACATCTTCGTTCCCGTTCTTCGGTTGGTGGCGCATTGGCGATGTTTAATATTTCTTATATTGCCGATATCTATGACACTTAACATCAGATGGCGCATTTGCCCGTCCGCGCCTTATAACATACACAAAATAAAAAAATCTCATGTTATGAAATATGTGGCAATGTAGATTCTAAATCATATAATCATTCATGGAAAAAATCAGATAAAGTTAATTTGTATGAACCACCTTGAAACTTACTACAAAAACGATCGTCAAATGTCCGAAAGTTTTATGCGACATTGACTATAATAATTATAATATTTAAACGATTCACGGATCAAATTAGCGTAATACCATCAGTTATGGAAACAGTACAAAGTTTTGAGCAGTTGATAGAAGTTCTGATCAGTGATATAATATAGATAACTAATCAGAGTCTAATCAAATAGTGATCAATAACTTGACTCTATTTGCCATTTACCTGTCAGTCACTCTTCTAAAAAACCTTATTATGCTGCTTATTAAGCATTACTTTTCCAAATAATTAATATATTAAACTTTTCAAAAACAAATTGAATACGTCAGGCTAAGGTAAGGTAACCACTCATCTGTGCTATTCAAATTAGATTCGATCGTGTCACTAGCCCGATCATTCGGTATACATAATTGCAATCAGGAAGCTAATCATTCCGTTACTAATACTTCCCCAATTGCATTTCGATGGCTGTAAATATTACTCTCGTCCACTTACCGCATTAATTTCAACCATGAATATGAACAGCTGACATTAAATTAATAATTAGCTTTAGCTCAACCGTGCCTTTGAATATTAAATGTAAGCAAATCTGGGGCATTTGCGTCTCCCTACGGTTATAAATAGAGAGCCACTTAAACTGGTACAATGCTGTTTAATATTACGAACATTCGGTGTAAGTACAATCGAGGCGTTAAATGCCGTTTAGGTAATTAGAGAAACAGAATATTTGAATTAAACTGTAAAGCAAGTTAACCCATTATACATTTAGTTAACGCACAAAACTGAAATGTGATTCGGTGACTACAATCCGCCATATCCGAGATCTTTATACTTTGATCTAGAACAAAATAAATTATTACTTTAATTAAGTAGCCTCTTAATATTAGTACAGAATCATCGTTTTACAATCACGTGGTGGTAGAGCTTTGTGCAAGCTCGTCTGGGTAGGTACCACCCACTCATCAAATACTCAGCAGTACTTGGTATTGTTGTGTTCCGGTTTGAAGGGTGAGTGAGCCAGTGTAATTACAGGCACAAGGGACATAACACCTTAGTTCCCAAGGTTGGTGGTGCATTGGCGATGTAAGCGATGGTTAACATCTCTTACAATGCCAATGTCTATGGGTGTTGGTGACCACTTACCAGCAGGTGGCCCATGAACAAAAAAAGAACAAGATTAAATTAAATTTTAAGTTCGGAATGTAGATTATTATTTTTTTATCTCAATTCATCATCATCAACAACCAATATCAATGTTTCAGGTCCGCTAAATTTTTATTTTTTTATTTTTTTATTGTACCCTGGTGGGCAAATGACTACTCCACCTGAAAGTAAGTGGCAGTAGAGTCCTAACGCAACGACGGCTAGTGCAGTCAAGAAGAATGATTTGCACTAGCCGCCCCCGCCTTGGCGGGCCGCAAGATGCCTCTTCACGCCGCTTTTGAAGGAGCCCAGGTCATAAGAGGAGGGGAACACGTGTTCTGGTAAAGAATTTTATGTTTTGGAGGTGCGACAAAGAAAAGAGTTGCCAAATTTCTTCGTGCGCGATGGAATTAATGTCACAGTTAGACGGTGACATCGAGAGCCAGCACGCGTAGACTTGTGAAGGAATGGGGAAGCAGGAATGAGAGAGAATAATTCCTCTGAGCACTCGCCGTGATACATTCGATAGAAATCGATCAGTGCCGCTATCTCTCGACGCAATTGTAAAGGCTCGAGGGTGTTGGTGACCTTTACGTCGCCAATAATGCGAACCGCACGTCGCTGCAACCGATCCAAGGTCTCCAGTAAGTACTTAGCGGAGCCATCCCAAAGATGCGAGCAATATTCGACGCAAGACCGCACCTGTGTTTTATACAATAGGAGTAGTTGTTGTGGCGTGAAGAAACGCCGCACCTTGTTCAAGACTCCGAGTTTCCGTGAGGCTGTTTTTATAATAGCCTCGATGTGATCCCTTGGCTTGAGGTCGCACCGAACGTCAATTCCCAGTATGGCGACTTTGCTTTGTATCTCCAGCGTAGTACCACAGAGGGAGGGAGGAGGGGAAAATGGTGACTTTTTCGCTGTGAGAGCGCTGTGGTTACCTGTGTTTTCTTGGCGTTAAACTCAACAAAATTATCAAAGCCCCATTTGGCAATAAGTCCTAACGTTCCTCGAGTTCAACAACAAGATCCCTCCGTCTCTCCTCAGTTTCCGCTCGCCCAGCTACTGCGCGTCCGTGGTATCCTCCGTGCACTGTACTGTCATTTGCATAGCAATGTATGTTCCCAAGAGAGACCATATCAGTGATATGCAAAAGAAAGAGAGCAAATATAACTATTACTTTATTTACCCCACACAAGAAATTGAAATAAAATTTCTCTAAGCCACTTAGAGCATTACGAAAGCTCTAGGATTATCCAACTCGTATTATCTTTCAATTAGATAATAGAACTAATTCTCTAATTGAAGTCGAATCGAGTTTGTAGTAAATTTCACCATAACAACTCTCGGTCTTTTGTGTCTAATCCTTGCTGCTATGGTCTTCGAATTGCATTTAACCGGACTTTGACTATATATAGATATATATACATCAGAGCCCGGTTAAGGGCTGGACACTGATGAAGATATTCAGCGATCAATGCTCAGGTCATTTTTGAGATCACATCATAAGGTTCATTAGACGTTATAATCTTATTCTTTTAAGAAAAGTTATTTTTGTTCACTTTTTTGTGATGCAACCCACCCACCTTGTTCATTACATATTGATAAATAATCTTTGTCCAGATTTAGCTCAGTAATAGGATCAATAAACGTTAATGATTTTCATGTTTGAGTTCATTACCCGGCAAAGGATTAGCTTATAACGCAACACAATATCAATAGTAACTATTCCGATATAATTTTAATGAACGCTAATGGTCTATGTAATAAAATTATCAACAGTGTATGTGATTGAATTTGCATCATTCATATCAATACAAAATTGGTCAGTAATCACTTCATCCGAATTATGTATCGCGTGTATGTATGAAATTAATTTATAGACCTGATGGACTGACATTGGTTCCCTGGAAACGGGGACGGGCCCTTGTGTGGGACGCAACATGTGTTGACACACTAGCCCCGTCTCATATCAGAGAAACAATGTTAAAAGCCGGTGCTGCCGCGGAAAAGGCTGAAACGAACAAACGTAACAAATATTCTTCTCTTATTCAAAATTATATTTTTATTCCGTTTGCAGTTGAAACGCTTGGACCTTGTTGAGTAATAGTGCAAAAAATTTCATCCAAAATATTACACCCCGTCTTATTGCCTCTACTGGTGACAGGAGGGCTGGTTCATTTTTCGCCCAGAGAATCGGAATAGCGATTCAAAGGGGAAATGCTGCTAGCATTCTTGCCACCATTCCACGCGGTCACGATTTGTATAGTAAATATTTTTAATTTTTATTTGTATTTATTTATAGTCGCTTTAATATGAACAAAACAAAATGTAAAGTATTTAAACTGAAAATTATGTACTTAAAGGATTACAGTACCATTATCAGCCAACAAAAAAAAATTGAAATTCGTTTTCGAATCCTTAAGATGTCGATATCGGTAAAGTCATTTTTGTAAATAAACTCTGAAGACCCTTTTTATCCCTTAAGGGATTTAAATTAAAGAATCTACGGAATAATGCATGGCAAAGTTGAGATTGATAGAAGTAAAGAACCTTTTCTTTTTCTTTTTACAAACTCCAACACTGCTTATTATTCTTTTAGCTATTATACATTTAAAGAAACAAATCAGTCAATGTTTTATTTAATGATGCGTATATTGTTAAGTATTTACGTGTCTATTTTAGACTTCGATACCATTTCACCGATTATCTTGATAGTTGGCTTATAGGTATTATATGTATTTTTTAAAGAGCAAGTTTTTATAGCATTCACTTTGTGGTAACATGAGTTGACGCCGCCGTACGTCAACTCATACTCCAAACGATCGAATCAGACTCCGACTTCGGCTTATATTTGATCACGCAATATCTAAGTAGAAATATGTCACAATTCAAACTAAATTAATGTGTCTAAATAAATGAGTGTCCAGCAGTACACTCTACCACTCATAATAATAAATAACTCATTGGGTACAAATACTCGTTCATTTTTACCACAATACCAATACTTTGTATCGTTGTTTTCGAGTTTGAAGAGTGAAGTGTGTAAGTGTAACTTACACAAGGGACGTAACATCGTAGACCCTGAGGTTGTTGGCTTATTGCTGGCGTATAGGTGGTTTATTTTTCCAGCAGTGCCAGTGCTTATTGGCGAGGTACCAGATGATGCCCTACTAAATATAAATTAATAAATAAATGAAATCAATAAAAGAAAAATTACCGTACTACAAGATAATCTTATCACACTGATATATTTATTTCATTCCATTATATATCCTAAGAGCTTTTCTGTCACAATTTTAATAATTTCATCATAAATATAATATGTTTTTGTTTAAGGCGATCTGACAAAGAAGGCTGTTCCCCTTTTATTGGCAGATAAGGGATTTGTCAGATGAGTTGTCTTCTTTTGGGTTGCATCATTAAGTGCTGTCTCTACGACATCGACTAATCGCTGTGATAGTATTAAGTTTTGCTCACAAATAGTTACCTGAGTGGAAAATATAGTAAAGACCATAACGATTACGTCAAATATAAAAACGTACGGTTTTATTAACGGTATAAATAAATAATTTCGTCGATAAAGTTTCTATTGTAGCACTCGAAACTTATTCGGCGCGGGATTATAACTTCTAAACTTGATTACGAGTCCGCATCGCCTAAGCTCACGAACCTGTTACACTCGAATGATTTAAACTCCGGCCACTACAGGTGAAAAAAATATTAAAATTTTAACTTTCATTACGGCTTTCAATGACGGAAAAGAGAAATGAAATGCAGAAAGGCTTTTGTTTCGTACATTTTTATTTTCCTTATTATTACATTTAGAGTTTTCTTCTTTTAACTTAATGTAGTAATGTAGACGGACTACTTGATATTACTTGATACAATGCTTAAAAATATAAACTCGTGACCACGAGAGGTCTGTTTTAGTCGAAAATCCGGGCGGAATAATAAAAAAATAGAAAATTATATGTAAAAGGGAATATCCTAATGTCTGGTTTGAATTAAAATATCAAATATGAAGATTTTTTGAGAAATATTATTATTTATGAGTCCTGGGTGAATTATTTATATATATATTTTTAAATAATAAAATCAACTCCCTTCCGTCGTAAAGAACGTGAAGTCGTTGGTTTTCTGCCTAAGCTCTTTCTGGTCGTGTTAGATTTATCATTGCGAATGTGAAGGAATATATAAGACACTTGTGATTATAATATACATATTATGCGCAGTTAGCAAGCATCTCTTAATAATCCCTACGGAGGGCATCATTATCATCAAATAGGGTGACGGTGTTCTACAGTGCCAGAACCACTTATAATTTTACTAACCAGTTTCATACGAACCACTAATTATTCAATTATTGCGTCATTTAATCTAAGTCACCTCTACTTATAAAAGCTCAGTTGCGATTCTGATTTACTGACACTTCAAATACTATTAAGTGTATTATCATTGAACTCAGAACGTGGAATTACAACGTTACGTTAGCGATAACTTAGTAATTGTTGGAGACACATCTAATCCCTTAACAAAGGATCGGCTTGAGGTCTACAGATAGTTTCATTATGAGTGAAGCCATAAAGCAGTATATGATGTGGAGCTCTTTACGGCCCCTCTACATTATTGCACGCCCATATTCCGACCACGAATTTCCTCGACACGTTTCGGCTGTACTTTATTGTCAATATCTGTTTTGATCGTCGTGTATAAAAACACTTTTGTATTCTCGCCTGATAGCAACTTATGCGTAATCAACTGGAATCGCATTTTTTTATTGGCAGTCAAACGATAACAACGACATTATAGAAATTAAACTCTGATAAAAATAAATTTAGTATAACGAAAATATTCTTTTAATAAAAGTTAGTAAATGTGCAATTATCGTCAGAGCCATGTGGCACTGCTACAACCCTTGGCTTTACAAGAGGATAAATTGTTTAAGATGTTGACGCGAAGTATAATCAAATGGTTTATCCCCAGAGATGTAGTTGGACCGACGTAAGCCATCCGGCGACTTAAGATTTCTTCAACCCACTGATTTGAATATCTCCCAGGCGAACTAGAGTTAAGTCACTTGTTATGTTCATCTGTCTACTCATCTCTATAACTCGCTGTATCGAAACTATTTATATCAATGCTGGTCCGTCTTTATGACGTAGTGTTATGAATGTTTGTAATGTTCTAATTCAATATTTCTTTTGTTTCAGGTATGTCGCGTTTCAAATCTCATCGATGATACGAACGTTTATAGATCTTGGTATTATGTAGATGGACCTATCGAATAAAATTTTTGCATGCATAATATATTATTAAAAGATTTAACTAGACTTCAACGTCTAGCTCCGAGAGGAAGATTTGCCAAGTATTATCTTTATGAGAAAAGTTGAAGCTAAATCATACAAAAGTCCACGTTATGCTGGCTCGATAGAGGATCTTAAGTTTTTCTGAATTATTGATGGCGGGGCACTCACAATGGGAATGTTTACCGTTCGGAAAGTAACGGCAAAGAAGGCACATAAAGTTTCGTATAAAGAGATCGTTTCGTAAATATGAACCACAACTTATTAAATATATATATTGTATATTTATGTTGATAGAATACAGAGCTGCGCAAACTGTTTGGTGTTCTGTCTTCAGAGCGTTACATGAATACTGTAAGCGAACCGAATCTGTTAATTAAATATAAAATAGCAAACATTTTAACAAAATAAGTTATATAAATTTTGTTAAAATATTCGTTCGTTCCAGTTCGGTGGAACTGGAATAATACTTTGAAAAACGCAATAAAAGGTAAAAAATGCATATTATTTTAGCGGCACCCGTATAACACTTATCATTTAGGAGTTTCGGTGGCCGCTTGTGGTCTTCTGAATGCAAATGCTTGACTTATTATAATAAAATAATATATATATATATATAATTTCTTTAAAAAAATACCTACATTAACAGTCGATAGATAATTTATTTCAAAGTTGTAGAGTCCGTGCCACTAGTCATCGCTCCTGTATATCAAAACTTATTTTTTTTAAAAAAACAGAAATATTCTAATCAATTGAGAAATTATTGAGTTCCGAGGTAACAAATATTTAAAAAAAAACAGTCAACTTATTATGAATATATTATAAGACGAAAAGTTAATAAAAATGAGCAAGGGCCGCAAACAAAATGTAAAGTCATTTAGAAAAATACTATTTTGATGGTACCTACATGAAAAAGAAATATACTGGTACGGAAAATGTTTTATCATCAACTTTATTTTTCGATCTGTCTGTCTCTATGGTCCATCAGGTTCCATAGACGACCAGTCATTCTACCACAGCTTTACGGTCTCGGCTTAACAAAAGAGTTACTTTATTAATGATAATGAAAGGAATCCTCAGTATAATCGTGCGTTTTTTATCTAAGATCTTAAAATATTACCGAAAAGCTATGTGAGGTCATCCGACGTAAACTTATATTTTGATAAATCCGATCCCTTGTTAAGAGAATGTGTGAAATATTTTTAAATCTGACTCTTACTGAGAAAGGAAAAAAATGTATATTCTGCATGAAATTCATGAATATAAATCCACACTTTATCATCTATACATTTTTTATCAAATAGCTAGCTGCTCCGTGCGTTATAGTCTATATAACCTCTGACCATTAATGGGCGCCTAGCACAAACAAAAGTTATTTTAAAACTGGTAGGGTATGGGATTAGCGCCTTTTAAATCTTGTCTATTAATGATTTAAATCATTAATGATACTACTCAATTACTAATTAATTGTAAAAATAAGATTAGCTGTTGCTATACATGTGCATATATTATATAAATTACTGATAGCGCATTAAATTAGACATTAATGATCATTATCTCGTGAGATCACTTAATTAGTTTTGCGTTAAACAAACCATAATAGCAATCAAAACATAGGGGATGGCCGCATTCATACTGACACGTGACGTTTGCTCGGGACCATCGAAATGAATAGACGTGAAATGTTGATCGATGACGAACAACGCTTTACAAGTAAAACGAGCGTGTTTTCTTTTATTCGCGTGTCAAATAGATAGCCTGTCACAGATTATACGAATCGATTATTATAAGGATCATTATAATAACTGTAGACTCTTACATTACTAGAAATCTTTATATTAGTACTATGGTACTTATTACATACAAAAACGGGGAAATAAATACATACAAAACAATGTTTTTTTTAACGTATTTACTTTTTTTAGTAAAATCTTTAAAAAGGAAATACGTTAAAAAAAACATTGTTTACTGTACATTACATTGTATTTTACATTGTACTAGTAAAAATATTGAAATAAAAAATCATTGTTTTCTGCAAAGATATTTACCTATATGAAAAATGGTGAGAAAGGAAAGGGGAAATGTTACCGTCTGTGATACATAAGCGCTTCACCTTGTTACGGGGCGCAGTCTACTGAGAAATATTAGCGAAGCTCGACGTAGCCGGATCCGTAATAAATGTGGAACGTAACACTAACTAAATCTGAACTACAAGTATTCTTGAAATACTTTTACTTGCTTTAACAAACTTCCATTTGTATTTGTTTATAATGTAATTTTGAGTCCGTAAGAAGAATGGTTCCACGTCTCCCGGACCAAGAGCCAACTTTGACCCTGCTGTCAGTATTTTTGGTTTTAACTTTCAATTATGTGAAGAAACTATTAGGTCCTTACATATGAAATTAGCGTTTTGTCATACTGACCACATTGATCTGAAATATCTCCTCTTTGGTTAAGAATTCCAAATTCAAATTTATAAATTCATTTAGCTAGTACATTTGAGTTTTGAAAACAGTCATTCATTTGTTTTTTCCTAATTATTTTTTTCTTTGGCGTCGCTTGTTACCGCACAATAGAAAACATGAAATATCGGTATATTTACGAGTACGAGTTCTACCGTGGCACCATTGCTGCAGAAACAGCTCGAAGAATTAATGATGTGTACGGCGCTGGTGTCGCAGAAGAAAGCACGGTACGTTCTTGGTTTCAACGTTTTCGTTCTGGAAATTTCGACCTTTAGAACTAACCCCGTAGACGGCCGGAGAGCAAAGTGGAAAATGTAGAATTAAAGGCTATTGTGTAAGCGGATCTATCATAAAGCACTTCAAAGATAGCTGCAGGCTTCGGGGGTGTATTAATCCACTTGAAGCAAATCAGGAAAGTAAAAAAACTTGAACGATGGGTACCTCATGAATTGAGTGAATCGAACTTGCAAACACGTCGACTGCTGTGTTACTTTGCTCAAGCGACACAATAATGAAGGGATTTTAAATCGAATCATTACTTGTGATGAAAAGTGGATACTGTACTATAATCGGAAGCGCTCGTCGCAATGGCTGAACCCTGGAGACCCAGCCAAATCCTGCCCTAAACGAAAATTGTCTCGGAAAAAGTTACTTATGAGTGTTTGATGGACTAGCGCCGGTGTCGATCACAGCTTTCTCAAATCTGGCCAAACGATTACGGCAGATATCTATTGTCAGCAACTGCAAACCATGAAGGAAGAACTAGCTGCTAAACAACCGAGATTGGTCAATCGCTCTAGGCCACTACTGCTTCACGACAACGCAAGACCACACACTGCACAAGAAACAACCACTAAGTTAGATGGTACAACTGGAACGTCTGCGACATCCACCGTACTCCCCGGACCTTGCTCCAACAGATTACCATTTTTTCCGGAATTTGGACAACTTCTTACAAGAAAAAAAATTCAACTCCGATGCGGCAGTCCAAACCGCCTTCAAAGATTTTATTGATTCTCGCCCCCATGGTTTTTTTAGTAAAGTGATTAATGAACTACCTATGAGATGGCAAAAGTGCATAGATAACAACGGTGCACACTTTGATTTAGTAAATATATTTTACAAAAAAAAAATTACTTTATATTCCTCCCGTACAAAACGCCAATTTCATATGCAAGGACCTAATATATACAACAAAACAAATCGTTATGCTAAAGAATAGTAAAATTAACTATACAAATAGTTCTTTTTTTTTGTTGAAACACTACCCTTTTGTCTAATGAACATCGTAATAAAATTTCGCATATACATTAAGATATTGATTTTTAAGTTTAGTTAATGTTTTCTAGCTAATCGTAGCCTTCTGAGCCAATAGCGACTAATGAATTGGATTCCGTAGACAGTAGCTAAATACAGTAGCTAAGTATTACCCAATAACATAGAATGACGTCAGTAACTAGAGTCGACACTAATTGAACACAAAATAATATAAAATAGTTACTTTATACTATTTGCGTGTTCAAAGTTTAAAAGCTTTCATATCTTCGTGTCCGATAATAGAATTTTTCAATCAACATGCCGATAAAAATAGCGGTCCCGTGTAACAAATGTTAAATGACATCAAAACTGCATGCATAGCGTGACGGCAGCGTTAAATAATATGCAATGAGAGGGGATTTACGATCGCACGATATGCATGCATTCGACCGACATGCAGGCACGTGATGATGTGTTATGTAATTCGAATATTTCTTGCTATTTTTACGCTATTGCTTTATAAAAGAATAGTTACGGTCTTTATATTACGTGTTACGTGCAATAAAAGCGTGTGCGACGACATTGAATTGTCTACGTGTGCATAAGCTTCTTCGTGTTATTTTCTATTAGGAAAATATGGGCACGTTAAATTGAATTTATTGGTCTGTTTTTGTTTTCATTATTATTATAATTTGAGTTTACGCATTCGCGGTACTGAGTCGGTTTTTAATCAAACGCATCACACATAACACCATGGAAGCAGTAGTGTTTATTATTTGTATGAAAATTCATTGTAATAAATCAAAAAAGCAAAATGTCATTCACGAATGATATTATATATAAATAGTAATAAATAATGTTGGTACCGGATGGCGGCCTATAGCCGCTGAGATCTCTTTCAGACAACCTTTTGAACATTTTGCATTTAGTGCTTTGCAAGACGACACGATAAAGCAAAATAACATATCTATATTCAAATAAGATCCAAGTAAAAATCTAATATAAATATGAATACAAATGTATTTGTTTTCGTAGACGTCATTTAAATCATACGTGAGATGAGAACATCTTAAATGAGGAACGAGGTTTTAACATGTGTCGTTCATAAGTATCAAATAGAAACCGTAGTGTTCTTTAAAGTTTCTCAACTTTCACAGAAAAAAGAAAAATAACTCTTTTATAATATTTATATGATTATTCCAATTATTATTCGGAACCATTTATTTTTAATATTATATTTAATCTGTATAATTAATTACATTCCTTTTGATAATTGACAATTATACACTCATTACTGGCTAATAGTAATGGATTTATTCTTCCGACCTGCCTGTCACCAGTTGGAGTTTGACCACATACCTGGAACACTTTTCTAAAGCTGCGTTATATGGTATTTTCAAATAATATATGTAACGAAAATAAAATTGAAACATGTATAACAATAATTAAACTTGGCCTTTGAATCCAATCAGGAATCACATTGGATGAATATAAATTATTGACTCGCATTTTGGGAACTTATTAGGATTTTACGAACGAACAAAATGATCAACTTACTCTTATTGAAGTAAATTTATATTTAGAAACCTGTATTCATATATTTTCGCATATACTTTCTTAGTTATTTTAAAAAGTATCATAGAGTAAGTTACATAACGAGAGTGATATACATAAAATCTTTATTTATGATAAATAACACACAACTACACGTTCCGCTGAAAAGCGAGTGTTTTGTGATATATTTTCTAAAAATTAACATTTATTTGACCTGTTCGTATTTTCTTAAAAATATATCACAAAATTCGTTCAAGAAAAAAGAACGAGAATTTAATAATATTTATAGCGTGAACGAAAAAATATTTTTTCTGAAACATAAAACAAATTTTATGGAGACTAAGTAAAACGTTTGAGTTAGTCATATATACCAATTCCATTAAATTAGATCTTCGTTCTTGCATAGAATTTTCGAGAAAATTCGCTAAAGCTCCTGACCTTGACAGCTTTACTCGTATGAACGCGGCTCAACTCGGCTACTAGGCGGCAAATTTATTTACATCGGAGCCGCCTAACGGATTCAAACTGCTCGAAACGGCTTTAACTTTTAAACTGAGGGGCATAAAGTTTAAAATTACATAAGGGAGTTTCGTAAAATTTTGGCTATTCGAGATACGTTGACACTCGCGGTGTCGCTTTGAGAACTACTCTGACGTAGTGTTCAGAGCTGACCCGACGATAAATCTTGCTGTTTTTAAAGTAGTGTATAATGTATGTTTGAGAATATAAGCTCCACTCACATTTCTAACCACAACGCAACCAGAATAGTTAAATTATATTAATCTCATTAAAAATATAATGTACTTGCTGTGCCCGCGGTTTCACTCGCGTATAATTAATAAAAATATAATGAATAAAAATCAGCCTAGAACCTTCCTCGATAAAAGGACTATACAACACAAAAATAATTTTTAAATTCGAACCAGTAGTTCCTGAGATTAGCCGGATAAAACAAACAAACTCTTCAGCTTTATATATTAGTATAGATGAGATAAATATAGCTCGTATAAAATACTTCTTGAAAAGTTTTTGTGAAAACATATCGAGTCACAGAACAGAGTTTTATAATGTAGTATGTCTGTCTGTTTAAGTATCGAGCGGTAATAACTAGATATGACTTAATAAAACTTGGCGCTGTGCCAGATATAACAAATAATATTACGATGAGCAAATATTATCAGGCGGGCAGCCACGTGAAAGTCAAAACCTTACTGTCTGTAAGGCTTACGAAGGCTGATGCAGAATGGTGACATAAATAAAATATATCAGAATAAAAAATTCAATTTGCTTCTGTTGATTCAAGTTTAAACTTACCGATTTTTTACCATCAAGCTATTACCTAATTATTTAGTTAAGTACCTACCTCTGTACCTCATGCAATAATATAAACGATATATTAATGTGCAAAGTAATATTACATAATAAATAAGAAAAGTTACTTGGCATTATCCACAAGTATTTACCGCCATTACCATTCTTAGTTCGAGTCTCTGAACTCATTTATCATTTATTTGTTTATACCTGACGACTGGTCTTGGCGTTTAAAGTTATATAATTTGAAGTAAGTCGAATACAATTTTTGTCCACTGATAAAGAAATTTCGCACAATGAACCAACACGTCAATAAGAAAATATTATATATTATATAAAAATAAAACTTATTTTGCCCATCTTTAAATCGAACACACGTAAAACAAGCTGCAGTACTTCTCCCAACGAAAGGAGGCCTTACCCCAGCTGTGGGACATAATATCGTGCTACTTTATTATTTTTAGTCGATTGAAACTCCATTGATTAAAGTAAAATATACCTTTTTGTTGCTTTCGTCAACTCGAACATCGTGAAAAAAAACAGTAAAAGAATATTATAATACAAAAAAATACGTAATAATTTTATTTTTATTTGATAAATGATTTAATTAGTGTGATGTGTCTGTATGTCATAAAGGTTACAATGTAATAACATTTACTTCGGAATCCAATTTATCGGATAAAAATAGTTTTATAGTTTTAATTGCACGAACCTTGGAGCACGCACGGTACTCACGGCATACCTACCTACATTGTAGATCTCCTTATATTTCGTTCTGGTTCAAAAAGATAACGCAAATATTATGATTGAACACGAAATACCAAGCGGTAATGCGTAATATCTTGAAATTATTATTCCACATTTTATATAATAAATACGAAAATAGAACCGTTCAATTGAATTGTTGGAGATACTGTCATTTATAGATATGTTAATATTTTAAGATAAGAAGAATAATATTATATTTATATTGATATTTTGATGGGAATCTATTTTACACTATTGATTTTCGCTATTGATGATTATTTTCGGTGTAAAAATTAATTATATTTCCTAATTATCTATTACTTTTTTTGATTTGATTTACTTCGTCACTAAAAAAAGTAACAGCCTGTGAATGTCCCACTGCTGAACTAAGGCCTCTTCTCCTTTTTTTTTTTTTGAGGAGAAGGCTTGGAGCTTATTCCACCACGCTGCTCCATTGTGGGTTGGTGGAATATACATGTGGCAGAATTTGATTGAAATTTGACACATGCAGGTTTCCTCACGATGTTTTCCTTCACCGCACTTCAAGCACGAGATGAAATTATAAACATAAATTAAGCACATGAAAATTCAGTGGTGCCTGCCCGGGATTGAACCCACGATCATCGGCTAAGATTCACGCGTTCTAGCTCAGTGCCATCTCGGCTTTTGGCCTAATCTAAATACGACGGTATATTCTGTAAAAACAAAATTAACAGCCTCAAATTGTCCCATTGCTGATCAAAACCGCCATGCTGTTCAATGCAGATCGCTATAAGTGTATTGTATTTTAACGTATCTGTAATGAAAATATATAATATTGCCTGACAAAATATTATAATATCTTCATAAACATGCTTTATAAAATATCTTGAATTATTAAAGAGCCTTGAAACTATAGGCTTGAACGTTTTGGCAGGCAGTCGAATTCAGACCGAAACTGGTTGAGTTTATACAGCTAACATGGTAGTCTGTAGATTTAGGCCTAGATTTGATCAGAATGCCTGTATCTAGGCCGGCCGTGTTGGGTTTGTTTACAAGCCGCCTGAGATTCGCCTCTATTATGCACAGGGTTGGCAATTTTAAATTAGCATAATGTTAAAAACATAATATTTCAATTAAATATTTATTACACGTTTTCCTAATAAAATATGTTAAATTGTTATATGTAATTATTAATACTTATTATTGTTATATTTTTTTGGTTCAAAATGAAATGAGTCAAAGTGAAATCAATGTTAAACAATACTGAAAAATATATGTAATACTTAGAGAGCGGTACTTACCCAGGTGAACTTGCACTGGGCCGTACAAGGACTAAATAATATATTGAATTCAATGATTTTTCATAATTTTATAAACGTATTTAAAATAGGAATTAAATTATCTTTGCCATCATTGAATAAAAAAATATGTAATATTAAAAGAGCACGAATTTTCTTTCCACCTGGCAACCCTAAGCCATTTATCTTAATATGTTGATACGAGCTGGCTCCATCGTTTATCAAAGCTCGGCTATGATTGAAGTTCACTTTACGAAATAAAAGAAAAGGATACATTTTGGTTTATATTCTAAGAACATTGTATGTACGCTATGTATTAATAATGTATGCATTATATCATGTTTGAAGCCGCGGTTGTTTTTGTTACTAATCCTAAACAAGAGTAGTCCTACTGAGTTTGATGGAGAATACTTTATTATTTACCTAATATATAATTTTCAATGTATATATTTTGATATGTGCATTGCGGATTATCGGGTTGTATAAGTATATAAAAAGCTTATATAAAACTTGTACAATGACGCTTCTGTTGCGAATAGCGGCACTGTACGCCTAAGTAACGCTAATGAATATCGAACTTCTTAAGATGGCCGTCACTAGGCACTTGTATTTGTTCCCAAGGTTAGCTGAAAGAGATGTATCTCCCTACGTACGTATGTAGATTATTACTACACATAATTGTGATTGGTTTTATGGTAAATGTTTTGTCTTGCAATAAAGTAAATGATTACTATTAATATAAAATAATAAGGTAATGTATCTTTCTTTTTATATGTGACTAGTATTCGCCCACAGCTCCACTCGCATGTTGGGTTTGCGGTTCAGGCGATATTATAGTAAAGCAGCGCGTGCCCTTCCTTGGGGTTCACGCTTGCTGCATATCAAATTCCTCATCATTCAAATCATTAATCAAAACCGGTTTAATGGTTTAGCCGTGAAAGCATTACAGACAAATTTACTGTCGCATTTATAATATTATTTTATTTATTCAGATAAAAATTATCATTCGTTTTCCAAATGAAAAGAAAGTTTGTCAATATAACAAAATAATTCACGGTGGGAACAGTAGTAGATGAAAACGAATAGTTTGTTAAATATTATTCCCCCTCGTCACCCGCGTCCCCCACGCTGTTTGTCGAGTAAATTTAATCTCAGAAGTTACTGGACTGATTCTTTTAAAACTTCGCAGTGGAACCCTAATAAAGCACTAAAAAGTCGTAATTGCATTATAGTTTAATATAAAACTCCGGTAAAATTCATAATTTTTTTGACTTAGCTCAGTATTGTCTGCTAAAGAAATTAAAAAAAAGTTCCCATTTTTATTGTCTAAATATCTTCTAAAAATAAAAAAGTCATTAAACATGTGCATATTAACCTATGGTTAACTTGTAAACTGTTTTTTTTTTTATTTTAAATAGGAAAGCAGCCTGGCAAATTGGTCACCTGGTAGGGCGTCATCATCACTCAATGCCAAAACACCATTAAAACATTGGCAGGGAATAAAAAACAACAGTGTTAAACAGTACAAAAAGTAACAGTAACTAACGTAGTATAAGTAACGATGAAAACTAAGATTATGTCCCTTGTGCCTTTAGTTATAATACTGGCTCACTTACCTTTCATGCTCAAACAAATTCAAAATACTTTATTCCATATTGAAGTAATTCACTTTCTTATTAATATTCAATCAAGAAACTACCGCCGGTTCGGAAAAGAAACATCCAGCCCTGAGAAGAACCGGCGAAAGAAACTCAACGGGTTGTTTTTTTTTATGTCATTGTTTTATAATAAATCGATTACAAGAAATACCGATACCGAAACTATAATGAGTATATAAGTGATAGCTCTTTGGTAGTAAGATATGTGTTGAGTGGGTGAATGGTTTATGGTGAACTTAAACTATACATAGACCACACCTTATTTTAAAATAAACTTTAATTAAATGCTATTTTAACTCAATAAAAACGTATTTACAATGTGGCCGGTAAATGTAAGAGATAGTGGTTAATATTGCTTTTATTGTGTTTAAATGTAGGTTGTGTTTAACTGTGGACTCGATAACAATTACGCTACGAACCACGTTACGTCACACGCTTTAATTTGTCCGAGATTTTCTACGTATCACTATTGTCTGCGATATTGCATAAGTTATCAGTATTCGATATATTATTATCGAATACTAGTATAATTGGTCTGTGGACCTCCTTTATTTATCTCATGTCTTCGACCCAAGAGTTTTCTGGAAGATATCGCTCTTTTAGCGATAGGACCGCCTGTAGTACATTAATAGTTTGTTGTTTATGTTTATAGCTGTGTTTCTCTAAATCTTTTGATGTAAAATATTCTATCCTATTCTATTTCATATGTAGTTAACGTCTTTGCTAATAAAAGTTATTTTTAAATGATTAATTGCTGAGAACTTAGGAAAGTATAATTTGTGCTCTATGATAAATTTCGAAGCATCCTCGATAAAAACAAGAGGCTCGGCAGTGTTAATTTTTACTGAAAATAACTATCGATTTTCTTAATATTTCGCACAGATTCGCAATTGTCCGGATCTATGAAACATTCAATTGCGGCGGTATTTGTCGTACTTCCTCTATCAGACTTCTTGATTATTTTCGTTTAAGCTAAGTTCTCATGTTTTACTAAGTAATATTAAGGTATTCAGGTTGAAATGTTATTTAATTTCATTGGTTTCTGTTTTATCATTACATCCTTGACTGTCTTGTTGGTCCAGCTAGTTTACGTGTCCTGAAGTTTTAGACAAGAATATATTATTAACACTCAGTTTAAGAAGTATAAACCGAGATGGCCCAGTGGTAAGAACGCGTGAATCTTAACCGATGATCGTGGGCTTAAACCCGGGCAAGCACCACTGAATTTCATGTGCTTAATTTGTGATTATAATTCATCTCGTGCTTGACGGTGAAGGAAAACATCGTGAGGAAACCTGCATGTGTCAAATTTCACTGAAATTCTGTCACATGTGTATTTCACCAATCCGCATTGGAGCAGCGTGGTGGAATAAGCTCCAAAAACCTTCTTCTCAAAAGAGGAGAAGAGGCCTTAGCCCAGCAGTGGGATATTCACAGGCTGTTACAGTTTAAGAAGTGACAATGCTTACTCTCCCTTATCTTGAAAAACACGTAAAGCCGTTGGTCCTGCGCGTAAACACTATTTAGTAATGTCGGATTACCATTCCAAGGTATTATAACTGTGTTCATGGTCAAACCTGTGAACTATAATGTCACATACGGAAATAAAAACGTTTTAATTCATATATTTTACAAGAAAAAATCATTTTTCATTAATAAAATTCACAAAAAATACACTACTGAATGAATGAATTCATTAATTTATAGCCAGTACTACTTAAGAAGAGAGTGGCGAAAAAGAACTGACTATAAAATACATCAAAGGAATCCGAAGGAAGGAGATTATAGTGAAACAAAATGGATATTTAATTCTAAATAAAATCAATAGCGATTATTGTACGCGTGAAACTAAAACCAGTAAATCAATCCTGGACCATGTATCTACAAATGTCAAAAATAACACTTAACACATGGCCATAATAGAAAGTGCAATGTCCGATCATAAACAAGTCTATCTTGAAATGGGTAGAATAATACCAGAACGCCCTAAACGAGTTCAGTATGAAGCAATAGATTATAAAGAATTATCAAAATTATTTAAAGAATACATTATAAATGCCCCTAATTCCTAATGAATATATGATGTTAGAAAATATAATATTACAAGCAATTTCAAATAGTAAATTTAAAAAACCAAAATACAAAATACACCTAAAACGGATTGGATCAACAAAAATATAATAACACAAATTGAAAAAAGGAACATACTATGGCAAAACTTAAAACAAAAACCGGATGATGAAAAACTAGAAGGGGAATACTTACATCAAAAAGACGTCACATCTCGAAGTATCCAAACCTCAAAAAGTCAATATTACCTGAATGCTTTCAAAAATTGTGAGAATAATAGTTTAAAAACTTGGCGACTAATAAATAATTTGGCTAATAACAAAAACAATCAAAATTGTATCCCTTTAGAATTAAACACTCCTTCTGGATAAATAACCGACACGAGAGAAATCTGCGAATATTGTAACAATTTCATTGCTAATATCGGTACCAACCTAGCTAGTAAAATTCCTCGATCTTAAAATAACAATTTTACTCACACCATAACAAAAAACATACAAAATAAAACTGGAAATCTATTAAAAATAAAAAATATTACTGAAGATAAGGTACTTAAAATAATAGACAATTTAAAAACAAATACTAGTACAGGCATAGATGGAATAACAACTAAAGCAATAAAATCTATCAAACAATTAATTGTGGAAAGCTTAACTCAATGCATTAACAAAAGTTTAAATGAGGGTCAATTTCCAGAGTCCTTAAAGATAGCTGAAATCTCTCCTATTTTCAAATCAGGTAATAAATTAGACCCCGAAAATTATCGGCCCATATCTGTCTTACCCGTTATATCTAAAATTTACGAAAAGATACTGCATTACAGATTGACTGAATATCTAGAACATAATAACTTTTTAACTGATAAACAATATGAATTTAGATCTGGACGAAACACGCTTGTGGCAACAATTGACCAAGTAACAAATATAAAAATAAACTTAGATGAAAAGAAAATAGTATTAGGCATATTTATCGACCTTAAAAAGGCGTTTGATACCATTAGCCATGAGAAACTCATGAATAAATTAAAAAACATAGATGTTCAAGTATCTGCACACAGGAAGTTACAATCGTATCTCGAAAATAGATACCAATTTGTGAAAATAGATCAACTACAAAGTACTCCTCAAATTATTAAATGTGGTATTCCGCAAGGTTCCATTCTCGGAACCTTACTATTTTTAATCTACATGAATGACATAAACAACATTGGGTTAAAGGGTGAAATCACTCTGTATGCTGACGATACCAGTTTATTTTATTTAGGTAAATCAGTTAATACCGTAATAGATCAAGCGCAACATGATCTCGATTTGTTAAACTCATGGCTACAGATAAACCTATTAACCATAAATACAGCCAAAAATAAATATATTATATTTGCCCCAAAAAGTAAAAATATTGGTTCACATGATAGCCTTAAAATAAACGGGGAAGTAATTCATAAAGCCGATACTGAAAAATACCTAGGATTGACTCTTGACAAACAACTTACTTGGAAACCGCATGTTGAAAAACTACGTAAAAAGTTGACATTACTTGCAGGTGCTTTACATACTATAGTTAGATACATTCCCAAAAAAGTCAAATATATGACTTATAACTCATTAGTGAAATCACATTTAGACTATTTAATTGAGATTTGGGGAACAGCGGCTAAAACAAATCTACAGAAATTACAAGCGGCTCAAAATAAAGTAATTAAAATATTATTTGGCTACGATTACCTAACCCCAATTACTAAAATATATAATGATACAAAACTTATGAACCTCACAAAACTTTACCAATATAGTACATGCGTCTTAATCCAAAAAATAATTACAAAAAAATTAAAATCAAAAATAAAATTTACGAAAAAGGCACATATACAAAAACGACCTATAAGGAAAATGAATGATATATATATTAGACGACCTCGAACAAATAAATATGGGAAAAAAAATATTATGTATGAAGGGGTTCAACTATACAATAATCTACCACATTATATAAAAGAAGAAAAAAAGATAAATATTTTTAAGAACCTACTAAAAACACATACCTGCAAATAAACAGGAAACCGCAAAAAACAAAAGCGCAAAAATTAATATGACTGTTTTGCATTACAACAAAACAGGTATTATATGTTGAAGAAAACACAGCAATGATATGAAGAAGCAGTCCTTATGATTCTATACATTTACTTACTAGCATAGATAATTAATCTAGAATACCTTATATTTCTGGCACCAGAGGGCGCCGTAAGTACTTTACCGCCACTTTAGCTGTCAAGCGCCATTGAAGTCTTCATCATCAGCAAGCTACTTGCATCATTGCTGTGTTTTCTTCAACATATAGTACCTGTTTTGTTGTAATGCAAAACAGTCATATTATATGCCTCCGAAAACACAGCAATGATATGAAGATCTGTTTGATATCTGCTGGTGATCAGAAATAACAAAACACAAGAATGCAATGTGAATGCAAATTGTTAAAATAATAAAAAGATTAAAATCATGTTTATTATATTTTATTCTTACTTTTTAAACTTTTAATCTTTAATAGTATGTAAGATGAATCAATTTTAACAATTATCCTTATGTATCTAAAAAACTAGGCACAAAACTATTTAAATCCTGCAGATACTACTGCCATAATATTATATTAATAAAATAAAGAAAAAATAACAATTAAACTTATAATAAAGTTAACTGAAAAACAATAAACAAGCCTCTGTCTCATGAAATCATAAATAAAATTAGAATTCAGTCTTAATAATGAGATCAAATCAAAAAAAATTGCTAACATTAATTATATATGTACTGTATAATTATACAGTTTTAAAATTATTATAAAGTGAATCTACTGCAGATTCACTACTATGAGATCTATCTATATTTCTACAGTAATATTTTGAAAATGTTTTTACACTCCTCCAATTTCCTCTTTCCAATATCTCCTGAACAGGTCTGTTGTCCAGCCATCCTCGAGAAGCTACTGCTGATCTTATACTACCTGGAGAGGCATCAATCTTAGCTAGCTTAAATCCTGACCGTACCCATCCTGCAATCATTGTCTTAGATGCAGGTCTAACAACTCCTGTGATTGAGATAAAAAGAGATTTCACTGTAACCTCCTGGCTCCGTCTTGTTTTTGAACTCTCTATCAATTTCTTTATATGAGTAACTGGACAAATACTAGAGTCTTGATGCCGTCTCAGAAGCCAGCCTGATTGTCTATATACACCTGAATCAGTTTTTGAACCAAATTTGGGCCAGAATGTAATAGTGTGGTCAGTCTCTACAAACCCCTGCTCACTGAGTTCTAGAAGAGTAAGGTCATGCAGTCTTCGCCCAGAGGCAAGTAAAAGGATTAATGCAGTTCTTCTGCTTTGATCAAAAAGAGAGTTTGTAGCATTAGATGTCTTTAACCAGTCTAATAGAATATTAACATCCCAGACGGGGGATTTAGGTATATGAGGTTGAGAGAGACAAATAGCTTTTAGGACTTGTTGAATAAAAAAGTTCTTTGATAAACCTTCTACTGTTGCTGCACAGTATGTTGAAACAGCTGACTTGTGTAATAGGATTGTACTATATGCAAACTTATTTTGTAAATATAGACTGGCCAGAAACCTAGCTACATCCTTACCCTCTGGACTCTTACTATCTACATTATGTGATGTACTCCACTGTAGCCACCTCTTTAAAGGTGCACTATAGGTATTTAAGGTAGAAGGACGCCAACTCTTCTTTAATAAATGTTGTTCGTCCTTATTCCAATCACTTACTTGATCCTCCCACCCCCAATTTTCCAAACCTGCAACTTTAATTTGTCCACTTGAGGTGGGCTGATCCCTGTTGTCCAGTCTATTAGGACTTCTCTCAACTTCTCTATCCGCAGAGGAGAAGCTAATGCGCGGGACTGCAGGTCCGGGAACCAAAAGCATTGGCTCCACTCCGGTGCTACCACATAGTATGTCCCCACTGCGCTGTTGAGATGTGCCAGGACTCTGGGCATCATGCTTGGAGGTGGGAATACCCACGCTGTGTGAAACCTCCATCTTTGGCTGAAGGCGTCGCAAAAAAGAGCTGAGCCATCTCTTGAGTCGAGAGTTACATATTTTGGTACAACAGCGGTCTGTTTTGTTGCAAAGAGATCTACTTCTGGGATCCCCCAAAGGTCGAATATTGCCTCCGTGGCTGATGGCAGTAGATGCCACTCTGGTACTTGTTTTCCTCTTGACAGGCAATCTGCAATGCCGTTTAGGTTTCCTGGCAAGTGGTATGCTGTCAGCTGTATGTTGAATTGACAAGTTAACTCCAGTAACTTGCTTGTTAATCCTAACAGATTTAAGGATCGGGTTCCTCCCTGGTTCCGGATATATGCTACCAGCGTCCGGTTGTCCGACTGTACCAGAATGTGTGCATCTTTTAAACGTGAACCTTGAGACCTGATCACTGCAAAGACAGCATACATCTCCTTCATGTTGGAGTGCCAGATTCTTTGGTTTGGAGCCCATCTCCCTGACAGATAATAGTTGTTTAGGCTTGCTCCCCAGCCCGCATCCGCTGCGTCTGTGGTTAAGAAATGGGTTACATTTCTCTTTTGTAGTGGAGTTGAGCTGCTCTCTATTGCATCCAACCACCACCGCAAGTCCTCTCGCACACTGGGAGTCAATACTCTTTTTGGGCCCTTCCGAGAAAACTTTTTTAGAAAGAGCTGTAACCTCCGGCAGTGAAGCCGGCCCTGAGGGATCGCGTGGTTGGCAAAGTTTAGCATGCCCAACATCTTCTGAAGCTCTCTTAACGAGCAGCTGTCTCGACGTAGCATGCTTCTCAGGCAGCTTCTTATTCCTAAAACTTTTTGAGCTGGTAGGGATATTGTCCGACTTTGAGTGTCCCAGACCAGACCCAAGTACTCCAGCCTGTGTGTGGGATTGGTGATGGATTTTTTGTGATTTACCCACCATCCCAAGGACTCCAAGATTGCCAGTGTTTCCGCAACCTGTGCTATAAGCTTGGATCGGTCCTGGCAGGCCAGTAAAAAATCGTCCAGATACACTAAGAGACGTATACCTCGATTTCTGAGGATCTCGGCCACCCAGTTTGAGACTGCTGCAAACGTACGGGGCGCTGAGGACAGGCCGAAAGGTAATGCTGTCAACTGAAGGATCTCGTCCTTGTAAATGACACGCAAAAATCTTCTGTGAGTCTCCGCGATACACAGGTGAAAATAAGCCTGGTGGATGTCGATCTTGGCTAACCAGTCGCCTCCTTGGAGGAAATCTATCACATCTACCTGTGCTATTAAACTGAAATGTCTCGTTGCTACATACAAGTTTAGAGCCCTGAGGTCGAAAATCGGGCGCAGTCCACCATCTGCCTTCCTGATTAGGAACATCTTTGAGAAGAAACCCGGGTCTACATTTGAAGGTTTTTCTAACACACCCTTGCTTTTCAACTCCTCGACCACCTGAGTCATTTCTGGAGAAACTCTGGTGGCTAGGCATTCCAAAAAATTGCTGGTTGGGTATTTCAGAGGAGGCTTTTTCCTGAAGGGTAAACGGTGATTTGCTATTGACTTTAAAATAAACTGGGATGCTCCTAGTTGCGACCATTTCTCTGTGGCAAACTTCAGGCAACCTCCTCTGAAACCCTGCAGCGAGTCAACTTTCTTTAGATTTAGGGTTTGATCCTTCTGCATTAGGGCGACGTTGACGAAAGGGCCGACTTCTTTGTTGTGTGGAATGTTTAAATTTTCTATCAAACTTTTTATTTCTATTTTTATTGCCAATTTTTTTATTTTGAAAAGTATGCTCTCCCCGCTCTGGGTTCCTCCTCTCCTTTAAATAGGTTGGAGTATTCAACCATACTTGAGACCCTCCGAGGGACTGTATTATAGGCTGTAGAGCCTCTCTACTGAATAAGAACTCAGAGCTGGGTGGAACATTTCTAAGAGTATTCCTAAGGTTGTCATTACCAATTTCCTTAAGAATACGTTCACGCCGAACCTCTATACATTCAGAACGCTTTCCACATAAAATTTGCATAGTGGTCTCAGAATTTTTATGACATAAAGATCCCGGTCCAAAAATATCAGAAATTTTATCGAATAAGTTACTTGGATTTAAGTTCTGAGAATTACTACAAGCCCAGTCTACAATAGATTGTAAGCCTGTTCTTAATAATTGCCGCTGTTCTAAAACCTGATTAGATAATCCAGCTAAAACTAACTCAGTTGAAGCAAGATAGTCCTTGCTCTTATTAAAGTGACATAACTCATCATTAACTTGAAGACCGGTGAACCCTGGTGTTGCTAAGCAACCCTGTAAAACTTGTTTATACCTAATGCCCTTCCATGCTTGAGAATTAAATTGTTGTAACTTATTTAATTCTAAATATCTATCTCTATCACTAGTTGGGATAATCTTTTTTGTATCAACATCTGTGTTCAGGGAACCCCAATTAAGCGACATTGATTCGGGTTGGTTAGGTAATGTAAGAAACTGTTCTGAATTCTTATTAGCAAATTGTTGTAAGTTATTATTATTACTAGTACTAGGAGAAATTTTATTAGAGTTCTGTTGATCTGTATTATAATCTATAGGGTTATATTGGCTGAAATAATTAGATATGTACGCCATTTGTGACATTAAAACATCAACACGAGGATCGGTAAAAACATGTTTCGACCTGTACTTACGTGTTGCGGTACGAGATCGTTTGTTTGGTAAGGGTGATGCAGTACCATCCTCAAACTCCGAGGATGAGGACGAACTACTCTCTGACGCTCTAGATACAGAGCTTATAGACGGTACTTGTTCTCCATCCGAAGCAACAGTACCGGCATGCTCGTTCTCCTTACCGCTACCTACCGTATCCATATTCGTAGCGAGATACACTGCTGTGTTTTCAAAAGCACTAAAAAACACACTTAGTAACACTTGTAACAAATATTTAACACTTAAAATCTTGTTAAAAGGCACTTTTTCTTATAAGAAAAATGTTTCGATGCAACTCGAAAGAATCACAAGAATGCAATGGCGCTTGACAGCTAAAGTGGCGGTAAAGTACTTACGGCGCCCTCTGGTGCCAGAAATATAAGGTATTCTAGATTAATTATCTATGCTAGTAAGTAAATGTATAGAATCATAAGGACTGCTTCTTCATATCATTGCTGTGTTTTCGGAGGCATATAATATTCCATAATATATACACTTAATTAAATATAAATAACATACAATGAGTAGAATAATGAAAAAATAGAATAATAAAAACAAAAATCGTAATTAAGCTACTAAAATAGTATATACACTAATAGTTGCCAAATCCGCTTAAGCTTGTTAACGTGTCTCCGGCGTTAGTAAATAAGTATTTGTCTATCACGTTGACTCGAATATAAAATACCCTCAAGTTAAAAAGTTTAAAGTTGTAATGTTAACTTGTTACAATATCCAATGCTTGATCTATTAAATAAATGTTAAGATATGTTATAATAAGATACAAGATTTTGGCATAATTTGTAAAATCTTTAGTTTATAATATATAGTTTATAATTTTTTAAGCCTGTATCGACTTATTTTGTAACATATTTATATTATATTTTATCGTTCAGTGAATAGTGTAATATTCTTAAGAGAGAATAAATTATTCTTAAACCTTATTTTGTAAGAGTAAGATTTGTCGATACCCGATTCATCCAAATCTGTTCAGGCATTTAAAAGTTATGGTGGAATAAAATAAACTCACACACATATTATATAAGTACATACATGAAAACACCACACTCATATTTGGGCAGACGTTTGATAGAAATATATCCACTCAAGTGAATCGCATAAATTAATCTTTTTTTATGGCCTAGGAAGGCGGATGTGTATATGAGCCACCTGATGGTAAGTGGTCACCAACGCCCATACACATTGACATTGTAAGAATGAAAATGAACTTTTGAATTTCTCCAACATTTTGTCCTGAACGATACTAACGTTATATAATGTTTTACTTTCTACCATCCGATCCATCTGACAGTGAAATATTATTTATATACTTTGACTTGAATTGTTTCAAGTGATCTCATTATATCAGGAAACTATTCGTTTTTAAACATTTTATAACATTCACTCAATACCTTCAACTTAACTACGATTTAAATATATACAATACGAATATCTACTGACAAAATATGTGTTTTGTTGCAAATTCAATAAATGAATGGAGTGCGCCAGATTGACAGAATATATTACTTTCTATCTGTCATATAAACATTTCTAACAATCGCTTGCAATAGACTAGTTGTGTAGTTGGTTTTGTACAAGCACTATTAAATCGAAAATTGTACAAGATTGTAATTTAAAACTTCCACCGTTTTGAAATGTAAAGTCGAATGCGAAAAACCGGCAAGAATCTTGGAGGTAACAGTTTTCCACTATCACGTACCTATATGTTATATTGAATGGATGACTAATACTTATTACAATAGTGTCCAATTTCCATCGGGTGCCCCGCTTGCCCGTCTGCTTAATAATGAACAAATAAACGCGACCTTAGTTTTTTACAAGTGTGTCCTGTATTTATATATATAAGTATCCATATTTGGAATGAACTATCACAACGTTATTATATAGCTTACTTGAGCTACTTGCTATTATAATAGAAGAAGTACATGTAAGTAGAATTTTTTAATGTTTATATTATCGTTGGTACAAAGTGCAGATCAGGTAGGCTTCAATAATACTAGAACGACAGACCCACTTAAACAGTGAGTTTTTTAATTTTACTTTTCATTAAAATCTCAGCCCTTATTCCTCTCAACAATGCCTGCCTGATCTCGGCTACTCGAAATTTTCGAGTACTTTTCGCGATAGTCGAAATAAAAGATCTCAAACAACAAAGGAAACGCCTTACACCTGTTCGTTCTCATTACGAAGTTATTTTTCTTGAATAGGGGCAAAGTTAGTTGATACTAAGCTTAAAAAATTCGGTCGGAATATTTTTTCATAAAACGAAAGCCGACGTGAAGCATCGGTGATTTATTTCTATATAATTTGTAATTCGAACATGATTTTAAAAAACTCGACAACAAACTATGTTCAATCAAAAAATAGATACTAAAAATCAGAACACGGGCATAAATACACCACTTATATAACATACAAGTATCTGGGCAAAACGTAATACGAGCATTCTCCACAAGTCATCAAATTGTTTTATAGTCTCGCTGCCTCGTTCTCAGTAACAGCCCGGAGTCTGGAAGTTGGAAGTGTGTACCCGGTGCGCACGTAAAGCCGTTGGTCCTGCGCCTGAACTCTCTCCGGTCGTGTCGGATTACCGTCCCATCGGATTATGAGGGCTAGGGAAGAGAGAATGCACCTGTGTCTGCGCACACACTTGTGCACTATAATATCTTCTGCGCAGTTGGCTAATCTCTATTGAGATTGGCCGCCGTGGTCGAGATCGGTCTGGAGGACATTATTATTATTATTACTTTACATAATGGTTTATGAAAATTTTTTTTTAAACTTCAGAGAGGCCGTTTTTTTATACTTCGTAAGTATGCAGGCACTTCGTGATCGATTATCATAAATACATATATATATGTATGTATATATAATATATTATTTCACAAGTTATATAAACATATTGTATATAAATTGTTCCATAGATTTTAAATGCCTCAACATATGTTGTTGTATAGGGTCGTTAGAGTCCTTACATCCCGAGTGACACTGTTTATAACTCAATTCATTCATACATGGCAGTCGTGTTTTATTAATTTTTAAAGTAAAAAAAAATGTTTATTTTATACCCTAAAAAAACAGATTTCATCAACAGCCAAGCATTCCAATATCAAAGCAAGTAAGACAAAACCTCTGAGAATTGTATCGATAATAATGATTTTAAAATCGTTTATAGCAGTTACAGTTTTATTATAAATAAAGATTTTATAACACGCCTAATGCTCGTCACAAAACATACAAACCATTCATTTAATTCAATTGTTTGGTTTATGAGTCGCGTTCTATTCATGTGTCCGTCGATTGTCGACGTGCGAGTTACGATGTTGAGATAAAATCATTTTAAACGGAATTCAATCGGGTTTAAATATTTGCGTCGTGTTGACATATTGAACAATTCGAAATTCATAGAAATGCAATTTCGTTAATCCAAATTCAACGTAGAAGCATTACGCTTGCTGTTTTTTTGGAAAATTCTACTATCGGTTCGGAAAGCAGCACCTCACCTTGGTGATAGGGCTTTATACAAAGCCTGGGTAGTTAACATTAATATTTAGTATTGTTTGTTACGATCATTCGTATATATATGTATCGTTCACTCACTCACACTGCATTCATACTAATACGTAATATCGAATATATTTGTACATATGGGTACACTTTAATATCAAAGAGACAACTTGACAGCTTACCGTCAGCCACTTTGATAGTCATCCTTTGGTTAGAAAGGACGTGTGCGTATTGGAACTTATTTCAATTTCTTCTGAACGTATCATGTTTTCTTCTAGTTTAAAGGGTGGGTGAGCCTTTTTTCTTTCGCAGTGGAAACCTTCAAAAAGGTACCCGGCTCCCTAAAGGGGAGGGACTGGGTTATGTGGGATTGGAGAGGCTGCGGGATCGTGTTGATATAACGCATCCGCGGCTCCTCCCGTGCTCTGCTCCGCTCGTAGCTTGGCGGAGCTCTCCTCAGAGAGCGAAGGTAATTTCGCCCCCCCGCACTCCTCGCTAGTGCGTACGGCAGCGCGAGGCCATCCCGGCTGCCGTCCTCCTCAGGGCCGTCTGAAATAGGACACGTGAGGCCCCCACCTCACGCATCCCTAGGGCCTACTAGGGTTACGCCCTATCTTTTAAGCCCCGGGTGTCGGGGCTGTGGGAGGGCCGAGACGACGCCGACGTCGTCTCCGCCCTTTCCCGTTCCCGCTCCGCTGTCTCCTTCTGGACCATGACGGTCTCAGAAGGAAGCCCTCCACGCTGATTCCCTGCGGAGCATCGCCGACACGATTGCTCGCAGGGACAGGATCTCCCTCTCCGCACTCCACGCTGGGCACGCTTCCAATGTGTGCTGGGTAGTGTCCTGGTCCGCGCCACAGTGGTGGCACATCACCGGCGATTCGCGTCCGTTCTTACACAGGTATTCTCTAAAACAGCCGTGACCGGTCATAACCTGCGTAAGCCGGAATGTGACTCGTCGCTTTCGTCTCATCCAGGCTTTGAAGGCTGGCAGGATCGCTCCGATGACGCGTTTGCGCGCGTACCGTTCTTCGCAGAGACGGTCACGCCACGTCGCAATATGCCTAACCTCCTATGTTCGCCCTCCTATGTTCCCGCCGCTTCAACGCCTCGAGCGCACTCGAAGGGGGCGCGCTTTCACCGTTCTGACGGATGATGCGGATCTGTTGATAGATCCTCGCGTCCATATCCGGCAGAATGTCCAAGGGCGGAAAGCGCGATAGGACGGTTGCCGCCTCGTAGGATGTCGTACGATATCCCCGCACTATGCGGATGGCCACTCTCCGCTGCGAACTTTGGATCTTAGTCCTGCAGCGGCGAATGCCCGACAGCTTATGAGACTAAACGGGCGCCCCGTAGAGGGCCATCGATCGCACGACACCGGCATAAAGACGGCGAACTTCCTTCCTCGGTCCCCCGAGATTAGGCAGCAGTCTGTGCATAGCACCCGCTACCTTCTCAATCCGGGGGGCTAGGCGCTCGAAGTGTTCCTCGAAGCCCCAGCGACCGTCCAGTGTGAGGCCCAAGTATTTCATGTACCTGGCCACCTGGACATTTGAGTCACCTACGCGGACGTGCGAATCGGGCGGTTCCCTGCTCCTCGGCAGTTTATGGAACCATAGCGCCTCCGTCTGTAGGCCCAACTCGCAGATCTTGCCGACGACGATATTCACCCCGAGCTTAGCGAGCTCTCGAGCGGTACGACCACGAATACTTGCCCCATTTCCATCAGGGTACAAGGTGCAACTCCATAACCGCCCGCCCAATAGACAGCGACTGTTCCAGTGACGTCCCCGAACCAGCGAGGGCGGTCGGGGACATTATATCGCTCTGCCACAACTGCGAGGCCTATGGACCGCTCCGCTACGGTCTGCATCAGCAATTGCTGAGCGTTGCGGCAGTGGTTAAGGTTCACCTGAATCACACCCGCGAATTGGAAACCTCCATTGCCTCCTGCGGGCTAAGGCCCGCTGCTGAGGCGAGAGCCTCGGCGATCGTCTGAGATGAGTCAGGAGAAGATTTTTTCTTCCTCCTTACCTTTGCCGGGCAGCACCCTTTGGCACCGAAACGGTGAGCCGAAGGACGACCCATGTCCGCGCATAAAGGACACTTCATCGACCGAGAGGTGCATTCCTTCGCCCTGTGGCCAATCTCGCCACAAGCGAAGCACCTGTCACTCCGGTCGACGATGCTTGCGCACCTCTGCCCGACGTGACCTTTCTCGAGACACCGGTAGCAGTGTAGAGGTCTGCTTTCCAGTGCCTTGACTCTTTTCGAGCCCCATTCGACACAGATCCGTCCTGCTGCCGTCACTTTGCTTACGGCGGAACTGTCCGCCGTCTCCTTTTACGCCGCCGCCTCTTCGTATCCTTTTGTATCGGTTGAGGAGCTGTTTTTGGCTGGGAATTGGGTGTTATCTTCCTCTTCGTCACCGACGCCCAGGTCTCAGGTAGCGTCGCAGAATTTGTTGCCTGCGGTACCATGCTGATCACCGTAGGCAAATCTACAACATGTGGATGAGCCTTGTTCCCGCATTGGTGGCGCATTGGCGATGTAACGAATGGTTAATAGTCCTTATAGGGCAATTTGTACGGTTGTTAGTGACCACTTACCAGTCTGCCTACCTGTTACAATATAATAAAAATAAAACGTAAGGAAACCCGACAAAATGAACTTAGTGGGAGAACAGCTATCCGTAGTATTATTTACTCAAGTTACAGAGCAAGTTTCGACATTACGATATAAACAACATTGCAACAATTGTTGTACATTGTTGTCTTACTGTTGAAACTTTCATGATTAATAAAAAATGTTTTCGAGTCTCAGCGCTGTTATTCGATTCAAATATATTATACGTATAGATAATATTTTTGTTAAAACAGACAATATTCATATAGTAAATAGAAAAGCAGAATAAGATACAAAACTTTCATTTGAACGTTGTATCTTTCAACGTCGAAAATAATTGTAATATATCTATATTTTTATAATCGTCGACGAGTCTTTGTTTTCCATGCCTGCACGTATATCCGTTCCCGTGTACGACATTTTCTAGTTGCGGTTCCGAAGCGCGACGTGGCGCGGCGTGGCGCGACGTGCCACAGCGTTCCGCAACTTAGTTTTTAACGAGCAGAATGTTTTGTGGACGCTAATGACGGAACGCTTTAGAAATGCAGTATTTCAACACTGTTGGCAACTGCGATGTAGATACGTACAAATATTTGACAGATATCTGTACAGACAGCAAAATATTTGTTTTACCAACACTATTGTGTTTTTGAGGGTTAGTGCGCGTTTGATTCATACCAAAGTTTGTCATGGGGCGATTATTTATTTTTATTTCATTTTGTCCTAGCTCCTGTCCTTCTATTAATCTATATGTTTGGTATTGCTTATTGAAAAAGTTGATGTTGTTATTAACGTTAATTATAACTTACAATTTTTAAGTTTTCCTTTCATCATTTTGTTGATTTATTTTTAAAGGATTTATTTATTTAAAACTGTTTTCGCATGAGATATTTTAGGTTTTAATCATTACCAGTGTTTCGTAAAATCGAATTTACGTTCTGATTTTAACAAAGATAAGAAATTTCATTTTCTTTGTTTTCATTTGAATGAATTTTCCTAGAAATATTTAAATAAAGCTAGTATGCAATACTTAATTCGCCTTTATGTCCGTAAAGACGACCGTCATAGCAATCTAGCCTTCGTAATTTTTAAATACCTTATATTGTGAACCTGCGATGTGTTATATATAAGCATAAATAAATATATTAGCATAATTAGTGTCATATACATAAATAACGTCCAAATTTATAAATGTAGTCGTAGAAACATAGACTTGACGTAACTTGAAATATTTGCGTAAAACTCAGTAATAATACTATAATTATCATCTTATAGGTAAAACGTACTAAAAACGGATACATTACCATAAATATTTACTTTGAACTATTGACATTGCAATATTTGTACTCCATAAAAAAATAGAATATTATCCGCTTGGCCACGGGAGCGGGCGGTACGAACGGCGGTGCGTTGGACAATAATCGCGAATGCCATATATAGCAATGTAATTTAAAGCAGTAAGAAGTAGTAGTTTCTTGTTTACGATATGAAATTTGGAAGGATTCGTTCAAGACACGATGTATCGATCGATGTGGAAAGTGACTTCCTGTTGCCATGCCTTTGCTAGTAACAGATTAGCAATGTCATTAAATACATTTAAATAAGTATAATGTAAGAAACTCACCTCCGATATAATTATAACGATTAATTACGTACGTATAACGATTTGACGGCGAAACACATCGAGTACCTCCTACTCTTACAATTATATAGGAGATGTTTCACTATTTATAATTAATTTAATAAAGTTTATGTTAAATAACTTTTTTGAAGATAATGCGTTAACGCTTTGATATAACGTTTTTTAACGTTTTTCATTACTTCGTAATGTTATAACGCCCTAGATAGAGAATGACTTTGAACAATATATCGTGGATGGCTACAATAACAAAAGCAGGTTATGTCCCGGTTACATTATATGAAGAAGAGGCTGAATTTTATTCGAAACATAAAACAAATAAAACCACAAACACCGCAAAAATGAAGCAGGAGGTGAGCAGCGGGTCGGAACTTTTTCAGAAGTTGTCAAACGATACTTTACGAGCGGTTACATTCAAAACTGCGGGCACTTCGACCAGCGTAAATTGCGTGGCAAAATTTTAAAAATAAAATTCAGTTGTACTTTCTAACGACACAACTACGTGTCACGAATTTGTGCTACACTTTGTTGTATTGCGATCCGAGTGTCACATTTTTATGCCGCTACGTAAAATAATATCAATAAAGCAAGCAGTTCGTTAGCTTCGAATTTACTAGTAGAAGGTAGTTCCTCGTCTGACCTTTTCACTCCCTAAAATAAAAATCCTGTTAACTGCAATAAACGTCTACTTTGTATTCGTGTGCTCCGGTTCGGTGGATGTATTAGATGATCACCGGGACCACCTGGGATATGAACTGAATATATTTATTTATATCTGATCCCAGAAAGATGAACACAATAAAAATATTATAACAATTTTTTTTTTAAATCAATATTAGTTGTATTTATAAACTTAACGTATAATATTTGTAACCGTTCTTCTGTCTCTACATTTCGACAATGTACAAACTAAAACAAAGTAAGTTACATTGCATACACTAAAATTATTAAATCTTGTTTAATTTCTAATTTTGTCTCAATCTACGTCTCGTTAAGACAATGCTTGTCGCTTGACAAATGAGTCTGCATCTGATATTCTTTTGATAAATAGACATTAACCGTCGTAGCTGTCATTTAGATCTTAGCACCGTTGTCGAGCTGTATTAAATACCGCTATCTGAACATTTGTTTATGAAACGTTATTTTAACAAAACCATTTCAATGATGCAGAAAATAACGTTGATATATGCGTAAATGGTTTTTTAAGGTTTACTTGTGCCGTACCGAATGGGTATTATTTTTAACGACCGAACAGCAATTGTTGTTTATATTGGAGATGGAAAAATTGCTCTTACACGCTCCATCGACGCAAACCAATATAATTTATGCGGTACTCGGTACTGCTCGCCCTACGATTGGAATTGTCGGCTCGGATGTAAATTCGTGTATCGCTATTTAGGTAACAGGAACGTCTTTTTATTTTGTTCGTGTGATTGATTTCATCAATTTATTGTATTCTGAATTTCTTTATATATTGATGTGATTAAACTTCGGAAGGATTTTAATTTTCAAATATTTTCCTTTATTATTTTACTTATAAGCATAGATTGCCCATAAAAACGCTATTTTACACAAAAACGCCCAGCTGTTGTAGTATATAAATACGTACTACTAATAGTATTTATGAAAAGTCGCAGTAGGAAAGGACGAGATTATATTTTCAAGCGATCAGAAAACGGTTTAATTCGTTCCCTTAAACAATTACTCCTCGTCGGTTTTCCCAACAAATTACAAACTCAATCTGTAAATTTTCACAAAAACAAATAATAGGGAGAAAATATTACGTTTATTGGAAAACTTAAACCTTTTACCCAAACCTTGAGCCTAAACAAAAAGGGACGATAAATTGAGACAATCGTTGGTCTAGTGGGTAGCTTATAATATGAAGTTAAAAAACTATTTTAAACGTCTGTAATTAAAAAGTATCTTTCACCTGTAATTCTATTCGATTAGAACTGAATGAGCATGTCACTTGTGAATATTTAAACTGACTTACTGTTACACTTATTCAATGCTCGTATTCTCTATATATATAGTATAACTATTTATAAAGGTCATGTCGCATATCACTTTCTAAAATTTAACAAGCGTATTCTATTATATAAACGCGAAATATGAATATTGACACATCAAGCCTAAGAAGAGGCCGCACTTCATAATTTTGTTTAGAAGCAATATATCTGACCGGCCGATCTAGATCGCGTGTATTGTACTGCCCAATTATATCAAAATTGTTTCGATAATTTAATTGTACTCGCCTAGTAAAGGTCACAAATCGAACCACCAGACTTTGAAATAAATATAAATAAAATTGAACTCTGCTTAAATGTAAAAACTGAAATATAACATAGAATATTGCGGCGTATAATATAAAAAACAACGTCGACAGCGAGATATCGTTAGTTCAGTGTGTCGAGTTTTCGCTGTCACCGCGACCGCAGCGCAATGCAACGGTAACTTTACGACATTGAAAAAATGTAATGTTTTATTCACAAATATTTAGTTTTCGCCGTCCTGTTGTCATCATTTAACTTACTATGGAAAACTTGGTAAGATGTTGGAACAACTAAAAGTGAATTCCATTCTGCGCCGAGGCAACCCCGCACGTAAGAGGTTATATAAATGAGAGTGAAGCTGGTTGCTGATTTACTCTCTCCTCATTAATAACAAATATACTGCACCAACACGTTGATTTAATAATTAGTTATTAAAAAATAATAAATATTGTTATCTTGTTTTATTACAACTTATTTATGACGCGTCGGTTGGCGTGGTTGGTAGAGACTTCGATTCTCACCCAGGACAGACATTTGTGTGCATGAACATGTCTGTTTGTCTTACGTCTGGGTGTTATCATCTATATAAGTATCATCTATATACAAAAGAAAAGTAGTATATCAGTTGTCTGGTTTCCATAGTACAAGATCTGCTTAGTTTGGGATCAGATGGCCGTGTGTGATTCAAATCCCAGGACATTATATAATTAAAGTAATGAAAGAGAATTATTGCGGGTCAAATAAATTTGATTAACATATTCGTTTTTAATCTCATGAAGTATTTCTCACACCAACCATATCGCATTCGCTGCATTCAAAGCATACTCGTACGTTGTACTCCGGTTCGATCCAAGATATCTTTTCAAGTGGATTGTCGTAAATTTTTAGATGTTATAAAAGTGTACGTTACATGATACCGTATTAAGTGTAAGCGGAGAGGATCGAAGAACAATAAGCGGGCAACATTAAGGGTGATAGAAGCGAGGTGCTTCGGTCAATGCGGCGGCCTTTAGCTAAAGTATATTACGCCCGTAAAGAGCAAAGTGTACCTGACTCGTCACATTTATCGCTTTCAGCCCGATTGTAACCGGAGACCGATAAAGGTTTATGTTTTCTCGGTAACATTTTCTTTCCGTTGGAAATTAATTAAGATATGCAAAGCGCTGCGATAAAACGTTCAGTTTGTCTTCACAGTCACACGATTTTCCGAACTACGCTGTACAGTGTAGAACGGGCTTACATCTGAAATGCTATTGTAATTTACATTAGTAGTTAGCATTCGTAATTATCAAGTACAGTCAGCTTTAAAATTAATCACAAATATTAAATAAAAATCGTTGATAAAGTATTTCTATGTATATGTATATATTTTGTTAGTAAGCATATCTTATATAATATTTTCGTATTTAGTACACCGTATTATTTTTTATTTTAATAAAACCCAAAGGGTTATTACATCAACGAAAGCATCGTTGAAATACAACATAATTTTAGATAAAAAATTAACCCAATCCAGTAGTAAAGACATTTCGAGTGGAAAATTTTCAGATATTACTGTCCGAGGCGGCTCTATATTCTCGTCACGTTGTCCATCCCTTAGCACACACGTGCGTCGCGTGCCCTTGGCTGTCCCCGGCCGTTGCAATGAGTCAACTCCTCACCGGATACATTTAGCTTCACAATTTCAACGGGCAACGGCAACGCCCAATTATTCTTCAACTCTTATATACCAGAAATATGAAAATAAATACAATCATATATCGAAATTTGTAATTATTAACTAATCATCTTATAATCAATACTATTTTTTTATATTAATTTCATAAAAGCGGGAAAAAGCATGCATTTATTATATAATATTAATATAGTACATAGTTATACATATATAGTGCATGTTACGCAGAACTCAGACACTCTTTAACTAGTCAACGTAATCGTAAAGAAATATCGCGGATTTACGCTGTCCGGTACTATGTCACAGTGAACCGCCAACCTTATCGTCCCTATACGCTTATATAGGGGTAATACGGTATACTTGGGACTTATTCGGGGTCAGTACTGCTTAATCGTATTATACGCTAAAACAACATCTTTATATGTTCCAACACTAAACTATTTTTTTAAATCGAAAAGCAATTATTGCAATGTTAATAGAATTAAAACTGTATTTATTATAAAAAAGGTAACTTATTCTTTTGTGCTTTTAATATAAAAAACATAAACTAAGTGCGCGATAAAATTATTAAATCTACTCTGAATAGTAATTTCAAAATAGTAAGAATGAAATAGCAAAGAAATTCATCAAACGCACAAGAGGAATAAAGACAACAGCGATTACTGATAAAAGTTAAACAAAGCAATAGTAACAGACACATAATGTACCACTGGTGGGCAAAAGCTTTTTGAGAAGAAAGGGGACTAAGAAGATGGCTTGGAGTTTATTACACCACGTGTTGTAATGTGGTTTAGTCGATACAAATTCATAATAGTTGTGGTTTGAACCACTTATCTTTCTCACGTGCCATCGGCCCTATTCCTTTATTTTTTTAATTAGTATCATTCACACACCTCAGTTACTCTACCAACAAACAACAATACTTTGCGTGATGTCATTACGGTATTGTTGGCAATGCTGTATTCGAAAAGTTAGTGAGCGTAAGTACAGGTACAAGGGACGTATGTTATTTTACATCGAACTGTGGCAATTTGAGTGTACATTTGACCAACCAGCGGTGGCTTTATATTTAATTTAAATAATAAGTCACGACTCAAAAGTGTTTCCAAATTCTTTTATTTTGATTTTGGGAGCTCATATCTGCTTACACAAAGATTGGTTCTACCTAAAACTATGAAAATATGATTTGAGTTCGATGCCGGAAACCTACAATACCGCGTTATAGGCTGATATTAAAACTTATCGATAAAAATATAGAAAGTAATAATAATATAGCTCTATCCATCATTAATCAAAATTTCATAGCATTGAAAGTCGCCTGTTTTTGAGATACGGCAAAGCCGACTTCGTTAGGCACTGACGAGACGAAATTTAAAACGCTCGAAAAAAGATTCCGCTAACAAGCGTCGTGAATCAGTCGCTCTGAGGAATAAATACAATTTAGACCATCCCCGCCTCCCCTCCCCCCGGATTTCCATAGTAAGACTTAACGAGTTGTTGTTGAGTCGCGATGAGTTGACTTGCATTCGTGATTCCAATGTTTCTTCAAATTAGAGATGTTTTTATTAAGGTCTCGGTTCACTCAGTTAAGAGTTGAGATTTATGGTTTAATGAGGTTTAATATTTAGGACTAATATTCGTCTATTATATATACATCAGCCAAATATATATAGACCGATAAATACACAAATCATATTATATAAACTTATACAATTTACAGCAGAACCTGATGTGTTTGATGTAATTTTATTAAAATCCTAAATTCAACGAGATGAAATAATAATTGACAACGGCCAATACGTTTCATTATACGTAGTATTTGTTACGTTGTCTGTTTTGTACGTACGGTCGCTGGCATAGCACGACCCCATCGCTCTCTCATTTATTTTTAAGTTTTTGTATGTTAGTTATGCTTAGTGAGCATTCATGTTTCGACGCCATAGGTGAGGACAGGCAAAATATTGGTTGAATACCTTGGTCCTAATGTTATGTATGGTCAGACAGCAGGTGTAGTTAATTTAGAAGACGCTTGAAACATGTAAAAAATGTTTCCTGCTAATAGTTTAGAAGAAGCTTAATTTTAAAATATTTTTATACAGTAACAGTAATCATGATAATATCTCATTCTTAAAGGACAAATAAAAACGAAGATACATTTTTATACGAAGTCGCTGAGAGTTTGTCAACAAAACCATTTATAGGTCAGTACAGTAAGACACAATAAAGTGAATTTATATGTTGTCAGGGTAAATTCCCTTTGTTCTGTTACCCCGTGAAGATGTAAATCACAAAGTCACGTTACACGTAGCATTTGCTTGTACTACGCTCAAACATTTATGCAAATGTCCATGTGTACGGATTGCGAGATGAATTTTTTAGCTGCGAAATATCACGGGAGAGTCGTATCGATCACATCATACATGAGCTTAGGTGTTGATGTAATATGTACGAGCACCAGGGACTGAACAAAGTAATGTTTGTAAAACAAATTATTCACATTATATTCACTCTGTGTTATATAATAATAATTATTTCAGATAATGAGTTCAGTTTTATGGATAAAATTCATACACTTACGTACATAATATGTGTATAATTATTACCTTTTTTGAGATTATTATAAATTTTTCAATCTATTTACGATATAGTGAATTTAGAGATATATCAAATTTTACTTCCTTCATTTTATGAAAAATATTGGGTAATTTTTAATTTTACTATTATTCGATATATTGTATAAATGTAAAATGTGATTTAATTCCTTTTAATATTTTCTTTGTACAAACATAAAAATATTTCCAACGTTGTCTAATAATGTATTGAATAAATAACGAATTAATTGTGAGGTGATTGACTTTATTCATTGCTCTGCGTTCAACCACGAATGATGAGTGACAAAGTGATCTCAGGACAGAGGAGAGTCAGTCACAAGAGGTTGGCGTAGAAACTTTCTAAGGCTTGTGATAGTCGGGATAAAGGACTCAATAATGATTATTCTCTCAATGATTTGAAATTAAATCGGAATTAGATTGCACGAATTGCGTTAATATTTTTAATTATTTATTTATAAAAGCATATAAAATACATACAAAGCATTTATAAATGAATTTATAAAAAAAATTGTAATGTATACATGTCATAAGTGTGCATAGAACTTCATTAATTAAAAAAGTGACAAAAAAATAAAAATATTTTTTTAAAATTGTCAAAATTAAATTAAAATGTAATGTCATTGTTATAGTAACAATCAGTAAAAATTTATCAGCTCAAAACTAATATTCGCATATACCCGGAGCTTAAGAACATGTTAGTAAACAAATATTTTCTAGAAAATGTGTATAAACTATGGAATTCATCTCGAAATTTCGAGAAAATATTCTTTTAAAGTGTTAGGATGGGAAAGAAATGGTAACGATCATCTTATCAAATATACAGCAACTATGTTGACACAAGGAAAACGTTTCCCGGAACAAAAATAAATGTCGTTTAAAAGTGGAAAAGTCGTGGCTCATAACGTATGTATAGACGAACCACCACGACCAGTTGTATCTTTAAGCTCAATACACACTGTAGCGTTGCACTCTCATTATTAATGTAACCAGCTGCGATGAAAAATGCGTAATTGTTCCTCTAGTACGGTAAAATTATTTAATATAATGATGTTTATTAAACGGTTTTGAAACAGTTAAAATATATACTATAAAACTATATCTAATAAGACATCTGAGTCTGAACGAGATAAAGAAATACCAAACATCAACACTCTTCTCTATAAATACATCTTAATTTCACAATACTTATAAATGAAATGAAATACAATGGGTATGAATATGTATATATATAATTACATAATAATTCACCGTCACCGTCACCTCTGTTCATTGATATTGGTATTTTTAAGAGTATAAGCCAGTCTTTTATGTATCATTGCGCTCCAAAAATAATGACGTTCTATCTAAGATGTTATGTGCCTTGGTCTGCAATGACACTAGTTCACTTGCGCTTAAAGCTGGATCACGATAATGCAAAGTATAGATTGAATAATATTTTTTTTATATTAGTATAAATAGATGTTTTCCTTGTTTTTGAAACTTTAAAAAAAACACACACACACACTCATGCAGTCACAGACTCATTCATTAGATTCTCATCTCTTAATAGTTTTACTTTATTAACCGTCTTCTAATTAATTTATTACTTACTGTAATTTAATATATTTAAGCTAACTTTGTAAGAGCAGAAATGGCCCAGTGGTTGGCCTTAGCCCCGCAGTGGGACATTCACAGGCTGTTACTGAACTTTGTAATACTATTGTGGCTTTAGTTTAATGTCATATAATACTTAATGTATGTATATTTACTGTTGGTTACCAAATAAATAAATGGATAAAGTATCAGTAAGTCTAGTGAAGTTCTGTATTTATTGAGAATATTTTACAGTATCGGAAACCTAGCGAGTATAGAAATAGTGTAGATAGAGCCTAATTCAAGTTTAGTTGAGCCAGTCGAGTATGCACCGTATATCCTCCGAGTCTTTACACAATCGTTGTACGGACGTCGTCGGAAATTTCAATCGAGCGAATAGAAAATTTTCAGAAATTTTCCAATTTCGCGTAACGTTGCAAAATTTTAAGGAAGCAATTTTTAGCAAATGCTGCTTAGGAGGACGTGTTTTCGTTTATTTAATAAAATATACTCGTTCGGTACGTACGAGAATATTTTCCAAAAAGTAAGTCACTTCCGAAATTACTTTTGATAATTTTATACAAATATCTCATTTCCGAGAATCACTCCAGATGGTAAAATATTTTAATTTGCGATTACTTATAAAGTTTAATTAAAATAAAACAAAACTAATTTCGCTCTCAAATATACTGTCGGAAAGACGTCCACATTTATTAAGATTCATCTAAAGGTCTATCACGCAACTTTATAGCAGGCGGATACATGTTCCGAATTTCTTCCAACGATAAGAGTTTTGAACAAAATGTTTTGATAACCATTTAAAATAAAATTTTCCCTTGAGAAAATGTTGCCGGTAGAAACTATTCTACTTAAAGTTGTAAGTTATTTTTTGCTTTTCATCTTACTTATAAGGGAAGATTTTAAACTCACAACTTCCTTCGATTACAATTAAATTTAAAATTGAAACATTATTTCAATTAGCAAAATCTTTATCTTCTATAGTGTCATAAAAAAATATTAATATCAAAATTCCTTCTGACAGAATCGCTGCTTTGGCGGGTGACCACTAAAACTAGCCAACTGCGCTGGATGTATTATAATACATTTGTGTGCGCAAGCAAAGGTTCACTCTCGGTCTCCTCACTCTCGTAATCTGATGTGACAGTTCATGCATAGGACTAAGTGTATTAGTGCTCTCTAAGAAAGGCTTATCACAGTGACAGCTTACTGATGACGAAATACCGACTGGACTTTCTTGATAGACGAACCAAAATTAATTGGCTCAATCCGGGATTTCCAAATTTCATCCGATCTAATGTTTTTGTTATAATTATAAACATATGAAATAGGCACATGAAAACGCATTGCTGTTTCCCTGCGTATGAACCCGCATCCTTCGGTTATGATTCTCTCATTCTTTTATTGGGCTCCCAGGGCTCTCCATAATTGTAACTGTTTTGTTTTTATACATAGCCTATTATATAAGTGAATTGTATATAGTATTAAAAATGAGGTCAAAACGCATTCGACTATTATATTTAATTACGAGGTATGAAGGAATGCAATCCGTAGGTTCATATGCAATTTATATGCACGCGATCCTTATCATAAACCACTTTTCTTTAAAATAGAAATAGAAACTATTAATCAAGTCGACCTCCGGCCTTTAGAGAATATTTATAAAAGAAGAATGCTATGGTATAATTATATTTAATAGTTTATTACAGTTGCGTTTCAGGACGAAAGATTTACACTTAGTAGTGGCGATCTTTAAAGATGAAGCGCCATACACTTTGGCTTTGAACATGACCATAAATGACTTCACTCAAATAAATTCAGGTAAAACAACAAACATTTTCATACCTATTCACTACTAGTCTTATAAGTGTTACACTAATATTTTATTTTCAATAGTTCACAAATTTATTGTTATCAATACAATATGAATGTAATCAATAGTTACTCGCTACAAACCTGTGTAGCCAGACCCCAAACCATTCCACTAAGCCTTTGTGAAATTGTGAATGTGCTCAAAATCTCTCGTGAATAATGATGTCTCCTAAGCTTAAACGTTCGCCTCGGAAGACTGAGGCAACGTTTATTTTCTCAAGTAATTCTGCGTTGATTAAAATATTTTATGAGCACTAACCTCTCGTCACCGACCCGGTTCGTTGTACTGGTGAGAGCGAAATACAAGACAAATTGCTGTGCAGACATGCGACAAATATATTAAGATAGACTTCAAACCCGATGTATTTATTGATTTATTCGAGTGAAATGTGGGATTATATTCATTGTAATCTTACAAAGTTTATCTCTTTAATCGAACAACACACCAAAACAAGAGCAATATCTTAGCAATCTCTGTACGCCAAATCTACTTTTTAATCTATAAAAGTTTCTGAAACATATAAATAAAAAGGTTTGTCATATTAAACTTTTAATAAAATTTATTGTTCATAAAAAGTGTATTTTGCATACACTTGTACAATACGCGCAATTTAAGTTGGCAGATTTGAGGTTAGGCTTTCCGAGGTTTTGCAAACGCCCGAAGGTTCCTGAAACAAAAATACATGTTTGTCCGTCAATATATGTACACACTTATTATACCCTTGCGAAGTTTTAAATAAAATACGACACAGTTACGTCTCAAGTCTGCGCTCACCCTAAAATAAACGAAAGATTTCCTCAGCGAGTAAGCCCCGTAATAAGATTAGTGTAGTTTTGAATACGTACAATAATCTTTATGTATTGCGATTATTCCGAAAGAGTTCCAGTTTCATCGTAAACTTTACCGTCTATCGCCCGTCGTAATGTGAATTGTTTCAGACAAATTCCAACTATTACTATAATAAAGTAAATCTTGTTGACAGAATGTAATAAATAAAATCCACATTTTAACATAACTACACGTCGTTAGGCATGTTACAGTATGTTTCTTAAGAATGTGTATGTATGTACTTGTATGTCACTATGTATATATTTGTATTTGCGTGTATATACATATATAAATAAAGGTACGCAATTGTATCTTTTGCTTTGTCGTGCTCCGCCATCTGTACATGTTCGTAGTTTTAACACAATCGAACGCGCGATGTGCAAACGCAGTAAAATATGAGTAAATAGAGAATCATTTCACAACTTAATTGTAAATATATAATGTATATAACTCGTTAGAAATTACAGAAAATGCACAAACAAAATTGTTTGTTGTATGTTGATGTATAAGTTATAAATATTAAAATGGTTATGTACCGATATAAAGTTATTATTACTATAAGAAATAAATTGTTTATATGTTTAGATAGGTCGTAATAATCATTCCAAATATTCGCAATATATATAACGATTATTTTTACTGTTTCTTAATGTGTCTAATTTCACTGAACTTCTGCTAGATTAGTATCCACTAACTCGCATTAAAGCGGCGTGGTGTAATTAGCTACAAACCTTCACCTCAAAAGGAGGAGAGGCCTTATCCCAGCAGTGGGGTTCACATGTTACACAATATTACTTTAATAAACGCTGTATATCGGTTGTAAAGTTATACAATGCTTTGTCTTCTTGAGAATATCATATTCCTGATGATAGAAAGAAAGAATTTGTGTCTAACTATTCACCCGCAACAAATCAAAGTCCACTATAAATTCATATAAATCTTCGGTTCGAAACTGATAAACGGCTACAACAAGTTTTCCAATTCAGCTTCCAAACAATGAATCCAACAAACTCCTACAAATAATGTTATCATATAGAATTCTTGCGACATCACAATACCACCACCAACTATTGCAGTAAAGGTATAAGTCGGCATAAGAATATTTAAAATTTTATATGTATATAAGACATTATATCGAAAACTTAACTAAATATATACAAGTCATATGTCGAAGAATTGATTCTCACTACCGAAAGCAAGCGTGACGTCAAATATTAGCTTTCTATGGCCGCGACTGTTGGAGGTGGTAACCATTTTTAATGAATTTTGCACCGAGAGGGTGTGATTATTCGATTAATAGTCCTCAATCATATTTTTTTATAAAAGCGACACAATAATTCTACTGTGATTCTTGCAAGACGGTACCCATTATGTAGTAGGACTGAAAATACTCGCCCACTGAATCCCAACTCGCGCCTTTAGGCGATATTAGCCTGCTTCACTTGGAGTTAATTTGTTTTATTTCATACTAGCTGTGCACCCGCGTATAATTAATAAAAATATAATAAATTATTACTATAATAACACACACGCACACACGCACACGCACACGCACACACATACTCGCAAACATCCACAATCACATAAACACACATCCTCCCTTTTCAATGGTCAACACCAAACTGGTGACCCCGAGCATGAACGAAACATGGAATTCGTTACCAGCACACGTGTTCCCCTCCTCTTATGACCCGGGTTCCTTCAAACGAGGCGCGAAGAGGCATCTTGCGGGCCGGCAAGGCGTGGGCGGCTAGAGCAAGTCATTCTTCCTGACTGCACTAGCCGTCGTCGTGTTTGGACTTTACTATCACTTACCATCAGGTCAGTCATTTGCCTTCCCGGGTACAATAATAAAAAAAAACGTCAGCACAGCCTTCGCAAAAACTACGTCATCGTGACGTCATCATCACTTCCTCAAGCTTTCGATCAGCGAGTCATACAGCCAGCCAGCATCCACGACTACTACGGGTACCCTGACCACCAGCATGCAGCGGACGCGCATTTCTGGTCATCACCCACAGTCTTCTCAGCGACCTTGGCACAGCACACTGCACTTCGGCCGGTCAGCAAGCAGAGACGCACTTCTCTCCTGGTCGTCGCAGCAGCCAGCCACTACGCAGCACTGCACCACTCCGACTCACTGGAGCATTTGCAGCATCACCCCGACTCACTGGGGCATCACCGCAGACAGTTCCGACTCACCGTGAACTATGCGGCATCTGGTTCCGATTCACTGGAACATTCCACTGGCCCGGCACGCATCACAAAGATGTATGGACGACTCAACCTGCTATCGACCTCCGGTCGTGGGAGTCGGAGGGGAGTGATGTAGCGACATCTATCTCGCCACATACGAAAACTGAAAACTGACGTATCCTACTTCGCGATATATTAAAGTTATCCGAGTGATTGAACATATATACAAGAACCCGACAACAACCTGTCTGGTCGGAGGATCCTCCCTTTTCAATGGTGGATGAGGAACTTTACACCTCCTCCCAACACCAAATACACATTTTTTTTCCCCTAATTTTGTAGTAAATAATCGTTTTATGATGCAATGATTCAATTTATACTATTTTTTCATTTTTGTCTGTCTGTCTGTCTGTCTGTCTGTCTGTCTTCTTATAACTCAAGAACGGCTTGACCAATCTTGATGGAAATTGGTACACACAAAGAACATGTGATGGCGCAAATGTTAGGCCACATATAAGATCGGTAAACCCTACGGTATCTTATGAAAATTTATTTCAAATCGTTAATTACGTATTTCTTTACCAGGAGGCATATGTGTGTGTGTGTGTTTGTGATTGTGGGCGTGTGTGTGCGTGTGTGCGTGCGCGTGTGTGTTATAATAGTAATGAAATAATTTATTATATTTTTATTAATTATACACGGGTGAAGACACGGGGCACAGCTAATAGGTTATAAAACTATTATTCTAAAGCTTTAGAATGAATCTACAAACCCGGGATTCGATGTTAAAATATCGTAACTGAGTACAAAAATGATTATTAGAGTGAGTAAATAGAGAATCAGCTAAGTTGCACAATTGGCCGCTGTGTCCGGCGTCGCCAGGATATGGTGTCGAGGTAACTACATTATAAAAGGCTGAACAATATGAGTACATGAAAGGATTATTATACATTAATAGCAGAATAAACCAATAAATAATACGAACGTGCAAAAGAGTGAAGTGCGTATTAATTACTTGTAGTGCAATTAATCCGTGACGACTGTCTGTTTGATTATCATAATAATGAAAGAGGAGCAAAAGCTATTAAAAACATAAAATTCACTAATTAAACCGGCACGCGTGCTTTAAAACCGAAACTGTGTGCGCCATAAATTCTGGTGTTATAATTAAATTGGATAATTTAATAAGCATCCTAATTATATTCGTATGTGGCGAGAAATAGTTCTGCGAACTCGGAACACGGGTTGGAAATGGCATACGGTTTAGTTATCAGTATTGTATTAACTATTTGATTGTGAAAGGTTTTTAATGTTGTCTGACGATAGTATGAACTCGCCAATGGCCAATCAGCTCTAATATATAGTTCGTTATGTTCTTTATTGATAACAATGTTTATCTCAGCCCGCATATTGTAACATAACAATACAAAACAAGGAACAAGTTATTTTATTGATAAAAACAAATGATAAGCTTGGAGCTCCTACCCTTACTCATGACACAAAAAACCAGTAACATCTATTGTTAAGGTTATTGTAGAATAAAAAAACATTGCAATAACTATATTAAATTGCACGGCGACTATTTGCAGACGCATTCCATAATTACGCACCAATTATTTTGACGGATGAAATGGAGTTCGCAGACATCTTGCTCTTTGAAATGTCAGTGTGTGCTGTGCATTTACAATCCCAACGTTTCTCGGTGTGCCGAGCCATCGGGAATTAGGCCGACTCGCGACACGGCGCTAATGGTTGCTTTTGTGGCGCGTTTTCGCTCTGAAATGTGCGATCGTATGTTCCACTTCTGAACCGAGTTCTTGACATAACTATAATACTAGTAAATTATGTGATTATATTTAAACGATGAATGAATAGCTAATACTAACTCAAGGGTATCCTAATACAAACTTATTAAATACTGATCAAACTAATATTATAAGAAATTGTATATTTTTCGAATTTACACAAAAAAAAAAACAACCAAATGCATGGAAATTACTTCATATTGAAGGATCAAATAAACTTATGCAAATTAAAATTATAAATAGCTTCTGTAAAAATCATGACGAGTGGAGTTGTGGCAAAAACGCTAGCAACATTTACTCGTTAAATCGCACCAGACTAAACTTCAATTTAAAACGGGATCTGGCAGCGCTATAACTTAACCCTTCATCGCTTTATCGAAAACAACTTGCACTAAGTTACAGCTGAAAGTAATAAAGCGGATGGAAAACAAAACTTCCAGAAGAATGATGCTTCGAAGGGAAATGATTTATTTGGCAAACATCCGCACTTATGACGAGCTAATAATACGATTATTGTTTTTCTATATTGAAAAGATTACGAAAACAGCCTGAAGTTAGTTTTTGTTAGGAGTGACTAAAGATATTTGCTATTGTGTGATATTATTTGATAAATAACCACTTAAGTGTCGGCTTTATCATTTTTTAGAAATAAACCAACGAAGCTAGTTTTACAATGTCCCATTATATATTTATGGCTTGTAAAATAGTTGGTATGCGGATCGCACTTTCACAAACAGGCTTGGGCTTAGACCAATAGTAATCGTAATCCTTTAATAAACGCCTCACTTATCCAAACATTTATTAAGAATAATAATAGATGATTTATTTATTATTCACATTTAAATTGATACCGTCAAGTGTGGAAACATTACCATATTTTTTTACTTTTTTGCAATTTACTTCAACATGGAGCTCAACAAAAATCATCAATAAAAACTTAAACAACATTTAAGTTTTTATTGATGATTTTTTACAAATAGGTGTTTCTCTTTTAATTGAACCATTGAATTCTACTAAATCTCACATAGAAACGCTATAATAACCAAAAGTATGAGCGGGGTAAAAATGACACATTTTTGGCATCTTTACCTAGCCTACAGTTTGCATAGATTGTGTGCCCCAGAGAACACGCGACCTACATTTACCGATCGTCCTGGCGCTATAAAAGCGACGTATTTATTTTTGAAGCTGTTATGTTTGTTTAAGTAAGCACTGCCAATACATAGGTAAAGTTGACCCAAGAATTTCAAAACTTTCATAGAAACATGTGAATGTCGGCAGGGTTGTCAAAAAAATACGAAAACATTATTTATTTAATTTTTACTTTTTGGAGGCATCTTGAATATATATCTGAAAGGTAATCAAGCAAATTAGTTACCTAGGTACATATGTAGTTCTTAAACATCAAAATATTTCATCAAAAAAAATCTATATGCAGGGTTATTGGTAATTCGACGTATTCCCATTAGGAGGTGATAAGGGTGACTATTTGCGATAATTTTAACTCCAATATGCATACTGCAAAAGTGAACCATTTTTAAGTTATTATGTTTTTAGCTTTTTTCAAAATAAGTCAAAAATGCATCATCAAACATTTATTTAAAAAAAAAGTAACTATTTAAATCTCATTTTTTCTTCTGATTTATAAAAACGATTAAACACTTGTTACTTATCAATCTTTAAACCACAATTATCGGTCCAAATTTAAAAATGGGAGACGAAAAACGATATTATTTCAATATTTTATTGAGATTTTGTTCCTCTAAAATGTCTTAAAAACAAAAAAAAAAAACGGTAAGAAACTTGGCTTGCAGATTATTTTAAAAAAATAACCGTTTTCTTAGCTCTCTAAAAATGCATAACAACTAGGAACTTATTTCAAAGAAACTGAAAAAAAAATGATCACAAAGGAACCAGACTAAAATTCGTATTCGAAGTAAGCTTTAGGTCGTTCTTTAAAATTTAGTAATAACAATAAGTAACAATTAAGACATTTTTTTAATTTAGCCTAGTTATTGTTCTTACTCGAAGTATTACCCCTATTGCGTACGCAAAGCCGCATTCTTTTTCTTAGTTTTGACTTAACTACCGAAGTAGTCAAATTATTTCGCATCGCATTTGCTGCGTTCACAATTCTTATTTGGAGTTCTTCCGCGGATAAAGATGCTTAGGTAAAGATGCTCATGGAAGGTAAAGATGTCACGTTTGACGGTACCTTTCACTTTAATATCTCGGTCTATATACTCGTACGTATATATTTCTCGCTTAAACTTTGAAAAGGACAAAAAAAAGGTATAATTGATGTAATAAAATCAATTTAGTATTTGAAATCCCTGATAATTCGATACAGCTTCAGTAATTTAGAACAGATTTCCTACGAATCTAAGAAATAATTGTATTAAATCGGCGACATAGAATCTTTTTTCTGGGCTGTGGCCGTTAAGTGATCATTGCGGGGGAACGCGCGGGATGTGTTTTTTTTAATCAACATTTCGTAAACGTGCAATGTATATACTTAGTATTTTCTTTCGGCTAAAAAGTATATTCATGATTAAAATCATTGATTTGGTAAAATTATAGGTTGTATTCACGTAGGCATACTCTCTGATTTTCTTAATGTATCCGCAATATTCTCTGACTTTAGACAATTTACAAAACTGTATAAAATACCTTACCTACCTTTTAATTAAAAAGACATTTGAGTTTTTTTCACTTTTTATCGCGATTCCTGTTATGTTTTAAAGTTAATCTCGTTTTTAAAAAAACTTTACACTTATTGATTGTCAAATAATAAAGTAAGAAAAAGAATTACCGTGACCTGAGAAAAACCGGCGAAAGATTATCAGGGATTCTTTTTGAAATTAATAGCTAATAACTTACATGTTGAGTATGTATAGTAGTATAGAGTACTATGCTTAAATCTGAATTTCGTGTTAAAATTCATATAAAAATAGACCTGTCAAGAAACATTTAGTAATATAAATCTGAAACGATGTACTTTAACTTAAAAATGTTTTTTGCATCAAATAATGAGACGTTTTTTATTTTTACATTTTTACGCCGAAGAGCTATTTACAATTCAAATTTGAAGTTTTAAGTCGCACGAAGTACCTCATTATTTTGATTACATTCGGTGTGACACTCGACTTTACAAGGCCTGTATAAATTTCTTAACTTTTTATCCGTTTAAAATACATTGTTTTTTTCTTATAAAACTATATTGCTATTTTAATGTTTCCAATGATGTTTTTGAAACTGAATTTTCGTCGCTTATCTTCGAACGTAACTTAGATTTTGACTATTGAGTATAAATCAACACCACCATATTAGGTATTCTTTCGCCAAAATTAGTAATGCTTAGTGATGTTAAATATTTTTTACAGTACCAATGTCTGTGGACAGCGCGTGCCACTTACTCGTACGTAAGTACGTAGTACGAAGGTGGTCCATATGCCCGTCAGCCTACCCATTTTTAAAAAAAGTTATTAACCTTTAAGCTTCAACCATACAGGTTATATATCTATTAATACCCAAACTATAAAGAGAATTAAATATTTAAAAAAATGAACCTCAACGGGTAAAGATTGGAGTAAGAGTGAGATAGTGAGTGTTTCATGTATATTTTTGTTTTTATGATTTGACAGTTACTAGCTTACGTTTTACTGGTGACGGTGATATTCATTCATCAATTATTCTACCTTTTTCCACTTGGAGATCAGTACATTTGTAGAAGGCATATTTTATCTTAGCTCGTAGGTAAAAATATATTAACAAAAACTTTCAAAACAAGTTTTTATTCAGTATTAATAAATATATTATACATAATTAATAACAAAAATATATTTTTTGTTGCGTACTATATACCCACATACGAGTTTTATAATATTTAAAGATAAATATTTTTGTCATGTTATAAGTTAATGTAACTTATGTTTTACACGTAGAATAAAAATGAAAGCCTTCTATAAAATTACCATTACAACTAGTGCGGTTCAATGAAATACAAATTCCAAAGTCGTTTCCAAACGCAAACGAAATCCAACTTATAAATTCTGAGGTAGAACCTGTGAGAAGTTGTTACCGACGAGACGAAGCGCCAGAGAGGACTTGCGAAGACACACGTTCCGATACAAAGGTAATTACACGCCCGCAGCCGTATAATAAAAGTTAGTGCTTGGTTTATGTACTCAGCGCCGATGCTGGTGCTTTGTCGTGGTCGAACTAGTCGCAGGTGACGTGTGGACACAGCTTTAGGGGACGGTTCACAGCGCTCGAAAGCGCTTTGATTTGCTACGTTACGAAGTGGCGGTTTCGTGCTTAGTTTACATTTGTAATGGCGAATGAGGGTATCCATTTTAGAAAGGTCAGAGTGAATTGAAATTATAATAAAACATTTTAGAAGAAATGTATTGTTTCCTTTTTTAAATTGAGATACACATTAATGTATCAGTAAATAACCTATATTAAATTTATCAATATTATCAGAAATTGTTTGAGGCTACAAAGTATGTATTAAACATAGATATAAGATAATTGAATGTTCTGAAATACGTAAACTGTTGTCATTCAATGAGGACAATTATAAAGAGGTGAAGCGTGTCGGCGGAACATCACAATAATCGCAAGAATAATAAATTTCTATCAGTCTTACCTCCTCGCTGGCCGGAGACACGTCTGTAATATTTTCTATTTACTCGCTCCTAGTGGAAAGCAATAAATCGTCATGCGCGCTTCCAATTTCCTCTCGTCATTTGCTTTCGATTGCTCCTTTCATACATTTCATACATAAATCAAGAATCTAAATTGAATCGGTACGTGAATTCGATTCATCTGATCATGTTTCAGAAATTATTAAGGAGTGCTTTGGTATTTATTAGTGGTATTTCGGTTTATTCTTAAACGCGACTTTTATTTACCACGTTTAAGTAAGTAGTAGTAGTAGTAACAGCCTGTGAATGTCCCACTGCTGGGCTAAGGCCTCTTCTCCTCTTTTTGAGGAGAAGGTTTGGAGCTTATTCCACCATGCTGCTCCAATGCGGGTTGGTGGAATACACATGTGACAGAATTTCAGGGAAATTTGACACATGCAGGTTTCCTCACGATGTTTTCCTTCACCGTTAGCACGAGATGAATTATAATCACAAATTAAGCACTTGAAATTCAGTGGTGCTTGCCCGGGTTTGAACCCACGATCATCGGTTAAGATTCACGCGTTCTTACCACTGGGCCATCTCGGCATCTCTTAGTCATCATCTTTAAGTAAGAGACAAACATAATCTTTCCAATCTGTGGAAATTTATGGGCTGTGATTTGTCAAAGTAACTAACATACCTGTTTCTTCTTAACGATCATAACGATTATTTGGTGGTACTACAGGTAACGGCAGGTTAGTTGAATGAAGATAATAATTTTTAAATTAATTAAATATGCGTATAACCATTATAATGAATATTATTATGATACAATTATTACTACATACAAATAAAAATCAATGTTCTTATTGACTGATTAGCCATTCTTGGAGAAAAAAACGTTCGGTTTGTTTGTAGGTAACGTGTCGTGACGAATACGAATTCATATTTCTTTATAATTATATACTGGGCAGATTCAATTTTAAGTTAGTAAATAATCTTTTAATAAACTATGGCCTTGAAGAAGATAACCCGAAACTCGCCCACACCACTCCCCATTACCTTTTTTGAGTAATATTAATTACTACTTGTTGAGAAGATAATTATTTGACCTGACGAGGGTACAAGGCCGTAGACAAATGAAGGCACTTACTCCTTACATTATTTTGATACCATCATTAGTGGAGTACTTAGTAATTAAGTTCCAGGTAAAATACTCATACACACATCCACTTAAGTATTCGTGATAATGATTTACTGTCTTTGTGATACGGATACTATAACTCGCACCTCGGTTCGTTGTCTCGCCCAGTTTTAGACGTATCGAAGACTGTGTTGCTGTATAGTAGATTAATAACGGCTTAATGGATGCCACCAGCAGTACCACTTGAAACCAAATGGTCACTCTGTAAAAGCTAATGCTCATTACCTACTAGTCATTTGGTTGCCGTCAAATGGTGGTGGTAGTGGTGGTGGCGGTGCCCAATTGGTGGAAGGGCTTTCTGCAAGCGCGTCTGGGTAGTTACCACCCACTCATCAGATATTCTACCGCAAGACCGCAGTACTTGTCCAGGGTGAGTGAGCCATTGTAATTAAAATTAAAGGGACATCAAATCTTAGTTCTCAAGGTTGGTGGTGCATTGACGATGTAAACGATGGTTAACATTTCTTACAATGCCAATATCTATGGGCGTTGGTGACCACTTACCATCAGGTGGCCCATAAGCTCGTCCGCCTTCCTGTTCTATAAAAAAAAATGTATTACTCAATACAATTGTGTACAGAAGCTATAAATACGTCATGATCTGAGTTCTGTAACTCATAAGCCGATAGAAAGTGACTGCTTTCTATCGGCTTATGAGTTACAGAATTTGTATACGAAAGCTGAGGTAGTTTAGTGAAGAGAGCGGGGAAATTTACTTTATTACTGGTACGAGCGAGCACAGTTGAGTACTGCTCGGTGGATTTAATATCACTGGATTACTGTACTCTGACCACGGCAATCGGACGATGGACCAATTAAGAGTGGGGATGGATATATCACCAGAAAGACTTGCATCAATATCACCTGGATATATCCCTCTAGTTGAACTAAAGATTTTCGTAAAATCCTTTAAAAACAGACACGACCCTTCTTATAATATTTTATATCGTTAACGCGAACTGTTTCTTTTTAAGATTATTATATTCAAGTTCCTCGCCCTGTAAACTTGTATACAACTTACTGTGTTTGAAATATTCTACTCTTAACGACTTCAAGTTAGCGTGCGAACAACGATCGCAGGGATTTTATATAAGGAGTCTATACATACGTACATAAAATAATGTGTTTTTATTTCTTTTAAGCAACTACACAAGCATAATATGAAATAATTTATTTAGATTTTAATCATTGATCACGCATTATATGAAATATTTTTACAAAATTATCTAAATAAACTTAAAAGGCATATCTAAATGAAAAATTTTTGCCAAATCGTTGGAGACGTTTTCGAGAAACACTAAATTAATATACATTATATATAAAAGAATTTCTGAATTATATTATATAACAGAAAAGGGATTTATTATATTCATAAAACATAGTTCATAATCAAATCAAATGTGTATATACTTTATTCAAGGGGGTTCTTACAAGCACTTTAGAATCGTCATATTTTTACAAACTCCACGCTTTGAATCATATAATCATTTAGTACAGTTGCTATATCTTACAATAACTGTAAGTTTTATAATATTATAGTAATACTCGATGTATTATAAAACTTACTTATATTAGCTACAAACTGAGCCCACGACCTTTGCATCGTCAATTATCTTTTTTTTTTTAATTCTTGTGTTAAGGTAGTTTTATTTCTTTTCAAATGTATTTTTACTGTATATTCCGCATGCTCCGGTTCTTTACCTAATTTGAGCATCATATATTTGAAGATGTCTTTTAATTTACAGACAGACAAGTATTTGTTTCTAGTAAACCTTTATATTAATTTCACAAAACAGCTAATACATTGCCACTCTCGTGCCTTGTTTGTTAAAATGTACACGCGCGTACTCTAAATGTCCTAAACATATTCAAACCAAATTTTCTAAACAATTTCACAACTCGTAGCAATGAATAAAAATGACACCAGCATCGCCGGTATCACCGGGCTCCGCATTATTTATTCGCCTACATTTATATGAGTGACTCGGAAAAAACAAACAACGCCATTCAACGACAAATGTTACGAGTTACGACGAAACAAACGAATTCACACGTGATAACGCGGAATATTACCTCGGTCACGTACCCCAAGTTTTATCTGCGCCTTTTTATTATTTACACGTATATTTATTTATATATAATGAGTGAATGTTGAGCGTAACCTTTGCAATGCTATTGCAACGTAGAGTTAATATATTTATCATTAATTAAATAATATTTTTTGTTCTTTTATCTTTTCAACGTTAGGTATATATTAAGTATATTTTTGCGATAATATATATCATGTGGTAGTTAGAAAAAAAATATCGTTGATGATCGTCAGTTGATGTTGAGAAAAATAAAATTGCAGATTTGGTTACAGTTATTAAAGACTTGGTTACAGTTAAGAGACATGCTCTTACGCCTTTGACGTATAGACAAATGCAAATACTTACTCTAAGACTTAGAGTAAGTATTGACAATGCAGTACATTACTTAGAGTCTAATTAATGTACTGCAGTGTCATCATTTAGCCAGTAAAATTTTGATCCAATGATAGATAGGTCCCTCCAAAGTTACACTCCAGTTGTCCGTCTTTCGCTTCCATTCGGTGCCGACATCATTTCATATATCAATATGCTACGTAGAGAAGTAAATTGACTTAAGTCTTAAATAATGTTCTTCGTATTCAGACAAATAAAGTCATTCCTGCATTTACAATAAAAGTAAAAATGAATTTTCAAATATTATCCTTAACTGCGTTTTTAATTTTTGAAATGTTTCAGATCTCAGAAAAAAAAAAAAAAGTTATTTCTAAAACTTTCTTAAATCTGATTATCGTATTATAAAGTACCAGTTCGGTTCATTATAAAGTTATGTTATCAACCATCAAACTAGTCCTGAAATAAAAAAAACTGGTAACGCTTCGTCGCCCCTGATTGATCCACTCACTTACAAGGGTTGAATAAAAAAGTGCTGGAAGTAATCGTAGCCTTTAACAACGCTATTGTTATGTTAATTGTAAGATTACATTATACTAGCTGTGCCCCGCGGCTTCACCCGCATATCTATCTATATCTATAGTACTATATAAATCTATTGGCTCTGTCTGTACATTTTTTTTTCACCTAATTTTGTGATAAATAATCGTTTTATGATGCAGTGATTCACATGATACTATTTTTTCATTTTTTTCATTTTTTGTCTGTCTGTCTGTCTGTTTATATGTCTTCTTATAGTAATAGTATAATGTGAATCACTGCACCATAAAACGATTATTTATCACAATATTAGGTGAAAAAAAAATGTACAGACAGAGCCAATAGATTTATATAGTAGTAGAGATGTATAATATATATTCATCAAAGGTTAAGCTACACAATACAAAGAACAAAATGTTACAAAATTGCAATCAAAATCATGAACAAATCAAAGTCACAAGTGAAGTCTCAAAAGATAGTGGGTTCAAATTTGTGTTGTGTAACTTTTTACTGAGGACCTTGTTTTTTTTACTATGTTATTTAACTATGATGACGTTGTGAGTATTGTTGGCCACATCATTCTCTGAAAAGAATATGATAGACACAAGTATAGTATGTGCGCAAACATAAGTGTATTCTCTAATCGACGGCATCGGACTCGACTGGAAGAGTCCAGGCGCTGGCCCTTCGGTTTTGGATGCTTTCCATGACCTGGTATATTATGCCATTAGATGAACGAGACAGCAGTTTTTTGTTATATTAAGTTGTCTGTTCTCATCAATGAAATTTCTACATATATAAAATGAACGTTAATTTAGAGTGCATATTCTGTGCGTATTATTATTTAAAATAATTTAATTCGATATTTTCTTCGTTAACTATAAATGTTTACTACAAGTGCTCATGCAATTACTATTTCCATAAATATGGCTAATTACAGTGTTATAGAATTAAAAATATGACATTATTTTTAACTCGACTTAATATTACTCAACCTTTCACGCCAACCATTAATAATAATGCACGGCTGTAATTATGATGTAGATAGCGCAGGCAGTATGGATATTTTTAATATTCCAGAAAATTAATCAGGCTTATATAACCGCCCTGAGACCGGTCACGTGATCGATTATGATAATTTACAAATAATTACGTCTAACTACAACCGTCAATTTGGAAAAAGTTATTGTGTTCATATAGGTGACGCCAATCACTCAGTACGCGTATGTCTATTGGCAACCTTTATGGCCGACGATGTCGAGGTCTAGGGTTGAAATCCAGCGTCGACGAACTCTATACTTTAGCGAAATATGTTTCTGTGTTACTTTGGTTGAACTTTAATTATGATAATCATTCTTATTTCGTATGTTGTCGAGGCACGTTAGAACCGTCTGAGTTTATAAGAATTGCCTAGAAAGTTGTATAAGATTTAACAAAAATGGGAGTAGCGATGATACTTTAAAAAAAATACAAAACGCCACTGATAACACCGCGCTTACACAAAATATTTAATAACGAACACTGTTATAATTGTAGTACTGCCAGAAAAAAATTACTTTATTTATGAAAAAGACAAAAGAAGTATTCTATTCAATAGTGTTTTATTTAAATATTTTAAATAACTGTCGACATAATTTTCTGAAAAACATTGCATTCCATTTAACTATTTCTATTTATAAATACATATAAATGTCAGCAAGTCAACTAGAGTGAAAGCAATGAATAAGTCAACAATCGGTTATTCTAGATTCAACCTGGAATGGAGGGGTGCGGGGGTGGGGCAGGAGATACTCCGCGAAAAAGGGTTAAGTAAATGCCATTTGTTGTGAAACTGTAATGTGTCTCGCATATCTAATACGAGTAGCTAGTGGAGGATGCGCACTCTGGAAACAGGCCTGAATAATTTCTTGTTTCTTTTATAAGTATGAGGTATTTATCTAGTGGGAGTATAAGATGAAAGGAGCTGAAATGTTGATGAAAGGTAAATATATTGTTTGACTCTTCATGTCCTCGATACCTGCGTTATGTCTACACATAGCTATTAAATGAGTGTTTTTTACACCTGATGGTAAGTGATCACCATCACCCATAGATATTGGCGCTGAAGGAAATATTAACCACATCAGCAAAGCGCCAACAACGTTGTCAACAAAGATGTTATGTCCCTGGTGTCTGTAGTAAGACTGGCTCACTCACCCTTCTAACCGGAACACAACAATACCTCTGTATCGCTGATAATATATATTAAATAAGTATCAAGAACACAGGTATACATATTAACACTGACAATAAATTACAAACGTCCACTTAAGTGACAGAGGAAACATAAATACAAATGCAGAAAACAAACAATGCGGAATTTTATTATTTTTAAGATCAAAGAAAATGACAGAATTATCAAGTGTCTTCTAACTGCCTCGTTGTACTAGTATAGGTATAAGGTTACAGATTCTGAGTCAATTAAATTCAAATAAAACGTCAATGAGTTTATCTGTCGAGAAATCTATCTATCCATCGAGAAAAGCAGCCAAAAAGTTCTAGGTTAAGGTAAAGCTGTTGATTCTGCGTTTGAATTTTCACCAGTCGGATAGCCGTTTCTTTTTACTGTAAGGTAAAATATTATAGCGAAGTAAATGTCATAAACTAAAATAGTAATCAAATTATTAACTTTATTATTTTCATGGTTTCTTAAGGCGACCATTTAACATTAACATATATTTTTTCTCACGATGACTCAATACGCGTGCTATGTACTTCGTCCGGGTTGGTCGGTCAGTTTTCAATGTTTGCTTCGTTGGTGACATTTTAAATAAAAAAATAGATTTGTAGTTCATATCACACAACTATTAATTAATATCAAAACTCCCTTTTCGATAAGTAACGAATTTTTGATAAGATCAAAAATATCTTCAAGATTGTGCTAAATTTAAATAAAAATAATTTTGTACGAACTAAAGGTATCCAATGATAAAATCACGTTGACCCGGTTGATAGAATGTATGGCTCTCATTCGAAGGTCACCGGATCGAAACCAGGCCAGTGCGGCTAAGTTTTTTAAAACTTTATTTAGGTTAACAATCCATCTAGTGTTCGACGTCAAAGAAAACACATTTTTGTCAACCTGTAGTTATATAGTCGCAATAGAGACCCGTCGTTACAACTATCCAGTTATAAAATCACAATAATTCTCTTAATCCAAACGAATTCAAACTGCTCAAGTCTCGAATAGGTTTCATTACATCCGAGTTTCACAAACAGCGCATGCATGATGCAACACAATAGTTTACAAACTTTCCTCGTCTCATTTACGAGCTCCGGATTGCCGTATCAAATATACATGGACACGGAACAGATATTGTGGAAGTGACAAATGTCAACTTTACTTAATTGCTTAATAGGCTTAAAGGGCTAGCGGTCAATTGGATATGTTTTTTTTAATGTATTAACTTTATTAAACTTCTGGATCTAAGTTTGGCTTAATAAAATTTCAGCGTTCAGTCAGAAAAATCTCAGGAAAAACCCAGAGTTTACAGTCATCACTCACTTCACTTCATGACGTTTTTCTTGCGCATGATGTCTCTAAGCCTGTGTGTGTCTGTGTTTTCGCACACATTTGTGCACTATAATATCTTCTGTGCCAATCCACTAGCCAATTTGCCGCCGTATCTTGATTTGGGTTAGCCGTGCATTATTGTAAGTATACTTCAGTGTTTTAACTATATAAATAATAACATAATACAAGTATCACAATTGACATTCTTACAATGACACATTATATATAGAGATGTATTTTTTTGTGTCACAAGATATGATATTCTATAAATAAAACAAATTGCGTGCTCGTCTCATTTTTATTGAAAGTGAGTACCAAGAAGTTACCATAGTTAGTTAGGGTAATCAAATTACGACACTTAATTGGTATTGTTAGTCACATTACAAAGATCACCGGTAGTAGATTTTTGTCCGAGCCCACGTGGCGGGTTTCCATCCATAAGATATTCTGCCATTGAATATAAATAAATTGTACTTTCAAACCGGAATACTTGTATTAGCTACGTATAGTAACATACTTGAATTTACTATATATTGTAGTAAAAACTCCAAAAAGGCCTTGTCCTTGCCAGCAGATAAGATCCTAGCCCAGCCCGGTCCAGCGGTGGGACATTAACAGGCTGGTATTTTTCTTCGTTTATAGCTTTCTTCGTGATATAGCTTCTAGAATCGAAATCGGTTTAATAGTTTTTGAGTTTATTCATTACAAACAAATATACAAAATAAATGTCTTCTACACGAGCAATTTGTGTCTCTAAATAAAGCATAAATATCATATTCTGTTTACATATTCGCCACCGATAGCTTTTAGACTGCTTGACCTATTTCTTCACGGACGATGATCGGGTGTAATTAATTTAAAGTTAGTTTTCATTATAGTGTGATTTCCACTACACCGTGTTCTATGGCAACACTGTCTATGCAAAGCCACACTGCGCGATCACATGCGAGCTATCGTGACGAAAGCCTATAGCGTCTAAATTATATCTTTTGTCATTACCATGTCCTATCGTCGTTACGACGGCTTATGACTTAACTTGCGATAACGTACGCGATTTTCTACCACGTAACGATATTAATTAGTAAGGGACTTAAGTTTTTCACTTTTTCGAATTCTTTGCGTATTTCCCCGGAAGGAAATGGAGGCATTAAAATCGTTTATGGTGTATTATATGGTATAGTATATTTTTAACTACACCGGGTAGGATGGGAGTATATATTAATTTTAAAATACTCAATAAAGTTCAATTAGGTATTTTATATAACTTTTATGAGTAACTACTCATATAAATATAAAGAGATAAGAATTATATATTTTGGCTTATATCCTTTTCGTATAGTTTTATTGTTCGTTTCAACTTCTGCAGAGCTTTCAGTCAGAACTCAAAATTCACTGCAGAACACGGTCGTAAAATGTCAGGATGTGATACGCGACATTAACTATAGTAATTATAATATTTAAAGGAGACACGCAGTTCATTGACAACGTATTTTTTAAATTTCTTATGCGGCTATAATTTCGTGCTTGGCCATGAGTGGAACATTGTGGGTCGGATGGAATTCGGCTATATGTGCCAACCTGCACTGGAGTAGCATGATGGAATTAGCTAAACCACCAAACTCCTTAAGGACATTTACACGCTGGTACATTTCTAATAGATACAATTTATCTATTTAATATTAATGAACATAAACCTTCTGTTCACATAATAATAAAAAAATAAGAGTACTAATTACTGGAGGACCAAACTTGCACCAGATTGTGTCGACGACACATTTTAAATGAATTAATAAAACAAAACCTATTACATAATATCTTAACAATACATATTTAATACTCTACTAAATATTTAAAATGAATAATTGAAAACAATCTGTAAAGAACGATAATAAAATTTATATTTTATTAGAGTTTCGTACCTCAAAAGGTAAAACGGAACCCTTATAGATCCTATAAGGATTCCGTCGTACTTTGTTGTTCGTCCGCCCGTCCGTCCGTCTGTCTGTCTGTCAAGAGCCTTTATCTCGAGAACGCGTAGAGGTATCGAGTTGAAATTAAAAGGATATATTCAAATCTACAATCTCTTGAAGCTGTGAAAAAATCAAACTTCTAAGTTAACGTAAAAAAAAGATACGGTCGCTTATGCCGCAAAAAACTTATATTTCGACACTCACAAAGGAATCAATATTTATATATTTATTCATTGGCACAAGCTTAAGCAGATTTTTAATTATTTTTATAATGTATAGTTTTCGATTTATGCCGAAGAATGAAAAAAATAACCTAAAATACAATATGTCAAAAATATTACTTAAAAATTTGTACGGAACCCTCGGTGGGGGAGTCCGACTCACACTTGTCCGGTTTTTTGTATGCAATATAAGTTTTAATCAGATGATAATTTAAAACATATTTAATAACTATAAAATAAAACATTCGGATTTCCCTTTTAAAGAACACGCTTACAGCTTACAAATGTGGATTCATTACAGGGCGTATGCTTGAATACGTCGAGTAAATAATGAGAGCGGTCGGGGCAGTAATGAAAACGGCACGGGGCAGACCCAGCCTTAAATAAACCGAGTGCAATGGAATTTTACATCAATATTAGTTCGAGAAGTCGCTTAATTTAATTATCGTTGAGCTCATATCTGGATAGCCAATATTGTAATATCCGGCTACGAATACTGTGCCTTATGGATGAACTAAACTGTGTATAATATTTGCTGAATCTATTATGCAGAATCAGTAACTATTATTGTGTAAATTAAATATGTACTTATAACACCACGTTGTATAATTATTATTTTTTTATATAGGATGTTACGCAAAATTTAGATATAACGCATGATGTCTTCAGTAAATAGATATCAAAAAGTCTCGAACGCAAACAAAAAAGGTATTATGTAAAGTTCATGTAATGTGAGCGGTATATAATCGTGACTTCGTTACGTATCGGCCAAGATGCGCAGACCCTCGGGGCACTTTGAGTGAGTCCAGCCATGCCATGCACAAAGGTGATTTTGCTGTGCGCAGATTCAACCTACCCTGTTTGAAGACGTCTAATTCGCAAAAATCGTTTACTGAATCATGAGCCTTATTGAATTTTTACGCGCAATCACTCCTGATCAGCTCAATGAACAATCCTGAAAGTGCCTCTTAATACAATTTAGTGAATTTGAGAGGCAGCTTGTGAGCTGTGACTCAGTGAACGATGAGATTTTTTATGAAAATTAAAATCGAAAGACGCACCTATTTTATCTCAAACTTTGAATATCAGATTTATTGGAAACAATTAAAGCTAAAATGAATTTGCTTGTACGTGAAGTTGTATAAAAAATAAAATACACAATATAATCTATAGCAAAAATTCAACGTGCAGACGGTGGATCACTAAAGCGAGAATGACAAATCTAAAGAAGTGAGCGTCAAAGTAATATGTAATTATAATATAATAATAATTTATAAGTGATCACGGGAATGTTAATGTTTTTGTCTCTTTCTATATTCCAAGTGAGTTATTGTCGACTTCCTCAGTGGAACTACATATGTAACCAAATTTGAAAGAAAAATTGAAATTACTAATAATCTTTTTATCACTTCCTTTGAATTAATTCGGTAGTAACCTTCCGTTTTTATCAGCAATAATAGTAAATTTGTGTTACTGTAGTGCAATACCACCACATATGTATATCTACTTCGGTGCCTGGCGTTATGAAATTCTTGTTACGATGTTTCTATATTGTATGTTCATCGCCCCTGGTTTATTAATTTTATAATAGAAAACATAATTATAGTTTACTTTACATTCGCTATAATTTAATTTCCACAATACACTTAAATAACATATTCTAACATAAAACCTTGACAATCTAAATAAGAAAATTAACAAGTACTAAATAAAAATGTTATTGTACGGCTGGAGGCCGGCACGAGCTGAATTAAAAACGAGGAGCCGGGAGCAGTCATCAAATATTCAGTGGTACCGATACGTCGCGAGCACACAACAGCTCAAGTAGTGTATAGCTACTTACACATCTGTGGGCGCTACGGAGCTGCACGGGAGCTAGTCAACACGAACGGACGTAAACATCCCTAAACGAGTTACATATACGCAGATGTAGGGATTTGGCCCGAAATGATGCAGTTAGCCCCTCCTCGGGTACACTCCGTCGAACTGAATGTACGTTCTATAGTTAAGCTATGTCAACTCAGTGCATGAATGTTATATTCGGCAAACAAGTCATGGCTCAACTGACGGCACTTCAAAACAGTAGACACTTCGTCGCCGTTGATTCAATTCTATTTCATTATCATGCCGGAGTATGATATAGTGTTCACTCAACACGTAACTATATTAAAGGTATTGAGCGGCCTCTTTTGTCTTTAATTATCCTGACTGATTAACAGATATATCCTGGTGGCTAGAATGCGTGATACTTAACGGAATATTGTCGGATCCAAATCGGTTTAGCATCTGTAAGAGGAGAGAGTTATTAAAAATCCGGTTCCTTGCGCAGCATTGCAATATTAAAGCATTTTAAGATAAGATAATAAGATTTCGGACTAACTGCGCAGGAGATATTATAGTGCACAAGTGTGTGCGCAAACACAGGTACACTCTTTTTCTTAGCTCTCATAATCCGATGGGACGACAATCCGACACGACTGGAAAGAGTTCAGGCGCAGGACCAACGGCTTATCGTGCTTTCCGAGGCACGGGAGTGTACACACTTTCAACTTCAAGACTCCGGGGTGCTACTGAGAATTTTCTGACAGAAAAACCCAATAACTATTTATTGGCCCGACCTGGGAATTGAACCCAGGCCACCCGGTGGCCTTATATCGATTCCGTAATGAAGACGTGTTTTATATACTCAGACTCATCATTGCTATATTAATATACATATTTAAACTATCGTTATTAATTTTCCACTCCAATCCGCCGACCGTATTTTAAAACCATCAAACCACTGAACCGCAGATAATGAACGGATGATTTTTGTATTACAATATCAGTGTTAATGTCACATCATATGTATTATATACAATAATGTATCGATCCGTAAATAGAAATAATATTATGAATAATAATTTGAATTGAGTATATTGGTCGAGTAGTTAGAGTATGTGAAACTTAACTGAAGATATCAGGTTTAAACCCGACTGAACATCACTTTTCATGTGCTTAATTTGTATTAATAATTGATCTCCTGTTGGGCGATGGAGGAAACATAGCGAGACAACCTGCGAGTGTCGGCTTCAATCTGACACATGTGACAGATTTCATCCAGCTAGTATTGGAGCAGCGTGCTGAATTAAACAAACCGTCACCTCAAAAGAAGAGAGATCTTTAGCCCCCAGTAGGGGAACATTTGTAGGCTCTATTATTAAAAATATAATAACTATATTTTTACTATATATATTTACACGTTATATAATGACAGTAGTTTTAAAAGGTCGTGTATGTAAAACTTTGAAACGATTAAAAAGTGAGCGCTCTCTATTACAACCGAGTTTGTTATAAAACTAAACCAAAACTTCGCAAGCATAATCTCCAGTCGACTGAGCACTTCCAACTAAAATATTGAAAAATATTGTCTCGTAGCTTCAAACAGCCGTAATCTTATTCGGTGGCAGACTCCGTCGCACAAGCTGCTATTACATTCGCTTGTTATGGCGCGATCGTGGTTTTAACGCTAAATAAGGTTTTAACAAAAGCAGCGCTTTATTACGCGGGATTACAAGAACGGAGAGAGAGAATAATACGAGAAATAACGCTAGACACTGTCCCTTTTTGAAATAGTCTTCGAGATTTGGTCGCTTACGTTTTATATTTTTTTTTTAGAGAAAACTTATTAAAATGAACAAAATTTTCAATGAAATGAATTGTTTATTTTGAAGCATTTATTTAAGAAAAGATTCAAGACTGAACTTGGTGGTAAGGCTTTGTACAAGCCTATCTGGGTTGGTACCACCCTCTCATCACATATTCTACCGACAAACCGCAATACTTAGTAATGTTTTTGTGTTTCGGTTTGAAGGGTGAGTGAGCCAGTGTAGCTGCAGCCATGAGGGACGTAACATCTTACTCCGCAAGGTTGGTGGAGTATTGACGATACAATGTATGGTTAATATTTCTTTACCATACACTATATTATATAGTGACGATGGGTGTTACTTACTTACTTACCACTTACTATCAAGGCGCCCATTAGTTCGTCCGCTTATCTATTTATAAAATAGACTTAGAAAATAATAAGTCTGTAGTAAAAAAGTAAGTATAAAATTATTCGTTATTTAAGAGAATCTTAGTAATTTGTAAGTGTATGTAATCATGATTATGACAGATCAACTTTATAATCTCCTTAGTTGTTTTTTACAAGAAACTAGAACTTCATTAGAACTAAACTTTTTTCTGCCTTATAATAAATTTTACTTCTTAAAATAATGTATACACAACTCGAGACAAGTTATATATAATACATAAAGAAATAAATGGGAGAGTTTATTTAATTTTACTTAATTTTCAAATATATCGCATTGAATAAATATCTAAAGGTAGTCTTACATTCACAGTCTCAAGTGAGTCATTTCTTATCTCGTAGAAGGTTCTGATCCCGCGCTCAGAGAGATTAGACAATTAATCGACATTGATACGAATGTTTAAGTCATTTATATGAGATTCTTATTTAAGATAAAGTTGGTGAGGTTATTTTTATCCTTCAAAAAACATCCTCTTGGCAATGGATAACACGGCTGATTGAGGTTCTTTTGGGAATGTTTTGATAAGCTAAATGTTGTATTTAAAATTCACTCGTACTGTCATAGACGGCGGACATTCAATCTCTCTCTCTTCTCAATCTTAAGCCCTTGCTGACTCTTGTTTTCTCAATCTTAAGCCCTTGCTGACTCTCATTAGGCAATCGTCACCATAATCCATAGGACTGTTATATATTATATTAATGTTTATATTTTTTTAATTAATTTCTTTCGTTTTTCAAAAATATTATTTTAACATCAAAGTTTGTTAACAGGTACAACCAAATAAATGTCAACATATAGTTGGCCGTGATCTTCGTCTGAGTAGATTACTTGCAATCCATATTTTTGCCTAAAATTGTCGAGTACCTGCCTCATTATTTACACCGCGGCATATTCGTGCTAAATTCGAAGTAAATCGGATCCAAAAATATTTTTTCTATTCAATAGTTTTCGCTATAAAGGATGATGCTTTCGGGATTGAATTTTGGGAAATACGTGTCTCATTATTTTCATTGCGAAACTTTTTTACTAAGTTTTAAGTAGATATTCATAGAAAAATGTGGACCTCTTCTCAACTTCCTTAAAAATAAATAAGTTCCAGAAACCCGATGTATAAGTAACTCGGATCATTCTTATGAAAAAAATTATTCCAAAGTTAGCAGTTTTGGCTTTGAATGATCCAACTATCATGATTATGTTATTTGTAACGCAATAGCAGTGAAAACACAAATTGATATAATTCATACATATCACGCAATTGATAAATCTATTTAATTAAGGAAGTTACACCAAACAAAGTTATCTCTATATTTTCAAGAGACGTTTACTGTATGAAGCGCAAGTCCACACAATTATATTCCTTAATTCGCGTAATTTAGTAATTTAATTGCAGAGTCTCAAATGAAATGTCAATTAGAAGTAACATCCAATTCGGTGTAATAATTTAAAACACATTTATCAAAACTGTAAAAAATTAGCAATTCAAAACAGAATATTTGAATAGAAATATACTTTATAGTGAATATAATTTGATATCGTTTTAACATGAAACTAGTTTCATTACATTTTTTTTTCACATGCTCGTACTCTGTCTTACTCGTCAATCTAGCCATGGATTCATCGCTACCTTCGTTTTCTGCATATTAACAGTATGAAACTTTAACTATATGTTATTAGAATTAAGGCGATGTATAGTAATTTCAAAAAACAGGACAAGTGCGAGTCGGACTCGCCCATCGAGGGTTCCGTACAAATTTGAAGGTTATTTTTTTCATTCTTCATCATAAATCGAAAATTAATTATCATCATAAAAATAATTAAAAATCTGCTTAAGCTTGTGCCAATGAAGCCCTTTCATACGATACCCCACATGACAGGGTTAACTCAATTCAAAATTTGGGCCACCGTTCCTTGCATAAAGACCCTGTTTTTTATGATTTTACTACAAATGTATAGTTTTCAGATTTTTTCTCTATACTTGTTGTATAAGACGGTATTACTTGCCAAATTTCATAGTTCTAGGTCAACGGAAAATACCCTATAAATTTTGATTCCCTTGAGAGTGTCGAAATATACGTTTTTAGCGGCATAAACGGCCGTATGTTTTTTTTTACGTAAACTTAGAAGTTTAGTTTTTTCACAGTTTCAAGATACTGTAGACATATTTTATATTTCAACTTGATACCTCCACGCGTTCCAGAGATAAAGGGTTTTGACAAACAGACAAACAGATGGCCGGACAGACGGATAACAACGTGATCCTATAAGGGTTCCGTTTTTTCCATTTATTGTACGGAACCCTAAAAATGTGAAAATGTGGAAAGTTATAAGAACGCAATAATCATTTTATTTGATTATCACTAAAACTCCGAAAATGCTATAACTTTGAGTGTAATTTACATTAAATCAGAAACTATATTTTATAGTTTAAAATGCGTAAACCAAGAGCAGTACTTTCAGGGAGTGTCAGAGTTATAAAACTCCGAATACCAAAAACACAGCCAAGAGTAACGACGTTGAGAAACCGAACAAGCAACGTGGAATAATTTGTCTAGAACTTGAGTCCAACTGTTCCTAGCAAAAAACTGTCCACCGCTACGTCAGCAAATGACACTCCAGCAAACTTCCCGTTGTTTGTTTGAAAACGGTTGAAAATATCTAACTATTCTCCACTCGAATTTCCGTCGTTTGAAATAAAATATATCCCACGAATCTTGGTAACTTCATTTGCATCGCAAACGAACCGGAGATTGTGAAATATTAATCGGATGAGTTATCGTGACAGCGAAACGTAAATGGGAACAAATAAATCTACCTATTTGTTACTGTTGTCATGTCTCAAATTAAAACTTTTTACATTATCATAACTTGCTTATCTCTCCTTCTAATACATTATCTACTCCAGGGTGATCTCCTTTGCGACAATTTCCTTATTCTTTTGCGACCCTATATTGTGAATAGGGTTCCTTTAAACTGCTCCCAAGACGTCAAAGCTTCTTATGTCAGCACGAGGGTTCCTCTTGTGTCAACTACGTCAAGGACACTGTGTCCTATTTGATCCTGAAATATTTAATATTGATAAAAATAATTTATTTGCTTTAAACATAATACACATGTTTAGTCACCACATCTATGACACGCAAATATTCCAACCTAACATTTCATTAATTACATTACACTACATCTCAGAGGTACAAGTCATAATAAACAACTTGTGTATGAAAGTGTAGACATATAAAATAAAATTTGATTAAGATTAACAATAATTATTTGAACTAAATATATTAAATGATTTACTAATGCTTAACTAAATAACATAATAGGCACAATATTACTACTTGTTACTGATTAAAATTCTAAATGTCAAACTCATTTTCAAAAACAGTCTAGGAAATAAAATTATTTATTCATTCAATACATTCTTACATTTTAAATATTCATTTATAGGGTATTTTTTTTTATCTATTAACCATTTTAGAAGTTTAGATTTATTAACCTTAATGGTAACTCTCTTAAGCTTTTTGGTATATTATTAAATATTTTGATGCACATTATGTAGCAATTCTTTTGAAAGAGAGCACAGTGGCAAGGAGTAATAATCTCGTTGGATCTCTTAATCCAAGCCTGCTTCTATCACCTGCCTTTTCAAATAGGTTTGGATATTTTTTTATGAACATGACTACGTCCATAATGTATAATCCGGCAAGTGTCAAGATTTTGTTATTCTTAAAAAATGGTCTACATGACTCTAACGGTTGAACCTCAAAAATAGCCGGTATACACTTTTTCTGACAGATAAAAGCATTATTAAAACTAGTAGAATTATCCGATAAAATTAAGCCATACTTTAATAAAGAAACAACATATCCATGATATGCAGTGAGAGCAGCCTCTTTTCCAACAGTACGTTGTAGTTTGCGAAGAGCAAATACGAGCTTATTTATTTTTGAAGTTATATTACTTGTATGCAATTTCCAATCACAATGATGGTCGAATTGTACACCAAGAAATTTCACATCATTGTTTTCTTCAAGTTTCATTCCACGACAATCAATTTTTAGTTTTTTAATATTATTAAATTACAAATATCATTTCACAACCTATTTGTTCCATAAACTATTACAAAATTACTATAATACCAGCTTCCCCCAAAACCATTTGGATTTCGCCCAGATTTTCTATAATCGAGAAATTTCACGATTTTAAATTCAACACCCATGAATTTTTATCAGTTTCTAGTTTCAAATTTAGTATATCCTGACATTTCCTGCTATTGTATTTTTGGCTGAGAACACTTATGTATCTTTGAAAACGACAAGTTTGATACTCTTCGAATATTTGCTTACTTCAAGCAAAAGATAGATTGTTATATTTTTCTTATAATAAAACTATGTCGTACATTCAACGGTTCTTCCTTATTTGTTGGTACATAAATAACGATCAACATTAAATTAGCAAAATTTTAAAATATCGTACTAATTACTCAAAATCGTTTAGACTTCACGCATATCTAATATAATTTTATTCTCGGTCCACTCTCAAATTAAAAAATTCAAGGGGTTCTTGCTTTTGATCCGTTTTTGTATATATATTGCTTGAATTATTAAAAACAAAAACTCAATCAAAGCCAATGTAACTTTTACCCCTCAATGATTTTGCTTCAATACCTTCTTGTTGGAGTCCATACTCATTTAATCCAAGAATCCTCATATTCATTAAATCCAAGAAAACAAGTACAACGTAAACAATGTAAACAATGCTATCTCTGATATAGTACATTGGTTTAGTGTCAATAATTTTATGTTAAATAATAAAAAAAACAAAAGTTGTAAAATTTAGCGCGCCAAATGTTAAAAATGTAAAAGCTGATGTATGTACATATGAATGGGGAGTCGATGGATCCAGTTGAGTCTACTCACATGCGCGTCCGCTGCATGCTGGTGGTCAGGATATCCGTAGTAGTCGTGGATGTTGGCTGGCTGTATGACTCACTGCTCGAAAGCTTGAGGAAGTGATGATGACGTCACGATGACGTAGTTTTTGCGAAGGCTGCGCTGACGTTCATGCTCGGGGTCACCAGTTTGGTGTCGGGAGGAACAGGGTGTAAAGTTCCTCATCCAACATTGAAAAGGGAGGATCCTCCGACCAGATGGGTGTTTGTCTGGTAGGCTACTGCCCGGTGGCTGTTGTCGGGTTCTTGTATATATGTTCAATCGCTCAGATAACTTTAATATCGCGATGTAGGATACGTCAGTTTTTAATTTTCGTATGTGGCGAGATAGATGTCGCTACACTGTTGATGCTAGGTTGCAGTGGGCCCCATATTGACGGATTGGCGAGTAGACTAAGCTCAGCGGCTTTTTCGGTTAAGAAAATAAGATTATTTACCGATGTTGACACGGCCCGCCTTGTATATTTTAATTATTTTTACAGTATAATGTCTTACGGCATTATGCTGTAGGTTAAAACGACCGCTATCAATACGATATTTGTACTGCAGAAGAGGGCTATTCGCGCAATCTATAACCTGGGAGCTAAATAATCCATAAGACAGAAATTTAAAGAAATTAACATATTAAATGTTGCTTCTCAATACATATTATGTAATGTTATGTATGAACGGAAAACATTAATGACTTTGTGAGAAACTGCTACTCATAACATTGGTACAAGGAACAAACACAAATTAATTACTTCCGTTACTCGACTGCATAGAGTCAGTAACTCTTTTGTGGGGCAATATATACGGTTCTACAACAGGATCCCAGAAAGCGCTCAAAATGGCTCAGTGGCTAAATTAAAAAAAAATTGTAAAGTAACGCTTGTGTGCTAAAGGTATTATACAATTAATGATTTTATGGATGATAGCACACCTTGGGAATGACACGATCGCCGCATGGCTATTTCAATTTTTTTTATTTGTAAACAGTGATACAATAAAAAAAAAGACAAAAAATTATAAATAAAAACAACCCGCTGAGTTTCTTTCGCCGGTTCTTCTCAGGGCTGGGTGTTTTTTTTTCCGAACCGGTGGTAGTTTCTATTTCCAAAACTAAAAACTAAAAAAACAACATAATTTTCATTGTAAGTTTGTCCTGAAATATAAAAATGGTATGAAGATACTTACTCTACCCATGCTGAACCATAACGGGTAATTAATAAAATAAAAACGATTTATTATTAAGTTGTTTTATAAAGAATGACTTGATACAATTCGGTTAGCGTTAAATCGACGCAACGCAATCAAAAGTATTATAAAATCTTAATGATATTTCTAAAGAGAAATAGAAAGTTTTATAATTTAGCTTAAATTTCACGAACATTTTAAGGTTTAATATTAAGTTAGAACGATATCATAAACTTCAATCAAAACTAATTTAAAGATTATTCTTAAAGAAACGTCCTTTTTTGATGTTGTTATTATTTAATATTTTCTCGACTTCCCATACAGACAAGAAAACCATTCGCTGTAACATGAGAAATATCAGAGATCAAGTAGGAAGTTGAATTTTAACATTTTTCTTATATTGTTTAATTTGTGTTACTTCGCTTTCTATGCGTTCGCACTGTTAAGACGCTGCCTCTTATTTTATTTACAAAAATAATGTTTGTCTATTTATTTAAGCACTAACATATCTATGAATGAAACAAAAACCACATCGAAATTATAAGTCATATTAAAATGTGACCCGTAGGTAATTAAAATTAAATTCAATCGTATGAACTTTACCTTTAAGTATCCAGTAAGGTATCTGTACCGTCATGCTACATGCTTAAATTATAATGCGGAGCTGTCCACTGTACCACTGGGTTGGGTAATGTAGATTCTGCCGAGAAGAAAAAAGTTCAAAAAACATCAATACTGAAATAGTTCCGATGTGAAAGAAGAGTGAGCCAGTGTCCCTAACTGTAACAAGGTACAGAACATCTTAGTTACCAAGGGTGGTAGCGCATTGGCGATGTAAGAAATGATTAATATTTCTTACATCGCACATTACAGTGTCTATGGGCGGTGATAACCACTGTATATATAGTAACAGTGTATCATCAGATGGCCCATTTGACAAACTGCCAAACAAAACAAAAGAATAATAATATAATTATATCCTGGGACATTATTCACACAAGGCCATCTGATCCCAAACTAAGCAGAGCTTGTACTATGGAAACCAGACAACTGATATACTACATATACTACTTTTCTTTTGTAAATACATACTTATATAGATAATTACACCCAGACTCAGGACAAACAGACATGTTCATGCACACAAATGTCTGTCCTGGGTGGGAATCGAACCCACGACCTGCGGCGCGAAAGGCAGGTATCTATCAACCACGCCAACAGCCTCGTCAAAATTATTCTAATTCATCCATTTTATGTAACTTAATGATATAAGTATCAATTATATACAATTAAACCTCTTTGTTATATTAAACTGTACTCCGCTATTAGCGTAATAAATTGATTTGCCGACCACACTGGAACAATTGCGAGAACTCCCCATCTATGGCGATCAACTAACTCATAAAGAACGTACTACAATCGTTGTAGGTCCCTTTTTATCGTTCCAGTAATCGCTTAGCGTCTTTTTCATACACAACGAATGCAGGGGTTATGTCTAAAGTGGGACAGTGCTTGACTCAACTTTACGATAGCGTGTACGAGTCAAGCGAGCATATTTTATTTTTCTTTGAGTTTTTATCGTCGACTTGTCACACGGACGTCGCATAGTGGCGCTATAAAACAGGTGCCTCGTAAAATATATGTAAACGTATTACTCAAAGGTTAACTTACTTATATTTATCGCGGGTCAATAAAAGATAGCTAGCTAAATAGGAGGGCTTTGAGATTATTTTACAGAACAAAGACTGAGAAAATGTAATTTCATATTGAATTTCGTAAAATTTGTAAGAAGGTTTTGTTACCATAAAACTTCTTTTTGATAATGACGCTTTTTTTTAAGTATAGTCGATATTATAAGGCGTACGAAATATTCTAAAAAGTTCTTATATAATGAAAGCGGCTGAGTAATATTAATTTACAGACCATTAAAAATTTGAGACGTGAACTAACTTAGCAACAGCTGTTGTTAACTTAGTTTATGAGACACGTTCATTAAAGACATGTGATATGATTTTTGGTAGTAAGCCTGGTAGAAATTAATAGTTTTAGAAAAATAAAAGACAAAACAACACAAAGCTTAGAAATAAGAGTAAGAGATAACATGAAATGATCCAGTGGATAGAACGTCAGTCTTAATCGAAGATCGCAGGGTCAAATCCGGCACCACTGGGTTTATATGTGCTTAATTTGTAATTAATTTATGTTAGAAATTAAAAGGAAACTGTGAGAAAGTTGCATGTGTTGGATGGTATTGTGCTACTGCATTTAATAAACCCTATTAGTAGTCATGGAGAGCCGTGGTGGAATTGGGCAATGTATGAGGTATACATGATAGTATTAAATTTATTTGAGTTATCATGTATCAGTATATATCATGATTCAACCGTGGTTCTAATGTCAAGAAATAATTCAACAAGGCTCTTAAAAAAAATGGATTTATTATATTTAATTTTTTTATTTACCATACTCGTCATTAAGAATATTAATAATTTAGGAATAATACTTGAATATATAAATGAATCGACAGACAATAGTATGTACCTACCTAAAACCAAGACATGCCAGCGATCACGTCTGCCCACTAAAAGCCATCTCCCGGGAGTCGTTTCAGAGCGATCTAAATCGTCTTTGATCATTGCCTAACTCACACTCTATTTACATGAAAATACACTTCAAATAGCAATGGACTTGTCAGTCTGCCGTGGAAATCATAACTGGACGCTTTGTTGAATTTATAGCACCTACGCTTTAGTATAATACGAGTATAACATATATACCTATTTATACATACATATATTATATATTAGTTAATATCCGCTGTCTCACTTGTCACCGTATAAAGTTTCTTCTGGTCCAACAATTTTTCAGCATGATACTGGAACAAAGACTATTATATTATAGAGCTCACCCACCTCACCCATGGAACGGAGTATTGACTTTAGTTTAGGACCAATTTTAGTTTAATTATAACCAACCTAACCGAACATTTTATATAGAAATCTTATGCGTTTGATTGTGAATTTAATTTTCATAGTTTTCAGTCACCATTTCATCATCCCGTGGCCTAAATATTTGTATTGCGATACCTAATCAAGATTACCTCTATGTTTAAAGATAACGAATAATAAGTTTGATTGTATATATAAAGCTTATTTGGGTTTAAAATTCGTATCGTTTTCTGTTTTTGAAAGTTTATAGTTTAAGGTAATCGTGATTTAACTTTGTTTTGAGATAAATTTGGCACGCGATGTGAAGAAACATCGTGCAATACGATCCGAAATTACGAAGGTAGATGAGTTAGTGAACTTAAAACCTATTTAAATAGCTTTGGTATTTTATTACGCAAATCTCGGTTGAGAATATCTTTAAAAAATATAATGAGCATAAAATACGTTAAAGTATCGCTTTGTTTACGAGAAAATATAAACCATTTAATATTTTGGCATTCACGAGCCTGAATGACTCGCGTATGGATATTAACGACGCTTTCCTCGAGACGAATGTAATGTATCGTTGGAAAATTTGCTAACTTGTTCCAGTTTGCGCAATTTGCATAATAAAACGACACAGACAAACATAAGCGTTTGGCTCACTTGACTGAGTGCTGGGGCCAAGGTTCGTCGAGGCGTTCAGTGACGGTCTAAGAAATAGCGCTTGTAAGCTATGAGTAATCAATTGAGCGATATTATTCGAGCATTTCTATTTAAATGAATTAAAATAACTTTCGATGTAATGACGACGATGTAGTTACATGAAAGATAAGTTAAATTGAAGTTCGTGTTGAAATGTTCAACGCAAAATTAAAAACTTGACTTTTTATTTACTTTTTCTTTCACTATTTAAAAGTCAGCCTTAAACGCGAAATCTGTCATCTGGAATTTAGAAACTCACACAAATGTCGTCTTGAAAATCTCATTAAAATTACATTTTTATCAAATTTAGTATAATAAACGTTATCTAAGGAAAAGGTAGTTAATGCTATCCTATAATGATATCTTAGTACAACTTCGCACATCTCCAATACGATTTTCGCCGCAAAGAGTAAAGAAGTAGAGGTGTCGTAACTTATTTCTTCAGCTCGTGTTCTTCAGATGCTGCAGGATTTTTTTCTTTTTTATTTCTCTTATTTTGCGCAGCCGGCGATAACTGTGCCCTCACTCTGGTAAGTAACACCCTATTATTATCCCACTCATGGATAATGGCCCTTAGAGAAAAGGTTTAGCTCATTTGTGTCTGGCGCGAGAAATTGAACAAGATATATTTTTTATGCTTCAATAGATAAAGCTAACATACGAAGAACCTAAGTAGGACGTCTTTGGAATACATATCTGTGTCATTACAATTTGCGCCTTTCTTCTTTTCCCATTTCGTTTTTTTTTATTGTTATCAGACTGATTGTATGTGTATGATAATCATATTTTGTGAAATGAGACTGCTTGGTTTTCCGTACGAGATCATATTACGCAGCGAAAATAAAAAAATAACTTTAATCACACCAGATACTTGTCTTTAACTCTCTATGGGGCTGATTGATAAATATTACCTGTCTATCTTCTGGTTCTTCAAGCTTCTCCCCTTCGAAGTTACATTAAAATTTGCTCAACGTTCAATTTATTATACCTTTACAACAGTGCTATTTCTGTAAGAATTAACTCGACACTCGCCGCATCACATGATTATATAATGTCAGAAAATGGCGGCAGTGGCTGTAGTAAATATAACATTTAAAAGATACACGTTTCAACTTAATTTAACATATTTTATAATATTCATAAGATTTTAGCAACTTTTTGCATGTTCGTTCATATTTTGCCGCTTTCACAAAATTCTTATATTTTAAACATCAACATTTCAAAATACATACTAAATATGTATGTATGTTGAAATGCATATATACTTTCAAAATATAATAAAAGCAACATGACAACGGTTTTAAAGATTTTGTGTACGCTATCAACTACAATTTTCTGTTTATATTTCATTTGATAACTTATTTAATATCACCGACTTGTATTCAAGCAAGAGAACAAACTTAACTAAGTAGCTCCCTGAAGGGCTTTACACCAGAATAATCTTGTGAGTGGATTAGAAAACAATGTTATAACGTACATTGACCCAACCGTGAACTATGAAAATGATAATTTTCTTTGTGATTTTAAAATAATTTTTGATATGGAAACTATACTTTGTACAAAGATCAAGACTTGTTGATATTTCTGTTATTATGTAAATTTTTTCTGTCGGTGTTCTCTGTCTGTTCCAGTTATAAATAATATACAAAAGTGAAATGAGAATACGGTATCCTTGTATTTCTATCAAATCGTATTTAACGCAGATTATCCGCTATCCTCATCAACTTAGAATGGGTCAAGAATATAACGATATATTTTTTAAATGGTTTTATAAATACAAAATAAAATATATTTATGATGTTATGTTTAAGGATGTATAAACCAGTATAATTAAACGTACAAGGGACTTAACAACCTCTTCGATACAGCGTGATGGGCAAAAATGGTGACTTAGCACTGGATAATTATGGATTTTCTTCCTTAATAAAATAAAAAGAGGTTTATTTCTCTTCAACTCGCTTGTCTATCTCATACCACAACTTTAACGCGTAAAGTCTCGCGCTATAGCAAATCTAAAATATACTTTGTCGGAAAATTAAATCACCACAGAACATACAATTACATATATAATTAACCAAATATGCAAATTGAATTTTGATTTGATTTATAAAACCATGTCCTGTGATTATTATTGACGCGACGAATCGCTTATTGGTTCGTATCGGTACGCAATGAAAACAAAGGAAATTGTCTGTTAATACAACATTGATGTTATGACATCTCGGACATAATACCATCGATCTCGCGTAGACAGTATTGTGTAACCAGTGACCTACTTCGAACGTATTTGTATTTGACCTCTAGATGGCAATAATGTATTTGTTATATCTTAAAACGTCAGTACAAAATTATTCGAAGCATGTCCTGAATCTGTCTCGATACCATCTCTTGTTTAGGAGAATCTATTCCGGTTAAAAGCAGGTGCGCTCACTATTGGCTCGTGATTCGATGAGACAACAACGTCGGAGTGAGTTTGGGATCAGGACTAATAGCTTCCCCTACCTACTCCACTACGGAAATGGTAACGTTGCCAAGTTCCCAACTTCGTGGTGTCATTCACAATTTTTAAACAAAATAACTCAATAACTTCTTTTGGCCCGACCCGAGGTGTAAACCGCTAACCTCAGAGTCTGCAGCTTTATAAGCTGACCGTTATACCAATGAGACACTCAGACTACTGTAATAACAATGCCGTAAGTACATTCGTGGTTTCTTCACACCCTCTGAATTTTTCTATTCAACGAACAACTGTCACCCATATACGAACACTGTGTTCTAAATTTAATAACGTGTAATCAACTATATTAGACAATGGCGCATATACGATGCTATTCGAGTAATGCCTATTGGTAACCATAGGGTAACAGACGCGCCCGAATCTAATACAACTTGATACGGACAGACATTAAAACTAACGGGATGTGTCGAGCCGTGACGTACCCTTTGAATTGAATGTTACGGCGAGTGAAAATATACGAATTTGAAATTTAACATGCGTTTACTTTGAAAAAGATAGCCATAATAGGCTTAAAGAATGGTTGTTAAAATTTGTAATAGTGTTTGTTAAGAATAGAAAAAGGAAGTTGAACAAAGAAGACTTGGTGGCGCCTTATCCATTATTAAGTTTTGTCTGTGTTACAACCTTAGAACTTATATTCAGTAATGACAGCAAAAATATTTACGTCAAAGCTTGTTAGTAAATTTTATAAGAAAGTGAAGTGAAGTGACAGTTGTTTGGTTTCCATTTCACAACACAAACAGCAGGTAGCGAGTGACGGCGCCCAGACGCGGCCGGGAAGCGACGCGAAGCAATTCGGCCCGCTTAAACATGCGGGTACCCTGTAGATCAATCGCTTTTACGAGTTTATTTATTGTTAAACTGGAATATGTAACTGCGATGCTTTAAATGCTTGTGTTTTGTACGATACATATTGTTTAGACTAATTGCAACAGCATAATGATAAAATTAAATTAAAATATTTAATTGTAACTGAGCTCTTTTTCAAAAACATTGCTACATAATGTACATCAAAATATTTAACCAAAAAGTTTAAGGTAACCAATAAGGTTATTAAGATCTAAACTTAAAAATTGGTTCATTTATAAAATATACTCTATAAATTAATATTCTTGAATATAAGAATGTATTCAATGAATAATTATTTGCTAGTCTATTTTTTGACATTTGAGTTTGACATTTTAATCAGTAAAATTTTACGCATGTTTTATTATTAATTATGCACTTAAATGTAAACTAATTAAGCATAAGTTAATCATTTAACTTATTCAATTTATTAATTATTGTTATTTGTAAACCAATATTTATTTATATACCTTTCATTTTATAAATATTAACAGAATTATTTTAATGTGCTATTGGTGTGATATGCATTTAATATTCTTAATTTGTTAACAAATATATTTGCTTGCCAATCGTAGACAACATATGTATATCAGATACCTATTAAAAAATTAAAACATATGTGAACTACATTTCATGCAAATAAATAAGTATGATATGATATTTAACATATAGTAATTGAATGTTTTACAATTATGAACATGGTTTCAAAAATTATATTATGCTAATGCCACAAAATTGTATTCTTCGGCTTTTCAAATCAAATCAAATATGTTCCCAGGGAATCATTGAAACAAGGAGTCGGGTACAAACCAGGTCGCGACTGGTAACTATTCAGCAGCTCTAATACAATGAGTTGAACATAATGACGCTGAAAGAAACGTATAACGTTTAATTTTTTTGTTTATGTCCTGTAAATACGCTTATATTCGTCTACGTTGATACCATTTTCATGCAAATAGCGGCTACAACCGCACCACTAAAAATAATCAGGACGCGGAAGTCAAAACACATAATACTTACCGAGACTCCCGCTAAGAAAGATCAAACTCTATTCGGAAGATCTAAGGTTTATTTTTCATTGCACTGAATAAGTGGAGATACTTTTTTCCTGTCAATGATAACAGTCGGGAGTTCGTATGTAGATGACTTGGTGAAAGTTATGTTTGTTTGTTCGATAAGTGATTCCTAACGGCAGAGTGTATTAAGCTCGGCTTAAACAAAACATAAACAATTCAATTCTAAGTGTGCTTGTATAATTTATACGGACCCAAAGGAACCGCCGCGACGTGAGCCGTGATACTCATCAAACAAATTAAGTTGTGTGGAAGTTTGAGATTGTTTTAATTAATTCGAGGTATCTGAATTCTTAATAAGATTTCGTTTGAGTTTTTAACAGCGGAACGAACTAATGTAATTACAGGTGACTATCTTTTACTCGGTGGCAGAGCTTTGTGCAAGCTCGTCTGGGTAGGTACCACCCACTCATCAGATATTCTACCGCAAAACAGCAGTACTTTGTATTGTTGTGTTCCGGTTTGAAGGGTGAGTGAGCCAGTGTAATCACAGGCACAAGGGACATAACATCTTAGTTCCCAAGGTTGGTGGCGCATGGGCAATGTAAGCGACGGTTAACATTTCTTACAATGCCATTGTCTATGGGCGTTGGTGACCACTTACTATCAGGTGGCCCATACGCTCGTCCGCCTACCTACACAATAAAAAAAAAAAAAAAAAAAATCTGCAATATTAGAACTTTGTACAATTACGACGTGCTGCGATTAGAAATGACACATATTTGTCATTTGTCATCAGTTTGTCCTCCGAATATCAACGGTTTTTATGTTATGGTATTGTATTTCATTTAAAATAAAAAATGTGCAAATTAAAAATATAATAATATATAGGTATATAAATACATGATATGATAATACATTTTGATAAACATTACAAATTATTGCGAAAAAAAGGAGAATAAAATTGAGTTCGATAAATTTCATTCCTTCATACATAAATAAATCCTTAGTGACCACGCGATTAATTTTGGTGCTATATTTATTTGACGTATGTTAAAAAAATATATCGTGGTAAGACCCTAATTTAATCCAATTAATTTCGGCCGTGCGAAGTCGAACGTGTTTTATGAATTCAGCATGAAATATTACATTCTAAAGCTTCCATCGTTTTTCAGTTTGATAATTGAATCGAGCTAGCGATAACAGTTTTTCGCAAATGCTATTATCATTAATAACGTTTTCAACAGTATTAATCTCAACGCTTTTAGATGATTACGAGAGAGCCGAAATTACAGCTTTACATGAAAGTACAGCTACATTTAATGCTTCTGAAAATAATGCCTAAACATTTGGAATTTGTGCGCAAAAAGGCGGAAAAAGAGAAATAACGAGCAGAGCGTTGTCCAGGATGATATAATCAGGCATAAAACCGGGAGTCGCAGGAAAATAAAGGCGAGTCTGTCGTAAAAGGACGAGGTTTGTTATTAAAATGTGGGTTCTTTCTAGGAAAACAGGTCTACGGCGCGAAGCGGACGTATAGTCCATTTTCCATTAAAAAAATATTTTTTATAGAACAAAACAGTTTCTTTTATTCGTTTCCATCTTTTGAATTTTCACTCGTGTCTGTTCGAGTAATTATAATAACCTGAAGACGAAAGGATTTCCAATTTATTTGAAAGGAACCAGTATTTTATTAGTCCTACTGTTCATTTGCTTCATTAAATTTGAATTCTGGAAGCGAAAAAACCTAACCCGAGACCCGTCTTAAATATACTTCAAAGGTAATCCTGCATATTACCATTTAAATACCGAAATAGAGACAAATGTTCCTTTTTATTGTATTAATAAGATAAATCACGCACGCTGGCTTTCTGCGCCGTTAGTTTGCGAAATGATACGGATTTTCTTTATGAGCGAAAATTAGCTTTCTGTTTCTCTTTTAATGTAATTTTAACAAAGGTTTGTATTATGTTACGAAAATAACCCCTTGAAAGTAATATATAGGAGAGCGTTATTGTCTTTTGTTTAAGTTACACAATGTTGAAAATTATATTTATATAAAAATGTTTGTATATTGTAATCGTTCATACGATTGAGTTTAAACTCTACAGTTGTTGTGGACACTTGCGTGAAGATATCTGGCATAGCAGCATCCGCGTACAATAAATGACGCGCAAGTCATATCGGATTATTGCTTATAAACACAAATGAGCATCACACAGCTTGAAATAAAGAAGTTATAAGGTTTCCAATATTTCTTTAATATAACATGAATAAAGGTTTTTAAAAGTTAAGGTCATTGAATTTATGAACAGACACCATTTCCTCCGTCTTTCGAATATTACTTCTAAAGTAAACAAGTCGCTTTACATGTTGACTACTCTGCTTAGACTCAACTCACTCACAAAATATTGTATCGATTACGACACTTGAAAAATGAAAAAATCTTCTATAATTACGATTCCCTAATTTTCTTTGCGAACACTAAAAAATTAACAGAATTTTAACGTTACTGTATAATCTTTTACGATAAATAAAATAACCCTCAGCTTAATGTCGAAGGGACAGCCATTGGCCATACCTTTTTAGTCTTCCATCAAGATTTCAAAATCTAAATTTCATCCTTACTGCCCCAAAATAGAACTGATTTTCCAATAACACATTTATAAGTTATAGTTTTCTCATACACTGCGCGACTTTCACTCCATTTCGCAAACGTTTTTATTATTGTAATTTGGATTTCGTTTCTACCCTTCGGTTACAGTCAACTGTTTTTTTAGTTTTCTTTTTCACATCTATCATAGTAAATGTACCTTACTAGTACGTTAAACTCATATGAGGATGAAAGAAACGGTTAAGTCGAAATCAAAAAGGTAAAAATATATTATGTATCTCAAAATTTACGTTTAAATAAAAATATCTAAGTTTTATTTTTTATTTTATAATATAAGATATCAAACTCAATGGCACATATAATAATAATACGTAAACGGACTATGATAACAAATATCTTGAATTTATATATAAAATACGAAAAAACTTTTGTAACAATTTCTCTTGTAACAACTTAATAAACTATAAACTCGTAAGCTACGTCTAAAAGTACGTCTCTGAGAAATAAATTATTTTAATAATTTTTGCTACCCTTTGACAATCAAAAGGACAGCATTTAATAAATTCGTATTTATATTTAACATTTGAATATTTAAAGCTAAAAGTAAATCAGATTTACTTCGAAAAACAAGTATAAGAAGGACCTTTAGACGGATATTGAAATCGGTGGGTTAATATTATCATAACGACTGCTCGTTAACATAATTAACCGGTTATCTCGCGCCGGATAACCAAAGTAATTAGCACGTCATGCGGGCGGAGCCGGGTGGAGCGACTTTCATCTGGCAAAAAGTGGTGCCGCCTGAACTAAATTAGAAGCAAGTGATTACGTCTCGATTCAAGTAAGATCTTTAAAACTTAGTCACAGTTATCTTACTTGTTCAAAATCTTCAAATCAAAATCAGGTAATATATGTATATATATGTCGTAAAATAAACAATTATAAATGATGACATTTACTAACAATGCATGACATCGCAATTATAAGCTAACTCATCTTGCAATTATACAAATTTATTTTTTCGCTCACTCCAACTTAAACATATCGACAAAAAATAAATAATGAAAAGGTGTAACGAGAAACGAGCATTAAAAGTGAAATTATATGTATAAAAAATAATTAAAGAAGAAAAATTAAACTAACATAAAATCATAGCAAAAAATACAAAAAAACGCCAAAAACGGATATTAAAGGGGTATGAACTATTCGTGGCAGCACTTTTACACTTCAGTATGTAAATTGTAATAGTATTTTTCCATTTTAATCTTGTATGCTTTTATCACATAATAAATCCGCCTCTGTATATATGTTCTAATATATAATAATTATTACGATTATTACTAGTCGTATATTATGTTGAGCTATCAATTTTTATCGATGAAACATATCAATGAATTTTATTTTAAGAAAGTTTTAATTTTACTTCAGTAAAAATAATGTTCTATTGCTTTAACGTGGAGTAAACATTTACGGGCTTCTCTACTTTATAGGTACTGAAATATAAAACCTCTTATGTCGATTTATTACAAGATCTCAAAGAATTTGGAAAAATAAATACATAAATAATGGTTCTATTCATAAATGTTTTGCCGTTGATAAACAAAACAATTCAATTGTGACTTGTTTTAAATAAAACTCAATTCTCGATACTGTTAATATATTGATGCTCATCGCATTTGGGATTATGTTCAAAGCAGCGTCAATTCAGCCGAGAGATGAATGTCGATAGTGATGCGATACATAATTGAAGAGTTCGAACCGTGGATTACAAGTCCACAGTTCTGATAGTCGATTAATTTGATCATATGAAGTTTAAAATCTAATTTGCTGATTACCCAACGAATTTCCTGATCAATTTCTCTGACCAATATTCATGTTCATTAATTTTTTTTTTAAAACATTGTTTTTTTCCAAAAATGTTTCGGGCCAAATAAATGTCACAAGGGCACGCGAGCCTTTTTATTCCTCTCTTTCATATTTCGAATGGTATAACTTTCTCCGTAATATTTGTTATATTGATAACTTGTGTAGATTGGTGGACCAACTGTGGCAATTTGTGCGAATTCATGTTAAAACTAAAATTCAACTCTCAATGTTGAATTTCAATGTACGCCAATATGTGTGACGGCATTTTATAGCCCGTCCTTTGTCAAGCCTAAAGTACCTCCGAAGCTCACGTTTATTTAAGACGCACATTTAGTGTTTCGTTTTATTTGAACATAAAGATTAGGCGTAAGAGGTGCGCAGCCATTCCGTCTGCCGCCATAAAACAGCTCTCAATTCGGCAAATGAGCTATGAAACTTATACTTCCACTTTTGGGTCCACTCGCCAACTCCAGCGTTGGCTAGCTTTGTATTGGATCAAATCGTTGAGCCACGGTTGCGTGTTCCATAATGTAATGCGAATAATAAATATTGTATAGATTATTCTAAAATAATTATCATGTAACCGAGATGGCCCAGTGGTAAGAACGTATGGTACGGTAATGGGATGATATTATTAATTTTTTATGTTAAAATAGCGGTCAATTAATTATCTATTGCAGAATGGGAATAAAAATAAGAGCAGAAAGAATTAGAGAGTACAACTAATAGTGTTAAAACAAATCTTCGGTAGATATACCAAAAGTAAATATACAAAAATATTTACAATAATCCCATTAAAATTGGACCACTAATTTGGTCGGTTGACTTACATAAGCAAATATTTAATAAAAAATAAATGGCCCAGTGGTAAGAACGCGTGAATCTTAACCGATGATCGTGGGTTCAAACCCGGGCAAGCACCACTGAATTTCATGTGCTTAATTTGTGATTATAATTCATCTCGTGCTTGACGGTGAAGGAAAACATCGTGAGGAAACCTGCATGTGTCAAATTTCAAAAATTCTGTCACATGTGTATTCCACCAATCCGCATTGGAGCAGCGTGGTGGAATAAGCTCCAAAACCTTCTTCTCAAAAGAGGAGAAGAGGCCTTAGCCCAGCAGTGGGACATTCACGGGCTGTTTCTTTTACTACTTTAATTATCATGTATTTTTGATGTAGTAAAATCAGCATAATCGCAGGTAACAGGTCTATTATTGTTAATTTTGTGAGATTCTCTGCGCAGCGCGGTCGTAACATTAGACTTCTGTGTATTAAAGCGAGTCCTTTTATTAGCAGCATTATCGCGCATTGCGCTTACTACTGCAATTATTTTATAATATGCAACACATTGTTTCAATGCTGTTTCTGTGCCCTTATGCCTACCTTGTTGGTCTAATGGCTGACTTATAAGGCTGCAGATCTTTGGATTCTAAATGTAAATCCCAGGTCAGGAGAATTAGTAGTTATTGACTTTGTCAAGTCTGTTTAACTCTAACCGTTTATGGCGAATTATGAAGACGATGGAATAGAGAAATGCACATGTGCTTGCACACTCTATTGATTATTATAATATATACCTTAGCTGCCTAGTCTTGAGATTAGCCGCTCCAGACGAACACAGTCAGGAGAACACCACAATATACTTTTATTTGTGAGTAATATGAATAAGAATTTTAAAGAAGAATAAATCCGATGAATTTTACCTGGAAAAGCAGTGAAAATTTACATTTTCAATTATCTTTTAAGTTATAACGTATTTAGCGCCGAGGACATTGTCGATTCATCGTATCTCCTTAAAAATTTAACTCATAAATATACAATTTTATTTCGGTTCATTCCAATGTTATTACTGTTGGATATTTATTAATTTGCGTATTTCCGCATCGTTCAATAATGAGTTTTCCATTTCCAACGATAAATAATGGGAACGTGTTGAAACTTTACAATAAAATTGTTCCATGCCGTGTCATTAAATCAGGCGGCCTGCGCCGAAATTAGGACGCTTTAATTTGTTTCAAATTCGCTTTTCGCCGACTCAATTAGAAGGCCTATAAGGGCACGACGAATTCGTATTTAAAATATCTGCAAAACAAAATATTTTACCAGTTCGGTCGGAAACTCCATTTGTGAATTTAATTTTGCCTACTCTGTTGAAGGAATTCCTCCGCGGACCCGTAATATTTCAACAACAACTTTCATTCGTTTCCGCACAGCGTGCCTTCTTTGCTACGCCGCTAAGCCGACTTGACTCTGATTAGTTTTATGGAAAAGGTTTTTAACAAAACATATAACCAGCGAAACCGATTACGGATTACTCGTTAACTTTAATTAATATGAAATACCTAATTAAACAAGTTTGGTATTTCAAATTAAATCGAATATATTTATTCAAGTACGCTTAACAACAAAGCGTTATTAATATAACGATTATGGAATATTTTACATCTTCTAAATGCTAATGCATATTTATAAGATATAAAATATTGCATATGACATAAGACTGAAAATTACAAAAATAAACTAGTCTTGGAGTACGTCTATGAGTTGTACAATTTCCTTGATCGCATAAATGCAATACATAGTTTTCTTGCGAGTTTGGACCAATGGGCACCGCGCTGAAGTTTGGAGTCAAGATCTGGAAAGATCATCGACTTAACAAACTCCAGCCTTTTATTGTTTAAGGCAACTGTAAGATAATTTTATTTAATATTTGGACATATATTTGGTCTTTTTTTTATTTTGAACCAGATTGTTTCTCTAGTCTAGATCTCAGACTATCCTAGAACCCACGAACCGACAGAGCACAGTATGCAATATCTTAGTTGTCTATATTTCTGTGAAGTTTAAAAGTAAGTGATGTATTATCTGCAAACAGTACAATACTGTAAATCTTATTAACAACAAAAACTGTTTTTTAACATCAAAGTTTAAATCGTTAACATATTAAAACAGCAGAGCTTCTAAAATTGAACCCTGTGTACACTCATTTTTGTATGAGATCCATTTCATTAAGTCCCATTAATAACAACCTTCAAGACTCGTTCATATAGGAAGGAAGAAATGAGATTTAATAAGATTTTATTGTTATTCACTTTGTTGTAACTCGCTACTACATGGAGCTGGAGCTCATCAACAATGCTCTAGTGCTCAACCGATCGCTATGACAATGTCATATGTGAAGGCTGGACAACTTCTGCCGGTCTTTACTAGTTATTTATATATGCGATGTACTTCCAATATGTACAAGAAACAGAATATAATTAGGACATACATTAAAGTTACGAATGTATACAATTTTAAACAAGAGTACACTCCAAACATGTGTCCACGGCATGCTCATAAATAATATAAATGCAGTCCATTGCATATAATAAAATAATTAATGCAATTTAATAATTTATTATTATTTAAATAATTTACTAATTAAAGTAATTAATAAATTAAATTACAATAATTCATCCATTTAAATGAATTGATTAAGAAAAAAATATATTAAATTAAAAAAAAAACAAGTTAGAATTAAACAATAAAATTATCGAATTGACAAATTAAATTGCTCAATATAAAGTATGTACGTCTGTCTATAAATAAGTCATTAAGAACAATCAGTCAATATTGGATAGAAAAATACTATATTTTTTGTTCGGTGGTTAAGATGTACGAGTAGGTTCGAAATTGGAATATTTGTTATATAAATGAACAATCCCAAGAGTACGAGTAAGTCGCCCATTGTAAACGGACTTTGAAATAAACTTTTCGCGAAACCAATAAGTAGCCGAGTTCAAAGAGTTGTTCGTTCGACTTCCGACTAAATTGTAATTTGTACCGCTTTTATAAATTATACAGCCGCCTAATTTTTTTTTAAGAATCATAATAAAATATCTGTTAGTGAACTGATAATTAATTTTACAACTAGTTAGGGTAACACTTTTATTAATTCGGTGAATGTTGAGATTAACATATGCTATCTCTTTTTTATGGAATAATATTCTCCTTCATACATAAATCCTTATAAACGGTTTTCATGCCTTAGTTCCGCATACGTCTCACGACATTAAATTCTATGGCTAATGCCATACCCGATCGCATTGTCCTTTTCAGTCAAGGCTGTAAAATTGTAGAGTGCTTACACAAATTTGTATTCTTACGAAATTTATATTCCAATATTAAATTGGAAAACATTAGACCATTATTTATCAAACTATTAATATTTAATTTATAGTAGAATCCCGTTTTGATTGTTTTTAAGTTTTAAAGATGACAAAATATAATACTTTTAAATACATTTTTGATATTTAATCTATTATTAAAATATTTGATTTATTGTGACAATTCTGTTAGAACCGCTACATGTGAACAGAGTTAAAATAATGTTTGCTTATATAACCTAATTGTTATTTTTTTTTATTTTTTATTTATGTAAACTAAATTATCTCGAGTTATGTTAAATTCAATAAAATATTAAACTATATTTCAAGAATTATTTAGCAGTAATTCAAGTTTTAATAGAAGTTGTTAGTTGCTAATAATGCAAAGGTCGTTTTGAATCGTTTGGAAGGAAATCAATATTGCAAAAGAAGTAATTTTGAAAAAATATACTTAGTAATGTTGTTTTTAGGGTTCCGTACCTTTCGAATTTATAAGGTATTTTCCGTTGACCTAGAACTATGAAATTTGGCAAGTAATACCGAGTAATACTACGAGTATAGGAAAAAGTCTGAAAACTATTAATTTGTAATTAAATCATTAAAAAAACAGGATCTTTATGCAAGGAACGGCGGTCCTAGTGTTGAATTGAGTTAACCATGTCATGTGGGTTTCGTATGAAAAAGCTTCATTGGAACAGGCTTAAACAGATTTTTAATTATTTTTATGATAATATAGTTTTCGATTTTTGACGAAGAATGAAAAAATACCTTTTCCCTTTTTTATAAGTATATTAGTAGTTACTCGTACCTAATAATTTTGGTGTATGTAATACCTAACAGTTTAGACTGGTATGCATACCTGCTTATTTTATTAAAATTTTTGTAATTAAACATAACCCTAAATAGGTACCTATATACTAAAGTGTTTTGTACCAAGAGTATTATATATATTACATATAATATTACAATAACAACAAACGTTAATACAGCCCTAGATTCAATTACTTTGTATGTTACTTACAAATTTATACGGAACCCTCGGTGGGCGAGTCAGACTCGCACTTGTCCGATTTTTTATTTGTATATAACTTACATTTTCTGACGTATTTTTTTCCATAAATATAGTTTATGGGCCAAAGAGTGACATAAGATTTTAACCTAAAAATGTATGAACACGAAGAAATACGCCTTAAACCACAATTTATATACGAGTATAAAACACACAGACAGACAAATTTAGAGTCACTCGATGGTAGAGCTTTGTGCAAGCTCTGGGTAGGTACCACCCACTCATCAGATATTCTACCGCAAAACAACAGTACTTTGTATTGTTGTTTTCCGGTTTGAAGGGTGAGTGAGCCAGTGTAATTACAGGCACAAGGGACATCTTAGTTACTAAGGTTGCCGGCGCATTGCCGATGTAAGCGATAGTTAACATTTCTTACAATGCCATTTTCTACGGGCGTTGGTGACCACTGGTGGCCCAAATGCTCGACCGCCTTCCTATACAATAACAAAAAAAAAAACGACACATTGAAAATTAATATTTGATTGATGCACAAAGGTGCATTGAAAACATTTTTATTTATTTAATATAGGCCGGCTGATTGGCAAATATGTCGTCACGAAATAGTAAGCGCAACCACCGCCGTAAGACATGTTAACTATCCTTTACATAGTCAATACGCTATCAACCTTGAGAACTAAGATGTTATGTCCCTTGTGTCCGCAACTACACTGGCTCACTTCATCCATTCAAATCGGAACACAATAATACTAAGTATTGCTGTTGCTGTAACTCAGATAACAAATAAACTTTACTTTAACGAATGAAAGCTGATGTCACAGCAGGTCGTCTATAAAAATCATGATTGTTAGCAACAAAAGGCTATAAATTCAATAAATTATCCATTATCTGCGACTAATGCAAGTAATGACACCGGCGATGTGTGGGCGAATAGAAACGTGTCGAGAGCGGAATTGCGCTGCGTAGCGTTACTCGGCAGGTTACGGCCATGGTTATTCAATTAGCGGGCTTTACGGCGCGGAAAGATATTCAGGACGAGGCGGATCTAATGTGCTGTTAAAACGCGCGATCATTGAACACTGGCTACGAATCTACATCCAACACGAATATTAAATTATGTTTAACGTTTATGGTTTTTAAAATCAGTCGACGTCTGTTGGCAGGCTGAATTCGTGTTATTGAAATTTATGATGCTAAACTAATACAAAACTTTATTTTGAAATTCATTAAAAAGTCCTGAGAAGATACTGTTATATATCACGTTATATATTGCGTTCGTTATGTATCGGCGGACGGCCTCGTTGGTCTAGTGGCTAGATATAAGGCCGTAGACCCGGTGGTCCCGAATTCAATTCCCAGGTGGGTCAATAAATAGTTATTGGGTTTTTCTGTCAGAAAATTCTCAGTAGCAGCCAGGAGTCTGGAAGTTGGAAGTGTGTACACTCCCGTTCCGCGGAAAGCACGTAAAGCTGTTGGTCCTGCTCCTGAACTCTTTCCGGTCGTGTCGGATTGCCGTCCCATCGGAATTTGAGATCTATGGAATAGTGAGTGCATCTGTGTTTGCGCACACACTTGTGCACTATAATATCTCCTGCGCAGTTGGCTAATCTCTCTTGAGATTGGCCGCCGTGACCGAAATTGGTCTGGAGGACATTATATATCGCGTAGCATTAGCTTGTCACCAACACATATAATTTTAATTTTCAATTTTAACCAGTATTATATTTGTACAATTGACCGCCTGGTTCGTCTGTAACTAGGTTGAGCGGCTGCCGATCATAATGTATAAAAAAGTTATTGAGTTATTTTAGAAGAATTTCTACAATGTATTAGAAAGTTTGCATTGATCTTTACGTCGAAAAATATACTCTTAGTTTCAGCTGTTTTGCAGTAGAATACCTGATGACTGGGTGGTATCTACCCAGACGAGCTTGCACAAAGCCCTACCACCGAGTAAAAGTTTATGTTAGATGAAAACAAAGAAATACTTTATATAGTACCTTACATAAAAATCCCTACGATGGAACTCGGGTTTCAGATAAGAAGTATTAGCAAGTATCGGCTGGGACAAGATGCGGGTCACATTAAGCGAAGTTTGCCGGAGCTGCGGTTCTTTAATTAAAATTTTGCCTACGAGCCACTTTGATCCGCGCCGCACCTACCTGCATTATCTTGTGGTGCATCTTTTGAGAGATACTGTGTTACCATAATGTTTAAATTAACTTCATCCTCCTGTAACTTCGTAGCCTATTAATTAACTATTGATAGAAAAAATATTTTTGTATAAAGTTCACTTTAAAACTTTCTTGTCTATGAAATCAATAATAATAATATACAATATTTATCTACTCTTTGAAGGTTTACTGTGCTATCAGTTGAATATTGTGTTCTTAACTTTTGCGTTTCCCATTTAACAGCTAGACCTTATATAATGGTATCTCTTTACGTTCAAAGTGCAAGATTTACAATAGCTTGTATTCACGAAGCCACCACTTGTGCTATGTATCCACAACACGCTCCCAAAGCCCGTATCTCAGTAGCTGTATTTAAACGTGTTGGCTCTTAATCCCCTCCAAGCCGCTGTAATCGCGTAACCGTCATTAACTTGACAGCTGACTAATTATCAGATGTACCCATTAATACCACATGTAACTAGCAACACAACTAAATGCCACGTGAACAGGTAAACAAGACAATACGCATCGTGGGGCGCATGTGTGTGTGTTAACACCGATGAAATATTGCTCACAGCAGACATCGGCTCTACGTACTTATGACTGAGATACTTGTTTGTCGAAAGACATTAAATCAAAACCCGTATCGGAACAGCGTGGTGGAATAAGCAACAAATCCTCTCCATAGAAGATGAGACCGTAATACATTTGCAAACTGTTAGTTAAACCGTCAACTGTTTGTCACTTTGTAAATTTCACTTACGACAATAAATTCTAGTCAATATTTTATATCAAGTTAGCACAAATGCAAGTAAACATAATGCTATTATAAATTTTGTATTGTTTTTAAAAATAAACGTAACATTTTTCAAAGAATCGAAAACTTCAAAATGAAAAAACAAAATTGGTGACATAAAAGAATGCAAAAGCAAAAAATTGCTCATCAACAAAATTTAATTTAAGAAACATTTGACTAAATCTCGACCCTCGCCTGAATTCACGTATAAATAAACTAAGATGGCGCTTCATCCCACATCTGCAAGAATTCGGAGTATTGTAGTTGGGGAGAGTTGAGGGGAACCGATGACATGACTGCAATTATAGCGCCGGCTATCCCAGGAATGCACTGCGCATCGAACAGTTGACCAGCGACCGCTGAACCTACCTACTTGTAAACTTACGTTGTACCAACTCGCTATGGAGCCATATTATGGTAAAATTCAAGGAATTTATTGAATAACTAGTCTGAAATCCGCTCGAGTCATTACTATGATATTTCAAGTCTATAATATAATTCAAAGTAAACTGCTGATTGAAAATCGAAAAATGATAATTGAAAGAAGCAATTATCTATTCAAAATGAACTAAAGATATTACTGTAGTCACGACTGAATTTAGAAGAAGAAAACAATATGAGCTTTTATTTCGGAGTCTCAACGAGAAAAAGGCGTATTATCATTAATGTGAATAAATTTTTGAAATAATTGGCTTAAAAATTATTGGAGGCTTCAGTGCCCTTGTTGCCCTTATTAATTTATAATGAATCCACCCTTGAACAAAGTCTTTATTGTGTATCATATGAATTAGTTATGTTGGGGTCACGGCTGTACCATATATTTTATATTATATATTTACATATATTAAATATCATATACATTTCTAAATAATTTATTTAATTATATCTATTTAATTTATAATTTAATATATATTCTTCATTTGTATCGTTATATTAACAGGCAATCTATTAAGTTTTTAAGTTAACTAACTTCTCCCACTTATACATTACGGAAGATAGATTGAATGTCGCCGAGGGCTTACTTCTAATGTGCCGGAAATTATACTTTTTCGAGTTCTCGGTGCATCGATACATTTATAGGTCTCACCGTTCCCGCAGAAAGTGGATAGAGAGTAATGGATTGTGTGTTGCTGAGAAGATTCAGCGGTTGGTGCGTCTGCGCGGGAGGACAATCGATAAGGCCGCAGCCTCAGAGCGCACACATGCATTGGTAACCTACATCAGTGATGGCGCCGCCAGCAGCGCCAGGTAATGTGCGGCTCGAATCGAATCTCGACACGCATCTCTATTGCGAGTGTCAGATGTGTGGCCACTGACTTAGCATTCAGACGCACTCTCGCTACTGCTTTGGTGCTTCACTTCAAACGTTTTCTATGTCACATGCGTTTATATGCCAAATGAAAATTCCTTTGACATTCATCGTTATTTTTATATAACTTTCATTTTACTTTTAACTTAAAATTATATCTAAAACAATAATCTATTTTCGGCAACGCTGTGTTACGGTAATTTTTCTTATGTATGTTATATAGTTCTTATGCTTTTTATTATTATTTCAGGTTGAATATTTAAAATTGCGAGTTATTTAAAAGCCGCAATAATTTATTCTGTTTTAATGGTATTGCTACCGCTGGCGTGCGAAGCATCGCCAATATCGCATTCATCAGCCGCGGTCTGATATCGCCTTTAGTCGATAAAGTTTCATCAAAATGATATAATATGATACTAAATACTTTAAACTTTAATTAATTTTATAAATATCTCTTGTAAAGAGTTTGCGTATTTTTTTCTAGATATAAAACGGACGGGACCATTTTTACGAGCGGGTCAAATTAAACAAAGTGTTATATACATTTCTAATAAAATTTCATTTTAATTATATCGTCTTTGCTCTTCTAGCGTCTCCATTCCCCTCAATTTCTTATCGTACAATTATTGCTTATAGCCGCCTTAAAGTTTAATTACTACTTGAAGTGGTAGTCTTATCGTTAGCTTAGTACAGGTGACCGATGATGAACGACTATACGTCTAAGTAACGTTGAAATTAATTTAAAAGCTAGAGATTCATCACAATGAGTCCAGTAGGTTTCCGTGATGACGAACGGACCATTTAGTCTGGTAATGTTATTCTCCGTTTCCATCGATATCAATGAGTGTAATAAAGGCTGACCAAATAAAAGTAAAAAACGTTTAGGTAATTATTTTCAAAAACATCGTCGAGTTGGGAAATCATCGGTTTTATATCGGCGGTGCCTTGGAATGTACATAAAGCGCATGTATTCCGCCTGATCTATTTGCGGTCGCGGTGAATGCCATCCCATTAGATTATGAGATTTAGCAAATACGGAGTGAATGCAGATTCACAGTAAAGGTAGCGTGTACACCTGCATTGTTGTGGTGTATGATCATTGCCATAATATTATATTTAGAAGATATTGTAAGGTAGAAAAAAAAAATGTTTGTAGGTCTAACAAGACAACCTGAGTATTTGATTGTGGTCCTCGTTAATGATTAATCTCATTAATGTATTTGTTAATTATCTTCTGAAGAAATCTATCACAATGAAATTCGACCGAAAATCTATAGTTTTCTTAAAATTAATATGACACTTCTTTGCACAAGCCCTTGGGACCAGTCCTTACCTAAGTGATGTTTTTCTTTTCAGTTTACTTTATTGCTACGAGTATATGTGTTGGCAGTGACTTATGGATAATGTATTGGGCGTATTTCTCAATGTTTTTTGTATGGAACAAAAAATGCTAACAAATAGACGATTCTCTCGCGGTATGCTCTACTTCGGAGCGTCCTATTGTCATAAATACCAATTTTAGATCCGATACAACGTGATGGATTAAGTATCCTTACATTGCATTATATTAAACTGACATTAAAAAAAAAACTATATTTTATAGTATATTGATTTGATATTACATAGAACTGCCTCGTTGGTCTAGTGGCTAGATATAAGGCCGCAGACCCGGTGGTCCTGGGTTCCGTTCCCTGGTCGGGCCAATAAATAGTAATTAGGTTTTTCTATCAGAAAATTCTCAGTAGCAGCCCGGAGTCTGGAAGTTGGAAGTGTGTACACTCCCGTGCCGTGAAAGCACGTTAAGCCGTTGGTCCTGCGCCTGAATGCTTTCCTTTCGTGTCGGGTTGCCGGCCCATCGGATTATGAGAGCTAAGAAAAAGAGAGTGCACCTGTGTTTGCGCATACACTTGTGCACTATAATATCTTCTACGCAGTTGGCTAATCTCTCTTAAGATTGGCTGCCGTCACCGAAATCGGTCAGGAGAACTTTATAACTTAGAAGTGCTAAAGGATTGTGATGCTGACTCCTCTGCACGGCACGTACATCGCGCGCAGACAAATAATTCCGTAGAGGAAAACAATATTGTGAAATAATACACAAAGAATTATAACTTTTTTCCTTTTACAAAAAAAGTTGGAAACTTGATGAGTCGATACTGAAAATGTTCTTAACAGAGTTACCCTAACGCAATATTAGTGTATAATACTTTTCATATTATTGCAACTTATTTATGAACGAGTCAAGTTAGTCCCGTCAGCGGATTTCCGTTGCCTTTGGAATTGATATATTATTATTGTTAAGTTGGCGGGCTCTGTACTCGCATTAATTTGTCTTCTGTGAAACTGTAATGTACGATACATTACAGTTCCGGACATACATACATTACATTTAAGTTTATAAAACAGATATGGCTCAGTGGATAGAATAGGCCATTCGAAGCCGATCGTGGGTTCTTCTCGGTCTAAGCAGCATTGACTTCATGTGCTTAGTATTTGTTTATAGGAATTCATCTTCGTGCTCGGCGGTGAAAGAAACCTACATGATATCTACCACATGTGTTCACCAAGTGTAATAGATTTTTTTTCTGGTCTGGTCTTGTCTGTATACCGATCGTACATACAAAATTAATTAAGGTGGTCTTCATCAAATATCTGTATTCAGCCTCATTGAGAAAAATAACATAATTGCATGCTACTATAAACTATGCTAAATATTTAAAACGTGAACAATGTTGTGTCCTAATGAAATAACTACAAAGCAAACCGTTTAATAATAGCCACAATAGTTGTCGGCAATAAATTTGAAATACTCGTTACTGGCACTTGCCATGCAACATTTCAACACGATTAAAATAGCACGCAAGAATGGCTATGTGAACTTGGCACCCGACTTTGGAAAATCGATTTTTTTCTTTTTGATTCTTATAGATATATGTTTGTAGTTAATTGTAGTAACATTTTTTTTGTTTGTAGTAGCTCTAAAAAAAAATTATAGGTCATCGAAAAAAACTCATCCCCCGGTTTTGTCGGCACTCAAAATGAATAGTTGATTCTTAAACATAATCGTTTGTAGTTGATTGTAGTAGAAAAAATTTCGTTTGTAGTTGAACCAAAAAAAAAAAAAAAAATATAATGGTTTTTTTTTTTTTTTTTTTCTTTAAGTCAAGTTTTTATTGCTTCAAAAAACAAAACGAAGGTACTACAATCGAAATAGATATTACTACATACTAAATAGCCGCTACTACAAAGAAAAAGAGATAACTACAAACGAAATAAAAACAACTACAATCAAAAATAAGGTACTACAAATAACTACAAACGAAAAATAGTCACTACAAATGAAATTAACGCTACTTCAAACAAAAACGAGTTACTACAAACGAAATTATTGCTACTGCAAACGAAAATAAGTTAATACAAACGAAATTAACGCTACTACAAACGAAAAGGGGTTACTACAAACGAAATTAACGCTACTACAAACAAAAAGAATTTATTACAAACGAAATGACTGCTACTACAAACGAAAAGAAGTTACTACAAACGAAATTAACGCTACTACAAACGAAAAGAAGTTACTACAAACAAAATTAACGCTACTACAAACAAAAATAAGTTACTACAAACGATATAAACGTTACTACAAACGGAAAGATATTACTACAAACGAAAAGAAATTACTACAAATGAAATTAACGCTACTACAAACGAAAATAAGTTACTACAAACGAAAAGAAGTTACTACAAACGAAATCAACACTACTACAAACGAAAAGAGGTTACTACAAACGAAATGACTGCTACTACAAACGAAATAAACGCTACTACAAACGAAAACAAGTAACTACAAACGAAATCAACACTACTACAAACGAAAAGAAGTTACTACAAACGAAATTAGGGCTACTACAAACGAAAATAAGTTACTACAAACGAAATCAACACTACTACAAACGAAAAGAGGTTACTACAAACGAAATGACAGCTACTACAAACGAAATTAACGCTACTACAAACGAAAACAAGTAACTACAAACAAAATTAACACTACTACAAACGAAAAGAAGTTACTATAAACGAAATTAACTCAACTACAAACGAAAATAAGTTACTAGAAACGAAATGACAGCTACTGCATACGAAAAGGGGTTACTACAAACGAAATTAACGCTACTACAAACGAAAAGGGGTTACTACAAACGAAAAGAAGTTACTACAAACGATATCAACGTTACTATAAACGGAAAGTAGTTACTACAAACGAAAAGAGGTAACTACATACGAAATTACCGCTACTACAAACGAAAATAAGCTACTACAAACGAAATTAACACTACTACAAACGAAATTAACACTACTACAAACGAAATTAACACTACTACACACGAAAAGAAGTTACCACAAACGAAATTATGGCTACTACAAACGAAAACAAGTTACTACAAACGAAATTAACGCTACTACAAACGAAATTAACGCTACTACAAACGAAAAGAGGTTACTACAAACGAAAAGAGGTTACTATAAACGAAAACAAGTTACTACAAACGAAATTAACGCTACTACAAACGAAATTAACGCTGCTGCAAACGAAAAGAGGTTACTACAAACGAAAAGAGGTTACTACAAACGAAATTAACAGTACTACAAACGAAAAAAGGTTACTACAAACGAAATTAACGCTACTACAAACGAAAAGAGGTTACTACAAACGAAATTATGGCTACTACAAACGAAAACAAGTTACTACAAACGAAATTAACGCTACTACAAACGAAAAGAGGTTACTACAAACGAAATTAACACTACTACAAACGAAACGAGGCTACTACAAACGAAATTATGGCTACTACAAACGAAAACAAGTTACTACAAACGAAATTAACGCTACTACAAACGAAAAGAGGTTACTACAAACGAAATTAACGCTACTACAAATGAAACGAGGTTACTACAAACGAAAATAACGCTACTACAAACGAAAAGAGGTTACTACAAACGAAATGACTGCTACTACAAACGAAAAGAGGTTACTACAAACGAAATTAACGCTACTACAAACGAAACGAGGTTACTACAAACGAAATTATGGCTACTACAAACGAAAACAAGTTACTACAAACGAAATTAACGCTACTACAAACGAAAAGAGGTTACTACAAACGAAATTAACGCTACTACAAACGAAACGAGGTTACTACAAACGAAAATAACGCTACTACAAACGAAAAGAGGTTACTACAAACGAAATGACTGCTACAACAAACGAAACGAGGTTACTACAAACGAAAATAACGCTACTACAAACGAAAAGAGGTTACTACAAACGAAATTAACGCTACTACAAACGAAAAGAGGTTACTACAAACGAAATTATGGCTACTACAAACGAAAACAAGTTACTACAAACGAAATTACCGCTACTACAAACGAAAAGAGGTTACTACAAACGAAATTAACGCTACTACAAACGAAACGAGGCTACTACAAACGAAATTATGGCTACTACAAACGAAAACAAGTTACTACAAACGAAATTAACGCTACTACAAACGAAAAGAGGTTACTACAAACGAAATTAACGCTACTACAAATGAAACGAGGTTACTACAAACGAAAATAACGCTACTACAAACGAAAAGAGGTTACTACAAACGAAATGACTGCTACTACAAACGAAAAGAGGTTACTACAAACGAAATTAACGCTACTACAAACGAAACGAGGTTACTACAAACGAAATTATGGCTACTACAAACGAAAACAAGTTACTACAAACGAAATTAACGCTACTACAAACGAAAAGAGGTTACTACAAACGAAAAGAGGTTACTATAAACGAAAACAAGTTAGTACTAACGAAATTAACGCTACTACAAACGAAATTAACGCTGCTACAAACGAAAAGAGGTTACTACAAACGAAATTAACGCTACTACAAACGAAACGAGGTTACTACAAACGAAAATAACGCTACTACAAACGAAAAGAGGTTACTACAAACGAAATGACTGCTACTACAAACGAAACGAGGTTACTACAAACGAAAATAACGCTACTACAAACGAAAAGAGGTTACTACAAACGAAATTAACGCTACTACAAACGAAAAGAGGTTACTACAAACGAAATTATGGCTACTACAAACGAAAACAAGTTACTACAAACGAAATTAACGCTACTACAAACGAAAAGAGGTTACTACAAACGAAATTAACGCTACTACAAACGAAACGAGGCTACTACAAACGAAATTATGGCTACTACAAACGAAAACAAGTTACTACAAACGAAATTAACGCTACTACAAACGAAAAGAGGTTACTACAAACGAAATTAACGCTACTACAAATGAAACGAGGTTACTACAAACGAAAATAACGCTACTACAAACGAAAAGAGGTTACTACAAACGAAATGACTGCTACTACAAACGAAAAGAGGTTACTACAAACGAAATTAACGCTACTACAAACGAAACGAGGTTACTACAAACGAAATTATGGCTACTACAAACGAAAACAAGTTACTACAAACAAAATTAATGCTACTACAAACGAAAAGAGGTTACTACAAACGAAATTAACGCTACTACAAACGAAAATAAGTTACTACAAACGAAATAAAAATACATTATTGCTCACGATCATGTGTGCCTATATTACTCATAACGCAAGTGTAACTGTGCCCCTATTGATTTTGTTTCATCGTAATCATACTTAGGTTTAATAACTGATGGCAAATTAAACTGGCATGAACACATGACACGTTTACATAACACATAAATGTAATTTTTTTAGCAAATATGCCACCAATACAAAGGTTAACACTTCAAAAAAAAAATTGACAGTTTGAGTTTCTAAAAACTTTAAATTAATGTTTATCAGTTCAATCTAGAAACACAAATAAATTTCAAGATATGATTACATTTTTAAATTTTTATAATAATTTTTGCATCCCATTTTTCCCGTTAGGGGTTGAAATTCGAAAAATGACGAAATAAATATGCATTTATTTTTTTCTAGAAATTTTTCATATTAAATATTATTCTTCTTACTCCAAAAATGACGGACTCACTATATAAACTTTCAACCCCTATTTCACCTTCGTAGATGGTGAATTTTGAAAAACGTTGAAATAGGTATTTGTTTATTTCTAACCAGAGGCTTGTATATAAAATTTCATGCTTTTGACATAAAAAAGACGGACCCGCCATATAAACTTTCAACCCCCATATTTCACATTCTTGGGGGGTACTTTTTAAAAAACCCTGAAATACGTACATATTTATATCTTAACAGAAGCTAGTACATAACATTTTCATGCTTCTTACATGAAAAATAATGGACCCGCGATACAAACTTTCAACCCTTATTTTACCCCCTTTGGAGTAGAATTTCCATAAATGCTGATACACGTATTTATTTATTTGTAATCAAAAGCCTGAAGACAAAATTTCATGCTTCTAAGTTCAAAAATGACGGACTTACAGACTAACCTATATACGAAATGTCAAGCCCTATTTCACCCCTTAAGGGTAGAATATCTAGAAACGCTTAAATACGTAACTACTCATTTTTAATCAGTAACCCAAAAATAAAGTTTCATGTTTCTAAATTAAGAAATGACGGACTTCCATACAAACTTTCAACCCCTATTTCACCCCCTTGGTAGTGGATGTCTACTCAAAAAAACAAACATACTCACCAAATTTCATGGCCCTAACTAATAGTTTACACTCGGTGATAATGAATCAGTTAATTAACCAGGACATGTTATTTCATAAGTATAGATAGGGAAAGTATGGCATGAGTTCGGCCGTATAGCCGTTTAACGAATAACGTACAACGCATACAATTTTCTATTCCTCGTCCAAGTAGTCGCTTGCGAAACCGTATCTTTAGTTTCCTTACCGCATATGTTTGCCATATAATAATAGTATTCGTTTCAATTATAATATTATTACCGTAAGTTCAAAGTATTAATTTTTTATTATATAATTTTTAAAACATAAAAAATATTTTAAACTTAAGTCCTCGTTGTTTCCCAAGGTTAGATGCCTGTTAACAGTACATTTGCTTGTTAGATAATCATATTAGTATGTCAATTATAATAATAAAAATTAAAAAATATAACACTACTGCGGTACTTAAACTGTTTATGTATAAATGTTGATTGGGAATTATTAATTTCCAGTTGAATTGTAGAGCATTACTGTTACATCGTTACCTATTTGCCACGCGGAATTTTGTGTTACATCTTTGATCTTTACTAGTGCGAATCACGGTTCTAAGTATTATCTTTCTCCGGTTATTTTTTCTTGCATACTACTTCTTTCTATCACATCCTCTGATCTTATTACTTTTGAGCCTATTTCCGTAAACGTCTCGGAACGTTGTTTGAGTCGTCTCGCACCTGATTTAGCATACTCTTAGCGCATACTAAGATATTGTTGAACCTCAATTCTTTGATAGCGTTGTGCCTTACTACCACGCCCGTGCTTTTGTATTGGCTATCGCGGTAGGACCAGTGACTCATTTGAACTTTAACTTCATTTAATTTGTATAATCGTTCGAGATAATAGCAGCCCTATAATAACAACAGTCGTGTTGGGGTCGCATTGATTGTTTTTCTCGAAGCATTTCGACTAGCTTTAAGCAACTATCCTTGTGATATTATTTAAGATGCCTCGAGTGGCGGTGAATCCGCCTCATAGTATTGTAGAAGCTTTAAAAGATCTGCGGTTCATCGATGATAAAGGCAATCTTTTACCGTGGTGTAACGATGTTTGGCAAACAGCGACCGTTGCAATGAAGGGTAAGATGTCGAAGGACTATCTTTACCTTTACTTATCCCAAAACAGGAACGATGTTTTTAATAAAATCCATGGCATTGAAACGATAGAATCGACGAGATGCGACAGTGATATTGATGACCCGGCTGAAGATTCACGGCAAGATCCGAATTGGTCTATGGGCGAAACAAAGTGCTCGTTGCCGGCTTTGCGCAAAAACATAGATATATCTAGAAGCGAATGGGCTGCTCTTAAGTCTCGTGTTATAGAATACAAGAAACGTAAATACGAGGTTCTTGTTATTGGTTGGGCAGACGCTCTCTACGATATTATATGGGCTCATTTGAAATTGCCTTGTCCTTTCTCGTTCAAAAACGCGAAAATTAACAGAAATCCAGGTGAAACGTTTTTGTCGGTTAAAGGCAATTGCTCGGAATGCGAATCAAAAATTCATATTTATTGTCAGAGTGAACCAGCTGACGATGGGACGACGTTACACGTTTCCACTTTTGATTCTCGTGGAGTAGCGCACCAAAAGAAACGACAAGTAAGTGGCGAAAGACGACTGCGAATCGGCAAAGAGCTACAAGGCAAATCGACTTACGCTTGGCGACGTGATGAGGCAAATAGATTGATGGAAATCGAGGATACTACTCCGGCTAATCTACCTTCAGAAGACGTTGCCCGTAAAGCAAAGCAGGAAGCACGTGACAAGGATTTAGGTTTATTTAAGGTAAAATCAGCTCTTGCCTCTGTGTGGGACATGAAGTACGGATTGGAGTTTAATGGATGCATTCATGAGATTTCTCTCGATAAATTTTATTTGATGTACTGGACTCCCACGCAGTTATATATGTACCACAAGTTTATCAAAGAAGACCCCGTTGGAAGCATCAGTATCGACGCTACGGGCAGCTTGGTGAAGCAAGTCCCAAAACCGGACGGCTCAAAGCGCGTTGTTTACCTCTACCAAGCTGTTTGTGGTTATCGTCAAAAAATATTGCCATTATTTCAATTGATATCCGAGAAGCATGACACAAATACCTTAACGTATTGGATTCGGGAGTGGTTACGGTGCGGCGGTTCGTGCCCAAAACAAGTAGTTACAGACTATTCACTTGCACTCCTTAACGCTACTTGTCTCGCGTTTAACAACACAGATTTAAAATCATATATAGAAGCATGCATTGTATTTGACACGAACGGTTTGTCTGTACGGGTAAACCCGCCACGTTGCATAATTCGACTTGACATTTCGCACTTTATAAACATGGTGGCGCGTTGGAGCTGCTTCAATCGCGAGAGTCCCGAAAAAAAGGATTTCTATCTCCGATGCGTGGGTCTGCTGACCACATGTTCAGAAATAAACGATTTTATTCGTTTATGTACCGACATACTGACTGTGGCTTTTGCGACGCATGAAGACATTGACGACAAACAGAGTCATTGTTTCGCAGCACAGTATCGAGTTTCAGAGCGCTTGAAATTGTATACTCCTCCTGATAACGGTGCTGACAAACTCGATGGTAATCAGGATGAACAGGAAAAATTGTTGGAACGATTTAATGACGTTGTTGGAGAGAATGAACTAGACACAAGTGCAGCAATCGAAGCAATTCTGAAAAAAATCGAATTAGACAGCAGAAGTGACCTTAAACACGGACGATTGAACCCGTATGAGTGCCGTGCTTTTGGTTTCCGAATGTTGAAATTGGCAAAACAGTTTGTTCTGTGGACTGCTGTTATGGTTGCCTATGATCCGAATAGCTCAACTCTCGTAGAGTTAGAGAATGGCAATGACGTACGACTTGTTTCCAGTTCATCTCGCAGCGAAGAATATTTTCGAGAATTGAAACATCTGGTCTTCAAAAAAGAAAAGTCGATTAGGCTGGATAAGTTCCTCTTTATCCATCTAAGACACCTGGCAGGCACTACTATTTTGTTGAACGCCGAAACAAAGAAAGACAAAAAAAAACAGCCCAAAGTAACTCATTCGACGCCTAGAGTAACTAATCCAGTTGAGAAAAATTCAACCATTCTGGTTGTAAAGTCTCTAACTTCAACAATCGAAAGCGTATTTAACCAGGAAAACTTGAATCTTTCAATACCAAACGAGTTGAAAAAAGAGCGAGGATATGAACATCATCTTGAATGTAAATTTGATGGTGAAGGAAATGATAGTGAAAGTAAAGGTGGATATAATCGTAAGCGTGTATGTGAAGATGAAGGTGATGGTAAGAGTGAACATGGTCTGGAACAAGACAAGCTAGACGGTACATATCTTATGAATTCATTAGGCTATATTTCGACCGAACCGGAACCATCTCCAATGGCTTTTCTCAATGAGAACGAAGATTGGCGTGGTCTTGCAAAACAGACTGAACCGGTCCAATTGAAAATGCTAGATCGACCCAAAAAACGAGGAAAATATCTGACACCTTGTCCTGATCTACAAATAATACGCCAGCGGCCTAAATTCAGTTTAACATTGCCTCTACTCGTAAATGGTAACTGTTTGGGCCCCGCAAAAATCAGCAAACAAATTATTGCTGTACGAAACACGTGTGCATTCGACTCCACCGTGCAGGGTATGTTAGCTGCATATCACGATTTCACTCCATACTACGAATACATCACAAAGTCGAACATTGCTGTATATAATTTCGTCGAGACGTTGTCGAAGTCTGGTGTAAGTTTGAAACTATACAACGAACGAGGTGAAATTTTAAAAAATATAGTGGAGATAAAAAATGGTGTATTGGATTGCGAGATCAACGTCGCTACAATGATAGAGACATACATTTTGCCAAACATTCCATCACTTGAAATTAAAATCCATTGTGGTGATTGTCAATACGAAAAAAAAATCAACATCCCAGTTCTCGATATCAATCCAGATCCAATTTTCAAAGAAGCTATGAGGGGCCTACAACAAGCTGTAAGTCAGTCCGCAGAATACCATTTATCCAAAACTCAAAGCGAGTGTCACTTATGTAAAGGAAGCAACGTTACTAAGACGTTTGATGGAGGAAGCCACATTTTTCTCAATCTTGAGGCTGCCGAAATTGGGTTGCTCGCTGCGAGACGTGGTCTAGAGAATTGTAGGAAACAATTCACTCTTTCGGAAATCCCTGAATATCTGAACTACTGCGATAATCAGTACAGATTAGTTTCGGCGGTCATTTACATTGCAGGGCATTACTATGCCTGCATAAAACGAGCCTCTGGTAATTGGGAAGAGCATAACGATCTTTGTTCATCACAAAGAGTAATAGCGATTACCAAACGGGAAGTACTGAAACAACGTCGGATTCCGTTGCTATTCTACGTCCGAATTTAGATTTAAGCTTTAATTCTACACAGCATCAAGGTAGACAAAAGAACCATAAACAAAGTCGACTAATTAACGATTATACGATATTATACGATTTACTTATAATTATTCTAGATAATAAAAAAAAGTAAGAAAAAATGGAAATTGTAAAAAACAATAAAAATAAATAGCAAAAAAATATATAAAAAGATAAACAGAAAAAAATTTAGAAAAAAAAAACAAATTATTTAAAAAAGTAAAAAAAAAATTTTAAATATCCAAAAATATATTTAAAAAAAAAGACCAACTTAAGAAAATTGTTTGTTTATGCTTTTAGTTTTATTTTTAGTAGTTGATTTTATTAACAATTTTGCGTTTATAGAAGCCCGAAGAATTAGAGGGCCTTAAAAAAATCATTCCCAGCTTTTGTTGACCAGTTTAACAGTTGATCCTTAAACAGAATCATTTCTAGTTGATTGAGATAAAAAAATTGAGTATAGAGTTGAAATTGAGTAATATTACCTAATATATTTTTTTTTATGTTTCTTTGTAATGAATGATAAATCGATTTTAAAAATTCTTTCACCTATAGAATGCAAAAACATTAGAAATCCCTACAAAAATTCGAATAATGTAAGCCAAGGTATCATTATTTAGCGTGCGCTGCGAAAACTATTGGAGGACACCTAAAACAATGCACTAGATGTTTATAGTGCTACTAGGTGACTTAACTATTACATAATAATAAGTTAAGTCACAATAAATACTTTTCCTACAGTAGAACCTCGATTATTCCGAACCCTCATAATAAATAATAATATTGTCCTCCTGACCGATTTCGGTCACGACGGCCAATCTCAAGAGAGATTAGCCAACTGCGCAGGAGATATTATAGTGCACAAGTGTGTGCGCAAGCACAGGTGCACTCTCTTTTCCTTAGCTCTCATAATCCGATGGGATGGCAATCCGACACGACTGGAAAGAGTTCAGGCGCAGGACTGACGTCTTAACGTGCTTTCCGAGGCACGGGAGTGTACACACTTCCACCTACCAGACTCCGGGCTGCTACTGAGAATTTTCTGACAGAAAAACCCAATAACTATTTATTGGCCCGACTTGGATATTGAACCCAGGACCACCGGGTCTGCAGCCTAATATTTAGCCACTAGACCAACGAGGCAGTCGAAAATATACATATATATATATTTCAACGTTAATATGCATATGCAAATTTTAATATATGTATGTACTGTTTTTATGTAAAGAGGTGTTGATTATGATCTCGACCCAAAAAACTCACGTTACGATTATCCGAACAAGTCTCAGTCGCAATTGGTTCGGATAATCGAGGCTCTACTGTATTTATATTTTTTCTTTAAACTATAATGTACGTAATTTAAATTAATATCTACTAAACTTTTTTTCGTTTGTAGTAGCGTTAATTTCGTTTGTAGTAACCTCTTTTCGTTTGTAGTAGCGTTAATTTCGTATGTAGTAACTTCTTTTCGTGTGTAGTAGAGTTAATTTCGTTTGTAGTAGCGTCAATTTCGTTTGTAGTAACTTGTTTTCGTTTGTAGTAGCCATAATTTCGTTTGTAGTAACTTATTTTCGTTTGTAGTAACTTCTTTTCGTTTGTAGTAACTTATTTTCGTTTGTAGTAGCGTTAATTTCTTTTGTAGTAGCGTTAATTTCGTTTGTAGTAACTTCTTTTCGTTTGTAGTAACTTATTTTCGTTTGTAGTAGCGTTAATTTCGTATGTAGTAACTTCTTTTCGTGTGTAGTAGAGTTAATTTCGTTTGTAGTTGTGTTAATTTCGTTTGTAGTAACTTGTTTTCGCTTGTAGTAGCCATAATTTCGTTTGTAGTAACTTCTTTTCGTTTGTAGTAACTTATTTTCGTTTGTAGTAGAGTTAATTTCGTTTGTAGTAACATCTTTTCGTTTGTAGTAGCCATAATTTCGTTTGTAGTAACCTCTTTTCGTTTGTAGTAGCGTTAATTTCGTTTGTAGTAACTTGTTTTCGTTTGTAGTAGCCATAATTTCGTTTGTAGTAGCCTCGTTTCGTTTGTAGTAGCGTTAATTTCGTTTGTAGTAACCTCTTTTCGTTTGTAGTAGCGTTAATTTCGTTTGTAGTAACTTGTTTTCGTTTGTAGTAGCCATAATTTCGTTTGTAGTAACCTCTTTTCGTTTGTAGTAGCGTTAATTTCGTTTGTAGTAACCTCTTTTCGTTTGTAGTAGCGTTATTTTCGTTTGTAGTAACCTCGTTTCGTTTGTAGTAGCGTTAATTTCGTTTGTAGTAACCTCTTTTCGTTTGTAGTAGCGTTAATTTCGTTTGTAGTAACTTGTTTTCGTTTGTAGTAGCCATAATTTCGTTTGTAGTAACCTCGTTTCGTTTGTAGTAGCGTTAATTTCGTTTGTAGTAACCTCTTTTCGTTTGTAGTAGCAGTCATTTCGTTTGTAGTAACCTCTTTTCGTTTGTAGTAGCGTTATTTTCGTTTGTAGTAACCTCGTTTCATTTGTAGTAGCGTTAATTTCGTTTGTAGTAACCTCTTTTCGTTTGTAGTAGCGGTAATTTCGTTTGTAGTAACTTGTTTTCGTTTGTAGTAGCCATAATTTCGTTTGTAGTAACTTGTTTTCGTTTGTAGTAGCCATAATTTCGTTTGTAGTAACCTCGTTTCGTTTGTAGTAGCGTTAATTTCGTTTGTAGTAACCTCTTTTCGTTTGTAGTAGCAGTCATTTCGTTTGTAGTAACCTCTTTTCGTTTGTAGTAGCGTTATTTTCGTTTGTAGTAACCTCGTTTCATTTGTAGTAGCGTTAATTTCGTTTGTAGTAACCTCTTTTCGTTTGTAGTAGCGTTAATTTCGTTTGTAGTAACTTGTTTTCGTTTGTAGTAGCCATAATTTCGTTTGTAGTAGCCTCGTTTCGTTTGTAGTAGCGTTAATTTCGTTTGTAGTAACCTCTTTTCGTTTGTAGTAGCGTTAATTTCGTTTGTAGTAACTTGTTTTCGTTTGTAGTAGCCATAATTTCGTTTGTAGTAACCTCTTTTCGTTTGTAGTAGCGTTAATTTCGTTTGTAGTAACCTTTTTTCGTTTGTAGTACTGTTAATTTCGTTTGTAGTAACCTCTTTTCGTTTGTAGTAACCTCTTTTCGTTTGCAGCAGCGTTAATTTCGTTTGTAGTAGCGTTAATTTCGTTTGTAGTAACTTGTTTTCGTTTATAGTAACCTCTTTTCGTTTGTAGTAACCTCTTTTCGTTTGTAGTAGCGTTAATTTCGTTTGTAGTAGCGTTAATTTCGTTTGTAGTAACTTGTTTTCGTTTGTAGTAGCCATAATTTCGTTTGTGGTAACTTCTTTTCGTGTGTAGTAGTGTTAATTTCGTTTGTAGTAGTGTTAATTTCGTTTGTAGTAGTGTTAATTTCGTTTGTAGTAGCTTATTTTCGTTTGTAGTAGCGGTAATTTCGTATGTAGTTACCTCTTTTCGTTTGTAGTAACTACTTTCCGTTTATAGTAACGTTGATATCGTTTGTAGTAACTTCTTTTCGTTTGTAGTAACCCCTTTTCGTTTGTAGTAGCGTTAATTTCGTTTGTAGTAACCCCTTTTCGTATGCAGTAGCTGTCATTTCCTTTCTAGTAACTTATTTTCGTTTGTAGTTGAGTTAATTTCGTTTATAGTAACTTCTTTTCGTTTGTAGTAGTGTTAATTTTGTTTGTAGTTACTTGTTTTCGTTTGTAGTAGCGTTAATTTCGTTTGTAGTAGCTGTCATTTCGTTTGTAGTAACCTCTTTTCGTTTGTAGTAGTGTTGATTTCGTTTGTAGTAACTTCTTTTCGTTTGTAGTAGCCCTAATTTCGTTTGTAGTAACTTCTTTTCGTTTGTAGTAGTGTTGATTTCGTTTGTAGTTACTTGTTTTCGTTTGTAGTAGCGTTTATTTCGTTTGTAGTAGCAGTCATTTCGTTTGTAGTAACCTCTTTTCGTTTGTAGTAGTGTTGATTTCGTTTGTAGTAACTTCTTTTCGTTTGTAGTAACTTATTTTCGTTTGTAGTAGCGTTAATTTCATTTGTAGTAATTTCTTTTCGTTTGTAGTAATATCTTTCCGTTTGTAGTAACGTTTATATCGTTTGTAGTAACTTATTTTTGTTTGTAGTAGCGTTAATTTTGTTTGTAGTAACTTCTTTTCGTTTGTAGTAGCGTTAATTTCGTTTGTAGTAACTTCTTTTCGTTTGTAGTAGCAGTCATTTCGTTTGTAATAAATTCTTTTTGTTTGTAGTAGCGTTAATTTCGTTTGTAGTAACCCCTTTTCGTTTGTAGTAGCGTTAATTTCGTTTGTATTAACTTATTTTCGTTTGCAGTAGCAATAATTTCGTTTGTAGTAACTCGTTTTTGTTTGAAGTAGCGTTAATTTCATTTGTAGTGACTATTTTTCGTTTGTAGTTATTTGTAATACCTTATTTTTGATTGTAGTTGTTTTTATTTCGTTTGTAGTTATCTCTTTTTCTTTGTAGTAGCGGCTATTTAGTATGTAGTAGTATCTATTTCGATTGTAGTACCTTCGTTTTGTTTTTTGAAGCAATAAAAACTTGACTTAAAGAAAAAAAAAAAAAAAAAAACCATTATATTTTTTTTTTTTTTTTTGGTTCAACTACAAACGAAATTTTTTCTACTACAATCAACTACAAACGATTATGTTTAAGAATCAACTATTCATTTTGAGTGCCGACAAAACCGGGGGATGAGTTTTTTTCGATGACCTATAATTTTTTTTTAGAGCTACTACAAACAAAAAAAATGTTACTACAATTAACTACAAACATATATCTATAAGAATCAAAAAGAAAAAAATCGATTTTCCAAAGTCGGGTGCCAAGTTCACATAGCCCGCAAGAATATGTATCAAAAATGTATCGGCACATTAAAACGACGTCGATGAAACCGTGGATGCCGTTTGGATTCGCATCTGACAGTTCCCATTGATGCAAATGCAAAACGATAAATCTGTTATATTTTTCAAACACAAACGATCCGCTGATTGTTTAGACCGCTGCCTCCCCGCGTTCGATTCGACGCAAACATCGGTGCGGCACACATCAATCCCGTCGCGCTCGTAACGCGACGCCGACGCCGACGCCTCGTCCGCGGGGAAATAACAAAACCGGATAAATTCCCCCTACATAATTAAAACGACAAATGCCCGGACGTTATTGACATTGCCATTGGTGGCAAACGTTGGTCGAAAATTTCCAACATCGGTGATATTCACGTTCAATAAAGCGGGCCCATAAGATAGTACCTTCGGCCGTTTCGCAAACGTTTTATGAGGCCGCTACGGGCGTTCATTTGTAACGAATTATGTAATATTGATGTGCTTCGGCTTGCAAATTCGTAATCTGCTTGTAGGTTGGAAAATAAGCGCTTTATTTTAGGAGCAAAAGTTGTGGAAAGGAATTATTGCACCCCAGTGACAAAAATTCTGATTACACATTACATTTTTAACGTTCTGAATATTTAAATTTGGGAACGAAACATTGTATGTAATTACATGTTTGTCCTGCGAGCGTAACAAACGAAACATATTTCTGCTGGTGTGCTAGTTACGAGCACAACGGGCATGAATTAAAAAATTACCAAGCTGCACTTTTACGTTTGCATTTTCATGATCCTATTATTTAGTTATGTTTTAACTTTAGATCATAAAACTGTTCTTTGTTATTATCATTTAGATAATAAATGTTAACCGTAGGCTATCTTAAGCATATTTATTGCAGGTTTGTCCTTAGACTTTCATAAAATTTAAAGCTCTTGTTTGAAACTGACTGTACGTTTAGTGAGAGGGAGTTATGAGAGTTAAGATTCAAATATCTAATAAATTTCATAATCTTCAAAGTAACAATAAGTATATAAAGCCCTCGTCGCGGCGTAAAATAAATATTGCAAGATGTCACAACCTAGATCATTGTGATTGTGACACACCGAGCGAGTCTTTCGTGTGTTGCGGATGTCAACGTGCAATTGACGCAATTTGTTACACGGGCCGATATTGTCGATCGCGTCGTGGCAAATGTGAGAACACCTTCTATTTGCGTAGAATGGGGATGGATTGTCTCTGGTTCAGTGGGGGAGGCTTCTGGGTTTACATTTGTGGTAAACATTGCATTTTACTCGGTGGTAGAGCTTTGTGCAAGCTCGTCTGGGTAGGTACCACCCACTCATCAGATATTCTACCGCAAAACAGCAGTACTTTGGGTTGTTGTGTTCCGGTTTGAAGGGTGAGTGAGCCAGTGTAATTACAGTCACAAGGGACATAACATCTTGGTTCCCAAGGTTGGTGGCGCAGTGGTGATGTTGTTTTTTTTAAGAAATATACAAACCACTGTCTATGGGCGTTGGTGACCACTTACCATCAGGTGGCCCACATGCTCGTCCACTAAACTATACTACAAAAAAAAAAAAAAAAAATTAGCTTCGTGAGATCATCATATAAATTATATGAATGTCATTTAGAAAGCAAACTGAAATGTTATTGTTTTAGTTGCATAAGTTTGAGAGCAACTAAAATATAAAATGTTTGTAGATAATATGTATGTATCAGATCTTACTAGCTGTACGTTAGCATGCGACGAACTTGTCGCCGATGTGTCTCCGACCCTCTCCATCAACATCAATTACCCCACAAAGGGAGAGAATACGGCACACTTCATTGAACGTGTGTTTCTCCCGGCGAGTTTTTAACGAGTGGCACCGCCAGCCCCAGGAAATTGGCCAGACGTGACTCGATGGCTACTCGCATTGGACCGTGATAATTGACAAGCGCGGCACCACGCTAACGACCCGCCGTCCTAAATATTTAGGCGTTTCGCTCGAACAGAACCGGCGGCTAAAATAAAATTGTTTCATATTTTCTAAATCGGAAGAATCGTCTCGGGCGCGGCGATGAGTGCACTTTGCTCTTGAATATTTCTGCATTACGCCTCGCTGTCGAATGACTTATGCAAATGCTACTTTTAAGAATATTCTCTGGCGCGTTTCAGTTTCCATGCGGCCGTCGGCGCTGCGATAGTCGCCGTGTGAATAGCTGTGACAGGTTTTATTTACTTACGAGATAAGCGTATTTGTGGAGTGAATTTGAGATTTAAAAGTTAAAAGTTTATTTCATTCAAATGTACCTTCTTACTCAGTCTTATTTCTTGTTGGAAGTGCTTACGACGAGAATTTTTCTTTCAAATATGTAAACTTTTAATACGTCACACACATTCATGTCGAGGGATTTTTAATGTTCATGTACATACAATATAAAGTATTGTAGGTACTTAATACATATATAAGCAATTGTAATGAAGATAACTGATTAATAGAACACATAAAACATGACCAAAAGTTGTGGATACAAATTTGGGTGATATGGCTGCAACACACATCCACGAACAGCTCAAAAACATTATAAATTAAAACCAATGCAGTAGACTATCAATAAAATTTATCTTTTAAATAACTTCCTTCATAGTACGCTGAGCAGTGGGGCAATTACTGCAATAATTAAGATGTAAATTGTTATACAATACACATTTGTTGGGGAATTATGAAATCGTTTTCCACAACGTACTTGTTATTGAATTTGATTTCACAATAAACTCAAACCCATGCGACAATATGTTTGGCAACGCCACGTCATATGTCTCGCCAAGTGATCAGCTGAGCCACAGATTAATCTTTCACTTATTAAAAGATAGTTGCTACTGACTTAATCAGTGGTAATGTTGATATTTTACAAAGTATGCACGATAAAAAAAATGTATGCTTTAATATGCCTTTGTCAGTTTTCACATGCTTTTTTCTTCTTTATAAATACTAAATTATTATACAAAGGCAATTATTTATACTAATAAAAAATCTTAAGAATTCTAAAAACATTTCTACTTTACATTGAAAACTAAGTTATGTTCCAATCTCGCCGAAGCTGAAGTAAGCGTAATACTTATTTTTTAATAATTCCTTTCTTTTGAAAGGAATGTCTATATAATAGAAACAGATAACCTTATTTATTTTGTTATTATTTCATTAATTATTTAAGTTCCCGGCTTCTCTGAAGGCAGATGTTACTATTCTTATGACGTAGATAACTCATAATGATAATTCGCCCGATTTCTGTTCACGGCAAATCAACTCAAAGATAAGCCATCTGCGCAGATATAATACTGCTCAAGTGAGAGCGCAAACACAAAGTTATTCCTATCGAAGTTATTCCCTCACTCTCATAGAGATCAGGCGCATGATGAGCGGCTTTATATGATTTCAGGAACCAAATCTGTAATCACAACAGATACAAAAAAAAACTCATCTATGAACCTCAATGGTTCATAAACAGGAAAATAATATTAATTAAGCAAACAAACTTTCTTATTTTCAGATTTTCCGTACTATATATTCTCTTCGTAGTATTTTTGCGAGAATATTTTAATTCAAATCTTACAAGTTACTGGATTCTTTGAGAGCGATTGCCTCCTGACCTCCAGCATCCCTCGCCCGTCCTCGCAACTGCTCCTTAGATATTGGCTTTAGATATAGTTGTATATTAAAAATGTAACGACATAGTGACCGGCTATGTCTGTTTCGTTCATTATCGAACAGAAGCCAATGGCGCTGTTGTTAAAGTTATATATACATTTTGTATCGGAAAATAAGGTGTGAGTGAGAGTCAAAACACTATACCTTCATTGTGTAATGTTAAGGCAAACGAACGTACAAAACTCGTTTTAAACTAAACATTTTTCGTGGAATGTTTCCCTTAGTGTAATCTGTTCCTTATTATCGACGGCGGGTTTCTATTGAGCCGTTTCCGATTTCAACAATATAATCCTTAGCATAAAAGCGAACAATAGGCTCGTCTTTCGCTCGGGGGCCATTCGCGAGTGCACAAAGAAACGTTATCGGTTGCTCCTCGGAGAGCGCGTCTCCGCGAACTACGCTGATTGTTCGTGACTGTGGACGCGATCGCTTTGGGAGCACTTCGGTCCATTCCTTTACATACTTCTACGACAGTATCGCAATACACTCTATAGCCACTTAGTGTATCACTTTTGTTATTTTGTATGTCGGCTTTTTCTCTTTTACAATATGTTTACAGGTTCAATCATAATAGTTATCTAGGAATTAATTTAATTTATATTATAAGCTTGTCCACATGATATACGCGGTGGCTCCCATGCATTTAAAACTGTTTACAGGCGACCGTTTATAAATAAAATGTTACACAATTACAAAGTTACTGTTTTCATCGTCGCTAAAGATTTAAATCGTTTTTCAGCTCGCTCCGTATTACGACCGTCTTATTGAGGGAAATAGTTAAAGTACACTACATATGTAGCCAATTGTGTTTCGTTTTTACTGTAACTAAACTACACGAAGTGGTCTACACAAGTACTCCAAGTCGTTACATGAAATTGAAACTGTTTTTAAAATCAGCAAAAACTTTAATTGTCGAGTTTAACTTTAACTGCTTACATTGCTCAATGAATTTAGGCTTGTATTTTTTCAATATTACAATGCTATCTAAATTAGATCCAATCCTAATTAACTGCACTTAACTTATATTTTCATACGACTACTTGAGTCCGTAAAAGTGTTAATAATTTTGCATTGTGTATTAGTTTAATTGAGAAGTTTTTTGCTTGAGTTTTATTATAATGGCGCTGAAATCCATGCTGTAACAAGAAACAATAGGCTCGCCATGGAGCTCTCCGGGGATATCAGTGAGCACACAAAGAAGCGTTATCAATCGCTCCCTGGCGAGCCGGAGTCGGAAAACTACTTTGATTGTCCACGATAGCGCGAAGCCCGCGGGACACCTGAAACTTACTTTTACATACCACTATTATATTGGGTTTATATCAACCGGGACAGAAACAATACTAAAGTAATAACAAAGTGTCTTTTTGTTATAACCAGAGTTTCTGACATTCATATGCGGAATATATTGTATTAAGTACCCAGTTAACATAAATAATCTCTACAATAAGTTAATTTTAATTACACATAGGGTTATTTTGAAACATTAACATTGTAAAAGTCTACATCTCAGGCTTATTAACTGACATAATTTAATCCAGCTCTAAGAACTACATTTAAATACCAGAAATAAATCCTTATTTGCAAAAAAAATTAAGTAAGTTAAAGTTTTTAAAATATGTATTGTATTATAATATACGAAGCTGTAACTTAATTCTTAGTATAAGAGCATTAACAATACTTGTAATCAGAAAACACAAGTAAAGCTTATTATTCATCAACTGATTTTAAATTATGTAGAGTGGGAAGTTCGGTCGTGATTTCCCGAAAAATATAAATAAAACTCGTTTGAGTTAAAAGGAGAGAAAGTTTTAAAATGCAAAGCGAGCAATGAGTTGCGTTTGTTAGTTTAACTTGTTTTAGTTCAACTTTTAACTAACGTCTGCATCTGTCCGTTCTGTTAAAAAAATAGTAAACGTGATTTGTAAACCAAAAACAAATTTAAGTCGAACTTATTTTGTTACTTTTCCGCAACGTGTTTTCAGTAAAGATGCACATGTATTGCATATAATACTTTCAATATGAGTATTTATATATAAAGACTCAATATAATAATTCTCACTTTAAGTTATGTTTATCTTATTATATGTTAAATAAAATATTTCGTTATATAATATAATTTAGAAATTAATGCACTAGTAACAGTAGCTAAGTAATAGTGCTAAAATAACTTTATATTCAATTTTCGTGTTAGTATAGTGGTGTTTAAACGATATATAAAGTAATATAATATAATATCCTGGGACATTATTCACACACGGCCTTCTGATCCCAAACTAAGCAGAGCTTGTACTATGGAAACCAGACAACTGATATACTTACATATACTACTTTTCTTTTGTAAATACATACTTATATAGATAATTACACCCAGACTCGGGACAAACATACATGTTCATGCACACAAATGTCTGTCCTGGGTGGGAATCGAACCCACGACCTGCGGCGTGAAAGGCAAGTATCTTACCAACCACACCAACCGGCTCGTGGTAAAAACTTATAAAACCGTTTTGCATTTATCAATAACTTAATTTAAAATTGACATTAATTTTGTTTTTTAATATGTACGGCTTATTATAATAAACAAATTTGATATAAGCTCATATAAGTAAAGTTCAGTGCTTTAAGTGTAGTGGTCTTAAGCAGTGGAGTGGTTGTCGTTTCGCATCGTCATCGCACCGTCATCGCACAAGTAATAGGCGCCCAAATGTTTGTAAAGGCTTCGTTGTTAAATGAATGCTTTCAAATATCATTAATCATTTAGCTAAAGCATTATATTAACTTATCTTACCTATCTTAGCGTCATCGTCAAAATCCAATGTGAATTAATTATTATTACAAATGAACACTAATAGGAGCTCCATTGATTGTAATTTGCAAATAGAAGCGAATTTGCAATGTAATGTTTTTTAATATCTCACGTTGCAATTTTTATGAGCAAACGATGATACTACGATTTCAACAAAAATATTATTTTACTCGTTGGCATGATGTAAATATAAAAAGACGATGCCGCATACATTTTTTTTTTTATAATAAAACAATTTTCATCCTCTATGGGAACGTTAGAGTCTTTTCCTCCTATAGATAAATTGAATGTATATATGGCTGACTTTCATTCGATTCTTGTAAGTTTTCGTCCAAAAATCTTAGTTAACCCGTAAATAATCTAATAATTATCAATCAATCGAGTGTCGGTCCTGTACAATAAATCCTTTAAATGAATTTTAATTTCTCGCAAAGCTTTGCATAAAGTACTCGCTTAGCCTTACGGCGTTAAACAAATATGATTGTTTGCTGAGAGCCACATCACTCGCGTACAGGATTAAAAGTTCGTTAAAGCGCTGTTTAAAATAACACCAAATAATGTTCATAATAAACAGGCAATGTCATGAACTGTGGTTACTGTTCGCACTCCCTTGATTGGTTGGATTGAAAGTTTGTAATGTATCGCCCTTATCTCGTCTGCTAATGTATATTTATAAAACTCCATAAGAACCTATCATGTAAATATTACAACTCTTGTTAATTAAAAATTATAATAATGTAGAATTTGCAACAGACAGTTTAATTGTCTTCCAGTTTTATTAATACTACATTGCACAATGTGATGTATATTGTGTAACAAAGACGGTTTAATGCTAAAAGCATTATCTAACCACCAATCTAAGGAAATGCGGGATATATTTTTTGTAAATGTGCAAAAATGCACGAATACTCTGTTTTCTCGGACTGACACAATTACAAATGTATATTTGCCTACAGATCGTACCGTGACTGTTCCTCTATTCGATAACCTATCAAATTATAATTGGTTTTATAAACTAAGTGGTTTACATATTATGTAGCGTACCTTTAAATGCACGCATAAAATATTTTCAAAATAAATAAAATTACTACTCATATTACGTTTTAATTAGTTGTTTATTTCAGAGTATTAATATAATATTATAATATGGTGCAAAAATGAGTATAGTTTAATTATCAACCTTGTTCCAAAGTGAAAGAGTTCATTGTATGCGACCTGCCTACACTGTATTAATACGTTTCCACGTGGCTAGTGTGAAATAGGCATTCAAAGCCCTGCATAGCCACTTTAGTTCAGAACTGAGCTGCGAAAGCGCAAAGGGGCTTTATGTAGTGATGAATTGATTCGATAATAATAATCGAGTTTGACGTCGATTAAAATAATAAAATTATTGATATCAAAGCACGACATAATTGCGCTTAAGCTATACAGGCGATACTAGCACACAAAGTCGTTGACCTCGAATGAGAATTAAAGAAAAAGATGCCAAGAATTTCACTAAGAATAAAATAATATCTTAGAAACTTTTTTCATTACGCGACATGGTAAGAAGGTATAAAATGCTTTCGGTAACAAACTGCTGCTACGTTGTTACTTTCGTATTGAATCTAAGATTCTTTAGCCAAGTCGTTCCAGCCGAGTACAATAGAACATTGCCGTAAGAACCAACGATGACTATTTTAAATGCTTCTTCAATCAATACCAACGCTCATTTATGAGCCTTAACCACCTGCACGGCAGTAGAAAACCAACCCACCTTTTAGTGATGATTTGATTTCCTATTGCACTATATTCCGAGAACGGTTGAAGTCAAACAAGTGAGCGGCTATAAAATTTTGCCAAATCTTATTTCACGGAGAGCTACAGAGGCGATGCACACGCGCCGACCCCGATTAAATGGGAAATGGGATTATGATAGAATCTAACCTTTTATAATATAACAATATTGAAGAATATTATAATCAAAGTATAAAAATAATGAAACAGATTTACATATCGAATATTCGATAGTTGCCGCTTCGTGGTTAACTCTACTTCGCACATGAGCGCGCCCGAACCGAGCGCTGTTTGCTTAGCCTCGTACAGTTTACACAGGATATATGTTACATATTTATGTATTGAGTACTAAATATTCATGTTTATATGTAGCAGTATATTATAACAGATATAACAATATTATATAATTTACTTTTTTGCCCCTAACATGTACAAGTCATATAATATAAATAAGTGTTAATAAATCAACTACAGCGCAACCTACTAAAGACCTATAAAGCGGTTATCCCGATATAACAAATATGTAGGTTTGCATTTGACCGCAAAGGTGAAGTCGTTTACTAGTATCACACACAAATGTGTATCCGCTTATGGATTACACCCATATCCATATAATTTTATGTGTGTCAGTATTTTCAGTGACATTACAAGATATTACAATAAATATTTATTGTAATATCTTGGAAAAAACACGTGCATCATTTTGCAATATATTATATTTATTTAGTAAATTACACTTCTGTAAATATATTATCCTAAAATATACTGCCGATACTTCTCACATATTTTTCTATACTAAAAATATAATGTTATTATATATAAGAAATTTATAAAATGCACTAAAAAATAAAATAATCAATATGACAAGTATGTAATACAAAGCTATTTGAAGACGATGTCACATTTGGAAGTCTGTCTATCCTTCAGTTTCTAAAACCCTGATCAAAGTAACACTTACTAATTTCACTTCAATAGTAATAGCCATTGGGCGATGGTAGGGTATGACGCAATAGGCGACCAACTAGTACACAACAGTATTGAGTAGTAAATCGAATTTTAACCAACGACTGTTTTTTATTTACTCAATAGCGTTGACGTCAAGTGACAATAATCGTAATTCCATGCAAAACACAGTTACTAAGCACAGGGTTTCTGAAACATAAGATACGTACTTATGTAAAAAATGTTATTAGTAAAACATTACCTTTTATAGCTGTCTAGCTATCAAATCAGTTTTAATTTTAATATTTGAAGCGTATTGGATATATAGTAGGACGATATGTTGGTTATTTTAATCCAATGTTGCGAAATAAATCACAATTATAAACATCACTAAGTTTTTCACTGTACGTCCAAGCTATGTTTTCCGACTTTTATACAGGAAGCAAGGAAGAAATGTTTCCGTCATCGCAACTGAAGCGTCGATGTGTTATTTTGTTTTAATAAAAAGATTAAACTTGCTCGAGTTTACCGTGCAAAGTTTCCTTTTGACTCAGTTTCGCTCAAAACTTTGTAATCACTTAAGAGGTAAGTTCTCACAAGTTTCGCCCAATGAAGTCAATATCACGGCTTCTTTCAGCGAAGAGTACGGGGCGCTAATTACGTTATCAAATAATTGCTTACTTACATAACTACTTCGGGAAAGTTTTCAATAGTCGTTCCCTTAATGTAACTATTACATCTATGTATTACTTTTGACTTAGTAGTAAAATATTATAAATAAACCGAATTAAAGCTGCTGTTTGCTTAAAACATAAATACAAAATACATCATTGAATTATGGCCATTTCGTTATAAAAAAAATACGACAGCACAAAAGACTCGCGTCAGCATATAAGTTTATGAAACAGTATTCTAAGATCCATTAGTTTGTACTTTGATTATAATATTATTAATCAAAGCGAAACCAAAAAATATATTACCACGTGAAAAGAAAACTGTTCCTATGCCTTGCTATTTATATGCCTTGTAGCAGATTACCTTCAAACTGTTAATCCGTAATCGTAAAAATGTATATATACGAGTTCGGACATAACTCAATACATGGCAAAAAAAATATTACAAGATTTTGTCGTACTGTCGTGACCTTTGTAGGTCATATAGACCATTCATAAACGAAAGAACAAAGCGACGCGTCGATCTTTACGATGCGCGTAGACTTATAAACGTGCAAGCGGGAAATTAAATTAATACTTATTTTTGTATGAAAATAAAATCTAACAAATTATCAAAAGTCGTAGAACAAAAGTTGTTGCTTATGGTGTTAGCTATCTAGTCCTGCGAGGTTGCCGGGTCGTTACAAATAACCCTGTATATGTACATGTATTAACACAGATCATATTGAAATTATATAATACACCAGAATGTGTATAATTTATATTCATAATAATGAAATTCCCGTCAAAATGCAAATATATATCAACGTAATGAATGTAGAATGCAGCCGCAAGGCGACCAGCATTACTCAAGTACGCGAGCTCAACCTCGTACTGCTTTTCATTTTGACCCTCGAATGCTTCGTCGCAGAGATATGTAGTGCGACATTGCAAATATAAACTGCACACACAGTTTCCACATACCCGTAAAATAGTTAATGCAAGGCATACAGAAACACAGCTAGTTACTTCGAGTGCATTATCACATTACATTTTAGCAATTTCAGCGTAAAACGCCCCTGCCTTGCGAAATAAATTTTCACTAAATAAATTTAGAAAGCTATTTTTTGTTTTTGCTCGCGAACTAATTGGGATTCTTGCCTACGATGTAATTTAGTGTTTAAGACTGACAAATGAAGCGAAAAAATGAAATTAGATACGGGACTAATTAGTAATAAGGCATAAATTGTGTCAGAGACGAAGCCTGCCGTGAGTAATTTAACATATTTGTCGTACACAGTGAGTAAGTAGCAGCGTGAGAATATCTCCCCGTGAGACAGGCTGCCCCAATGCGCCAGAAATTCATTCGACAAATACAGATTTCCTCGCGGTGTTTCCTTCCTCGCCGAGCACAAAATGATGTATACACACAAATTATGTAGGTATATGAAGATTTGACGATGTTTGGTGCTTGTTTGTGTAAAGACTCACGTTTCATCTTTGAACCATCTCAACTGATCTTACATTTTATATTTTAAATAATATAATGCTGTTTGCGGACAAAACGCCTCAAGGCTGTAGTGATAGAACAAACATTTTAAAGTGCTTAACTTCCTCTTTCGTTCGCTATACTCAGAAGTGCTACATAGTTATTCGCTAAGAGAATAGAAACTGCAAATCAACGCCAGACGATCTCTTTATTGTAGTTTGTGCGTTATTTCGTTGTAATGTGTAAAAATATTTTGTATTCTTTAAAAATTATTCAACACCACAATGTACAATACAATATCCCCGAAAATACACCTTCTGTCTTAGGCCCCGGTATGACCAGTGTGAATTTCGCAGTGCACTAAACTCTCCTATATTTAATGCGTTTTATCACTACTCATAAAATACATATAACAAATGGACTTAAGTTTGGTAAGAACAGAAAGCTATATGGTTCAAATTTAAATCACTAACCACAGTGTTTCTTATAATAAAATTCATACGCACGATCGGTTCTCTGAGCGTATTCAGGTGTCGCTCGTTGCCGAATACGCTCGTTCAAAATGAGCTACTTGCAACTCCCCAACGTACAAAAACGTAACATTATTAATGTAGTAATTAATGACCCTCGTGCATTCGGAAACCTTGACGTTGTGTTTGCGTCATAGAGATAAATATTATTCGACATTTTTTTGTTGAGAATGACAGTAGGACCGTTTTAATCATAGGCAGCGGTGCTGAAAGGAACATGAACCATCGACTATGGGAACTAACGGCCTCACTTATAAACGTTGCTGAAGCGGTTGTGTAGTTAAAAGCTGATTTCGCTCGTTCTGTCATTATTCGACATTCGAAGGAAGAAGACACAGCTTTGCTTAATTATTGATGCTAACGAATGTTTATAAGTACTATCAGCTATAGTGACAATGTTTTAATTATACACCTATAGTAATGTACATAATCGTCTTCTACATTATTGCTAAAAATTGAGCACCTTGTCGAATAAAAGTAATAGCTACGATACGGGCAATGTTTTGTATTGAAAAAATATTATTCCCTTTTTTATATTTTAAAATTTTTATAAAACACGTTGCAGAGTTTTAGGTTAATTTTTTTTTTTTTTTGATAAACAAAAGAGTGAATATTTTAATATAAAAGTTACTAATAGCAAATTCATTCACCCGTATATATGGTTTATGTTTACTATAATATGTGTATGCTGAATATTGGAGGTAGACGTAAACATGAATGGACATGAATCACAGGATTTAGTATTGGATATCTTCATCGGCTGAGTTGATTCGGAGCCACCCGTTTGCGATTGTACCTGCTCAATGCGGACGTGCACCAATGGACAAGATACGAAATGATATTTGTAAAGCGAAATTGTGGAATATTAACCGAAATGTAGGAATATCTCAATCATGAACTAACAAATTGTTAAGGAAAATTTGTGTAGATATCAAAAGAAGAATCAAGCTACTTTTAAGATGGGAATTAGACGATCGCATGGGAATATCACGCCCCCAAGCCGTCTCATAAAATGTAATTACGAGTATATTAATTGTAAATAACAAATATTGAAAGTAAATATAGGGAATATTTACTATTTTCGCCGGGTCGCCTCAGTCTGAGTTATTTCTACTACGTGTTGTAACGTAGTCGATTTTTAACAATCAGTTGTAACACTTCTATACATGTAATATTGAATAATTATTTTAAATTGTAATCTGACAAGCTTTAATACGTTAATATCGACGTTGTCTGTTCACGTTGTTTCCTGATATTTAATTACTAAATCGTTATATAACAACTGAACTGTTTCAAAACATAATCCTAGTTTCAAATATATTTAAACGAAATAAAGAAAAGTTAATAACGGCCGCACAAACCCTTGGAAAGGCTTAATAGCCAATGACTATGGATGAAGATGACCACTAACCATGAAATGATCCTTAATTTTTTTTATTGTATAAGTAAGCGGACGAGCGTGTGGGCCACCTGATGGTAAGTGGTCACCAACGCCCATAGACAATGGCATTGTAAGAAATTTTAACCATCGCTTACATCGCCAATGCGTCACCAACTTTGGGAACTAAGATGTTATGTCTCTCTCTTGTAATTCGTTAGTCTCTTATGCTTCTAATTACACTGGCTCACTCACCCTTAAAACCGGAAAACAACAATAACAAGTACTGCGGTTTTGCGGTAGAATATCTGATGAGTGGGTGGTACCTACCCAGACGAGCTTGCACGAAGCCCTACTGCCAGTAATATAAAGTATATCTAATATATTTATGTTAGTATCTAATATATTTTATAAGATTAAAAATAGTCTGAGTCCATTTCCGACCGTTTTCCTGGTAAAGACAACTTCTCATCTTATTTGGACTTACATACGGCAGAATATCATCCATAACATGCTACTTTGCTATTTTATTCACATAATGAATATTCATCCTAAATATTTTTATCAGTTAGAAACAAAAACTATACTGTACAGTTTAATGTAATTTCATGATAACAATTGTTGTATTATTTTGTTAATCAAGTCCGTGTTGAATCCGTACGGCTCGCTGTAGAAAGTCTCTACCTACAGATTTATCGACGCTCACTTCTGCTCTGAACTTAAATCGAATCTTCAATTCGTATTTACAAAGTTTGTTCGATACAACGCGTTTTGTAAAAATGAACAAAGTTTTCAAATTTCTACCCGGATACAAACATACGTAAACACACATTTATATGATTTTATATATAATTGTAGTACAGCGTATACATTCTATTATCTTAAAATTTATTTGCTATGAATATAACCTTATTAAAGCTATCGACATGTTGTTTTAATTAGAATTAACAAAAATGTAATCTTAATTAAAGGTGTGTACAACAACAATTGTTTGTTTCTGAGTATATAAAAGAAACAACAAAATAAAACTAATTATTTTGCAAATTATCTGCTATTTAATATATAAAAGTGGTCCAAAAAATCTTAATACAGGTAATTCTTACAGTTACGGCCTATATTTTGAAAGTATAATTATTTAAGTCAAAATAAATATAAGATTGTATAGAAAAAAAAAATTTTTTTTTTTATATGTTTTTATACTTTTGTATTACACAAATTAAGCACCTATAATATACACTTTAGCATACAGTTACAATTGGTTAAATAATTTTACTAGCCGGTAGTTTCATTTATTACTATGAAGATAAATGGAATTATGTGACTTAAATACGCAAGGTAATCGTAATTGGGTAGTGTGTGTAAATACGAGTATATATATACTTAGAAGCTCTAATAAGAACGGCCATATTAAAGTAATAAGATCAGCTGCTTTCAGATAAATAGAAACATACGAGTAAAGTTTCCAATAAAGATCAACGAATACACGATTATCCGATTATTCGTTTATCTCAATTCAGTTCAGGAGTGGCGGCAGTGGCTTGTTTTGCTTCTTTAAATTATAATGTTACTATATAATTTAAAAAGCAGTAATTATATTATGTGTAATGTAAGGCTTGTTAAAACTGGGATTAATTAACAAATGACACTTACAGTTGAACTACGTTTATATTTAAACAAATTTACATATTGTTTTGGAAAACACTTGCACATAAATATTTCACTACTATTCAAAGGTTTCCTTATTGCACTGAGTTGCTTCACGGTATGTTTTGTGTGGATAGACTTGGGGCAATGTCATAAAAAACTTGGAGGCTCCAATAAAAACGTTAAAACTAGATGAATACTTAATTTGTTTATAAGCAGCGCTGTAAAAACCCGATTTTTAGATAACCGTAGCAATTGTTATCGATTCTAATCAATAGGAGGCAAAAGAATATCCTGTCGTTATTGTCTCCTGTTCATGTCTATGTCACTTATGCTAAACATAAACAATTGTGATTTAACGTCTTAAGCCGTCAATGTAGAAATTTGATTTTACGGAAAATCGATGGTTGTCAAACATATCGTATGTTTGACATACGAGTATATAAATGTTACTTTGAAAATTAATATAATTGTTGCATTTATACCTAATGTCATATATCGTCTTCGGGCTGTTTGGAGTCGAACCTTTAACATTTTGTACACTTGGATTATAAGTGTCTTTGCCTTCCCTGATAACAGGACAGTTGTTTTTTACCCAGAAGATCGCAGTTGCGATCGATAACGTGCGACGCGCAGACGCGGTACATGGTGTACTTCATACACCATGTACCGGGTCCATCTTCTTATTATGTAAATGGCTATATAATATCGCTAAGAAATCGTACTAATACATCGTAATACCACAGTCCACAGCTACTAATTTTATTTCTCTATAAAAGAAATGAGATATACCAAAATTCCTGTGCGTCACAATTTCTCTGACAGTATTAGTACTTAGTCGACTTGAATATTCAAAGGCATTTTTCGTTTGTTGAGAAGATAAGCTAAGACAGGTATCCAACTACCAAGATACAAAGTAAAAAATAATCGTACATCCTAGGAATGTCCTTTATGTAACAAAGTTTAACTACAAATACCATTCCAGTACCTAGGAAACAAAAATTTAATTTAACGCAACACTTATATATAAAAATATCTACATACTTTTACAACGAGAGTTTTCTGGGGAATCAATAATGTCGATGGCGTCAGAAATATATTTACCCGTTTTTAACTATAAGTGGAACAGGCTTCAACTTTTCAACACTCACACAAACTTAATTTACTGAAGATGTATCCTTCGTCATGGAAATATCCGCGTGGACTATTTTTACATTAGTAACAACACTCGAGAAGAGAGTGTTGGTATAGTTATGATGTATAAATGAATATTCCAAGCCTGTAAGAATTATGTTTTCAAATTAAAATGTTTGTCTTGTAAGTGTTAATTCGTAGAAACTGTACTTGATAATAATTACCGAGTTATAACATTCGCTCAGCGAAGCATGTACGTGACAGCTCGTTAGAGTTATATTTATACAGCTTAAATAGTCGGCGATATTTCTCACATTCAAAGTGAAAATGTAATTGAAAGTGATCGTGTATCAGAAGTAATTTCACGGGTAGGCGATAACGACGTCGATTCAGTAGTTTAGCAGTAATTCTACGAGGGAACGGTTATTCATCGGCATTACAAATAAGTGCGGCTGTGTGAGCAACGACGAGGAGATAGGCCCTTATCTTTCGCTAAAGGGCCTCCCGATTTCACACTGAAAAGATATTCAATTTCAAAATCAGGAATTGGAATAATTATTTTATCTATTGTTGAGAACTTTATTACGAAGTATTATTATATAACATATTATATTTTATGACTTAAAGCTTGTTATGTCACTCTGGTAAATGATCAAACCTTGGCGCTTTGCTTCAAACACTGAAATAACTTTGTACAACAGTTTGCCAAACGTTTGTAACGATGATCTTTGATTATGGGTCGATAACTCACTATCAACGTTTCCACTTTCATGCACCGCTATTTATTGTTAAATGTAATAGTCACTTCTTTTTAGAATGAAAGTTTACCTTATTTCGCAAAACACACGTGGCAGATTTTCATCCGACATGCAGGCTTCTTCAAGGTATTTTGCTTCAGCATAGCACGAGTATTATAAACACAAAGGAAATGAAATAAAGTACTTGCTAGTTAAAGATTCACATTTTCTAACTACTGGGCCATATCAATAAAGCTATATAAAATGATTATTATTTTTTATTGAAGGGTTGAGGCGCTTTTCAAACTCCACGCCTCCCCTACATATTTGATAGATTTGCAACAACTCAACTTAACTCAAATCCAATCAAATACTCTTTATTGTACATCACAATTTAAACCGTTACAAACAACAAACAAGAGATGTACAACGGCGGTCTTATCATTAAGAAAGTGATCTGTTCTAGGCAACCTTTGGACATAGGATCGACGTAGTAGCAGTGCCTTGGAAGTGTACACAGTAAGACAGTATTGATTAGATAAATGTAATAAACTTAAATATACAATTATTGTTATTATACATAAGTAAAATTATAAGATATTGTATTGATACACGCAAAATAAATACTTGCGCGATATGTATATAACAACAAAGAGTGTTTTTAGATCTCGTTTAAAACTTTATTTTATGATTAAATATTTGATTTAGATAGTCTTAAGCAAAGTGAGGGTAGATTACATATATCTTGACTTTGATTTTTATATTACAATGAATAAATTATGTATGGCACTCGCCCGTGTAATGTAATCACTAAGTCTAACTAACTTTTTGTCTTATTACTTTCATCTGCAGAGCTCGGTCGTAATCAAATTATTTCCATAATGTACCGTACGCATTGTAATTAGCTTAGGCGGTTACGCCGCACGCCCATCGGCCACTACACCTTACTATTAGATCAGCGCTACGTGATTACTGCGAACAAATTGGCTCATTTGACAAATTACGTTCTTTTTCTATAATTAATATATATAATAATACTTACTTATCGTTGATATTTAGCGATAAGCATATTGCTTTTTGTAACTCACTGAAACAGATTTATAGAGTTAAAAATCTGAAGAAAAGGACGCTTTGGTATTACAATTTGAACATAAAAATATATTATTAAAATAATGAAACTGACTTTAAATTGCAAAATATTTATTAACATGTAAAAATAGAAAAAAAAAACCTTTAAAGTTTTGTACATTTAGCTACCAGGCTAGCGCACTAGTCACGAATAAACATCTTATTATTTAATTGTATATATTTTTTATTTTATTATAAATTCAATTAAATTAAATAATTACATTATAATATACTAGAATTATAATTAAATAATTAAACATTAATTATTGAACTCCATAAACAACAAGGATTGTTTAATGATAGGATTTACAAAAGTTAAAGGCAACAGGCAGCCTTATCACTGAAACAGCAATCTTTTACTTATTAATAAATTAAGTTGATCATATTGGTAAAGAACATAAGTCGGGAATGCTTTCGTAAATTTGTGTTATATATCACGTTATAACAACGTTTAATTCAAATACCACTGAATTTGTTGAATGTTTTATGGGCTTGTAATGTTTAAATGTATGAGTGTATTTGTATACTGCTTGTGATTGAATAAACAACATTTGTTTGCTCTTGGCTTACCAAAGTAATAGCTAAACTAATAAAGTAATACTAGATACAGTATTGGGAAACATCAGCGATATCTTTCTTGTTTTCATTTGAACAATAGAGTATTGTGTGAGTCAGTTAGAATTCAACGGATGGAATTTCGCGAGAAAATTCGAGGTACGAAATCAAGGATTCGCTTTGTGAAGTATATTTGGTTTGTCGGGGGGGCGTTTGTAGACTCGGGGGCGTCAGGTTGAGTTTTGTAACTTTTTGCGTTGGCGCTATCTGAAACGCTAACAATGGATTATAAACGTGTGTTGCTTAAAACGTGTCTAATTGTACCATTGTTATATTCAATTATAAATCTGGTACATTTTTTAAATTTATTTGTTTCCTTTTCTTTTCTGTTTCACTGTGAATAAATCACATTGAGATAATAGTAATTTCAGGAAGGGAAAGAGCAATATAAAATATATGTGAGTATATTTTGGAAATATTACTTAATGACAACGTACAAAGACGACGAGAAGAAGCCTGGTATTTTTCAATAAACGCATGAAATAAGACCTAGATTGTTAACTTTGTGATAAGAATACAGCAGGCACGATCAGGCCGAAGTTAGTACATATAAAAAAATATACACTCGGCGTCAAAAAAATCGCACCTTTTGAAATTTTGACTTCAAGCGAATAATACTCTTAACTTATTTATTGTACCCTACCAAAATTAATATCATTTGAAAGCACAATTAATACACTTTAAAAACGCGTATCGTTCTTTTCTGTAAAAACAATAATCACGAAACGTTAGGGCTTTAAAAAAAAAGTGCTGAAAAGCTCATTAGAGGACTCACTACTTGTGCCACCTTGGACACGAATAAAAGGGGGGGTGAAAATTAATTATGGGTCATTAGCTATCCAGACATCACAGAAGTCACACCTGAACAGCTCCAGTAAGAAAAACACCCTGAAAAATGGATACCACGGCAGAAGAAGCAGCTCAAGTGGTAGCACTACTGCAATCAGTACTACGCCAAGTTGATATTGCTCGACAACTCAACATAAGCCGTTTCCGGGTGAAATGAGTATCCCAGCGGTTCCAGGAGACTAGAGGCTACATCAGGAAGCAAGGATCCGGAAGACGACGTTGCACATCCGACAGAGACGACCGCTATATTGTGTCGACGTCTTTGCGTAACTGATTCTCCAACGCTGTTGAGCTGCAACAGCAGCTCCGAACAGCTCGGAGGACGTTGGTGAGCGTCTCCACAATAAGAAGAAGGCTGCGAGAGAAGAAAATCCAGGCCCGTAGGGCTGCTACTGGCCCCAAATTGACAGCAGAGCATAGGCGAGTCAGACTTCAGTTTGCCCGAGACCACGTGGATTGAACGTTCGACCAATGGAAGTCTGTCCTCTTCTCCGACGAGACTAGGGTATAGTCTATGTAGTATATGCCTTTTCTGCAATGATAGGCGTAGAAGAGTGTACAGGAGGCAGGGGGAACGGTACTCACAGGCCTGCTTTGAAGAAACCGTCAGCTACAGAGGAGGATCCTGCATGTTCTGGGGCGGAATTTCAATCCAAGGAAAAACCGACCTTGTGTGCGTCTCCTGCACTGGAGGTGCACGTGGCCAGGGGGTCCCTGACTGCTCATCGGTACATCACAGAGATACTGGAGGACCATGTGGTCCCGTATGCTGGTTTTGTCTGGTTTTGTCGGAATTCACATTCATGCACGACAACGCCCGCTCCCATACGGCAATCATTGTTCGGGACTACCTGAATCAGGTTGGGATCCCCGTGATGCAGTGGCCAGCGAGAAGTCCTGACCTGAATCCCATAGAGCACCTTTGGGATGATCTGAAACGCTGGGTGCGGTCTCGTGATACTGCCCGTGCCACCCTTGAACAGCTTCGGGACACCGTCGTCGAGGAGTGGAGTGACATTCTTCAAGAACGCATCGTGACGTTGGTGAGGTCAATGAAGGATCGCATGGAGGCTGTAATTAGGGCTAAGGGAGGTAACACTAGGTTCTAAGTTTAGTTTTAAGAATTTGTTTTACTGTATTTTTTAATTTTGTTATGTTTTTAGATTAATTAAATTAAGTAATTTTGGCATGTTTTTCCTTTTTTCATGAAAAATGTTTTTTATATGCTTAGTAATCACTAACACAGTTTTATTATTTAAAGGATTCAATAACCTTTAAAATGAGGCCCCACACCATAGATGAAATAGGGTTTATAGTTGCTTGAAGTCAAAATACCAAAAGAGCGATTTTTTTGACGCTGAGTTTATATATTTCATGATGATCACTTCAGAGATGCTAAATCGACTATATAATATTGTCACTGCAAAGTGTTGTATATGGACTCTACATATCGGGATGTCCCCGCTAACGCCTGTTATCAAAGAGGATAGAGTAAGTGAAGCGAAGCGGACGAGCGGGAATAAATCATGGGTCGAGGCTGGTTTGACCTTCCTTTAGAAAAATCTACTAACGTCAAATGTCTAACCTGCAAATATATATATTTTTTTAATAATACTAAATAAATAAACTAAATAGTTTAAAAATAAATTTAATTACAATAGTGGAAGTTTCGGAAATTGTCAGATAATTAATATTACTAATACACCTTGGTCTTCCAAAACTAACGTGGTTACCAAAAACGATAAAGTTCGCCAAGACTGATCACCGATCTACCTTCTTTGTTTTATAAGTGTCAACTTGCGGCTTACGTGCCGTATCATGTACGAATATATTCATCACTATCAAAGAAAGAATTCGCCTCAAACCACCTAAACTACGGATATTCCCCATAAATAGTGCGTTTATAAATCATCTACATCACGTAAAGCCTGCGAGTCATTTACCCGCTCATAAACTGGCGTGACGTAAACCCGTCGTGTGCGCCATTAGTGCCGTGACACCGGCGTGACACCCTAATACCTCCCCTAATGGTGACGGCGCTGCGTCACGCCGCTAGCCTCGTGTCACGGCCGCGGGACGACTGCTATCGCACGACGATGGAAAATGATTGAGATAGATGAATACGATCGCTCACAATTTCATTGATTTTAAATAATTGCCATACTTTTCCATCGCAGTTGTCGTTTAATTTCATTATTCACGTGCACTCTCTTTTCAATTATAATGCATAACAACTTGTTACTTCAATTTATTGCAAACATTTAGATAAACTACAGTCAAGCTAAAGTATTATATATCAATATATCAATAGGCTAACTTAACATTCAAATAATACCATATTATTTTTTAATCCTATATTACATACTAAAGCATTTAAGTAGCATTTACATTTTACTTACGGCAAATTGTAAACAAATATGTCACCATTTATTTTGTTGTATAGATAGGAACCTAAGTAGTAAAAAAAATGTTTAATAAATTTGAATTTTGTTTGGGGTACATCACAGATCAGATCTGTACGGCGTTTAAATCTATTATTTATATAAGGGGTTATCCGGTGTTGTCGAAGAATAGTATCAACAATGAAAAGTTGTCTTACGGTAAGTACGCTACATTCTTTATATAATTGTGCAGTTGGATATCGAAGTGGCCTAAAAGAACTAACCTTGAGAATTGCTCGTTGAGCTACTTCTAGAGGTTTCAGAGTTGTTTTAGGAACACCGCCCCAACAAGATATACAATAACAGATAAGTGACTGACATAAAGCGTAATATATAGTACGTATTATAAAGCGATTTGCAATGCTTCGAAGATTTTTGAAGATGTATATTAATTTGCGTACCCTGCCAGTCAGAACGTCAATATGAGCTTTGAAGTTTAGGAGTTTATCCAATGTTAGGCCAAGATATTTCATAGTATCGGTTGACGAAATAGTAGGGCATTGGCAACAATGCGTAAAAAAACAAGAGTGAGCAGTCAAGACTAAGGGAGTTTTGGGTTGAGAAGTTGAGCGGATAGAATAATTAATAAATTTCGTTTTGGCAGCATTTAGAGTAAGAAAGTGGTTCATAAGCCAGGAATTAACAGTATCAAATCCTTGTTGTGCCATTACTTGGAGCTCCTCCCAGGACGTACTGTAAAAACTAATGGCAGTGTCATCGGCGTAAGTGACGACCTTGCCGTTAAAGAGCGAAAGATTACATAAGTCGTTAATAAAAATAATGAACAAGGTAGTACCAATTATACTTCCTTGTGGAACGCCGTAAGATATGGGTAGTTCGTCACTGTAATGATCATTTATTTTAACTGATTGCGCCCTGCCAGTAAGGAAGCTGCGAAAGAACTGAAGTTGAGTGTTTCTGACACCAATTGCGTCTAGCTTTAGAAGAAGAGTAGAAATTGGGACTGTATCAAACGCTTTTGCGAGATCGATGAAAATTGTAAGTGCTCTATGCCCTTTATTTAGATGTTCCACAACAAAACTTGTCAATTCATGAGCAGCATCAACTGTAGACTTATTTTTATGGAAGCCAAACTGCTGAGAAGAAATTAATTTATGCTTTTTAAGGTAATTAACTAGTCTGTTATTAGCTAAGCGTTCGAGCACCTTGGAGAGAGCAGGGAGAATTGCAATAGGTCGATAATTATTAACAGACCCATTATCTCCACTTTTAAAAATTGGGTGTATTATTGCATTTTTTAATACTGTTGGGAAAAATCCATTGGTAAAGCATAGATTAAAAATATGAGACAGAATAGGGGCTATAATTTTTGCATACCTCTTAAGAATGATAGAAGAGATACCATCACGCCCTACAGCTGTTGTTGATTTGAGGGACTGGATTATAAAAATGATTTCGTTGGTAACTGTAGGGTCTAAAACAAATGAAGATACATTCTTCGTTGAGGTAGTCGGAGAGGGATATAGATTAGGTGGAAACTGATTTTTAATTTTAGAAGCCAGTTCACTAGCAACATTTACAAAGAAATTGTTTACTGCGTTACATGCCAGTTTTGGTGATTCAAAACTTGTAAGTAAATTTTGAGAAGAGTTTTGCTTTGAATCCGTATTGTGTATAACTTTATTGAAAACATCCCAAATACGTTTAGAATTATTTCCTGCTTTAATGAACTCTTGAGTGTCGTAGGATCTTTTAGCTTTCTTTAAAATTTTGGTACAAAAGTTTCTGTACCGCGAGTAGGTCAGCTTAAGGATCAAATTGTCTGGTGTTTTTTTAAGCTGTTTGTACATGTTGTCTCTGTTTCTTAGACACCTTAATATACCTGGAGTGATCCAGGGCCTGAGAATCTTTTGTTTTGAGGGAACTTTGAAAAATATCGAGGTATTAATGGCTAGTTTTAATAAATTTAGAAAGCAATTAGTAGTTTACTTGGTGGTAGAGCTTTGTGCAAGCTCGTCTGGGTAGGTACCACCCACTCATCAGATATTCTACCGCAAAACAGCAGTACTTTGTATTGTTGTGTTCCGGTTTGAAGGGTGAGTGAGCCAGTGTAATTACAGGCACAAGGGACATAACATCTTAGTTCCCAAGGTTGGTGGCGCATTGGCAATGTAAGTGATGGTTAACATTTCTTACAATGCCATTGTCTATGGGCGTTGGTGACCACTTACCATCAGGTGGCCCATATGCTCGTCCGCCAACCAATACAATAAAAAAAAAAAAAAAAAAAAGCAGTTTCAGGGTCCAAAATATTGAAGATTGTAGAAAAATCAGATTGTTCAATTGCAAGGTCCAAGGATTTGTAATCGACTTTCAACACTCTATTATGTGTATGGTGTTTTAGTAGTTCATGTTTTATACCTATCAAGGTGGCACTGTGATCAGTGACAGTGGAATCAAGCACACAAGTCTTAGTTGAGCGCGTTGTACGTAGTAACGTAGTCGGCCGAGGTACGAGGTCCGGCTACGAGGCCCTTGTCGGAAGGACATGGGCTGGTAGGAAGCCGTGGAAAGCGAGATCATTAAGATAGTTTGTGCGCGTTTGTCTGCAGATGATAACTTTTTGTCAATATTTATGTCTCCAGTTATTACTACTGATTTAAATTTCTTTAATGAAGGGAGAATATGATTTAAGGAAGAAAGAAATGAGTCAATAGTGTAATTTGATGGTGAACGATAAATGCACAGAATAGCAGTATCGTAATTAAATTTAATTATTAAGCCTGATGCAGTATTTTTAAAGTCCAATTCTTCATGAGTAAAACAGTTATTCGATTTTATATAAACAATCACACCATCACTTTGGTTTTTGTGTCTGGTAGTTTGACACTTTGTATAGTAAGGGATATTGGGTGTTATTTGATTATTGTTACATGCTAGCCAACATTCTGTTAGGACTAAAATGTCACAATTACAGCAAAGGCGTTCTAGTAGCGCAGCAAAGTTTAAGTAATTACAGTTGATAGATCTTATATTCTGAGTTAAAATTAAAAAATAATCGTCCGGGTTTTGCAAAATTTTTTTTGAATCTTCTGGTGTTCAGGTGAAAACATCCGATATATCAAAATTATCGATATCATCAATTACGGTTTGATTAATCATTATTAGGCATGTAAATATTGAGGGTAAAAAAATTGTATCGCAGTGGTAACATAATATTTGCCAGTAAGTAATTAAACAAAATTATGAAGAATGAGATTAGTTCGTGTAATGGATACAAATTGTGAGTGGTAATAATTAATGATTTTATTAGTAAATTACTGAAAGATAGTTGGTTAACTTTACGATTATTGATTTTTATTATAATATCCAACTTGTTTCTTAAAATTATATATATAGAAATTAAAAATAATAAAATTAATTTAGTAAAAACATGCAAATAATTAACAAAAAAGTAAAAGTATAAAAAATAAAGAAAGCATAGTCACAATATCCTAATTGCGATTCATTTTTAAAATATAATAGTGTAGCGACATCTATCTCGCCACATATGAAAACTAAAAACTGACGTATCCTACATCGCGATATTAAAGTTATCCGAGCGATTGAACATATATACAAAGAACCCGACAACAACCGTGGGGCAGTAGCCCACCAGACAAACACCCGTCTGGTCGGAGGATCCTCCCTTTTCAATGGTGGATGAGGAACTTTACACCCTGTTCCTCCCTATCTCCAAACTGGTGACCCCGAGCATGAACGTCAGCGCAGCCTTCGCAAAAACTACGTCATCGTGACGTCATCATCACTTCCTCAAGCTTTCGAGCAGCGAGTCATACAGCCAGCCAGCATCCACGACTACTACGGGTATCCTGACCACCTGCATGCAGCGGACGCGCATTCCTGGTCATCACCCACAGTCTTCTCAGCGATCTTGGCACAGCACACTGCACTTCGGCCGGTCAGCAAGTAGTGACGCACTTCTCTCCTGGTCGACGCAGCAGCCAGCCACTACGCAGCACTGCACCACTCCGACTCACTGGAGCATTTGCAGCATCACCCCGACTCACTGGGGCATCACCGCAAACAGTTCCGACTCGCCGTGAACTATGCGGCATCTGGTTCCGACTCACTGGAACATTCCACTGGCCCGGCAAGCATCACAAGATGTATGGACGACTCAACCTGCTATCGACCTCCGGTCTCGGAGGGGAGTGATGTAGCGACATCTATCTCGCCACATATGAAAACTAAAAACTGACGTATCCTACATCTCGATATTAAAGTTATCCGAGCGATTGAACATATATACAAAGAACCCGACAACAACCGTGGGGCAGTAGCCCACCAGACAAACACCCGTCTGGTCGGAGGATCCTCCCTTTTCAATGGTGGATGAGGAACTTTACACCCTGTTCCTCCCTATCCCCAAAATAGTGAAAAATGAATCGCAATTATATCTAATTGCGATTCACTATTATATAAGGACTACCGCTGTCTTTTCTTAATAAAATACGTCCGTTCGAACTCCAGCAATACGAGTACTGTTGTGCTTTAGCGAATGCTCTGGTGAGATAAAAGAGTTTTCTTGCTTGAGGTGTCAAGAGCTCGGCAATGTAAACAGGTGTCTTTTCGCCGGATAGGCCCAATATATTTGAGTTTATTTTATCATTTGAATTGATTTTGTTATAATCCTTTACTGCTTTTAGAAAGCAGCTCTTATTTAGAGTATTTGAAAACTCCACAATGAGGGACGACGTTTTGCTGTCCCTTTTTGATTGTAATCTCGAAACATCTCTAATATCCAGCGTTGTCAAGTCACTGTTAAGCGCTGTCGAAAGATGCTTAATCATAGAAAACTGATTATCCTTAGATTCTCTTGCAGATTTAGGAACATTTCTCAATTCTACACAGGTTTTAATTGAGTCTCGTTCTAGGGAGTCTATCTTTTCCTGCAGTTGAGTGACTTTCGTAGATAAGGAGCACTTTTCATTTTCCAGGCGGGATATTTTATTTTCTAATGATGTTAGTTGTTCAGACATGTAGGTCATAGATTTCTCAATTTCCCCGTTTGTACTTTCAATTTTTGAATATTGATTTTTTATTTCTAACATGTAATTTTCAAATTGCAACATGCGGTTATTATGAGCCGTAAATAATTCCGAAATCATGTCTCTTATTTCCTTTTTGAATTCCGAAAGTTCGTCAATAAAATCATCATTCGATATACAGCGTCGCTTAGTGCGCTGTGTGATAGAAGTAAAATTAGAGGACAGTTTCTCATCTGGGTTTAGTTTTCTAAGGTCGGACTCCGATCCGAGGAGTCTTAAACATTATAAGCCGTTGAATAAGAGGTGAGGGGCCGGAGACAATCGTTCTTATTCTTGTCGTAGTTTACGCACGCTCCTCCCACTGGGTAACACCTACGGCTCCTACGCCTCTCAACAGTGGGCGGGTCGAGGAGTCAGATGAGCACGTAACCAATAATAAATGATTGCTGTGTTGTAGTGGTAGCGGTAGTCGTAGATATGATTGTGTTAAGCTCACCGCTGTAGAGTGCTGGTATCCTGGTACACGCACGAATTTTGTACACCTTTTATTTTAATTATTTAATTTAAACTTTTTTAAAAATACGTATTTTAACAACAAAATCGACGTCCGCTCGTGGTTGAGTGCGAGGGGGGAAGGCATATTGACTAAATATTATTTAAATCTCCAACATTACAACAGTATTAAGTCGAAGAGTGTATTAAGTCGAAGAGTGAATTAAGAAGGAGCGTTTTCGTAATGTTGTAACGCGGTCAAATAAATGGAATTGGAGTCTCAGTCTGTTATTTTAAAATAACTGTCATTTTTAAAGTTAATATGGCTATTTGCGAGTTGTCATAACCAAAACAATGCCCGGGGGTATTCTTTAAAACGGCTAAAAAATAAAGATTAAAAAGTAAGTAAGTAGTGAAGTATTTCAATTTAGTTTATCGATATTATTTTTGTTACTAGAATAATAATAATCGCACTAACATTATAAATACGAAAGGTTGTATTTGTTGCGAACATTTGTTAGTTCTTCACGCTTTATAACAGCTAAAATATGACACAATTAATATCAAAATATGTGTTTTTTTATCTTGGTTAGCTGGATTTTCGATTATGGGCTATATGGGTGAATAAATAAATCACAGCATGTATGAAGTATCGATTATTTTATTACCTGATATCTTATGTTTCCCTACAATTCATTGAATAGCTTTTACTAAGAGTAGAGACGACAGTAGCCCAAGGGGATTGAATATGCGACCTTAACATCGACTGGCAGCCCGAATAATATCGTTGAGCTATTGAGGCTTAATGATAATAAACTATACAAACTCCCAACATTTCTTAGATATATACAGATCTGCATTTAATTTCACCCAGTCATTATCCTTTAAAAATAACCTTCTGACTTGTTGCGACGATACGAGAAGACGTCCAACGTGCGAAAGGTAAATTTTTCAGTTACGCAAACAATACAGCGACGCGCCGGCGGCAACTGTTTGTCTTGTTGTAACAAACATGAGACGTCAGGGCACGTGACGTTCACCCTCCTACGCTACAATCTCGTCTAGGCTAAATTGTTACAATTTTTTTAAATTCAAGTTACTTTGTTTTGATAATAATTTTCACAACACAATCAACAACACATCATACATCCTCTTTAACTTCTCGAGGTGAGCCCTTTGCCTAGCAGTGGTACCTACATTCATTGGCTGTTACATCACTCTTCATTGAATGATATTTATCCTATAGACCTGAACTAACCCTTCCACAAAGAAGTTAACTTATTCAGAAGACAATATAAATGTGATCATTAAATCCACGCTTTTCCTTATCTGACGTTTCCGAATAACAACGAGGTATCTTTATCTTTTATTTAAAAAATGAAATATTTTTTCTGAGAAATCATCTTGAAAGGGATGTGATTTGAAACATCGTCTGTTTTGAGTGACATTTAACGTTTTATCTGTATTATTATTCCGTTTAAAATATATTATAACGCCAGTGATGTCCATAAATGAAATATAATATCAAAAAAGATAAATAATAAAAAAATCTATTAATATTATTACAAAATCTAGCCGAGATTTGGTGAATTTAATATTGATAAATTAAATTCAAAAAGGCAGTAAACAATGGAAGGACGGTGGTTCCCTGTAACCGTTCACTAGTGTTATTCGATTATCCTTCTTATTTTATCAAAGTAATATTTGTTTCATATGAAAAACTTGAACTTTGAAGTAATAGTGCGATAACCATTACTAAACTAACACAACTATTAGTTGTCTCCGCCGGTGACGGGAAGACTGGGCCATTTTTACTCAGAGGAACGGAATTGTAATTCAACGGGGTAATGCTGCTAACACTCTTGACATCTTTCCACGCCTTCATTATTTATAAAATAACTATTTTTAATTTAGATTCTTATATTAAGTATATAAGACCATAATGTAAATAATTCTTATGTAAATAAGTTTTAATGAATACATCCATCGTAAGCCCTTTTAACTTGCACACGAACTCTAAGGAAACCTAGATGGGGTGGAACTCATAAAGTCAGAGTGAAAAACCAGGATGCTGCGTATTATGTATTTAAACACTATAATAATTAAATTCATTTCTGTTGTCATGGTGTCGATTCTTTTTACACAAACATCGTCACTGACGTATCTCGGCTGTGCTTCTGTGCTTTCTAACTGTACGCATTTAACATTATTTAACTTTTTCTTTATAAATTTAACATTAATTTCGTTTATCTACGATATATATCGCAATTCGACATACTGCAGTGGTACGAGTCAGCTTGGCCGACATTTACCGACAAAGCCGTCCAGCGTCGGCCAGTGTGACGCGACATGCGGGCTCGAACGATAAAGGCTTAATAGCTCAGAGATATCTGTCCATGGCTTTGTGATCGTGTGCAACGTGTAGGTAAAATAATAAACAACGATTACTCGATAGCTCGACGTATTGTACAAACATAATTCTCTCAGTTTCATTTAAAAAAAGTAAAGTAACAGCCTGTGAATGTCCCACTACTGGGCTAAGGCCTCCTCTCCTCTTTTGAGAAGAAGGTTTTGGAGCTTATTCCACCACGCTGCTCCAATGCGGATTGGTGGAATACACATGTGACAGAATTTCAGTGAAATTTGACACATGCAGGTTTCCTCACGATGTTTTCAGTTGTGTTTACCACTGGGCCATTTATTTTTTATTAAATATTTGCTTATGTAAGTCAACCGACCAAATTAGTGGTCCAATTTTAATGGGCTTATTGTAAATATTTTTGTATAAGTACTTTTGGTATATCTACCGAAGATTTGTTTTAACACTATTAATTGTACTCTCTAATTCTTTCTGCTCTTATTTTTATTCCCATTCTGCAATAGATAATTAATTGACCGCTATATTAACATAAAAAATTAATAATATCATCCCATTATTTAAAAAAAATACTTGTTTAAGCAACTGTGCACTTGAAACTTACGTTATATGCATTGATCATACTTATATATTATTCGGGGCTTAACGGCGATCGTATCTTTTGTAACGGCCAGCGATTCGACAGAGTTGTATCTTCCGTACGGAGCTATTTTCATAGAATGAAACCCGAAATCGGCGATTTTCAATATATTACAATCGAGTGTCGCTTTTCAAATTGTAACGCTTTGCTGCGCACGAGCTAATTATTATTAGCAAATAATTAACATATTTCAAGCAAAAGCCACTTGATGGTACAAAACATTAAATATTATGGTGCAAAATATTAAGACTACAATAATTTACGTGTATAGTTACTCCTTGCAACGTCTTTAATGCTATCCAATCTCATGGTGTGTCCTATACACGCGGTAGAGGTTCAACCGCAAATGCAAGTTTCGCCGAAAACAAGATGAAGAGAAACATATAGACAAATTAAGCACATGAAAGTTCAGCTTACTGGACCATCTCGGCATATCGTTTAATGTTAAGCGGTGGAATAATTAATTGTTGAGTGGGTGCAACCGTTCAGACGTACTCGCACAAAGTCCTAGCGACGCTAATTGTTATCTTATCATATGCGACAATAAACAAACTTTAGCAAAATTGCTCATCGATTATCGATACATTTATAATTTTATTCAAAATAATACTTTGAAATACCTGAGGTGTAATATCTCAGGCCACGTATAACCGCAGCCGTAAAATACACATCGCGTCCCAAATTGAAACGGTATGAATGATAACGCAATCAACGTTGTAACAAAAACCATTTCTCGTCTGCTCGTAGTAAATAGCTCTGTCATCCGTCGCTATCACTTTATAGAGGGGAATGTAAACTTGGGAGCCTCTCGATCTACGCGCATCGGCTACCACTGAGAGGATAACTTATATCTTATTGTGATTTATTTTTCTATTGAAATATATATTTTTCTATTGAAATATATATTTGTCTATTTCTTACATACTCTACTATAGTACTGACTTGCAAACTCCTGCTGTGTCGGAGTTTTATTTTCGGAACAAAATTGCTATCGACTCAGTCGATACTGGTGGCACGCGCATTATATATTCTACTGCTGAATACTTTGTATTGCTGTGTTCCGAGTCGAAGTGTGGTCCCATGGTTAGATGACCTTTAAGCTGATTTTAAGCGGTGGCCAGATGTCAGAAAAAACAGGGACATAATTTGACAAGTTAAATAATTTAATATTGATCTGCCATGTAGCCACCTTTAGGAACGCTGATTGGCTAACTTGAAACACGCTCTAGAACGCGGTTGAATCAGCGATTCTTTTTGAACAAGATTAAGCGCGCGCCACACACGCGCTGGCGTCCCGCCAACACCCTTCGCTACTTTACTCGATCTCTTTGTAACGTTTGTGGATGTAGTCGAAAAACTTACCTTTAGATTATTATGACACGATCTCTCGTATCCGCGACTTTACGGCGACGTCGGGTAAGGAGCATAATATATTTTATTTCGTTTTCTAGAATAAACTGTTAATGCACTCTACATTATATAAGAAGTATTTAAAAATATTTACTTTTCTAAAATATGTAATAGTAGTAAATAATCATATACATATAAGCTATGTATACATACAAATATAAGCTACACAGTAGCAAAATGAAACAAATAAAAAGAACATGCCGTTCAATGTCTGCTTAGATTCTTCAAGTAAAATATACTTTCACTTCAATTCGAGTTTACCATGTCCATTACTTTTAAATACGCTCATACCGAAATTCTGTCTGTCTCTTGTTTGGAGCTTATACCACCACGCTGTTCCAACGCCTATATATATAGCTGGTACATTCATATACAGTGGTGGTCGTATAATTAGAAACACTACCAACGGTCCTTGACGTTATGTAAAATACTTCACCGCAATCGTTTTTATTTTGAAATTAAACAATAAATAGGACAACAATATGTTCAACGATTTATCATTTATTAGAAAAACAATATAATTCCCATTACACAAGTGCAGTTTCAATATACATTACGGACAAACATTTAAATCAGTTTTAAGGTATGAAAAATAATGGTCAACTAATTAGAAACAACAACAAAAAAGTATAATAAACAATATTTTTTTAAGTATTAGTAATTAGTATTGTTATTTACGAAATAGCTACTATCCACAGCCTACCAATAGTTATAATTAATATTTAGTGGCGGATCCCTTATTTTCAATAACAGCACTGCAACGACGTGGCATTGATGCAATCAATTTCATATATTTTTCTAGGGGGATTGAACTCTATGCTTCAACAAATGCTTCATATAGTTCGTTTTGACTGGTGTTACGTTTGTTTGAGACTTTCTTTTTAACAATATACCAGAGATTTTCTATCGGGCTTAAGTCCGGACTATTTGCTGGCCAGTCTAAAACGATATACGCTGTTCGCTAAGGAAACATTTGACGCTATTGGCCGTGTGTTTAGAGTCATTGTCATGCTGAAAGATCCAGGTAACAGACAAATGATCGTGCGAGTAGGGAATCATTGTGTGCTCTAAGATATTTTTGTAATGCCATTGATCCATTGTACCTTCAATCTTCCAAACGGGTCCAACTCCACATCCAGAAAAACACCCCCAAACTTTAATGTTACCACCACCGTGCTTGACTATACTCCTTGCGTATTTATAATTAAAAGCATTGTTTACAGGGCGTCTAATATAGCGCTTTCCATCGGAATTTACTATATTTATTTTTGTTTCATCTGAAAATAAAACTTTTTTCCATTCTCGTACCGTCCAATTAACATATTTTTTAGCAAATAATAATCGCTTTTCTCGGTGTTGCTTGGTAAGAAGCGGTACCTTTCGAGATATTCTTCCAAACAATTTAGCTTCCACTAATCTTCGGCGAGTATCTTCATTAGTCTTGACGAGATGTTTCTCGGGTCATCAGGCGAAAACACTTCATTTCTTTTTTAATCTGGTTGGAGCCTTTACTTGGGACTTTTTTAGCAACACGAACGATTTGCGTATCTTCTCTGGGAGAGGTTTTTCTTGGCCGAGCCTTTCTAAGAACATTTTCAACAGATCCATGTGTTTTATAATGATCAATTGCATTAAAAACTTTCTTAACACAACAATTTAAATGCTCAGCTATTATTATGTACGCCCAATTATGATCTATATGTGAATGAACAATTATTTGCCTAGTTGACGCGTCACAACTTTTATTTTTGCCCATTTTGAACAAAATAAAATTAAGATTAAATTTTTAATTGGCACCAAAATAATAGAAAAGGCTAAGAAAGAAATGTTATTGTCCAATTTCAAAAAAAGAACAAGCTATGTATGCTTTTTTAAAATGTTTCTAATTAGGCGTCCAAGCGGACTCATTTTGTAACTAAAAGTAAGATATGTTTTATATTTTATGCATTTAATGAGTTTTTTATTTGAGTGGCTATATTATTGCATGATTATTAATTATTTAATGTGAATATTTTTTACGAAAATTTGTACGTTGAAGTTATACTTTCATAAAAATTATTATTCATAAGAAGTGTTTCTAATTATATGACCACCACTTTATATGTGTCAATATATCATAGACACGTGCACATTTTGAATTACAAGTACATACTCGTAAGAACACACTGCCGCTGTCTCGGACCCGCATTCTCTGATTTCTGTCTACTAGAGCAACCCGGCTCAACTATTTTAGTTCTTTAGTAAGTTTATTTTATTTTTTATAACTGGTAAATGAGTCACCTGATGGTGAATGGGCACCACTTAGACAATAGAAGAAATATTAACCGACCCATCGCCAATGCGCCACTAACCTTGAGAACTAAGATGTTGCGTCCCCTATGCCCGTAGTTTCAGTGGCTCATTCACGCTTCAAATCGGAACACAGCAATACTAAGTATTGCTATTAGGCGGTAGAATATCTGATGAGTGGGTGGTACCTTCCCAAACAGGCTTGCACGAAGCCCTACTACCAGATTAAGTATTTTTTTTAAACATTGACATCTGATATTTACTTGTTCTCCTGTTATTCTGCTACTACTATGACTAATGTAACCATATGAAAATCAACATATGCTTATACAAGAAGACTTTTGAATGATCATTTTACAAGAATTAATAGCATTTGAAGTTGACCAACGGTTCGTAATGCAGATTCTACTGTGAAAAGCTGGAAAAAAAGCAATCGTTTACTTATCTGGCCATTAAATGACATACATAGGTATGTTAATTAATCGTACAAATCATGTCTATAATCATTTATCGAATAATACGTTTTATCAATAGAATTTAAATTTATTAGTCGCCAAAGCATTCGAGGTATGTTATTATAAAAACGAACACCTTTCCCTAGGAAGAATGAATTGACTTTGCAGAGACGGAAACTTAGTGTAATTCTGGTGAATGTTCCCGTTAAGATGCATAATTCACTTAACTTCAACGCGGCGCCGTAAATCACATCGGAGCGGATAAGTCGACAATTGTTTGTATCTGAACGCATCGCCAGATCGCGGGAGCGCGCGTGCGGACTGGCGCGGTGCCAGCGCATCGAATTTTTAATGCTTTTGATATGGATTTCGTTTCATACAAATCTTTGGATAATGTGTTTGTGTTTTGAAGACTAACGACTCGCCGTAACAGTTTCGAACGTGTTCGGTTTTCGAATAAAACGCTGCCAAGTTCGTGTCGACACACGGAGATTAAAGAATTACAGCTTCGAAGCCAGATTAAAATCATCCCCAAACTTTTCATAAAAAATGGTATCATTCTATTATAAAATAAAATAAATACTCTTCTTACTATATATATTAGTATATGTATAGTATATATACATATATAAACTTGTAATGCGTAATATGCCTTAATTATTTCATTTTAAGACTGTCTTAAATATCAATTTTTGTATTTTTTCAGGTAAGTTCCAGACTTACGTCGAGTGACGGACGAACGTCAGGTAACACACACAAATCGTTTCCAAGTTAAATGGATAAAGTTTGGAAGGTCACTGAAATATACGAAAGATTTCAATTTCAAAAATATTTACTTAATAAATTTTTTTGATCTTCTGCTTACATTGTGACCATTATCTCCTTAATTTAACGTTTTCTGGCGTTTATTAAACAAATGAAGTGAAATAATATGCCCTTCCATTTTGGTTTATTATTATACTATAGATTAATTTGTCATTGTTACAATCTAAATGAAATTGATGTTATCATATCCTACATGTATCTGAATACTATTATCTTCAAATGCAACCTATTGTAATATCCTATACTTTGACAATAAAGCTTATAAATTACTCGTCCGCTAAGAACAATATCATACTTGTTTAAAAGACTACAATCGATAAACGATTTAATTTCCGAGCTACCTCAGAATAAAGCCTTTTAGTACCAGTGTACATTTTTGTGCCGACAAACCTATGAAATAAAAACAACCAAAATCAATTTCAAAACAATTTTATTTATTATTGCTTTCTTACAATTCATTAGTGCTCATTTCCCTATTGTCTAATTAGTCACTCAGTGCTAGTAACGCAATTCAATACCATTCTTAGTTGTATCGCTAAAAACACGTCCCTTCTTTACTTTATACACCTATTCAATATTTATCCGCTATAGGAATTGATGGGCTGTTTCTAAAATAAAATATTTAGATCGACTTTATTCAGAAATAAATATCACTCTAGCTTAAAGCATTTAGTGGAGTAATTAATTTACTAGACTAAAATAAAAAAGTACAAAAAACTTAAGCTTTACTATTCCATGTTTAAGTTATGTATGTAAATATCAAAGTCACCATCTAGTGATATCTAACCGGGTAGGACGCCCTCCATTAGTCACGACCGCACTCCCTCTTAATTACCCACTCTTTGTTTACGTTTCCCTGCCCTTTTTTGAGCATACATCAACTTGCTAAATGGTAGTCCACTACGTTGAGAAAATACTGTGAAAAATCAAGCTTATAATTCAAACCGGGCAGTGCCTACATATCCAAGGTTTTATTTAACCATTTACTACAAGAACAACGACAATTTACGTCTATCAAGTTGAGTTAACGGCAGATTTCTTTTTGATCTTAACAGACATATGGCCGAATACTGAAACGTCACTTAAATATTAAATGCAACTTAATTATTTGAGACGCCGGTAATTTACAATTTCACATACTCATTTAAGAGCTTCTCAATGTTAAGTAGCGTTTAACTTTGAGGGACGTTTCAGTATTCGACCGTCAGCCGTTCTCATAATTTGCATTTATTTGTTTAATGTTTTGTATATAGCTTTCTAATAATACGGGTTGTGGAATATGCTTCATAGTCTCAGCAGACTAGTTCTCCTTATTTAAAAATAAAAAAAAATCGTTTTTATTTTAATTAAACAATTTTAAAATGTTGATTTCTTTGAACATATCTGTTTTTTAATCCGACAGTCAAACGAGTAAAAATATAAGCCACTTCTCACATCCCTACATGAATTTAACTGTAGCAACTCACTCACAGTAACTGAAACACAGCAATGAAGAGTACTTTTGAGTGATGGTATGACTAGTTAAAGAATGACTCGGGGCCCACTTGGGATGGCCTGAGCCACAAAAAATCCTTTAATGTATTATGTATAAACACTATTTACGTTTTATGCTGACTAAAGTCTCATTTGTTTTTAAAGAAATAAAAGTAATTTACACCGACCGCCACGAGTTTAATTAACGCAAGCAACAGATAGTTGCAGTGTCTTAGGATCTTGCACTTGAATTTGTAATTTTCAAGTCAGTTTTGCTTATTTTTTACTACTGTCTTAATATTATTTGGAATTGTAAAATGGTATACCGTAATAGAAGTTCTTAGACTAACTTATACATAGGGTAGGGTTCATTCGACGTGAACGATCGTTCCGGAGCGGCCTCTTATTTACATAAAGGTATCTGCAGTAATTCATTGTCCTATAACTCAGCGCTTACTTCACCGAGCTTTAACATTATATTAATATGCATTATATTAGGTTTATTTAATACATTCGAGTTCGAATCCTGTTTAAAAAAGATTAAAATATTAACATCACGATCATTACATTTATATGGTATTAATACGGTATTTAACCAGCTACATAATATGGTAACCTTTTATCTGCCCTTGGGAGTTAAAATCGGTGTCGAAAAAGTTCTAAGCATATATAGGTTAAGAAGTGTAAGGGTTCGCTCCGGGTCAAGTCGGCTCGCCACGTGTGTTCTCTGTCTGTTCAATCGTCAGCGAGTTGATCAGGTGCAAGACATCACGCTCGAGGCAAATCGCGTACAACACAACGTGACATCTAACTTGACAATAACTGCTGATGATTTTATTTTATACAAACAACACGAATACAATAATTTTACAAACACAAAGCAAAACTGTACATAATCATCAAATGAAGTTAACATATAAATCATGACCGCTTAGAAAATACACAAATGTAATTTGTTGTTATTATTTCACTAAAGGCACCTATGAAAACTCGTAAGCTAATCAAATAATGAAATTCGCCAAAGCGACGTATCCGCACTAGCAGATACGGAATACTCCATTTCTCATTTCGTCCCGTGACAGCCACGTTTTTTCATTTCGGCAGGATTAAATACTTTGTGGAGGAGGCTATTATAGCGTGTACCCCGCCTTTGTTCCTAAATCAGACACAGGCACCGCTATATCTATATGTATTCTAGCTTAGCCTTGTTAAGGCAGATCATTCTCTCTTTCAGAAACTCATTGTACCTTTTTGGACTTTCAGTAAGCTTTTTATTATGAACGGACCCCGTTCAATACCGGTTTGATGGTAGATTTTTTAGCTGACTTCAAATTAAAAGAGACCTTCCTTTGTAATTTGGCTGTTTTTTTGTGTACGTCAGCCTCGCCGATTATAAATCGATTCCAATGTCTCATTTTTTTGGTGTAACTTCAACGCGAGAGTTATAAAAAAAGCCCCAAGAGTAAAATATGAATGGAAAACTATGGGCCTCATTAATTGTTTCTCTAAGCAACACATTCATAATAGCAGTAGTTTAACAAAGTATATTTAATAAACAAACTACAACATTTTAGTTTCCTCTAAAACTTAACAATAAAATTATTTCTTAAAAAAGATAAAATTAAAAATGAAATCATAAATATAACGTTTAACATTTTCCAAACTATTGTAGTCTTTTGTACCAATAATGAAACGTAATCCATTCGAATTGAAAATGTATCTTATACTTCTACTATGTCACGTGTAATTTTAAGTCTCATTTTTATTAACAATGTATTACAATCGAAATTCGAACAATGGGCAATCACTAGTTACTGTTAAAAAGTTATTCTTGGAGTTGTCAATGGAAGTTCCCATGATATAAACACCTATTTTACTATATAAACAATAAAGGCTTTTTTATCAACTTAAATAACTATTTTGTTTACAAGAAATTTACTTCTTATCATTACAATTATTTTAGTATAATAATTAATATTTTGAAATAATATTACTTGCAACTTGTACAGCGAGTTAAAATATTAAACATGTTTAATGGCACAAACAAACATAAAGCGCTTAAAATACTGAATCTCGTAACTAAACGAGATTATCGCTTCATCCTGTAACGAGATCGTGAGCATTTCAATTTGTGCGTAAGAGTTAGAGATGTGAATCGAGCCGCGGTTGCTTTACAGCTACGCGTGATGAAAAGACGTAATTTTCGGGACGATGCCGCGATAGCCTATCTTTTTGCGCGAGCAGGGGAAGGGGCCCGAGGGGGGCGGCGGGTCGGGATTAGGTCGGACGCGCGTGAAACTTTACATATACGCCACGTTTTATCGCTGAAACTGAAAATTCGCTTTATTCAGAGGTATTTTGAAAGTAAAAGTTGGACGCGTGTCGCGGCTGATGTTTACGGAGTTGATAATTCCTACCTAAATTTCGAAAACTGTTTAATGTTATTATGTAAAAGAGCTTTACATTATAAATCATTGAGATTTACTTGTTTAGTGACTTACATGTATGGGACTCATATTACTATACCTTATACAAAGTAAAACGTATTAATTATTATCCAATACAAGACTATAATATAGATAATAAAAAATTATATTAAAAGTTCTCGTAACCGGACTTCAGATAGATAAGGCACAGAACCGACCGCTTCACTTGCTTTCCGCTACCCGGGGGAGTATCGCAGTAAACTTCGTAACTTCTACTAGACTACAGACTACTGAGAATAACTACTAAGAATTCTTGACATAAAATCTACTAACTTGTTTAGATACAAATTTGGTGGTAGGGCTTTATGCAAGGTCTGGGTATGTCATGTCCACGCGTCGTACATTCTATCGCTAAACAGCAAAACTTAATACTGCTATGTTCCGGTTTGAACATCTTTGTTCCCAAGGTTAGTGGCGCATTGGCGATATAAGGTGTGGTCAAAAATAATGACACTATACCAATGTCTATGAGCGGTAACCTCATACCATCAAATGGCCTACTAGCTAGCCTGCCAACTTAATACCGTAAAAAAAAGAAAATAACCTAACGTAATCTATAGAATTAAAACCGAGAACGTCGCGATCCTCAGCTCCATAACCTCGCTACAAGATTAACGAGGCAGTGACTAATAATATATAATAATATATAATGAAATGTTTTCCGCGAACTCCAATATCCGTAATCGAAGCCGTCATTAACCATCAGATTAGCGGTTCGGCTTGTTCTCATTAATAATAAAAATAACCTCACGATCGCGATAAGATAGATGGTCCTCCTGATCGATTTCGGCCACGGCGGCCAATCTCAAGAGAGATTAGCCAACTGCGCAGGAGATATTATAGTGCACAAGTGTGTGCGCAAACACAGGTGCACTATCTATTCCCTAACTCTTATAACCCGATGGGACCGCAATCCGACACAACCGGAAAGAGTTCAGGCACAGGATCAATGGCTTTACGTGCTTTCCGAGGCAAGGGAGTGTACACACTTCCAACTTCCACACTCCGGGTTCTTACTGATAATTTACGACAGGAAATCACAATATTAATAAAGTCCTCCAGACCGATTTCGGCCATGGCGGCCAATCTCAAGAAGAAAATCACATTAACATATTATTGGCCCGACCTGGGATTTGAACCCAGGACCACCGTGTCTGTGGCCTTACACGAACGAGGCAGTTAATAAGATAAGATAGATATATAACATTCAGAAGATATTTTGTCGTCGTGTGATATCAAACAAAACGTCACTTACTGTCATTCTCAAATAAAAAATAAAACATGGTTACAGTTGCCTTATAAAAATAAATCTGAAAGCATCTGAAACATAATTAACCTAATATTCAACAGACCGAGTGCTAAACTCACAGCGGCAACATTCAGCGATACCGGTCAATACGATTGCCTTGGCTCCCGGCTGTAAATGTAATACACAAAATTGAATCCAAGTGGATCAACTCGTTGCGATACAATATAATTGTGTAGCGCTACGCTACGCTGCACTACGCTACGCCACTCAACGGCGAACTAGCAATGCAACATTATCATAATCTCGATCGCTGCATTTGCTCTATATTTGTAAACACGGCCTTTGCTTGTTTAATTTAACAAAGCCCGTATGTCGCCGCGCTTAAATACAACAAGCAAATATAACTAAATGTTCTTTAGTTGAAACTACGCGTTACAGCTATTTTATAATTGTTATTTTTGTGTATTATTTACATTTACTATTCTTTTAACATATAAATAAATAACCAATTAAAAAATAATATTACCATTTTAAGTCATATATTATTTGAAATTTTCAGAATCATTATTTCTTGATTTCTCGTAAATATAAAAGTAATCATACCTTCGCTATTTTTGATTACTATTAGTCGTTCAACACAGACTTAAAAAAGGGTATTTATTTTTATTGAAAATTAAATAATAATATTGAAGGTCGAGATTTTCTTTTCCAGAGCGCGGTATACAAGGCAAATCTTACGAGTGCGTCACAATATAAGTAAAGCATACCATGTTATAAAAAAGTACTAAAAAGATTAAATTGATCGAAGTTTGCACCTAATTGATTTTCTCTCTGAATATTTAAAGATCGTGCTATACGTACTATGCGTGTACGTAATAAGCGAAGAAAAAGTAATCGCTCAGTTTCTTTTGCTCGTTATTCTCAGTTGAATAAATATTCAGGACAGGTAATGGCTTAAACTTTAACTGACCGCTTTGATGGGACAAAAAGTTATTTGAATCATACTAATGTTATAAAGCGGTGAGTTACGAGTTTATTACATATGCTATTATATAGGAATTGTAGTTTTGATTTTAAGATGATCAAAGCTTCAAAGATGAAGTAAATTGTCAACTGTTATTCTAGCAAACGCTGACAAACGATTTAAACACAAAGGAACAAAGTCTAACATACACTTGTTACTGAAACTTATGTTATGTTAAATGTAAGGATCTTAAATATTTTATCTCGCATACGACACATATTTGCGGATCAGCTTCAGACGGTTCAACAATTTGCAAAAAAAAAGTAACACCAATAAATACAAATAGGAACAAGACTTAAAGATTTAACGGCGAGCCCTAATCTTAAGACAGAGCAGCAAATAAAAGATTACAGAGCCCCATTATTAAAAGGAGAGTTGAAAACGTGCCGATGCGCCGATCTGTCCCGCGATAGCCGAATTAATCACGTTTACTTGCTTACTACGGAGTATCTGACCTCGTCGGGACGCGCGGGACACGCAGATAAATTTTACGGCGAGTACTAAAAGGATAACGCCCACAGTAGAAATATCCAGGTAAAATAATTAAATGAATTAATTATAATATAACCTTATCTGTGTACACATTATGTTTGGATATCAAATGTTATTAAAAATCGCTCAGCGTGCTATGGAGCGAGCTATGCTCGGAGTATCTTTGAAGGATAATATCAGAAATGAGATTATCCGGAAAAGAACCGGAGTCACCGACATAGCTGGCAAAATTAGCAGGCTGAAGTGGTAGTGGGCTGGTCACGCGTGTCGTAGGACCGATAGCCGTTAGAGCAGACGAGTCCTAGAGTGGAGACCGCGGATCGGCAAACGCAGCGTAGGGCACCCTCCAGCCAGGTGGGCCGATGATCTTAAGAAGGTGGCGGGTACCGACTGGATGCGGAAGGCGGAGAACCGGGAGCTTTGGCGCACCTTGGGAGAGTCCTATGTTTAGCAGTGGACTACGATTGGCTGTTGATTGATTGATTGATTGATTGAATGTTATTAAGCCGTCTCAGCAGAGACAATTTTTTATATAGCTTTCGTCTTTTACTATGTAATAAAGAGATAAGTCTTGTTGTGAAGTCAAAGTTACTCACACATTATTGGTCTTAATTGGTTACCCATCCGACTTCGCCGGAATATGCACATACTTTCTATTCTATACTGTGTATTGTTTCACCCTGTTACCCCCCCTTACTTGAAGGAGAAATTTTTATTTTTAGGGAAACCTGGAGAAGTTCTCCGTTCTTCGAAGAAATTGACTTTAAGGGTGCCCGATCACAAGTCATCCTTTTATAATAATTCTTTTACAGTACAGGCTATTAAACTCTGGAACGACCTCCCTTTAAATATTCGGGAGGCCAAATCCATAAATATTTTTAAAAAACTTGTAAAAGATCACTTTTTGTCTCAAGTACCTTATCACCAATAATCTTCTTTTATTTTTATTCTTTTTTTGGATTATTTTTCTTTCTTGTCTCGTGTTGTTTGAGGACTTATCGTTTTTAGTATCGTATTTATTGTATATATTTATATTATATACTTGTAATTTTAGTATGTATTGATAATATAATTTATATATAGATATATTAAATGTGTATTTTTATTTATATTGACATGTATTTATTAGTTTGTTTTTGGTATAGATTATTATTAATGTTATTTTATTTTGTTATTACTGCACCACCTACCCCATATCCTATGGGTTATTCCTTACACCGTTGGTTGCCTGGAAGAGATCGCTATGTAGCGATAAGGCCGCCAAAATTGTATGCTACTTTTATATAGGCTGTCTAAGTTATTGTAATGAAAAAATTGTTGTGGTGTACAATAAAGTATAAATAAATAAATAAATAAAAATTATAATAACTTATAGCTTAAGGACAGACATACAGGGATAGCTAGTACACATGCGAGTATGTTAAGTATCCTTTGATAGATTCCGCTCTCCTCGGTTCTCCGGCTATTATTCATACTGAATTATATTATATTAATATTATAACGAGCTTTAACCATATCACGCCAACGATCAAGAATTCTAGTCGCAATACGTCCGAGGATCCGTTGCATTCTGACTACCTTAAGGCGATCAAATAAACATGACGCTTTTGAGTTACTGATAAAATGAAGGTAGGAAATTTTATGAAGATGAATGAGGACTTTCACTCGGGCGCTGGAGTGCACTCGCCGATGCTTAGAGTATAGTCTGCTTTTAATTTGTTTTCTTTGAAGAGGCGTATTGTAACTATGCTCTACCGTTAAAGATATTCGAAGGAACTTCTCAACATTCTATTAGGAAAATAGTCTGATCACTCCAGCTAATCTAGTGACTCGAATTTTATGTTAGATAACCCTTTAATCACTATAATGCTTTTGATAAATACAAGAAGAAATAAAACAAAAATTGTATATATTATAACATTGAAACTCCAAGCAACTATTTGAAACCGGCTGTTCCAGCACCGATAGCAAAAGAATATCAAAAAGTCATTACGCCTGCATTAATTACAAGCTACTTTTACAAAAAAAAAACACATACTAACTGATGTATCATCCTGTGACGTCATAAATCTGCGCTACTTTTTGCGGCTGACAAATGGCGCGGGCGCGGGTAAATAATTACAATGTTAATCGTACGTCCCACCTCCGTTCTGCACCGGTCCCGCGCCCATCCCGCCCCGCACTTCTGCCTGAGCCGGTCCCGCTATACTTTATGACGCCAGTTGTTTTTGTCCCGACATAATGAGGTGGAGACAGAGAGTTATTAGCCGGACACGGTATTCCGACGGTGCTGATAAATAGTGCTCTGTAAACCTATTTACCTCTTCGACGGCAAAAATACTAAATATTACTAATTTTCCTACCGTAGTGTAGTGAGCTCTCGCAGTTGTATATCTGCCTGGCATGGTTTTAGAAGCATTAAAGTAATGTGAGTGTTCATCCTGTTCAGGCTAGTTTATAACGATACAAATGCTATGCTTGTATCTTGTACAAGTAAAAGTATTATAATATATATGAATGCATGTACCTTGATTTAATAATTGTCATAGAATGTACCATAGGTTTTAAATTAAATACCTCAGCCCTGGTCAGGACCTTTTTGTTATTCACAACTAATAATCTTGTTGTAAGTAAACATTTCCCTGCGAAATGACTTCTAATCATCAATATACATATAGTTAGCGGTCTCTTTCCCACCAGAGTAATCAACATGATCGAGTGTATAAAAAAACACGGCAAACAGCAGAATCACTTCACTTCGCCTCCGTCGCTCGACTTTATCGTACGTCTTCCTTATAACTTTAAAAGTAAACTTAAACGCTAACATCAGAAGTGGGATCAGAATCTCATGAGTTCTGATCCGCTCTGCTACCTGTGGTAACGTATTATACGATGAAAAGGATCTGTTAAGTGCGTTCCAATTTGTTTAAAAGCGATAGACACTGTATTACTGTGGGTGGTACTTTATAAGTAATTTCACGACCTACCTACATTGCGATAATTTCTTTATTTAACTACCCTGCTTTGCATTATTAATTAATTATAGTGACCTTACGCAATAATAGCTAAAAAACTTGCCTAATAACAGTCGTGTGAATGTGACTGTCATTTCGTCGTCGTTAAACCGTTCACCTCCACGCGGGCAGCCGCCGCGACCGCGTGTAGTGATTGTGACTATGGTGGAGCATCAGGCATTCTACGGCATTGCCTTCGCCAGGGCGTTCCTACCACAAACCACGATGCGGGAGCGATCGATCGTATCATTGGTGCGAAATGATCTAGCAAGACTACGGTGAGATCAAAACATTATATTTCACGCAAACTTTTAAAGCCAAGGGAGTGATATTGAGTGTTTCTCGCATTTGTAATTATCTGAAGTGATGCTTGAGCCTGGCGCAATTAGTGGTATCCCGAAGCATATACTGCGCTCTTCTATTCAGAGTAAAAGACTGTACTAGCCCTACTAGTCAGTTTTTTACTTTTTATTTTTTAAATGCGGGTTTTTCTACTAATTTAAAGAAGTGCTTTACACTATCAGTCAAGGTCTGGAACAGCCGAGTGGAGTGAAGCTTCGTGTTTATAATCCACCAGCCTGCTCACCGCTGGTGCAGCAGGCTGACCATTTCCGGTCAACAGTCCCTGCCTGCCAGACGTGGTGCTTCAGTGCTTCGAGTGCGATACATCAGCCTGCGCACAACTGGTGCTGCTGGCTAACCCATCGCAGGGAAGCTCTCTCCAGCCTGACGGACTTGGTGCTGGTGGCCGAGTGTGACAAACGCGCAGGCGTGTTTACCTGTTTGAATCTGTGTGTGGCACATGGCGCGTGGTGCTGGTGGCCGAGTATAGGTATGGTGTCTGTACGAACTATCCCTGTGTGATGGGTACGCAGGAGAAGGTGACACGTGATATGTGTACTGGCTTGGTACCTCAGGATTATCAACTGACATGACTGATCGATGTGATCTGACGAGATGATGGATGTGATCATGGTGATCCAGCTGATTAGACTACAGAAATTATGTTGTATTATCATGTAGGAAGTTACGATTACATGTGTTTGTTTACTTGTATTGTACTTGGTGTAATATAGTGATTGCTGTAAGTCCATGTTTCATATGGGTACGAGGTGACTGAGAAAATATTCTTGTAAGACTCTGTAAGAGTGTAGGGGTGACTCGGAAAAGACTTATTTAAAATCCCATCAGTAAAGTCTGAAAAGACCTGTATTAGTCTCACTGAGCGTCAGGGTGACCGCTCACCATCAACATCAAAATAAAGGCATCATAAAGACACTTCACTTACACCGACAACTTCTATCACAAGCTGCCAGAAAGTCTAGGTGAGCTTTTACGTATTTTTACTATAAAACCAAGTTGTACTGTTTCCACAAATTTCAGGCAGTGGCCAGAGTGAAAGCGCGAGGACGCTGCCTCGTCAGGAGAGGCCGTGTTAGCGGTCTCTTCTCCAACAGAGTAATCAACATGGTCGAGTGTATAAAAAAGCACGGCAAACAGCGGAATCACTTCACTTCGCCTCCGTCGCTCGACTTGATCGTACGTCTTCCTTATAACTTTAAAAGTAAACTTAAACGCAATAAAAATATGAAATACATATCGAAAAATGCTATTCAGTTATTTAGACAAATATTGAAGTTATATCGACAAGATCTAGTTCACTTCATATTGAAAGATACTACAATATTATTAATAATAAACCTGACAATATGACACGTGTGTGTTTGTATGCCCAAATAAGAAATAAATATCTAAGCAAGTTAACAGTAGTTACTAACGACGTTGTGACATTTGACCAATTCATATACATTGAATGGCGCGCCTCTACCTGCTTCCGGTTACACATTACCGCTGCCATCTCGAATTTAGTGTCACTGTACAGCATTAAATCTTAGCGAGATATTACGTATAAAATATAAACTATTTCCTCATAGCATATAGATGAAAAATAACAATCAATGTCAATAAAGAAAACAGATCAGTGATTCCCATCCCAGAAAACGTACAAAATGCCTCAGTGGCTAAATTTAAAAAGATTGTGAAGGAACGCTTGTGTGCTAAATGTTATTATACAAATAATGGATGAATTTTATAGATCATAGCATACCTTGAATGAGACGATCGACGCATGGCTATTTCTAGTTATCTTTTTTGTAAACAATACATAAAAAAAGTGACAAAAAAAATCAACCCGCTGAGTTTCTTTCGCCGACTCTTCTCATGGCTGGGTGTTTCTTTTCCGAACCGGTGGTAGTTTCTAGTTTGACAATCAATAAGAAAGTGTAATACTTCAATATTGAATAAAGTATTTTGAATTTAAATTAAATTGTGCCCATTTTTCACACGCATAATTATTATACTCGTATTCCGTTGACATGCCAGCACCGTCTCTCGTCAGAGAAGGTCATTAATCCCGATCGCTTCTTGCATTGATTTCAATCTCGGCGCAGTTTTTGCGACAGAGCAATTACAGCACAGGTAGGACTGACCTACTCTTGGTCTTGAAGATCTTGTCACGTATGTCAGTAATTTAGTTCTTTTTTAATAGTTTTACTTTACACAGCACTTTGTAAAACAAACATTTAATTTCAATATATGATTTACAATAATATTAGTAACAGCTTGTGAATGTACCACTGCTGGGCTAAGGCCTCTTCTCCCCTTTTTGTGGAGAAGGTTTGAAGGTTATTCCACCACGCTGCTCCAATGCGGGTTGGTGGAAATACACATGTGACAGAATTTCAGTGAAATTTGACACATGTAGGTTTCCTCACGAAGTTTCCCTTCACCGTCAAGCACGAGATGAATTATAATCACAAATTAAGCACATGAAATTCAGTAGTGCTTACCGGGTTTGAGCCTACGATCATCGGTTTAGATTCACGCGTTCTTACCCCTGGGCCATCTCGGCTTTACTCGGTTGATAGTGTGCGACGAGCCATAAAAAATGCTGGACATGTATACGGTTCGATTACAGTTGACCAATATTTGTTGAGTACCTAATATTTAATTAAAAGTCTAGTGATCTACCTAATGTGTGAATTCAGTTCAAGTGTGATTTGAAGAATATTGTATGAAATATCAAAATAGCCCTTTGTTTGTAGCAAATCAAATTAAATCTTATTCCAATATTTGTGTTGTACAAGTAATTCATTATTTCATTGCCAGTCAGTTTCATTTCCAATAAACCTGACAAAAACTAAGCAATTGCAAAGATTACAACACAATCTGACAATTTTTTTTTTTTTTTTTGTTGTATATGTAGGCGGACGAGCGTATGGGCCGACAAAACGGAGACAAACAGTAATAAAATACACAAAACAATTGACTGATTGAATGATTTATGAGAAAAAGTTATAATACTGCATTTCTTAAGATTTAATGTAAGTCCATTGTGATGACAGTAGTGACAAAGGCTATTTAAATCAGTTTGTAATAGAGTGTAATCCTGTGTAGTTTTAATTACTCTAAAAATGTTCATGTCATCAGCATATAATAAAATATCCGAATGTTTGAAAATATCACAAATATTATTGATAAACAAATTAAATAGGAGGGGTCCAAGGTGAGAGCCCTGAGGCACTCCTGATGTAACAGGAATATAGGATGAGCAGAAACCCTTAATGGTAACAGCTTGACTACGTTCATGCAGATATGACGCTAACCAACGTAGTACACCACCGTGTATACCGACTTTTTTTATTTTTTATTGTATAGGTAGTCGCACGAGCATATGGGCCACCTGATGGTAAGTGGTCACCAACGCCCATAGATATTGGCACTGTAAGAAATGTCGCTTCGCATCAAGAATGCAACACCAACCTTGGCAACTAAGATGTTATGTCCCTTGTGCCTGTAATTACACTGGCTCACTCACCCTTCAAACCGGAACACAACAATACAAAGTACTGCTGTTTTGCAGTAGAATATTTGATGAGTGGGTGGTACCTACCCAGACGAACTTGCACAAAGCTCTATCACCAAGTTCTCCAAGTTTACGAATAAGATGGACGTGCGGTATTTTATCAAATGCCTTTGAGTAATCGGTATACACAACGTCCACTTGAGAGCCATGCATAGCAGATGTTAAGTGATGAACAAATTGGATAAGATTGGTCTCCGTCGACTTTTTATCGATGAAACCATGTTGTTTCTCATTTAAGATAGATCGTAAAAAGGGAAAGATTTGATCTATACATATATATAATATAAGGTCCTCCAGACCGATTTCGGCCACGGCGGCCAATCTCAAGAGAGATTAGCCAACTGCGCAGGAGATATTATAGTGCACAAGTGTGTGCGCAAACACAGGTGCACTCTCTTTTCCTTAGCTCTCATAATCCGATGGGACGGCAATCCGACACGACCGGAAAGAGTTCAGGCGCAGGACCAACGGCTTAACGTGCTTTCCGAGGCACGGGAGTGTACCCACTTCCAACTTCCAGACTTCGGGCTGCCGGACTGAGAATTTTCTGACAGAAAAACCCAATAACTATTTATTGGCCCGACCTGGGAATTGAACCCAGGACCACCGGTCCTGGGTATAGTCGACTCGGCAGGACGATCATCGCGACCGTAAAACGGGCGAAGTGCGCGGAACGTTGCTCGAACTGAAGACCCATTTTTATAACTCACTATCCGTCGATTGGTGGACAAATTCGAGTCAACCGGGTCAGTTAACAATCAGCCGGTTCCCGTACGTCAACGTAACCCGAGATCTGCCGAGAATATCGCCGCTGTGCGCGACAGTGTCCTCGAAAACCCGCGGCAGTCAATTCCGCGTCGCGCACAGGAACTCGGCCTTTCGCAGACGACAACTTGGCGAATTTTGCGTTGTGACTTGAGCCTGCACCCGTAAAAGATCCAGCTGACCCAAGAGCTCAAGGTTAATGACCATAGACAGCGCCGTGTGTTCGCTGACTGGGCATTAGAGCAGTTGGAAGTTGACGCCGATTTTGGCAAAAAAATCATCTTCAGCGACGAGGCGCATTTTTGAATGAATGGCTATGTCAACAAGCAAAATTGCCGTATTTGGGACGAGACCAATCCACACGAGGTTCACCAAGTGGCAATGCACCCGCAGAAAGTGACTGTTTGGTGCGGATTTTGGGCCGGAGGCGTGATTGGTCCGTATTTTTTCGAAAACGATAATGGTGTGGCCGTCACCGTCAATGGTGAGCGATACCGGTCGATGATAACCAACTTCTTTTGGCCTGAAATCGAGAATATGGATCTGGACAACATGTGGTTTCAACAGGACGGCGCTACGTGCCACACAGCACACGCTACGATGGAAGTTCTGCACGATCAAGCGCCCTTAATGGAAAACCCTATATATCTAACGTCCTGGATAGATGACCGAGGTATTTAAGCAACAGAATCGTAGACATATTTATGCTTCTTACTTTAAGATCACATACCAATCCAAATTTCAAATAATCGTTTATCCTTTACTTATACTTAAGCGCGAGCGAAGCCGCGGGCAGCTGCTAGTCATAAATAAGTTTTTCAAATAATTTGGCCAAAGTGCACAACTTAGATATAGTTCTATAATTTTCTATATTGTGTTTATTACCTGATTTATAGATAGGAGTAATAAAACACCGTTTCCATATACTAGGCATCATACCTAAGTGAAGAGATTTTGAAAAGAGTAGAGAAATCGGAAAAGCAAGTGTGTCATTACACATCTTAAGAAAATAAGGGAGTAAGTAATCAGGGCCAGCGCCTTTTCTAACATCCAATTTTTTAAGATATATTTGTACAATTTGGGGATTAATTTCAATGGAAGAAATAGATATCGAATCATATGTTGATTTAGGGCAGCTTAATACCAGATTAGTCTCGTCCTGAATTTGAGTCTGAAATGCAGATTTGAAATTATTATTAAACAAAGAACCATCCTGTTCCCCGATGCCGATCTACTCCCCAGAAACATTGTATCTGGAAATTCATTGGACGATTTTTTAGATTTCACAAAGGTCAAAAAAATTTACTATGGCATAAAATTTTTCAGAATCAATTATATAATAATCATAACACTGAAGTTCAATTAATTTCTGTCTTTCTCTTAAAATACTAAATGTGTTATAATCACTAATTCTACCATAGGTATTCCATTTTTTGTGAAATTTGAGTTTCTCCTTAACTATTTTAATAAGAGATTTTGAATACCAGCAGGGATATCGTAAATTTTTAAACTTTAATTTTTCAGGAACGTAGATAGATAGATAGATAGATAAAAAATTTATTGCACTCAATATCATATAAAATAACAGTACATATAAAATGGCTCATTACAGAAAATTGAAGGCAAGGGCGGCCTTATCACTAAAAGCGATCTCTTACAGGCAACCCAACAGATGAGGACAACATATTCTGTAAAGAGGGTAGTGCATATTATATTATGATGCATACATATACAATAGATATTTGATTTAATATAAAATACATATAAAGAAAACGTAAAATAAACATACATGCAAATACCTGTACATACATATATATATATATACATATACATATATACACACATATATATATATCTACATAAATACATGTATACATACATACCTACCTACATACATACATATAAATATAAAAAGGAGTAGTTACGAGGACATATAATGATGTTTGACTCGACTTTTAAATATATTTAAGGACTGTGACATCCTAATGTCATGTGGGAGCGCATTCCATAATTTAATCGATTTGACAGTAAAAGAATCATTATAACAGTGTGAGTGGCTGAGAGGCAGCTGTAGTTTGTTGTCCGATAGAGAATGAAGATTGAGATGAAGAGAAGAATTAGAGCCAAGAAAGGAAAAGTGTTCTTTGAGGTAAGTTGGAGTTTGGGGAAAGAAAAGAATAGTGTAAAGGAGAGAAAGGGCGTGCAAATTACGTCTTTGTCTGATTGTAAGCCATCCAAGTCGGGTACGATATTCGGAGATGTGGTCGAACTTTTTCAATCCAAAAATGAACCGTATGCACATGTTTTGCAACCTTTCAAGCTTGTCAAGCAGCTCCTCGGATAGACCTAAGTAGCATACATCTGCGTAGTCTAGGATGGGAAGAAGAAGTGCATTCGAAAGAGAAATTTTAGTTTTGATTGGCAACAACTTCTTCCACCTTCTTAACGAGCCGAAAGCTGCAAACATTTTCCGACTTAGATTTGACACTTGCGCTGCCCAAGAAAATTTATCATCTATTATAAGACCTAAGTTAGTAACAATGTTATTATTGATCAAAGTTGTACCGTCAAACACTACGGGAGGAACATTAACTTGATTAAGTTTCGAAAGCTGTTTTGGAGTGCCAACTATAGCTAACTGTGATTTACTGGCATTTAACGATAATCCATATGACTTGCTCCACTCACTAATCGATTTAAGGTTATTATTCATAACATCGATAGCATTAGCGATGTTCTCAGCAGGAGTCGTCAAATAAACCTGCAAATCATCAGCATAGAGGTGATAATAAACAGAAAGATGTTTAGTGACAGAATTTATAAAGATTGAGAAAAGGAGAGGGGACAGAACACCACCTTGTGGGACACCCGCTTTGAGATAGCAACAGGAGGAAAACTTACCGTCAACGATAACACGCTGTTGACGATTTGAAAGATAAGACTGAAACCAAGAAACAGCACTGGAAGAGAAATTTAAAGAATCAAGAATAGCTAAGAGAATGTCATGGTCAACAGTATTAAAGGCATTGGAAAAATCAAGAAGAGCTATAATAGTAATTTCTTTCTTATCAATCCCAAAGCGAATGTCATCACAGACTTTGATCAAAGCTGTTGTGGTGCTATGCCCCGGGCGAAATCCCGATTGAAATGGGCTTAAGATATTGTTAAGTGAGAGAAAGTTGGAAAGCTGTCCATGGACAATGCGTTCTAGAACCTTAGAAAGGAAAGGAAGGATAGATATAGGACGGTAGTGAGCTAACAAAGTAGGATTAGAGATTTTGGGAATGGGTAGGATATGAGCTATTTGCCAACTATTGGGAAAAATACCTGAATTTAAAGAGAAATTATATACGTGGCATAGAACAGGAAGAATGGTATCTAAAGACAGGAGTATCATTTTGCGACTGATACCGTCACATCCAGCGGCGTCTGATTGAATACCAAGAATACTCTTCCTGATATCCTCAGAAGTCACTAGAGTAAAAGAGAAAGGAGAAAAATTAGGCTTAGGACGTGTGGTTATGGAATTCAAGGTGTGACATTTATTCGCACTGTCCATGGTAGCCGCCGAGAAGTGCTTATTCAGCGCTTCAGCGTCAACATTTCTTACATCTAGTGACTGACGGCCAATACCCATCGCATACAAAAAACGCCACACCTTGCCGGTGTTCTTGATGCTAACAGAATTGTGTATATAATTTCGTTGAGCGTCCCTACAGACTTTGCTGCAATGATTACGCAGCCGTTTATATTTCAGGAGATTGTTGTCTGTCGGTCTCCGTTTATATCTCGACTTAGCAGCATTACGTCTTGTCATGATAACTTTGATATCTGGTGTTAACCATGGTGCTGGAAGGTGCTTTAACTTAATCGGTCTTAATGGAGCATGAATATCAAAAAGATCTGAGAGGAGAGAGTTAAATAATTCAAGTTTATCATCCATAGATGGAGCATTAAATACAGCATCCCAATCAATCCGATCAAGGTCACGCAAAAATGTATTATTGTCAAAGTTCTTGAAGCTTCGTCTCATGACAATGGTAGGTTTTGATTTAGGCGGACGGACTTTATATGATAGATACAAAAGGTCATGGTATGAAAACGCTTCAGCGGGGTATTGGCCATACAGCATAGCTTGATCGGATGAGGAAACAATTATAAAATCTAATAAAGAAGGAGAGCAGTTTGGGAAAAAGTGAGTAGAATTAGAAGGAAGTATATTTAAATTAGAGCTATTCACAATATTACGAAGGCGTTGAGCACGTGAGTCATTTTTATTTAAACACGTGTTAAAATCACCCATAATAATGGTGTGATCAACAGCAGAAACATATTTCTCAAGTAGGTGCTCAAAACATTGAAAATAATTAATATGAAGAGAAGGGCTATAAAATACCCCTAAGAGGACTTTTAAAGGACCAAATAAGAGTTCAAGAAAAATGTGCTCGGAAGATTCGGAATATTGCGATGGGGATTTATCTAAAATGGAAAAAGGAATATGACTATATTCCTTTTTCCATTTTAGATAGGGATATGGAACGTAGTCACGGATGATATGATCGATCGTATTGTACAAAAGATTTACTGCCGCTTCATCTAAATCATTAAGTAGAATGAACCAATCAATATCGCTTAACTTATTGTTGATTATATCGTAATCCGCAGCGCGAAATGATCGTACTTTTTGAGGTAAGCACCGTAGGATTTCCTTGTGTTCCAAAGACATTCGCGCTTCTATTGCAGGATGATGACTATCTTCTGGAACCAAAGGCTTAGAGCATCGAGATACTGAGCAGAAATTATTTCCGATTATTAAGTCTAGATACCTATTATTGACATTCGGGATACAATTCTCTTTCTCTCTGGTCGCTCCCTCATGGCTGAGGATCGTGGACATCGACGGATATGGATGGTGTACACCTAGTGTGGATTATCTGCTTCCACCGATGCCTGTTCATCGCGTCTCTGGCGACCGAGCAAAACTTAATTGAAGATGGGCCTCTCGTTTTCCTTCCGTTTTCGGGATACAATTATATTGATTAAAATCATTAAAATTTAAAAAGCTGTTAAGAGAAAAAACCAAATCATTATTTAAATCAAAATCAAGCATATTCATAACAAAGCCAACGCATTCCCATTTTGCTGTCGATATATTAAAGTCACCCATTATTATATAAGTGTAGTCAGAGTTATTAGTAAATTCATTTGAGACATGCTCAAAATAAGTACACAGTGCATCAAACTGAAAACGACAATGGGGAAAGTAGATCCTTAAAAAAGAAGATTTCTGATTGTTGTTAAGATTAATGGTGACTTCTATAATATCCGCAGCCGCTCCACTTATTGAGACCGTATTTGAGGAATGTACAGTAAGTCGCTGGTTTACGACTATTAACAGGCCACCGCCTAGACTATTATTTAAAATTTCGTAGTTTCTGTCACACCTATAGACATTGTATCTAGAATCAAACAATTCCTCACTAAAAATTCCATCTAACAGCCAAGTTTCCGTCAAACAAACAATGTCATAATCACCCCCAAGCACATTGCGAAAAAACAGATTGAATTTAGAACGTAAGGTCCGAACGTTCTGATAATAAATAGAAATTTCATTAGCCATTGTTAAAAAAACAAAATAAATCGCATAATAAATTGTCCATCAAAATAAAATACGAACAATGAACCTCACGGTAACCGTTTGTATTTGTAAGTATTGAAATAAAACTTATAGCAAATATATTAAAATTAAACAAATAAGCAAAATCATCACTATGTACGATGTCCTTAGCATGCAAAACTAATTCAAATAATATAACAAATATAAAGTATTCACAAGGCAGTAACAACAAAGCCACCAAACGAAAGCCAAATACTACTAATACATTACGATAAATGAAAGCAAGCTATATGTAGCGCAATTTAGTAAAGCGATTTAAAGAAAGGAGAAATGTTCTTAAGCTATTTTTTTAAATCAGCTTTGTTTATAATGTGAAGCACGGGACTGTTATCGGAGCGCCGAGCCATTATTGTACAATTCTTCACCCAAACATATCGATTTTTTTTATCTTAGGCTATTTTTTCCGTGTTTTGTAGAAGCACTTTATTGTTTCGAGTGAGGTGATCATTAAAATATATATTGGAATTTCCCTCAAAGCCAATATTATTTAATTTTAATTTAGATTTTCTTGCTAACGTTAACGTCCAGCGCGATAGAAAGCGGATTATAATAGGTTCGATTCGGTGAGTCTCGCTTTTATAGGGTGCAACTCTCGTCATGAAATCAATATCATTAGAAGCATTGAGCTAAAAACCTGTTACATTACAGACATTCTTTAAAATTTCCATAAGATTTTCGATTATTTTGTTCAAGTTCTATGTCATCTAAGCGTTTTTTTAAATTCGTTAGATTGATTCGCAGAAATTTTAAGTCTTTTTCAAAATTCATAACCTTAGAATTTAGTTCCTCATATTTACTGTTCATAAATGATAAAGACTCCTTTAAAACAGCAATGTCGTCCTGTATTGGCCTAAGATAAGTAGACATCAGATTATCAATCTTCGATTGAATACTCAATGTCAATTTAGCGAGCTCTGATGATATAATAGATTTAATATCACCGGCAGAAAGTACACTTGATCTGTCAGCTACTATTTCTAAATTTGTAATTGAGCGCCCTCTTCTAACCGTCACATTGTCCGATTCATCTTCATTTTGAGTAATATTAGTAACTATTGACGATGTGCTCCTTACAGGTGTATTATCACTATTGAGGCGCCTAATTTTTACGCATGAAGGACATATCCAATTTTTTCTACAATCGGACGACAAGTCTTTATGTTTTTCTGAAGGGAATAAGCAAAGTAAATGATAATTACATTTGTATTTTATGCACGCAACATGGTCAGCAGCGCCACCTGTTGTCAGCTTACAACATGCAAATTTCATGTTGAGTGTGTTGCAAATACTCATAACATGTAATATACTAATAAATATTCCATAGACAAATAATAAAATGGACTGCGGATTCCTTGGATTTCAACTCGTGTCGTCGGCATTTTCTGTCGTAGCTGATACCACTAGAACACTTAACTAGTACGTGCTGGTGACGAAAAACAGGCTCACTATATGACAGTTAAGGTAATTCTTTTTAAACGAGGGTACATGATGAATACTTGATTGAACACTCTCTGCAACTTATATACGCGAACCATGTTTGTAATACGAGAAACGGAGTCAATAAACACAATCATATAAACATAACCACAACAACAGTTTATGCACCAGATGATATAATTAAAGATAGTTATCAGATCTCGAGATGACAATATTCGAAACTTTAAAACTTTAAACGATAAAATTATGAACCAACAAGTAACACATCTGCTATGTACGACTGTTGCGCACTGACTGACTGATACTGTAGCTTAACTTTAATAGATAGGCATATACCATCGCGGACTTTTTTGTGAGCAATTATAAGTACTATTAATATATTGAACACTATTTTATATACCATCAACAGTTTTCGCAGCGCACGCAAAATAATTACTTTTATAGGTTAACATTTTGATACCTCGGGTTACATTGTTCCATTTTAGGAAGAGATCTTTAATTTTTTTGAAAATAAAATAGTGCCTTTGTTACTCATGAAAAATGTAGCTTTCTAATGGTGAAAGATTTTTTTAAATCGGTCGAGTAGTTTTTGATTTAAATCGTAACAAACAAACAAACAAAAAATCAAATCTTTCCTCTTTATAATATTAGTATAGATTAACGTTTAAATGTATAAAAGAACGTGTATGGGTTACTCGACGTAATAGTCGATGAATAAATTATTACTTGCCCAGAATTGATTTCTTAACAGATAAACAATAAGAGAGGAACATTGGAAAAAACGGAGTTGTATAAAAAGTATTACGGTATTTTTTCAGGCCCGTGAATTAATGTTGTTTCACTAACCATAAATTGAAGCCAACACATGCTACAGGCGAAAACTTAAAAAATACGCCAACAAAGAGAGCAAAGATACAAGACGAACCTCATTAGTGTCGGAGACTTCGCGGCGAAACATTTTTTAATTATAATTTGAAATTCCAACGTGAGCCGTATTTGTCAGGCAGATGTATGGTAACCTTTTTTTCAAAGTTGCTCACAAAACTGCCCTGGGGATGGAATGTCTCGTCGGTCCCTTTCTTCTTTTATTATAATTGCAATTTTTCGACTGGTATGTTTTTGCGGCGAAAAAGTTCGCCTCGTTTGTTAAATGGGGTGCACGAGTAACACACGAACGCGAACCTCTTTATTGTAATATCATGAAATAGTTGCTGCACACGGATGTAGTGCGTGTTTAATGACCAATCATCTAAATATAAGTAATGGTTTTTTATGTTCTTAAATATTCTTGTTTAGAAAATTAAATTTACTTGTGCGTTAGCTGGTAAATCGAATATTCTCGATAAGACTTTATTACTGTCCGGGTCGTAAAGTCGGCGCACGGGACGAATTACTGATTTCATATTTATACGCGACACGGGCTCTGTATGAAGCTTTGTTAATAAAAGAATCACACGTACCTCATGTTGTATTACGAAATAAAAATGTAGATACAGAAAATTAAAATATGTATAAATGAACGATCGGTTTTCCTTTGAATTTTAAATCATAACTGTTATTAATTATTTGTAGTCATTTAAAATGTAAAACTTTATTACTTGGCACGCGAATGGGAATGGCTGCTTTATTTTATAAAATAAAATAAAATAATAATCGTTAATATCGATTGATTGTTTAATAAAATTACATTAATAATAATAATAATATCCTGGGATATTATTCACACAAGGTCATCTGATTTCAAACTAAGCAGAGCTCGTTCTATGGAAACCAAACAACTGACATTCTACATATACTACATTTCTTTTCTTTTTTTTTTATCACTTACATTGCCAATGCTCCGCCAACCTTGGGAACTAAGATATTATGTCCCTTGTGTCTGTAATTACACTGGCTCACTCACCCTTCAAACCGGAACACAACAATACAAAGTACTGTTGTTTTGCGGCAGAATATCTGATGAGTGGGTGGTACCTACCCAGTCGAGCTTGCACAAAGCTCTACCACCGAGTTGTTTTGTAAATATATACTTAAATCCATTTTTCAGGTATTTAATTTCAAATGCCATACCCATGCTGTTATTAGTATGTTATACATAATATTATGAAGAGGAAAGATTCGATTTTTTGTTTGTTTGTTACGATTTAACAAAAAAACTACACGACCGATTTAAAAAAATCTTTTACCATTAGAAAGCTACATCTTTACTGAGTAACTATATTTTACTATAAAAAAATCTCTAAATAAGAAAATTGACACGGTTTGAACAAACTGCAACTGTTCTGCGTTTAGTCTATTAACAAATGCTAATTTACGTATTTACGTTAAATAATAGGTTGTAAATATTCGCGGACGAAGTTGCGGGCGAAATGCTAGTATTAGATATGTATTTTATAAACATTATAAAGGCAAATTGTTAAATATCAATGACAATGTAGGTCGTCTTTTTTAATTTATTTTACATAATGTAATGTAATTTTTTTTGTAAACGATACATGCCATATATAAAAAAATGTCACAAAAAAAGCAACTCGCTGAGTTACTTTCGCTGGTTCTTCCTAGGCTAGGTGTTTGTGTTCCTGACCAGTGGTAATTTCTGGTTTGACAATCTATAAGAAAATGTAATGCTTTAATATTGAATAAAGTATTTTGTATTTTATTTGACTGTAGTGGTAGCCGGCTGATCCCTAATTTCGAAGGACATGACCGTCGTAGCAGGGTATTAGAATAGAGACAGTGGATCGACAAACGTATCGAAGGGCGACTTATAGCCTGGTGGACCGATGATCAGAAGAAGACGAGGGAACCCGACTGGATGAGGTAGGCAGAGAACCGGGGCTTTGATGCACCTTGAGAGACCTCCGGCAGTGAATTCCGATAAATGACATGTGTGGTCAGCCTGCGTCAGCACGGTTAATATACCTACGTAAATAATAATATTAGGTCATTACATATTAAATTGGCTTTTTGTACGGGAGGAATATAAAGTCATTTTTTTTTTTTGTAATATATATTTAATTAATCAAAGTATGCACCGTTGTTATCTATGCACTTTTGCCATCTCATAGGTAGTTCATTGATCCCTTTACTAAAAAAACCATGGGGGCGAGAATCAATAAACTCTTTGAAGGCGGTTTGGACTGCCGCATCGGAGTTGAATTTTTATCCTTATAAGAAGTTGTCCAAATTCCGGAAAAAATGGTAATCTATTGAAGCAAGATTCGGGGAGTACGGTGGATGTCGCAGACATTCCAATTGTAGCTCATCTAACTTAGTGGTCGTTTGTTGTGCAGTGTGTGGTATCGCGTTGTCGTGAAGCAGCAGTGGTCTAGAGCGATTGACCAATCTCGGTTGTTTAGCAGCTAGTTCTTCTTTCATGGTTTGCAGTTGCTGACAATAGATATCTGCTGTAATCGTTTGGCCAGATTTTAGAAAGCTGTAGTGATCAACACCGGCCCTAGTTCACCAACCACTCACAAGTAACTTTTTCTGAGTCAATTTTCGTTTAGGGCAGGATTTGGCTGGGTCTCCAGGGTTCAGCCATTGTGACGAGCGCTTCCGATTATCATACAGTATCCACTTTTCATCACAAGTAATGATTCGATTTAAAATCCCTTCATTATTGTGTTGGTTGAGCAAAATAACATAGCAGTAGACGCGTGTTTGCAAGTTCGATTCACTCAATTCATGAGGTACCCATCGTTCAAGTTTTTTTACTTTCCCGATTTGCTTCAAGTGGATTAATACAGTTTTATCATTTACCCTGAAGCGTGCAGCTATCTCTGAAGTGCTTTGTGATGGATCCGCTTCCACAGTAGCCTTTAATTCTTCATTTTCCACTTTGGTCTTCGGCCGTCCACGGGGTTGGTTCTGAAGGTCGAAATTTCCAGAACGAAAACGTTGAAACCAAAAACGTACCGTGCTTTCTTCTGCGACACCAGCGCCGTACACATCATTAATCCTTCGAGCTGTTTCTACAGCACTGGTGCCACGGTAGAACTCGTACTCGTAAATATACCGATATTTCATGTTTTCCGGTGTGCGGTAATAAGCGACGCCAAAGAAAAAAATTATGAGGAAAAACCAAATGGATGACTGTTTTCAAAACTCAAATGTACCAGCTAAATGAATTTATAAATTTGAGTTTGTAATACTTACCAAAGAGGAGATATTTCTGATCAAAGTGGTCAGTACGACAAAACGCTAATTTCATATCTAAACCTAATATTAGAAGGACCTATAGGACCTATTAGAAGTGTCAAAATTCTATTTTAGTCTGAAATTGTATATAATATCTTACTTTTATAAGGCTCATTTAATATAATTTAAAAAATAATAATTGCACATACAATCCTTCTTACTAAGAAACATTAAAATTTTAGACTAAAGTAGAATCTACGTCAGGCTGCATTTTTATATTTTAATGACAACGCGTTGTTTGCTACAAAATGGCACTCGTCGTTTAATTATCGTGAGCGATATACACAACAAAAATAATAATTAATCCTAAATAAATTTTAATCAGGTTCGTTATAATTCCGTAACCAAACTGCACATTGTTGTTCAAAATAAAACTATTTAAGAAAATTAATCGCGGCATTTTGTTTGGTTTTAATCAGCGCGGTACAAACAGTTTCCGGCTCGTGGCGGCTCCGGATCGTTCGACTTCCGACATCATCCGCCTTGGTTTTACTGACGATTCTAATAAAATGAATAAATATTTAATACCTTATTGGAAGCATACAAATAAAAAAAACTAATAAAATACTTCTCGCTTCGGTTTGTCACCAGTTTTCCAAGTCATTTTTATTCCAAGGTACTGAGAGTACTATGAAATTCTAAATATAGTGTTGTTAGCCTCGTGTTTATCTCATAGGATCTCTGCCGAATTAGGCTCCCATGCGATAATGACAAAAATGAAATAGAAAATGTCCTTACACACTCAGTTATACACTTCCCTGAGAATCTATATGTAAAAGTATTGCAAAGTTTAGCTGCAGTATTACTCTCTCACAGATAAGCCATATCACAAAAAACCGGTAAATATCCACATTTGGTCGACGCGGCCTCATAAACCGCTTAGATTTACCGACAACCGCAATGTACAGCACAAGGCGAGAATATACGACCTTCATCTTCATAGCAAAAGGGCCTCTATTAATAACCCGTTAAAGACGTGAGTCGTGTTTCCCAATATACTCGGTAGCACGATACACGTCTCCACGCATCAAGGGTCCAAATATATCAAGGTGACAACCACACATAAAGACGTAGGTCATCTCATGCGGACATTCACCCCGCTCGTTACCGTAAAAATACGGAACGTAATGGCGTAGTTTCCTTAATCTCATGATATTTTTCCCTTTCTACTACATCTTGTTATGACAAATATTACTCATGAAATCGTCCAAAGAATAGCGAAAGCAGCGACAATTCCGAGCGAGCTCAGTCCACCATCGGGCACCAAAATAATGTTGGTGACGTCATACTCCTAGTAAACTTTTGTTCAATGCCAAATACCATCAATAGCAACCGATGCGATGGTATTACGATTAAGTGATGATCCTGCATTTAAAAAAAAAAATTATATAGTATGTCACACATGTATTAAGTTGCATGAACAGTCAGATTAACAATCGGCTATTGGTATATGTATATGCATGTACAAATGTATGTCGAAGCCGAAGGGAAAATGGATCACCTGATCAGTCAGTCAGTCAGTCAGTAGAGTCAGTATTTTAATATATATCCTCGGTGGATGGGCTTTGTGCAAGCTCGTCTGGGTAGGTAGCATCCACTCTACCGCAAAATAGCAGTACTTTGCGTTGTTGTGTTCCGGTTTGAAGGATGAGTGAGTTAATGTAATTACAGGCACAAGGGACATAACATCTTAATTCGCAAGGTTGGTGGCGCATTGGCGACGTAAGCGATGGTTAACATTTCTTACAATGGCATTGTCTATGGCCGTTGTAGTTCGCAATAAAAAAAAATCAAATACATGTTGTTCTTTGAATAAACTATTAATACACTAATAATGTGTTTATATAAGTTGATCTAGCAGTAGTTTTACTTAGTGCCATTGCTTAGAATTTGTGCAAATATTATAGTCTGTGACACTTGCAGAGTTACGACGGCTCCGCTTGTACACTGACTCGTTCCTCACTCAGTGAGAGTATTCATTGTGTTAATTCAACGTAAACAATGCTATTTGATTCTGATTTCGACTCGCTCACTGTAAATTACTTTCACCTTAAATTTAGAATTACTGCTTAGTATTTTAAACGACTTACAGTTGAAACTAAAATTAAATAAAGTAACGAATCTTTGAAGAAATAATTATAAGATAAATATTTGGTTCCTCTCGGTCGTAGTTCGGAGGTTAGATGTGGCTTTATAACATTATTCGTTTAGTAAATATCTGCTTTGTATGAAAAAGATAATAAAAGTATAAATTATTATATCATAATTAAATTATTATTATTCTTATTTTAGCCTAGTAAAAGCAATGATTTTGTTACGAATGCACATATATAATATATATTGCAGGTTTCACAAAAAGATAAAGTACAATAAATAAATGAAATATATAGTACAATTATGATGTCATCAATTAAAGTAATAGAAACTAATGCACCATCCGGGATAACCAGTGAATACGACATCAGGCTAGTTGAAACATCGAGGTAGTTGACCCTCTGACGCGGTAAACCCTCTGTATAAACATAACCGTTTCATCGTAGTAACCGCTACGACCCGTAGCACTCTCGTAGCAATATTGTACTGCAGCGTAGTGGAGTGTAGCTGTTGCAATTATTGAAATGTTCTTGATAACTTGGCTAAATTTTAAACTTCATATAGTATTATACACCTTATGTTTTAAGTCAATGTTATCTAGTTTGTAATGCAATATATTCGTATATTTTATCTGTACGATTAACAATTTTGTTTAGGGCACATATTCTTTACCTATTAAAAAAATTGTACAAATTAGTATTGATTAGTTTTGTTTACCTTTTTTATATCACCGTCACAATCATTAGAAGTAAAGCAACGCAAACAGAGTCGTTGGAGGGATAAATGGTCGCTTACCACAAGAACTTCGTCGTAGTACCACGTAACATGACCACCGCTAGCGGGATAATGTTCTACAAACGTAAGCTTTTGTTTCGTTAAATTTACATCCGTAATTACGCAGAAAATAACTCGAAAATTTACTACAGCATTAAATTTTAAGCTTTAATAGCTAGTCAATATTGCCTACTCACTGCCGAAGTTATCTAATATATAATTTTATCTGGGTGATATTTTATAATAACTATGATAAAAAAATTAAATAGTTAACTTCATATGATATTTATATTTGAATATAATATATGCGTGCCATTCTGTTCGATAGTAATTTTGGGACTTCTGAGGCAATTTTTTGTAACAAAACTCGTAAATGTATCGACTTTCTTCATTAGATTCACTTTTGGCGGAAAAAACAAACAATAAAGGTAGGACAGGTAACCGTTTTTGCGTTTTTTATGCTTTTAAATTAACACGATATTTTAAAAACAACCATTTAATGGTTTCCGGTGCAGCCATACGTGTATATACAAACAGTACAACCTAAGAGATTTTACTGCAACTTTTTACTTATAACATACCAATAAACTTTTTCCTCGATTGATATGCTACATAATGTAGCATATGTCTGACCTGAAACTCCGAACAAAAATAATTTATAAGTTTCTTATGAATGGGATTAACAGTTTTTGCGTGAAATAGGAAAAATGCAAGCAAAACTTCTTTATGATATAAATTAATAGCTAAACAACTGCGTAAAGAATAATTGCACAGTATTGATTTAATTTACAATATTACGTGTGCACAAGTTCTATACATATAATTATTGTTTGCGAGTCCAAAATTCAACAATCACCAGTTTATTGCGTTAAATTTGAATAATATCCATTAAACTAATTAAAAGTAAAATATAAAATAAACAGACACATTCAACGAGCATTACATACTATACATACTGTGAATACCGGCCGCTTTTATAGATTTACAATGGCGTTAAAATCATAATATACTTCTTTCGATTAGATAATTATAAGCATTTTTGAATCATCGCCTTACAAGATCAGATACAATACATGTATTCTATATTTATCAGCTCAAAATATACTTTCTACCAAAGACTTATCATCTATTCAACCTTGTGACGCCTTACTTTAACTAAAGATTGAACATTGAACAGTTTCGATATCTGTAGCATTACCACATAAGTAATATAGTACGACAGAATGTTTCGTAAATGACCATGACATACTAATCAAGCAGTATCAATATCAGTTGTTTCCTAACTTTCTTTACTCGTGTGCTGCGGCGCTCAGTCTTCGTTTTGGGGACGATAACTGACGATTCCACTAAACTTGTAAAACAACAGTGACTAATTATTATAGGCATATTACATTAAGATAACTATTGTTAAACATTTTACTTTCTAACATTATATAAGAGACACACTATATTTAATATTATTTATTACTAGCTGTGCCCGAGGCTTCACGCGTGTATAATTATAAAATAAAAAATAATAATAATACATTATTTTATTACTTTAATAACACACACGCGCAAGCTCACACACACACACACGCACATATGGCTACTGGTAAAGAAATACGTAATTAACGATGTGAAATTAATTTTAATAAGATACCGTAGGGTTTACCGATCTTGGAACTGTATTCTTAAGTGTGATGCCACTACTGTCCTTAGATCACAATATCTAGGAACGGAGTATGAGTACTACGAAGTACGGAGATACGCGAACCTGAGGAGGTTTGTCAGATGCGTCACGCTGTCACGCGTTTTGTTTCCGCAGCGTCACGGTAGCATGCGCAAGCGATCCCGTGGCGCTCCCCGTTAAGATGGGAGGGTACCGCTGGTTTTTTAGTGGGTATTCCGATAACCGGGGCGCACTCGGCGCCCTGGACATATGGCGAGCCTCACATAAACTGTTCCCGTGAGGGAAACGCGTAATGCGTTTTTAAAGCGTTAAAAAAGGGTTTTCCGATCTTATATAGCCTAACATTTGCAGTGCATCATAAAACAATTATTTTTCAGTGCATCATAAAAAAATTATTTATCACAAAATTATGTGAAAAAAGATGTACAGACAGAGCCAATATTTATTTATTTTTTTATTATTTGGTTTGCTAGCGATTTTTACATAAATAAGACTCTCAAAGATCATGTAATATAAACTTAAAACTTGCACAGAGTAATGCAAAATCATTTAAAAGCAAACACAACTTGCTGGAATTTCTGTAAACACCTTATTATACTACAATTGAGACAAATAAAACAGCTATTAACATCCGAAAATAATTAAAATAATAAAAGTGAAAAATGTGTAACTTAATAACTACAAATAAATTAGTCTATAAAAAAGCAAAGAAAAAAACATACATATCCAAAACAAAATGAAACCACTACATAAAATATAAATTAAATCAACATTACACCACATAACTTATTTAATCCAAAGTACAGTTTTTTAAAATAAATGTATCATAAGCTTAAGAGAGCTTGAGTGACCTGTTTGCGGAAAGCTCGACTGAGCTTAACATTATGTACAGCAATATGTTGACCGATTGTGTTATACAATTTACATAACCGAGGTATGATGGAGTTTGCGCCAAAGACCGTTCTTGTGCGTGGCGGTACAAGTGGGCTAATAGCATGCCGCGGGAGACGATGTGGAACTCTAAAGTTAATTTTACTAAGCAGGTTGGGGCAATCAGTAGCATTTCTTAGTATGTTATATAAAAATATAATATCGAACAGATCCCTTCTCTTGTCAAGGGACATTATTTTAAAATGCTGCAATCTATCCTTGTATGAGGTCGCTGTTTTATGTATCCTTTCAGAGTAAGACAGGTGCCACATAAATCTTTTCTGAATTCTTTCTATTCTTAATGTGTGAGAAGCATAATGAGGACGCCAGACAACACTAGAGTACTCTAAGTGACTGCGTACAAGACTATTATAAAGAATAACTTTCGTTTTAGTTTCTTTGAAAGTTCGTCCTTGTCTCATAATGAAACCCAATAATTTTGATGATTTGTTTATTATGTTTTCAATGTGGTTAAGATATGTTAATTTTCTATCTAACACCACACCAAGGTCTTTTACGAGTTCAACTTCATTTAGATTAGTACCATATAAGCTATACTAGGTTGGGATAATATTAACTTTCCGCGTAAATTTTATGTGCAGACATTTATTGCAGTTAAGTTGCATACCATTCATTTCACACCAGGTCGCTAATCTACAAAGATCATTCTGTAATAGAATTGAGTCATTTGTTGAGTTAATTGTTCTTGTGAATTTAAGGTCATCTGCGTATAGGTATGGTGTAGAATGCTGAAAACAGAATATAATGTCGTTTACAAATATATTGAACAGAATGGGACCAAGATGTGAGCCTTGTGGGATACCAGAAGAGATCATATTTCTCGAAGAGCTAAATCCATTTATTACTACATAAAAATAACGGTTGTTCAAATATGATGAAAGCCAATACAGCAATAGATTTATATAGTAAGGGGTTTTCCAATAGGGACGCTTGAACTTTGACAGCTGATTGCGGCCATGTTGTTTGAGTGACAGCTGTCAAATGCAGTGTGTTATATTCATTCCGTCCTCCCAAACCACCATGGCAGGTTACAGTGTCGAGCAGCACGTGCAAATCATAAAATTGTTTTATGAAAATGGGTCTTCAGTTCGAGCAACGTTCCGCGCACTTCGCCCGTTTTACGGTCGCGATGATCGTCCTGCCGAGTCGACTATCCGTTGATTGGTGGACAAATTCGAGTCAACCGGGTCAGTTAACAATCAGCCGGTTCCCGTGCGTCAACGTAACGCGAGATCTGCCGAGAATATCGCCGCTGTGCGCGACAGTGTCCTCGAAAACCCGCGGCAGTCAATTCCGCGTCGCGCACAGGAACTCGGCCTTTCGCAGACGACAACTTGGCGAATTTTGCGTTGTGACTTGAGCCTGCACCCGTACAAGATCCAGCTGACCCAAGAGCTCAAGGTTAATGACCATAGACAGCGCCGTGTGTTCGCTGACTGGGCATAAGAGCAGTTGGAAGTTGACGCCGATTTTGGCAAAAAAATCATCTTCAGCGACGAGGCGCATTTTTGGATGAATGGCTATGTCAACAAGCAAAATTGCCGTATTTGGGACGAGACCAATCCACACGAGGTTCACCAAGTGGCAATGCACCCGCAGAAAGTGACTATTTGGTGCGGATTTTGGGCCGGAGGCGTGATTGGTCCGTATTTTTTCGAAAACGATAATGGTGTGGCCGTCACCGTCAATGGTGAGCGATACCGGTCGATGATAACCAACTTCTTTTGGCCTGAAATCGAGAATATGGATCTGGACAACATGTGGTTTCAACAGGACGGCGCTACGTGCCACACAGCACACGCTACGATGGAAGTTCTGCACGAGCAATTTCTGGACATGGTCATCTCGCGCGGAGGCGACGTGAACTGGCCACCGAGATCGTGCGATTTGACCCGGCTGGACTTTTTCTTGTGGGGTTTTCTTAAGTCGCAGGTCTATGCCAACAAGCCGCAAACCACCGATGCCCTCAAAGTCAACATACGCCACGCCATCGATCAAATACAGCCCGATTTGTGCGCTAGAGTCATCGAAAATTGGACCTTTCGTGTGCGCGCCACCAACCGAAGCCGTGGCGGTCATTTGAATGATGTCATATTCCATACATAATGGGGTCGATAGACCTTCAAAAATTTCGCAAATATCTCTCCTACATGTATTTTTTTTTGCATTTCAAAGATCAAGCGCCCTTAATGGAAAACCCTATAGTATAGATTTGTAAAACTACGGCACATCACTTTGCGAATTCGCGAAGCTTATGTAAATATATTCGCTACTTCATTTGTCATAGGTAATAAAAAAAAAAAAGTATGTTGTCATATAAATGCATACAATGAAGGTTAACTCACTACCATTGCCTCTGCGCTGTAGTCGGCTAAAACTTTCTTATTGTTCATGTTCTTACACAAGATGCATCGCTATGTTCTAAACGAAGGCTCGCGTCCTCTAGTGTGAAGTGCGCGACGGAGCACGGTGACGCATAGCTTAATGTGTTTATGGGCCATTTGAAGAACTCCGCGAAGGTGCCTACCCCGTGCCTAAGCTAAATATACACTTAACAAACATTAAAAATGACTTACACGATTGTTACGCGTTATATACATACCTTATGTAATATACAAAACTTTCTTGGTGTATTATTCCACTCACCAATCGAAAAGGAAATCGGTAAAACATTGCATAAGAATAATGTATGATATGAATAACGAAAGTAAGCCCATTCGGCCAGTGAATAGTAATGATACATTCCTTATTGAACAGCGCTTTGAAAACAAAGTTAAACAAAATGCGCTCACATTACGCTTCACTCCACTCACTCCCGCCCAGTGTACTCAAAGCTTTATCCGCCTGGCGGACGTGCGCGCGAATATAAATACAACGCTTAGCCTCTTTCCTTTATATAACACCTTCTTCACGCCCGATACCCTGAAATAAACTTGCTATAAACACTTTACATTTACACTCTTCGAAAATAGCAGTTCGGTTTCAAATTCGCAAATAAATACGACACAATTTTAAGTTTTGAAGATATACATAGCTGCATGTTCGCCGTGGGTTAAGTTTTAAGACATTTGGATGACGCAACCTCACCCAATCGAGCACTGCTACACACAGTTGGACATAATGAGATGAGAACAACCATTTTAATATCGTTTACGGTTTTCAATATCTGTGACAATCATTGTTCGAACACCTTTGTAATTTTTGTGTAACCTGGTTGGCGGTGCGGGCGCACATGACCGCTCAGCCGTTTACAGCAAACCCCTTGACGATAAGGTCTCACCCGTGATTATTTTATTACTTTCTCATGTTTATCGTTTATCAATAAATTGCTTTCGTCATAAAATATCATCGCTTGAAATTAATCTTCTTTATTCCTTAATATAATATTCAAAGTTGTAGCCCTATGTAGTTTGATACATTGCTCTAAGCTTTACTTACATCAAAAGTTTAACTTCGATACGTATTGAACGATCGGCGCACTGTCGGAGTATGTAAACCACAGAAAAACTTAACTTGAATTTGAAATGTTCATTCTCTTAAAATAAATTTGCCTGCTTCTCTCCCTTATTTCTTCATCAAAACTTTCTACAGACAAGATTTTTTTCTTATTCCTGTCTTCATTTTATCTGAGAACAATTTACATTCACAATTCTACTAATGACGATCTATTCTATTCAATTTAGATTTATCTTTTATTTTATTTTTATATTTTAGCAATACAAAATAGTAACCCTATTTTTATATAGATATTGAATACAATTTAGATTATTTAGTCATTAACCTTTGTACTCATCCATTGTAATATTACGGGGGACAATGACCCCGAGGAATCCAATTAAAAACTCAATTAGCATGTCAAACACGTTCGGCGCGGTCGGAGTGCATCGCCGCCGTCTAACAGTCTGAACCCGTCACAATCGATTTCAAATCAACAGTTTCTTGAGTGTAACTTCTAATTGTTCAACTCTCAGATTACAAATAGAAGTTGCAATTGTTTCAACATTATCCTTTTAAATCTTGAAACTTATACTTTCAATAATATTAACAGCTATAAATTATAGCTTAAACTATTACTAATAAAATTTTTTTAAATCTTATTTCAAAATATTTTTCATATATAAACAATACTTAAAAAAAGACATATTAGTAAAAGTACGTCTAGATAAATTTTCCATCATGCGGAATTCACGCGTTTTCTCCACATGAAATGGAGATTCCGCGTTTCCATCGATAAAAAGTTCCAGGTTTTAACCAGCTGAAAAAGTCAATCAAAAAAGTAGTAGCAGTATTAGTAGTAGTAGTAGTAGCGTTAGTAGTAATATGATTTTTTGCTACAAATACCAACGGCCGCTCCCGAAACAACAGCAAACAAATTAAAGTACTATATAGCTTTACTGACTCGATAACAAATAGCTTCAGCTTGTAACCGATAACAATTGGACGTTACAATTTAATTTTTCTTCATTTCGAACTAATATAAACTCATACACTTTTTCATTACACCGCCGCAGCTTTTGAAGCGACCACTTTACCTAAATACCGAGTTACGAGGAACTATGAATTTTAAGCAAACTTGCATAGTTGTCGTCAATTTGATGTCATTTTACAGCGTGAGAGGGCGCGAGAGGTAGGGGGGTACGGGGTGAGGGGCGGAGGGGGGTGTAATCACTGGCGGGGAATGTCAAGTAAATAGTTTGGAAGGGTCTCGGTTATGAAGCAGGAATTAGAGGCATGTAAATCTAATGAAAATTTAGTACATCGGCATACTTGGGGCTGTTGTTGAAGGTTTATAGCGTTTCAGTTGCTCCAGAACTAGCAATTAATTGTAGGAATCGATTAAAGTTGTAAACTATTTCTGAAATTAGCATCGCAATCGGATCGGATGCATTTGTTAGTAATAATAGCATTTCTTACTCCTTGTAGTAGCAGTACTTACATACATTAAATAGAAATTCCGGTTTCATGCGAACACCAACGTAGACACCGGCTATTTTAATTAACAATATAATCTTTGGTGAAACTTGCGAAATCAGGAGCCTAAAACTGTGGCAGTGGGCTATTGCTTTATGTCGAAAGAACAGCTCAAGTATACGAGTCCAGACGGACAGACCGACGCGATAGAACGACAGACGGACAGACGAAAAGGATGCGGAGGAACTTTAGTGCGCCCTGAGAGAGGCCTATATCGAGCAGATAAAGGCGATATAGCTGATACACAGATAAGCTGACCAGAGTAACCGTAATCTCGGAGTGTGGTAATAATCGTGCGTATAAGATCATTGATATAAACTAAAACAACACCACCCAAATAGAAACATACTCCTTATGAACGTAGTAAGCGGAGCGTGCAGCTCGCAGCGCCGATGCTATTTACTCGGATCTCGTTTTACATATAAAGTGAATCGCCTCTGTTTACATCTCTTAGAGCGTCGCTTGTATTCGGTCGGCGCCGATGGAACGTACCTTACTTTAATACATACGAGTGTATCAGTTACAGCAAAGTGACAGGTTACCTTATACATTTCTATATACTTAAATAGTGTTTATAACTGTATTTCTGTAAACTTGTATGTGTTGTACAATAAATCATATTCTATTCTATTCTATTACCATAGAGACAGCGCGTTAAAGCAAATTAATGGAAATGAAGTTACAAAAGCACGGTAGCTTAAACCACAAGTCACAAAGTTATTGTCTGTCTTAAACGTTAAATCTTAAAAATTAGTATAGACACGACTTTGTTGTCTGCCTTATATATGTTTAGTCGAAAAATATGTTAACAGACATTGACATACAATCTGAAAAAACAAAACCACTAGATACTACCTACTCATTCTAGTTTAAGTAAGTTGGTTGCCTGGAAGAGATCGCTATGTAGCGATAAGGCCGCCAAAATTGTATGCTACTTTTATATAGGCTGTCTAAGTTATTGTAATGAAAAAATTGTTGTGGTGTACAATAAAGTATAAATAAATAAATAAATAATAAGTTTAGTAGTAATGGTTAATATTATTGACATCTTATACTACTTGGGCAAATTGTCTCTATAAAACAAATTAAATATTCATTGTATTGGCCTCGAAGGACAAAAGCGATCGTGCGAACAGCAGCGAGCTGCCCGAACAGCAGGAATGTAGTCTAAATATTTAAAAAATTCGATAGTCCGTTTGCGCTCGGGTAGGAGGCACTTTCCTCCTCACATTTGACGGATATCAAGTGTTGTATAAATATAAAAAGCGGAGTGGTCTCCGGTCTCGCAGGTGCAGTGCAAACAGCACCGGACTCGCTAACGAGACGTTCCCTATACGCATATCAATATGGGGGCTTGTTTGTTATCTGTTTACTACGTTATTGTAAATATACTAACAGCTTATCCAAGATCGTAGCTCCAAGCTGTAGCTATGTAAACTACAAAAAGATATTTACAGTTTTAGTTTCAGTGATAACGGAATGATGGACTGGGTATCTCTGCTGTTGTAGCGGTCGGTAGGAAAGAATGAATCTCCTTCGAAGGAATACGTATACGTGGGTTTTGAAATAAATCAAGATTTATACACCATTTACCCCGTTATTTCGATTAGGCCGCTCGAGACGTCGCGCGTGACCCGCCTGCGCCCGCCACGTTTGTCACTTACGCTGTATTACCGTCCCACATATTGGAGAGACCCTCACCAACTGGACCCATAAAACTGCCACCTACAAGCAATTGATTGCTTTCATTATTAAATCTAGCTTCTTGGTGCTGGAAAAAAGATCTTCTTAAATGGAGCTTGTGATCGCGATCTTGACATTATGCGATCAGACGCAAAATCTCAATGTCACAGCTTAAATTTTGTTACAAGTATTGTTATCAACTAATCCGTTGATCGATTCGCTAGTCTTTAATAAAATCTATCATTTATACAAAGTAATTAATTATTATTGAATACTTAAAACTACAAGGCAGCCAATAACCAATGATAAAAAAGGAATGTACTTAAAAGTTGTAGAAAAAATAAGGAAGCATTACAATAATTCAGTATAATATACATTTTTCTTTAATTAGTAGAATAATAACAATCGCGCTAATATCATTAACACGAAAGATAGGGTGTGTTGTGAATGTTTCTTATCTCCTCGCACTTTATTATTACAGATGAAATATAACTTAATTAACATATTTTGGCCTTTTAATTCCGTTTAACTTTGCACGTTCGATTAAAACCCAGACGAAGTTGCAGGCGATGCTCTAGACTATATTGCTATTATTAAGAAAGATTTGATTTTTGGTATGTTTGGTTGGAATGGAGAAATTCGAAAACTATTCAACCGATTTAAAACACATTTCACCTAAGCCACATTATCAGCGAATACATAAACTACACTTTATGTTCAACAAAGTTTGAAAGTTATTATTATCAATTTTTTTCTTATAAAAGCCATTATTTGGAGTGTGAAATCTATTGCAAAAACTATTGATGATACCTGAAAAAATCTATTACATATTTATAGTATTTGATTTATATATATTATATACTATTAGATCGACTGCCTCGTTGATCTAGTGGCTAGATGTAAGGCCGCAGACCCGGTGGTCCCGGGTTCAATTCCCAGGTCGGGCCAATAAATAGTTATTGGGTTTTTCTGTCAGAAAATTCTCAGTAGCAGCCCGGAGTCTGGAAGTTAGAAATGTGTACAATCCCGTGCCTCGGAAAGCACGTAAAGCCGTTGGTCCTGCGCCTGAACTCTTTCCGGTCGTGTCGGATTGCCGTCGCACCGGATTATGAGAAGGGACTAGGGAATAGTGAATGCACCTGTGTTTGCGCACACACTTGTGCACTATAATATCTCCTGCGCAGTTGGTTAATCTCACTTGAGATTGGCCGCCGTGACTGAAATCGGTCTGGAGGACATTATTATTATTAGTATTAGAATAATCTAATAAAGTATATTAATATATAATATTAATAGACTTATAGTACGTGATTCTATATATCTAACTATTAACATTAAGTCACAATAGATGCTTTTTGTTCAAATCTATCAATAAAAACACGGGTGATGACATTCATATGATGTTACGTATTAATACTCTATATTGATAAAATACTCGGAGTTGTACGCACAGTTTCGACTGCCTTCAGAAGTCAGAGGAACGTCTTGGAACGAGTTCAATACTACCCGCGAATGTCTTTTAACAATAAATTGAAGTTTTTCAGTTGAACTCTTTACTTGGCAAGTTTTCTACATTTAGTAGCTATTAAATAGATTATGGTTATAAACTATTCAACGCCAAATTTAAATTAAACTTTGCATAACTTTACTTTATTGTTGACTGAATGCTTTTTCTTTTTGGCCAGTATTTTTTATATACTAATTTACTTCTTAAGTGCCATATCACTCTATATATTTATTATATATGAAACTACTTATTGCTAATTTTTATGTCTCAACTTAGGAAAAATTTAACTTGATTGAAAATCAACTCCAAACAATGTTTCAAATTATTTATCAATTTTGATTCAATATTATACATATGTATATGTCAACATAATACATTTTTTAAAAATAAAACCTCAAAATTCGTTTTGATTAACACGCTTATATCTGGATAGGTTAAGTCCGCTGCACCCGAGCGTACAAGTCGCCCGCTCCAAGCATGCGATCTCCTTATATTACTCGTACGTACATTCGCCTTATTTTCAAATTTGTTAACTAAATTAACCGCATTTTTCTCCTGCTGACGTCTACTTATTTTTCATTTGTGGGAGTTTCTGGTTCGTCGAGAGAACCGACATTATTTACTGCAGTATGAAGTTCTCTAATATATTTCAAAAGATTCGCCACTGTCTGCCAACTCCCTAACTTATTTAACTTCCGAACTCCATGTGAATATACTTACTTAAATTCAAATTTGGCAATCGATAATCGTTAATATAATAAGTATTAAAGCTATCAGACAAACCATATTATAATGTTAATAATTTAGGGCTTCTTGGCAGGCCCATCGTGTGCGTACAACCCACGTACAATAAATTATTATACCATAAAATGGTAGTACTTAGTATTTTTGTGTTCCAGTTTGAAGGACGAGTTAGTGAACTGCAGACACAAGAGCCACGTTATCGTAGATCATGGTCGGCGGCACGAAAAATCGTTCGTTCTTTCTACATTGACGTTAAATATAGATGGAATTGATCATCTACCTTCAGGTGACACATCGAAAGTCCACCTCTCTGAAGTAAATTAAAAAGGAAAATGATTTAATTATAAAAGTAGTAGTAACATTAATATCCAAGTGTGAAGCAATAGCATATCAATGATAGCAAGCGCTTGCTAAGGAATTTCACTAAAGCTACTCCAATGCAGGTTTGTTGGTCGGTACACATGGGAAAAAATTATATGGAGGTTTCTTTAACACATTCATCCACCGTCATTATCCTTCAACCCAAGATCAATAATAAGCTCAATATCAGCACCTATAAACTCAGGTTCTTGTCTGGATTTGAACTCGCGATCTTCAATTAAGGTCCTCCCGTGTTCTAATTACAGAGCCATCTCGGATGTCTAAAGTAACATAATTCAATTTATTTTTTAATTCTTCCATTTCTCACGTCCTACTTAAATTATTTGCTGCTTGCAGATCTCAGCAGTAATAAAGTCGAAGTAAAGTATTTAAATGTAACAAATATTAATAATTCCTTACATGGTCATTACACCACCAATCTTGGGAACTAAGATTGTTGGTGGTAAGATACATTGTACCTGTTACACGGGCTCACTCACCCTGCAATCTGGAACACAGTAACACATAGTTTTGCTCTTTGGATGGTACCTACCCAAAGTACAAAGAAGTACGAACCAAGCACTTTTTGTTTCTCTAATTTTTACAATACAAAGTCGTAACACGTATCTGAAGATTATTATGACAGACAGTTATTGAGAGGTTATAGTTTTTGTATTCCCGCCGGGTTTCAGGAAGAGAACTGTTTGATTGATGACGCGCGAGCGTGGATCACGGAATGAGCGGAATTCCTGCCGATCAGTGAACTCATTTCTAATCATTATTTTACTATTTAATAATTAATATAGTAAAACGATTCCGCTACTGAAAAAGCCAACGGGGATTTTGAATAAACATTAAATTCCGACTAAAGTTTTAGAGAGAAGCATAATTTGTTTACGTTTAGCCGACATTCCGACATACCTCACAGCCTCACACCGAGATAAGAGATAACAAAGCGGCACTTTCAGTATATTTATAATTTAAATCTATATTAATATTCCTTCTGAGTCCTCGTTTCATTAACATAAAGCCATTAATGATCACTAACTAAATGTAAACTTCGTGTTGTTGTATACTCACGGCGTAGTGAGTCACGTTTACAATTTTCATGACAAAGCCGATACTACGACTCCCCATAAACACTCACATTTTCTTTTATTTCTTGGCTGAGCCTCAATTATACGCAGCCCACAACCAAATTACATCTCCACAAAGTCAATACTCAAGCAAGATATTTGATTCATTATTAAAATAAAATTATGCATATATTTTTATACTTATCAATATTTAAATCTTACAAGAAAAAAAACATTATTCAACAATGCAATTCAATTCAATACAAGATCAATTAACCTAACCTTCAATCTATGATAAATAAGCGTGGCATCTTATTTATCGATTTCCATCCAGAATTAATAAATGTAATTGTATATGTTGATACGGTATTTTGATTCTGATTAGTATTGTTAGTCCTGATTGCTACTCCTAGTAGCAATCAGCTGTACACCCGACACGAACATTCAATCGACAATACACGGCACCAGACACTGATAGAGAGATATACAATACGACGATTATTGTATCGACGAGCATTTATCAATATCGATGGTTATATTTTATTCGGTAAAATGTTTATAATGTTATTCGCTTCATTTCAGAGAATTCAGAGAATCAACCGAGATGTTTAATTACAAACAAATTATACATCAAACGCTTTACATAATAGGAAATCATTAAACTAAATTGTGTGTTCTCCTTTAAGGAAATCAAAACACATTTAGGCGATAGAAAATTATAATATTAAATATAATCGCCTCAGTCAACACTCTTGTCAATTATATATTTATTGAATTTAATTAATTTATGATTCTCTTGCGTTATAAATATATGACATTTATAACGTTCTCAATACAATATTGTATTAGATGATATATTTAGACATGAAATGATTTCATTTGAGACAAAGAGTACCACTAAGCTTGTGGGGTCAGTAAACCTGTGTTAGCTTTATATTTAATTTCTTCCTGTCGTATGAAGATTTAAAATCGTCGTACTATACTTCTACTTAAATAAATTATTTTCGTTATTTCGACTCACATTCCTTATGGCTTTAATCAATGTAAACAGTAGTGTTAAGATATTAGCTTGTATATTGGCTGCAGTATCTAGATGGCGGAGGCGGCTGGCGCTCTCTGGAATGTTATTTCAGAGCCTCGTGTCGCCAGCGTTGTGCTATTTTAGTAATCTGCGCGTCGAGTCAGCGTTAAAATTTCACATTTTATTATTACTGTTGTGGAAAATAAACATTCTTCTCGTATTTTATAATAAACATTAAAATCAAAATCAAAATTGAATATATTCAAGTAGGCACTTACAAATAGCGGTGTACAGAAAGTAATCAGCAAGAAATGCAAACTGATTGTGTACATACGTTCTCATTTCTTAAACTTCTATTTTTAATATTCTTCTTGAAAATCAATGAATAGATTATCCTTTAATGCCTGTATCGACTACCTGTAACCCTCTTGCTCTATGGAAACGTTTTTATGTTCCGGCTCTAAAATACCTATAATAGCTCTGGTAGGAACGAATACAAGCTATATTCACGCTGAGTTTTATTCAAACTCATCCAGTGGTGTAAGTTTGACTTGTGAACGTTGGAAGTAGTAAGAATCGTTCAACTCACATAACTTGGTGTGATATGGTCTGTAGTTTAACGTCAAATTTCCGTGTTTATAATAACGCTTTCCGCTCTAATGGCACAATACGAATCGCCAATCAGAAATTTAATAAACACGAGTTCTGTATGTTTCATGTTTGAGGGTTGATTCCAACTCGTAATCTGAACACATTTACTTGCTTGATTGAAATGGAGGCGAAGTTCGGAAGTTTTAATGATATTTCCTAGTCCAGATTTTCGTTTATCAGCGGTTGCTATCGCTCAGCGCTGACTGCAAACTTCGTTTAAACTTAACATATTGCAAGCGAGCGCTATGTGTGCTTTATTATAGGAGTTTGTTCAGAGTATTACACGAATGTTGTCATCTTATATTGCTTAATCTTATGAGTATGTTATACAATGAAATAGTAATGCAATCATTGCTTTACCAAGTTAAGATTAAAATATATTATTTACATGTAATGATACTTTACTACCAAATCTCTTGGTAGCCTCCTCCACCCTATTTTGGGGGAAAAATAGGGTGGAGGAGGGAGATGAAGTTGTAAAAAAACACCCCTCCCATTCCCCCAGTTAGGAAAGTCCATGGTTACCGAGATTTTCATAATTAAAGTTTTTGAGGATATGTCACTTGAACATGGGCTGATTCGGTTCTGTCATGTGCTTTAAAAGTAACCTAACACAACCTAACCTATATGACTGCCCTAGAATTTTATGTGTAATCATTCAGGTCCACCTTATCGTTAATCAGCCAAAGTCTGAAATCCACACAAAACACACTAAAAACACCACGAGCACATTCACGTAACTACGCGAAGAATGGGATGACAACATCAACATAGCGTCGCCGGTCGTATTTTGACATATACAAAATGGCGGAAAATGTTCTGTTTCATGATCATACTAATTTAATATATATATTTTTTAATTTTAATTAATTATTACACAATAATTATTTATTATAAAATAACAGTAAATATTTATAAGACAAAATCATCATAAAATAGTATTCTAGAACTTTAAAAATGCACATGTCAACCCAAAATGACCTTTCTTAGGACGTAACTCGTATAAAAAAAACAACCTCCTACTGTGGGAGGGTGTCATTCGAAAGACGGAACACGCTTCTATAAAGTAAGCTCCTCCAGACCGATTTCGGCCACGGCGGCCGATCTCAAGAGAGATTAGCCAACTGCGCAGGAGATATTATAGTGCACAAGTGTGTGCGCAAACACAGGTGCACTTTCTTTTCTGTATCTCATAATCCGATGGGACGAAAATCCGACACAACCGGAAAGAGTTCAGGCGCAGGACCAACGGCTTAACGTGCTTTCCGAGGCACGGGAGTGTACATACTTCCAACTTCCAGACTCCGAGCTGCTACTGAGATTTTCCTGACAGAAAAACCCAATAACTATTTATTGGCCCGACCCGGGAATTGAATCCGGGACCACCGGGTCTGCGGCCTTATGTCTAGCCACTAGACAAACGAGGTAGTCTATAAAGTACAACACTTATTACACGCAAAATCGGGATGCGCTATTCTAATGCAAACCCAATCTATTCATATAACATTGTTGTATGCATAAGATCGTAGCTGAATTATTATCTAAAACAATGTTGTAATATGTGGTTCGTAATTCATTATTCTGTTTTTCTGCCAATGTAGGCGCGAGATTATGTGTATAAAAAATTGTTTAAAAAAAACTTGAACCTCAAGACCATTTGAAAACAAATAAAACACATTGGCTCCTCAAAGGCTGTTGGATTGCGGTTGTATCCTTTATTTCCAGCGGTCAGCTGGAAGTTCGCTATGAAAATACTTTCGACCCACGGAACATGAGCAGGTCTTGTTGGTTCATAAATGTACACTCACCCAAAAGCAAATATTTTTTTTCGGTAGCGTTTTAATACTGAAACTATTGTAGAATTGTACTTACTATATGTGTGTGTTATTATTGTATGAAACTGGAACACAACATCTGAGTCAAATCAGACGTTATAAAACTAATAAAGCACCCCACGGTACTTATGATGGGAATTGTGACAATAGCCCAAGTTCGAACCTGGGACTTGCATGTGGCTCGTAAGCCGCAGCGCTACTGGTCCTTCCTTATAGGTTTTTTATTTATTATTACATTTTTGTATTTTTAAGAACATTAATTAATTCTTTTGATTGAGTTTGCTTATACTTTCTTATTTAACTAAATTAATAATAAAGTTCACGCTCTATCGTTTGGCGTGGTTTGGTGCTCAAAAATTCGGCATAGGTGCTACTTCTAAAAGCGCTCGCACAGTACTGAAGGTAGGCATAACGCCATTTCGTTATGTGACTGGGTCACTGCCATTTCACTCTACTGTAAATCGCGTAAGAGAACTTCGTTTCAAAAACATAGAAGGCAAATATAATGGTATTGCAAAGCCTTAATTATCGATTCTAATGCTGACTGAAATAATACCATGTATGTAATGTGTATGAAATAATAGAAGAATCCGCATAAAAACAAAAAGACGGACAACACGTCTGTAAATATTAGTTAATTAAAAAGTGTCTACATTTGCACTCCCTTCATATAAATAAATAGACATATACATTAATTATGTAAAGACAAATCATGTCCGTATATTAAATATTACGAATAGATATTAGGAATAGATCACCCAATTCGCTCCAGACTTCCATCATCCGGTCAGTGAACAGCCCTTGATCGGTGGCCGGAGAAAACCCTCTAATAAATTCAAAGCGTTACTGCCGAATATTCTTCATTCAGAGACGGAGATGGAACCTCTGCTTTGAACTACAATTTGCTTAATACGATCTGAATTGAGCGTAAAAGTTGCTGATATTTGTTGCGAACTGACTATTATGTCCAATTTATTTGAAACAAGATTATTCTGAAATATACTATATTATATTATATTTACTAGCTGTTGCCCGCAGCTTCGCTCGCGCGTGGTCTTTATCTATACTAATATTATAAATAAGTAAAAATAGATTTTTTGTATGTTTGTTTGTAGCGAATAAACTAAAAAACTGCTGTACTGTTTTTAAAAACCTTTTTTACCTACAGAAAGATACGTTATCAGCGAGTAATTAGCTGCCCGTCCCGACTTCGTACGGGTAAAATAAGGATTTTATCATTTTTTAATCAATAAGATATAAACATTTACCAATCGATTTATTCGCCCATCCAGTATAGTGTATGTGTGTTCAGTATAAGGCATATAATAATCCTACTTTTTACTAATATAATAAACTCGAAAGTTTGTATGGATGTATGGACGTTTGTTACTCTTTCACGCATAAACTACTGAATGGATTTTAATGAAACTTTACAATAATATAAGCTTAGGGAATACCAATTAAGTGGTACATATGGCAATAATGGAATATGTTTTTTTTTATCCAAACATCACCAACATAGTGAAGTTTGTATATTTCTCCCTAAGAGATATTGATATAAGATATTGCGTATTTTGAATTTCATTATTTGCACCCAACTCTTCCAAACAAAAATAAAAGTTTCTAAAAACTTTGAAATTCATGTTTATTAATTCAATCAAAAAACTCAAATAGTATATTTCTATTTTTTAAAATTTTTATACTAATGCTTTTACCCCGTTTCTCCCGTTTGGAGTTAAATTTCTAAAAACGACGAAATACGTATGCATAGCTTTAATACTAAATATCATTCTTCTTACACCAAAAGTGACGGAATCCCCATACAAACTTTCAACCCCTTATTTACCCTCTCAGATTTAGATTTTCAAAAACGCTGAAATACATTTTTATTTATTTTTAAGCTTGTTCATTAAATTTCATGCTTCTAACTTTAAAAATGACTGGTTTCTAAACAATCGTTCAACTCTTTAGGGGTAGAATTTCCAAAAATCCTACCTTAGTGGGTATTATAAAATGTATCAACTGCCAAAATTTCAAGTTTCTAACCCCCGCAGTTTAGGCTCTGCGTTAATGAATGAGTTAGGAAGAGTAATAATATTATGTGAATAGATACAAAAATACGTATTTTTATAACTTTTGATAGACTCAACTAATTTTGATGAAATAAAGGCTAAACGGAATCTTGAAATAGTTCTTATAATAATTCGGTTTTTTCAATTTTTAGACGATTAAAAGATACAGACATGCAGACAGTAAAAAAATTAAAAAAATGATTGCTTTGGTTTTGGTAAATCGTAAATAGCCATATAACCTTTAAAACAGGCAGTTATTTTGAAATAACAGACAGAAACTTCAATTTTATTTATATGTATGGATAATTTATTAATTAATTCGTTTTTGTTATAGATTTATGTTATTTTATGTGTACAATATAAAGTATAAAGGAAAAGTTTCTTCTGTCAGAGACTAAATAAAATCAGACTTAACCAAGGCTACTAATTTAATTAAACAAAAAAAGGGAATTAAAACAAATGTTTTCTATTGAACTTGACACACATCTGAATAAGCTGCTTAAGCGGCCATTTTATGTAGAAAAAATATATAATATACAAACAAAAGCAGCTATATAACAATTTTAATTAAAGTTTCAAAAGCAGTTATTTGACCGCTCTGGTAGGTTAAGTGTTAAAAATGAGATGACACTTATAGCATATATATATATAAATATATACATACATTAGCTAAGTTTCCACCAACAATAATTACACAATCATTAAAATAATCAAAACATATATAAAATCAAACAGCTAAACCATCATAATCAGTAAAGGTGTAGTAAGATATACATTTTTTTATAATCAAATATAATTAATTACTTAATGAAAACACAAATTTAACAACAACAAAATATAAATGAAATCACATAGCTTAAGCATTATGAGATTGAGTAAGGCCAATAAAATGCAGTAAATAAATGATATATATTATTTATATATTTTTTAACCAAATACAATTAAAAGGCAAGCAAGAATATGACTACAGTACAAAATTTATAACAAACTTAAATATTGAATATTAAGATGGGTTGGTACATTCATTTTATATAAATTAATACATTTAATACATTATTATTTTTAACTTATTTATGTTATTTTTGAAGTGATTTTTTTTTAAATATATAATATCAATATCTGAGTACACTTAGTTATATATTATATGCTCGCACAGATCTACTTCTTCCTATTCATGATTATGCTGTCGCAAGCTTGATGTAGCCAAAGACCAATTGAATTAAGCTGAGAGATTACAAAATACTTTTATTCGGTTTATATTGGGATGAGGCAAATATAACCATGTTTCACAATTTTGTTCTCTTCTTAATTAGTTGCCCGTCTGACTTCATAGGAATATGCACATCTTCTCTATTCTGTACTGTGTGTTGTTTAACCCTTTTACTCCCCCTTCATCACTTGATATTCATTAGATGATGACGGTGATGACAATGTCTCAGTGCTTTTATTTATGTGCTCCGTATTTTGTTGTTCGATCACTACTATTTTAGCTATCTCTATAGCTTTCTTTAGTGACAGATCAGACCGTTGTAATAATCTTTGATGTTTGGCGAGCTACTCTAACACATATTCGCTGTAAATTTATCACTGGCCAATGACTATAAATTCAACGAAATCGCATTTTAAACTGTAATTTTCTAGACTCGTAATAAAGTTGGTTATATTTTCGTGTTTGCTTTGTTTTCTCATAAAAAATACATGTCAGGCCATAGTTAAATTTTTCCTCGGTTCGAAATACTTGTTACATTTATTAATGAGGTCTTCTAAAGTAGTTTCTGTTATTTTAATGTTGAACAAAATTGCTATTTTTCTCTATTTACACTTCTTATACATAACCAGTGGCTAATACTCCTTATATATATCCAGAGGCTAATAAATATAGTTCAAAATATGGTTGCCATTTTTTCCGCGTTAAATTGTTATTTATTTCGTTGTTTAGAAAAGACTTCGGTAGGTAAAACTTTTGAATTTTTATCTGCCGTTTTAAAACTTTTGACAGGAAACACGAATTTACGAAAAAATTATACCTATTTAAAGTTTTAAGAAGTTATATACCACGTTGATGTTTAAAGCAAGCACTTCTAAAACCATGTATTATTGTTATAGTTGTTTTTTAGGCTTTGTTTATACACCTATATACTATTTACGTATTAATTATTGTCACTGAGTTAACTGACTTGCTCACACGCAGACTTAAAGCGTACTGTTATGAAAGATATAAGATGAGATCATAAAGATACACACAATATATATGCAATATTAGTTTTTATGCAAAAACAACACACGAAGCTACTGAAAAGACGAAATTGTTAACAAAACTTTTTGATTTTGACAACTAACAGGTGCGCGTACTTTTCCTACAGATAATAATTTATTGATTTTGAGTAGTGATACTAAACTTTTAGTAAATAAATAAAGAGATTAAAAATTATAGGACAAAATATAGGATAAATCATAAGCAAAAAAGTATATTACATGTAATATTTAATCTCTTTTCAGTTTGACCATAACCATTTTTTAATAAATGTTCTACGTGTATCTTTAAATTGACATAACTTTATTATTTATGAACCGATTGAAATAAAACAAACACTAAATGTTAAGTGAAGTTAGCCACAATACATTAGTGAAAACCGCACTCAAATCCGTTAAGCCGTTTTTAAGATTAGCGTGCACAAACGCACAGACAAACAGACAAACAGACAAACAGACAAACAGACAAAAAATTTATTAATCATTGTTTTGGGTTCTATTGTGTTTATAAAGACCCCCGATAAAAGTTTTACTCATTTATCTTCCATGTACAGACATCGACCAGTTACAGATTTATTATATGTATAGATTATATACTTCCTACGGAAGTATATTTTATTTCATGATTATTATTTTTAATAGAATGTTTAACTTTATATCGTCATAATTGTTGTTATTCAATATGCGTATATTACATTTTTGGTAAGATAGGAGTCCATTCTAACAATCAATAAATTTAAATTCGCTTAAACGTTATAAAATCAGTATCTGTCCGAAAGCGTAAAATTACACACATACAACCGATCCCGACCACTGGACGAATAAATACTCATAAACAACTTTCACATTGAATTGACGCGATATCGTCGCACGAGAACTTCAATAAAATCTATCGTTTTTGTTTTCATTATGGATTCGCGAAAAAATGTTTTATAGAAATTTTGGTAGTAAAATTAAAGTGTATGAATTTGAATATGTACATCTAAGGCTTGTCTATTTATGCTGTATATGGGTGCGATATTATTATCAGTACAATCTCTTGCAAATTTTAAAATGTAAACAATTTAAAGCGAATAACATTTTTTTTGCCCAGTTTATAATTGCTAAGAAATATTTTATTTAAATGCTTTATTGTACACACAGAGTTACAGAAACATACAGTAATGAAAAAAAAAAAATAAATATGTTCCGATAGCACAAAAAGCAGTCTTATCGCTGAGAGCGATTTCTTCCAGCCAACCTTTGGGAGAAGGACATGGGCTTAATGGGAAATAATCCCAGGGATCTTTAAGATTACTTATAACTACCAAGATAACAGTAATTTAAAAAGCTTCATATCATAATCATAATAGCTCCGTAATATAAGCCACGTATAAATATATATTTAAATTTGAATATGTTGTATCAGGTGTCATGGATCCGTCACCGCGACCTGCACATACTGACAGTCGGCGGCTACACCTACACCTCAGACCAACGGTTCCAGGCGACGCACTCGCCACAGACGGACGACTGGACGCTGCAGATCAAGTGGGCGCAGCAGCGGGACGCCGGAGTCTACGAGTGCCAGGTGTCCACGCAACCGGTGCGGTCCTTCTTCGTTTCGCTGCACGTTGTTGGTGAGTTATATGTCCTATATTACTAGTTATTGGCACAGTAGTAGTTGGCATAATTATTATTGACTAATTAGTATTTTTTGTCGTTATATATTAAGAAGCAATACGCCCTTTACCTACACACTACACACATTCATGGCTAATTTCAATAAAAGCTTTTTGGTATTAAAGCCGAAGGGGGCTTTCTTCTAGGAAATAGTGTCATCACATTTTGCGGCTTTAGAAAAGAAACCGGCAGTTTATGATAAACATCGTTACCGCTTCTTCAAAGTTATGTTATACAAAGTATAAAGAATATATGTCTTTTCGAAAAATTCCTTGACCTGCTTCTCAGTTTTGTATAAAATATTCCAGTACGTTGATACGTGAGACCTAAGTGCGCTAACTATTGGGTCAACGCCGCCGACGGCGGCGTGTTGGCTGTGCGACGCGTCATTCGACCACGCCGCACCCTGCGCCGTAGGGACGTTAGAGCGTAAACTCAACCTTCGTCGCGAAAACACTAATGCCATAGGTACCCTGTTATATAACTAGTGCCGATATTTAGTAAATTAATTAAATTATATTAAAATGAACACAGGATATCTACAGATTACCATTTTGGATCAAATTTCAGTTTTAGATTTTGGACTACGAACAAATTTTAAATTAAAAGTAGTAGCTGAAAACACACACATTTGAAATGTTAATTATACCTACATTACATCGTGACACCCGCGTCGTCTATTTCATTTGAGTAATTCTATTCATTACTGCGGGAAGGGAGCGAATCGAGCACGCAACGCGAATTCGGCAGCGAGCCATTGTCACAACTCACAAAACATTTTAACATATTTATTGGAGCGAATGGGCGTGCTTTGAATTAATCGGGTGGATCGCGCAACAGCAATTTGTTGTAAATCCTCCGATAAAAGCGCTGGAATCACGACAACTATCGAATTCATCATTGTGTACGTCTAAATAAACGAATATATACGTTCGAGCATGTATCGTAACGAGGCGAAAGGCATGCTGGCTCTATTGTTACTCGATATCGAAATATCCGAGCGGAAATATATTTCGAAACAAACGTTATTTTCCCCTTATTCGATGATTGCGAGCTCTCATCGCAGCTCACTCGGAGTTAAAAACATTACTCACAGTTTCTGCGTGGCGCGTAGTAGCTACGAGGACGTACCGTCTCCACGTCGCGCGCCAGGAACTTGAGTCCGTGCCAACAATTCGCCTTCTTCCTCATCGAAGCGGGTCAATGCATTTTTATTGGTAATTACTTTTGTAGCCCTAAACCTGTTATACATTTCTATGAAATATTAATTCGTAAAAACTGAATGATGAGATCGTGACGCACTGCCTTAGGAATTACATTTATCCATTTACTCACCTTCTTTCCGTAGGTTAAAGAGAAGCGGAGTCAAAGCAAATATTACATTACTTTACATCTGAGGTGTTGATTTCTAAGCAGCTGTTCTGCTTCCCACAGATTGTGACGAGATCTACCAGCGGATGTTTTCTGATGGAGGTCTGTGCGTGTGTGCGTGTTCGAGTGTGTTTTATGTATCTGTTTCGTTGTGTACTAACAGGATTGCTTGAACAATAATAAAGTGGAATTACAATTAACACAATGGATGACTTTATTTTTATACGATATACCGGGAAACTATAGGTACTATTTACGATCGTTTATTGATAAATGTTACACAGGTCAGAAGTAAGTACGAATAACTAAGGGTAATGTGTTTGTATTTCGTGCTTTATTAACTTATTTTGATTGAAGTTAATTTGTGTATAACAAATACAAATCAAACTTCGCCGAAGTTAAAATTACTTTGTAACGAGTTTAAAGTTCTATTTGTTTTCCTAACAATATCCGATTTAAACTAATACAATTTAAATGATTTAGAACAGAAATTCACACGTTGAAAGTTTATCGATTATGCACATAACGGAACGATGTAGTTTTATAAGCATCGAGTTTATTAGCATATATTCTATATTTAAAACAAATGATCATCATTGTTGTCGTCTTACCGTGTATTCCGGGTCGGCGTACTGTGTTTTTAAAACACCTGACTGACGATATTCCTTGCGAATACTTTTGCTGGTAAGATGACCCGTTAATTCTAGCTAGTGCTAATATTAATTGATTTATCTTAACACATAATCACCCTTACGACACCGGTCCATTGGTCCTAACCTATTTTTCTGAAAATGACTCTAATTTGTAAAATTAATAAACGAAATGTTTGTGTGGAAATATTCTGTTTAACGAAGTTAAGGGAAAGGTCATATCAGCGATGAATTAATCACTTGGGCTTACGTGATTACTCTCAGTTAGATTTGGATAAATATTTTTCTCTTTTCGCAATCAACTAATGTAGATGAATGGGACGAAATTTATATATTAATGTTAATAGATTAATTACTTAATTGATTACCTATGCGGTATTCTTTGTCTTTTTATATATTTAAAATTGAAAAGCATATGACCCAATTCATGGTAACAGGCCCCATCGACCTATAATATTGGAACTATCCGTTATAGTGAACCTAATCTTTTAGAGGAGTGAGCACCTACATGTGTGACACATCGATGAAATGCTGTTATGTGTATACATGTGATGTTAATTTAATTTTTTATTTATGTGACCCAGTTACGGAAGTATAACTCAAATAAACAGATTCTGATTTTGGAAGATCATCTCGGTCTTACCTCCCATATTACGTTAAAAATATATATTTTTCAAACATGTGACAAAACAAGTATTTGTCATGAGTAATATAATTTACTAACTTAGTTTGTATATTTATTATACGGTTAAAAAACAGCAATGCAGAGTCTTGCCGTTTTGCGGCAGAATAATTGAACAGTTACCCAGACTGGTCTGCACAAAGCCGAATAAACTAGAAAAGTTCCATCAATATATCAATTGGTCTAAAATGTTGAAATTGATGTCGCTATTTCGCTATTTGACAAAAACCCTTTTGTAGAATCGATTCGATACATTCAAACCTCATGGAAAGCCGTTTTATTAATTTCAACGGAATTAACGCGAAACATTTAAAGGCTTTAAATCATGAAAGCAGAACGTTACCGAATGTTAATCAAATAAACAATGAACGGGAAGCAGCGATTTATTCGCGAGTATTTGTTACTCGCCAGAATTCGTTTCGGGAACTCGTGAAGTGTATGAATATTTACATAATTCGGCTCACAGCGGTCGCGCACGCGGCGTCCAGTGACAATACGACACGACGCGGCCCGACGCGGCCCGAAACGACACGACGACATCACACAATATGTCGCCATCGAAAACATGCCGCGTTGTAAAGTGATTGTTGTTAATCGAATCTATCCATTACAATATTATGCGCCGGGCGGCAACGGATCCGTACGCTAAAACCGTGCGAGTCGAGTCAACATTCCGCTTCACAGAGTTTTTTCTTTCCACTAAATTACTTACCATCGCACAAAACAGTAAACATTCAAAGGTATTTAAAAAAATCGCAATTTATATTTAATGAAATCATAACAACATTGAGTTACATATAAATATATAAATTAGCCAGTTCTGCTTTAAATATATTTTAATTTTTCTCAACAATCATGGGATATAACACTAACCGTTCCCATTCGAAAGTACGTTGCTAATGTTCTACGGGTATCGTATTATTTACATTAGAGAATATCACTGGAATTGCAATTAGTGTTATTCGAGCACGTACCATCCTAAATCAAGATTTAATAATTCTAGATAACATCCAGCAACGCCTAGTTAATTTGCAAACAATTATGTGATTCGTTTCCACTCACTTGGCTCACCTTCCCCCACCACTTCATCAGGTTGATCTTCACTCGAAATCGGGACTTCAAACATCAATAAATGTTCTTTTCGCCGCGAATATTTACTAATTTCATTCATGATTATTGTAAAAAATGTGCCATTCCTGATTATGAATATGGCAGACATACGGTAAACCACAGTTTTATGGGAGTTTTGTCACTTGGCAATATGTCTGCCTTTTTTTCGGAACGAAATGTCAGTCACGTAACTGAGTCATAATCAATATGTAATTTATTTGGTTATTAGCAATTATTGAAAGCGAATCCGCTTGTGTATGGTTCTTTACGGCAACGGCAATTATTTTAGTTATTATTTACGATACACTGATATTGTCTTCTGTTTAATCAAGTGCTGTGTACATCTTAATGTCTATATTGCATAAGTGACAAGAAATCAATTCAAAGGTTCAAGTAGTTACACTTATCTTGCAGTTATTCATATAGACATAGGGCTGCCCCTCTACTGAAGGAGAAGGTTTGGAGCTCATTCCACCTCGCTGCTCCAATGCGGGTCGGAAAATACTGCTGTACTACATGCTTTATACAGTGTAGTGTATGTAACTTATCAAAACAAGGCAACCGAGTACAAACTCGATTTCACTACCTACTGTCAATAATAATCAGATCAGCTCGAAGATACCAAAATTGTATGGCCGTCGGAACCATGTATACATGAGTACACGCATATATTAGCGAAGCTTCAAATCTATACGACAATTCGCAGCGGGTTAAATATACCTGTTTACATTTTAACTTCGTTAGCCACATACTAGTTAAACTAAAACTTGACATTTGAAACGACAACGTCCGCGACCACAAAGAAAACTCGTCGAATAGCTTAATTTTGACAAACATCTTTGCAAATCTGCTTTGATCTGTCAAGAGGCAGAACAGCACTGTTGAACTTGCAGGTTTCGTCAACTCTTAAAGAAAATTTATTTTATGTGTCGATAAAATAAGAATGTAGAACATTCGAAAGGATAATAAGAATTATTAATTTATTGATATGTTCAACGGAAAGGAAAAAAAGATGAAGAAAATATAAGCAGCCGTTATTTCTATATTAACGTCTATACTTTTCAAGGTAAATTGTCTTTTTATTTTTGATTAGTTCACGAATTCAAAACCTCGCAGACCAGGATCTGGCTCTCCATGCTCCACATTCAACTCACTAACTAACTTATACCGTGGTATAAGTTAAATTATCGAGTATTACCTAATCTTCTATCTTCTTCTATATATATAAAAATCTCGTGTCACAGTTTTAGTGTTTATACTCCTCCGAAACGGCTTGACCGATTTTGATGAAAGTCTGAAAATAGGTTTATAACTATTTTTTATATCCTCCTAAGTGTTAAGGGTGGCTCACACCAAAAAAATGTTTTTAATTTTTTGGACAAATTCTTTCATTTTTATTATTTTATTATGTGGCATTAAAAAATACATACAACCCTAAATTTTCACCCCTCTACCATCAACCCCTATTTTTTAATAGAGATATTAGTAATTCAATCAGTTTCAACCTCGGTCGATAACTATATCAATTATCCCCGTCAAGGGTCTATTGGTGTCACTTCTCACCATATAAGCAGCACGGAGTAGGGATGTGAGCGTTCTCCTGTCTCTCTTGCAATAAGCTGTATCACCACATTTCTTACACAGTTTTCGGAAAAAAATCTGCCATTATTATTGTTTGTACATCGATCGCAGTAGTGACTTTTACAATTATCATTTTATCATTTCCGTGTAATTATCAACTAAATTTATTATAAATTTGCAGTGCTGTAATTATTGTTATTATTAATTATTAATATTAAGAGTATTTCTACTGTATTATTCTTAAGAAAATATTGTGAAAGGTAAGTTAAATAACAAGAATGTGTGTGTACTTATGTACATGCGTTAGACCTATTATAATAAAAAAAAAAACATTAACGGGCCAACTTTTTCAAAAAGGTCTCAATCATAGTGTGGGGCCATTGTACGAGGAGCATGAGCTCATAGAAACCGTAGAGAGAACCTAAAAATATAATTAAAAAAAATTATTATGTTTTCAATGCAAAAATGTAAAGTAAGAATTAAAATTGATAAATTTCATTTAATACTTTAAGAAAATAGTAATTTATTCAAAATTAAATATGAAATAGCGAATTATAAGTCAAAAAAAGAGTTCAAATTATATTTACATTTGTACAGAATTGAGGCTATCTCATTGGCCGCACGCAATCCTTATTGTCAAATCTGAAAATTTGCACACATACACATACATACACATACAACCGCTAGAATAGTAAGAATCAGTAAGAAAGAAAGAGGGGAAAGGTCGCTTGGAGAACAGCGCTTTTTTGTTACATGACAATTTCTGCCAGGTCACTCTACTTTGCAGTAGTAAAAGAACTTTGTTCCAATAAATGAAAAAATATGTAGAGCATGTTGTACTTTACTTTATGCATTATTATTACATGCCCTGTACCGAACACACATACGCTGTACTGTATGGGCGAATGTTTACATCTTATTGATTAAAAAATGCACGGGATAAAATCCTTATTTTACCCGTACGAAGTCGGGACGGGCAGCTAGTTATAATATAAACATTAAATGTTAGTTTCCGCCCGCGTGTTTGTTTTCGTGCAGCTGACAAGGCTTATGCCAAATTTCCAGATGATCTGTTATGTAGTTAAGACGTAAGTAAAAAAATAAAATAATCTGGCTTTCGCATTTATAATATTAGTTTGGCTAGCCTTATCCAATCTAAATTTACCGTCATATATTTCTTTCATGATTATATATACATATGTATATGTAATATGTCACACCCATCTTTACTTTCAGTTGTTAAGTTTCAAATGAAACCGCGTAGTATCGCAGGCGATCGGAGCACTGCTCGCTCCGCTGAGCACTTTGTACTCATTATTTCACGCAGAACGACTAACGTATTCAACTTCATACCTATACGCTTAGTATAACGTAGTCGCTAACATGAGCTATCTTATATTAAAGTGAATATTTCGCTCGTTTCGAATTTTCGACCGTTAAATAGAGTTTTGTTCATCATGCGTACGCCTACCGCGACGCCGCGCCGACTAACTTACTTTGAAACGATTTCACAAATTAAAATAATAAAGTTAGTAGAGTACGCGTACTCATAAACTGTTCCAGGCTCGGTGGAAATGCTTTGTATTCAAAGGTTATGAACACGGAGTGTAACTTTCGGGAGACAATATAGAGTCGTATTATTTCATATTTACTCAGGTTGGCGTCCACTGTTAACCTTAAGGATATATTGAATATACATATAAATTTAACTTAGAATAAAAATAATCTCCATTAGGTGACAGAATACATCGAAAACCTAACACCAAATGTATGTATGTAATGTTTACACATGGTTTAGATTTTCAGAAAGTCAGACGTCGTACAGTAATTGCCGTACTTACTCGTTATCTAAGGGAATACATATACTACTATATTCGCTAATATACATATTACATATACATACATGCAGAAATAATCTTACAGTTTAATAAAGAAAAGTTATTTACGTGTCGTGACATATTATAATTTGCACGTAGCGGACGTCGGTCAAACGATGTAAACGTTAGTAGCGACTTGGTCAAGAGTGTGATGATGATGCAGACACGCAAACATTCGTGCTAGCATACGATACATGCAGAAGACAAAGAGCTTGCTAACTTTTTTCCTTTGCGTTACAAGTTTCAGATGTGGAATGACTTTGGAAATTAAAATACAGTTCTCTTTTTTGCCTAACAAATAGAAAGTAACCCGTATTTTACATATGAAGTGTCCGTAATTTTTTATGAACATATACGTAAATTGTAAATGTCTTCACCTCGAACAAAAATATCTGACGGCTGTGTGACGTGCACTCGACGGATGCGAGACGGGCGCGTGACGGACACACAACGCGTAACTTTTCATTGCGCGCTCTCGCTTCGCTTACCTAGAAACGGCTCTGACTCTGTCTAGCGAAAGATCACAATCTCTGTAAGAGTTAAAAAAATAACCTTTTATTTCCTTTATATATATTTTGCTTATATTAATTTAACGACTATATATATATAATAGTTCAATGATTTGTTATCAGTTTTCTGATATATATATATCTTTAAACTAAATATAAGGAAAAACAGTAATGTCGCAAGATGTTTGGTAAATAATTCAAAGGATTACAAGATCGGTTAATCCGTTAAACATGAAACAAGTACCGGTCGGGAAGGTTCTAAGTAAAATTTCAAATGAAAATGCTGCAAAAAGGGACTTTTTTCGCAAGTAGAAACGCGTCATTCGTCCTAACATATTCGTATTAAAAATCGATATTATTTGTTAAGTGATCTCAATTACAGTGCATTTCTTAGACTGCATGTTAAAGGTCACATGCAACAATTTCATTGCATATACTAAACAATAAATCGATATTTTTTAAATCGTCAGCGGTGTGGTTTCAATGTGATATTTTTAATAAAGTGTTTTAGACGAAACTAATACACCGACTTAAATACAAAATAAAACATAAGAAGAAGTAAATGACACTTGAGTATTATATGCGGGTTCAATAATATTATTTATATTTGTATTAACAACAGAATACTTGATGTAACAAAATTAATTAAAACTTTCTGTATTAGAGAGTAACATCTCATACAAAGTAGAAATTTAGCCGTAAACTCGATAAATACCACTAAGGCCTTATATTTTATATGATGAAAAAACGTAAAAGGCCTCCAGTGAGTTACCCTGTATGCCGAGGGAAGTCAAAGTGGAATAATTTAGGGCGTAAATAGGCCGCAGGAGAGGTATTTATACCTCCTTCAATTTAACTGATCTTCATTTCTTCTAGGGGATCACAGAGAGGGGGTAAATTAGCACCTGGTAGCTCCGTCGAGGCCATTGCGAAGTGAATGACCGTAGTATTAATAACGTATAATATTAATCTTTCTAACATTTTTAAGTTTCGTCGACATCATTAAAGAGAAATGCATGTTATTAAAACTTCAGTGACGCGTACACGATGAAAAGATAGCTTACATTTGTGACAATACCAACAGCTATATGCGATGGAGCCATATACCATTAAATGGTATATTTTAGCTTAAGCTATGGAATTAACGCCGAATTAGAAGATTTCTTTTTAATTATTTCTATAAGTAGTTATCGCGTACAGGACAGGCACGCCACGTATTGTCGAAGGAACCAGAAATATTAACGCGAGTAGAGTACGTGGTAATGGATGAACGACGCGCGATATCGATAAGGAACGCGATGCGCTCATATATTACGACCAAAACTAAGAAATTCTTTATATTGTACAATATATTATATATTTACTCAGTGGTAGAGCTTTGTGCAAGCTCGTCTGGGTAGGTACCACCCACTCATCAGATATTCTACCGCAAAACAGCAGTACTTGGTATTGTTATGTTCCGGTTGGAAGGGTGAGTGAGTCAGTGTAATTACAGGCACAAGGGACATAACATCTTAGTTCCCAAGGTTGGTGGCGCATTGGCGATGTAAGCGGTGGTTAACATCTCTTACAATGCCACTGTCTACGAGTGTCGGTGACCACTTACCACTAGGTGGCTCATACGCTAGTCCGCCTACCTATTCCATAAAAAAACACTACGTCGAAGCTACACGTACGTACATAATCAAGAGCCTAGTTAGGATAATTGAATTAGGACGTGCTACAAATTCCGTCGTTCCATTAAATTTAAATACGTTATTGTAATGCTACAAACTAATTTCAGTTAATATCGGCGCGACGCGAATATAAATTTAATTCGAACGAGAGTACACGAGTAGGTGTGTCGATATTAAATACGCGACCAGATGTGGAAACGCAATAACGAACGGTGAAGAAAGCTGCGTTATATTATTGTTTACGCGTATTAACGGCCGCCTTATTAAAATTATTATAGCGTGAAAGCCTTACGAATTCATTATTCTGTGTAATATGTTTTCGATATTAAAAGAGCATTCAAATTTGTACAAATAATAAAACAGTAAGCGTAGCGTATCTCTTAAATTTAATATGTTTGGATCTGGTGGATAACTGTATATATTTAATATAACTAGCTATAAAAGACACTCACTGTATTTGATACAACAATCATCAATACTTTGGCAATACTTTGGTCTTGTAATTTTAAAACAGACGATACAAATTCGTCAGCGTAAAACATCTTTTAAACCATTTATTTAATTCTCGAATATGAATTCGATTAACGTATATATGTTTCAGAATGCAAACATTTGTCAAAGTTCGCGCCATAATATATAATATGCAATTATAATAGCGCCGCCAAGTGGCGTAACAACGTTATTATAATATTATTATTATCAACGTTCAAACCGAGCAGTGGCTCGTATCGCATTAGCCTAATTAAACATCAAATTTTACTAAAACGAGCCAACTAAAGTAGAACATTTGATTGCGGCACTTTCATTCTGTCGTTTTAAAGCGCTGTAATGGCGCTGTTCTGGTGAATTATACCGGGCGTGAGAAACGAACGTTAGCCGCTGCACTCGGTCAGCGGGCGGTGGCGTTCAGCAAACCGTGCGCAAATGAGATTTACTCTGCTTTATTGTAGGTCATAATTCAGCTTTGCTTACTCAGTGCCATTCGTATGTGTTGCTTGTCGAGATGCTTCCTTCCATATACACGGATGGCAAGCTCTTTAAATAAGCAGCGATCGTTCCACCTGGAACTAGTTATTTCATCAAGGCAGCCACAATGGTAGATGAAATCGAATTACCTTCTAAGTGTGAGCGCCCCTCTCTCCCCGCGCCCCCGCCCACATTCCCCACGCTCCAGGGCCCGCAGCAGGAATCTCGAGTGCTATTGAGTATTATCACTTAGCTCGCTTCACATATTTCGTCTCCCGCAAATATTATACAACGTTTATCGTAAATATAGCATCAGCGGTGTCGATAAAAATATGTCCAATGAAAGTCATTGTGTAAGTCATGTAAGATCTTACATGAGAAAAGAAAACACACACACACACACACACAACGGAACTGTTTCAATACAACTTACAAAGTCATTCTAATAACATTTATCACGCACACACGAAAACTATAATAAAAGAAAGAGCACGATGTCGTATCCAATTTGTCTTGCCGTCGCATGCATTATGCGAAGAATGCGACGGCAAGAGATTTAAATCCATCTTGACACTACTCTAATAGAATGATGCGTACATAACATTATGACTTTATTCTATGTACATGAACGAGTATATACTAATAACACATTTTTAATTTACGTATCTATCTATTCAACACGATTTATCTTATCAAAAATACCCCACGACTGTCGTCCGGGCCCGCTCACATTTTACAGCATTTTATTACATTACGCCACTGGCAAGCGAAACCAAGTTCATCTAAATCTTTAATTCAAAAGCCGTAGAGTTGTAAGTGGATCAGTAGCAACCGACGGAGCTCAGCGAGCTGCTACACGAGGATTATCCTCGTAGTTCTTGCAGGTATTCTATAGAGCAGGAAATAAAATTACTTTGCTATAATTTCTTTTATGGATTATAGAATTTAATCTCCTGTATGTTATGGATCTTCGCAAAGGAACTGCGCCGGTCTAATCTAACGATTGAGATGCTTACATGTTCTACCTCTGCCTTCGGATATGAATATATATGTATATTATGTCATTTGTAACTTCATATATAAAGTCATCGGCCATGCCGGCCATGACTTTATCGGCTGGTCGGGCCTGGAAGGATTTTAATTTACGTGTTCTATCCGTTCTACAACGTCGGCACAGTTACGAGTTACTACTTGTATTTTCGTTCATATAATTATCGAAACGAATAAATCGAACACTCTGAGCTTAGTGCTAATATTGCAATACCTTAAGTAATTCGAAAACTATAAAGTTTACCCAATATACATATGTATATTGGATAAATTTTATATATTTTGCTTACATACACAAATCTTCACAGATTATCAAGTAGCGTTACAGGAATATATCCAGTACACAATATTTGACAGTATTTGAATATTTGAGTAAAATTTTATAAAACGAATCTTAACTTCAAAGTCTTCATTATAGCAAAAAGTATCAGTTACAAAGAAAGTACTCACCACAATTCGTCGGGATTTATTAAAATTGATTCGATTATCCTCTCGACCGCTTCGTTTCGTCCTATTCGTTTGGGTCGCGAGACACGGCCGAAAGTAATGTACTAGGATTTAGGGCGATCCATAAAATCCTTACATTCGTCACGTCGACAGGTTAATGCCGGCGTGATGTAGTGCGCCTAAGGGACGACCCTGGCCTGCGACGCTAAGAAAATAATCTGTTACTAAGCACTCTACAAGAGGTCGATTTTCAGTGCCTGCAATTAATCGAGTTTCGTTAAGAAAATACACTATATGCCATACATGTTGAAATGATCTAAGATAAGATAAGACAAGGGATTTTAATGCAATGTTTATACACGTAACGTCACGGTACTTGAACTCCATATTGGTCCACTCGTAGACGGCACGGGAACGTGGATACTCTGCAAACATGGGGGGGGGGTGTACCAGCCTTGCAATCTTGCATTTGGATATGACAGAATATACACAAGAATGGCGATAAGTTTTGTTCCCAGGACAAGTTTTAGTCCTAACTTTCGAATTTAAATTTGCGTATAATTATATTATGAGAATGAGATAATAGAGAAGGCATTGAGACGGAAACATAAACTTTTGTGCAGTTGACTCATCTCCCTTAAGATTGGCCTCCGAAATTGAACAGGAGAAAAACATAGTAATTTAAAACTCTGTTGGTCTAGTGGCTTGCACGTCGTGATACAGTCAGAGTCGATCATTCATATCATAATTATCGTTTCTGCCTTGCCTTATACTCGTATTTTCAAATAAGCGTAGAGTTATATACTTTAATAAAAAAATAATGTATTTTATTTCAGGAGTCATACTCCTTTTTATTAAATTAAAATAAGTTAATTTATATTTGCAACTAAAAGTTGCTTTATCTTCATCAAAGTTACTAAATATTATTTAATTTGTTCCTTCCTTAGCAAGTTAGCAACATCGCACTGTATTCTTTTAAATCGCTTAATCGCTTATTCCAACACGAAATGAGAATATAATTGAGGACAAAAACTCGATGTAGCCTCGCTCGGCGGGCGTCATATTAAAGGCTTAAAGTTCTAACAACAAAACAATATAGGAGTTGTAGTTTGTGATACTGCATCTAACTCCTGTTGTATAAACTATGATTGGAGTGACCGACACCAACTGACACGCGAACGGTTCTATTTTTTTATGACTGATTTGTAACAAATGAATAGTATTTGAGATTTTGTTGTAGTTGAAAGAATTAGATTATACTCAGAAATAAAACGGGACTTCAATGACATTAATATATTATTTGCTATCATAAGATCCTTATATATGTAATTTTAGCGCGCAATGCTCGAAGATAAGTGAATCAGTTTCCCGCCAAGAAAAAGTATGTGTCATTGTTCGTGCTTACAGATTAAAAATGTAAAATATTATTGTTTAATATGAAAAATTACAGATACTCTTCAGCAATACTTAATAATGATACGTACTGCCCGACTCGTACGCCGACTGTGTAGGCCAGTCAACCTCTGTAAACATGACAATCGTGACGTCACTGCAACAGCCGTATCCTAGCGAAGTATCCCTCGTCAATCTCGACACGTCATCGTCACCTTATTTCACACATTGACGCGTCTCTAATGCACGAACGAATATTTTCCAATCTAATATCGGACATCGTAGCCGATATATTTTTATCAGATTTCTTGATGTATCGTGATTATAGATAACAATTCTGTTAAATTCGTATCTGTGAATCAGGATTTTCAAGAAACAATAATAATAACTTACTATTTACATATAGACCAGTGGTCGGACGATAGTAAAATTCAGGAGCAAAACAATATACATTCAAAATGCATCTTTTGAATTGGTCTGTTGCAGGATTACATTTAATGTAAAGCAGCTTCTGGTTCAGTATTTAAATTTTACTGAGAAGAACTAGGGAGAAAGTAAATTGTATGAAATTTCAAAATCTACAAACTAAAACCCGCTGAATTTCTTTCGCCGGTTCTTCTCGTTTCATTGTATTGTCTTTAGAGAACCGGTGGTACATGTTATGCATCTATGTTAAATAACGAAGCTTGAATCGTTATTCCTCCATTCTGTACACATGTTTTCATATAATCAAATCAATTAACACATTAACAATTTATTTTATTTTGATGTGAATCATCTGGCGCGCCTTGGAGTTAAAACCAACTCGTATGCCGTGTAAGCTAACGACATTACACTTCTCCTTCGCCGCTCTTGAGTGGACGCATATATTTAGTAGCTCTATAATCTATATATATATATATATTTCTTATATTAAAAAATCTCTGTTTTTATTTACTTTACTCAATCTTACTCAACATGAATGTTGATTTATTTCAATTACGAATTATTTCAATAATCATCGGTTTCTGTTCCACATCTGGCAGGCCGTCCAGTGACGGCTGCTTTTTGTTCTGTATAGAATTCAAAGAATACGAATTCTACGCTTCTTTATCTTTTATATTTTCTTGTATTGTTTAATAATCATTACCTTTTAATGTTATTTTTACAGGAGATTTACATTTATTATAATTATTATGTATATATATACAAATATATACACGTAGCTGTCGTATAAGAGGATGAAACGATTCTATGGACGTGATGTTAGCGGTCCGTGGCTCAGTCGGTCGGCCCACAACGAGTAAGTCCGAATACGGATTGCGGACCGTATTAAATCCGCACTCGGCACGCATTTGGCACGTACTAATAGGATTATTGAGCACGTTATCAATTAACATATTTGCCTGAATTAGAATTGTGAACGCGGTAGAAATGTTACCGTATTGTAACCTTCGCGGGCCATCATGACTCATCGTGCTGTCGCAAGATTCTGTTACAGATTAAAAAAGACGAAAAAATATTGCACTATCTACTTCTATAAATAACCATACATAATTTGTTATACAAATACAGTCACTTGCGTGGCCTGTATAATAATACGTTCATGGTGGGGGCTGTCGTGGCTGTGTGATGCATCAAGATTATTTATACAAGCATACGTCGATAAATTTTCTGTTATAAGAAAATTATGTGCCTTATTGTTGTTGTTGCACCTTATTCAACCTGCAGGAAAATCAACGAATACTTCAGGTATTTTTTTCATCTATACTAGTCACCTATAGCTATTACTATAGCGCACTAAGAGTTTCAAAATAAAAGTAGAGTGAATTTACAAAGCCTTGGCTGAAGTCCTTGATGAAAACTTTAACTCGGTAACTTTTTAAAGATCAGCCTTTAGAGAATAGGGAAGTCCTGCTTCGAGTAAGAGCAGTTGTTCCGAAACAATGAAATTCGTATCATTCATTTGTTAACAAAAAGTTCGGCACCGAAATGAGAAATATGTAAATGTAATCTTTTAGAAGAGCCGCGCGCGCCGGACCTGCTTTAATTATGTATATCTTTCGCTCCGGCTGCACTCCCTATTGTTTGCTGAGACACATCTAATTTATCTGTAATTGCTATTAGGGGATACATTTTATGTTCTTCTAATTTGCATACGACGTAGAAGTTTTATTTGTACTTTATGAAAATGAATGATATTGTTCAGTTTTACTACTAAATGATATAAGTGAATTTCGAAGTATAATTAATTATATTATTATTAAAGCTGTTGATTAAGTCCCTGATGTCAGTGATGTGGTTTCGACACGTGCGCTGTCCATGGTATATTGAATATTCCTCGATCAGTAACGTCAGTGCAACCGGAACATTTAATGATTCGCGTGATCGTACTGCAATTAATATCCTTACTATGGTTAGTAATAACGAACTAAAGCTTTGATAATATTATTATAGTATTGCGTAACATTCACATGCCCACGTTGCTCTAACGCGGGTTGGTGCATACATGTGGCTGAATTTCATCCACATACGACGTTGTCCTTCATCGCCGAGCACAATTTTATATACAATTAAGAACGTGAAAACTCAGTTCTGCTTACCCGGATATGATCCCGCTACTTACGGGTAAAATTGTTTGATAGATTCTAACCACTGAGCCTTTTCAGCTCTCAAGTTTCAGAACGTTACAACATAATAACATAACATAGTTAGCGCGGACGCTGTAAATGTACCCAGAGTGTAACATTCCCATCACGACGATGTAGTGCTTAATGAATTATAAGAATAAGTTCATAAATATGCCTACCTGCTTTAATTTCATTAACACGTACGAGTATTTCAATTAATTTATTCTTAGAAATGTCAATGGAAATAGGTTTCTTAAAAAGATTAATCAAAACCACTATACAACAATAAAGTAAACTTATATTGACATGTACAATGTACACACAAAAATAGAACAAAGGAATCAATAATAAACAGACAGAGCTATCGCTTACGACCGAATTGCAGAAGAATAATGCTTGGCGTACGTTACTCGCGCTGCTTTTATAGGGCGCTGACAATAAATCTACCCACGAATTTAATATTAACAGTTGAACACCTAACATTATATTATAAATTAAATTGAATAATTGATTGAGGTTCAGTATAATATGTGACGGGTAAGTATTACATTAATAAGAAAATTGAATAAAGTATAACGAGATGGCCAAATACTTTTCGTCTTCATGATGTTCCTGATTCGTCTATTGTTGTGTTCGAATTTCGTAAATTATATTCGATAATTATATACGCATGCATTTCAAAACGAATATTTATTTTTGATATAAATATAATGAATATAAGATCAACGAAACGTGACTGCAGATTTTGTCTTATGGTGAAATAGAGGAACTTTCGTGTCACAACGTAGACATAGTAAGTTGGTATAAACACAGCAGCACACAAATAAGCACTGAGTTGTTGCTCATGGTGTTAGCTATCTAGTCCTGCGACTGCGGTTGCTGGGTCGTTACAAATAACCCTGTATAACATGGTTAGCAAGTAATACACGCTTGTAATGGAAAAAATAACTGAATATATGCTTTGAATAAAGACATATATTAAATATAATATATATTTAATATGACATTGCAACCTTCCTGCCGGCAACAGATGTCCATGGGCGGTGGCAGTCACTTTCCATCAGGTGAGCCTGCTCGTTTGCCCCCTCTTAAATAAAAAACAAATAGCAATTTCAATTATCAATGAAATCGAGACACCTACGTCAGTCATCTGAAACGTTCCGTAACTAAAAAGTTGTCCTAGTATATACATAGTTTATACTTATTCGGTATAAAGACAATTTCACACGACATATAATAAAGAGATGAATCGGCATCACGCGTTGTATAAACACGAGAAGTAAACGTAACACTATAACAACAAGTATCCGATTCGTAAAGTCAATATATTCTTTCCTGGAGCAACGTGTTTACTTCTACAATAAAATTTCACCGATATTTTTAACTTTTCCTCTGAATAAAGTTTAGTCTTATGACATACATATATACAAGAATTTGTAGATTAAAAACGTGGAAGTCGCCTTCATTAATTTCTATACAGGATATATCCAATTATTTGTATGACTATGCAATTTTATTTGAGAAAATGAGTAACTACTGTTTCTTCTTCACGCGGTGTTTTCTGCTTCGCCCGTTGATAGCTTAATATTTATGTTAAGTCATGTAGCTTAATGTTTCAAAATTAAACGAATACATAGAAGCGTACTTGAATTAAGTATATTTTGATTTTATATGAAAAAGTTTACTACCAAGTTTACAACCATGCGTTTGTCGCGGGATGGCCAAAAAAATGTATTATGCGAAACCAAGTCCACTTTGATAAAAGAAGTGAAATTTATAAAACTAAAAAATATGATCTTATAATTAACAATGCAAATTCAGGTTGCCCCGTTGGCGATATCCGGCCTGTAAGTAAAATATATTTCAGCCGCTATCCTTAAATGATTTAAGTGAGGTTATTTATTGTTGTTTAATTTAATTCTCAAATAAAAAAATATTACCTCGATATGAGCATAAGTTGGCGTATATTTAAATTAAGATATAATAATAAAGGATTATAGAAATAAGCAGGATAGTACAACACACACAACACACAGTGCTGCCATCTAGCAAAACGAACCGACAATTAGTGCTGACGAAATTTTGTTAATAAACTGATTACAATGCAGATAAATATGTAATAACTATTAATATATTAAAAAAATAAAATTCCAAGTAAATAATATATGACAAGTGACTTATACTTTACCACAAGCAAGCCCCCAACTTGCACGGTTCAGTAACAACTCCCCTTCCCGCAAGCGAACGCTAGCAATCCCCGCAGACTGCAGCGCGCCTCGTAATGCGGGGCACTTCCTGCCTGTTTAGAAATCATAGAATATTATAACACTATCTCCTCTAAGCTAATATTCCCCGCAGCGCAACTGACGGATTAATGAGGCGCCGTTGACTTCTTCAACTCCTACCATCATCAAACTTCATCCCCACAATCCTTTAATTTAGTTTTAATATTACAATTATAACCTTACTCTGAAGCAATAAAGCTTAATAAGGACGAGGAAAGTTTAAATATTTTCTAGAGTTCCATGTTTAAACATGAAATAAAGTTTACAAACAACCAACAAAAACCCAACTGGCATATCGGGCCCGCACTCAGCACCCACTTGGAGAACACCCGCTACAGGCGCCGGGATCGTCGCTAATGCGCGTTGTTCTAGCTTTAATAGCTCTAAACATTAGCTGCAGCTTCAACGGATTATAAAAATATCGTTGATACTTTCTATCATTATTTATGATATATAACTCACTAAAAGCGCTTTGTACGCTTTCATGTGCGTTTTTGTAATGCGGTCATTTGTCTCGTTAACGTATAACCGCATTCTTGCTCCATGTTTTTTTCGAATCCACCTAATTGTAACTACATCTATTTTAACTCTAAAAATAATTGATGATTTCATCTTCAATCCTCCTTTGGATGTGCTTTATATCGCTTTTAAATAGAACATCTAACTTCAGAGCCACGCATGCAGATCGCGATCGCAAAGGCGATAAAAAAGCGCGTGCTGAGTGATTACTCCGGGAACAAGTATTGAGAAAGCAAATAACCCGGCCAATTTTATCCGCACAAAGGGATCCCGCTAGTTTCTTTACCTTTAAAAGCTTTATTCGGTCCGAAGACAAAAGAACTGGGCATCCTTTTACATCGTAATGTTTTGCCTCTTTGTGAAATACTCTCAGTTACCTTCATTGTTAACGAAACTTGTGATCTAGACTTATGGACCCTTTCAGGGAATAGATTGAAAATCCTTTGAAATTCATTTGTTTGTTATCATAATCATCAATTTAAGCCTGAATTAAATAAGCAACTCGGCAATTCTATTTTCGTCTTATATTTTCTATTTTAAATTGAAATCATAAAGCAACTAATAAACTTGTCAACATAGTTTATGTATCAGATCTGTATGAGGAGCGCGAGTCAACACACAAATTGAATCTGTTTAGTGACAGCGCGTCACCGATATGCCGTGACGTGCCACTCATTTACTTCGAGTTTTAATTAAGCGACTGCCGGGGGCTCGATCAAGGCTCGGGTTCGAAGCATTCATTTATCGCATGGTTCGCATACAGAGTTGATGTCATAATTAATCACAAGTAATAAAGCATAACTAATCTCTTAAAAATATTTTGGAAGCAGTGCAAGCACCTTCACATGAGTGCGCCTAACTAAATACCGAAGCTTCATCTTAATCGAATGAATAGAGATGAAAACTTGCTATTGCTTTTTAGATTCAATAATGTTATACAAAAGTTTCAACGACAGTATTTTTTCATATTCAGATAAAAATTGCTGTTCCGGTTGACATGTAACATATAATATTAAGTATTATTAAATAAATAGTTTAAGAGTGGACACAGGCATATAAAGTATGTTTAGATTGTGTCAACGTAACCCCGAAGAAAATTGTTGGTCGGGCGCTTTCCAAGCGAACGTTGCCAAAACTATAACAAATACACGAAAGCTTTTTTGTTTAAAGTCCACAACGCGTATACTCGTACACATACATATATATATACATACATATATATCTATCTATCTTTTATACACAATATCTCACGGTCATTAACTATTACTCAATATCCTTAACAAAATAAATAACTCAATAATTGTAAGGGTTTTAGCCGCACACACACACTTGCACTGTTATATATACTATTTATTATTCTTGACTTTAAATTAACTAATATTGACATAAAGCCGCGTTACGTTACGTTATTTATACAATGTTGAACTTCCAAGTCACATATTTCTTACATCACAATCGGTTCTTAGTTATAAACGGATATATTACATGAAACACGTTTAACAAATTATGCGTTCTTGTTGGGTTGAGTGTTTTTTAAATATTCTAATGCACATCCATACGATTATATAGTAGTATAGGCCCATATAGTTATACATGATTAGTGATATTGCAAATTATAAAATAAATAGATAAAATACGAGTACATGGGGTCTTCAATAAGATAAATTAGCACAAAAGTTTGGGCGGAGCGAACATTATGTTTGTTTTCTATACAATTGAAGAGGTTCTTAATTACTTGCAATGCTGCTTAACATGTTGACCATAAAAAGCGTTCTCTTGCCTAAAAAATAAATTTTACTAATAATATAGCTTACGTTTAAATTGCAATACTAATATTACATATGATTTAATTATATTACGGGTAAACCTGACTACCGACTACCGAGTTTCGTAGTCAAAATATTAAAAATCAACATGTATTTTTTTTGTTATTGCCATTATTGTTTCTTTTCTCTCTCTAATTACTTCTTCGCTTCATTTTATTGTTTACTACTAAGATAAGTTCACTTTATTTTTGATTCGTCGTCAGTGGTTAAAACCTAATTTATATATAATAATGAAAAAAGAATTAAATGTATAGTTTGTCTCATTGTAAATGAAACGCTGGTGTAAAATTTTGTAAGTAGTAAGTTATTTTAAGCTGCCAGTACGCTAAGCTACGCTACACTATGCTCAGTCAGTCAATATAGAACAACGCAGGTTTGTATGATAACTTTTTTAGACAAGATGACACCAAAGAACTAAACTGGAATAGAAACACAATTCAAACTTATCTTTTAAACGCTTGATAAATATGTCAACGGCATGACATCTTTACTTCCATATCAGTTGGTAGTACGTTAGTAGTGAAGTTATTATTTCGTTATATAAAGTCGACAGTAGCTTGTTCGCTGCGACCTCACCTGGCGTGATTCCAAGTCACTGAAGATGCCGCCTTCGAAGTCAATAAGAGCCTCTTTCACCTCCTATCCGGGAGCTATTGTGAAACTCAATGTTTAGTTTGGCAAAACAATAATAAAAATTCTCTTGTGCGATTGACTTTTCCGATATCAGTATTGCTGAGATTTTCCAGAAAATACCTTTAAATGTACTTTATATCAAACAATTTATTACGCGTGAAACATTAAATCCATTTTTTTCTTAATTTATTTTGATATATCTAAAAGAATGGCGAACGTTATACTGGTGAATATTTTAAGACAATAATTATTCTGTTCTCTTTTGGCGAAAATAGTGAATATTCTTATCTTCTTATTTTCTTATTATCAGTATATATAAACAAATTTCGTGTTTTGCGATTGATAATTTTGAAGCCTGATATTACCCCATTGTCAAGAGAAATGTTAAGAAAATTATTTGTGTCAATTGAAAGAAATGTTAAGAAAAAAGTAATAGCTACTCCACTATCTATTATAATACAAGCCTGGTACATTCTACGAAAATAATTTATAAGCTGTAACTAAAATGCTTAATAAGACAGTCGCATGCAGGTACACACACTCATATAAAGTCCAAGACAATGACTCGGTGACACAAATCCAATAAAGCCGCGTCTCCGCCCGCTGCCTGCACCCTGCTCTTATAGCCCGCTTTTAGCGACGTTCGCCGACGAATGCAACTAACACGTTTTTCCTCCATTTAAAATAGCGGAAGATTTTAAAGTCTAGGTGTCTACTTTTCCCCTTCTGGGGATTTTTATTATACCTCGAGAAGATCACATACTCCAGGTAAATGCAATAAGATATAAATGTTTGAAACATAACGAAATGAGCACTGGGTATGTAATATTTAGTAGATTATGTTTTAATAAATATTATTATTTTAAACGTGTTAAAGTCTTAATTTATGAAAATCGAGACACTCATATTAAATTTTAATACTTATCGTTAGCGAGAAACATGTTTATTCCCGTCATTTTCCCCCCCTAATCTGCGAATGTTTCTGTTAACTTTATCAATTAAACTATACTAAAACTAATTAATCCAAATTAGCCCTTGTTAGTTCAAAATATCTTGTTTAGTTATTTTGTGCGAGGGAAATAATATAACATTATTAGTGGGGCTATTTCACGGGTCGGTTATCAAAGGTTCGCCGGGGCATGGCGGGAGGTCGTGAGCATCTCTGTAATGTAATACTGTAGCTCTTAATTCAGTAACGGTAGAGTTTGTAATTAATGAATTGTGGCGACCAACCTGGGGCTCGCCGTACGTATGCAGGAACTTCCAACATACACCCTGGTCCTGCCCGTTCAGTTCCCAATTATCTCTCAAAGCGAATTTTACAAGCATTTGACGCTTCCCAAACATCTCATTTGCCAATTAAAAACTTCCTCTTTATTGCAGCTTTGATGTGAACGCGACGTAAGATAATCACATTTAAATGTACTCATTGCTTGAATATTTAACACAATAAAGTTTGCTGATAATTAATATGTGCGAAGACATCATTAGAAGAAGTGCGGCAGGAATACATTAACATGAACCAACATAAGTAAAACAGGGGCCAGCAACAGTCCCAGTGCCGGGCAATGCAGGAGGCCCCTCTGAATCGTGTATGGCCTATGTCCAGAGGGCGCTTACGACTCAAAGATACTTGGTTACTATCAATACACTCTAGCCGTATCTTATAAGGTCGTAGACCACGAAGTTCCAAGTTTAAGTCACGGATCGAACAGTTATTCGGTTTTAGAGAGAGTTGGTCGTGTCAGATTAACTGCCCTATATTATTAAAAGTAAGGCCGTTGATTTAAAATGGCTGCCGTAGCTGAAAAGAAGATCTTCCGATACATGCAGGTTTTTTCGCGATGTGCCGTCAGCGTTGAGCACAAAATGCTACACAAGACGCACACGAGGGATTTGATCGCCCTACTATCGGTTAACGAAGATGCATTCCATTCTGAACTAATTGGTCAATTAATGTTTTGTAATATATGTTTTTAATAAATTTCAGTAATAATGCACTTGGTGAGCCGGTTGGCGTGGTTGGTAGATAGTTGCCTTTCGCGCCGCAGGTCGTGGGTTCGATTCCCACCTAGGACAGACATTTGTGTGTGTAATTATCTATATAAGTATGTTTTTACAAAAGAAAAGTAGGATATATCAGTTATCTGGTTTCCATAGTACGAGCTCTGCCGTTTGGGATCAGATGGCCTTGTGTGATTAACGTCCCAGGATATTATTACTTATACCAATAAAAATGAACCAACAGTTCTCAATATGTAATGTAACAACATATCGCTGAATCACAATCAACTAATAGTCTTCCAATTATATATCGTCCTGCACCCTATACTCTGACACCACGCGAACGGTAAAATTGCTTATTTATAGCGACCCTCGATTATACCATTCTTTTCCTCTTCGCGTCCTGAATGTTGTAATACTCTAAGAATCGTCAGGGAATTAAGGTTCTTATGGCTTTTTAACATGTGCTATAATTCCATAATAATTAAAGGACGAGGGCAATACTCCGATCCTTTGATAGTTTGAAAACTTCTAGTCACGGCCCAGTTACAGCTTTATTACATACCATATTATGTATGGCGTAAAACGGTGTACGTTAAAGACGGAAGTAGTGTCATTTGTATTAGTAAATATCGCTTGCCTTTATTATAACACTGCAATTTTTTAGACGTTTATGGACAGCCTCTCCTGACGTGATGAGACTTTGAGATGCTATGTCTGCCAGACATGATACACCATTCCATTTTGTAAATTATTTACAAACTATATATGTTTCAGTTGGCTTTATCGAGAGAGTTGCTTTAATATTAAAGGAAATTGTGTTAACGCCGTTCAACGTATTTCAGTATAGACCAAGACGTTCGGAATTTTCTTGGAATTTTAGCATTCAACTTCATTCAACGACCGTATACATCACTTGGACAGCAAACATTCTTGTGTAGTCGTTTAAGTCCCAGAATTGCTTCATAATCAAACTATAACATATGTATGACGATAAAATATGTATTAGGTAAATAACATTTACAGTAGACCCTCATAGTAATAGATGACAGCCTCGTTGGTCTTGTGACAGAACAGAGCATACAGCACGTTACAGAGACGGTTTTAGTATATGATATGATTATAAAAGTAGCTGAGCTTCACAGTTTAACTTTAATGTTCAATGACTATTGATGTGACAAGCATATCTTTAATATTAACAGTAAACAGGATCGGCTAAAAGTACTAGTTAACAGTTAGCCAGCAAAACATAACAAGTCCAGAGTAAAACTGCGTATGTTCAGTACACATGATTATTTGTTAACATTAATTACTTAAATATATATTACTGTGTAACTTGGAACTGATAAACTATTTAGTCTCGCAATTCTGTAATAAACAAATTGTGTAAATCCAAGAAAGTGCAAGAACTTGAATATGCTCCGAATTCGGTCGAGACTAAGACAGATAAATGTTCGCCATTAATCCGGCTTGTTCGAGTGCAGCCGCGGATTCGAAGACATCGCCCTTGTACACTTCAAAAATTTTACACAATTTTTCAATATTCAATTATTCAGCTATCCAAAATCTATTGAGTATATAAATTGGCAATGCTACTCAATGGAGCAACATTATTTTTAAGTCGCGATCTTATTAAATCGCATTATTCAATTTTATAGCACAAAATTATTCTAATTTGGGCTAAATCGTACTTCCCTTTATCAAACTACAAATTTAAAAGATAAAATAATTTCAGTTATGTAATGTGGCAGACATTACTATAGCTAAGTTAGTTAATGTGTTAGCCGCGACCACTCACTTATCTCTTAGAAACATACATATGTATTATGTCCTCGCGTCACGTATACAATACCATCCAATATCCAAGAAAATGGGTGCTTAGCGTGGAACGTCAAACAAACGAAGTCACGTGCATTTGCAAAGTAATATATATGAATATTTGACTCATGCAACTCGCGCACGACCTGAGCTTATAACTCGTCTGTCTTTCATTACGATTTCCACGAAGCCGTCTGATCCGATGCGTGCAGACACACACGTACTGATAGTGTTTGAGAACGTTCAACCCTTGCTATAATAATCCTTCAGCTGCTTTTACGTGTCACGAGATATGCAGCAGTAACACGTTAACAGCTCTCGAACTGTCGACACGTCACGACGTGTCTCACGAGTGCTTGTTTTACATATCTGGCGCTAAATAACGTTATTTCTTGCAACGAAAGCAACATATTTGTACCTAACCCTATGTGACTTTGATTACTCCATTTAATTTACTCGTATTATTTAAAGGGAAGTTCGTTCGGGTGGCTTATCTTTCGACGTCGATTCAATTGACGAGGACTTTCACCTCACGATAAGTTATAATTTAAACATATCATATACGTGTCTCACTGATGGACATAGACCTCCTCTTCTTTGGCGGTGGCCTATGTCCAAGTGGTGGAATAGCTCCAAGCTGGAGCTATTCCACCACGCTGCTCTAATGCATTTCCGCGGATACACATGTGGATCGCGCACAAACGCAGAAACTACAGGCTGGGTCAGGATGTTTTTCGTCGCCGCCGACAATTAATGAATTTAAAACAGATATAAACACATGAAAATTCTAAACTCTTTGCCTTTGCGTGAACCCGCAATCTTCACTTAAGAGCCACGTTTTCTAACCACTAAGCCATCTCGACTTTTACACAATAAACAACTAATACATTTTAACAGTAGAAATAACGAAGGCGTAGTTAGTACACTTGTCAAAAAGTCATGTCTCAATATAACGAAGCATTATTTTATTCAATATATCGCTTGAAACGCAAAGCGACAAAGCGCCATTACTCATGTGATTATTATCTTAGTAACGAAGCGCTTTAAGACCGCTCCAGCTACTGGAAGTGGGTTAAAATATATAATGTAAAAGGCAGACTTCATCGGGGCTTACGCGCCATCTCTCATATGCATGCATTATTTATCTCCAGCAGCGCCGCGCGGACAATCTCTATGCGGGACTCTTATTGAATCATGACTGGTATTAGAATTTATATTCACTAGTGTAATGGAACCTCGGCTTCAACGTGAATAGTTTATATGGAATTTGGTAGGTATTACTTTCGTGTAATTACCTCACTGGGAAGTTGGGCTCTGTGTGAGCTCGTCTGTATAGGTACCACGTCATATTCTTCCGCCAAACAGCATTCGTTGGTGCTGTTGTGCTCAGCTTCGATGGGTGAGTAAGCCAATATAGTTACTTGCGTATCTAAGTTCCACCTTCAATTGTGGTTTATAACATTTTTAATATTATTGTTTTGTGTTTTCAAAGTCAACGGCAAATTATGTATTAAAAAAAAAAAAAAAAAGTTATATATAATCATCGTTTGAGTATATTTTATATTGAAAGAAACTATTTGGGTAATCTCGAAGTTGTAAGAGCTTTTCACATGACGCTATAGTTGTGCGACACGACTCTTATATAGTAATTGTGTAATGTTTATCTCGTTGTAATCAGTAACCTTAACGATAATAAAATAAGTAGTATTAGTATTGATGGATAAATAAATTGTTGACATCGTGATACTTTTCTATTAAATATATGTTGCACTCGAGCTCAATATCTTTATCAATCACGATAAGACTGATTCAAAACTCAACACTCAGCGGCGGGTATTCTACAAGAAATAGGAAAGGTTCGATATAAAAATATTATGTATTATTGAAAACTTTTACATACACTACACTTTTAATTAGTGATTCTTATAAAGTTTACACCGTCACGTGTCAGCCGCGCCATCCGCCCTCATCATTCCATGTCACCGACTGCTGCGCACTCCTACTGATGAACTGTGCGTTTATAGCGACCGCGAATACGTGTTATTTTGTCATTAATTTTAGTTTTCCCGATAATATAAAATACATAGTCGCTAGACAGGCTGAGATCCTTAAATCATTTGTATTAGTGTATTTATTAGTTTTGTTTCTCGCATTTTTATAACTTAATCAATACGTATCAATACAATTCACCGAAGTTCCTAGAACCGACCCGAATGTTATTACACCCTATTACTGTCCCTCACCAGAGCTCTCCGGATATAAAATATTATTTCGTAGTTGTCGTAATAAACCATTACTAATAAATGATCAAAAAAGATATTTTTTTTGAAACGAAACGCGGCTCTCTTTCTAAGTTACCGGATTGTATTGAACATTACGAAGTGAATGTAATGCAGCCGACTTCTCTTTAACCGCGAAAACTCAACGTGTGGACGTCGGGGCCTCGCAGCCGGCACCGTCCCCGCGGCGCCGACACCGTTCCAAACTGCAAATAAAATAAAATGCTTTGCAGAAAAATTTAAAATTCAATACCTCCTTCGCAGAGGAGCGATTTCCTCCCGACTGCGACTTTAAAATATGATGGATGATACATCGCACGCGTTTTTGCTCTAAATTCGTGTTTGAACTTCGGGACGATCACCGGCATCTCTTGTATTTCGCTTGATTTATTGACGCGCTCTGCAAATGTTTTCCTGCTCCCTTGTCTCATATCCATGCAACTTTGATTCTAATTTTATCGTTTCATTGGAATCTCACACTCGAGGGTCGGGCGAGCGGAAGGGACTCGACCTGACGCGTCCGTTTCGAGTTGGATTGTTCGCAAAAGTGAACCGTAAGTCATGTAACGTAATCTTTAGTTTATATGACACCTTGCTTTCAAGGAACTTGCAACGAGGATGGGGTGAAGTGTTAATGAGCAAAATTGCAGTGCGTTTACTGAGCTGCCTCGTACAGGAAAATTAGCGTAATTAGAACGCGAGCCCCGTCTCACTACTGCTGACCCCAACAGGTCACGCTTCTGACTTGTAACTCTGAAACACCAAACCGTAAGATATCTCTCGTAAAAAAAAACATTACAAAACTTTTGTTCGTCCGATATGGTACTTATATGGTGGTTCTCAATATAGGTAACTCATTGGTATTAAGCACGTTGTAACAAAACTTCCATAAACTTTAATATACATAAACTTTAAAATACTTACTTTGTAATATAATATTTGAAACATTCATTGGGACAAAAAAATAATTCGATAGAGTTGACTGTCTGTCAGCAGGAACCGTAAAGTGCGATGCACATCTGCGTGCGGCTCTAGAGCGCTGTCAGCGCGATGGCGCGCTGCCAAGGCGCCGAGTCGTAGCCGGCAATGACGGGCCCACATTTATGTTTTATATTGAATTCTAAGATCCCACCATTTTCGGTAACCCAGTCGCTCTGACAACTCGCCTTTTTTAATTTACTTAGTTGAAAGTAATTGCCATGTTAATAAATAAGAGACAAGCAGTTTGATCAATTCCAATATTAATTTATAAGCTACGCCTATATCTCTGTTTGTTACAAATATAAATATTTATTATACTCTACATATTATTTTATCATACGCTATTCATTTATACAATTTTGTATACGCCATGTCCCGTTTCAAAGTTTGCGACTGATAAGAAAGTGAGTGTTTAATGCAACAAAGAAGCAAGCGATTAAACCAATTTGTCACGGGTGAGGCTAAGTACGCCACTAGCTCCCACGCTATGCTCCTCGCTCCCCGCTCTCCGCTCCGCGTCGCTCGCGCCGCACAAAACCTAGCAAACTGTGAACTGCACCCAACGAGCGCAATTGTTCCTCGGCGTCTCTCCAGCTCGACTATTGTTTGCGCGTCGCTAATTTGTATTAGCGACTTAATGGTATGAACCAACTTGCGTCTGCTTAAAGAGGTCGCATTATTCAGGTCGAATGAGGTCTTCTATTAGCATCGACTATAATTTATATTACATACTGTCTGCATAAGTTGATATAGATAACTAATCAAAAAATACAAAAAAATATATAATTATTGTATTTCTTCGTTAATTAAAGTATCATATAAAATTTGCTCAATTTTTATATAGAGACGGTAAAACGATCATAATGACTATTCTTCATGAACTGACGTGGCGTACTTAGAGTACGGTGAGCGGTGGAATTATGACGTCATAAAGTATGGAATTAACTGAAACGCTTTCCGCTAGAACGTAGTACTCTATTCAATTATATTTTTACATAACATGTTTTGGCGATAGTTGGGAACGAGTACATTACCCTTGTGGTTTTTAATCATTAAAGACATCACTTGCTTTCAGCAGTATAAATTTATAGTGGACAAGCAGTTTGCCCGCGACTTCATCCGCGAAAATTTTAAAACTATTATTAAACGTAAATTAGCATTTGATAATAGACTAAACGTAGGACGGTTACAGTTTGTTCAAACTGTGACATTTTTCTTACTGAGATAATTTTATACTCGTCATAGCTTCTAAACAAAAAGTCCGATCCGGATCATTTAAAGTGGACTTTACATGTAATTCTTAATTATCAAACCATCCTTAATTAGCAAACCACTTAAATGGATAAGGATTAATAATATCATGATACATATATCACCTGTGTTCGATTCCACCGTATTTGAACTTAATAATTTAAACAAAAACTGTTATTGTGGCTTAACTATAATAGCTAGGCATATATCGTCGCTTAGGTTATTAACTCAAAACCGCATATGACACTAAATAACTAGTAGAACATTTTAATATATTAGTTTGGTTGTAAATATTGATTGTTTTAAAACAATAAACAAATAAGTCTAATCAAAACCGAAATTTTCGTTCATTGTATATTTACTTTTTTTATTATTATTATTATTTAACAATATATAAGTATGTAAAAAATCATCGTTGTACTTGGTTATGTAGTTGATACTGTAGTTTGTTTCTTCAATGTTTTATAAAACATCAAGTCCAAATTGCAACGTGTAAATGGCAAATTATAATAATAGAAACTTTTTGAAATTATATAAATTTGATATTATTGATATAAATTTGATATTATTGATATAAATTTGATATTATTTTAAAATAAGGATAAATACTGTTTTTCAAATAATTTTCAACTAAAATATAGAGAAGTGGGCGAACATCCGTTAATAAGCTTTAATGTAAGCTGCGTTACGATATGATAACACAAGAACTACTGAACCGATTACTACACAGCTTAAATAATTAAAATCGATTGTCACATTATTAATAAATAGAACAAAATTCCTAAAAAGCAGTATGTTGCTGACAGCGTAATAAACATAAAAAAGCATACGCGTCCGTCTCCTTCTTTATCAGTTAAAAATTAAAATCTTAATTGTAATCAATAATGGAAAAAAAATGTAATAAAAACCTATGAACAATGTACATCGGCCGATGTTCGAGCAACGGCCCTTCCCTTTAATTGGTATTTAATGTACGCACGTAAATCAGCGTAGCGACCGCAGTAATCGGGCGTGGCGTGGGCGCTTTAGCAGACGGCCCAACAGGTTTAGTGACGTTGTTCAATAAACTTACATATATTCGCTTTAAAACTTAATCGTACGAATATAAAAAAATACAAAGGCAAATATATATTTTATCCAGTTTTAAAAGTGGAAGGCAACAATTAAACAATAAGTACAGGTGCCAAGCACGCAGTGCGAACAACGCTGAACGGAACCGTAGTCTTAAACATTCTCAGATATCATTTCGTTGAATATATTTTGATGTTTTCTCTGCGTTTACAATTTCAGACAAATTCGAGTTGTACTGAGACGGGTGTGGTAAGTGCTATTTACGTTTAGCGTAATTAAGCTTATTTGCGTCTATTGAGGCTCGAACGAACTCTTGTTATGCACGACGCACCTCATTAATATTAAAATGTATACAAACAATATATACAGTTTTTATATCCCCGTAGGATTTTTTGATCGTTTTCTGGGTTAGGCTGGGTTGTTTTGGGCTAGCATACGTTGGAGGTATGCCCCGCGTGGAGTGCGGAAAGGCAGGTCCTGGTCCACGAAGTCGGACATGACCTCTCCCTGCGAGCAATCGTGTCGGCGATGCTCCGCAGGGAATCGGCGTGGAGGGCCGTAGCCTCCTTCTGTGAGACCGTCATGGTCCAGAAGGAGACGGCGGAGCGGGAACGGGAAAGGGCCGATCCTGCTCGGCAGAGACGACGTCGGCGTCGTCCCGGCCCTCCCACAGCCCCAACGCCCGGGGCTTAAAATATAGGGCGTAACCCTGGGGCCGTGGATGCGTGAGGTGGGGGTCTCACGTGTCCTATTTTAAGCGGCCCTGAGGAGGACGGCAGCCGGGATGGCCTCGCGCTGTCGTACGCACTAGCGAGGAGTGCGGGGGGGCGAGATTATCTTCGCCCCCTGAGGAGAGCTCCGCCGAGCTACGAGCGGAGCACAGCACGGGAGGGGCCGCGGATGCGTATATCAACACGATCCCGCAGCCTCTCCGATCCGTGCCGAGGACGGCCATCGCAGTGGTTTTAGTGGGTAAGAATCCCACATAAATTTTTTTCCTTGTGAGAAGTTGTCCAAATTCTGGAAAAAATGGTAATCTGTTGGAGCAAGAGCTGGGGAGTACGGTGGATATCACAGACATTCCAATTATAGCTCATCTAACTTAGTGGTTGTTTGTTGTGCAGTGTGTGATCTTGCGTTGTCGTGAAGCAGCAGTGTCCTAGAGCGATTGACCAATCTCGGTTGTTTAGCTAATTCTTCCTTCATGGTTTGCAATTGCTGACGGATCCGCTTCCACAATAGCCTTTAATTCTTCATTTTCCACTTTGGTCTCCGGCCGTCCACGGGGTTGGTTCTGAAGGTCAAAATTTCCAGAACAAAAACGTTGAAACTAAAAACGTACCGTGCTTTCGTTTGCGACACCAGCGCCGTACACATCATTAATCCTTCGAGCTGTTTCTGCAGCACTGGTGCCACGGTAGAACTCGTACTCGTAAATATACCGATATTTCATGTTTTCCATTGAGCGGTACTAAGCGACGCCAAAGAAAATGAATGACTAAATTAATTTATAAATTTGAATTCAGAATTCTTAACCAAAGAGGAGATATTTCAGAGCAAAGTGGTCAGTACGACAAAACGCTAATTTCATATGTAAGGACCTAATATGAGAGCGAAGACATTGCTAAAATAAAAATATAAAAATGGATTGTTCTAAACCTCCTCGTTTTATGAAGTCGGTTAAAAGTCGGTTAAAAGTCGGTAAAATGTCGAGCACGATCGTCATTAATTGATCTCGGGACTCATCCGTCTCACTATCTCAGTCTGGTCTCACGTTTATTGCGTAACTTTTACTATAATCGCAAATTTGCATCTTTAAATTCAAACTCCTTTATATTACTTAAAGAAAAATTTGAACCTCGGGTGAATCTATAATAACAAAAGCACGCGCGGTATTTATAAGTTACATTATGCGGACAACAAGGGACGGTCGGTCGGCCGATCTGTGATAGTAATGGTCGTTAACTCTAATTAACGAAACAGAATTAAATTATTCTGTTTCTTTGATACTAAAAATCAGGAAAAGAATTCGTGATAAATGAACAGAAAAATGCAATGTTTGCAATTCCAGATTTAAATTTATTCAATTACCAATTCGCATTTAATAATAAAGTTTACAACACTTATAATTATGAATAGTTATGCGTCAAATTTGAACAAAAAAGTTATTGAAAGTGACACGCGCAACAAATATACATATTTTGTAGTTTTTCTCCTCTTATGTGGTTTACAAATCCCCAAACCCCTATTGCGGATAAAATTTATATATTTTTTTATCATTACAACATTTCATGTGACATGACATAACAATCTCTGTTTATACTTAATTTGACTAACTGGTTCGATCTGATTCAGAAAATGAAGCAGACCTTTTTCTATAGTCTTAAAACGATCGGATAAAACAAAAAACAACTTATGTAGTGCCAGTATTAACATGTCCACCACCACATGTGTTCGAACACGCTTATTTTACGCTCCTACTAAAGTTATTAGCTGCGGTTTGTCGCTCGATGTGTAGGCAATTAGCAAGTCCATAACGGCTTACAATTTAATTTGTTACCTAAAATTATCATACATAGAAAATATTTATCCTTTTATGAATCTCTTCTCGTTGGTTGCATGGTTGTTGAATTTTCTCCCATTGAATGGGGAAAGTTATGTCGTAGCTATATCTCGGCTAGCTCTACTCTAAAATTTTTGATCGATACTGTTTGAGTTATCGCATCTGTCTGTAGAAATGACTTTACTTACTTTTAATCTACACACTCCTAAGTTTAATACAATTATTCATTATTATATCGATATTTTATAATTATATAATAATCGACACTTGCTTTATAAAAAATAAACCAAAATAAATGAAACGAATAATTCAGAAGAGTGTCGTTGAAAACAGGCAGGTATGTATTATTTTACGTCGGCGAAGTCGCGATTGCCAACGCTAGATATTAATAATAATCTTCTAACAAAATGAATTTTAAAGTAAAACAGTTCGGTTTTGTATTTACTTAAATAATACGACAGAAGACATCAATGTTTTATCTCACTCACCTTGTTAGCGATAACATCAGGTGGTAGGCGTCGTCGTCGGGTGAGCGAGTGTGACGTAGTATGCTCTGAAGACTGGGGCTGGTGGCCTGTTTCCACGCCGCGTACCAATTATACCAATTGAACTACAGTGCTAATTTTAATAGATATATTACAGTATCGTTTTATTTTACATACGGACTGGCGCCATCCACTACTAATAAGTAATATCATGATCGAAGTAATTCCATATTAATGAAATGAATCCATTCCAGTTCCGTCAGCGCGTATCCTCGGTGGTCCAGACCTGCACGTCGACATCGGCTCCACCATCAACCTCACTTGCCTCATCCAATTCAGCCCCGAGCCGCCCGCCTACATCTTCTGGTACCACGAGGACGAGGTGAGCGGACGCAAAGTAATTATTCACTTCATTACTAACTTAGTTTGTAACATCTCGCATGAGAACCCCCAGAAAGATAATACTGAGCCTTCTCAGCCCGGCTCAATGTAATTACCTCGGAGCCTTATAACGACCAGCCCCCTTGTTTGTATGCAATATCGATTGGGCGTTAACAATATCATTAAAATATTCTACTTTACCCACCAATACTATCAAACGAATATATTGCTTTCTGGGTGTACTCATGTTATTTAATTTAGTCCTAACAGTTTAACGACTTCCCTTTAACCTATAAATAAATACTGCTTCCGTATGTCATCATATTATACGATATATGTGTCTCACTGTCTGTAGATGTAAGATACAAAAACTCCTGAATTATAGACATAAATATTATTAAAGTTTTATTAATTAATTAAATAAGAAGTCAAAATATACCACGAGCGTAATCGACACGTGCGAGTTTGTAGACAATTGTAAAATTATACAGAGCACATGAAGCAACTCTCAATTGATTACTCATATTTCATACTTATCTTTATTATAAGACAATACCGACAATTATTTGAAAGAAAATTAATTATGAAATTGATTCTTATTCTCAACGCACAATATCACAATATCGCTTGAATCGTATTGAATAAAATCAAAACTTCATTCTTATTCGATTCAATGTGTTGCGGAAAACGAAAGATATTTTAATTCACCGATGAAGAGAAAATCTAAAATTGTAGTTTGTGACAATGGTTTAATATTATTTTAGCACAAAATATCAAACAAGATTTACTTTTTAAAATAATTCATTATATTATATCAAACAAAAACCTTTGTAGTAATGGGGATTAATTCGATATTCAAATTTTACTGAAACTTTTATTTCCTAAAACAGAACTCTCGGAAGCACTATCGAAAGTTATTTATGTACATTACATTAATCGGTGGTAGATATAATTCTTTGCGAGCATGTCAAATCCAGTAATATTAACATATAGCTTGAAATTACTGTTCCGATTGGAAGAGCGAGTGAGCCAGTGTACCCGTCAGTGTGTGTGACGACAATCGTAAGACATGTGCGGCAAGTTATTATAATAAAATCAAAATGTTAGACACTGAATATTTCGGAAACACAATTTTCTTAATGGAGTTAGGCAAAAATGAAATATTATTAATTTAATTTTTTAAATCCTACACTGGATCATATTCATATTAGAATTATGTATACAAGTACACAATAGTTTATCTAAATAGTCAGTCCATATTCATGAGTCGCTGCCGACCGCGAGCGACCGTCGCGTCGTCGTCTCGAGACGCCCCCGCATCGTATGAACAACCTTTTATTAAAAGCGCGCTAAATTTACATACTTCCTCAAAGATCTGTTTAATGTATGTGTTGAGACTTCGCGTGGGCTACTTGGGAACCTTCTTTTTCTCGCTGGATAAACGCATTTACACGTTTCCCTCTCGTGAAGTGCGGGGTGGGGTATTTGGGAACCTATTTCAAGTATTAAATAAAATATGTTGATTAAAACTGATATTTTTTATAATGAAAATGTACACTACTCGAGCAGTCGAGAGATCACGAGTTCATTGACTGAGAACTGCATTGAAAGTTGCTAATTAAGCGGTAATATGCATTTTGTGTAAATTTATAATATTTAACTCCCGCGGGTGAATGTTTCAATTTAAGCGAAGCCGAGTAGTGTTACACATGCCCTGATTGGTAGTGAGTACCGTTTTGCTATATATTTTTTAAATAATAATTTCTTACGAGTAAGAAAAATAAGTGCTTCACATATATATAAAGATGAAAATTCTTCGCAAACCGTTATATAACTCTAAATAAAATTCTTTTCAAAGAATGTGACTTGGATACGTGAGCTCGCGGGTCGTATAGAAATAAGTCATTTTCGCGTAACAGCGCACTTCATTAGTATAATGCGACTTGCAATGACGGCGGGTAAACCTCTCTATTCTCCGATCTCTCGTTCTCTTAGTATAAGATAGAAAGAAACGCAAATAGCGATCGAGTCTAAGCGGGACAAATCTCGCGGTTCTGAGGGCACACTCAATAGGTAATCAAAGCTAAGGGGATCAATTAGTGTCACTCGTAAAGTTGATATCGGTACCCCGGTAGAAATTGAACCCCGTCGGATTTCACTTATTGACGTTCCTCGATACATCCAATTAAGGAAAAAGTCGAAAATTTAATTTACATTAAAAATAAAATGGTTTATTGGATTCAATGAAAATGCTCTTATATGCTTTAATAAACGTTTTGATATATACAATGTGATATAAGACGAATGAAAAAAAAACCATGAGTCTAAACCTCAAACCACGCCATCATAATACAAGTTCACGTGAGAACAGGGTCCACGCTTATCTATGTATAATAGGTATAAGTAGCGTCGCGTAGCAACCTCTTAAATAAAATTGTTACATATGACTTAATAAAACCAATCCAAGATCGATATACTTTAATGTATTGACAAATAACCATTTAGGTGAAACAACACGTAAGTACATTTTTATGCATGTGTCATGCACATGTTGTTGTACGTGCTAGTTAGTTGTCTCGCGGAATACGTGGAATGGAAGCAAACGGTTTGAGGCTTATTAGATTGAATTATTTGAAGAGAACTTTAGCTAACGATAGTTGCTGACGGACAGACGGATGGAACTGCCGCACTCCGTAATTAAAACCATGTCCGCGATGTTTATGAGCTTCATTAAAATTTACACAATTTGAAAACTTCTTCAATTTATGCTCGAAACTTTTGACCAATATATTTTAAGTGCTATGAAATGCGGTCAGTTAACACATTTATAAAATGTCGTGTGTGGCCGTACAGACGAGGCTCACTTGTGAGGGACAGGCGTGAATATAGTTTACAGAACCATACGTCAAATCACTTTTGATTTCTGGGAAATGTAACTTAATCGTAAATTGAAATAAATGTGCCACTGCTGGGCTAAGGTCTCCTTTCCCTTTGAGGAGAATATTTGGAACTTATTCCTCGACGCTATTTCAATGCTTCTTAAAATTGGCAATTACTTCACTTTATATAATATTATCAAAAAATATACAAAATCCTTAGTTAACTTACCTATATAGTAGCTTAAATAAAGTTTTATTTGAGAAGTACGAAGATATGTATATGTTTGAAGTTATAGTCATCGTGTGACATTGTGGCGCTTGTCCCTGTATGTTGTGAAGCAGGTGATATCGTACGACTCGTCGCGCGGAGGCGTGTCGGTGGTCACAGAGAAGGGCACCGCCACCACCTCCTACCTGCTGGTGCAGGACGCCACTCCGGCAGACTCAGGCCGATACTCGTGCGCGCCTTCCAACGCCGAGCTCGCTTCCGTGCGCGTGCACGTACTCAACGGTAACTTAACATACCTCACCTTCTACTTACCATCTTCCAATAATCTGAATACCACCACGCTGAAGTTAACCAAGCTACATGAAGATAGCTCCGGTTTTTCTTACCGCCTAGAAGATGTCAAAAATATATCAATAAAAGGCACACATACAATTTCTCGCTCAATTTATCGTTGTCGTACTTAATTTGTCTAATTGTTAATAAAATGCACATTCAGGCGAGCGACCGGCGGCGATGCAGACGGGCTCGGCGGGCCTGTCCAACAGCTGGCGCTGCATAATTGCGCTGCTGGCGGCCTGTGCTCTGCACGCGCGACTACTGCGCGCTCAGCTCGCCAGCTGATGCGCGCGCGCTGCTCCACGTGCTACACGGACTCTGCCAGTGCACAGTGTCGCCGCCTAGTGAATAATATATGTTGTTCTATCTCGTACATAATTTTATCCAGCGAAAACTTAGTTTTCGATTACATAAGAAATAAAATTATATAAAAGGTTAGAGATTTTACGATAAATGTAAGATTTTTATGAGCGAGTAAGGCTTGCGTCAGGTCACTGTGATTGAAGCACTAAGGGACGCTCTCTGTCGGTCGCTGCTTGCCGTCGTAATCCAGAAAATCGACAAAGGCTTAAGAAAATCGTTCTCATAAAATACAATTTTGATTGCACATTTTTACAATCTGCGTTGGTTTCAAGATTTAATATTAACATACAATGACTGTTAAACGTTCATTGTTTATATTAATTTATGAATACAGCTCAGTAGTGGCCGGCAGAGAGCTGGCTCGGACTAAACCTTTCTTGTGAGTGGCGTTAAGCCGTCGCTCCTCCTCACTGTAAATAATCACATACTATAAGGGACGAGTTGTATTAGTATCAATAATTGTACATGTGACATACAGCAGCCGGTGCTGCAGTAGTTAGGGTACAATTATTAATTATTGAAGTTTTAATTTTATAATTAAGGTAATTCGTACACCAATTAAGTTTTCATAAAAATGTTAGTCAAATTGCACATTTTGTTAATATTTTTTGCCCTTTAATCAATGATTATCGTCAAATGAGATATAAATGGTCATTCCACTCAGTCATTTCACTGAACACAATGATAAACGTGCCTTGCAAGCAGCACTAATGCGGATTTATATATGTACTCGTGCAGGTACTGTAACCGAACGTACCGAAATACCACGAGAATGTCCACTTATGCATCGAGGCTCATTGCCATATAAGGTCCCTTTCATACTAGTCGTCAACTCAAATTCATGAAATCATCAAAACTATTTAAAATATCATTTCCTTTGAAGTACTTCTCTCCTAAAGATACCTTTTATCTTAAAATGTTAATTCGATCTTATGTGTAAGAAAGCGCCTTTAGATGTCAGTAAGTATCGCAGTACCGTCAGCGCACGCACCGTCATCGACACTGGAAATGTTCCCACACAGAACTACTTCCATTCCATATCTTTTGTATTTATAGATATAAATGAATAGTAAGAATACTTTTATAAAAATATCAACTCTGGTATTTTGTTGAACGACAACAAATATGTGGGATTATATAAATAGGAAGTAATCAGCAACGATGCATTTCATGTTTGAACAAATATAAATATATTATGACCATAGTTGTCGCTATGTGTGTTGCACTACACTGTTTAGTTTTCAAATTATAAATGTTTAGTTTTCACTTTCTAAACAAAGTTACAATAGTTAAAACTTCATTAAATAAATATAGTTTAATGTCAATGAGTGAGTGTGGAACTTGACCGTTTGTAAAGCTGAGAAAAATGTAGTTTAAGATGTTTAAGTAGGAGGAGTTATCATGCAAACGTAACAGGCAGTCGACCGATAGCGGTACACGTTATATTGCGCATTTAATTCCCACATATTTTTACCGTTCATCAACAGGCGAATATGACTCGCATGAGAAAGCCTTACACTTGACGGGATGATCGTGCGGACCTCGACGTCGCCGACGTGATCGGAGCGCGGTCCCGATACTCGAGCTGCACAATGAGAGTTTAATATAAGTCTATTATAAGAGCGAGCCGTACGGTCGTGCGGAGAATACTACGACTGACCGATCAGTGTATTCTATACCGGTATGAAGTTCAATAACTGCCGGAATATATACTCAATATTAATTTCTACTCCGACCATATCTCATACCAGAGTTTAAACAACTTAGGTTAGAAGCGACCCGTAACAGCCAACATTTTGCTTATACTTAAAACCAAAAAATTGTTCCTAGTTAAAATGTTCTCGATTACGTTTGTTTTTGCATTTTTATAGTATTTCTTGTGACAAAATTATGCATTTTATTTTATATTAATTCATAGTAGCTATATTTGTATCAAAAATATTTATTAACGTTTTAAGGAGAAAAATATTGTAATAAGTGTAATATTAAGTAAATAATAATCTAAATAAAGAACCACAGGGCGGCCATGTCGTGTAGAGGAGATATTAGCACACTAAGATAAGGTTTTGTAAATTAATCTTTTCAAAAGTAAGGCTTGGATATAGTCTTTAGTTAAAGCAATTAATGAAAAAAGCTACGTGGATTTGATCAATCGTACCTACTGTTTTCTCTAGTTAATTTTTTTAATAATGAAAAGAGAATAAAGGTTAAAATTGTTATGAAAAGCGGCGCGGCCGCTATATGCAATGCTATGCAAAGCGAATTTTATGTTGTTAATAAATTTAATAATATATAAATGATAAATTTTAATCTAACATAAACAGTCGACGACGAAAGTCGTCGTAATTGATATTATACGATAAGACTCTCATCGATAAGTTAAGCCACAAATTAATTTATTGTACAAACATTTTTGTAATACAGAATTCGCAAAGCACTAATATTCATTGTTGTTTTCTCGTATCGGAATTCAATTCGTCGCGGGAGTCTGCGAATCACGAATCAGTATCCAATTATTATAACCTTAATTTATTTTCGTTATAAGACTGCAAACAAGAATGCTATTCTCTTAGTCCTTTATGATATTCTACTATCCATTCTCTCGGTGCGGACTCCTAGTAGGCCTCTAACTTCAGGTCCCCGTACTACTCGACCTATTTCATTTTATAAATTCAAAAACAAATCCTAACTATGTAAACATAAGCAAAGCGTTTATTTAATATTAAAGTACTAGTTAATTGAAAGGTGGCGTTTGTATAGCGTAATAATGTAAATATAACTGATAGAAATGTTTTACAATAAACTGATCATGGTAGAGAAGATCACTTCAAATTGTATAGTATGGAGACTACGTATGTAAAACATAAAACTTTATGTATACATGAATCGAATAAGTTTGTTTTCAAATAAAATATTTAATATTTAAACATGGTTTTATTTCACCGACTGCAGCCCCGATACCGTTTGACGTGTCGTGTGACGACCTCGCGTCGCTGAAGACTATTTAATGACATTGCCTTCATAAAATGTAGGTGAGGTTTCATCGTACACGTTACAACGTAACGTAAGGGTCATACATTTTTTATTATTTACTTGTTTCATTAATCATGTTAGTGTTTACTCTAAATTGTTCAAACGAGTATGTATCATGGCCAAGACGTTACATATAAGAAAAAAAATTGTAGACGCACCAAATAAAATAAATATGACTTGGAAAATTATTAATTGCGAGACTGGAAGAGTCAAAAGTAGCACCACTGATTACCATCTGTCCATCGATAATAAGCCAATTACTTCTGATCAGGATGTTGCTAGTATTTTTGAAAAAATTTTTGCTGACATTCCAATTTCAACTACTAAATCACTCAATTCCTCTCCTACCGTTGCTGAATCGTTACTGTAAAACAATGTAACTAAATGTAACATTTGCTTTAACTTTAACAGTGTAAGTATTAAAGATATAATAAGAACTTTTAATTCATTAGATATTAAGAAAACGACCGATCTGTGGGGAATTTCTGTTAAGGTGGTCAAGTCAGTTTGATGTGATTGCACCTTATCTTGTTATTGTATTTAATAATTGTATTCTTAGTGGCGTGTTTCCTGACCTTATGAAACATAGTAGGGTAATTCCTATTTTTAAATCCGGTAGTACTTCAGAACCCAACAATTATAGACCTATTTCTGTATAACCAACGCTTAGTATCTAATAAGTAATCTTTAAAAAAATAATGCTTAATCAGATGTTAGTACATTTTGACACATACAAGTTGCTACACAGTAAACAATTTGGCTTTACGAGGGGTCGCTCGACAACCGTTGTTGGTGTCGAGTTCGTTAAATATATTTACAGAGCCTGGGAAGAGTCATGGGATGCCTTAGGGATATTTTGTGATTTGTCTAAGGCTTTTGATTGTGTGCAACACGAAACGTTGATCAGGAAACTACGTCACTATGGCATTAGAGACAAAGCAGTCAGCCTTCTGATTTCGTATTTGAGCAATCGGATTCAGAGGGTTGATATAAATGGAAAGAGATCTCCCGGGGCTCCAGTTGATATAGGGGTCCTTCAAGGATCTATTCTTGGTCCATTTCTCTTCCTTCGTTTATATAAATGACTTTCCACATCTTAAATAATAAACATGAGATAGTATTGTTTGGTGATGACAATTTTCAAAATAAAAAGACTTCACGAAAGTGTCACGAAATTCTAGCCAATTACTACAGTAATTGGCTAGAATTTCGTGACACTTTTACTAGCTTCATCCATAATAATGATGAAATTGACCAAATAAATAAATTCCATCATTTGCGTGCTTCTCTGGAGGGATCTGCTGCTGTGGTCATTCAATCGATTGAGTTTTCCGCTAGCAACTATACAATTTCTTGGAATTTAATATGTGATCGTTATAATAATAAACGATTATTAGTGCAGAATCACGTGTCAGCCTTATTCAACATTGAAGCTATTACTAAGGAATCTTCTGTGGCGTTAAAAGGTTTGATAGACCAATTAAATAAAAATCTGCGTTCGTTAGAATCCTTAGGTGAGCCAGTTAAGCAATGGGACACTTTATTAATATATTTAGTTACTCGCAAGTTAGATCAGAAGTCTTATCGTGAGTGGGAGGAGTTTAAGGGCCGCATAGACAAGAATAGCAAAATCACATTCGGTGCTTTCCTTCAATTCATTCATACGCGCGCTGACTTAGTTGAAACTTTAGAGTTATCACGAAATAATACTCCTGTTACTAATAAATACGTTCCCAAGATAAAATCCATGGTAACAACACATAGTTCTGGTTGTCCAAGCACTGAGTCTATCACTAAGGTTTGTCCCTGTTATAAAGCTGACCACAGTTTAACTACATGTTCACAGTTCCTTGCATTAAGTAATGAAGCTCGTCTTAAGTTAATACCTAATTATAAAGTATGTTATAAATGTTTTCGTTCAGGTCATTTTGCTAACAATTGTAAAAAATCAGGGTGCAAATTATGTAAGCGTAGGCATAATTGGTTGTATATTAAAATTTTTAAAAAAAAAACTCTTAAATGTAGCAATGTTGAATAATAAGAAATTAAAAATTGGCTTCCTAAATAAGGGTTCATTAAGAACTAGGCATGAGGAGTTTATCGTAGCTGTACAAAAACATGAAGTTGACATAATGGCAGTTAATGAGACTTGGTTGAGACCAGACGAAGAGGGCTGCGCCCCGGTTGTGCCTGGCTATAGCTTGCATCATATACCGCGACCTGCATCCACTAAGCGCGAACGTGGAGGAGGAGTCGGGTTTTACATTAAGCGTGGTATCTCAGCACACTTTCTCAATCACCCGGCTACTACAAATGTGGAGCAAATGTGGCTTAGTGTAAAAATTAACAGTAAGGTCATCATAATAGGCACAGCGTATAGACCCCAGTGGCTAAACCCGCAAACTTTTATTGACGCCTTAACCGAAACGTTTGGCTCACTTAAATATTATGATAGTATTATATTGGTTGGTGATTTTAATATAGATTATCTCAACAAAAATTCAATAGGGTTTACAGCGTTGGTTAATTTTCTTTCGTTTTCTGGTCTAACTCAACATATAACCGAACCTACTCATTCTACGGCGGGCGCAAATACCTTGCTCGATTTATTTTGTACCGACACACTTAACATTCAGACTAATGTAGACCACATATCCGACCTTAGTCACCATGCTTTCATAACCGGTATTCTTAACATTAAAGTAGAAAAATCTCGACCACTTAAAATAACTACTAGGAGCTTAAAAACCATCAATAGAGAATTACTTAGTGCATACCTAGAAAATATAGATTGGGATTTTCTAGCTGGGCTAGAAAACGTAAATGACTTAGTTGCTGAGTTTACAGGTGTTGTTATTGAGGTCTTTGATCTAATAGCTCCCATAAAGATGAAGAACGTAAATGAGCAACATTATCCTTGGATAACAGATAATATAAAACTAATGATGAATTTACGTAACGAAGCTCATACACAGGCTAAGCTCTCGAATAATGAGGTACATAGGGATATTATAAAATGTTAAAAAAATTAGTGGAGGAAACTATGCAAAATGAAAAGAAAGTTTACATAAAAATATTAATTAACAATTACGCGAAAAATTCCCCCATCATGTGGAAAAATTTGAAAAAACATGTTAGAATTAAAGGTAAAAAAACTTTACAATTGCCGGAAAAATTTAATGATCCGGAGTCAATTAATTCGTTCTTTCTGAATATTCCCGGGTCACAAAATGCACCATTATCTGCCATATCATATTTTGATTTACATTCATTTAATGAAGACTTGAATTTTAAATTAAAGCTAGTAAGCGAAGAAATGGTCTTGAAGGAGCTGCATAGTTTAAAGTCAAATGCCATAGGGAGGGACGGCATATCTCTGGATATGATATTATTGACTCTTCCCTATACACTCAGAATTATAACGTGTATAATAAATAAATCCATAATGACTCATATATTTCCTGACATGTGGAAAGAGTCAGTAATTCGACCTATCCCCAAAAATAATAACCCTGTTAGCTTAAAAGATCTTCGACCTATAAGCATTCTACCATGTCTTTCTAAGGTTCTTGAAAAAGTAGTATGTCGTCAATTAACAGAATATCTAGAATTAAATCGAATACTACCTGAAGAGCAGTCTGGGTTTAGAAAAGGTCGCAGCACAACTACCGCTCTGGCCTGTGTTGTTGACGACATACTTACAGCTCAGGACGAAGGTAAAGGCACTATTCTCGTTATGCTAGATTACTCCCGCGCATTTGACTGTATTAATATTCCTCTGCTATTGTCCAAGTTAAAATATTATGGTTTTGATCATACATCTCTAAATTGGTTTTCCAGTTACCTTAATGATAGAAAACAGAGAGTTGAATTGAAGTGTGAAGATGGGAGGCCTTTAATCTCAGGCTGTTCCTCAGTTAAAAGAGGAGTACCACAAGGCTCAGTTCTAGGCCCACTTCTTTTTATATTATACAGCTCGGACATTACGAAGTGTATTAAACATTGCAATTATCACATATATGCCGATGATGTTCAGCTGTATATTTCCTTTAAACCTTCAGAGACAGATAACGCGCTAGAAAAGCTTAATGAAGATCTTAGTAATATCTCAAACTGGTCTGAGTCCAATACATTAGTTCTGAATCCAAGTAAAACTAAATATATGTTACTGGGTACTCCTAAACAAATTAAAAAAATATCTGTTAAAACCCTCAACATACAAATTAAGGGTGAAAATATTCAGAGAGTTTCTGAAGCAAAAAATTTGGGTGTCTTAATGGACGAGAACCTACGCTTTGAAAACTACTATTCTGAAATTGTCCGCAATTGCTATTACCGTTTAAAGATTCTGTATCGTATCCGTGACTCACTGAGTACTGATTTGCGTATTACATTGTGTGAGAGTTTGGTTTTGTCTAAGCTGAATTACGCTGATGCACTTACAGGACCAAGACTACTTGCAAGAACTAAAAACGTAACACAACGTGTTCAAAATGCTTGTGCTCGATATTGTTTTCACATACCCCCTCGCACTCACGTCACGCCATTTTTGAATAATTCTGGTTGTTTAAAGATGGAAAGCCGTAGAAAATTACATTTAGCAACACTTTTATTTGGCATAATGAAAAATAAGGAACCCTTGTACCTTTACAAAAAACTGCGATGGGCGAGAGACGAAAATACCTCGTATGGTACCAGGACGACCACATACATGCTCAAACAGCATAAGCACAGCTCCGCTAGTTTTCGAGGCAGTTTCCGGTACTCCGCGAGCAAAATCTGGAACAACCTGCCACCGCCTATCCGTAGCCTGCAAAACATTAATAATTTTAAAACAAAATTCAAGACCCATCTGCTAAATTTACAAAAGCAGACATAGATCTTGTGTATACATAATTGCTATCGGTTATGGCCATCTTGCAATATGGAAGTTGCTCCTTAGGTACTTGAACACGGATGCCGGATTGCCTTGACTCGCCTATGATATTTCGCTCCCTGAAAATACATACAAAAATACGATTACATTATTAATATGCATATTTCAAAGTAAATAATATATAACACAAACAGATTCCATGACTAAAAATAAGTTGATAATAAAATTTTATATATAATTAACAGATATACTAAATAAATAAAATAATACCTAACATACCTTACAGTAGCACAGGACATTTGCATTATGTCAATTTATGTGTTGCTGAATATCGTTTAGTGCATAAAATTGGAAAAAAAATCTCAATTAACCTATGGTAGTTCTTTTATGATGCTTTTACTATGTTTGTTGTTCACTTTGCATTGTTTTTACAATTCATGTAAGCAAATAAAATCACTTTAAGGTAGTAATAACACGTCACAGAATAAGTAACATAATAGGTTTAGACGCAACGTGACGCAATCTACACGGGCGTGCGGTGACGATTACACTGACGTCGATGGTGTTCCGTTATGTCCACATCCACGTTGCGGCCGCGCACCCCCCGCCCCGCGGGGAACATTTTCATAAACACTCCCGAGACGACGCGGTGGTGTGGTGGTGCAAATGTTTATGTTTAAGTTGATACTGTCATTGCGTGGCTACAAGGGAGACAGCTGAAAATCAGCAGAGGGATAAAAATCCCTCATAGCCTGAGCTGTCTCCTTTTGACTGCACACAAGTTTTACATTATTATATCTTTCTTTGTTTATGTTGTTTTTATATCCATTTTTGTATTTTTTTTTTTTTTTCTTTATATGTGTGTATGTCAATAAATGTTTTTTCTTTCTTTCTTTCTTTCTTCTAATGTATTAATTCACGTCTCGGAGTTTAAAGGTAATCGCTATAACAATAATAATAATATATTAACGTCTCCGTCGACGTCTGCGGCGCCTGAGCGCTCAATTCACACTGGCGATGGCGCTGGTAGTGTTGTTTTATCTGCGCGCCTCTCGTCTTCGAATAGCGAGAATAATAATAAGCAGCGCGGCGTGTTATTATCAACCGCTTTAGTTAAATTATATGATCACAATAATGTTGAACATATAGTGCGTGCGACACTCGACAGTGGTAGCACATCATGTTTTATGACGGAGCGATTAAGTAAACGACTCAAGTTATATACTAAACAAGTAGATGAGTCAGTCTATGGTATAAATAACGTGAATTCTCGCATAGAAAATACATGTCAGGTTAGGTTAGGTTAGGTTAGGTTTCCATTTGGGCGTCCATACCGTATGGTGCTGGGCAAATTACGCCCGTGGATGCCCCCACTGACGGAAACCTTAGATCCGGATTTACTGAGGAGAGTCATAGAACTACTCTTTCCAGTGATCCGGTCAAGTCCTTCGGTCCCCCTGCCATTACCGGTTTGGTCCGAGGAGCTGGGGGTGACTGAGCAGGAGCTAAACCACGCGATTGGTCGCTTGCGGGCTCGCAACACTGCACCCGGCCCTGACGGGATTCCGGGGCGAGCGTTGGTGTTAGCTTCAGCTTCATTGGGGAGTAGGCTGCGGCGGCTCTTCAACAGCTGCCTCCGTACTGCTACGTTCCCCAAGGTCTGGAAGGAAGCGAATTTGGTTCTCTTAAAGAAGGATGGCAGGGCTGCAGAATCTCTTTCTGCGTACCGTCCCATATGCCTGCTGGACGAGGCTGGCAAGCTTTTTGAGCGAATTGTCGCTGCTCGTCTGTGTAGGCATCTGTCGCGTGTCGGCCCCGACCTGGCCGAGTGCCAGTTCGGCTTCCGGCAGGGCCGTTCGACTATCTTACGCGTCCGGTCTTTGTCGGAGCAGGCGGTGGCCCAGGGTGGCGTGGCGTTGGCGATAAGTCTCGATATCGTCAACGCATTCAACACGTTGCCCTGGGACGCTATTAGGAGGGCACTCTTACACCATCGTGTGCCCCCTTACCTGCAGGCGATCGTTGGTGGCTACTTGCGTGACAGATACATCTCGTATACGGAGCAAGACGGTACGAGGACCCGGAGAGAGGTTTGCTGTGGGGTCCCGCAGGGGTCAGTTTTGGGGCCCCTGTTGTGGAACCTCGCGTATGACGCAGTCCTGCGCGTCACTCTCCCTGACGGTGTCAGCGTCGTTTGTTATGCAGACGACACGTTGGTGCTGGCATCGGGGGAGAATTTTGAGAGAACCAAAGAGCTCGCCGAGCTCGGGGTGAACATCGTCATCGATAAGATCTGCGAGTTGGGCCTTCGGATAGCGTCTCATAAGACAGAGGCGCTATGGTTCCATAAACTGCCGAGGAGCAGGGAACCGCCCGACTCGCACGTCCGCGTTGGTGACTCAAACGTCCAGGTGGCCAGGTACATGAAATACCTGGGCCTAACCTTGGACGGTCGTTGGGGCTTCGAAGAGCACTTCGACCGCTTAGCCCCCCGGATCGAGAAGGTAGCTGGTGCCATGCACAGACTGCTGCCTAATCTCGGGGGACCGAGGGAGGAAGTTCGCCGTCTCTATGCCGGTGTCGTGCGATCGATGGCCCTCTACGGGGCGCCCGTTTGGTCTCATAGGCTGTCGGGTGTCCGCCGTTGCAGAACTAAGATCCAAAGTTCGCAGCGGAGAGTGGCCATCCGTATAGTGCGGGGATATCGTACGATATCCTATGAGGCGGCAACCGTCCTAGCGCGCTTTCCGCCCTTGGACATTCTGGCGGATATGGACGCGAGGGTCTATCAACAGACCCGCATCCTCCGACAGAACAGTGAAAGCGCGCCCCCTCCGAGTGCGGTCGAGGCGTTGAAGCGGCGGGAACACAGGAGGGCTCTTGCGACGTGGCGTGACCGTCTCTGCGAAGAACGGTACGCGCGCAAACGCGTCGTCGGAGCGATCCTGCCAGCCTTCGAAGCCTGGATGAGACGAAAGCGACGAATCACCTTCCGACTTATGCAGGTAATGACCGGTCACGGTTGTTTTGGAGAATACCTGTGTAAGATCGGACGCGAGTCGACGGCGATGTGTTACCACTGTGGCGCGGACTGGGACACCGCTCAGCACACGCTGGAGGTGTGTCCCGCGTGGAGTGCGGAGAGGGAGAACCTGGTCCGTGAAGTCGGACAAGACCTGTCCCTGCAAGCAATCGTGTCGGCGATGCTCCGCAGAGAATCGGCGTGGAGGGCCGTAGCCTCCTTCTGTGAGACCGTCATGGTCCAGAAGGAGACGGCGGAGCGGGAACGGGAAAGGGCCGATCCTGCTCGGCAGAGACGACGTCGGCGTCGTCCCGGCCTTCCTACAGCCCCAACGTCCGGGGCTTTAAATATAGGGCGTTACCCTGGGGCCGTGGATGCGTGAGGTGGGGGTCTCACGTATCCTATTTTAAGCAGCCCTGAGGAGGACGGCAGCCGGAATGGCCTCGCGCTGCCGTACGCACTAGCGAGGAGTGCGGGGGGGCGAGATTACCTTCGCTCCCTGAGGAGAGCTCCGCCGAACCACGAGCGGAGCGCAGCACGGGAGGGGCCGTGGATGCGTTATATCAACACGATCCCGCAGCCCCTCCGATCCGTGCCGAGGACGGCCATCGCAGTGGTTTTAGTGGGTAAGAATCCCACATAACCCGGTTCTTCCCCCAAGAGAATCGGGTACCTTTCTGAAGGTTTCCACTGCGTGAAAAAAAAAAAAAAAAAAAATAAGGTTAGGTTAGTGCGTGCGACACTCGACAGTGGTAGCACATCATGTTTTATGACGGAGCGATTATGTAAACGACTCAAGTTATATACTAAACAAGTAGATGGGTCAATCTATCAATCAGCTTAGATTGTTCCCCTTCAGGTTAATTGGGGGTGTGCTTTCAGTACATTTACCAGGTACCTCAAAAATCATGTATTGGCTCTTTTTTACATTGTATATCAAGCCGTGTTCAAACGCATACCTTTCACATACAGTTAACAGTTTTCTAAGGGCACTAACAGATGGCGTTAGTAACACCATATCATCCGCGTAACTGATGTTATTCACTGCGGTGCCATCTATATAACAACCGATGTATTTGTTGCCTAATTCAACAATAAGGTCATTTATATATAAATTGAACTTTTTTGGAGATGACAATCCACCCTTCCTAACACCACATTCAAGGATATATTCCTTTGAGTATGCCTGTCCCCAACGCACTAAATTAGGCTGATTGGCATACCAGTATCGAAATATATTAATTATATTGCCAGGTACACCAGCTCTCTCCAACTTTCCCCATAGCTTATCATAACAGACTAAATCAAAGGCTTTAGAAAGGTCGAGAAAGCAGACATAAACTGATGTCTGCCTATCCTTATAATATCGTACCGTATGTTTTAGGCATATTATAGCAGCCTCAGTTGACAGTCCTGGACTAAAACCGAATTGAGTATCATTTATTTTAAGGTACTTATCCAGGTTAATATTAATTAGGCTGTCCAGTACTTTTGCAATGACTGTGGCCAGAGATATAGGGCGGTAGTTACTTTTATCAGATGCATCACCTGTTTTATTTTTTATTATTGGAACAACAATTGTTTTCATAAGCTCTGAGGGCAAATGTGCATGGATCAAACACACCGAGAAGAACATGGACAATACTCGCGGCAGATGTACACCTGCATGCTTCAAGTGCTCGACACTAAGACCGTCGTATCCTGGTGACTTACCTCTATTCATATTTTTGATAACTGAGGCGATTTGATTCGATGTAAATGTAATAAAATCACCAGATTTACAGTTTTCGTTCTTAGTGTCAGGAGATCACTTTGATGAACCTAATGGAGAGCTCGTTCGAAATTGCTCCATAAACAAATTAGCTATGGAAGAGGTAACTGAACAGCCATGCCAATAATTATTTCATACCGCATCACGGAGTACTACGCGAATGTAGCAGCACTACAAAACTTCGTGTGATATTCAACGCAAGTTGCCCTACTTCATCAGGAGTTTCCTTCAATGATTTACAGATGGTAGGTCCTACGGTTCAGGATGAACTTCTGTCCATACTTCTACGGTTTCGTCAGTATAGGTATGTTTTATCCGCAGATGTTGAAAAAATGTATCGACAAATTGTAGTCCATCCATCGGATAGGCTCTTGCAGCAGGTAGTTTGGCGTGAAGTTAATTCAACCAATCCAGTGAAGGTTTTTAAATTAAACACTGTCACATACGGTACAGCCAGTGCACCCTTTCTTGCGACACGATGCCTTAAGCAATTAGGCTTGGAGTGCACTAATGACGAGATTGCCACTATTATAAAGCATTTTATGTTGATGATTTGCTTACTGGTGCCAATGATTTAAACAAATTAATTTATATTCGTAATGAAGTCACCAATATACTTGCGTCAGCTTGTATGTCACTTAGGAAGTGGAAATCTAATTCACCTCAAGTAGTTTCTGGAGATTTTCAATTATCATTAGACTTAAATATGGGATCCGATGAACATAATAAATTATTAGGACTTGACTGGTTTGCCAATTCCGATGAATTAGGTTTCATAATTGGCTCTATGATTCCCTCTCATACTAGTATAAAACGTGAGTTGCTGTCAGTAATTGCACGTATTTTTGACCCTTTAGGTCTTTTATCGCCCTTTGTAGTCTCCATGAAAATGTTATTGCAAAGAATGTTAGATAAAATCTCATGGGACGAACCGTTACCTTCGGAACTCAACTCCAGTTGGAGTGCTATTGTCAAGGCCCTGCCTCTTTTAAATAATTATCGATACCACGGGTTGTGATATGCATTCATGTCAAATGTTAATGTGCCTATATCCGCAGTATCAATCATGAAGGTGAGTGCATGATTCGGTTATTGATGGCTAAGAGTCGTGTGGCGCCGATCAAACCTACTACAATTCCACGATTGAAGTTGTGCGGTGCCTTAGTAGGAGCTCGGGTTTATGAGAAGATTGTAAACTCACTTCGAGTAAAGTTCGGCCGAGTTTATTGTTGGACTGACTCAACCATCGTTCTGGGATGGTTACAAATGTTGCCCTCTAAGCTTCAACCATTTGTTCCCAATCGCGTAGCTGAAATTTTAGACAAAGCAGGCAACTGTAACTGGCGGCATGTCCCAACTAATAAAAACCCAGCAGACCTTATATCTTGTGGCGTGGATATTAGTACCTTGCAAGGGTATGAAATGTGGTGGCAGAGTCCTGATTTTTTAAAAAATAAATCCAATTGGCTTACTCAAATTAATTTAGAATTCGAAACGTTACCTGAAACTCGTCCTCATATTTCACTGACTGCTGTCGCAGATCATATTAAAGATAACACATTCATAGATTTTAAACGTTTTTCCAATTATTTATTTAAGACTCGTTCGATGCGTTGCATACATGCTGCGATTTATTAGAATTTGTAGAAAGCTTCCTGTTTCACGTAAATTCTTAACACAAGATGAATTACAAGAAGCATTAAATACTATTATTGTAAAAAGTCAAATTGAGTCCTTTCCAGAGTAATAAATTACTTATAATATAAATAAACAAAATTTACCTGTGAAAAATGCTCTTCTTAAATTTAATATTTACTTAGATTCTAATAATATAATGCGAGTTGGAGGACGTTTAGAGAATTCGTCATTCTCTTATAATAAAAAGCAGCCTATTATTTTACAGTCCACTCATATTTTTACAAAATTATTATTTAGTTACGAACACAATAAACTAATGCACGCTGGTCCACAGCTATTATTAGCTTCCATAAGGGAATCGTATTGGCCTATAGGTGGCCGAAATTTAGCGAAAGCTTGCTATCGTAACTGTGTACGTTGTTGTCGAATGAAAGGTAATATAATTACTCCTTTAATGGGGAACTTGCCAAAGCAGCGTCTTCTTCCAGGAGGTTATCCATTTGAAAGTGTTGGCATTGATTACGCCGGCCCATCATGTGCGCTAGTCGGCAAGGTCGTGGTTGTAGGCTAGTAAAAGTGTACATCGCGATTTTTATTTGTTTTACGACCAAGGCAATTCACTTAAAGCTGGTAGGTGACTTAAGCACAAATAAATATTTACTAACATTATTCAGATTTGTTTCGCGCAGGGGAAAACCCTTAGATATATATTCCGACTGTTCGGTTAAGTTAGTTATGCTATTTGTCGGTAGATGGCGTTAACCAAAAGAGTCTCAATTCTGAATCGCGCTGGCCAAAACCCAAGATAAAACCATAAAGTGTTTAAAAATGTTATATTTTTTTGTCTTTCAATACAGTTATATATTTCAAGGTGTGTTTTAATTTATCGTGTTAAGTAGTCAATTATATTTCAATTGTGTTAAGTGAACAGTTTGGTCCTTCGAGCCGGATGTAAAGTGCGTACGTAAGTTTAAATTAACAGATGTGAACTTAGAAAATATTTGAAGTGTCAGGACTTAGAATAAAATTTTGTAAAGTGGACTTCAATATAGACTTAGAAAATTCCGTTTAATAAAACTAAACACTTAGAAAAATTAAGTTCATTTGGGACAGCAAAATTCGATCAATAAAACACTTAGAAAAATTTAGTGAATTTCGGACTTGTAAAATTTTTGTCTTCGGAACTTAGAAAAATTTAGTGACTTTGGACTTGAAAAATTTGTGTATCTGTTTTGTAACAAAACTTTGGAACTTTAATTTAATATTAACAATGGAAGACATAAATCAAATAATTAGTGTTCAGGAAGAGAAATTTGATCAAATATTGAAAGGAAAACGAAATTACAATAAATCACCAAAACAAAGGATTACTTTAAGTTATCTAGAGACACGTTTGGAGACGCTAGAAAACACATGGCAAACATTTAAATCTGGTCATGATCAAGTTATAGCACATATCAAGAAGGAAAATAGAAAAGATTTTAAGTATTTTTCTAATGATATATATAATCAATGTGAGGAGTCATATATAGAATACAAAAGTGAATTGAAAAATCAACTTCAAGAAATGGCACCTAAGAAAGAAGTACAACCAGCAGACACACAACACAAAATTACTGAAATTAATTTGCCGACGATAAAAATACCTACCTTTTCTGGCAAATACACCGATTGGCCGTCGTTTCATGATTTATTTAATTCTCTAATTCATATAAACAAACGCTTAGACGATGTGCAGAAGCTGCATTATCTTAAATCATCGGTGACAGGTGAGGCAGAACAGTTGCTGAAAAGTATATCTGTAACCAGTCAGAATTATGAACAAGCGTGGTCAACACTTAAAAACAGATACAACAATAAGAGGTACCTATCAAATTGTATTTTCAAAAAATTGTTGAACCTGAAAAATATTTCATCCGAATCTGCAGTGAGCATAAGGCAATTAATTGATTCAACGGTTGAATGTTTGAACGCTTTGAGCAATCTTGAATTACCGACAGAATCGTGGAGTGCTATCATCGTTTATATAACAGTAAACAAATTGGATTCTGAAAGTCATCGATTATGGGAGCAACATATTGCACTAGAGCAAGATTTTCCGACGTTTGACGAATTGCAACAATTTTTAGAAACAAGATTTCGTTCGCTTGAGATGATAGAATACAGTTCCAAAACAGTTAGAGCCCGCTCATTCCACACAGCATTGTACAAAAACATAATCTCTGTTTTAATTGTCTTATCCCAAACCACTCAGCAAGTAAATGTCTGCGAAATACCTCTTGCCGTATTTGTCAGAAAAAGCATCACTCTTTATTGCACCCTGAAAGAAAGGAAACTGTAAGAGAAGAAAGTCAGAAAGACCATACAAACATAGTATCACATTTTACAAAACAACCTGGTCAAATTTTATTAGCTACCGCACTGGTGGATGTGTCTTCAAGCTATGGAAACATAGGAACCTACCGTGCTCTCATTGACCAAGGCTCTCAGGCCTCGTTTGTGTCAGAGGATATCGTTCAAACGTTGCGTTTGAAACGAGAAAAAATCAACGGCGTGGTCACTGGACTGAGTGGAGGTAATCAGCTTAGCATCAAACACATGGTGGAAGTCAACCTTAAATCAAGGGTTAAACCAACCTTCACAGTCCATGTCAAGGCGTATGTTCTACGTAATATTACAAACTATTTGCCAACACAGCAAATCACGATGTTTAATTGGCCTGCACTAGATAACAAAACACTAGCAGATCCTGAGTTTCATATACCGAATAAAATACAACTGCTGCTAGGCGCTGAAGTCTATAGTAAAATCATAGATGTCGGTTTGCTGAAGAGTCCGTCTGGGTCTATAGTAGCACAATCAACATACCTGGGATGGATTCTATCTGGTGATACTAACGATACAAAACCTGTAAAGGAAAAACAAACAATTAGTTTACACATCTCTGTAAGTGATAATGAACAACTAAAAAGGTTTTGGGAAATTGAAAATGAAGTACTTACCAATGAACGTAAAATGACTAAGGAAGAGCAGATGTGTGAAGAGATCTATAAAAAAACGACGGTCAGAATAGAATCTGGTAGATATCAAGTACATATACCTTTTAAAGAAAATATAGAACCAGTAGAGAAATGTGGAAAAACTAAGGAAATAGCAACATCTAGATTTCTACAATTAGAAAGAAAATTTAAGTACAATATAAAATTGAAACAAGAATATTGTAAGGTAATTAATGAATATTTAGCTCTGGGTCATATGATAAAGGTAAATGAAGAAAACAACAATGCGATATATTTACCCCATCATGCGATCTTGAGAGACGATAAAGATACAACAAAGCTACGAGTTGTTTTCGACGCTTCTGCAAAGGGATCCAAAGTATTTTCTCTAAATGATACGATGTTAACTGGACCAGTAATACAAAGAGATTTACGCACTCTAATTATGGAGTGGAGAACATATAAAATAGCTCTGGTTAGTGATATTGTGAAAATGTATCGCCAAATATTAATCGCAGATAAACAGGCTGACTATCAAAGAATTGTTTGGAGAGAAAGCCCTCACGAAGATCTGTTATCTTATAAGTTATTAACTGTTACCTTTGGCACAGCATCAGCTCCGTTCTTGGCTGTTCGCACTCTTTTCCAAGTCGCTGAAGATGAAGAGCAAAGATTTCCTTTGGCTGCATCAATAGTAAAAAAAGCGTTTTATATGGACGACTTAATGTGCGGCGCTAACGATGTAAGTCAAGCTATGGAAATTTACAAACAAGTAAATGACTTACTGAAATGCGCTGGGTTTGAATTGCAGAAGTGGTCGAGCAACTGTAATGAAATATTAGATAATATTACGCAGAGTAACCCCAAATTACAACCTTTTGAAATTAAATTTGATAAAGTCATTAAAATACTGGGACTTTCATGGGATAGAATAGATGATACGTTTAAATTTTATATAAATTTACCTGACCTTATAGAACCTATAACAAAACGTACTATTCTTTCCGAAGTGGCACGTCTATTCGACCCTTTCGGATGGTTAGCTCCAGTTATAATAAAGGCAAAAATTATTATTCAAAGGTTATGGCTCTGTACGTGCGGATGGGACGAAGACGTTCCAATTAATCGGAAAGAGGAATGGTTAGGTTATAGACAACGACTACAAGAATTGGAAAAAATAAAATTAGAGAGATGGATTTATACTTACCCAGAAATCAAGAGAGTTGAATTACATGGTTTCGCTGATGCTTCCATGGCTGCATACGCTGCAGTTGTTTATGTAAAGGTGTTCCATAGGGAAAATATACATGTAACTATATTGGAGAGTAAGACAAAGGTAGCGCCTTTGAAACAAATTTCGATTGCACGATTGGAACTATGTGCAGCAGTTCTTCTTTCAAGACTGCTCTCGGAATCCGCTAACGTTTTAAACATACCTAAGGAAAACATTTTCGCATACACTGACTCGATGGTTGTGTTAGCCTGGATCGAAGCTCAACCTACCAGATGGCAAACCTTCGTAGCAAATCGAGTCTCAGAAATACAAACTAGACTGAATAATGATTCTTGGAACCATGTCACTTCAGAAGATAACCCTGCTGACTTTGCCTCTCGTGGAGTGAATCCATCTGAGTTAAACAATAAACAACTGTGGTGGAAGGGACCTAATTGGCTAAATCTTGAAACAAAAAAATCTATTAAATTAGTTATACCTAAAACAAATCTAGAAGAAAAAAAAAATCACACGAAAACATTTTTTTGTAATAACACTGAACCTATATGGGAGAGATTTTCTACACTTACCAAGATGATACGCGTACTCAGCTATTGTCGACGATTTCTGCACCTGAAAACAAAAAAGGAGATAAATGATAAACCAAATTACTTAACTAGTGAGGAAATGAGAAGAACATTAGACACATGCATTAAAATTATACAACAACAAGAATATTCAGAAGAGATACATGATATAATACAAAAGCAAAAAATAAAAAAGAAAAGCAAATTATTTTTGTTGTCACCTTACCTGGATGATGATGGTCTTCTACGGGTTGGTGGAAGAATACAAGCTTCTCATGTCTCTGCTCGCTATAAACACCCTATAATAATACCGAAAAATACTCACCTTACCAATTTAATAGTTAGAGATACTCATCAGAGACTGTTACATGGTGGCATAGCTTTGATGATGAACTATTTAAGGAGTCGTTACTGGATCATTGGTCTAAAACAGCTAGCGAAGAAATGCTATCGGCAATGTGTTGTCTGCCTGAAACACCGAGGCGCTATAATACAACCAAAGATGGGTGAACTTCCTGCGGTACGTGTTAATCCAGGACGTGCCTTCGAGACGACGGGAGTGGATTTTGCTGGCCCTATACAAATGAGAGTTTCAAAGGGTAGAGGTCAAAGGTCATACAAGGGATACCTATGTTTGTTTGTTTGTATGAAAACAAAAGCAATCCACTTGGAGGCTGTAAGTGACTTGACAACTCAAGGTTTCATTGCTGCATTTAGACGATTTGTGTCTCGTCGCGGTCACTGTTCCGATTTATATAGTGACAACGGCTTAAATTTTGTTGGAGCTGCAAAGGAGCTGTCAAAAATGTTAAATCAAAGCATGAGTCAGGTTATGAAGGAAGTTGCTGAGTTACTAAGTAATGATGGAACATCATGGCATTTCATACCTCCAAGAGTACCAAATTTTGGAGGCCTTTGGGAGTCTGGAATTAAATCAATGAAGATACACTTACTTAAAACCATTGGAGATTCGACGTTGACCTTTGAAGAAATGACGACGCTTTTGACTCAGATTGAAGCTTGTCTCAATTCTCGACCATTATGCCAATTGAATGATTACCCAGATGACATCGCACCTTTAACACCGGCACATTTTCTGATTGGCGAACCTCTGATAACACTACCCGAAAAACATTTTGTCGCAGAAAAATTTAGCCCGTTAAACAGATGGAGACTAATACAACGGATGATGACACACTTCTGGAGGCGATGGTCAACGGAATATTTACATACATTGCAACAGCGTCACAAGTGGCAAAATACAGCTGGTGAACCAGATGTCGACGATGTCGTCATTTTGAAAGATGATTTACCGCCTTCGAAATGGCTACTGGCTCGAGTCCAACAACGAGCCCGTCAGGACCAACCTGCTTGACGTTGGTCCTGACGGGCATGTGAGAGTTGTCACTTTAAAATGTAAAAATTCTATTCTGAAACGTCCGGTTTCCAAATTGATTCCTTTACCTAAGCTGTAAAGAACTGAGGGTTCTTGGTGGGCGGTATGTTCGGTTAAGTTAGTTATGCTATTTGTCGGTAGATGGCGTTAACCAAAAGAGTCTCAATTCTGAATCGCGCTGGCCAGAACCCAAGATAAAACCATAAAGTGTTTAAAAATGTTATATTTTTTTGTCTTTCAATACAGTTATATATTTCAAGGTGTGTTTTAATTTATCGTGTTAAGTAGTAAATTATATTTCAATTGTGTTAAGTGAACACCGACAATGGTACCTCATTTGTTGGCACGTATAACGAAATTTCTAAATTCTTAAAATCCAATTGTGATTCTCTAGGCGAAAGTTTAGCTAACGATGGAATAAAAATGCATTTTATCCCCGCGTACACTCCTCATTTCGCTAACTTCACTTCCTCAACGAGATAACCGAAACGATCTTGTTAATTATTTAACTAGTTTCCAAAGAATTGAGCAACTACGCCAGCACTTTTGGGCTCGGTGGAGTAAGGAGTATGTTTCAGAATTGCAACAAAGAACCAAATGGCGTTCATCTAAAGAGGAATTGAAGCTGGGTGGGTTCCATGGTAGTAGTGAAGGAAGACAATCTTCCACCGCTAAAGTGGAAAATAGGACGAATTGTTGATGTCTATCAAGGATCTGATGGTGTTGTACACGTGGCTGACATCCGGACGTCTGCTGGAGTAATCCGACGAGCGTTCAACAAAATTTGCCCACTACCAGTTTCTACTGATTCGCGTTGAAAGAGATTTTAACGTGGCAACGGGGGCATGTTGGAGCGCCTGATGAATTTAAAGAGCAACATGAAGCGCTCCTGTATAACTTAACAGTTAATTTTAAGTTCAATTATTATGTACACCGTTTGACGGTGATTAGCGATGTTACCGGCGTCCAGTTAATACACGTTTTCTAAGTTCTCCAAACACTCCTCTTTTATTTCCTCGTTTCGGGCCTACACAATTGCACACCTTGGAAATGAAACGATCGCCTTCAGGAAATTTCAAATGAAAAAAAAATCTGACATTGTATAAATTGTCTGTGTTGTAAAGATGAGAAAAAATTCGCCGGTTCTTCTCAGGTCTGAGGTGTATATTTCCGAACCGGTGATAGATTTATGACAATCAATAAGTAAGTGTATTGCTTGAATATTGAATTAAGATTTTTACTTTGACTTTGACACTATGTTTTTTACATTTTTCATATTTTATTTTTAATAAACTTTCCAAAACTTCTTCTATGACCTCTCATTATATCCATATTTTAAATTCTCTCAGTATTTTTTCCATTCTCTCAGCAGCAGTAAGTGCCATTTGAACATCGACAACAATAAAATGTAAGTATGTGTTTTAATAAATTAAGGCTTTATTTTATATAGTTTTATGTAGTTAAATTTATTTATAAAATTTCTAATATTTTTTAAAATTATTTATGTACTACGGCCCCACTTTCAATATTAAAAGATTATAAAAATCTTAATAAACAAGATAATAAATCATTTTTAGGTAAAAACAAAAAAATAGAACTGAATAGAAAAAAAAAACAAACTCTAAATACCATTAAGCTGTTTAGGTTACAGTGTGCCAAAGATATACATACTCACTTGAAAATCATTATCCTCCTTCAGGGCATTCGGGTAAATATATCATTTTGAGGATTAAAGTATTTTAAAAATGTAGTTTCTACTGAGTTACAAAAACTGTTCCGCTCAGAAATTATTTCTCAGCTGACGTAACTCATATTTAGGTTACAATAATTATTTTGCTAATTTCTAAGAACGAGATACTAAGTTCAATCAAATTACCACATTTTAGATAAACAGACAAGTTTATTGTTCTGAAAATGTACAATTCTTATAGTAATATAACTTACTCACCTAGTAATCCGCGTAAATCAGTGGAAATCCTTAACGCACGCCACTGAGACGTGTTACCTTCTTGCGTTACACGAAACTAATAGAAGCTTACATAAGATATCGGCCTGTTGAATATTACCTAAGGGTTGCTATATTTTGAAAAAATGACATAACTTTACACGTGGGCGGTTTTTCGGGTTTAAATTTAATAATTAATTAATATTTTGAATAACTAATAGCAATAATACATGCAGTGGTGGTCATATAATTAGAAATACTTCTTATGAATATAGAAAGTATAACGTCAACGTACAAATGTTCGTAAAAAATATATGCATTCAATAATTAATAATCATGCAGTAATATAGCCACTCAAATAAAAAACTCATTAAATGCATAAAATATAAAACATATCTTACTTTTAGTTACAAAATGAGTCTTACACATGTATGCGTTTATTTACTGTTACTGGCCGCTTGGACACCTAATTAGAAACATTTAAAAAAGCATGCATAGCTTGTTCTTTTTTTGAAATTGGACAATAACATTTCTTTACTAGCTTTTTCTATTATTTTGGTGGCAATTCAAAATTTAATCTAAATTTTATTTTGTTCAAAATTGGTAAAAATAAAAGAAGTGACGCGTCAACTCGTATTGCTAAAAAAGACCCAAGTAAAGGCTCCAATCAGATTAAAAATAAAGTTGTTTCGCCTGATGACCCGAGAAACATCTCGTCAAGACTGATACGCCGAAGATTAGAGGAAGCTAAATTGTTTGGAAGAATCTCTCGAAAGGTACCGCTTCTTACCAAGCAACACCGAGAGAAGCGATTATTATTCGCTAAAAAATATGTTAATTGGACGGTACGAGAATGGAAAAAAGTGTTATTTTCAGATGAAGCAAAAATAAATATGGTAATTTCCGATGGAAAGCGCTATGTTAGACGCCCTGTAAACAATGCTTTTAATTATAAATACACAAGGAATATAGTCAAGCACGGTGGCGGTACAATGGATCAATGGCAATACAAAAATATCTTAGAGCACACAATGATTCCCTACTCGGACGATCATTTGCCTTTTACCTGGATCTTTCAGCATGACAATGACTCTAAACACACGGCCAATAGCGTCAAATGTTTCCTTAGCGAACAGCGTATATAGTTTTAAACTGGCCAGCAAATAGTCCGGATTTAAACCCGATAGAAAATCTCTGGTATATTGTTAAAAAGAAAGTCTCAAACAAACGTAACACCAGTCAAAACGAACTATATGAAGCATTTGTTGAAGCATGGAATTCAATTCCCCTAGAAAAATGTATGAAATTGATTGAATCAATGCCACGTCGTTGCAGTGCTGTTATTGAAAGTAAGGGATACGACACTAAATATTAACTATGACTATTGGTAGGCTATGGATAGTAGCTATTTCGTAAATAACAATACTAATTACTTATACTTAAAAAAATATTGCTTTTTATACTTTAAAAACTTTTTGTGTAATGGGATTTATATTGTTTTTCTAATAAATGATAAATCGTTGAACATATTGTTGTCCTATTTATTGTTTAATTTCAAAATAAAAACGATTGCGGTGAAGTATCTTACATAATGTCAAGGACCGTTGGTAGTGTTTCTAATTATACGACCACCATTGTATATCACAATCGGTAGGCCGTATCATTATTTCTTCAATAAAACTATCAGTTGTGAAAGAACTAGATTATACTCAGAAATAAAACGGGACTTCAATGAAATTAATATATTATTTGCTATCATAAGATCCTTATATATATAATTTTAGCGCGCAATGCTCGAAGATATATTATAAGTGAATCCGTTTCCCGCCAAGAAAAAGTATCTGTCATTGTTCTTGCTTACAGATTAAAAATGTAGAATATTATTGTTTAATATGAAAAATGACAGATACTCTTCAGCAATATTTAATAATGATACGTATTATGTTTAATATTATATATTACAATATTATTGACTCTTATAGCTCGGCCATCCTTTGATGAGTGAGACCTCTCACTCAAATCAAAAAAAAAACAACAATGTTTGTGTTACATAAAATTTCTATAAAGATAGTCAATTAAACTATATATATGCTTAACGATACTTATTATTACATCTTGACACAGTCTGCTACGATCTACAATCATCTATGCTACAGTAATAACGTTATACTTTTCATTTTCTGCACTGATTGCTCATAGCCTGTGTTCGCATTAATCTTACGTAAACAAATATCTTACACAGTCTGCTACGATCTGCAATCATCTATGCTATAGTAGTAATGTAATATTTTTCATTTCTGCACTGATTGCTCTTAGCCTGTGTTCGCATTAAACTTACGTAAACAAATATCTTACACAGTCTGCTACGATCTACAATCATCTATGCTATATATAGTAGTAACGTTATACTTTTCATTTTCTGCACTGATTGCTCATAGCCTGTGATCGCTTTCAATATATAGGAACATAAAAATATATCGTACAGTCTGCTATAATCTACAATCATCTGTGCGATATCAATTAATTGATACCATTCGTTTCAGCACTGACTGCTTATAGCCTGCACTTTTATCTAATTCACATCTATTCTACCATAAATTACGACCACACATCGAGATGTGCCAAATCATGTTACAATTTCATTCTTAACCTAATTTAACATACCATTTCAAAGATATCAAATAACTTTTCTTTATAACAATGAAATCAGTTTTTTTTGTAAGACAAAATAACAAAATAAGTATTACAACATATCATATATTGTACATCTTCGAAACATTTATCTCTTTTCAAATTCAAATCTTATCCATTTCGACACTAATTATCTAATATAAAATTACATATAAAAGTATTAATCAAAAGTCTATTCCTTATCACTATCGCTAAGCTCATTGTCATTTTCATTGGTACCGTCACTTGAATAATCATTAAAATTAAGCCACGGGTGAATTTTATCTATTGCTACTACATTCTCATATCTTTTGTATCCCTTTTTAGTCAGCGGAGTGTCTCCAACCAAAAACCGGTCATTTGGTAAAACTTTTAAGATTCGATAAGGTCCCTGAAATTTGGGTATGAGCTTTTTTGATTTACCTATGTGATCTTTATCAATTACCGTTCTCTCAATTCTAATAAGATCTCCTACATTATATAATTTTGGTTGCTTCCTATTCTTGTCAAATCTAAGCTTTGCTGCCTGTTGATTTCTATCAATGTTTTCTTTAGCATCCGATCTAAGTTGCATCAATTTGTTACCAGTTACTAACTGAGCTGCCTCAGTAATAACGTCACTTAACATATTTTCTGTCGTGGACACTAACTTACAACCGAATAGTAATTCTGAAGGACTTTTCCCCGTTGTTTTACTAACAGTCGTGTTGATCCCTAACTGAATATCACCTACATACTCATCCCACGTGTTTTCACTTTTACCATGGCATTTAGTACTCAAAGCGTCAGATATGGTTCTATTGAATCTCTCGACCTGTCCGTTTGCTCTAGGAGTGGCAACCGCATTTAAAATGTGCTTTATATTCAAGCTTCTTGTAAATTCTTTAAACTTAGAACTAGTAAAACACGACCCTCGATCTGTAATTAGCCGCGACGGAGCGCCGAAATAACTAAAGTGTTCTTTGAATATTTTGACTGCAGTTGTTGTTTTTGTATCCTTCACAGCGCGTATGTTTACAAATTTTGTAAATGCATCAACGATCACTAGTATATATACATTACCTCTCTTAGATCTAACGAATGGGCCGAGATGATCTGCATGTAACGTATGAAACGGCTTTTCTATTTTGGGTATAGGATGAAGTAAACCCTCCTTATAACCTGACGGTGCTTTGTGATGTGCACATTGTAAACATTACGAAACATACTTCTTTGTGAATCGACGCATCTTAGGAAACCAAAATATTCCTTTTAACCTGTTTAGAGTTTTTTTCAAAACCAAAGTGTCCTACGTCATCATGGTTCATGCGCAAGACTTGCCATCTGACACCTCTTGGTACTACCCAACGTATCCCATCATCTAAAATACGATATACATGCTCACCTTTGACTTGATAATTCTTTCGTACATCAGCTATAAATTTTGTATCATCATCAATCAAAATTTCCCGAATTCGCCTTATCTCTTCATCATTACTCTGTACAGTCGCAATCCAATCTGTTACTTCTACTTGCAGAACATCAATCACGTGCGTGTCAGTTTCATTGGTGAGTTCAGTCACAGGAGCACGACTGAGAGCATCAACATGAGCCATATGTGATCCTGATCTATATTCAATATTACAATCGAACTCTTGTAACTGCACCCACCACCGCGCAATTCTAGGGATAAGGTCGCGTTTTGTAAGTGTCGTTCTCAAGGCATTGCAATCTGTGACTATTTTAAACTGCAATCCGAGTAGATAAACACGAAAACGGCTTAATGAGGCAACGACAGCTAATGTCTCGAGATCATAGGAATGATACTTTTGCTCATCCTCTGACGTTTTCCGACTATAGTAAGCCACAGACCTCAGTTGACCATCGTTACCACGCTGCATAAGTATGCCTGTAATTCCGATTTTCGACGCGTCTGTATGCAGTTCGGTATCTAATTGAGCATCGAACAGAGCTAATATTGGTCGTCCTATTAGTTTATGTTTTAAAGTGTTGAAGGCCATTGTACATTTTTCTGTCCATTTCCATTGAAATTTGGATTTTAAAAGGTTCGTCAAAGGACACGCGATAGTCGCAAAATCTTTGACGAATCTTCGAAAGAAACTAGCAAGTCCTATGAAACGTCTAACATCATGAACATTTTGTGGTACTGGGAAATTAGAAATGGCTATTGTCTTACGTGAACCCGGCCGTATACCGTCCCCGGATACACTAAAACCCAGAAAATCTAATTCTTTTTGAAAGAAGTAACATTTCTTTAGCTTGAGAGTTAACCCTGCTTCGGATAAAAGCTTAAAAACCTCTTCCAATCGTGTTAATCCCTCTTCAACTGATCTAGCAGGGATTAGAATATCATCCATGTAAATCACTACAAAGCTCAATTTTGAAAGCACTTTATTCATAGCCCTTTGAAAAATTGAAGGAGCATTTGCTAACCCGAAAGGCATTCTTTTAAATTGATACTGTCCGTCGGGTGTGACGAATGCAGTGAGCTCTTGTGAAGATTCTGCAATTGGAATCTGGTAATAGCCAGAGGCCAGATCAAGACTGATAAAAAGAGAGTTTCCAGATAACCTATCTAACTGATCATCGATCAACGGTAAAGGATAGTGTTCTTTACGAGTTTTTTTATTTAAAGCTCTATAATCTATGCAAAGTCGTTTCTCGCCAGTTTTTTTCTTTACAAGAATAATGGGACTCGCATAAGGTGAATTAGATTCACACACGATATCAGCATCCATCATTTCCTTTACCATCTTTTGTACCAATTCACGCTCTGGATATGAAAGCCTATAAGGACGATAGACAACTGGTTGAGTATCGTTCACTTTAATCTCCATTTGTACTACGTTTGTATATCCCAAATCTCCTAAGCTAAAAGAAAAACAATGTTCGTATTGTTTTAGAAGGGTTTTTAATTGAAAAATTTCATCATTCGTTAAGTGTGAGCCATAATTCAAATCTGAGCTCGTATCAGAATCATTAAAGTTTAAAATGTTGACATCTAAACTCATTTCAGTAGTGAAAACTCGACTAATCAGTATTTCTTTATTTAACGTTAGTATGTTCTTACTAAAATTCAATACTAACAGCGCCCCGAAACCATTTTTGAAAATATATTCGCCGGGTAGCAAGTAATATTCCCTACCTGGCAAACCTCTTATTGAGCCTCTGACATACACAGAACCAGAAATTTTTTTTTCGGAATAAACTGGAATTATCGATGTTTGATTTGATTGTATTTCAATATTATCTTTTATAATCAACAGTAATTTACCTATACAGTTCTTGCTAAAAATCAAAGAATCTGTTGTTTTCGTTATAATCAGGCCTGGTTTTTCAGTGAAGCTATGACCGACTAAAACTGGATATTTAATTACGCCATCATCAACTATGTAAGCCTCAACCTTCTCTACGATATTATTAATATCCATATCTACACAAGCAACGCCAATTGGTACAACAATGTTGTTGCCCAAACCCCTCATGATCGGTAATTGGCCTACTGTCCAATTAATTCCTAATCTTTTTGCCTCACTTTCTTGTATAAGTGTGCATTGACTGCCTAAATCTATGTACCCTTCGGTCACGATACTATTTACTTTCAACGAAACAAAATATTTATTATTTCCAGAATTATCAACGTCTACTTGTAAAACGGTTTTTTCTGTAGTATTACCTTTGTTACCTTCATTCGACAAACGTGGACAATTAATTGATAAATGACCAAGATTTTTACATATGTTACATCTTAAAATCTTTTTCGTACATTTAAAACTAAAATGACCTGCTTCGTTGCAATTATAACAGACCACTGAAGCACTATTCTGAGGTTTAAAAACTTTTGTATCATTCCCGCTAAACTGCTTTGTATTTAAATTAAGATTGTTTGATGTATAAGCTCTTTTATCTTGGGTGACCTTAGATCTATCATTATCGCGACTATGTTGTTTGATCGATTGAAAATAGTTTAATACTTGTTCCGGTTCTTGACACTTTGCTGCTTTAGCACCTAACCTTAATGAACGGTCGTCGATTCCATATAATAAACAATCAACAGCTCGCTTCCCGAAAATTTCACAACGATTTAACAAGTTTAATTTCTCGTAATAATAAAATTCTAAAGATTCATTATATTTTACTCGTTTCGACAGCATATCGGTCAATAACTCAGCATAATCATCACTACTGGGAAAGGATTCTATTAATTTATTTTTCCATACAGACCATGAAAATGACATTGAAGGCAAGGACTGGTACCATGTGCGAGCAACACCTGACAGCTTAGGCAACGCGTAATGAATAATCTGATCATCTCCCCAATGATACAGCTTCGCACATTCATCTACCTTTTTAAGCCAAATTTGAATTGTTTGTCCTTTCATCATTGGATCAAACTCAGGGATGACATTGCCTAACATCGGAAACTTATTGCCTTCTGGCTTAACATTTGACAAAGATTTTACTAACTCAGTTAAAAACAAATGGATTTCACTATTTGCAAAAATAGGTTTTCTTACCTGCTTAGTTTCGTAATTCACTGCACCACTTACTGTACTTGATGTGCTACTCCGATCAGATGAGCTGCGTGGTCGTTTGGAATGACGCTTGTCGTTCCGCTTACTTTCTGTGCTGCGGCTCACTCGATGCTCGTGTTCACGCCCGCGGCTCACTCGACGCTCGTGTTCACGCCCGCGGCTCACTCGACGCTCGTGTTCACGCCCGCGGCTCACTCGACGCTCGTGTTCACGCTTGCGATTGAATTTCCGACTTCCTCGACGCTGCTCTTCAGTTCGTGTTTGATGTTTATTTACCAGCTCGCCTCGATCCTTGGACTCATTACGCATGCTTCGGCCTCGTTTGTGTTGTTTCTCGTTATTCGCCCAGTTTTCGTTTAATCCGTAATCACGTCGATGATGTTTATGAATCGAATCAATGTCTGGAGTAAAGCGGGAGCGGCTCCGTCCAAGATGACTTTCATTAAAATTTTCGTTTTCCATATTTTATTTTAATTTATTCCAATTAAATGTGGGTGTGTTATATTTATCCCACTTCTGAGTTGAAAGAACTAGATTATACTCAGAAATAAAACGGGACTTCAATGAAATTAATATATTATTTGCTATCATAAGATCCTTATATATATAATTTTAGCGCGCAATGCTCGAAGATATATTATAAGTGAATCCGTTTCCCGCCAAGAAAAAGTATCTGTCATTGTTCTTGCTTACAGATTAAAAATGTAGAATATTATTGTTTAATATGAAAAATGACAGATACCCTTCAGCAATATTTAATAATGATACGTATTATGTTTAATATTATATATTACAATATTATTGACTCTTATAGTTGTTAGTAATAAAGCCAAATTTTACAAAAAAATTATTCAAATATGACAACTATTGAATGGGACATGGCTAAATATGGGTTCATCGATCATTAATTTCCTTTTGTTTTAAATATATAACAATAAAATAATTTGTTTATAATATCAATATAATTAATAATAATCAAACTTTCCAATTCATTAACACAATACCCGTATAGACATTACGATTTCACGTAATCTTTTATTTAAAACTGGGGACAACCAAAATCATAAAAAGTTTGCACCTTTTTTTATCATTTTTGAAGCGCAGGATACAGATAATATAATTTTTTTTAACTTATTTATTAAATTAAATAATCTATTATTATCAAATTAAATAATCTATTATTATTAAATTAAATAATCTATTATTATTAAATTAAATAATCTATTATTATTAAATTAAATAATCTATTATTATTCATGACTATTAATATTTGGCTTGTTACGACACTATATTATACCTTTTTGTAAAATTCAACTATTCTTCCTTGACGACACAATTTTATGTGCTCCATGTATATTTTGTTTGAATTTTGGAGTGATATTAGTACAGTACCAAGGCGCTATGTCGGCCAATACATTTTCAGCAAGACGTTAAGTTATTGCTTAAAATAAACTGCAATACGTCTACTAATCCATGGCGTTTATGTAAGTTAGTACGTTATTAAACGCCATCTATCGACCAGTGCTATAAATCACGAACGACGAGCGCCGCCCGACCCGCGGTAATCGTGACTGAACTCGCACCCGCCCAGCGCACTAAGTGCTTTTTCTATTCCTCGGAGAAACACTATATTATGTTAATTATAGAAAACTTTAAATGCTCAGTATCACACGTGGCAACAATATACAGTTTTCCTGACTGTCTGTTTAACAATGTTGCGTCCGAAAGTCTATGAGTGATTAAAACTAAAACTGCCTCGTTGGGCTAGTGGCTAGATATAAGGCCGCAGACCCGGTGGTCCTGGTTTCAATTCCCAGGTCGGGCCAATAAATAGTTAATGGGTTTTTCTGACAGAAAATTCTCAGTAGCAGCCCGGAGTCTGGAAGTTGGAAGTGTGTACACTCCGGAAAGCACGTTAAGCCGTTGGTCCTGCGCCTGAACTCTTTCCGGTCGTGTCGGATTGCCGTCCCATCGAATTATGAGAGCTAAGGAAAAGAGAGTGCACCCGTGTTTGTGCACATACTAATACACAGGCTAATCTCTCTTGAGATTGGCCGCCGTGGCCGAATTCGGTCTGGAGGAGGTCCTTCAGACCTCCTATATATGAGTGAGTACCTGAACTAATTGCCATATTTGTCGGTTAATTAAAAATACATATAAATATTTATTTAATTTCAATTGTTTACAACAGTATAATTATTTATTTTTAGTGAATATATTAACAAGTCCGATTTGAAACCGTCATGACGGTGCTATGAGATATACTCGTATATTCTTCTAGCTGAAAGACGCCGACGTATCAATGATATCTGAAAACATCTTTTGACTCTCGAAGATCATGTTGTTGTACGGACACCAGGTTGACGAAAGATTGACGAAAGTCAATCTAGTTAACGAACTTCAGCTGAAAACATATCGTTCCTCGATCGGAGTTTACCGACACTGACACGGGAAAGCTTTGCTTATATGTATTTTCATTATTATGACCAAACTTACTAAAACTTGTTCGACTGACGTTGAGTTACGAAATGTATCGTAATTAATTTCTTTTTAATATCTGGCGGGCAATCCTTTTTTTGTTTATAATATTATTTTTCCATCAACGCAATCCTAGCGGGAACCTTGTTTAACTGTTCAGTATAGTCTATATACATAAATGAGTTGTCACATAGAGACAATATATATTTTATGCAATGAACACGAATGAAACAAAGTTTTTTTTTATGATAGGTACTTCCATACGACATTACATGCGCGCTAAAGTAAGGTGTGCTCGCGAATAAAGTCTAATCAATAAAATGTCTCGACTTGACAACTAAACATATAAATAAAACATTTATAATAACGTACATATACAAAATACAACAGCGACTTGTTTGCGAGACAAACGATTCAAATATCTGGTATTCAACACAGTGTCACAATGTTATTTTACGCGATTCGAACAATGTGTCGTGACACAGAAATCAACATTTTTCATTTCGTAGTTGCGCTGTGTCGCGCTACACGTGCACTTAACAAGTTTTATTCAAACTGGGAAACGTTTATGATAGCAGTATCCAGCTGGGCACAAAGGCAATCTAGACAATAGCCTGCGATCGATTCCGTTCGGAGTTTTGTTTCGAAGCTTAACTTCATGTTAACTCTTTAAGGTACATCTGTACACGCCAAGAGGTTGATTTTTTTTTATTTGGTCTCAAAGGTTATCCATTTTCTGTAACTTTCTCTTTATATAACTTTTTACCTCTATATTATTTATTAGTTATTGTTTTTTACTACATTTGATTTATATTTGAATAAATAGTGTAATAATACATAATATATGTTACTGTTAGAACATTTAAATCTTGACCGAAAATGCAGGTTCAAACCTAGGCAAGCAACATGTCGGATGAAATGTTGTATCCACCAATCCACATTGGAGCAGCCCTTAAGCTCCAAAAGTTTTTGTGAAGAGGAGAGGAGGCCTTAACCCAGCAGTGGGATATTTAATATATTATTTTAATTTCATTTTACTGTACTGATAACTCACGAATACATATTATTTAAATAAAATATTGAGTGTAATATACATGACATCATTATTTATGGCGTTGGGTAATACATGTCCGGTTGCAGCATTGCTTTTGTCTATAACTATCTAAGAGTAATGAGAACGCTTTGCTAATGTTAGTTAAAACATTAACAACTTAGTGAACACAGGAACGGTACGCGTTGAGGGAAATTAACGCAACGTGTCACATCTACTGTCGAGATATCAAACGTTAATTTACTATCAGTATTAAAGGTTTCCATTAATCAAGTAATCTTTTCGTTCAAAATGGCTTAGGCCGGGAGCGGTTCAAACGAACTGCCGCCCTACACCTCGCTACCCCACGCCGCACCGCACCACGCCGCACCATGCCGCACCGCGCCGCACTGCACTCAAAACAAATTTGTTTGAAATACTTTTTACTTACAAGTATCCAGAGGAAAATGTATCTGCAATGTACCCAAGTTGGTAAGGTCTATGTCACAAACTTATTTTGTTTTTTTTTTTATATATTACCCGGGAGGGTAAACAACTCTACTCCACCTGATGATAAGTGGTAGTAGAGTCCAAACGCAACGACAGATTATTAGTGGTAGTAGGCTAGTGCAGATTATTCTTCCCGACTGCGAGTACAGTCGGGAAGAATAATCTGCACTAGCCGCCCCCGCCTTGCCGGCCCGCAAGATGCCTCTTCACGCCTCGTTTGAAGGAACCTAGGTCATAAGAGGAGGGGAACACGTGTAGTGCGACAAAGAAAAGAGTTGCCAAATTTCTTCATGCGGGATGGAATTGATGTCACAGTTAGGCGGTGGCACTCGCCGTGATACAGTCGATAGAAAGCGCTCAGTGCCGCTATCTCTCGACGCAATTGAAAAGGCTTTACGTCGCCAATAATGCGAACGGCACGTCGCTGTAACCGATCTAAGGCATCCAGTAAGTACTTAGCGGAGCCATCCCAAAGGTGCGAGCAATATTCGACGCAAGACTGTGTTTCGTACAACAGGAGCAGTTGTTGTGGCGTGAAAAAATGCCGAACCTTGTTCAGGACTCCGTGAGGCTGATTTTATAATAGCCTCGATGTGATCCCTTGGATTGAGGTCGCACCGAATGTCAATACCTAGTATGGTGACTTGGTTTGTATGTCCAGCGTAGTGCCACAGAGGGAAGGAAAAGGGCAAAATGGTGACTTTTCGCTGTGAGAGCGCATACCTGTATTTTCTTGGCATTAAACTCAACAAGATTATAAGAGCCCCATTGAGCAATGAGTCTAACATCCTATCGAGTTCAACAACAAGATCCCTCCGCCTCTCCTCAGTTTCCGCCCGCCCGGCTACTGCGCGTAAGTGGTATCCTCTGTACACTATACTATCATTTGCATAGCAATGTATATTCCCAAGAGAGATCATATCATTGATATGCAAAAGGAAGGTTGTGGGGGATAGCACAGACCCCTGGGGGGGCCCAGCATTCACTACATGGAATTTTGAAGCGCAACCCTCAACTAAAATGCGAAGGCTACGCTTGTGTAGGAAGCTGGCAATCCAAGTGCAGAGCTAAGCTGGCAGACCGTATGCCAGCAGTGACGAGTATCTTATGACAGAAAAACCCAACAACTTTTTATTGGGTTTTTCTGTCAGAAAATTCTCAGTAGCAGCCCGGAGTCTGGAATTTGAAAGTATGTACACTCCCGTGCCTCGGAAAGCACGTAAAGCCGTTGGTCCTGCACCTGAACTTTTTCCGATCGTTTCGGATTGCCGTCCCATCGGATTAAGAGAGCTAGGCTAGTGAATGCATCTGTGTTTGCGCGCACACTAGTGCACTATAATATCTCCTACGCAGTTGGCTAATCTCTCTTGATATTGGCCGCCGTGACTGAAATAAGTCTGGAGCACATTATTATATTATGCCACACTTAATGCCTCCTCTGGTGACGATAGTTTATTTTTTTTAGATTTCTTGCCACTATTCCATACGGTCATTGTATAGTATATATTTAGCTGACACCTATCGAGCGTGTTTTGTAGAATATTCGTCTAGCAATGGTTAATGAAGCAAAACAATTAAAATTGATTTGATTGTTAGCTGTTCGGAACGAAATAACTTAGACATGTGAAGGTAAGGAAGACTATTTTTTTGTCCAAAAAATATGTCCCAGCACGTGAGTCGGTAACACAAAGTCCGCAACCAATAAATGCATTTGTCAGAGCTTCAAACAGATTTGGCTGCAAGCTGCTTAAAGGGCGACGTTTAGAGTAATCCGGCGCGCGAACACAAGCCGCCACAAGCCGATGATCCGGCTCCGCGCCGCACTGAGCCCGAGGCGACCGGTGCCCACTCGCGATCAGACGGCTCCAGCCACATGGTTCAGCACGACCACTATTAATCCGCTATTACTATATTCATTCCTTTTCCTATGATTAATATACCAAATTAATATATCGCATTTATTTATATATTTTCAGATGAAGTGGAAAATAACAAAAACATTTTATTCCATTTACGTGATATTTATCGCCTATCAGCTTAACATCTCAATAAATAAATAGAAAATGTTATAAAAGATTGGCTTGAAGCATCTCCTGCATAAAAGCCTGCCAACTCCATATTCGTTTCGATGTTATTTAGAACGCTGTGAGGACGAACACGTCGATAAAATGTAATAAGGACCAGCGAATAATACAGAAAATTAAGGAGATTCCATAACAACGGCTTTGTTATTCCCAGACATCATTTATCACAACCCGACAGACATCTTTTATCACAATTAGTTATCAAAAGTCTCACAAATGTGCCTGAACTCTACAGTCTAGGACTATAGAAGGCTTGTTCATATACTGTAATTGATTCAATTTGAAATGAGTGGAAGGTTATTTACACTTTAAAACAAAGCGAATTGAAACATAAAAAGTAGAAAACAATGAATAGTAAATTTAGCTTAATTTATTTGCCACATAATATTGTTAAGAGCTTGTGGGCAATAAAATGCCTTCGGGGTAAAAAAGCAGTAATTTATTGCCACAGTACACAAACACAGTAGTAAAAATATGCCAAATCGCTTAGTCGTTCACAGGAACCAATGCCCTCAATATAGTCAGACTGAGCTGAACCTGGAAACTGGAATATAGGTATTTGGGGTTGGGAGGAACAGGGTGTAAAGTTCCTCATCCACCATTGAAAAGGGAGGATTTTCCGATCAGACGGGTGTTGGACTGGTAGGCTATTGCCCGACGGTTGTTGTCGGGTTCTTGTATATATGTTCAATCGCTCGGATAACTTTAATATCGCGAAGTAGGATACGTCAGTTTTTAGTTTTTGTATGTGGCGAGATAGATGTCGCTACATCACTCCCCTCCGAGACCGAAGGTCGATAGCAGGTTGAGTCGTCCATACATCTTGTGATGCTTGCCGTGCCAGCGGAATGTTCCAGTGAGTCGGAACCAGATGCCGCATAGTTCACGGTGAGTCAGAACTGTCTGCGGTGATGCTCCAGTGAGTCGGGGTGATGCTGCAAATTCTCCAGTGAGTCGGAGTGGTGCAGGGCTGCGTAGTGGCTGGCTGCTGCGTCGACCAGGAGAGAAGTGCGTTTCTGCTTGCTGAGTGATCGAAGTGCAGTGTACTGTGCCAAGGTCACTGAGAAGACTGTGGGTGATGACAAGGAATGCGCGTCCGCTGCATGCTGGTGGTCAGGATACCCGTAGTAGCCGTGGATGCTGGCTGGCTGTATGACTCGCTGCTCAAAAGCTTGAGGAAGTGATGATAACGTCACGATGACGTAACTTTGCAAAGGCTGCGCTGACGTTCATGCTCGGAGTCACCAGTTTGGAGTCGGAAGGAACAGGGTGTAAAGTTCCTCATCCACCATTGAAAAGGGAGGATCCTCCGACCAGACGGGTGTTGGACTGGTGGGCTATTGCCAGACGGTTGTTGTCGGGTTCTTGTATATATGTTCAATCGCTCGGATAACTTTAATATCGCGAAATAGGATACGTCAGTTTTAGTTTTTGTATGTGGCGAGATAGATGTCGCTACAGGTAGTTCAGTCTCCTATATTTCTGGATACTCTCACTGGTCACAATCCATCGCTTGCGAAAGTAAACTGATGAAACCTTAACGAAACCCTTCTCTATATAACCATTTTTTGGAAACCTTCTCAAAATATGTAGAAATATAAAATACACAATGATATGATTTTAGATTTTGTTGATGAATCGATGGAATAGTTATTAATCATTCAATTCTGAAAATAATAAATGAATTACATTATAATTAGTAAGTATGAGTTAAGTGTATGTTGTTATTAAATTGAAAAATTTAATTTAAATAATTACATTAAAACCTTAAATAAATACAAATAAAAATTAAAAATATTTACTATACAAATCGTGACCACGTGGAATGGTGGCAAGAATGCTAGCAGCATTTCCCCTTTGAATCGCAATTCCGATTCTCTGGGCGAAAAATGAACCAGCCCTCCTGTCACCAGTAGAGGTAATAAGACGGGGTGTAATATTTTGGATGAAATTTTTTGCACTATTACTCCAAGGTCCAAGCGTTTCAACTGCAAACGGAATAAAAATATAATTTTGAATAAGAGAAGAATATTTGTTACGTTTGTTCGTTTCAGCTTTTTCCGCGGCAGCACCGGCTTTTAACATTGTTTCTCTGATATGAGACGGGGCTAGTGTGTCAACACATGTTGCGTCCCACACAAGGGCCCGTCCCCGTTCCCAGGGAACCAATGTCAGTCCATCAGGTCTCTTGCCATCATCACGACTAATTCCATGAGGCTCAATAAGAGCAGGAACGTCAATGGTGGCAAGAGCCCTTTTAATAGTATCATTAAGAGAACTGTGGCGGAAAAGCCTCCCTGAACTCCTTGGACAAGAAACACCGTGTAAGCCGAAAGAGTCGACCTCTTTTCCACACGGGCACCTGTGCTCAATGCACAACTGTGTTCCCAGTCGGAGACCTATTGCTATGCGAAAACATTCATTGTCTAAAAGCGTCCCAAGATTTTTAGAGGGTACCGCATGTAACCAGTGACCTGACTCTTTAGTTGATAAAGCTAGAAGCCGTGCACGGTTATTGGCACTTGTTAAATTTTGATTCAAACTTTGTTGTGTAACATGAACTAGTGGCGAATCCCAAAGTTTTTGTTTGGTAACTTCCTTAGGGATATCGTCATTAGGACATTTTACCTTCCAGTTTTCTATTGCCTCTGTAACATTTGTGATTTTCAGTGTATTTGATTTTAAAATATGTGAACAAAGGCCTGTAATGCTATGTACAGAAGAGAGAAAGGATGGAAGGGCAACACTTGAAATTTTCCTCACACCGATGCCACCATGGCGAATCGGAAGTGTAGCTTGGGTCCAGGAATACTCATCAAGAGATAAATTTAGAATTTTCTCTAAAGAATCTTTAAGGATGGCATCGATTTTATTGGTAAGGCCAGGAAATTTCCAGACTGGGCTCGCGCGTAGAATGTACATTAATTTTGGAACAAAAAGACAGTGCTTCAAAATAGTATAAGCAATATGAGAATTTAAGAGGCCCAATCTGTCGACGTTGTCTAAAAAAATTTTTATTTTGTCATTTAGAACAGGTTCAATACCTTCGTCAGAAAGTGGTGCACCAAGAAGGCAAAGCGTATTTTTATGAAGAATTTTAATATTAGGTGCAATTTTATAAAATAATTCCGTTGCCGAATAAATATCATTTGAAGATAAAGTGTTTGTGAAAAAAATTTCACATTTTGAAAAATTCAATTTGAGACCAACTTTATCAAAACGTTCTGTAATTTTAATTAAATCTTCAATGACATCATCCACTTTGCCTCCTATGGTTCCATCATCTAGGTACCATATGTTTAATTTAGATTTTAAATCTGAGATGTAGTTATGGATACCTAGGCTGAAAAGAGCAGGACCTAATGGATCTCCTTGCTGAACGCCTACATTAGAATTAATTGTTTTTTCGCCAAAAAAAAGCTTTGATGGTGAACTGTAACATTGCCAAACATAAGGGTAAATTTCAGGTAAATAAGATGAGACTTCGTTAAGCAAGGTTGCTCTATCTATGGAATTAAAAGCATTCTTTACATCAACTTTTAGAAGTACTTCGGCTTCGTTTCCTTTTAAAAATTTACGAGTCGAATGTACTGCGGCTTCACATCCACCTCTACTTCCAAAACCGAGTTGTGTAGGTTGAAATTTAGTTTTTAAGGTGGAAACTATGTGCCTACAAGCTAATTTAGATGCCAAACGGCGAAAAGTGGACCCGATTGCAATTGGACGAATACTTCCGTCTTTTTTATTAAAGGCACAAAGTCTTGCACCATAAAGATGTGGTAAAAAAGATGAAATCACCTTACCGGATAGCATAAAATTCCATAGCTTAGTTATGTCACCCAATAGGGCCCTGCCAGCGTCACCAGCTGAGGCACTCACAAGATCTTTAAGATGTTGTGGTGTGATACCATCAATGCCACCAGCAGAGCCGCTTGAGAATGACATAATGGAAGCATAGGTGTCTTCATCTTTAACCTGTAAAAAAGTATTCTGAGAAGGTGGATTTGGAAGTACAGATGCTGGATTTGGTAAAGGATGTTTTTCGTGTAAGGATTCTAGCGTTTTATTGTTAAATGGTGCGAGGGTATCACTAGAGAAAAGAATGCGAGCTGCGTTCTTAAGATCTCCATCCATTGCTTTATTTTCAACATTTTTTTTTAAATCAAAATTTAAAGGCCGTGATTCGAATTTGGGAAGTGAAATTTGGGTATCTAAACTATTTTGTTTTAATTTGGTCGATAAGGAGCCATTTTTGGCTTTATCAACATGAAAAAATTTATATGAAAATGTGAAAAGATTTTGCCATGCCGAATTACTATTTGAAAGACATTTTTGAATTACACTGGATAGAGATCTAGCTAGAGATATTCTCGCTCCTCTAGGGATTCTTTTTATGAGAGGAATACTTTGATTGTATTTTGCCAATATCTGTTCAAACTGTAACTGTGAATTAGTGTCACTGTTTATAACAGTAGGTCCATTAAAAATAAAATTAGATGAATGTCCTAATGGAAGGCTAAGACAACGGGTCGTATGAATTTTTAAGCCTTTTTGGCTCTTGAAAATCCTTCCATTACAACATTGGTAACATGAAGGGAAGGAACGGAATTATTAAAATTATTAGAAGACGACATGGTTCTATAGAAACTTAAAAAATAAACACATAACGTCACTATAATGGCGATGGAGTGGCACTAGCACAGCACGGGATGTGTGGCCCGTTGTAAGGTTGGCTGCTAGGCTGGCTCTGCGACTGCTTGGTAACCCCACACGCCACCCTACTTCTGAGAACAAAAAAAGGAATTAGTTAATTAATATTTGGCAAACATTTTTATTTGATAAGCAGAAACAATTTGATGTCAATTTAAGAAAGAAAATAAAAATATATCTTAATTTTATTAAATATAAAATTAAGACAGAATTTTTTTTCTGTAATTATTACAACTCATTAGTATGAGTTGTAATAATTACAGTATAGTAAGGCACAAACGAATATTGACCGAGTATATTATATTAAATTAAGAGATAAAAGCATGAAATTGCAACTCGTCGCTGAATGCACGTTATTGTGACATGTTCAGAGGCGGCGCAAGGCTTGGGCGGTGTGGGTAACCGCCCACGGTCTCGGCCTCGCGGTCTAGGGGCCTAGCGGTCCGGGGGCTTGCGCCTCGTAGGCTTATGCATAACTTAAGAGCCGTGAACGCGAGGAAGAATATTTTGATATAATATTTTAATTGAGTGTAATTTGAGCGCCTCGCCGAAAAGGCGCACAAGTATGTGTCAGCAAAAAAAAACCGCAACCGCATTTCTGCAACCCTTCATATGGTGGAAGCGATACGGACATCGCAAAATGTACCTCATCCACATAAAATTTCGGTCTAGCGCCGTCACTGGACATGTTTTCAATTCATAATCTCACGTCACAGAAATTTCTATGAGCTTATAATTTATCTTTCTCTTCCACCTTATGTTTTTAGTGGAACTAGTTTGTTTAAAGCTTCTACCAAATAATTCATAGTAAAAATCAATTTAGGCGCTCTCGTAAAATTCTTGCTCCTTCCGAGTTAAGGTTGTGACGTCATTTCGCCCAATCGTTATTTCGGGCGACTCTTCTGTAATACGCGCGTTGATAATTTTTTATTTATTTTATCCCTCTTTGTGATTTTGATATTAGAGCGATCATTAATATATTATTTTATGCTAAACAAAGAGCAGTATTTTCACGTGGACAAACAAATAATCTCCCGAAAGTCGATCTTATGATTGCGGATTATTTTACAAATCACGCGAAACAATTAGTGAGCTTATTATTATTGTTTATTTTTATAATTTTTTAATGCATAACAGTCATCGGCAATAAGGCCGTACGGCTTCATGTAGATACTAGTGCTTTCCACTTTCGATAGAAGATAATATCGATATTGAATATAATATTTTCGCCTCCTCCCTCCCTCTGTGGCACTACGCTGGAGATGCAAAGCAAAGTCGCCATACTGGGAATTGACGTTCGGTGCGACCTCAATCCAAGGGACCACATCGAGGCTGTTATAAAAACAGCTTCACGGAAACTCGGAGTCCTGAACAAGGTGCGGCGTTTTTTCACGCCACAACAACTGCTCCTGTTATATAAAACACAGGTGCGGTCTTGCGTCGTATATTGCTCGCACCTCTGGGATGGCTCCGCTAAGTACTTACTGGAGGCCTTGGATCGGTTGCAGCGACGTGCGGTTCGCATTATTGGCGACGTAAAGGTCACCAACACCCTCGAGCCTTTACAATTGCGTCGAGAGATAGCGGCACTGAGTGCTTTCTACCGATTGTATCACGGCGAGTGCTCAGAGGAATTATTCTCCCTCATTCCTGCTTCCCCATTCCTTTACAAGTCTACGCGTGCTGGCTCTCGATGTCACCGCCTAACTGTGACATCAATTCCATCGCGCACAAAGAAATTTGGCAACTCTTTTCTTTGTCGCACCTCCAAAACATGGAATTTTTTACCAGCACACGTGTTCCCCTCCTCTTATGACCTGGGTTCCTTCAAACGAGGCGTGAAGAGGCATCTTGCGGGCCGGCAAGGCGGGGGCGGCTAGAGCAAGTCATTCGTCCTGACTGCACTAGCCGTCGTCGCGTTTGGACTCTACTACCACTTACCATCAGGTGGAGTAGAGTCATTTGCGATCCAGGGTAATATAAAAAATAAAAAAATAAAATCATTCATGAGCGAGACGTATCACCACGATTGTAGTGCGCAACTAGACACGGCACACCACACCCTGACGGAGTGTAGTGCTTGATTTGATGTCCAGAGGCATTACCTGGCGGCGACAATCGGCGGATAGTGGAGCTGGATGGCGATGCTCTTCTTCTGTGAGTGTTATGACGTAGAAAGAGGCCGCGGAGTGGCAGCGTGAGGAGAGTGCCTCCGCTGCTCCGATCTGCCGAAAAAGACCGGGGAGGAGGTGTCGGTACTATGCATCTTTCTCCCCTCTCCGTAGGTGCCACCGGCATTAGTTGGGTTTTCTGTATCCCAGGAATCCAACTAAGAAAGGAAACCCGCATAGGTGGGGTAACTGTTGGCACGTCACGTCGCTTGTGCATACTACGCACAATCGATCCCGTGCCACCCCATACCATCCCCTCCCACAAAAGATGAAGATTCCGCTGGTTTTTTAGAGGGTATTCCCGTTCTCTGGGGTTTCAGGCCCCGGCGAGTCCCACATCACATGGGGGAAACGCATTAATGCGTTTTTCCAGCGAAATAAAAAAAGGATCTCCTTCGGATGTTTTCCCTGCTACCACATATACCTAATGCTTCGTGTAGATGGCTCGTGAATGCGTGTAGGGCAAAACATGCGCGGTCCCCCGCGCTTGTTCACGGCTTAAGAAATTTCTCAATTGCTCCCCCTGGGCCAAAAGCTGGGTACGCCCAAAGGCGGTACGGTGTTTATCCCAAATCATCTCCAAGATTAACAATAAACTTAAAATTTACGTTAAAATGCATTTTTCATCGATACAAACTCTTATCACAACACCATCGATAATAACTTTATTGCACACTCACAAAGAAAAAAAACAAAACAAATCAGATATAAATAAAAAGAAAAAAACATAATAATAATAATAATAAAAAAATAAAAGCTAAGGAAGTATGATGCATGCAAGGGGCGGTCTTATCACTCAAGTAGTGATCTCTTCCAGACAACCCTGTATTAAGATGCTAGCAGGACATAACGGGCGAGTCAAAAGTCAAAGGTCAAAAATCTTTATTCAATATTCAAGCATTACACTTACTTATTGACTGTCATAAATCTACCACCGGTACGGAAACAGACACCTCAGATCTGAGAAGAACCGGCGAAAGAAACTCAGCGGGATCTTTACAATATAGACAATTGAGAGATATTTTTTATTTTTTTGGAATACCCTGGAGGCAATCGTTTCATTCCCAAGGTGTGCAATCCTCTATGAAGTCATTGGTTGTGTAATATCCTTTTGCACACAAGCGTTCCTTAACAATTCTTTTAAATTTCACAATTGTATATTTTTGAACGCTTTCTGGAATCCTGTTGTAAAAGCGTATACATTTTCCCATAAAAGACTTACTAACCCTGTGTAATCTGGTAACAGTGGTTGTAAGTTTATACTTGTTCCTGGTGTACTGCTCTCGGTTTAAGTCTCATTCTTTTTATAGTATGTATTTTTGTAACTTCAGGGTTTTCGGGAGGGAGGGTATTTATATCTTCGAATGAAACAACTCATATAATAATGATCGAACTTCACTTGAGAACTTCGTTTGAGCGTGTATTATAGTTCGTTGTTTCATTCTTTAGATATAATTAACTAGGTAGATGTTTAGAGATTTCCAAGTTTTGCTAATTTTCATAAATAGAAACACTATTTGTAAATCAAGAGCTTTATAAAATAAAGATTATTATTATTATGGTAAAAATAAAGATTATTTTTATCATAATATTATTATTTATTTATTTATTTTTATACAATATTATTACAATGTATTTTAATCGCTATTAGGAATTAACATAGATCTTGCGAAACTGTCACGATTCTCCATTGGTCGATCGTAAAACTTAGCAAAAGTTTCCGAATTAGTGGAACAGCCAGCCGTCTTACGAATGGTGTCCACGGAAAGACCCGCAACGCGAGCTGCCGATGTAGCTGCGTGTCTTGTACTATGTGCACTAAATGCTGACATATCTATTCCACATAAGTTCATAGCATGTTTGATCCAACGACCGATAGTTTGGGACGTGACAGCTTTGACCTTACAAAGCTTCTCTCAATTCTCAAAGTAATAAGCAAGTTATCTACATTACAAAGCCTTATAGCTTTAGTCCTAGCTATATAATCAACTAAAGTCCTAGCCGGACATATACATGGTTTTTCTAAAAAATAAGGCAATATAATAATTGGCTGATTTTTTCCTGCTCCTGAAATTTAAATAATATCTAGTGTTCATACTTCCTTCGAGCCGGATACATTTTGAACCCGTTCGACACAATTTACGAAGAAAGACGACGAGCGACCGTTGGACCGTGGATTATTTGCACGTGGCGGTTGAGAAGAAACGCAAAGTCGAACATATCTGGACGAGTTCTAAAGAAATAAGCTACCTAACAGACAAACGGAGGCTAAGCGCACATTGGAACTGAAGTTTTGTTGGAGTTTCATCGAAAATTACACGCAATCGGTGGGTCCAATCCTTACTCTTTTCCTTCACGTCCTAGGTTCTATTGATGCTATACTGTGTCTGTGCTCTCAATTTCAGTGAATAGCTGCATTGTATTCCCGGAACATCGCGATTTACAGTCAATTAGCAGTCTGGTGACGTTGCTAGCATCAGGACGGTGTGATTGACTGACGAACATAAAACCGTGAGTACTCCTCTTTTCACTGACCACCAAAATGCCTTTTGAATCCGCTAAATCCCGTGACAAATCTCCTGTTTTACTAAACGTAGAAAGTAGTAAGTTAGTTCGTGATTTGGTTAGGAAACGTGGCATTATTAAGGGCAGGCTTACCAAATTTAATAATTATTTAGAATCTTTAAAAGATGATCAACATCTTACTAATCAAAAACGCATCGATTTAAAGTTGAGAATTCAGGGATGTGCTAGTTTATTTTCTGAATTTAACGATATTCAAACTAAAATAGAAGCACGGATTTCTGATAGCGAGCTAGATGAACAGTTAAATCAGCGAGAACTTTTTGAAGACATTTATTATAGTTTAATATCGCGCGCTGAATCTATGCTTAACGAAGATGAGGTCAATGACTGCTCCAAGTCATGTCATAGTCATAATAATAATCACTCTGTTAAACTACCTACCATATCCTTACTTGTTCATAATTCTAAAGATATTTCTAATATTCAAAAGTTCCACTATCTCAAATCGTCCCTAAAAGGTAATACAGAACTCAATATACATTCCATAGAATTTTCGTCTGATAATTATCAAGTTGCATGGGACTTGTTACGTAACCGCTATAATAATTCTAGACTTTTAATTCACAATCATGTTAAAGCTTTGTTTACCGTAACCGCATTAACCAAAGAGTCACCGTCTTTAATCAGAACGTTCTAAAAAATCTACGCGCACTTAAGATCCTAGGTGAGCCAACAGACACCTGGGATACTTTAATTATTTTTATTATGGTGTCCAAGCTAGACAAAATAACTAAAAGAGAATGGGAGACTCATAAATGCACATTGTTCCCGAACCCAATTGATAACAATTCTACGCGATTAACTGTGGATGATTTAATTAATTTTCTTCGTAACCGAGCGGACATGCTGGAGGCATTACAGCGTTCACATAGCAAAGACGCACAAAACACTAAGGGCCTTATTTATAAACGTTGCTTAGTTACTGTTTAGCTAAACGCTGATTTGTCTCTTTCTGTCATTATTGATTTGACATACGAAAGAAGAAGACAAAATATTGTTTAACTAATCACCAGTTAAATAAAGTTTATGAATAAGGCGGTAATAATCAAAAACAACACACAAACTCTCGCAACATTGCACTGCAATGTTTCCAGCGGGCCGAGTAAAACGAATTATAAACAACAGCGCGCTAAGGTATCATGTGTAAAATGCAACGCAACATCATCCACTATATACGTGTAAAAAGTTTATCGATAGTGATTTAGAACTAAAACTTAAACTTGTACGCGAGCACAACTTATGTGAGAATTGCTTACAATCGGGACACTCGGTAAATAACTGTAGGTTTGGGTCGTGTAGACGCTGTGGTAAAAAACATAACTCATTATTACATAACAATTACGCTAATAGTTCAGTTGCATATCATTCTACAACGAGCACTGAGGTGTCGACTGCGCCTGCGAGCGATGCGCTTGCGCCTCCCCCCGCAGCCGCACCGACTTCCTCGGAATCTGCCCTTCCTATCCAAGTAAACAAGGCACACATGCAAACGTTATCTATTAAATCTACAAATGTGCAGTCCGTGTTATTTATTGTCAACAGCTGTAATTGAGGTAGCCGATGTAAACGGTAAATATCATAAAGCGCGAGCGCTCCTTGATAATGGAAGCCAGCGCTGTTTCATTTCTAAATCATTATCTAACATATTAAAAAATCCTGCGTTAATAATTAATTTACTACGCGCATTCATTGTTATGTTATCTCTAAGTTCACGGCTTCGATGCCTGTCTTATGTAATTTAAAAACAGATGTCTATATTCCGGACAACATACGGTGGGCCAATCCGGAATTTTTAAACTATATAAAACCATTGATATTTTAATTGGCGCAGATAGGTTTCGGGATCTGTTAGAAGACGGAAAGATTCGTTTATTTCTCTAGAACACCAAACTAGGCTGGATTATTTCAGAACCTATCATAAATAATAATATACGTAAAAACACACCAATTCATTGTAATATTATTAATTCATTAGATACTCAATTTCGACTGTTTTGGGAGATTGAGGAGCTGCCTAAGGTCAGTGACGCGCAAACTGACGAGGAACGTGCATGCGAGGATCACTTTATTACCACCACTACACGCAATAGTGAGGGCAGATTTTGTGTGCTTATTCCATTTCGTCAGTCACCTGACGCTTTGGGAGAGTCTTATACCCAGGTAGAACGTCGTTTTTTAGCACTAGAAAAACGACTGCAACGTTCGCCAGAATATAAACGTCTTTATGTTAATTTCATGCAAGAGTACCTCAGTCTAGGCCATATGACACAGGTAGATCCTATAAATTCCCTTGTTATTTTATGCCGCATCATGGTGTGTTCCGCGAGCTTAGCACCACCACTAAGTTGCGCGTGGTGTTTGATGCAAGCGCACTATCCAGCTCCGGTAAATCACTCAATGATTTGCAACTAGTGGGCCCTCCTATACAAGGTGATCTCGTTGCCATTCTTCTTCGCTTCAGACAGCACAAATTCGTCGCATGCGCCGACGTGGAGAAGATGTACCGTCAATGCTTGGTAGACGAGGGTCACCGTAGTTTGCAAATGATTCTGTGGCGTGACCATCGGTCAAAGCCGTTAGGTATTTTTAAATTAAATACTGTAACGTACGGAACCGCCTCCGCGCCTTTTCTTAGTGTTAGGTGCCTAAAACAATTATCGTTTGAATCTCCTGATCCTGATGTCGCTCGAGCCATAAACGAGGACTTTTATGTTGACGACTTCATAACGGGCTTACATGATAAAATTAAATTATTAGATTTATGCGATAAAAGCCAGAAAACGTTGCAATCTGGCTGTTTTCCACTCAGGAAATGGATATTTAATTTTAAGCGCGATGATGTTAGTTCTAAAACCTTAGGTATAGGCTGGCATAATGCAAGTGACAACTTTTATTTTAATTCGCATATTAATATTGATAAAAACAAACAATTATTATGATTACAAAGAGTTCGATATTATCAACTGTTTCGCAAATTTTTGACCCTCTCGGCTTATTAAGTCCCACTATAATTATTCCCAAAGTTATTTTACAACAATTGTGGCAATTAAAAATAGGTTGGGACGACAACGTACCTGATAGCACGGCGCACGTGTGGAATCTACTTGTTACGTCATTGCAAGCGCTCAAAACAATACGTATTCCTCGACACGCTATAGGTACGCAGTCTATGTATATTGAAATACATGTTTATAGCGATACGTTTCAAACGGCGTACGGCGCGTGCATTTATGTTCGCACAGTTAACACTGATATAACGGTATCGGTTAGATTAATATTTTCAAAAACAAAGGTCGCGAAGTTAAAACCTATGAGTATTCCACGTCTCGAACTCTGTGGGGCTTTATTAGGAGCCCATTTATATGATAAAGTATGCAACTCATTATGTGCAAGTTTAACAATGTTGCATTGTGAACTGCAAGGAAGGGGTGCTAGGCTTATCAAAGGCATTATGGTTATTTGTTCGCTTCATGACACGCGCGATTCACTTGGAACTAGTCATTTACCTCTCTCGTGAAGCATATTTATTAATTAACAATAAAAAGATTTATTTCACGCCGCGGTAAGCCTGCAGAAATTTATTCTGATAACAGTCACAACTTCGTAGGTCTTATGAATGATTTTTTAAATAAATGTAATACTGATATGTTAGAATTCGCAACTAGCGAAATTATTAAATACCATTTTATTCCCCCTCATTCCCCGCATTTTGGTGGTCTATTAGGGTGGAACAGCTTCACCAACACTTTTGGAACCAGTGGTCGACGGAATACAACCCCGAGCTGCTGGTGCGGACAAAATGGACGACGAATAAAGACGAACTCAAGCCAAACTTCTTAGCGGTTATTAAAATAAAATAACCTCCCATCATTGAAGTGGCATTTAGGACGTGTCCTTCGCACGATACCAGGACAAGATGGGATATCCCGGGTGGCTGATATACAGACATCATCGGGAGTGAAGAGGCGCGCATTCGCCAATATTTGTCCTCTATTTCAAGATGTAGTCGACACTGAAAACCAGTTAAAAACAACCAAAGACCATTGAAAGCCATTGCTTCCAAGGCCGGGGGCATGTTCATACTTCCTAATAGATTAGCGACAGGTGGTGACATCTAGGGTCGAGAAGATAAACTAACGTCTCACCGTTGCAACGTCACACCTTTTACCGACCGCAATTGGTTAAATTCAAATTTTTAATATTGTTCCCGCACCCCTCTCCTCGATCTTTGTACTTTTAGATTAAGGACATTACAAGCTAAATTTTGATTGAGAGCACAACACGTCTTTTATTTTTTCGCCACTTTTAAAACTCATAATCATCAGCGATCATCATCATCATCAAGGGTTATTCAACCCCTCACCGCTGCCGCTACATCTATTATTATATATAAATTCTTATTTCTCTTTGAAAGTATTTAATATTACTTATTTTCATTAAAGAAAATGTCTGTAGTTGATGTGCAGTACATAACGCCAATAGTATAACAAGTTTCTTTGTAAGTTTTTCTAAAGTTAACTCTTGATTAGGCTACCATTTATCAAAAGTATTTAGTACTACTTAGATCGGCATCTGACGGGGAACAGATCGGTTCTTTGTTTAATGATTATTTCAAATCTGCATTTCAGACTCAAATTCAGGACGACACTAATCTGGTATTAAGCTGCCCTAAGTCAACTCATGATTCGATATCTATTTCTTCCATTGAAATTAATCCCCAAATTGTACAAAAATATCTTAAAAAATTGGATGTTAGAAAAGGCGCTGGCCCTGATTACATACCCCCTTATTTTCTTAGGAAATGTAATGACACACTTGCTTTTCCGATTTCTTTACTCTTTTCAAAATCTCTTCACTTAGGTGTGATGCCTAGTATATGGAAACGGTGTTTTATTACTCCTATCTATAAATCAGGTAATAAACATAATATAGAAAATTATAGACCTATATCTAAGTTGTGCACTTTGGCCAAATTATTTGAAAAACTTATTTATGATCAAATCTTTCCCCTTTTACGATCTATCTTAAACAACATGGTTTCATCAATAAAAAGTCGACGGAGACCAATCTTATCCAATTTGTTCATCACTTAACATCTGCTATGGAACATGGCTCTCAAGTGGACGTTGTATATACCGATTACTCAAAGGCATTCGACAAAATACCGCACGTCCATCTTATTCGTAAACTTGGAGAAGTCGGTATACACGGTGATCTACTACGTTGGTTAGCGTCATATCTGCATGAACGTAGTCAAGCTGTTACCATTAAGGGTTTCTGCTCATCTTTTGTTCCTGTTACCTCAGGAGTGCCTCAGGGCTCTCACCTTGGACCCCTCCTATTTAATTTGTTTATCAATAATATTTGTGATATTTTCAAACATTCGGATATTTTATTATACGCTGATGACATGAAAATTTTTAGAGTAATTAAAACTACACAGGCTTGTACTCTATTACAAACTGATTTGAATAGCCTTTGTCACTACTGTCATCAAAATGGACTTACATTAAATCTTAAGAAATGCAGTATTATAACTTTTTCTCGTAAAAACAATAATTTAATATTCGAATACAAACTTAATGGAAAACCTATTAAAAGGGTAATCGAGGTGAGATATTTGGGAGTACTCCTCGATCATAAGCTGCTCTTTAATAGCCATGTTGATAACATTGTTGGAAGGGCATATCGGATGCTGGGATTTATCCTTAGTGGGTAAGGATTTTCACTTTAAATCGACACTCTTTTTGCTATATAATGCCTATGTCCGATCCATCCTCAAGTATGCCTCAACAGTTTGGAATCCATTGTTTAAAAAAAATATATATAAAATCGAGAGAATACATAATAAATTTCTTAAATATATTTTAACAAAGAATAATGATACTCACGATAATCCTCAAAATCTTAATATTTTGACATTAAAAGAACGTCGTATGATAAAAGATGAACTCTTTCTTTTTAAATTATTAAATAATCATATTGAATCTCCATTCTTACTTAGTAATATATTTATTAGATGCCCTCGCGTACAAACACGTAAAAAAATGTTTGTTCGATGTTCCTAAAACCAAGTCTAAGTATGTACGCAACAGCTTTCTTTATAGATCATGTATAATTCACAACAATAAATTTAATGATTTTGATTTATTTCTTTTGTCATTAAAAGAAATTAAATGTAATATTAATTTTCAGTTTAAAAAATTACTTACAGAATAATTTTAATTTTATTAATTTGGTCGTATTTTATAAAATTTTAATTTAATCCATTTATTTTAATTTCGATTGTTATTATTTTTTATAAATTGTGATTGTTATTTTTTTATTAATTGTAATTCTTGTTTTATATTATTGTTATTTTAGTTGCTACTATCCTTACAGTCTGCTATGAATTGATTTTGATTTACTTAATTGTGAAGACTTGATTGGTTTTTTCTTTGGTAATGTGCTAATTGTTTTGTGTATTTTATTACTGTTTGTCTTCCTTAAAATAAATAAATAAATAAATTAATTAATTAAATACTTGTGGGTCCCAAGTATGTCTGTATTTAGGTTTACTAAGTCTTAGTCGATAAGCACCTTTCAATACTCGCGAAATACACTCATCTGTACCTATATTATTACCCAGAAGTAAGGACAATGCAGAGCGGTGACAGTTAAGAGATCCATAAGAATCGCCTTTGTGATATCGATTCGCTAACATGAACCAATGGATCCGTTGGGTTAAACTTATTCATAGTACAAGGTCATAAGCAATATCTAGTGCATAAACAAGATCTAGCGCTTGGTCGGGAACGCCACAATTGGAGAATGCGAGCCGCAGAGTATGGCTGCTCCCAGGGTAGGCTGTAAGCTCCGTCCTTGCTTCTGCGATCTGTCATGTAAAATACCATTGTTAATAAATACAATTTCCGATTTTATTATAATTTTTTTTTTTATTAAATTACGTAAATTACGTGGCAACACAGGTGCGGGCAATAGCGCTCGATAGCTCTTACCTATCGTTTTTACCACCAACAGTGTTGTTAAACACAATTAATATATTTTTTTAAGTAATTTTTTTGCTTAGTATTTTAAAAATTATTACATAAATAGAACCGACACACGATACCTAATAACCATTTCACGGGTCGGACACGAATTTTGTTACAACCTGTATATAAATATATACATTTTTAATAATGGATACCAAGGCTGGGATGGCCTGTAAGGAAATACAAAAATTCCGGCGGATTCATCGCGAATGATTTTTCTAGACATTTTAAAATCAATGGAAATGGTGGAAAAGCATAGAAATATAAATTTATCCAATTGACTGTAAATACGTCAACATTGACTGCTTCAGGGTCAGGTTTTCAGGATATGTAATTTTTACATTTAGTATTGGTGGGAGAAGCCTACAGGCCTAACTGAGGTTGTCCTGTCTCGGTAAAGGCAACATGTGATATTTCAAACTCAATATCTTGTTTTTTCTCCTTGATTCTTGATCAGCATCTTTATTATCTTTCGTATTTATATAAGACGCAAATAACCAGTTTGTGTTTCTCGTACCATTGCCAAATTATTCTAGTTAAATCAATGAGATGTGGATATTGTATTCCACCTAAGCCATTTATATAAGTAATAACAGTAATGTTATCTATACGTAAGACAATATTACAGTTATTTTTTGTTTTTGCAAAACATTTTAAGCCAAACAAAACTGCAAGTAGTTCTAAATAATTAATATCAATATTTTTTTCCTATGAACTGAGCAAATTCACGTATAGTACATGTGGGTAATTGTAAATATTTATTAACTAATCGTATTATGTTATTTGTTTTTCTATTGGTTAATAAATTCTCATTTTTAATGTATTAATGCATTAACATTACAAATTATGCAATTATTAAAAATTACAACTTTTTCGAGGCTTGATGCAACTTTGATAGTTTTGATACTTACAATAATTTATTACAGGCACAAGTTAATTACAGGCAAAAGGGACATAACATCTTAGTTCCCAAGGTTGGTGGCGCATTGGCGATGTAAGCGATGGTTAACATCTCTTACAATGCCAATGTCTATAGGCGTTGGTGACCACTTACCATCAGGTGGCCCATATGCTCGTCCGCCTACCTATGCTATAAAAAAAAAAAAAAAAAAACTTAATAACAAAACCTAAGCATTCAAGAACCTCCATAGTAACTTTTACATTTCAATAAATCGTCTAAATAATATTACATAAAAAAACATTTTTTGTTATTAATTTTGCTGCTGTTCTAAAATTTATTAATTGCTATATGTATGTTTTGTTGATCAGCATGGATAAAACTACAATAAAAAGGCAAAACTTGAGTAACGCGTCTATGTAGAGGTGTAGGAATACTCTCACGAAACTTTTTAAAATAACGTGATTTGTTGTAACTTTTAACCAACAATTATAAAATAATTGTCAACGACTATCATGTACCTCTATTGATACCGGTGCGACGGATGACCTCGTTGCTTGCTCGAGTAGTCGGGTCCTGGAATCTGCGCTGAGGTGGTAGGAAGCGTTCGCTGTGGTATTGCCGTCGTCGCTCGTATTTGTGATGGTGTGCGCCCCCCACTGTTCGACGGGAACCGGGGAGGGCCTCACCAGTTTCCCTGTCGGTACCGTGCCGTGGTATTGGTTTCGCGGAAGCGGTATTCTCCTTTATAGACAAACCCAGTTTTTCTATGGTCTTGGCTGCTTTAATCTTTTCAGATAGGTTATCACCAAAAAGGGTTCCATCTCTTTCGTTATTATCAATAATATTCAAAATTGACTTGTCTAAGCTAGGTGATAGTAATTTCACTATCTTGATAGTGCAAGTCTAACAAAATACGAATTGCATCCGAGAGTATTTTTATAGCTTTTATTTTATCATCATCCGTTAGTAGCAATGTCATTGCTTTGTTAATACTTGTAATAACCACACCTAATTGTTGTTGACAATTTTCAAATTTTTTATCTCGTCTTAGAGAATCCGAGATTGCGACTGAAATTTCAGCGTTCAATGACGGAGCTTTCAAAAATTTACAATTACTAGGTATCAAATACGATCAAATACGATCATCAATGCTGCAACACAATAAGTTCGATATTGAACATATTTGTTACGTCTTGATTTTGACTCTCGGCCAACATTCAAGAACGCATTCCTTCGTTAACTCTCGGCTAAACTCAGGATGTAATAACCATAATGACTCTGATCATATGGCCATACTATTGTTGATAAAATATAATGTGTACCTGAATTATCTTCAGATAAATCCGATTGAATAATTATTCGACGCTTATTGCGTCGATTACATTTTTCTTCGTAATTTAAAATTTTATTTCGAAATTAAAGAGCGCGTGCGATCGTTACCTCGCAAGAAAAAACAATGAAGCTTAAACCGAGCGCAGTACCGATGAAGGAAATAATACGGGTACATATAAAATAACTGTTTTATTTTGTACCGCAGTAAAAAAAAACTCTCGTAATATGCGACGTTACCTTGTAGGTTAGAAGGACAACCTAGTTAACTATATCTGAAGAATGAAACAACGAAATATAATATCAGTTATATCGCCAATGCGCCACCAACCTTGACAATTAACTTGTTTTTTGTCCCTTGTGTCAGTTACACTGGCTCACTCACCCTTCAAACCGGAATGCAAACATTATTTTTTTTTACAACATGTACAATACGATAACAATGAACCAATTCAAATCGCTCGGAAGAATGAAGGGTTAAATATATTTTTTATCTTGAAATGACAAAACAGAAAGATCTATTTGGGCCAAAACGTTATATTTATTCGTATGAATTTAGTCGATTATAATTATAATGCAGAGACGACGGCACTGCGAGTGACCTTGTTTATGTACGTTTCATAAGTGACCGTGTGCCCCGTGTGGCGTACTCGTCCCAAATACCCCGACAAGTCAGCGAAGACAACTTACCTATATATGTATAGGTAGGTATATACTGTTACACCATACTACTCATATACATACATTATAAACTAGTATCAATTTTGTTGTTCAGTAAAACCTTTAATAAACAATATGTTAGAAAAAATTGCGAGGTAAAAATGTTCAAAGTATAGAATAGTCTTATCAATATAATAATTCTAATACTTCATTAAAACATTATGACTGTTTGTGTTTTGTATGCTGATACTCGTTTCTTGAAAAACTGACACCAGTCATTATCATTAAAGAGAATTAATTAATTATTTTATATAATGTTATGATAATTTATATATTTTTTTTAAATATCATTTCGCGGGCATATTTGAATCATTATGAAAAAATATTTTTATTCGTTCTTATATAAGAATTGACTGTAACAATAATAAATTCTTCAAATACATATAAAACGTTCACAATCATATACATAATGGCAATTAAAAACTATTCCATATACCTAACAACATTATTTGTTTCCAGTACCAAATCTTCAAGTCAAACTTAAGAAACACAACATAACATGTAACCTGTTTAACAATAAGACATTGTAACCAAAACAATAAAATATACCAACTATTTATAGATCTTAAGTAATAGATCTTCTCTTTTCAGGGTTATCGTGCCATTAGCCTTTTTATTCGGGGTGAAAGATTGATAATTTCATAAGTAACTGTATTTAAAAAAATGTACTTTCTTACGAAACTAAAATCCACATTCTATAATAATGACATAATTTCTATGAACATCATATTAATTGATGGAAGTTTTGTTTGTAAGTATTTTGAATATAAATTTTAAATAACTAAGATAATGACATCGAAACATTATTGCCTAATCACGTTTTTCTACGACAGAGAATGACTTGCGCTTATAGACACTAATAATAAGAACATATGTGAACAACACTGTTGTATATATTATTTTATTTCGATGGGCAGGCGTTTGTGTGCTCACCCTGTTCGCTTTACGCGACGACAGCAAATTCTCGTTGAAACCTTTCCAACATTTTGTTCACCCAACACCTTAAACCAATTGTATTGGTTATTTTGTCGTTATAACTTAGAATAAGTAGGTATAACCGATGATGGCCACAGCAGATAATGCAAGCGGCGGTAACCACACGTTCAGGAGACCTGCAAGTGTAAGTTCGTCTCGTCCCTGTTTCGTGTCCGTTTCCTGGCAAATAATCTCCCGCTGCTCCTCCTTCACCACTTCGCCGATCTTGAACTCAGTGCGCCAGAGCTTGGCGTCATCGCTGTGGCCGACGTCGCGGAAGCATCGCGAGGCGTCTTTGCCGGCGTTGTCAAGCAGCACCTCCACTCCGCCCGGGTGGTCCTCGAGGAACTGCGTCACGTCGTAGACCACGTTATCAATGATGATGGCCGCATTATCTTTGCGGTTGCACTCCTCGATCTCCTTGCGCGTAAATAATCGCGTCATACTAACATGCGCTCACCTCGATACGTTCACCGTGACTGGTTTGCCGTATTTTACTCGCTGGCTGTCTGTACTGCCGACCGCCGCTCAGTGCTCGCTCCACGTGCCGAGACTACCGGTGCCGGCCTCTCTTCGACCGACTTTGTTTTACTTCCACGGCTACGTAAGTAATTTATGATACCGGAAGTGCTGACCTCAGTAAGTTACGCAATTTAATTTTGGTTTCAATTTAATATATGTTAGAGGTTTTCTAAGCGATTTTTTTTTTTGTGTTTTTATACGTTAAGACAGAGTTGCAGTTGTATTTTTAATAATTATTAATTCATAGTTATTTTTAATGGATTTCGTAGTTAACTTTGTTTAATCGGGTGCTTGCATTTGTTACCATTTCTGCAGTTTGAACGTTCGCTTAAGTGCATGTGTTGTCATCCGTAATATGCATAATATTATATAGTTAGTTATGTAGTTACTTTAGTGAGTTGTCAAGCGCCATTGTCATATATTTGCTTCGAATTCAAAATATACTTTATTGAAATATCAACTTGCAATCATTTTAATAGTTATTTTACAAAATTATATTATTGTTTGTGTTAAATCTTAAGCTACCAACGGGTCGAATATAGATTCAATCAATATATTTATTCAATCTAAATTACTAGCTTATGCCTGCCTCCGACGCAGATGATCTAAATCATCTTGGAAATCCTACATAACCTCAGGACGTAGTTGTGAAAATGTAAATAAAATGAGCTCTACTAAATGTTGGAGCGCCTCATCAATATTAGGAGCAAGAAGTGCTCCAGGGCTACCTCAAATTATTTTTTTAATTTTAATCATAATGTATTTGTCTGTCTGTTATTAGCTTTTATACCGGCTTTGCGCTAATACACGTTTTTAATTATATCCAAATTCTCCTGTTTTACTTCATCAAGTCAGTTATTCCCGAACCTGGTCTATTATCAAGCCTGATTATATCTACTTAAAAGATAAGTACCATAAGTCAATTAAGTAATAAGACATATTAATTACAAGCCGTGCCCGCGGAACCCGCGGCTCCGTAAAGGATAAATGATCGTTTGGAAGTCTAACGGCCTTATTTATAAACGTTGCTTAGTTACTGTTTAGCTAAACACTGATTTGTCTCTTTCTGTCATTATTGATTTGACATACGAAAGAAGACGACAAAATATTGTTTAACTAATCACCAGTTAAATAAAGTTTATGAATAAGGCGGTTAGATTTTAAAGTAAGAACCATGAAATATCATTTTGGTTAGAAGAAGGTGTGTTAATTATTTTTATTAAATTTTAGATTGATGATTATTCCTTTAATAATCAATTCAATCAATTGAGAAATTTCTTAAGCCGTGCTTGTTTAGACGTATTCACAACACGAAACACCTACACTAAGCATTATGTACTCGATGGTAGGGCTTTGCACAAGGTCCTCTGGGTAGGTACTGTACCAACTCGCTATCTACTTGCCAACAAGCAAATATACTCGCACGCTTGAATAAGCATATTCAAAATCACGCCACCTTCTTCGTCATCGAGAGATAAGAATCACGCCACTTCTCTCCATCCAACTCGCTCGCTCGTTCGGCAGCGAGAGGAAGGAATGCCTCTGCCGCAGCATACTCCGTCAGAGTGTGGTGCGCTGTGTCCAGTGACATACCACACTCATGGCAGGAAGGTGATACTGTTGAAGGCGTTCGCCACCTCCAGCGTAAATAAATAAATATAAATATGCATTTATTTAATTTTAATCGTTTACTTAAATTAATTAGATATCTATTTTAAAAGATATGTTTCGAGAATCTTCAGCAAAATGGTTTATGACGCCTCCCGTGAAAGAATCGCCCATTATACCGTTTTTTTTTTATGTTCTCTGAGCAATAACGTCCATTTAATCTGTCTTTAATCGACGACTGTTGGCCTTAGCCATATCTTCTTTTCTGGCTAATAACAAGTTCATGTTATTAGCCAGAAAATTAATAGCCTTCAGTGTATAATCACAATGGTGACTACTTTTTGTACGAATAAAGGACGCAGTAAGAATATTATACGAGTGTACAAGAACTCCGAACAGATCATTGAGTCGATTCAGGGAAGAAATTATCAATCTGAAAAAACAATCTGTTTATGCTGTTATTTTTGTTGGCGTCGGAGAGTTACGTAAGATAGCTGCCGTAAAACTTCATCCATTAATTATAACTAATCGTTAGTATCAAACAAGAAGTAATACAGCAACAAGAAAAATAATAATAAATGATTTAAATTCATAATACCAAGATACATTTTACTGTTGTAAGCAATTTAATCAAGTTCCTTATAATATTACTGGCTACCTCAGCTAAGGTAACAAAGTGACTTGTTCTGAGGTGCTGTCGCAATTCGCACGTGTTCCCCTTCCCCTCCTCTTATGGGGCTAGTTACCTGGGCTCCTTCAAACGAGGCGTGAAGAGGCATCTTGCGGGCCGGCAGGGCGGGGGCGGCTAGTGCAGTTCATTCTTCCTAACTGTACTGGCCATCCTCGAGTTTGGACTCTACTACCACTTACCATCAGGTGGAGTAGATTCATTTGCCCTCCCGGGAACTATAAAGAAAAAGATAGATTAAATTTTTTTACGTAATAATTTTATTATAACACTACACAAAACTCAGCGGAAACACGAACATAACATATATATGACGATTATTTAATGATGTCCTCCTGACTGAAAATCTCATTAATTTTGAGTATTGCGATAATAAAGACCATATTTACTAAAAACTGATTTGTAGTAACGACTGCTCCCTCTCAATATATCTATTAAGTTTGTCTTTTAGTGATTTATTCCATTCAATTATTTTAGTGCGATTCGTCGATGTGACTCGTCGACATCATCAGCTTTTTACTGGAGCGATCCTGTCTTCGTATATAATTTTTGGTTTTAGGTTCGCAAGAGTCAAATAATACACACAAGGAAAACACAACAAAAGGAAAGAAAAGGTGAAATTAAAGTTTTCATTCTCTACGTCAGTGAACGAGTGGATGCGGTGTATGAAATGTATGAAAGGAGACAGCGTCAGTAATCGAGAGGCAATGGACTACGAAGCGCAATAATTACTTTGGTATGAAAATGTTAACAGGCACTACATCTGTATCTGATTGCAATAAATAATCTTCATAATTACATCTACATCATAACTAGTTACAACTTCCGACCTCGCAGAGTAAAACTATGGTTATATTTATCTATTTAAACAAAGGCTATATTTTTATAATCTATACATATAATAAATCTGTAACTGGTCGATGTCTGTACATGGAAGATAAATGAGTAAAACTTTTATCGGGGGTCTTTATAAACACAATAGAACCCAAAACAATGATTAATAAATTTTTTGTCTGTTTGTCTGTTTGTCTGTTTGTCTGTTTGTCTGTTTGTCTGTGCGTTTGTGCACGCTAATCTTAAAAACGGCTTAACGGATTTGAGTGCGGTTTTCACTAATGTATTGTGGCTAACTTCACTTAACATTTAGTGTTTGTTTTATTTCAATCGGTTCATAAATAATAAAGTTATGTCAATTTAAAGATACACGTAGAACATTTATTAAAAAATGGTTATGGTCAAACTGAAAAGAGATTAAATATTACATGTAATTTACACTTTTGCTTATGATTTATCCTATATTTTGTCCTATAATTTTTAATATCTTTATTAATTTATTATAAGTTTAGTATCCCTACTAAAAATCAATAAATTATTATCTGTAGGAAAAGTACGCGCACCTGTTAGTTGTCAAAATCAAAAAGTTTTGTTAACAATTTCGTGTTTTCAGTAGCTTCGTGTGTTGTTTTTGCATAAAAACTAATATTGCATATATATTGTGTGTATCTTTATGATCTCATCTTATATATTTCATAACAGTACGCTTTAAGACTGCGTGTGAGCAAGTCAGTTAACTCAGTGACAATAATTAATACGTAATTAGTATATAGGTGTATAAACAAAGCCTAAAAAACAACTATAACAATAATACATGGTTTTAGAAGTGCTTGCTTTAAACATAAACGGTATATCACTTCTTAAAACTTTAAATAGGTATATTTTTTTCGTAAATTCGTGTTTCTAAACAACGAAATAAATAACAATTTAACGCGGAAAAAATGGCAACCATATTTTGAACTATATTTATTAGCCTCTGGATATATATAAGGAGTATTAGCCACTGCTTATGTATAAGAAGTGTAAATAGAGAAAAATAGCAATTTTGTTCAACATTAAAATAACAGAAATTACTTTAGAAGACCTCATTAATAAATGTAACAAGTATTTCGAACCGAGGAAAAATTTAACTATGGCCTGACATGTATTTTTTATGAGAAAACAAAGCAAACACGAAAATATAACCAACTTTATTACGAGTCTAGAAAATTACAGTTTAAAATGCGATTTCGTTGAATTAATAGTCATTGGTCAGTGATAAATTTACAGCGAATATGTGTTAGAGTAGCTCGCCAAACATCAAAGATTATTACAACGGTCTGATCTGTCACTAAAGAAAGCTATAGAGATAGCTAAAATAGTAGTGATCGAACAACAAAATACGGAGCACATAAATAAAAGCACTGAGACGTCGTCATCACCGTCATCATCTAATGAATATCAAGTGATGAAGGGGGAGTAAAAGGGTTAAACAACACACAGTACAGAATAGAGAAGATGTGCATATTCCTATGAAGTCAGATGGGCAACTAATTAAGAAGAGAACAAAATTGTGAAACGTGGTTATATTTGCCTCATCCCAATATAAACCGAATAAAAGTATTTTGTAATCTCTCAGCTTAATTCAATTGGTCTTTGGCTACATCAAGCTTGCGACAGCATAATCATGAATAGGAAGAAGTAGATCTGTGCGAGCATATAATATATAATTAAGTGTACTCAGATATTGATATTATATATTTAAAAAAAAAAACACTGCAAAAATAACATAAATAAGTTAAAAATAATAATGTATTAAATGTATTAATTTATATAAAATGAATGTACCAACCCATCTTAATATTCAATATTTAAGTTTGTTATAAATTTTGTACTGTAGTCATATTCTTGCTTGCCTTTTAATTGTATTTGGTTAAAAAATATATAAATAATATATATATCATTTATTTATTGCATTTTATTGGCCTTACTCAATGTAATAATGCTTAAGCTATGTGATTTCATTTATATTTTGTTTTTGTTAAATTTGTGTTTTCATTAAGTAATTAATTATATTTGATTATAAAAAAATATATATCTTACTACACCTTTACTGATTATGATGGTTTAGCTGTTTGATTTTATATATGTTTTGATTATTTTAATGATTGTGTAATTATTGTTGGTGGAAACTTAGCTAATGTATGTATATATTTATATATATATATGCTATAAGTGTCATCTCATTTTTAACACTTAACCTACCAGAGCGGTCAAATAACTGCTTTTGAAACTTTAATTAAAATTGTTATATAGCTGCTTTTGTTTGTATATTATATATTTTTTCTACATAAAATGGCCGCTTAAGCAGCTTATTCAGATGTGTGTCAAGTTCAATGGAAAACATTTGTTTTAATTCCCTTTTTTTGTTTAATTAAATTAGTAGCCTTGGTTAAGTCTGATTTTATTTAGTCTCTGACAGAAGAAACTTTTCCTTTATACTTTATATTGTACACATAAAATAACATAAATCTATAACAAAAACGAATTAATTAATAAATTATCCTCACATCTCTTTACATATAAATAAAATTGAAGTTTCTGTCTGTTATTTCAACATAACTGCCTGTTTTAAAGGTTATATGGCTATTTACGATTTACCAAAACCAAAGCAATCATTTTTTAAATTTTTTTACTGTCTGCATGTCTGTATCTTTTAATCGTCTAAAAATTGAAAAAACCGAATTATTATAAGAACTATTTCAAGATTCCGTTTAGCCTTTATTTCATCAAAATTAGTTGAGTCTATCAAAAGTTATAAAAATACGTATTTTTGTTGATATCTATTCACATAATATTATTACTCTTCCTAACTGATTCATTAACGCAGAGCCTAAACTGCGGGGGTTAGAAACTTGAAATTTTGGCAGTTGATACATTTTATAACACCCACTAAGATAGGATTTTTGGAAATTCTACCCCTAAAGAGTTGAACGATTGTTTAGAATCCAGTCATTTTTAAAGTTAGAAGCATGAAATTTAATGAACAAGCTTAAAAATAAATAAAAATGCATTTCAGCGTTTTTGAAAATCTAAATCTGAGAGGGTAAAAAAGGGATTGAAAGTTTGTATGGGGATTCCGTCACTTTTGGTGTAAGAAGAATGATATTTAGTATTAAAGCAATGCATACGTATTTCGTCGTTTTTAGAAATTTACGTCCAAACGGGAGAAACGGGGTAAAAGCATTAGTATAAAAATTTAAAAAAATAGAAATATACTATTTGAGTTTTTTGATTGAATTAATAAACATGAATTTCAAAGTTTTTAGAAACTTTTATTTTTGTTTGGAAGAGTTGGGTGCAAATAATGAAATTCAAAATACGCAATATCTTATATCAATATCTCTTAGGGAGAAATATACGAACTTCACTATGTTGGTGATGTTTGGATAAAAAAAACATATTCCATTATTGCCATATGTACCACTTAATTGGTATTCCCTAAGCTTATATTATTGTAAAGTTTCATTAAAATCCATTCAGTAGTTTATGCGTGAAAGAGTAACAAACGTCCATACATCCATACAAACTTTCGAGTTTATTATATTAGTAAGAAGTAGGATTATTATATGCCCTATACTGAACACACATACACTATACTGGATGGGCGAATAAATCGATTGGTAAATGTTTATATCTTATTGATTAAAAAATGTACGAGATAAAATCCTTATTTTACCCGTACGAAGTCGGGACGGGCAGCTAATTACTCGCTGATAACGTATCTTTCTGTAGGTAAAAAAGGTTTTTAAAAACAGTACAGCAGTTTTTTAGTTTATTCGCTACAAACAAACATACAAAAAATCTATTTTTACTTATTTATAATATTAGTATAGATAAAGACCACGCGCGAGCGAAGCTGCGGGCAACAGCTATAGATAATATGTTCCCTCTGACTATGACTGTGAATATAAACCTGTGACCTGAACCTATAGACTATCGTCCGTCGCAATCTAAAAGTTATTTATCAGATTTATGATTAATCTCATTTACAGATCAAATATATAGTTCAGATACATAACTATCTTTCTGAGTGATCAATTCAAATAATATAGATATTAAATAAATATGTTCCAAGGGCGTGACTGTGACGTGTGCGTGCGAGTTATTCAAACTTTGACTTCTGACGTTTCTAAGTATAAAGCTACAATTATATATTTTCTTAATAACAAGTTTTTACGTAACATTTTATTTAGCCGAGTTTTTATTTTATTTGTTGAGCCGAGCTGAACCTTTACCGAAGACTTCGGGTTTGAATCGCGCTAGGACCGTTGAATTTTTAAATGCTTAGCTCGTGTTTATAGTTTGTTTCGTACGCGTACAGGACGTTGAAAGCTTTTTAAAATAATTAATGAATTTGACTCATAATTTGTATTTTAAAAACAATTTGTCACTTGTTAATTAGGTCGCCACGAAACACAAAAATATATTTTTCAGTTTAGATATTTTATTTATTAATATGAATCACTCCGTCGTGTCTGATCGAGAGCCCAACAATTTATAATATTCGCAAGAGTTTACGACTTCCACACCGAGTATTTATCTATATGTAAACATTTTTGGTGTTGGGAGGAACAGGGTGTAAAGTTCCTCATCCACTTTTGAAAAGGGAGGATCCTCCGACCGACGGGTGTTGGTCTGGTGGGCTACAGCCCAACGGTTGTTGTCGGGTTCTTGTATATATATATATATGTTCAATCGCTCGGATAACTTTAATATCGCGATGTAGGATACGTCAGTTTTTAGTTTTCGTATGTGGCGAGATAGATGTCACTACACATTATATAATATTATATGTCATTGGACTCGGCATTTTAGTAGGATAGTAAGTCTAGTACGGCATTATAAACATCCAAACATACAAATGATGTACTCCTTATCGATTTCGGCCACGGTAGCTAATCTCAGGGAGGTTAGCCAACTGCTTAAGACATATTATATAGTTGGTGTGTGCGCAAACAAAGAGCACGCTCTAATTCCTCTTTCTCATAATACGACAAGTCTTCTCCCAGCACCCACGGCTTTAAGTGCTTTCCGAGGTATAGGAGCGTATTTCCAGGTTTCAGAGAAAAATCATTATTGATTGTGTTTTTTTTTTAAATGGGACTTACCTCAATATAATAAAGTTGTAATTAGCCAAGTATGTACGAGTACGTACCTAAAGCCGTTTCAGTGCGAAATCGGTGAATTTACTGAATCTACCTAAAAATATATTTACCCCATATATAACCTCCTCCTTTATTGAAGTCTGTCAAGTGTCTGTTACGTAAATAGGGCAAGGTCTTTTTATATTTATATTTATTGTATCATACATGTTCCTTTTTCACACAATATATACGATGAAATCAAATTCAAAAATGTCTTTAAGAGTAGCCTTAAATAAATTATATTTATATTTGATTTGTTTCGATTTGGACATGAGCTCGTAGAGCGTGCTCCGGATTGCAGTCTGAGACGCGCGCGGCGAGCTGTGAAGTGTGGCCGAGACGCACGCTACCCCCGCTCCGTGTGTCTCGCGTATTGGGATAACTACCAAATAAACTGGAATAATGTCACGACTTCCACCGAGCAGTCTAATCGATACCCGTCTCGAAGCCGGATTGTGCTTTCTTGCGAGCGACGAGGCTCGGAGAACAATGCGAACCCTTCTCGAGGTTGATTTATTGCTTCGAAAGCGATATGTATTTTTCTGACAAATATAGGAATGATGTTAAATTGTGTCTCGTATCAGTTCTGATTTGAATCAGATTTAACCAACAAGACTATATGTATGTACTATATATAATAACAATACGAAATCAATTTATTTCATTTGGTTCAAGAAAGATAAATGATGTGGAGCATGAACGAAAATTTAATATTGTCATGTATTTATTCTTGGGTGGACGTGGCTCGTGGGTTCAAATCTGGACAAGGACCACTGAATTTTCATGTGCTTATGTTCGGCGGTAAAGGAAAACCACAGTGTTAACGTAGGGCGATACCATATATAAGCACTGTAAAATGGCGATAGATAGGTTTCTTTATACTCATTGTTTTAGAGTTTTTTAAACAAAAACTACCCATCGGATTTAGATAGAACTTAGTTCTCCTTACATTCTACTAAGCTAAGGTTCGTTAAAGAACGGAATGATATAGTCGCCTTCCGGATAGCTCTGCCAAGTACTATCTCGACGCACTACTCGGTTGACAGCTACAATAAAATCATGTGAGAATTCTTGCGAAATGTCTGCCATCGACGCTTTTGATGCGAGTTACTACGGCATGGAATGCCCTTCCAGTACTCTCTACTACAAATTGGGTGTCACTAGAGTGAATAGCCAATTTCTGAGCAAACGCATTCTAAAGACCTTTTCATTGGTTTCTGTCAGGCATGAATTTCATTTTTAATTTTATTTAATTTAAAAAATGTATTTATTCATATCATTAAGAAATGGGAAGAATGAAACGTAATTTAAAATAATAATAAATGGTATTTGGAGCATTATTCGTAAAAATTGCTTACGATTAATCGTGTAATTTGAAGCATTAGTTTTGAAATAGTGGTTATTAATGTATCTGTGCGTGCGTACACATGTACATCTATTGTTACAAGCTTCCTCACTAGACGGGCCGTGTAGCGCGGCGAGGCGGCGAGGCGGCGAGGCGATGGCGTCGCCCGCAGCGCGCCTCGTTAACACGCTCGCTATCAACACTTACACGGCTTATGCGTTTAAATTCAATCATATAACATTCTATTTTTATAGTGTTTCTTTGTAATGCATTATGCACATTGATGGAATAATGCTTCGTCTTCTACTCATTAGTCAACATTATTCTGCAAATAAAGTTATGAAATCAACATGATAATAAATAGAAAATTAAATTAGTAGAAAGAAAAATCTGAATATGGTAATAATAATAAAAAAATTTAGGCGCCGCTGTAATTTCACGAAAGGTTTTAATGATTTCTGATACTAAAAAGAATTGATCACGCATATACGGATGTACGTATGTATTTATTAATCCAATAATCCTTTCACAATTATTGAAACCGTAAACTTGTAAATGAGTGTCCAACTGGCCTCGCGACACATTACATAGGCAATTGTGACAGGAATTAGGAAGATGGGCTTATTTTTTTTATGATCAAAATATCATATTAAAAATATAAAAAAATACTAGTGATATTTTTTTACGATATTTGCAAAAATGACTTTTTGACGAATTTTTAAAGTTACGAGTTCTTGAATTATTTTCTGGATCGATCGATCGACGCTTAACGCCGCTCGCTGGCCCATACAAATTCGCCAGTATTTTCGCGTTATTCTTGATTTTTGATAGCCGCGGGTTAAACTGATTGTTGTCGTGGCGAGTGGCGAGGCATTCCGTGGCGATACATCGCCACGCTATACGATGGTATGTACAGCCTATGCGTAGTAGTGCGTAGATTGTGGCGAAATAATTCATATTAAACATTTAATAAAATAATAAGAATTAATTAATTAATTTAATTAATTAATAATTTTATATTCATTTAATTCAGGCAACTCCGAGTGTATTACTGAAGTCACTGAGTAAAAGAATTAAGTTGACGCAACTTGAAATAAATTTTTGAATTTTACATTTTTGTATTTAATGAAAATAAACGTTAAATTAAAAAACAAACCGTCATCATTTTATTTCTTTCGTTGTTTCACATCTGCCAGGCGTCCCGTGACGGCTCATTTTTTTTGTTTTTATATTTAGGTTAAATTTAAAAAAAATACTCTTTCATATAAATTTTTTAATTATTTATGTTGTATTTTTGGTTTTAGTTCGAGGATCAAACATTTAATTTTTACAGGCTAGTTGTGCTGGAGCCGTATTACGGGTAACGTCAATGCCTATCATCGCGATAAAGATTGCGTTAATTTTTAACGCTATAAAGTGAGTGGCTACACTCGCAACGGTCAACGTGAATGCCCATTCTTGGCGATAAAATTGGCGCTAATGTTCCTTGAATTTCAAGCAAGATGGATGTTGACGGTGCTACTTTGTATTTGATGAGTGTTAATTTTTATTATATTTCGTTGTTTCATTCTTCAGATATAATTAACTAGGTTTTCCTTCTAACAAGAGTTTTTTTTTACTGCGGTACAAAATAAAAAAGTTACTTTCTATGTACCCGTATTATTTCCTTCATCGGTACTGCGCTCAGTTTAAGCCTCATTCTTTTTTCTTGCGAGGTAACGATCGCACGCGCAATTATTATTTAATTTCGAAATAAATTTTTAAATTACGAAGAAAATAATGCCGGAACGTAAAAGTCGTGAAAAAATTGATTATCACAAAGAAAAAATTAAGAAGTTGGAAGAAAAATGTAATCGACGCAATAAACGTCGAATAATTATTCAATCGGATTTATCTGTAGATAATTCAGGTACACATTATATTTTATCAACAATAGTATGGCCATATGATGATGACTAATTATGGTTATTACATCCTGAGTTTAGCCGAGAGTTAAACAAAGGAATGCGTTCTTGAATGTTGGCCGAGAGTCAAAATCAAGACGTAACAAATATGTTCAATATCGAACTTATTGTGTTGCAGACGTTGATGATCGTATTTGATCCTATTCATGGGCGTACACAGGGGGGGGCAGGCGTGGGAAGCTTCCCCCCCTGGATTTTGTATGCCTATGTACTTACTGCTGTCGATAAAAGTTATGGTAGCATACCGTAACGGTTGCTTGACATGAGATCAACTGAAGACAGCTTCCAAGTCTATTTGTGTATGCTAAGTGTACATAAAGCGTTTTGCAGAAGATCCTCGAAAATTACTTTTAAAATAGATATCCAACTAATATAATTTAACGATTTAAATGAAATAAACGCATATTTATATTTATTTATTTACTTAATATGTTTTCTGACTACCTATAAAGCAGAATCTCCTGCGGGAAGGAAGGGCGCTAGTGTCGATGAGCTGGCGGGCTGAATGCGCAGTGCTCTATAAGAGGTGTGCGATGTGGATATGCCGAGGACCCGGCGCAGGGCACTACGCCGTCAGGGATACTGATGGCGACCACCCGATCGATCGATTATTACGCGATCGGGAAAACTTATCGTGGTGTACGGAGAAAATTCCGCACCCTTAGCGCCCCGACAAATGGCTCATCGTTCCGTGATTTAAGAAATTGTGGCTCCACCACAAGTAACGGACAAAGAGATGGAGATGGCACTCGATCGATTGAGGGCCAGAACCACAGCACCGTGTTCGGACGGGATTCCAGGGCTTGTTCTGCGCGATGCCCTGGAATACCTTGGTGGGAGGCTTCAGGAACTGTTTGACCAGCGCCTTTTCCGTGGGCAGTTCCCGAAGCCAAAGCAATTCGTCCAAGCCAAGGAGCAGTTCGTCCTACTGCCGAAGGAAGGGCGTTCTTTGAACTCTCTTTCTGCATACAGACCAATTCTGCTGCTGATTAAGACGGTCAAACTCTTCCAGAAGATCCTCGCTGCCCGACTTATTTACCACTTCGAAGAGTTGGGGCCAGGTCTGTCAGTGGCTCAGTCCCGTTCAGGGCGGGTCGATAAACTATCGATGCCCTGGACGCCCTGAAGACCCGGACCACGGAAGCGTTGGCCCGAGGGGACGTGGTCTTGGCAGTATCGCTGGACATAGCACACGCCTTCAACCTTTCCTTCGAGACTATAAGGGAAGCACTCCGATACCACGGGGTGCCTGAGCGAAGTTAAATTTGATGCCATAGCAGTGAGAGCGATACGAGATTACCGCTCTGGGAACTCCAGGTCGAGGTGCTCGCGGAAGTATACCGGTTCCGGGTGGAAGCCAGGGCGAATGGTGACCGTCCAGCATCAGAGGAGGTGGGGTGAATCAGCTTTCTAGCCCAACAAGCCCTGATTCGCAAATGGGAAGAGGACCCGTTGTATCCATCAGCAGGCCTGGCGACAGTGGAGGCAATCTGCCCCCATTTGAGTCGCTGGGTAGCAAGAAAAAGTGGCACACTTACGTTTAAGCTGACGCAGGTGTTTACCGGACATGACTGTTTCGGTAAGTACCTGAACGGGATAGCGAGGCGGAACATATTATACTCCCACCACGAGTGTAGTGCGTAACTGGACTCGGCGCATCACACCCTGATGGAGTGTGCCCCTTGGGGACTCCAGAGGCATGTCCTGCGATATTCGGCGGAGATCTCTCGTTGTCTAGCGTGATGAACGCAATGCTCGTCAGCGAGAAATGCTGGATGGCGATGGTCTCCTGTCATGGAGTGAGATGGATGGAGTGTTATGTCGCAGGAGGAGGCCACGGAGCGGCAGCATGAAGAGAGTGCCTTCGCTGATCCGATCCGCCGAAGAAGACCGGGGAGGAGGCGTCGGCGCTCTGCACATCTTTTCCCCCCATAAGCGTCGCCGGGGCCAGGGTTATCTTTATCCCGGGAACCCAACTAGGAAAGGAGGCTCGCATAGGTGGGTAGGTTTTGTAGTTGAGAAATCCGGTACTCTGGAGTTCCAGGCACCGGCGATATACATAACCCCCTCCCCCCCGGCTTCATGTCGGGGAAAAGCGTAAATGGGTTTTTCCAGCGAGATAAAAAAAAGATCTTCGGTTTTCTGTTTCCACTCCAAACTACAAACCCCATGCTTCGTGTTGTGTGTAGGGTAAAACAGGCCCGAGGGCCACGGCTTAAGAAATTTTTCAATTGCCCCCCCTGGACTAAAAGCAGGGTACGCCCCGATCGTATTTGATACCTAGTAATTGTAAATTGCATTAATACATTAAAAATGACAATTTATTTACCAATAGAAAAACAAATAACATAATACGATTAGTTAATAAATATTTACAATTACCCACATGTACTATAAGTGAATTTGCTCAGTTCATAGGAAAAAAATATTGATATTAATTATTTAGAAAAACAACCCATATAATAATGATCGAACTTCACTTGAGAAGTTCGTTTGATCGTATATAAGGAATGGTTAGTCTTTGTTACATCACCGGTGTCTATGGGCAGTAGTAAGCACTTAACAAATGATGTGCTAGCCCGTCCGCCTACCCATATTATAATAAAAGAAAAAATATTTATTGTAAGCAAAAAAAATCTTTCGCCGGTTCTTCGTCGGTCAATTTTACAACAATAAAGTAAATCTTATGTTTTATCTCAATATTAGGTAAACATAGATTTTGATGTTAGCATTTAGCATTACATCGCCTGGTTTAATGGTCGTTTATGATATATGAACAACAGATTATATTATATATTAGGTATAATCGTTTTCTCTTAATGTATTAATATAATATATATGTAAGTGTAAACTCATCATGACATTAAGCTAGAAAAACAAACAACTATCACCTCTTTGTGAGTTATAGTGAGGCTTGTTTGTTTGTACGCGGCAAAATTCAACTCTTCTTATATTAGGTTAATTATCGACAGAAATTTTAATGAAATACGAATGGGTCGATTCCTCGAGGTTCTTTACGTAAGTACTTTACTGAACAGCGAACGGCAAATCATATTCTGAAATTATATTTTTTATATACATATTTGGCGTTTATATTATCGTGATATTTGTACGTACCACACAATACGCGTATCTGCTGTGTCACGGTGACGAGGCGATCGCGACGCAAGTAGTAGAGATAAAACAATATTGTCTAAATATCGAGTGGGGTAGCGCTGTTAATGGACACAAGACACAACAGTGGCCCGCCGGTTCCGCTGACCGCAACACGCATGCAACATGGCGGAATTAAAACGATTCTCGCGCAAAGAAATTGCCGAACGGAGTACTAAGCAACAGGCAATATTTATAATCAACAACCAGGTGTACGATGTGACGAAGTTCCTCGACGACCACCCTGGCGGCCACGAGGTGCTTCTGAACGTCATCGGTAAGGATGCAAGCACGGACTTCCAAGACATCGGCCACAGTAGTGACGCCAACGACATTATGAAGAAGTACCACATCGGCGATGTGATCGAAGAAGATAAGATAGTATACCAAAAGCCAAAAGCAGGCTGGGTCGACTCTGATGAGACAGCCGAGTCCACGAACGACAGCTTCCTCAACTCGTGGAAGTTCCCCGTAGTGCTGGGTTTGCTAATGACGGTACTCTACACATATATATTAGGATAGCGCACGCGCCCCCTGGGACGCTATCAAAAGATTGGACAGTATAAAAAGACAATTTCGTTCTCGTTAAAACTGTACCTACTTATTGGAATATGTTGTTTCGAGTGAGTGATGGTGAAATACTTATCGTATATAATAATTATATTGGTTACAATGTTTTTATAATAAAGTAATTTATTTAATTTCCCTTTTGATTTCATGCAATTACTTTTGAATATTCTGTTGTATAACACATGAGTAAAATTTGTAACAATATTTAATAAGTGAAAATATAAAAACTATTAAAATCCATTCACCGGGCAGTAATGCAGAAAAACTAAAGTGAGCTCCCAATAAAGACTATCCAATAGAGGGTATCGTCACGCAATCATTCTCGCGTTGCTGTAACTCGTGACACAAAAGCATTTCATTAATTATAACCAACGAGTTATTAGGTCAAGTTAAAAATAATAAACGGACGTTGTAACTTCATTCAATAGTAATATTCGCGCAATCGTATAACCTAAAGAGCCATTGAAGCAGAAATTTAAAGACATTAAGTATTAACTGTTGCTTCGCTTCTGCTGTGATTTTATGGTAGCACGGAAAAATGTTAAAGATAAGATACGTGACATTCAGATATCTATCAGTGATAAAATGATTCATTCATTCAACATTGGTAGGTACAATTACTCCTGTTACTCGACTGCATAGAGCCTATGAACACTTTTGTGAGGCAATTTATATGTAAACCGTATTGGTTTTACAACAGCATCCCAAAAGCGAAAAAAATTATAATTAACGTTTGTGTACCAAACAATTACCATTATCCAATTAGTAAATTCTGAAACGATCGCCACCTAGTTATTTCTTTATTATAATAAGTTCGATATATCGAAAAAAGTAAGCAATTACACAATTTAACGGATAAAAACACAGTTTATTAAACTACCTATTCTATCTCGGTTATACCGAGAACAAACTGTAGGTAAAGCTTTTTAAAACGAAGTTAAGTTTTTGAACCTATTTAAAAATTCAGATACCCGCATCACTTGCCCTTCCAGTAATGAAACAAGCTCTTTAAATCTGTTCCTGTACGAACCACGTATTGTAAAAACTACTATTATTTTTCAAAACACATCATACATCAAGGAATAACTTTTCATAATTATTTAATATTTGCCAAATTATCTCATATTTTATATAAATCTCTGACAAGTTTGTTTAATCGAAATCCTCAAATTACTTGTCGATAAATATAATTTATCTGATAAAATTATTGATATATTACCGAGTTGAGGACAAATGTTTCGATAAAAATTTACAAAAAAAATCTTTCCACATCTAAGCTCTCTTTAATCTGGCCAAGTAGAATATAGCAACTCCATCTGAACCTGTGGATGCTGTAAGACTAAGAAGTTATTGACAAGTCATCTATCAATTGATTGTGTCCGGAGATTTGGATTTTGTCTGGCAACCCTATGCATGAACCCGGTTCGAGTGCCCGGTGCATTGGCATCGAGCGATCATTACACGATCATCGCATTGATAGACTCGAAAATGTCACATCAACATGTCATGTCAACATCTTCGAGTTGACTGAATACGTTTTAGTAAAATGTTTGAAAGTATTATACATCTCTATAACCTCCTTTTTTATCACTGAAAAATCGCATTACACGTGTCCCCCACGGGAACAGTGGCGGGTATGTGGGGCTCCCCATATGTCCAGGGCACCGAGTGCGCCCCGGTCATCGGAATACACACTAAAAAACCAGCGGTTCCTTTCCCGTCTTAATGGGAGCGCCACGGGGTCGCTTGTGCATGCTACCGTGACGAATCTTTATATCCTACCCACGGTCGTATACACAGGTCTTGCAACTTCAGTAGTGGGGGTACGTAAACATAATTACGCTGTTCAGTTCAATTTACGGCCGCCAGCGGCCAGAGGCATGACGGTTCGTGCTGGATACAAATACTCAAAAAATTATTGTATATGGAAGATAAAATTATACTATTTGTCCAAAATTATATCATGTTTGACGTTTATGTGGCCGATGCCCTCGCCTTACACACTTTTCCAGCGAAGAGTTATACGGTTGACCATATTTTTTTTTCTTCTGCCTTTCACTCAATAACACTAATTCAAAATATTGTTTTCAAATTGTTATATTCAAACATGTGCTTATTATACAATGTGTAACAAATACCCTGTCCGTCCCGAAAGGGGCATATTGATGTGTTATAGACATAACTAAAAATAATATTGAATATTCATTATTACAGAAATGTTATTGTAATTTAAAATACACATTCTAGTGCCCTATTTCCCCAACATCGAGCAAATTTTTTGAAATGTGACATCCCCAGATTCGTTAGGCGACTCCTTTGAGTGCCTTTAAAACGCCGCTGGCACAATATTGCGCGATATTGTACGATATTATTTGCCAACTAAAATAAAAACGCCACAAATTACCTAGCTCACACTCTCAGCAAATGATCTGAGCTAATTGGACTCTAGCGCGTAATTTATTTATTTTCTTTATTTATTACATTTTTAGGGAAACATACAGTAATTTTATACTTATAGTAATACATTTTATTTCCTACACAATCAAGTTTCCATGACTAACATAATAAATAACAGCTTATAAGACTAAAGAGAAAGAAAAAATTAAATCAAAATGAATTAATGAGCGTGATGGAAGACTGCCCTAAACTATTACTGTTTACGCCGAACGCCGAATTTCATAGATAGAATATGAATAATGTCGGGGGATCAAACGGTAAATAAAACAAAGGAAGAGCTTTCCACTTGTCACACTATAATTTATTGGGTCTGATCATTTCAACAAAATCTCTTTCACATTATATATTTTGATTAGCGAATCTAGACAGCGCGATTCAGGAAACTGACAGATTTTATTACCGCCATCTATCGCTCTAAAGTAGTAACATATGCGATTATACATACCGCCCACCAAGGATATTATTTTATATAATATACTTAACAAATCGCCCACCATGATACATGTGCTAAACGTAACAAAATATGACAAGTATAGTCTAATCTTATTTTATATTTCCTTGTTACCCTGAATTAAATACCTGTACTATCTTACAACTATATTATTATTTTTATTACTTCTACGGTTTTTAACATTTGTATCAGTTTCTTCAAACTTAGTTTTTGTGTGTAACAAAGTATGATGCCTACGTTTACAAATTCTACACCTTGCTGAATTACGACAATATTTAGCTATATGATTCTGAGCTAAACAATTAAAACATAATTTATTACATTCAAGGAAATTACGACATGTACCTACACTTTGTTTTGAAAACTTTTTGCATTTTCCCAGCTTATGATATTCATTACAATATAGACATGAAACAGTAGTAATGTACATTGCTTTATGCTTAATGACAGATGTTTGGTTTACATAGTTTAAGTTAGGTTCTAAAAATTCAAATGCTCTAAAACGACTCGTCAAGAATTGTTTAAATTGCTCAAACGATGGTAAATCTTCCGTGTCAACACTACCAGTTACATTTATTTCCCACGCTTTTCTACTTTCAATATCCAATTTCATAGATAGAATATGAATAATTATAACATCCCACGAATTAATATCTATACCTAAGTTACTCAATGCAGTTAAGCAATCTGTAGAAGTGTCTAGCAATTCCCTTAATGCGCTAGCTGATTCCGCTTGTATGTTCTTTTGATTCAATAATCTACTAAGGATACAATTTGATAAATATTTCTTATTATTGTATCGCGATTTAAGCTGTGACCAACATCTATCATAATTAATGTCAGATATCGGAACGTGTCTAAGTAATTGCTCAGCCTCTCCAGTGAGACAGCTTTTAAGGTAGTGTAATTTCTGAACTTTATCTAAAGTATCGTTTTTATCTATCAATGACAAAAATAAATCCCGAAAAGTCGGCCACTCTGTATATTTACCTGAAAACGTAGGTATCGTTATTCTAGGTAACTTAATATTATTTCCATTACTAATCGACTTAGAAGTATTTGACGTGTTAAGCCTTTGAGCCTCATCCTTTAACTTAAGCAAATCAAATTTTAATTGACATTTCATATCAATATATACATTTTCAGCATTATCATAAATTTTATTTTTTACATGCAAAGTTGAATCTACATTTATGTCATCGTAATCTTTTATAATGTCAGTATGTGTTGAAGTAAATTGTGACCACAAAGCTTCAAAATGTTCTAACATTACTTCCACATACGGTTGAGTAATCTTGTCCTTAGAAAAGTTTTTATAATTATTTTGAGCATTTAATAGTATTTTACAAACATCTAATTGAATTCTAATAAGCGACGCTAACGACATTTTTACAGAAAATTAACAACCAATTACAAATTAATTATACAATTTAAATTAAAACACAATGAAAACCATAGACGATAGCAAAAAATTGGTTTTTAAATAACTTTTATAATATTACAAGTCCACTAAAATAATTTGGAAAATTTTACAAGTCTTTTTTACAATAACATTTATGTCAAATCGGGCATAGGTTCCCCGTCTCTACAGAGTTTTGCCTTATTATTTAAAGAAGTCCAAGTCTATATTAATAAAATGTTCAAATTTTTATTTATTCACTTTTACGATATAACTTCCTTTTAAATGTTATTTGAAATAGTTTACTCACGGTTTTGCAGTATCACTTCACTACAACACACTTTCCTTTCCATGTAGTAAATAAGTTTCTTCTAGCGCTTCTTAAAGCTGTTGCAATTTTCGAATTGCTTTGTTATCGCTCTGCTGACTTCACAACTATCCCTTCTCAGCACCAACTCTTTTTTATCTGTGTCTGCTTCACAACGATAACCAAAATATTGGTAAGGACTGGAGAGGTGCCCGTATATGACCAGAGGGCACCTCTGCTAGTATCTTCTTTTTCACTAATTAGCCGGCTCGAAGGACCAATGTTTACGCCGAACTAATGTCGGGGGATCAAACGGTAAATAAAACAAAGGAAGAGCTTTCCACTTGTCACACTATAATTTATTGGGTCTGATCATTTCAACTTTTTTTTTTTTTTTTCGGTTTGAGTATGCTGTTGGCCCTATTGGCCTCTACAGCGTCACCGGGCGGGATGGGCCGAGATGAACTCAGGCCGGAGAATGGGAGCCGACATAAATGTGGCTCAAGGGGAACGGACGTCCTAAGGGTGCCTCCTGTGAGGCCGGACCTCGGCTTAGGACGCCGTTAAAATCGGGTAAAAAGAAAGACGTGTGCATTTATTTACGCCGTCAGACACCTAAGCGTCGACGGGCCGTAATGAATGAGAGTGAGAGTCTTCGACCCCGCCGGCGGGGTCGGTGTGTGTTGACTGTGGCATTTAACAAGTTAATGTTGGCTGCTGTAAGTCCATCGACTGGATCGTATAGGACGTGCTTAGGACGCCTTCGATCGGGATAGGGTGACTCTAAGGGGCTATAAGCGCACGCCTTAGAGATAAGGGGGTTAGCGTGATGCGACGCTTTATTGAAGTACCTAATAGAGAGATCTTTAAGTACTTTTGCTATCGAATCTAGTCGGAAATCTTTGTGTAGATCTACGTTACGCGCGTACCACGGGGAACCCGAGGCGATGCGTAAGAATCTATTTTGTAGGGACTGTAACCTAGCTATGTTGTGTGGGCTCGAGTGAGCGAACACAACGCTAGCGTAGGTTAGTATGGGACGTATGCAAGTTTTATAAATTGTAACCTTATGTCTAAGGCTCAATTTACTATTCTTACATAGCATCGGGTATAATCTACTTAAGACAAAGCCGGCTTTGGTCCTAATATGCTTTATATGTTGTCGAAACGATAGAGAACGATCTAATATGACACCTAAGTATTTAACTTTAGGTTGCCAAGGGAGTGGTTTGCCGTAAAGGGTTATCGGCGCTCCCGGTTTGCGAAGAGGCGATTTGGAGAAGAACACAGTTGTGCTTTTCTCGGGATTTATTTCGATCTTCCATTTCCGGAACCATGCACCTAGTGCATTAGCAGCGGATTGGAGGCGGGCCTTTATAAAAATTGCGCTGTGGGACGTTGAGTATATAGCGGTGTCATCCGCGAATAGGGCTATTTCACTACCTCTTGTTCTCGGGATATCCGAGGTGAACAGAGAATATAGTGTGGGAGAGAGCACGGAACCTTGTGGAACTCCTGCTCGGATGGGTCGAGAGGTGGACAGGGAGCCTTTCACTCTATAGCGGGATCATTTCAACAAAATCTCTTTCACATTATATATTTTGATTAGCGAATCTAGACAGCGCGATTCAGGAAACTGACAGATTTTATTACCGCCATCTATCGCTCTAAAGTAGTAACATATGCGATTATACAATTACCAAATATTTTATTACTTTTCGTTCGAACACATTTTTCTTTGTTAAGCCGACACTGGTTCATGCCGAAAGGCGATGTCGGCTTCTTCAAAGAAGCGGTGGAGCGAGCGTTGGCACTTGACATGGAGAAGTAATGGTGTAAAATAATCGATAGTAATGCATTCGATACCCGAGTATTATAATACCTCGTCTGACGGCCTCGTTGGTCTAGTGGCTAGATATAAGGCCGCAGACCCGGTGGTCCTGGGTTCAATTCCCAGGTCGGGCCAACAAATAGTTATTGGGTTTTTCTGTTAGAAAATTCTCAGTAGCAGCCCGGAGTCTGGAAGTTGGAAGTGTGTGCACTCCCGTGCCTCGGAAAGCATGTTAAGCCGTTGGTCCTGCGCCTGAACTCTTTCCGGTCGTGTCGGATTGCCGTCCCTTCGGATTATGTGAGCTAAGGAAAAGAGAGTGCACCTGTGTTTGCGCACACACTTGTGCACTATAATATCTCCTGCGCAGTTGGCTAATCTCTCTTGAGATTGACCGCCGTGGCCGAAATCGGTCTGGAGGACCTTATTATTATTACTATACCCATTAGTTTTAACCAAAACTTATCGATTTTATCGATGGTTTTGGATTATCTTAATGACTTTCAATAACAAAATTGATTGTACAAAATCATCTATGCTATTAATAGTATCTCATCAATGAATCTCATACAGCTTCATTGTATGGCACATCAACTTTACACCCCCATAAATGTTGCATCCGTATCTACTGCCTTTGCCTTTGTAGAGAGGAACAATAGTACTTAGTCTCCATGCGTCTGGTATACGTGAAGTTTCCATAGCCCTTAAGTACAAATGCGTAAGAATGTAAATACCCTTTTCCCCTAGACATCTATAGGGATTCCATCAGGCCCTGGGGACTTCATATTGGACATTTTCTTGAGGGCAACTTTTACTTCTTGAGGTGTTATGAGCAGTATCAATCCTAAGTTCTTATTCATGTTTGGAAGATCAACTGTTCTTGTTGTTGCGTTTAGAAGTTGTTCGTAGTAGGTATGCCATGCTGCCAAAATATCCTTATTTGTATACAAAAAAGTCTCCTTTTGTCATATCCCATCATTTCGTGAATACTCCCCTTACTGCCACAGCCAGTATCGGGATACTTGGCGTCGAGATTTCGAACGTTGTTCAGTTCCGCGGTCAACTGGAAGTTAAAGCCAAATTGGCTTCCAAAAAGCTTGGAGTGCTCAACAAGGCGAGACAGTATTTCACGTCGGCCCATCGCCTAAATCTTTACAAGGCGCAAATTCGGCCCCACATGGAGTACTGCTCTCACCTTTGGGCGGGAGCTCCCCTGTACCAGCTTCTTCCTTTTGACCGCATTCAACGCAGATAGAGCAGTTCGAATTGTCGACGATCAAGCTATTACCGACCGGCTTGATCCTTTGGATTTTCGTAGAGATGTTGGGTCACTCTGCACCTCTATCGCATATATCACGGGGAGTGTTCTGAGGAGTTGTTTGGTTTAGTCCCGGCCGCTGAATTTCACCACCGGACATCGCGCCAGAACTCAAAATTCCATCCTCACCACCTCGATGTCTGGAAATCCACAACAGCGCGCTTCCTAAGGCATTTCCTGCCTCGCACAATCGCTCTGTGGAACCAGCTTTCGCCGGCGACTTTTCCGAACCGATATGACATTGCAACCTTCAAGAAGAGAGCGTACTCTTTTCTCAAAGGCCGGCAACGCACCTGCAAGTCCTCGGATGTTGCAGATGTCCATGGGCGGTGGTAGTCACTTTCCATCAGGTGAGCCTCCTGCTCGTATGCCTGCTATTACATAAAAATAAAAAATAAAACAACGGACCCGTCTTGATCTTTAACGATCCTTGTTCTTACTGGATTTTGCGTTGCTCTGTGACGGGCTTTTGAAAGCTTGTAGATTTCCTTCTGTCCCTCTCCACTTTCAAGTGTTGCGTAAAGTGTCCCTAATGCGTTTTTCCTCTCAATGGCTACAGTTTTCTTTGCCTTCTTTTTTGCTGCCTTGTAGATATCTCTATCCGTCTGGGATCTGGTGGATTGCCAAACTTTGAAAGCTCGCTTCTTCTCTTGTAGCGTTGCTTGAACTGCAGCATTCCACCATCATGTTTCGTTGGATGTTTTCCACCCAGGTTTAGTACGGCCCAAGATTGCGTTTGCCGCTTTCATGATATGTGCGTGACACTGCATATTGCTTCCTTTTATGTTGGGATAAATTTCAATTTTCAGGCAACTATTGTAATTTGTAGTCTATTATTTTGTCAATAGTGTTTGTGCAAACTGTAACTTGTCACTTGTCAAGTTGTCAGTGTCAATCAAAAAGATTTCGCTTTTCCAAATCCAAAACAGTGACTTACGAGTTACGTTTAAGTGATTTTATACTCTTTGATATAGTGTGAACTATAAAAGTGGTCATATAGTTATAAGAACTACGATAAAAATGCTATATTATTAATGTTAAAAAAGAATTTTAATAGCAAAACATCTAAAAGTTTGTTTGGTTATGCTGTTAAGAAACTAAACGAAAGTATTATGAAAAATATAAATTCACCTAATTAATAACACATACGTATAACTTCACTGCTAAATAGATCTAAACAAAATAAAAAATGAAACTGGTACGTCTGTTCCGAGTAACAAAACGTATTTGTTGTGTTAAACAGTGAACTTAATCTCTTTATATTTTTAGTATTGTTTGAGCAGTGACGCGTCCAAGCCATGCTTTGTTCTGTCATTCAAAGAGCTGCTCATAATGCTGGACTGCGGGCTCTCTGCACACTCTGTTCTGAACTTCCTGCCTCTTCCACCAGTGCCCAGCACCAGACTGGCCTCTCTACCAAACTACACACCACCACATGTCAATGATCCATTACTTGAAGGGGTAAATGTTTTTTTTAAAAGTAATAAATTGGAGTGTACTTCTAATATATGCTTACAATACTTTTGATTTATTTGATGGATAAGAAAAAGGCTATCATTATGTGATAAAAAAATAATACTTATTTCTTCTATTACTTTTTCATTTGAATTGTCTTGCTATTGATTTAGATTTCTGACAAAATACTCGTCTGTTATAAAATCATTGATATTTTTAATAAATGCATATACCTATTCTCTATTCCAATGGAAGTAGAAAAGAAGGTAAATAAACAACTTTGACCATGAATTGACATGACATTTGAGTTAGACTAGTGATAAATAATAATAATGACCTCTAGACCAATTTCGGTCACGGCGGCCAATCTCAAGAGAGATTAGCCAACTGCACAGGAGGGTGCACAAGTGTGTGTGCAAACACGGGTGCACTCTCTTCCCTAACTCTCCTAATCCAATGGGACGGCAATCTGACATGACCGGAAGGAGTTTGGGCGCAGGACCAACAGCTTAACTTGCTTTCCGAGGTACGAGAGTATACACACTTCCACCTTCCAAACTCCAGGCTGCTAGTGAGAATTTTCTGACAGAAAATCCCAATAACTTTTTACTGGCCCAACCTGAGAATTGAACCCAACACCACCGAGTCTGCCACCTTATATCTAGCCACTAGACCAACAAGGCAGTCAATATAATAGATTATTGTTTCCAGGAATTAAAAGAATGTTGTGGGAGAGTGTTCGTAGACAGTATACCTGAGTTCTGTCCTCCTCTGGACAAAGTTGTAGATTTCTCCCAGCTGGATGTCATCCTCATCTCCAACTACACTTGTATGATGGCACTGCCTTTTATCACCGAAGAGACAGGATTTAAGGGTCAAGTTTATGCCACCGAACCCACTCTACAAATAGGAAGGTCAGAAATGTGAAAGTAATAGATCTACAGCGTGTGTTTTGTTTTTAAATAATAAAATATATTTTAGGTTTTATCTAGAGGAGCTATCAGAGTGGGTATCGTCGTGCGGCAGCAGCAGCGGCGCCGCCAAGCGCTGGAAGGAGCTCCTGCACTTGCTGCCTCCGCCGCTGGCACTGGCGGCCCGGCCTCGCGCCTGGCGTCGCCTCTTCAGCCCCGCGGCGCTAGCGCGCGCGCTGTCCCGTGTGCGCGTCGTGGGCTACGACGAACGCGTCGATATTTACGGTGCACTCGACGCTACCGCCGTGAGCTCCGGCTTCTGTCTCGGCTCCGCCAACTGGGTCCTGCGGTCTGCGCACGAGAAGGTACGTCGCCGGTCAGTGACGCCCGACTGACTCGTAACGCGCCGCTGCTACATGGCTCTGTGCAGGTGGCGTACGTGAGCGGCTCTAGCACGCTGACGACGCACCCGCGGCCCATCAACCAGGCGGCACTGCGCGGCGCGGACCTGCTAGTACTGGCGGCGCTGACGCAGACGCCGGCGCACAACCCCGATCACATGCTGGGCGACCTGTGCGTGCACGCCACGGTGACGCTGCGCGCCGGCGGCTCCGTGCTGTGCCCCGTGTACCCGAGCGGCGTGCTGTACGACTTGCTCGAGTGTCTGTCGGCGCACCTGGAGGGTGCGGGGCTGGCGCACGTGCCGCTGTACGTGGTGTCGCCGGTTGCGGACTCGTCGCTGGCCTACAGCAACATCCTGGCCGAGTGGGTGTCGGTGGGCAAACAGGCTCGCGTGTACTTGCCCGAGGAGCCCTTTCCGCACGCGGCGCTCGTCCGCGCCGGCAGACTCAAGCACGCGCGCTCGTTACACGACGACGCCTTCAGCGCGGACTTTCGGCAGGTGAGTTGAGTCTTTCCGCCCCCTCTCCGCCCTCCGCCGCCCGCCACTGACCCGTAACCGTTCGTCCGCAGCCGTGCGTGGTCTTCTGCGGACATCCGAGCCTCCGCTTCGGCGCGGCGGTACATCTCGTCGAGCTGTGGGCCAACAATCCGTCTCACGCCATCATCTTCACGGGTGAGCGCTCCGGATACGCGATTCGGTCCCACGAGAATCACGATCGAAGTAAATTCGAAGTCCGTCTTCTCACACTCGAATCCCTCGCAGAGCCGGACTTCCCGTACGCGGATGCCCTGGCGCCGTTCCAGCCGCTGAGCATGAAGGCGTTCCACTGCCCCATCGACACGTCGCTCAACTACTCGCAGGCCAACAAGCTGGTGCGCGAGCTGCGGCCGCGCGAGCTGGCGCTGCCCGAGCAGTACGCGGGCGGCGGCGCACGGCCGCACGTGAGCGCCGACGCGCCCACCGTGGTGGTGCGGCGCGGCGCGGCGCGCTCGCTGTCCGTGCGGCGCCGCGCTGCGCGCGCCACCCTGTGCGGCGCGCTGGCGGCGCGCGCTACGCCGCGCGAGCTGCGCGCCGGTCTGCGCGCCGCCCCGTTGAGCGCGGCGCTGCGCGTGCGCGACGCGCGTCTGGAGCTGGTGGCGCCGCCGGGTCCCGCACCCGCACCCGCGCCGCGCCTGCACTGGAACGCGCTGGACGTGGAGGCGCTGGTACGCGCACTGACGCGCGAGGGCGTGACGGACGCGCGCGTGGAGGCGAGCGCGGACGGCTGCATCGTGCACCTGCCGCGCCAGGACACGCTGGTGCACGTGGAGCGCCACGCCACGCACGTGTTCTGCGAGGGCCGCGGCGACGTGCGCCAAGCGCTGCGGCGCGCCATCGCCTCGTGCCTGCCGCACATCTAGGCGACGGTTCGCCGGATGATCTCCCGAGGATTCTCTATTCGTATACGTTGTTCGTGATCGAGTCGTACGAGAGGTGGAAGCGAAGACTTTGGTGTGAATAAAACGATCGTTTTGATATATGGCATTTATATATTGATACATATTTAACACTTAGTCGAATCGATAGGAGCGAGTAAATATAGAGATGGACCGAGGAGAACGCTACCGAAGAGGACATCTCGTACGCGTACGTTTGAAACTTTTCCGAGAATACTTTATACGAGAACGCGCGTACGGCCCGTATCGGTGTTCGTGCCGTTGCTAATGTGAAGACTATCGGCGCCGACAGTACGACGAGCTATTTCGTTGTTGCGTGCTATATTGTTACACAATTTTTACCAATTACTCATTTGAATTACTTTCAGTGACTTACTACTATATACTATTCTTAATAACAGAAATTGATACACTTTGTTACATAATATTTATATATATTAAAAAGAAAGCTTAAAAAGAAAAATCACAGAATTAAATAAATTTATTTTTTTAAATGATATAGCTATAAAAATTTTGTCTTCATCGCACATAACAAACTCTTGTTTAAGAGAATAGTCGCCTTTGAAACTTTGGGCATCAATACACATTGGCATAAAGCAAAAATAATTTGCAGTACATGTAAAAACAATCAAAGAGAATTTCCAACATTCAGTTAATGAATTGCGTTTATACACATACAATTATACATTCCACTAAATTCATAAGTCTGAAATAATGTTTAGTTTGAGACTTTATATGATACAGTTACACATGAAACACTAATAAATAAATATGATGCAATTAAAATGAAACAGAACAATATTAGACAATGTTCATTAACAACAAAATATAATAATCAGCAACCAACCAATTTCTTTCAACACAGCTTACATCTGATATATTGTTTAACTAGTGGGCACGTGTCCCCACACATGTAAGTATGTGGGAGGCACATGTTAGATATCCCTGGCAAGGTGGTGAACGGTTGAATGGTAAACATATGCAAACATAGCAAACAAACTCACTTTAGAATTTACATTATTAGTTAGGATTTTTAAACTGAGATATGTTCGTGTTTACTAGTTAAACTTTAAGATGTATAGAAGGAAAAATACACTCGAGATAGGAATATCAGACAACATTTTTATATTTTTATTGTTGAATTAAAATTCAACAATTATTCACAAAACATTCATATTATATGAAAAACCATCAATAATAAATTTGTATATACGTATCACGTACATACACATATTGTACACTAAATATGATTCCATCAGAATCTGAATGAGATGAATGATATTTTAGAACAACAAATAACATTAATTTGTTACACTAAGAGAAAAATTAAAACCACCCTCGTCGCGTACGCGAGTGGCCTAAGAATTGAGGTCCAGGTCCGCGAAGAGGTCGCCGCGCGTGGCCACCGTCAGAGCGTAGTGCGTGTTGAGCTGCTGCAGCAGCTCCCGCTCGTCCAGCATCTCCAGGGCCTCGACGCGCGCGCGGTCCTCCTCGGGGAACGAGCGCCACACGGTCTCCATGTCCCACGAGCGCACTTCGTCGAAGCCGAGCCCGCGCAGCCGCTCCACCTGCGCGGCGGGGTCGCGGCAGTGCCGCTCCCCGGCCAGCGCGCAGCCGCGCGCGCGCAAGTTGCGGACCATCATCTCGCCGAACTTGTCGCCCAGGTTGCACTGCTCGTACACGAGTAGCACGCAGCGCGGGAAGCTCGAGGCCAGGTGCTGGAGCAGCGCCAGAGCGGCCTCCGGGCGCAAGTAGACGAGTACGCATTCAGACAACAGCAATGTCGGTGCTTCGACCGTCGCACCGCCGGCTTCCAGCTTGCGCCGCACCTCGCTCAAGCAACGCAAGTCGCAGCCCAGAAGATGATACCCATCCGAATGCAAGTCACCGGACTGAATGATCACCTCACCATCTAAGAAACAATTCAATTCAGTAAAATATAATAAGATATGAATGAAGCTTAAGGTATATATCATGTTACATGCTTGTTTGGACCAATTTAAAAAATAATTTGGGGGAGTCGGGAGAGGATGGATGAATACATTTCGGGAATATTTTAAAAAAATTGTACTAACACAATAGAAGTACCAGAAATTTAAATTTTTAAAGCTTATTTGTATGATTTTGTATTTGTAGATTTGCTTAAACTTTATTTCGATAATAAAACTGATGTAAATTATTATTTATTTATTTATTTTATTTTAATGGAAACAAACAGTACATAATAAATTTTATGAATATAAAATATTGGAAAATCATTACCAAAATAGTTTCCAATGATTAATAACTAACACATAACAGGTGTAGATGCATTGGATAACGGATACAATTATCGATCAATTAGGGATTAGGTACGAAAGAGAGAGTGGGAGAAATGACAAATTCATTCAATGACAATTAGTTCAATCAATATTATACAAACTAATGTATGTTTTCTTATTATAGACAATGGAATTTTTAAAAATAAAGCAAACTTTACTACATAAGTATATTTTTTCTTTCATAAGTTGAGCATAAGAAATCAATATCAGACATATGGGTCCCAGACTCAAAAGACTCATATAATCCTAATAAGTGTTTCATGCCATTAAAGAGAATATAGATGATAATAAATACCCTCTTTGCATATCTTCTCAAGGAGCTGCTTGTTCCGTTTAATTATGTGGCATTTTTTACTCGTAACTGATGGAAAATCCAATTCAATAAAATTACTGACTGCTTGAGTGGTGTCTTTAAGTCGCCAGTAAAGAGTATCAAACCCACAGCCAAGATTAATAATTTGACACTGGGTGCCACAGCGCTGTAACAACACACATTTTATAGGTTTTTGCAATGATTTATCGTTTTCTTTAATTTCATTTCATTTCAATATTAACACATTCAATTCAAATGTATACCCTATTCCAATCGGAGTAGGAATAAAGGTAAACACACCATAGATTTACAAATTGCATTCAATTTTGTAATTGTTTAGCTATATTATGCATTATAAACAGATCTTGATTAATTTACCTTTATGTATAATACAACACTATTCCACTTAATTAGTTATGACAACATTAATTTAACTTTCGAAGTTCTGATTACAAATTTGCAGACATGGAAAACACCATTTTTCTTGAAACCATAGAGAATTGCATAGATTATTCAAAAGATCTCAACCAATAATATTCCATCAGTTGATATTGGTGTCAAAGTTGTTTATTTGGGTTGAGTCCTCTTGTGGTCGGAGTAGGTATAGCCTATTGGTATGGTATGGTACTTTGTTTTAAGCACAACCATATTTATTACAATTACTCCAGAAGTTCCATAGCCATACCCATCCTTGCTTTCATGCAATAAATCATTTATGTCTGCTATTGTATATCGCCTTGTCTCTACCCTAATATTTCTTTTTTCTTTAATATGCCCAAATTATGAATGGCATATTTATAATTCAAAATCCTATTTACGTATCTTTAGATGATTTAATTTCAACATGCTTACCTCTAAGAACTGATGTATGAACATCTCCATAGCTTTAACTCTAGCATAGTAGCCGCGATTTATTTCAGGGGCTTTTCGATCAACATGTTTGCCGAAATACGATATATATTCGTCCTTCCAGTATCCCAACTCCACTGCGCATCGTTTACACTCGGTGGCATCAGTGTTCGTTGCAATGATGGCCTCATCCTCAGCTGTCCACGATATTATGTTATTCATGATGACACCGATATTTCACAACAAGTACACCAGAAAATCTAATTCAATTACATTGCCGTTTGGTTTATTTTAAAAATGTATATAACTGTAACATATATTTTAATATAATAGTGAATTCATTTTTAAAAGACAAACACTTCTCTATTTGCCAAAAAATTTCCAATTTCCTGACATTCCCTACATGACATCAATAATGACAACCACGGTCGTATACACAGGTCTTGCAACTGAGTCCAATTTCAGTGGTAAGAGATAGGTGCGAGTGTGTTACAACTGCTAATTCGCAATACCATCCGCTTGAGGTACTACGTCGCTGCTATCGAAGCTGATATTTTTTTCTCCCAAGTATTGTGTTATTTAATCATTGTTATATCGTTTTGTTGAGCTTTGCGAATTTTTTGTTTTGTTATTTAACTGTTTTGATTGGATTTGAAAAAGTGTTCGGGATAATTATTACGCGAATTATCATACCTCCGGCGGCCGTAAATTGAACTTACCAGTGTCATTATATCAACGTACCTCATATTGAAGTTGCAAGACCTGTATATACGACCGTGATGACAACCGCGGTCGTAAAACTCAACAAAACGATATAACAATGATTAAATAACACAATACTTTGGTGAGAAAAATATCAGCTTCGATAACAGCGACGTAGTACGTACAGTGGATGGTATTGCGAATTAGCAGTTGTAACACACTCGCACCTATCTCTCACCACTGAAATTGGACTCAGTTGCAAGACCTGTGTATACGACCGTGATGACAACAAACAATGACAGACGTTTTGTCATTTATACTCTGTTCACTTGTTTACGCTTTTTTGACATCTGCCTATGGAGGGTAGAGGTTAGGAGAATCATCTCATATGGTAGAAAACTTAAAAAGTGTCCATCTTTAAGCTATAAATTGGCGCTAATGTAGACAAAGAGTATGACATGAATGTAGCAAATAATAAGCAATTGTAAATGAATTGAAGTATGCCGAGTTAAAAAATGTAATGTTACTGTCGACTAAAGTAGTTACTTATTGAAAATTTCAACTACTTGCGTAGTAAATATACACCTTAAAGAATTATTATGAGAAAACGTGTAGCTAGTAATTTTATTTCATGAACTGCGTGATTTTAAAAAGCGCGCTATAATTTAGCGGATGTTTTTCTTTCCTTGTTTTTTCTCAATCCTACTCTAATAATATTTAGCGCTTCCTTTAAAATTTACCCTGATGCTAATGTGGCGCCACCCTAATTTACTGCTTTTGGCGTACACTTTTTCATATACACAGATGATCCCCTTACCTCTGCCCTAATCGCCTGTCAAATGTATATATATGTATAAAATGATATAATGATATAGATATAATGATGAATGATATAGGGAATACGGGGTCAAAATGTAGCCTATGTTACTCGTTGATATTGTAGCATTCCATAGATCAAAGACTTTTTAAAAAAAGCTTAGTGATTTAGGCTTGAAAGCGTAACAAACAAACAAATCCACTTTTACATTTATAATATTAGTTAGGATGTCTTCGTTTGATCTTGTAGAAACATTATTTCAATGGCTGCACTCTTGAGAATTGTGCGTTTGAATACTGCGGGTAAAAAACAAAATGGCCGCCGTCGTAAAATACGTTTTCCTATTGTCAAAAAGTGAATAATCATTTGGAAAGAATATATATATATATATTATTGATTTTGACTGCCTCATTAGTACTGTGGCTATAGATATAAGGCCGCAGAACCCGAGGTCCTGGGTTCAAATGTCAGGTCGGGCCGTTAAAAAGATAGTGAGTTTTTCTGTCGAAGTTTATATCAGAAGCAGCCTGTGCCTCAGAAAGCACATAAAGCCATTGGTTCTGCGCCTGTACTCTTTTACGGTCGCTTCGGATTACCGTCCCATCGGATTATGAAAATAAGCGAATAGAGAATGTACCTGTATTTACGCACACTCTTGTGCACTATAATATGTCCTAGGGATGCCCGATGATCATCGATTTTCGATGAACATCGATGTTAGAAGATAAATCATCGATGTTTTAACATCGATGTTTTCGCGGACACATAATCGACCGAAATCTATGAACGCTTCCACACACACAGTATTTATCAAATTCTGAACGCTACCAAAATACGAAAAAAATACATTGCCTTGTTCGTTGAAAAAATTTGCAGTGAGATATTTAAGTACTATTGCGACATCAACGCCATCTGAGAGATTATTTTCGAAGGCTGGTTCAATTCTATATCAACAGCGCAACAGGTTGAAAGGTTCTACACTTTCAAAATTATTATTTTTACAGTCGATTGACAAAAGTATTAGAAGTTATAATGTGTTTCTACGCCCTAAAGTCTTACATCTTTAATGATCATGTTTCTTTTTTTTTAATATCATGTGATATTATAGTTGTTTTATTTATTGATAACGTCTGCAAAAAAATATCGCTGTTGGCTGACATCGATGTTTTCCTTTCGATGATTATCGAACATCGATGTTGACATCGATGTCAACATGGATGTTTTCTAACATCGGGCATCCCTAATATGTTCTGTCCTAATCTCTCTTGCTTAAGATTGGTCGCCGTGGCCGAAATCGGTCTGGAGGACTATTATTCGGCACAGGCACGGCGAGCCCGACATACCCACCCCTACACTGTACCCGTGGCGGAAACGAGTAATGCGTTTTTCCAGCGTTAAAAAAAGGATCGTGAAAGTCATATCAGAAATATAAAAAAATATATTATCTATAAAATCTACGATACAATAAAACAAAGTCAGAACCACGGTCTATAAGACCATGGTCTGAACTCAGACGGTCAGACGTCAATCTTAAAGTAATAAAGTTGTCAACGTCATTTATTGACAAGAAATAGGAAGCAAAGTAATTGATGTTAATAATTTTAGTTAATATGACTAAAAGCACAAAATATTTAAGATTTTACCCTCGGCGATTAAAAAATATAATAAACAAGATTTTTATTTAATCACAAATGTTTTAAGCTGATTAGCCAAAACTAATGTATTTGGAAAGTATTGCTTGACATAAATACCTTAGAGACAACTATTAATTATTAAACTACAATATACATATATTATATTCGTCAAAAGAAGAACTGCTATGGAGACCCGCTCTGATATTACGCTAAATCCTTCCTTACCTTTAATTCTGATAAGTGCGTTTGATTTAACTAGTGCATCTGTATTATTGTCAGGTAAAATGTTTTATTTTGTTCTTTACAATTATTTTAATTAGATAAGTCGTTCTTTTGTAGATTTAACTTCAATATATGTTACAATTTTAGAACTCGTTGATGATAAAGTAATAGAAAATGATGGAAAAGTGATGAAAAGCAGAGTTTGGTCAATCATTAATAAATACTACAGAGTAGATGTAGAGATGTATTCAGTAGCTGACAATGAGTCTCCACCTCCAACTCTAGCAGAACGAATTGAGGCTCACATAATCTACATTGCAGACGACGAGGTATGTAGTGTGTTATGACAATAATGTAAGTAGTAAATGTTGGTCAATCTTCTTTCTACTCGTTAATATATACTATCACTACAAAAGTTTTGAATGATTTTCCAAATTGTGAAATAATTTTATCTAGGTCAACTTATAGGCATTGAGTAATAATATATAGAGCAGAAGACACAAACCAGATGTTTGCACCATGAGTTGATGCCAGTCGGCATCTCACTCATTTAGTCACTCGCCGATGCTCATAGCGATCGGACAATAAAGTACATATATACTAATTAGAAATGCTGGTACTTTTACATAAAACTGACAGTTTGCCTATTTAAATTTATTTAACTAGGTTCAAACTAGGACAAAAAGTGTCGTGTCTATGACGGTGACAACTCATCTATGACTAGTTAACTCCGCCCTTCCGCCTCTGTTACACTCATTTTGTTCGCGCCGTCTCCTCTATACGTTATAACTCAATGCCTATAGGTACTGTATAGTAATTTTTAACTAGCTCGAATATTATAGATTATAATTATAAAAACACAGGAGAACGAAAATGCTTCTCTTCGTGCCGAAGAACGCAGGACGCGCGCGGCCGCGGCCGGCGCCGAGCGCGCGCACGTGCGCCTGCTCGTCGCGCCCGGCGCGCGCGCCCCGCCCGCGCTCGCCGCCTGGGCGCGCCGCCGCCGCTACGAGCTCGTGCCGCTGCGCCAGGGCGCCGCGGACGACGACGACGACGACGACGACGGCGACACAGACGCAGGTGCCGCTGCCGGGGCGCCCTTCCCGGAGACCTATGGCGCGGAGAGGCTGCGGGCGGCTCTCCACGCACACGTGTGGCGCGGACTCGAGCGCCTCGACCGGCCGGCGCGCCTAGCACCCGGCCTCGTCTCGACGGACGTGACGTCGTCGGATGAGGAGTACGAGAGCGTTTTCGCCGAGGAGGGGGAGGAGGAAGACGAAGCGGCCGTGGAGCGCGCGGAGGCGTTCGCCGAGGCGCTGGGCGCGCTGGGCGAGGCCGGAGCAGAGGCTCGCGGCCTAGCGCAGGCGGAGCGACTCCGACGGGCCGAGAGTCTCGTGGCCGCTTTCTGCCGAGCATTGGGCACAGACCTGCCCACGCTTTGATTGTCCATGACCCGTTTGAAATGAAACTTCATGCTTCGGTTCGATGCATATTTATTCAATATAAACGATAAAAACTCAGATATGTGCGGTCGAGCGCGATAACGACGTATAAATATTTATGTAACGACGGTAACACCTATCCTAGTGCGCGCTCCGCCGACGGACTATATTAAGCGCAGGCCGTGCGTTGTGCTCTAACATCACAGATTTGTTAATTATTATCTCTTTGGACGTAAATATTGTACATATAATAAATATTCATGCCATAAATAATATTGATATTTTCATTCATCATCTCTCTCTCTCTCACGAGTAAAATGGGAATGTCGATAAAGCAATGTGTAAAAATGTATTATACAAACGTATCATCACAATCATAACTTGCGACGATATTTTGATATTTACTGTCCCATTTTAGTTGTATCACATACAGGTCTAGGCGTGAAAGATAATTTCAGTCTCAATTTACACAACACTTACATTTAGTCATTTATACTTAACCTTTCACTTGGGGTGACAAGCTAAACTGTAAATAAATTTTCAACCTACAATTACATTCTGGACTTTCAAATAAAATAATGTCTTGACTTAACCTAACCGTACTTGCTTCTTGAGGTCTAGAATGCTATTCAGTGGTTTTTACTTGTTACTTATTCACAATATCACAACAGGCACTGGCTGTCAGTTGCCACCGTATAATATATGTATATTTATTTATATATTTCACTTTATATAACTCTGTGCAACAAAACAACGTAATACTTTACTTTAAATGCCGTTCAGTGCTCGTGCTTTATAGCGTATCATGGTCGACAGAAACTCGGTCGTATAATTTAAACACGAGTAATGAACCTGGCTGTGAAAACATTTACAACATTGCCGTCGAACTAATCTAATCACTCTGGTAAACTTCAGTCAAAGAAATACCTAAAAATGATCTAGAGACGGCAACATCTGCGAAGTCGCCACTTCACTAACGCTCCTCCGGCGCCGGCCGCGCCAGCAGAGCCGCGAAGTACTGCCGGCACAGGCGCGCGATGTACTGAGTGTGCGGTGCGCGGACGGGCGGCGCTGGCCACCAGCCCTCCAGGAACCCGATGTGCCCCCCCCGAGCCGTCACCGCCAGCGCCACGCAAGGGCTGCGCTCCGCCTCCGCCAGCGGCAGCACGTCCAGCGGCTGGAAGGGGTCGTCGGCGGCGCACAAGCACAGCAGCGGCACGCGCACGCGCGACAGTTTGTCGCGCAGGGTGGCCGCGCGGTAGTAGTCGTCCACGGACGGGAAGCCGAAGTGCTTGGTGGTGAAGGCCTGGTCGAACTGGCGCACGGAGCGGCAGCGCTCCAGCGCCGCCCAGTCCCACGGCCCGCGCCGCAGCGGCGCGTGCGCACGCACCGTGTTGCGCAGGTTGCGCGCCATGTGCCACGACAGCAGCGTGTTCAGTGGCGGCCGCTCGATGCACTCCGCGCCTGGGGGAACGTGTAATACGATAGAGATCGTGGGCCCCCATCGGGAATGAAGTTCTTTGGTTTTCAACTCAAAAGATGTTTTAAAATGTAGATTTATATATTATTGTATTTTTGTTACACCAAAAGTAGAGTCCTCCTTTATTCGACTCTCTCTAATTTGTATGTTATGTTAAGAAACAATTTAAATTTATAAAGTTCATAATATCTTTTTTAGGAAAACAGTAATTTCTTTAAATACAAAATAGCGACTTATAAGTTATATATAAAAAATCAACACACTAAGTATATTTATTCACAATTACACAGAACCATAATGTAACAATTAATACAAGCCAACGTTACTTTAACTCTGTTCACAGGTGGCGCTGCCAACAGAATTAAGTTTTACTAATTGCATAAAATAATTAGGTTAAGAATAATGATATAAATTATAATGGATTAAATTTTGAATATTTTCACAGTCAATTAAATATTTTAACTATAAATTAAACATCAAAATGTATTAAAACGTTTCAACCAATCAAAACAGAGTCAACTACATATAAATGAAAAATATAATTAGGAATTTAAATTTAGTTTTTTAGACATTTATAAAATAAAATCATTTAAACAAAACTTAGAACAAAGATATCATCAATATTTGATATTCAAAACAGTAGGAATCAAAAACCGAAATAAATTCATAAAAAAATCCAAAAAGATTAAAATGTCAAATATGTATTTACCAGGGCCGCGCCGCGCCTATGTGCGAAGTGTGGGGCGCACACAAGCGTTAAGACAACAGGGGCGCCGCCATCGAAATTATTTAATTACTTGAAAAACTTAAAATTCCATGTTACATTGATAAACTAGGCGCTTCATCGGTTTAGCACACAGGCGCTGTGGGGGGTCAGCGCGGCCTTGTAATCTACGAATTATTGAATTTGATAAAACTTCAAAAGCATTATACATTTACCCATAACTACCTTTTCTCTTATTTTGAGTGATTTTTTTAGGGTTGAATATATACTTTTATCAATTTTTAACTAAGGTCACTTTTTTTCAGACATTGACCATATATAGAAAGAGACAGTAATACAGAGAGGTTACTGATGGTAGAGCTTTGTGCAAGCTCGTCTGAGTAGGTACCACCCACTCATCAGATATTCTACTGCAAAACAGCAGTACTTGGTATTTTTGTGTTCCGGTTTGAAGGGTGAGTAAGCCAGTGTAATTACAAACACAAGGGACATAACATCTTAGTTCCCAAGGTTGGTGGCGCATTGGCGATGTAAGTGATAGTTAACATCTCTTACAATGCCAATGTCTATGGGCGTTCATGACCACTTACCATCAGGTGGCCCATATGCTCGTCCGCCTACCTGTGCTATAAAAAATAATTATATAATATAATACTTAAAGCCGCGTAAAAGAACTTTGTTCCAAAAATAATGTGCAACCGTCTCATCAATAAGCTGCTCGTAAGCGAGCTCCGATGGACTACCTTTGATGACGTCCAATGGCGAGGAGACGACAAAGGCTCCGCGTAAGACGACGGCTGCGCGCTCCGCGTGCTCCGTGAGGTAGTGCCCGAGGATGAGCCCGCCCAGCGACACGCCCACCGCTAGCAGCGGCGCCCCGCGCGCGCTCACCGCCTCCACCACCTCGGCCAGGTCGGCGTGCGACACGGCGCAGTACAGCCGCGGGGTCTGCGAACGGTGCGAGTCGATAAGAGAAGCACAGGCGCCGAAACGCGAGTCGGTCAGGGTGGTAGGCACTCACCGTGAGGGGTAAGCCCCCGAGGCCGCGGTTGTTGAATACGACACAGTGCGCGCCGAGCTGGCGGGCGGCAGCCACGAGACAGCGCACGTAGTCGGCCTGCGAGCCGCCCGTGAGCCCGGGCAATACGAGCATCACCGGCCGGGGACTGCCATCTGCAGTGTCCTCTTCGATTTCCGCCCAGTCGAGAGCTACTTGCCCACCGTCCGACAATCGCAATATTTCCCTATTTGTATAATGACTATTATTTTTACCGTTCGTACTTTGTTTGACTAATCATAAATTTTTATTGTAAATTTTTATATTATAGAAAACTAGTGAAAACCGGCAGATGTCCTACTTGTGTATATAAACATATTTTCATGGCGTTAGGTTGAACGGTATAGAAATAGATTGACATGTCAATGTCATATTATGAGTATAATAATTATAAATAATTAGGTGAAAAAAGAAGTTGATGTGTGCCACTTAGCGATGACTTACAAAGACCTGTCTACCATCTTCTCTATTAAAACATACATACATATATGAAACAATTGTGGTTACACAGAGTTAATAATTGTTTTAATTTAATAGTTTGGTAATTTTAACTTTTTAATGTGGTACTATTTTTGTGTACGGAATGGTACTATGTTCTGAAATATTGAAAAATGTCTATCAAAAATCTACTTAAATTTTAATCAACATCAGCTCCAATGCTTTTATAAGCATTTTTAATGCATGGCCATTCATGCACACTTGTAAACTTCACTTGTATATTGATAGTGGTTATCAAATTGATATGAAATCAATTGTATTACTCACTTAATACAATCCCATATTTAAATCTAGAATCTATGATTAAAATGTCATGCTAAATAGTTTTGAAGATATGTTAAAAGATTTTTTATCTGACAGTGACCCATATTAGGTAACCCAATCACATATATTATGTTCCCAGCTAAACACAAAGTAGTTTTATTTGTTCCGAGAAAAGCAAAGAAGGCATATTATGCTTTAATATTTTATAAAACTCTTTTCAAGTGATTAAGCTATGTTAATTTATGAAACTATAAATATGATATAAATCTGGATAGTCTACATACCGCCGATAGGGTATATGTGGAAGTAAATGAGATCGTAATACTGAGCCCAAAACAGTTTGTAATCGAGACTCGACACACCAAGGTGTCGGCCAGTAGGGCTCACTCAGTAATGGAACATTATCTTCCAAAAATTGTCGAAATTCTCCTTTACGACAAATCAACGTTGGCTTCTGTAATGAAAATATAATAATGTTAAAATAGGTGCTTCTTGACTACTTACTCAGTCTTATGACAATGTTGATTGATATTACCTTGACGACTTCCACGAGATAATAGGTTATGTACAACAATGATAACGAAAAACATACTAATAATTCTTTTTTCACTTCGAAAATATACAAAAATACTCCTAACATGTTGATATACTTTTTAGAAAAAAATTAGAAAGATCATAAACAAATATATAAGCCAAAACAAATTAACATATCGACGCCAATTAATATTTGATGATGAACTGAACTTGTACAGCGAACACCGTACTGATGGTAAAAGTTAAAACTAAAACTAAAATTAAAATCGTTCATAACAAGTCACAAATCACAATCAACTTCAAATTCTATTCGACATTGACATTTGTCATGATTTGAGAATGACTTAATGTATATTTAAAAAAATATGTTTGTTACACACAAATTTAGAAAAGTCTGCTTGCAGTTGAAAACTACTGAAGAATTTTGAAATAATGGGTGCTTAATTGTTATGTTTTCTTCATACTTAAGAAACCTATTACAATTCACCTAATTTACATTACAAAATGAAGTTTAGTTTCCACTATGTTTATTGAGCAACGAAACTATGTATTAAATTATAATTATTTACATATGATTGTGCGTTGGTTTTCAATCACTCAGTCAGACTTAAATAAATAGGTAAACCTTGGAAAGCTACAAGGATAGCATAATTTCAGGAGTGCTTGCAATGTGCTGTAGTGGATTTCCAGACATCGAGATGATATGGATGGAATTAATACGCGATATCTGGTGGTGAAATTCAGCGGCTGAGATTATTCAAGACAGTTCCTCAGAGCATTCCCGATAAAAGATGCAGAGTGATTCAACATCTTTTCGCCCAGATATGACAGCACTAGTCCATGCGGGACTGAATTTTCGTCATCATCTTCTGAGGCGTTACAGCCGCGGGTGGGCCTTCGACTGGTCCAGTAAAACTCTCCAGTCCGATCTATTAGTGGCTTTCCTTCTCCTAATTTTCACCCCTAAGATCTTGATGACCTGTTCAACGCCGTCAAACCATCAGAGCTTGGGCCTGCCTCTACTTCTGCGGCCTTCCTTCCGCTGGCCTTCCAGGAGGCGTTTGGTTACTCTGGCCTCGTCCATCGTCATCGTGCAAACTTGAGACGTATTGGGGTTGAGTTTTACCAAGTTTTTATAGCCCCAATCCGAGACTTTGGTTAAAAAACACTCGACTTCAAACACAAGCTTATAATCATCAACGTGATCGCGACAAATATTAGCGCAGCCGGTGTATAAGGCGTCTACAGTGCTGTCGTCTGCCAATATTGAGTATTGCTAATTTTTGTGATTGTGATAGCAGTCTTGTGGACCACCAGAATTGACAATTTATAAATCAGAGCATGCACCGTCAACAGACCTTGATGGTCTCATCTGGCAAAACTGGTGATCCAGTTGCATTATTTCTTGGGAAGCCCTTTCGATGTCCAGACTAACTGCTAATTTTTTGTAGTTGAGTTCAAGAGGAAGCCTCAAACTAAAAACTTATAATACAAAAAAAATTACTACTAAGGTCTTCTTCTTCTCTGTCGTTACACTCTTGGCAGAGTGGTCGTGGTCGTCATGACAGGGGTGGTGGCAAGCTTCACAATTCGTCGCCATTCCTCTCGTACCTTTGCTTGCCTCGTGCATTCGTGGAGTGGGCCATTTATTGCAGCTTTGACTTGGTCAGTCCAGCGCATTGGTGTTCTACCGCGCACCCTCGTGCCTTCAATTTTGCCCTGAACCACGATTTGCTCCACAGACGTGCCTTCTCGACGTGTAATATGTCCAAAAAAAGTGAGAATACGACCTTGAACGATGGAAGAAAGACGTTGTTTTATGTCCAGTTCTTTGAGGATTGAGGCGTTGGTTCGAAACTGTGTCCAAGCTATGCAAAGCATTCGTCTCCAACACCACATTTCTAAAGCGTCTATCTTCTTTTTCTCACTTTTTCTTAAAGTCCACGTTTCGGCACCATAAAGAAATATGGGAAACACTAGTGTCCTGACTAGTCGCATTTTAGTGGCCTGTGTGATGTTTCTGTTTCTCCATATCTTCCCAAGCCGATCCATGGCGGACCTGGTGATAGCCATGCGCCGTTTGATCTCTTCCGCGCATCCGCCATTGTTCGATATCAGTGCTCCAAGGTAGATGTATGATTGAATGACGTCACAATTCGCAATATTCGTTACTTCGGGCGAGTTATTGTTGAGTCGATCAACAATCATAATCTTCGTCTTGCTGCGATTTATCTTCAAGCCGAAATCAAAGCTCACTTGTTCCATTTTGGTTAGCAGGGATTCCATATTGCCGATGCTTGTTGCAAATAGGGTAGTGTCATCTGCGTAACGCAAATTGGAGATTTTATAGCCTCCAATAGTGATTCCGTCTGACCAGTTCTCGAGTGTTATTCTCATAATGAGTTCCGTGTAGATGTTGAACAGGAGTGGTGATAAGATACAGCCTTGACGGACCCCGGCACTTGGATGAAATTCACTCGATAACACGTCGTCTGTTCTTACCGATGCTGTTCCCTCTTCATAAAGTCTTCTAAGGAGATAGACAAGGTGTTTAGGTGTTCCCATAGCCAAGAGAGTTTCCCAAAGTACTGGCCATTTTACCGAATCGAACGCTTTCGAAAAGTCAACAAAGCAAATATAGGTCGGTTTGTTAAATTCTCTAGCCTTTTCAATAATCTGGCGCACGTTTAAGATCTGCTCACGAGTACCCTTCCCCTTCACAAAGCCAGCCTGTTCTGGAGCAATCTCCCTGGATAGGTAGGACTTTAATCTCTCGTTAAGAATATGCAGTAGAATTTTACTTGCGTGTGATATTAAAGCAATTAGGCGGTAGTTACTGCATATTTTTGTAGAGCCCTTCTTATGTAGAGGCACAAATACTGTGTGAGTCCATTCTTGGGGCCAAGTTCCTGTTTCCCAAATTTTGTTACACAGGGTATGAAAAATATCGACACCATACTCTCCTGAAGCTTTGATAGTTTCAATCGGTATGGCATCCCTTCCTGTGGATTTACCGCTTTTAAGGCGTTTGATAGCGGCTCGCACTTCATCCTTCAGTATAAATGGCTCTTTCTCTTCGTCCTGGGGCTCTGTTGGGAGATAGTTGTGAGCTTGAGGATCTTTAAATAGCGATTGACAGTAGTCCCTCCACGTCTCAGATATCGCATCTATCTCGGTCAGTAGCTCGCCCTGTGAATTTTCTATAGCCCATGTTTTGGAAGAAAGAGTTTTGGTGATGGCTTTGATTTTTTGATGCAGGTCTCCTGTTTCGTGTCTGTCAGCGTGAACTTCAACTTCCGCACACAAGTACTGCAGATGGTTATTGCGGTCACGCCTACAAGCTTCCTGTATACGAGCAGATATTGCGTTTAGTGTCTTCACGTCTGCTCCTCCAGCTTTCATTCTTCTTCTCTCTTCAACAAGGGCAAGAGTCCCATCAGTCATCCAGTGTTGACGTTTGCGAGCCAATGTAGAGGGTTTGGATTCCAATACGGCACTCTCAAGTAGCTCTTTAGCCTGATCCCACAGTTGGTCCGGGGATGCCAGTCGAGTATCTAGATCAGTCCATTGATGCCATTTTTGGTCAATCGCAGCCAAGAATTTATGACTGTCTATGGGCTGGATTATTTTCTGGCTCTCAATCTTCCTAGCGGCTTTGAGCTTGAGTTGGACTTTTGCTATAAGCAGTTGGTGATCTGATCCACAGTCAGCACCTGGAAGTGTGTGAACATTTCTCATGAAACTCGAGCCGATCATAATGTAGTCGATTTGGTTTCGATAGTTCCCGTCAGGTGAAGTCCATGTATACAGTCTTCTCGGATGGTGTTGGAAGAAACTGTTGGATATAGCCAGGTTATTCTCGGCAGCAAATTGGATGAGCCTCTCACCTCTTTCGTTTCGCTGTCCCAGTCCGAATTTTCCTACGCATTGGCTGAGCTGATCAGCATGCGCTCCTATCTTTGCATTGAAATCGCCCATTACAATCAGTATCTCCCTATTAGGAATTTTGGCTAGAGTTGATTCCAGCTCGGTGTAGAAGTGTTCTACGTCTGTGTCGCTTGCTGCGCTGGTTGGTGCGTATAGCTGTATGATATTCAGATTGATCGGCTTCGCCTTTAGTTTGATACTTAGCACTCGATCGCTCACAGGTGTATATCCTATCACACAGCTACTAGTTTTACTACTAAGGTACTCACATTAAAATGCTCATCACGACAGTATACTACTTGTTTTTGTTGAAAATATATATGGAAAAAGTATTTTTCTAAGTTCTATTTGTTGAATTAGTATGCAATGATACTGTTTAATAAATATATGGTATTTTTTTATATTTACCGAAATATAAAAAAATCAAGAATAATGCGAAAATACTGGCGAAATTGTATGGGCCAGCGAGCGACGTCGAGCGACGTAACGACAGGCGTCGATCGGTCGATCCAAAAAATAATTTAAGAACTCGTAACATAAATTCTAAAAAAATTTAAAACTATAAATTCAGAAAAATATCATTTTTGCAGATATCGTAAACAAATCAGTAGTATTTTTATATTTTAAATATGATTTTTTGAGATCATAAAAAATAAGCTCATCTTCCTAATTAATAATCTCTGTGAAAAATATCTTTTCTTAAAAATAATTGTATTATTTCCAAGAAAATAAATATAAGGATTTATTTATTTTATGATAAGTAATAATTTAAAATTTAATAACTATTTTCTTTTGTTTAATAGGTAATTACTCTGTGTCAACCTAAATTTATCATTATTCTTCTGCATTAGCAATTAAATTGGGGTTGATATCCAATGAGAATAGAATCACTCCTTTTCTGTACGAGATTTTTATTTATTATATAGCGATGACGTTAACTGCACGATCCCAAGGTGACCATTCGATGTTGGCGTAGAGACGAAGACGAAACTAATAGACCAAGGGACCGTGAAACCGCAATTGAGACAGAGATAGTTTGTCAATTTGTGCGTATTATGCTGCCATAGTAACTGCATTCCCTGTTTTGGGAGATACATCATTTTGAAGTTACAATTAAAACAAAACGCGATTTTTTAAATCTTACTTCTTAATATTTACTAAACACTTTTTTAAATCAGAATATTTTTATTATTTGCCTTAAAAATAGGAGATCGCACACATTTTTTTAAATATGCAAATGCTTCAGTTTTTTTTAAATCAGCCCTAAGGGTTTTCTTTCTTGGCATATCTTCCTTTTCAGACAATTGCAATTTTCATCTGATGCGTTTTCTTTAGAATTTACACTTAAATGTTGATGGTACTGGATTACCATTCTCCTCAGGTGTTGAAATCTAAAACACTCAATTTAATCATAATAATTATTATGAATTCAAGAAGAATGTTAAATAATGTTGCCTGATAGGAAAATACAAATAGGAGAATTAGTAAATTAAAATCATATTTATTTATTTATATTTACTTGCAATCAATACAACAGCGTTTTTATACAATGATTTTACAGTTATTACTTATGACTAAATAGATAAGGCCACATAAGATTACAATTATATAATACATTTTTTAAAAAAAAATAACATTCTTGCTTTTTATTAATGCGAGAAAATCGTATACGTGCGTGTGCTCGCTCTGTGTGTGTTTGCTTGTGGTTTTCGCTTTATTTTTTACGATGAATTTGAACTATTTCTCATTTTAATTGCATTTTGGATAAGTGGAAAAAATAATATTCGTTATCTTTACTACGCAATAACATAATCGTAATACGTTATCTTTATTACGTACTTTAGGCTATGATTGTACTCCTTATTGATTTGCTTACATTGTTTGACGAATCGGTTTTTTTAAATAAAAAATTTACTACTTTTTTTTAACTGACGCTGGCAGCACTTACATAATAAGTAATTATAGGTTATGAATCATAAAAACCAGAAAAATGCTATTATTTTATTTTTATTTTATTTCGTTAAGGAAACAAACAGTACAAATAAACACATTTAAATAAAATACAAAGGTAAAACATTGACCAATACAGTTTCCAAAAGTACATAATAACGCGAGCAAAAGAAAAAAAGAAGTGTGAAATTACAAAATAATCTAAATCAAAAATTAACAAAATGTGTGACAATTTAATTAAAACATTAACAGCGACTAGAATTCAATTTTTTTTTTTTTGTTATATTTTTATCTGCAATCAGTCCTTGGACTATGAGCGGATAGTTGGTGCGATAGTTGGCATGATGAGTGAGCCCTCCATCGAGAGCACTTCTCGTGTTATGAGGGTGCTACACCCTCTCGTGCAGCTGTAGTACATCATGCCTCTTTAGGCGCCTAAGATGTTTTTGGCTTTTCAACTGGGTTGCCAATTGATTAGGGTGTAAGGCAAGCCGTTGTTGGTATATTTTTGAGGCAGCTCTAATTTCTTCCCTTACTGTGGTCATTTGCAAGGTGCATTGAATTTCACCGTTTGTGATGAACCAAGGAACATTGGAAATGGTGCGCAAGATGATATTTTGTGATCTTTGTATCATGGCAATATTTGAGTTACTGGCACTTCCCCAGAGCTGTATCCCATACGTCCACACTGGTTTTAGGAGCATTTTGTAGATTAGGAGTTTATTGTCCGTTGACAATTTGCTGTTTCGTCCTAGCAGCCAGAGCATGGTTTTATATTTTATGTTGAGCTCATCTCTTTTGGTTTTAACATGATTTTTCCAGGTTAGTCTGCGGTCCAAATGGAAGCCAAGGTATTTAACTCTGTGTGAGTGGGGAAGTATGTTATTTCCAAGGTGTACTGGAGGGCAGTCTCCTTTTTTCAGAGTGAATGTTATGTGAGTCGAATTGGATGCACTTGCTTTAATTTTCCATTTATTCAACCACTTGTTTATTTCATTTAGCCCTTTTTGAAGCGTGTGAGATGCAATAGCCGGATTTTTGCTGCTTGCTAATAGTGCAGTATCATCAGCGAAGGTACCTGTGGTGTCTCCCATTACTACTGGCAGATCTGCCGTGAAGATTGTGTACAACACTGGACCCAACACTGATCCCTACGGGACACCCGCTTTGATATCGTGGAAGTCTGACATTTCTCCTGATTCCTGAACTTGGAAAATTCTGTCCGATAGATATGATTGCATCAACATGTAGTAGCTATGTGGAAGATATTTCTTGATCTTGTAAAGAAGTCCTTAATGCCATACTTTGTCAAATGCCTGCTGTATATCAAGAAATGCCGAAGAACAATACTCCTTATTTTCTAGGGAGTCTCTTATTGTATAGGTCACCCGATGGACTTGTTCGACTGTTGAGTGGGATTGTCGAAACCCAAATTGATGGTCAGGTAGTATTTTGTCTTCAGTCAGAATAGGCAGTATTCTTTGCAATAACATTTTTTCGAAGACCTTGGATAGAATTGGTAGGAGACTGATTGGACGATAGGATTCATGTCATTTGGTGGTTTACCTACCTTGTGGATCATTATTATTTTTGAGACTTTCCAGATGGCAGGGAAGTATTGTACTCTCAAAATTCCGTTACATAGGTCAGGTAAACTACTGCCTTTTTCGGTAGTTGTTGTAGTATTTCTTTTGTTATCAGGTCGTATCCTGGAGCCTTTCGGTCTTTGAGGCCATTTATCGTTCGCCACACTTCAATTACTTTTACTTGATGAGGTGGTAACGCCATCTGATGCGGTTGATTCAGAAAACGTTTAACATCTCTTTGTGCCTCCAGATCGTCTGTTTCATTGGGTGAGAAAACAGCAGCTCTCTCCGTGCAGTGACGGAGTAAGAATACAAATCACTGCCCCTCTCTCTCCCGTGGGTGTCGTAAGAGGCGACTAAGGGATATCTGAGCGTCCAACTGCTCATCTGGTGGTTGGATGTCTCTCATCCGCCTGGCTTGTTACCAGCGTACGCATGGTGAAAAACTCGTGAAGTGGCTGCATGCAACCGCGTTTCGAGATCAGCCAGCGTACAGCCAGAGCCTGAGCGCGCATTGCCGCGATATGTGGTGGTCCAGTGGAAGTTGCTGTTGAACCAATGCCGGGGGAAATTATATTGACCCGCCGGCCAGGAAGACCCGTAGAAACGGTTGTTCCGCTGGCCGCCCGTGGCATAGTACAGGGGCCCAAGCGTTCCTAACCAGCTCGCGAGGCTGCCACACCAGGCCACGCATAATCTCGGTGTGGACCGTCGTGCCGGTTGGTGACCGGACGGTGGGGTCCCGGCGGCCATTACCGGGAGGGTTCGGGGGCCCTTCCGTCTGGCGGATCAGTTTATTTTACCTTCTGGCAGCTTCTTGGGGAAACACAGCTCCACACTTTGATCATCCCTATCGTGGCAATGCGATGCTCGCTTCACGTCTCTCCTTTCTTTTCCCATGACATGACAGCGCATAAAAGAAATAACGTTCGATCAGCGGTGCACACCCCCACCATACCTTCGCTGTTTGAGGTTGAGTTCTCTAACATCCGTGGACTCCACGCTAACCTCAATGCTGTCCACCACCATCTCGAGGCAGCACGGCCAGCAATGTTGTTTTTTACGGAGACTCAAATACTCCGTCCTGCCGATACCAGCTACCTTAATTATCCCGGCTACATGCTTGAAGAATCCTTCAAAGCGAAAGCCGGAGTATGCTTGTTCGTCAGGGCGGATGTTTGTTGTCACCGTCTGAGCTGCTTGGAGGACCCTTCCCTCTCCATGTTGGTGGTACATGTGGACCTGATTCGTCAAAGTCGAGTCTACGTGTGCCTCTACAGATCCCACAATGGTGACTTGGAGACAAGCCGACTGTTTGACCATCTTAGTCGGGTGGCAGATGCTGCGCAAGAGCAGTTTCCTAGCGCAGAACTGGTGTTTTTGGGGGATTTTAATGCTCACCATGAGTCATGGTTGAACTCTCCCAAAACTGACCATGCTGGAAAGACTGCTCATGCTTTCGCTCTCACGCATGACTTGACCCAATTGGTTGATCAGCCCACCAGGATCCCAGACATTGACGGGCAAGCGCCTTCCCTACTGGACATTCTGCTGACTACTCACCCGGTGGAATATCAGGTTGAGGTTCAGGCTCCTCTTGGTTCTTCGGATCACTGCCTGATATCCACCAAAGTGCCACAGGCCAAGCTGCCGCAACCAGCGGTATGCAAACGTCGCGTTTGGCACTATAAGTCGGCAGATTGGGACGGTTTGCGCGATTACTATGCGTCAGTCCCTTGGAAGGAACGTTGCTTCAGGGAGAATGACCCGACAGCTTGCGCCGCTGCTATTGCTGATGAGATCCTGTTAGGGATGGAATACTACATTCCTAACTCAGATCTCATCAGTAAGGGCACGCGTAACCGTTGGTTCACTCGCGAATGTGCCGATGCTGTGTCATCCAAGCAGGCGGCATATCGCGCGTGGATCAACGGCTGCGTTAGCGGGGCATCTAACATTGACTCACTGAAAGCAACCTATAACAAAAACTCCAAGTTCTGTAGGAAGGCATACACGAGAGCGGATGCACAGCGCGTTGTACGGATTGGTCATGACCTTGTTTCGCACCCTAGGGGCTCCCGTAGCTTCTTGCGTCTGACCAAGTCTGTGCAAAACAATTTTTGCCAACCTTCGCTGCCACCGCTCAGGAATCCGGACGGCTCACTAGCTCACAGTCCGCAGGAAAAAGCCGATCTTCTGGCAAAACTCTTTGCGGATAACTCTGTGATCGATGATTGCAGTGCGCTACCACCTTCAATTCCTTCATGTGGCCACACGATGCCTGACATCAAAATCAGGCAGCGTGATGTGCGTGCAGAGCTGCAATCACTCGATGTACGGAAAGCTAGCGGTCCCGATGGAATACCAGCCATAGTGCTGATGAAGTGTGCAGCGGAGCTGTCTCCTGTGTTGACACGCCTGTTTCAGCTGTCTCTCACTACAGGATGTGTGCCGGATTCGTGGAGAGAAGCTAATGTGCAAGCGGTTCCCAAAAAAGGGGATCAGTCTGACCCAGCAAATTATCGGCCAATAGCTATCACCTCAGTACTTTGTAAGGTGATGGAACGGATCTTAAACAACCAACTGATCCATTACCTAGAAGATTACTGTCTAATTAATGATCAGGTCAGTACGGGTCAGTACGGGTTTCGACCAAAACGGTCCACAGGTGATCTTCTAGCGTACGTAACACACCTCTGGGGTGAAGCTATCGATAAGCGTGGGGAATCGTTGGCTGTCAGCCTCGATATCTCCAAGGCTTTCGACAGGGTCTGGCACAGAAGTCTTCTCTCCAAGCTGCCGGCATATGGTCTGCCAACTCAGCTCTGCACCTGGATTGCCAGCTTCCTACACAAGCGTAGCCTTCGCGTTTTAGTTGATGGTTGCGCTTCACAATTCCATGTAGTGAATGCTGGGGTCCCCCAGGTGTCTGTGCTATCCCCCACACTCTTTCTTCTGCATATCAATGATATGCTCTCTCTTGGGAACATACATTGCTATGCAGATGATAGTACAGTGCACGGGGGATACCACGGACGCGCAGTAGCTGGGCGGGCGGAAACCGAGGAGAGGCGGAGGGATCTTATTGTTGAACTCGATAGGACGTTAGGTCTCATTGCCAAATGGGGCTCTGACAATCTTGTTGAGCTTAACGCCAAGAAAACACAGGTATGTGCTCTCACTGCGAAAAAGTCACCATTTTCGCCTCCTCCCTCCCTCTGTGGCACTACGCTGGAGATACAAAGCAAAGTCGCCATACTGGGAATTGACGTTCAGTGCGACCTCAATCCAAGGGACCACATCGAGGCTGTTATAAAAACAGCTTCACGGAAACTCGGAGTCCTGAACAAGGTGCGGCGTTTTTTCACGCCACAACAACTGCTCCTGTTGTATAAAACACAAGTGCGGTCTTGCGTCGAATATTGCTCGCACCTCTGAGATAGCTCCGCTAAGTACTTACTGGAGGCCTTGGATCGGTTGCAGCGACGTGCGATTCGCATTAATGGCGACGTAAAGGTCACCAACACCCTCGAGCCTTTACAATTGCGTCGAGAGATAGCGGCACTGAGCGCTTTCTACCGATTGTATCACGGCGAGTGCTCAGAGGAATTATTCTCCCTCATTCCTGCTTCCCCATTCCTTTACAAGTCTACGCGTGCTGGCTCTCGATGTCACCGCCTAACTGTGACATCAATTCCATCGCGCACAAAGAAATTTGGCAAAGCCTTTCTTTAAAAAAAAAAAAAGGTATATGATTGGCAAATATGTTAGCCTTTTCCTGAGCGGTTTTAGCCCAGAAGGAAATCGTCATTGGGTCTATTAGTTTCTCTGTCTATAGATGTTGGCAATGAGCCAACCACGGTCTTGTATACAGGTCTAGTAACCGATTCTAATTTCAGTGGTGAGAGATAGGTGCGATTGTGTTACAACTATTTCGTGATGACGCCCGCTGTACGTCGCTGCTATCGCCTATCGAGTATAGCACTTGGTAAATTAAGAATTATCTCGTCCATAACGAATTTTGTTTTAGTGCGAAAAAAAAACTCAATCGTCAATGTATTTATTCAATTTTTTTTTTCCGATATAAAAATATTTAAAATGCTACTCTGAACTGTACGATAATGAATTTTACTTTAGCGCACAATAATACAACTCAAGTTGTGCTTATTATATAAGTATATTACATCGAATGTGCTCATTATATAATAATAAACATGTTTGAATACAACATTATGAAAACAATATTTTGAGTTAGTGTTATTGAGTGAAAGGTAGAAGGAAAAAAAATATGGTCGACCGTATTACCCTTCGCTGGAAAAGTGTGTAAAGCGAAGGCATCGGCCACATAAACGTCAAACGTGATATAATTTTGGACAAATAGTATAATTTTATCTTCCATGTACAATATTTTTTTGAGTATCTGTATCTAGCACGAACCTATCGTCATGCCTCTGGCGGCTGACGGTGGCTTAATTGAACTGAACAGCGTCATTAATTCGACGTACTCTCACTACTGTTGTTGCAAGACCTGTGTATACGACCGTGGAGCCAACTGTTTCAGATGTCACTGTCAGGCTGTCAAGTGGCGTAGTGGTTATGTTCTGTGGTCCACAATGGCAATGTCACTTGGTCTTAGCCTTGAATAGGTTACTATAACTATAATATACTACCTAGTAACTACACCTACCTACCTACCTACTCAATATATTTAACACTTGTAGTAGCTACTGTCAGAATGACACTGTTATAATGACAGTGTCATTCTGACAGTAATACAAATTTGAGTCTTCGTTATGGTGCTATTTTGTATCTTAATTGACGATTGGTTTTCTAAGTAATAACAGTATCATTAAGATTTTGTAATTTAATTTTATAGTGAAATACAAACACATTGAAAGGCCGATCATTTTTACCATGTTAAATCAGTTATCGTGATAAATAATACAGTTTTATTAATTATTTTCACTTGATGACCTATTTATTGTAAATTGTAAAGATGAAGGGAACAAAATTGGTAGCATGTGCCAGTCGTTGCATCGGCAACAGCAACAGGTTGATAGCGGTTCATAGGTGAGTACAAAGTCCGCGAATCCATTTCACATTCTTGCGTTCTACTCTCCTTCACCACCTTGGACTTTGTACTTTGCCCAAATAACTATCTAGGGCATCTCAATATCAACTTATTAGAATGTTTTAAAAATAGAATCATTATGTCACTCATTTTAGACCTAAATTATAAGTTAAACTGGCATTCATTAAGAATTAATTCCAAACACCATCTGCAATTAAATTTACTTTTATAATAATATAAATATTGAATAAACTTAAAGATTTTTTGTATTTCATTTGTTTTTATTAGGGCCACAAGTTAATGTAAAGTTGATAAATTGTGTGTACATTTAAATCAGTGTAGAAAGTGTAGAACTGATTTAAATGTAATAACTAAGAAAATTAACTTCATTTGATTGTTTTAAATAATATGATAATTCGTAACACTTGTTTTTGACATTATATAAATTGAAGACAATCCTCTTAATAATTATTTTTTATTGTTTATTTATTTTACTGTTAATTAGAGTTATTATTATTAAATTGGTCCTTGATAAAACTAAAATCATATAATTATGTTAAAATTTATTTTATAAAGTAAAACAATTAATTTACTTTCTCTCATTTGTGACCTCTGCTAAAGCTTACAATGTATAGTTTATTTTACTTGGTGCACTTGGTGGTACAGAGCTTTGAGCAAGCTCGTCTGGGTAGGTAGCACCCACTCATTAAATATTATACCGCAAAACAGCAGTACTTGATATTGTTGTCTTCCAGTTTGAAAAAGTGAGCCAGTGTAATTACAGGCACAAGGGACATAACATTTTAGTTCTCAAGGTTGGTGGTGCATTGCCAATGTAAGCGATGGTTAACATCTCTTACACTGCCAATGTCTATGAGCGTTGGAGACCACTTACTATCACTTGGCCTATATGCTGATCTGCCTACAAATGCTATAAAAAAAATTAGTAAATATTGTGTAACTTATGTTATAATTTACTTGAGAGACTAACATAATTCCGAATCTTAATTTTTTTGTAACAGTATTTCAGTCACTCTTTATCTTTTATTATGTACATGTCACCGTAAAATTGTAAATACCGTTAGGTTATAATCTATCTCGCGAGATTGTGAACTGTTGAAAAATTGTGAACCATAACATACTGCTTGTACGAGCCAATAGCGCTCATACAGCAATTATTGTTTATGCACTTAACAGCTTGCTCATGTGCTTACTAGTAGTGTTTACCACACTGTCATATAGATTAGCAACACCACTGCAACAATATAAAATAACGCGGTTAAGTGACGAATAACCAGTATACTTTGACCCCGTGGGAAATATTCAACTCATACACGATGAATGGAAACTTTTAGTATACTATAACCTTACAACATTCTGGCATAGTACAACAAAAGTTGAGAAATTTGTTAATCGCTTAGCTCAAATATGTGACACGATGCCTAATGAGCCATAAGTAACTATACAATTCAACAGCTTAAATACGAAATGAATCAGTTAAACGAATACAACTTATTGTTATTGTCTCAACATCAACAACGAAGGCGCCGCGGCTACGTCAACGGCGTAGGAAATCTTGCACGAACTCTATTTGGAGTCCTAGATAGCGACTTCGCAGAAAAATATGTTGTTACCAAAACACTGTTTGTGTACATTCGACAACAAACGAATTAACAAACAAATATGACGGCGCGGGTTTGACGGTTTCACTTCGATAGATTACAATCTACCGAATAATAATACGTTAAATTGTAAGCAGTACGTTACGGTTCACAATCTTTCGACAGTTCACAATCTCGCGAGATAGATTATAACCTAACGGTATTTACAATTTTACGGTGATATACATAAGTTTTATGTGATGAACTGCTGACTTTATTTCAGCCGTGGCAAGGCGACTGCTGCGACGGCCGAAGCACCTCGTAGTGCGCGTCAAAGCACTTCCTTCACTCTCAACCTGTTTCGTGGGCAGTTTGAGCCCTCGCAGGTCTTCCCTTTCCCCGAACCACTCTCTGATGATCAGCGTCAGATGCTCACGGAGCTTGTACCTCCCGTCGAAAAGTTCTTTCAAGAGGTATTTTAATTATATATAGACTATAACACATTATTAAATAAACTCTTGCACCCATAGCTCATTGATTTCTCAATACCATGAGGGCTGTGGTGCATTCATGATATCATGTAAGCACAGTTGCTACTTTTCCTATTCTTGATTATGTCTAGATTAAAGACCTTAGTAAATTTATAAAATTTGGAGATATTGTACACATTTGACTTTATATAATAATTACTAATATGTGTAACATCATAAATTCTCTTTTCTGTCTCATCACTTCCTCTATTGTAGTATTCTTTCTCCTGTAAACTCTGCCATTAATATCAATGCAAGAAAGGATTCCTCTTATTTATAACAGACAATGTAATAGTTTAGTTTAAATATTTAGGTATTGAGAAGTTATTGCTTTACAAAAAATAATCTCAAAAAAAGTAGTGCATAGTATTTCAATCAAGTTACGAAATTAGTGGAATCTCTTGTCAGGTCAATGATCCCGCGAGGAACGACGCAGACGCTCAGATCGAAGATGGCACGCTAGCCGGCCTGTGGGAGCTGGGCGCCTTCGGGCTGCAGGTACCGACAGAGTTGGGTGGCCTAGGCCTCTCAAACACCCAGTACGCGCGCCTCGTGGAGGTTGTGGGTGCGCATGATCTGGGTGTCGGCATAACGCTGGGCGCCCACCAGTCCATCGGCTTCAAAGGCGTACTGCTGTTCGGCGATCCGCAGCAGAAGGCGCACTACCTGCCGCGCGTCACGGGCGGTGAATACGCCGCCTTCTGCCTGACCGAGCCTTCTTCGGGTTCAGATGCCGGATCGATCAAGTAAAAGTCTATTGCGACCGAATCCGACGTAACGCACGCGGCGCGGAACTATTTAATCAAAAGAAACGATTTCTTACAGAACGCGAGCGGTGATGTCCCCTGACGGCAAACATTTCATCCTTAACGGATCAAAAATTTGGATTAGCAACGGCGGTATCGCAGAAATCATGACAGTTTTTGCTCAAACTCCGATTGAGAAGGACGGAAAGACTGTCGATAAGGTCGGTATACACATCTCTCTCTCACGGCCGAACCGAACTCTAACGATTTACTAGAAACTGTGATAGGCCAGCCGTTCATGTTTCAGGTGACGGCGTTCATCGTAGAGCGCTCGTTCGGCGGCGTATCGTCGGGCCCGCCCGAGAACAAGATGGGCATCCGCTGCTCCAACACCACCGAGGTGTACTTCGAGGACGTAAAGGTTCCCGTGGCCAATGTGCTCGGTGGTATCGGGAACGGCTTCAAGGTGGCGATGAATATCCTGAACAATGGGCGCTTCGGCATGGCGGCGGCGCTGGCCGGCACGCAGCGCGCCGCCCTGCGCCAGGCGGCCGAGCACGCCGCCACGCGCGTGCAGTTCGGCAAGCGCCTGTGCGAGTTCGGCGCCGTGCAGGAGAAGCTGGCGCGTATGGCCATGCTGCAGTACGTCACCGAGTCGCTGGCTTACATGGTGAGCGGCAATATGGACTCCGGCTGTCAGGACTACCACCTTGAGGTATGTCGCGCGTAAGAAGGAAGAGGGTAGCCGTGTTGCTCAACTCGTGACGCAAGTCTCTGCGCAGGCGGCGATCTCCAAGGTGTTCGCGTCGGACTCGGCGTGGACGGTGGTGGATGAGGCCATCCAGATCTTGGGTGGCATGGGCTATATGAAGGCGACGGGCCTCGAGCGCGTGCTGCGCGACCTTCGCATCTTCCGCATCTTCGAGGGCACCAATGACATCCTGCGTCTCTTCGTGGCGCTCACAGGTGTCGTTTTAGCCATTCAGATTGGAATTATAATTTAAAAAAACGGACTTGACGGAATAATTTTTATCAAAAATATACACAAGAACGTTTTCGCTTTCGGCAACATCCGGCCGTAGCTATCGCTTCGAGTCGGCTCTCGTCCGTCGGCTCACGAACAAAACTAGTAACCGTGCAATCCGACCCCCAGGCATCCAGTTCGCCGGCTCGCACCTGCAGGAATTGATGCGGGCATTCAAGAACCCAACGGCGCACCTCGGGCTAATCTTCAGCGAGGCGGGCAAGCGCGCCACCCGCGCCGTGGGGCTCGCTCGCGGTGCCGACCTCGACCCGCTCGTGGCGCCCGAACTGCGCGGCGCGGCCCGCGAGCTTGCGCGCCGCGTGCTCGAGTACGGCGCCTGCGTCGAGGCCACGCTGCGCAAGTACGGGCGCGGCGTGCTCGACGAGCAGCTCGTGCTCAACCGCCTGGCCGCCGGCGCCATCGACGCCTACACCACGGCCGCCGTGCTGTCGCGGGCCTCGCGCGCGCAGCGGCTGCAGTTACCGTCGGCGCAGCACGAGGTGAGTACGGAGCGGCGAGTGTGCGGTCGCGGCGGCTGACGCGTGCGCCGCGAAACTGACTGACCGTGTGCTGTGCAGATAGGGCTGGCGGAGTCGTGGGCGGAGGAGGCGACGGAGCGGATGGGTTCGCTGGCGGGCGCGCTGGCACCGCGGGCCCTGCGCCACGGCCAGCGCCTGTCCACTTTGGGCCAGGCCGTGGCGGCGGGAGGCGGCCAGCCCTCGCGCACGCCGCACAACGTCTGACCGCAGCACGACGACGGATAGATGTTAAATTATTTTCGATATAAATATATATTTTTAGATACCGATTCTTAGTTTCATTTTCTAGTTCTGTTCATCCTCCCTGCCCGTGAAGAAGATAAAATTTGCAAAATTCGACGACTAGGTGGATTCGGTCGGTCTATTGTTGGATATTCGTCTATTTCATTTTCTTTCGCCAATACTAAATTAAAACTTTAGTATTTATTTATTGTTTTCATAATAAATATATTGCAAACGACAGACCGAAAAAAATAGGTGACAATTAATTTAAAATCATCGTCAGTCAATCGAAACATCATCGTCCTCGAATCTCACCGCAAATAAAACGGCCTCTACTCGTAAATACACTTTAATACATCTCTAAAAAACGTAACTAATATTTACACGAGAACCTCGAGTCAGACGTCGACCTGCAGCGAGCAGTCCCAGGCGCGCGCGTTGACCAGCTTGAGCGTGGAGCGCAGCGCGCCGCCCGGGCCCAGCGCCAGCGTGAGCGGCTGGGCGGCGTCGCGCGGGCGCGCGTACAGCGCGTGCAGCGTCTGCTCCCAGCGCACGGGCGCCGCCGTGAGCCGCGCCACGCGCCGCCGCACGCCCGCCGCGTCGCCGGCCGCGCGCGCGTCCACGCATGACAGCACGCGCACGCGCGGCGCGCGCACTTCACACAGGCGCAGCGCGTCGCGCACGGCCAGCTCGGCGCGCGCCATGAGCGGCGTGTGGAAGGCGCCCGCCACGCGAACGCGCGCACTGCGCCGCACGCCGAACGCGCGCCCCTGCGCCTCCACGAACCGCAGCGCCTGCGCACGCACTCTTTGTACGATCGACTGCCGGTACGATGTCTCGAGCGTGTCGAACGACGTTATGTCCAGATTTCAATTTCGTTAAAATTATCTAATCGATTAAAACTTTGTCGATTGTTCATTATTATTATGACGCGTTTTGGGCGAATGTCGTCACTGATGGTACTCAAAATGTATGACGCGAAGTTACGTGTATAAAAGGCACGGTCACGAACGCGAGTTATTTCAACTTCGAAGAATGAATTAGAACTTCTGGCTCATGTTCGGGTTTATTTTTGTCCAAGATCCCAGGCCCCCCAGACCTTACTTATTTTTTTATGGCCAAAATATGTACAATAGTGTAGTATTAGTGTGTACAGTGAACGTACACATATCCTCTACCTTGGGCAGACGGCCAAGGTGATACCTTGGCCGTCGGCCCACAGGTGCTACAGGTACGTAAAAATTGTACTACTTACAGTCTGACGACTGATTCTTACGTATGTTATAGGAAATATTGTAAACAATTTGAAACGAATACTGTCAGACACATTCTGTTGGCAGTATATAAATACTGGCAAGCCTATGTTGTGTTAAAGGTCTGGCAATAATGCCAGACCTTTAACACAATACAGCATACATTAAAGTTTCCGACCTTGCTTCTTTCAATCATGACGTAAGCGTAAACACTACTGGCTTATGTGCCAGTGATCGGCAGACTTACGGTATTTTAGCAAACTCCATATCGAGGTATACCATTTCACCTGCCATAGCTGAAATAGGGATTCACTATTCTCGTCGACGGTTCCTTTGGGCGTGTCCCAAGAAGTCAAAAATCGTAAAAATTTACTTTTAAAACGTAAACGCAGCATGTCTGCCGTTTTAACATGTTATAGTATCCAAAAAAAATATTTATTATAAATTAAAAGGCAGACATTTATTCCGGTTCCTGTGTGTTTTATAAAATATCAAAAGTTCCAAAATTTTATAAAAGTTTACGTTATTTGAGCAAAGCTGAAAAGTATATATATTGTTTACATTATTATTATACATATACAGGGTTATTTGTAACGAATCAACAACCTCGCAGGACTAGATAGCTAACACCTTAAACAACAACTTTTGTTCTACGAGTTCGGACATAACTCAATATATGACAAAATAAATGATATTACAAGTTTTCGTTGTATTGTCCTGATATTTTTATGTCTATGTTTCATTCATAAACGATAGGACGACGCGGCGCACGCGCGCCCTTGCCCTGCTAATAATAATAATACTAACATGTACATATCTATGAAGGTGGAATGGATATTTGCCTTCACTGTGAATGAAACTCCACGCGAAGTATGGTGACACATTGAACCGCCGCGCCGCGTCATTTGTGCTCGCTGCGGGATTCGCCTCAAAGAACTCCAGGATCGCTTCTTGATCACCTACTGTGTGTCTCGGGGGACGACCAGTATCCCAAATCCTGTGATGGAACTGTCCATAATCCCGTAGTCGCTGCCTGGCAGCTAACATCGTCTGACGGCTTGGTGTAGGTACATTTGGAAACCTTGCTGCATATTGGCGGCAGGCTTTCGACACATTGTCATCACACCTAGCAAGCATTTTCACCAATTCTGTGTATTCGATATTGGAATATCGATACGCCATGGTAATAAAATAACATCCACAATCCGCACAATAAATCGATCAATACGCGCGAAGATCGTGGCACAAGCAACGTGCGCGCAACATAAAAACCGACGGACGACTGGCGGCGCCGGCGGGCGGCCTAAGCGGCCTTGGGTCAGTTCAAAGGCGCCCGGGCGTGTTCCCCCTTCCCCGCGCTTCGCAGGGGCTTTTTTACGTAATATTTGCGATGTGCGTAGATTTATAAACGTTTAAGCAGGAAAATAAATTAATATTTATTTATTTTTGTATGATAATTAAATATAACAAATTATAAAAAAACGTAGAACAAAAGTTGTTGCTTATGGTGTTAGCTATCTAGTCCTGCGAAGTTGTTGATTCGTTACAAATAACCCTGTATATTTAAAGAGGCAGACATATAGGTCGGTTCCAACATGCGGGCAGACGTTTTAATGCTTTCTGTGTCGTAATGTTTTATGGTTCCTCGTCGGAACTGCAGACTTCCAAGTTTTAGGGATTTTCATTTCTTTCATCATCAGAGAGAGTACATTAAACGAACCATTACATTAAACCAACCAACTAACATTTCAGCTACGGCAGGTGAAATAGGATACCTAGCATCAATATAGAGTTTGCTAAAATACCGTAAGTCTGATGATAACTGGCACTCAGTCTCTACCTTAAATTCAGAAAGTATCTTCGTTCGTTTACAAAATGAGCCACTTTCATGTGAAACCTTACCGCCTCATCTCCGGCGAGAACTTTGCACCCCGGGAAGAGGTAGTTGGCGATCTGGCAGACGGGGTCGGGCAGGTCGGGCGAGACGGCGTGCTGGCGGGCGGCGGCCAGCAGGCGCGCCAGCGTGGCATCCGGCGTGAGCCACACCGTCAGCATGCCGCCGCTGCGCTCGCGCGCCGCCGCCTCCATTGCCGCCGCGCGCAGCTCCACCAGGCGCAGCGCCTGCTCGAACGGCAGCGCGCCCGCGAACACGAGAGCCGAGATCTCGCCCAGCGAGAAGCCGGCCGCCGCGCGCACGCGTTCCACCGCACCGGGCCGCGTTTCGCGCGCCAGCTCCAGCGCGCCCAGCGACGTCACCATGACCGCCGTCTGGCAGCGCCGCTGCAGCTCGTCTTCGGGGCCCTCGCGACAAACGCGCCCCACATCCCAGCTGCGACGATACCGACATGTTTACACCTCGAGAGGCTAGTATGACAAATTTTATATGAGACAGAAAATCAAATTAGAATAATTAATAAATATTAGGTCATATAGTCTATTACGATGGGAATAGGAAAGAAGGCTATTCTGCAAGGAAAGCAAGTTAAACCTTGAATTGACATGACATTTAAGAACGATTAATTAGTGAGGAGAAAATTACCGAAAGAGTGGGTTAATGAATGGATGATAAAGTAAGGAATTATATATTTCATTGTCTTGATACATCATTTTATATTAATTTTAATAGATTTATATTTTATAGATTTCAGGTAAAATAAACAAAAGCAATTATAAAACAAAAACAATTATTAAGTTTAAGAAATTCATATCTCTATTTTGGGTGGAAAGTGGGGTTGGGGGTTTAGGGGGGGAGGTGTACAACCCCCCTGTACCACTCCCCCCACAGAAACCCATAGTTACTGAAATATTTATGATTAAAGTTTTGAGGTTGTCACCTCTAAATAATAATAAATTCTGAAATAATATTGTTATGTTTTGCTTTCATCGTAGTACTTATGGAACAAGTTTTCTTTTTTCTTTTTATTGTACGCTGTCATATATTCTTTGCAGAAGGCTAATTAATATATTTAATAATCATACCCAACAATGCTAGAAGCAAGTTCATATAAGTCCTTAGCAGCTGGAACCTCCAGTAAGCGTCGACCCATTCCTACATACTGGGACCCTTGTCCTGGAAACAACAGTACGGTCGTTTCTTTTGGATCAATGTATGAAGTTGTTTCATTCTTGGAATTTATTGTGTACGGCTGTGTGGCCCATTCCAACTCTCCTTCAGCGGGCGCACACACACCGACTTCAGCAAATGCACTAGCATCTTGTAAAAGCCGGCGCAATGGAGTTTCTTTTTCAGTTATATTACCCGCTCTTGAACTAACTAAGCGGTCTAATGATCGCTGCACATTACGGCAAATGACACGGATAAGAAAGGACTTCATCGAGGCATAGGAATAGAGATCATATAACCGTTCAAGTTAACGATGGTCTATACAATAGTCAATTTACTTCATAGCATGCTTGAAAGTTGAATGCCTTATAGACTATAGTTATACTATCATATCAACTGCGATTATGAAATATTATGAATATGAAATGTCAATGATTAATATGTCAAGTGACACCTTGACACAGGGTTGGAATCAGGTATAGAAAAAATAATGCTACATTTCAAATAAAATAATACTATTTTGCCAAAATTATACTACATTTGATGTTTCCAGTGAAAGTTAATACGGGTGACCTTTTTCTTTTTTTGGTCTGCATATACTGCACTTGTATCTGTGGCCCGTTTATAATTTTCCAGTGAAGGGTAATATGGATGACCTTTTTTTTAGTTATTTCAGTCATTTTAACGCGATATCATCTTTATTTTTTAAACAAACAGCATTATATAATACATAATACAAATCGGTCGGCCTAGATAAAATTATGGTATTTTCGCGTAGTATAGTGGCATTACAATACTACATACTACACACTATGAAATAATGGTACAAATAGTATAATTATACTACGAATTCCAGCCCTTTCACGGTCGTATACACAGGTCTTGCAACTTCAGTATGAGGTACGTTGACATAATGACGCTGTTAAGTTCAATTTACGGCCGCCAGAGGTATGACAATTTGCGAAATAATTATCCCAAACACTTTTTCAAATCCAAAAAAAATTGTTAAATAACAAAACAAAAAATCCGCAAAACGATATAACAATGATTAAATAACACAATACTTGGGAGAGAAAAATATCAGTTTCGATAGCAGCGACGTAGTACCTCAAGCGGATGGTATTACGAATTAGCAGTTGTAACACACTCGCAACTATCTCTCACCATTGAAATTGGACTCAGTTGCAAGACCGTGTATACGACCGGGGTTCAAATAAATTATTACACATTAACGTCTTTCTACACAAGTATTGTAATTTGTATCCGAATTATTTATGTCGACGGAAATATTATAAAAAAGTAACTAATTATGTTTGTTTTGTTGAATAATATTAATAAAAAAACAAATATTACAACATTTCAACTCATCGTTAAAGCAAAGTAAATAAGTTAAAAAAATATAAAATTTATTATCAAAAAAATATTATTTGTACATTTTAAGTTTGAAAAATAGACAATTATATAACATGCATACGAATTAATTAAGAAGCTTACCAAATGACTTTTGGAATAGCTCTTTTCGGTAACGTTTCGTCTTTCTGAGGTCTGATAGTTGATACTTGTAACAATGTAAATTCTTTATATCTGTATAACAAAAATAAATCAGTTAACACATTTATCGTCCATTTGGTCATTGGTCAAATTCGCTTACTTTTAACGAAACACAAAATAAGAAGCTTCTGCGTTTAAGTATTAAAAAGCTATGTTGCTTATTTAAAAAAAAAAAATCTGTAATTATTATTTATTTCCTTTTAATTTTTATCTGTATTCTAAATTACACCTGTATCATTTATTCATTTAGGACTTGTTGTGTATTCTATAACCTTATCAAGCTGTCGCCTTTCGTCTGTCAAAGATGTGTATTAATTTTTAAACATCTGGCAAAATTAGAAATAGTTTTTCATACCATCGTCTTCTAAATATAAACTGTAACTGCCGCAAAAATTAAATATATACACCTACCTGTCGTGTCGATTGTCAAAATTATATTATTTATATTGGTCGTACCTTTCGACTTTCGAGAATTTCATCATTCTTGAATTCTCCATAAGATCGATTACTCGTAATCGCAATCGCCAAGAAGGTATGTAAAATTTTATCTTTTAATCTATTTATCCAATTACTTTTTTATAAGTTTAAATGATTTTGATAATTATCAATTTCTTATTTAATTTTGTACCTTATACGAGTCTTAACTATCGTATTTTTTCATTTTCTTTACCAAAGCCATTTTAAAATTATTTAGAATTATTCATTTATAAAATGTTATCATTATTTCATTAATTTATAGGATTACATTAAAACTATAACTTCAAAAGTATCAGATGTATTATCTAGTAGTTATTGAATTTTATGACTTTTTCAACCATAGTGTTTAATTAATTAAAGAAACAAACAAAAATATTGACTGTCTCATATCATTATAGAGATATCATAACATGAAAAAAATTCTTATAAATTGACATCATAATATATATCCCCAAATAAACAAAACCTTTTCAGGTCTATTATATGACACAAACAATCCAGTATGTTTTTGTGGAACAAATGTATGTACATATTTGATTTTTAGATCAGAATGCATATAATCTAATGGACTGTCTAAATATGAATACCACAAAAACCATATTACAATTTGTTTTAGTACCTGAATAAAAATGCCTTACATTCACAGAATATTTTACATACTTACAGGATGGCTCGAGGACAGCAGAAAATTCAATCGCAAGCTAAAGCGGCTGAGAAATTATCCAAATTAAAAAAACAACAAGGCCACAGTGCAACAGACCAGAAGAAGGCTGCTCAAAAGGCTCTTGTTCATGTCTGTGCCATTTGCAAGGTAAGGTAATCAATATTTAATTACGATAAATCATAAGACAACATCAGTGTTGCCATCCTCTTAGAAGCATTCCTCTCTTAACACCATCTCGAATACACCCCCCCCCTCCTTAACTCTTGACATGATTATTTCATATATTGATTGGTATGTTTTTAAATGGAACAATAATAGAAAATAAAGAAGGATTCATTTAATTGTTGCTCAAAATTTACAATAGTAACATAAAAAGCTTTTGTTTCTTCTTTGTATATTTTCTTTGTAGAAACTTAAATTTTACAATGGATTATTTTTTTAGTTGTTAGTAACTTAATTTAACTATGTAAATTTTATAAAACAAATGAAGTAAACTTATATAACAAGGAGCATGGTAAAATGTGAAACACCATTAATGTACCATTATTTATTTCAGGCTCAAATGCCAGATCCCAAAACTTACAAACAACATTTTGAAAACAAGCATCCTAAAAATGAGCTACCAGAAGACCTGAAGGCGATTTAAATGTGAAATAAATTATTTTTCATCATGACACCGACAATTAGTAAAAGAAGAATAAGATAGTGTAACTGTTAAAACTTGATGTATTTATCTGTTGGTTCATTACTGCCATATCTACAACTGTATTAAATACAAACTCTCTATCATTGAATTGTATTAGATGAAAAATCATTCCATACACATTATTCTTTGGAATAATAATGTTGGTGTCATGGTGGTGATCAACAACTTTTTTTTTATTTAGATTTAATATCAGATTTTTTTGATGTTTAAGAATAGCAAAAGTACTGTATTATCTTACAATATGCATTTGGTTTTCCGTCGAGTTTATTGTATGTATTAAAATCGTGTCACGGTCGAGGCGTCCAAAGACGATACGATCGAGCAGCGACGGTTTCTGCACACGTGCACGGTATTAAAGTCAAAATATACACGTTATATAATTAACCGGCTTTGATCATTACGTAGTCACATCTTCTCGTAACTCTCGACGTGACCGCAGCCGCAGGACCGGCGATACATGTCCGCGTCCGCGTCGTAGGTCTCGGGCCCGAAGGCGTGCTCGTGGTGCGCGCGCGTGCGGTCGTACAGGCTGGAGCGCACGTCCATGCGCAGCGCACGCAGGCGGCGGCGCGCGGACGTGTCGGCGGCCTTGTCGCGGCGCGCGCGGCGCTGCTCCAGCTCGCGCTGCAGCTCCTCGGCCGACCCCCACACTAGCAGAGCGCGTTCCTCCACTTGCGCGCGCAGGTACAGGCGCATCTCGGCGAAGCGCGAGCGGTGCGGGTTGCGTCGCCGCACGCAGCGTAGGGCGGGCGGTCGAGAGTCGAGGTCGCAATCCTTCAGGAGATATTCGCTCTTCGCCTCTGTGCGAGTGATGAGGCTGTGCGCGTCCTCGTCGTCCCTGCCACGTATTATATACATTAATCTAGAAATTCCTCGCACAATGTAGAATTACAATTACCAAAACTACAATAAGGATGTCGCATTCTAACTTGTAATACTATTTATATTGATTCTTAAATTAGTTCTGCAGTGAGCTATTACTTTAAGGTTTGAGTAGTACATAAGTGTCTCAAAGAGACAAAAACAACTAACCATAGTTGCCAAGTGAAATTATAAGGTGTGGTAAAGGAGTAAGACTGAATTATTTTATATAACTTTTGTTTTACATTACTTAACTCTGCAATTAAAGTGAAATACTGTTACAAACTACTTTATTTTTAGTAATCCTACAACAAGATTGATTTAAACAGCATGTCATACATATATATTCAATTTTTGAGTGTAACTGTACCAATTGACAGCTCGATGAAAAAAATTGAAACCTGCAGGCGTCACAGACGCTATAGTCGAAAGTGTCAAATAGGTAGGATTGTGGGAAGGGCAGTTCGCAGATAAGACAGTGCGGCTGCTCCAAACGATGCACGACGGGCGCAGGGCGCAGGCATGGCATTGCGTCGGGGGCAGGCTCCTCCTCCAGCAGGAACCCGCCACCAGAGTCCAGGACTCGACTTGCATTTTTTTCAACTCTTTGACATCCTTCATTGCTAAAATACACTGGATGACTGTAAAATGTTACTAGACAAGTATCTTCTGTGATACTGGTTGCTGTCAGTATAAAAGTAGCATTATTTTTTCAGTTTTACAGTATTTTATTCTACATTAGCTTATTATCTTGTCATTCTCTAAAATTTATTTTAAGTTAAAAGTGAAAGTTACAACATGTTAAGAATTTTTGATTAAAAGCTTACTTTTTTACTTTGACTAATCGTGCCTCTCTTAATGCGCGTGCTTTTAGTCTATTTCGTTCTGCGCGTGCTCGCTGTGCAGCAGTTAGTGATGTGTCTGAATCCTTCGCATCAACCTTTAAATTAATTTCCTCTGTATGATTATTTTCATGTTCATCCTCAGTATCCATAATGTAATCTGCAATTACATAACATGCTGTAACCATATAAACAATATTAAATTTCACGATTTGGGATATTCATGCAATATGGATTGTTATTAAACTAACTATGAAATATAATTAGAAATATTGAGTTAGTACTGCTCATCCTATTCTTCCTCAAGTTTAAACATTATCCTATTAGAAACCATATTATCATCATTTTACAAAAATACACCTCAATTACTATAGATATAATTATAAATCTTTATTGCTATAAAAATAAGCAATAAAATTATAAAATGATTACAAAATTGTGTAATTAATTTTTTTGTCAATCTCAAGTGTAATTTCACTTTGCTGTTTTGGTTAATTTTATATAATAATTAAGAGCAATTAATTTTTTTTTTTTTACATGTGTCCGATAGTCAGCCTAAGTCATGTTCACATTACACTCCAAACCTGTTAAGGCTGTGCTTATTTAATTCAAAGATATATATTTTTTGTTTTATATTACAACTATTAATTTATACCTATACAATTCAAATATATATATATATTAGTAGATACTTACTTTTAATTTTTAAATGCAGAGTAAGCGAACTTTCGTAATTAAGTAATAGTAGTTTTACTTATATTTTTATTTGTATGTATTATGTATATTATTATTGTACTGATGGTTATATTATGATAACGGAGATATTCAAAACGAAACTGACGTGAGTCACAAGTCACAACTATACGAATAATCGCGTAGGTAGGTAAGTATATAAAAAAATCGTCTAGAAACTTATAATATTACGGAAATTCTTAAATCTAATTTTGTTTGGAATTTTTACAATCGCAAAAATTAACGATGGTCTAAGTCAATCTCAGAACAATACAAAAAAAAATTAAAGGGGTTTTCGAATTTTGCAAGCTTACCCCGGGCGCGCATTAGTGAGTACTGAGTAGTGACTTTTGTCACGGTGACAGTTTCGTCAGGGATGTTAGATGGCCACCCAGAAATCCTTGTACCGAGGTGGTTCAAAGCCTGGTACGGAAGACAGAAAACTAGTATTCCCGTGCAGGGTTGGATACAGATATATTATATTATAAAATACCACTTTTCGATTAACGATGGACTTTTTTTTCTTTCTCTTTCTTCCTCAACCCTTCACTTACTAACATTATAATTAAAAATATTGCTCTTTATTTTATTTCAACTACGGCTGTATACAGGTCAATCAACGGAGCCCAATTTCAGTGGTGAGAGATTGGTACGATCGTGATATAACTTTTATTTCGCGTCAACACCGCTGTACGTCGTTGTAACGCCGCTGTATCGATGAATGCGGTCACGTGCCGTTTGACTGAGATGCGGTACGCATGCGTTACGTGTGAGAGACCCATCTATCGTCATGCCTCTGGCGGCCGTAAATTGAACAGAACAGCGCATTCATTAAGCCTACGTACCCCCATTACTGTTGTTGATAGACCTGTGTATAAGACCGTGATTTCAACCTTGCTCTCGTGGTAAACCACGGCATACTATAATATAAACGGTGTCGGAATTATTCATATCGAAGTATTTTTCATTCGATTATACACTCGGCGTCAAAAAAATCGCACCTTTTGAAATTTTGACTTCAAGCGAATAATACTCTTAACTTATTTATTGTACCCTACCAAAATTAATATCATTTGAAAGCACAATTAATACACTTTAAAAACGCGTATCGTTCTTTTCTGTAAAAACAATAATCACGAAACATTAGGGTCTTTAAAAAAAAAGTGCTGAAAAGCTCATTAGAGGACTTACTACTTGTGCCACCTTGGACACGAATAAAAGGGGGGTAAAAATTAATTATGGGTCATTAGCTATCCAGACATCACAGAAGTCACACCTGAATACCACGGCAGAAGAAGCAGCTCAAGTGGTAGCACTACTGAAATCAGGACTACGCCAAGTTGATATTGCTCGACAACTCAACATAAGCCGTTTCCGGGTGAAACGAGTATCCCAGCGGTTCCAGGTGACTGGAGGCTACATCAGGAAGCATGGATCCGGAAGACGACGTTGCACTTCCGACAGAGACGACCGCTATATTGTGTCGACGTCTTTGCGTAACCGATTCTCCAACGCTGTTGAGCTGCAACAGCAGCTCCGAATAGCTCGGAGGACGTCGGTGTGCGTCTCCACAATAAGAAGAAGGCTGCGAGAGAAGAAAATCCAGACCCGTAGGGCTGCTACTGGCCCCAAATTGACAGCAGAGCATAGGCGAGTCAGACTTCAGTTTGCCCGAGACCACGTGGATTGGACGTTGGACCAACGGAAGTCTGTCCTCTTCTCCGACGAGACTAGGGTATGCCTTTTCTGCAATGATAAGCGTAGAAGAGTACAGGAGGCAGGGGGAACGGTACTCACAGGCCTGCTTTGAAGAAACCGTCAGCTACAGAGGAGGATCCTGCATGTTCTGGGGCGGAATTTCAATCCAAGGAAAAACCGACCTTGGGTGCGTCTCCTGCACTGGAGGTGCACGTGGCCAGGGGTCCCTGACTGCTCATCGGTACATCACAGAGATACTGGAGGACCATGTAGTCCCGTATGCTGGTTTTGTCGGGCCTGAATTCACATTCATGCACGACAACGCCCGCTCCCATACGGCAATCATTGTTCGGGACTACCTGAATCAGGTTGGGATCCCCGTGATGCAGTGGCCAGCGAGAAGTCCTGACCTGAATCCCATAGAGCACTTTTGGGATGATCTGAAACGCCGGGTGCGGTCTCGTGATACTGCCCGTGCTACCCTTGAACAGCTTCGGGACACCGTCGTCGAGGAGTGGAGTGACATTCCTCAAGAACGCATCGTGACGTTGGTGAGGTCAATGAAGGATCGCATGGAGGCTGTAATTAGGGCTAAGGGAGGTAACACTAGGTTCTAAGTTTAGTTTTAAGAATTTGTTTTACTGTATTTTTTAATTTTGTTATGTTTTTAGATTAATTAAATTAAGTAATTTTGGCGTGTTTTTCCTTTTTTCATGAAAAATGTTTTTTATATGCTTAGTAATCACTATCACAGTTTTATTATTTAAAGGATTCAATAACCTTTAAAATGACGCCCCACACTTACACCTTACCATAGATGAAATAGGGTTTATAGTTGCTTGAAGTCAAAATACCAAAAGGTGCGATTTTTTTGACGCTGAGTTTATTATATTGACGGTAAATCGCTAATGATTATTATATCCGCACACTTTATACACTGTCTTAGAATCAGAACGCACTATTTTAAAAAGCTGCTTTTGCCCCGCCTCCGAATGTACTGCAACCGCCGCGCCAATCCTTGCGTAGCGAAGTGTGTCAGCCAGTTAAATACACTTTGCTAGCGTTAACTCTTTCAACTCCTGAGCAAACAGTTTATCTCGTTCTGGTCCCGGCAACATACCTATCACGAATCTATCACGAAGTGCTTCTTCAACATTCGTAAATGCACAATGAGCCGTTAAACCTCGTAATCTCACTGCCCATTGTTGGTATGATTCTCCCGTTGATTGCATTGCATTATAAAATTTAAAACGTTCGCCAAACCCACAACGCTTCGGTATGAAATGTTCATTTAACAGCTTGATTATATACTCATATTTTACTTCTTGCAGCTCTTTGAGCAATGCCAAGTCCGACGTTAATGCGTAGATAGCTTCACTGAGTGCACTAAGTATTATCGCTCGCCTTTTAATGCCAACCGGATCATTATCATTTCCAATATCATTTGCAATGAACCATTGAAATAAACGATTCTTATATGTTGCCCACGATTGGATATTGTGATCAAATGTTGATAATATACCAAAATTAGAGGCCGCCATTTTTAAATTAAAAAGCGCGGGAAAACTCGTCGCTACTGTTAATATGAGCGAATCAAACGACGGTTGGCAATGCACTGGCTTATTATTAATATATATGTCGAAGCATCAAGAAGTTTGATTGAGAATTATTTTGATTAATTATTGTACTCAGCCGGCAACGTCAAGCTGGAAGCTTGAGCGAGGTCGCCACTGTGTCGGTATGACGTAAAGAACACGTGACGTCCGAAAAATGTCATTTTGAAGTGGGCGCGGGGACCGCGTATGTTGACAGACCGCGATTGGACGAACTTGCTGCGTTACCAATTGTCCTTCATCTTGTTATCGTATTGTAATATTTTAAAGTTATTGTGATTTAATATTGAAAATAGATTATTAACGTGAACGACTAGGCTTTTATTTCGAAGTTCGCCATGTATGATAACGAGTTGACGTCCGACCCCTCGACATATATATATAGATTATAAATCTATTATTATAATGCCACCCTATACACACAACAGTGACTACTTAACATCAGGTGTTAACCACCAACGCCCATAGACATTGGCATTGTAAGAGATGTTAACCATCGCTTACATCGCCAATGTGCCACCAACCTTGGGACCAAGATGTAATGTCCCTTGTGCCTGTAATTACACTGGCTCACTCACCCTTCAAATCGGAACACAACAATAGCAAGCACTGCTATTTTGCGATAGAATATCTGATGATTGGGTGGTACCTACCTGCACAAAGCTCTACCACGAAATAAAATTCGCCTTGATTTCATAAAAGTTTTGTCCCTGTCAGCCTTCGTGAGCGCACTCCGCTTGAATAGGTGACGTGACAATGATAAAAACTTTTATGTCACCGTGACAAAAGTCACCCGTGCGCGCCCGCCCTTCAGATGTCAAACTTGGGTTCACGGTTGTATACAGTCTATCAACAACAGTAGTGGGGTACGTCGGCTTTTTGGTGCTGGTCAGTTCAATTTACGGCCGCCAGAGGCATGGCAATTCGCGAAATAATTATCCCGAACACTTTTTCAAATCCAAACAAAACAAAAATAACAACAAATCCGCAAAACGATATAACAATGATTAAATAAAACAATACTAGGGAGAGAAAAATATACGCCGCGTGTCACTCAACCACGTTCGATAGCAACGACGTACAGCGTTTGAACATGCGCCCGACCTTAGAAGCACCAGGTTCCAAAGATGTTGGTTCTGGATCGAGAAGTGGGCAGATTTTCGTCAGGGTGCGACGAAATCATATGATTCCTGATGAGGTGCAAATATCGGCGACTCTGCTTGTTTTGTCTTTTCCTGGAATGCTTCTCTCGACACGACCCAAGCTCCATTTGAGCGGATTATTATTTTCATCCTTTATTAAAACTAATGTGTCACATTGATTGTGTCTCCATTTTGTACGAGTCTGCAGCTCCGAGATATATTCCTTTGACCACCTTCGCCAAAAATGCTGTCTGATCTGCTCGAGTCTATTGGAGCCTATTGAGCCTCAGCGTCGGTACGTCCATCAGGTTACAGCTTGCAGGCGCAGTGAGAGGCCGACCAGCCAGGAAGTGTGTGGGACTCAAAGGAAGATAATCTTGCGGATCTATGAACCGAGGACTCAGGGGCAGTTGAGGACAGCTTCTATTTGTGTTAAAACCGTGCTCAACTCCTCGAATGTGAGATGTGCGTTACGTATTGACCTAAGGAGATGATGCTTGCAGGATTTTATTCCCGCCTCCCAAAGTCCACCAAAATCAGGTGAATAAGGGGGAATGAATCTAAAGTTAATGCTTTGTTTTGTTGCGTATTCTACAATATACCCAGAATAATAAGGTAAAAATTTTGCGAATTCGTTCATTAAACCTACGAGGTTTTTACCATTATCTGAAAATATGTTGGAAGGCTTTCCACGGCGTGAAATAAAGCGTTTAAGTGCTAATAAATATGCATTCGTTGAAAGGTCACTGACCAGTTCCAGATGAACAGCTCGCGTCACAAAACACAAATAAGCATATGTAGGCGTGTCGTGTCACAAGTCGTGAGCCTCTACCTTTGCGGCTTAAAATAAAAACTGGCCCAGCGAAGTCGACACCGCATCTTACAAACTGGCATGATTCTTTCAGGGGGTAGATTCACCATTAAAGGTGTTAGTGTTTTACCTCTAAACCGTCTACAGATGACACAGTTATGTACCACTTGTCTCGCTAAGTTTCTGCCTCCTATCGGCCAGTATGACTCGCGTACGTTATAAAGAAGCGCCTGCGGCCCACTATGAAGCAATTTGTTCGTGTATGTGACGAAATAATAAACTGCAAAACCAATGCTTAGCAGAAATTAATATTGGATGCCTTTTGTCGAATGTGAAGTCTAGTGAATTTTTTAAGCGTCCACCAACTCGTAAAATGTTATCTTTTGAGAAGTATCTTTAAATTGAGAATTAAAATAAAATTCATCGCTTAGATTTTTCCAACCTAGGCCTAAGGTTTTTGCGTTGATATTCTCACCCATTGTTAAAGATTTTGAAGATAATAATGCATTTAAACTTAAACTATTTAAATTATTGCAATTAAAATTAAATAACCACTTTCTTAATGGGAAACAACCGGATTGCAATAGTTCAGCGGTTTTTACACATTTTTTTATAAATTTATCTTTATCATCATTCCCAGTGATCATATCGTCGACGTAAAAATCCTCATTTATAATGCGCTTAACCTCGGGGTCAACACAGTCTGATGCTAGTTGCTTCAGACACCTGCAGCTAAGAAACGGAGCAGATGCGGTTCCGTATGTAACTGTATTTAACTGATAAATACCCATTGGTTCGGATGGATCGTCACGCCAAAGAATGAGTTGCAAATCACGTTGGTCCTTAGCAATTAAACATTGTCGATACATTTTCTCGACATCTGCCCTTGCCGTATACCTATATTGTCGAAATTGTAATAAAATAGACAGTAGGTCCCTTTGAATAGGTGGCCCTACCATTTGCAGGTCGTTTAACGAAATATTAGTACTGGTTGTGCAACTACCATCAAATACCACTCGCAGTTTAGTGGTACTGCTATGTTCGCGAAACACGCCATGATGTGGCATGAAATAATGAGGATTGCCGTACGTGTGAACGCGAGTCATGTGACCTAAGTCTATACAGCGTGTAACAAAATTCGTGTCCGACCCGTGAAGTAGTTATTAGGTATCGTGTGTCGGTTCTATTTATGTAATAATTTTTAAAATACTAAGCAAAAAAATTATCAAGGATTCTTTTTTTTTTAAACAAATGACGAATATTACTTGGCAACACATGTGCGGGCAATAGCGCTCGATAGCTCTTACCTATCGGGTAGGTAAGACACGAGGTCATGATCTCAGTAGTCCACGTTTTTACCACCAACATAGTTGTTAAACACAATTAATATATTTTTTTAAAGTATTTTTTTGTAACTCACGAATAAATTCGGTATTTAATTTTTTATAATTAAGATTGCTCTGTAATCGCTTTTCAAGCGCTATGAAGCGTGTTCGGCGCGGGAGAACGATTCACCCAGGTTGTCAGGTGACGACTTGAAGGGGAGCCGCACGGAGAACCTTCCATCATTTTGACGCATCGTAGTGTTGACGAAGTCCTATCCTAAGTGCGTATCTTGTAAGACAGGTCGTATGTCCCGGCCGCAAGCAGTTAACACTTAACTTATTGTTTTTTACGAATAATAGTTTCGCTTCTAAATAGAAACCAATAAATTTCTCGCATGTATACAGCGGATGATTTGCGCGACATGCTAAACAAGTTTTATTCGCATACGAGTCGCGCGTTGATGGTTTGTTTGTTGAAACAGTGCAGTGAACCTTCGACTTATATAGGGTTTTCCAATAGGGACGCTTGAACTTTGACAGCTGATTGCGGCCATGTTGTTTGAGTGACAGCTGTCAAATGCAGTGTGTTATATTCATTCCGTCCTCCCAAACCACCATGGCAAGTTACAGTGTCGAGCAGCACGTGCAAATCATAAAATTGTTTTATGAAAATGGGTCTTCAGTTCGAGCAACGTTCCGCGCACTTCGCCCGTTTTACGGTCGCGATGATCGTCCTGCCGAGTCGACTATCCGTCGATTGGTGGACAAATTCGAGTCAACCGGGTCAGGTAACAATCAGCCGGTTCCCGTGCGTCAACGTAACGCGAGATCTGCCGAAAATATCGCCGCTGTGCGCGACAGTGTCCTCGAAAACCCGCGGCAGTCAATTCCGCGTCGCGCACAGGAACTCGGCCTTTCGCAGACGACAACTTGGCGAATTTTGCGTTGTGACTTGAGCCTGCACCCGTACAAGATCCAGCTGACCCAAGAGCTCAAGGTTAATGACCATAGACAGCGCCGTGTGTTCGCTGACTGGGCATTAGAGCAGTTGGAAGTTGACGCCGATTTTGGCAAAAAAATCATCTTCAGCGACGAGGCGCATTTTTGGATGAATGGCCATGTCAACAAGCAAAATTGCCGTATTTGGGACGAGACCAATCCACACGAGGTTCACCAAGTGGCAATGCACCCGCAGAAAGTGACTGTTTGGTGCGGATTTTGGGCCGGAGGCGTGATTGGTCCGTATTTTTTCGAAAACGATAATGGTGTGGCCGTCACCGTCAATGGTGAGCGATACCGGTAGATGATAACCAACTTCTTTTGGCCTGAAATCGAGAATATGGATCTGGACAACATGTGGTTTCAACAGGACGGCGCTACGTGCCACACAGCACACGCTACGATGGAAGTTCTGCACGAGCAATTTCTGGACATGGTCATCTCGCGCGGAGGCGACGTGAACTGGCCACCGAGATCGTGCGATTTGACCCCGCTGGACTTTTTCTTGTGGGGTTTTCTTAAGTCGCAGGTCTATGCCAACAAGCCGCAAACCACCGATGCCCTCAAAGTCAACATACGCCACGCCATCGATCAAATACAGCCCGATTTGTGCGCCAGAGTCATCGAAAATTGGACCTTTCGTGTGCGCGCCACCAACCGAAGCCGTGGCGGTCATTTGAATGATGTCATATTTCATACATAATGGGGTCGATAGACCTTCCAAATAAAAAAAAAAATTCGCAAATATCTCTCCTACATGTATTTTTTTTTTGCATTTCAAAGATCAAGCGCCCTTAATGGAAAACTCTATAGTTATAGTTGGTGTTTTGATGCTTGGTATGTGATACAAACAGTATTTCAAGCATGTAAGCCTTCAAAAACGTGTGTAAATCGTTAATTTTAAGATTCGATTTTGAATTATCTGTACCGGAAAATAATAAGCTATATATATAATTAAGGTATCCCACGAGTCTGTCGGTTCGCCGAGGATTTTTAATGCACGTACATTCTTTAAAACCGTGTCTATTAATTTCCTAATTAATACGGGCGATTCCTTGCTGAGTGACTGTAAGTTAAATAAAGTTATAATAAAAATGTGTCACGAAACTCCAGCCAGTGTTCATAAGAACCGTCAAAGGTTGGTATGGAAATAGTCGGCAACTTGACTGAATTTAATTGACTCATATTTTTGGGAATCAACTTTTAAAACCGCGTTATTGTTAATATATTCAGCTTGAACTAAAACACTATAATAATTGTCCTCGAATAATTCCCTATACGTGAGCTGTTCATCGAGATCTGTATCAGGAATAAACTCCTCTAACTGTGTCTGAATAGTATTAAATTCATTGAATAAACTAGTTAAACCTTGCATACATAACTTAAGTTATTAAAATTTAGAAATTTGGGTATCTAGTAAACAATTTTGTTTTAATTTGGTCGATAAAGAGCCATCTTTGGCTTTATCAACTTTTGAATATCCTTCCATTAAGACATTGAGGACATGATAAGAGTTCCGACCGGGAAGGAACAATATTGTCTAAATTATTAGAACACGACAGTCTATTTAAACTTTAAAAAACATATCACATACCGTCACCATAATGGCGATGGAGTGGCACTAGCATAGCACAGGATATGTGACCCGTTGTAGGAGAGGCTTGCTGTGGCTCTGCTTGGCAACTCCACACGCCTCCGTACTTCTGAGAACAAAAAGTGGAATCAGTTTATATAAATTGACTAACATTTTTATTTAATCAGAATCAATTTGATGTCAATTTAATACAATAAATCAAATCAAAACATTTTACAATGGTAAATTTCGATGGTCTTAATTTACCATTTGCAAATGGTTGGAAGTTAAAGAAATAAACAGTTAATTGTAAAATCAATAAACATAAACAAAATCATGGCCATCAAAACGACTAGAAACCAAGACAATGAGAGAATTATGACAAAAAATAAAACGACACACATAAAATATTACTTAACCTGTCCGTAAGATAAATAAAGTAAAAGAATATTATAACATTAAAAACACCTTATTGATTGTTAACAATGTTAATTGAACGAAACAATGTTAATTTTGTGTACATATTTCTTACTTTTTCTTTGGGCTCTAGCTACAGCTGTTTTGTGTATTTCCAAATTCGAATTTGAAGCAGAGGCGGCGCAAGGCATGGGCGTAATGCCCGGTTTTATATGGGCGCAAAATGTATCTCGCCC